>CM051625.1:774735-2022235 GCA_028020825.1 Podargus strigoides | reverse complement strand
AGAATTTTATCCAGCTGTGATGTTTTCAAGATTTTTCAGGTTTTGACTGAAAATCGTTCAGTAAAAGCAACTTGCTTGCCAGGCAGCGAGCCCTGAGTGACACCTGTACCAGTGCTGCAAACTCTTCTGCTGTCAAACTCGACTCAGAAAGTGATGCTCAGCCAGTCAGGATTCAAACTGACACCAGTGCCACTGGTTTACCAGCCTAGCTCTAAGCATTTATTGAAGTGAATAGGAAATACTAATGCTATGAATCAGGAAAAAAATGAGGCTTTTCAGAAAAGAGAAGGGAAGACCAATCCAGGCACTGGTATAGAGCACTAATTTCATTAAAGGATTATCCTTCAGAGAGGATTTTTTCTTTTACAAGGTTGAAAAACTTCCCATCTTTGCTTAAGCTCTATGGGGAGCACCCAAACCAGCCCAGCACTGGGAGCAGAGCAGGGGCTCTCCCAGGGCCTGACTCTGGGCACCCATCTCCAGCCCCATCTTGACCCCCTTGGTGAGCTCCAAGAGGAATTTGGGAGAGATCAAGCCTTTAAATACTACTCCCCCCACTTCCAATTCAGCAAAGTACTTAAGCTCATCATCTTCCCACTCTGACAGTCTATTTTAATACTCTGCATTGGCACCAGTTTAACAACTTTATCTTTCATTGGCATAATTGCACTGGATAATCAGTCGTGACAAGGAAATGCCTAAAGCATTCCTTAGGCTTTAGGTCTGGGCTTCCAACCAAAAGTCTGGGGGTTGGTTCAAAGAACATGGACATGATATTTTGTGTAACTAATTTCTTTAATGGCATAAAATCTTAAAACTTTTCCAGCACATAACACAAAAGAGCCAGTGCTCTGTATGCTTTGACAAAGTCTTCATATACACTGGTATCACAAAATAAGTGTTATTTTCTATGCTGGTTTTATAAAAACCCTATATTAGGATAGGCATTTGGTGCCTTGTACTGCATATAGAAACTAATTTGCATAAAGATAATCTTATTCAAAAGTCTAAATGCCCCTAGGATTTTCACATCAAAACTTTAGATATACTTTCCTGTCTACATAAGATGCTGTCGAGGGATGCTGAAGATGCCATTACAGCTTGAAAAAAAACCCCAAACTACATTATTGCTCCTCTGAAAACAAACTCACTCCTTTTCTACAGTCAAGAACTTCACAGAATAGCTGGAAGAGGCCTCCAAGATCATCAAGTTCCAATGCCATCTTCTAAGGTCTTTCTCTAAGGCAAGCCTGTAAATTTAAGAAGTATTGCATCTCCTTAAGTGTCAAAGCTCTTCTTTGTGCACCTTAATGACCAGAACTTCCTTCTGCAGATAAAGGCAACAGAAAAAGGCCACAGTTCCTGTTCTCAGTGGTCATCTCCTTGCGCAAAGAAACCTAACTTCAACACAGTATTTCATACCAGGTTGGCTCGCCCAGCTTCTTCAGTCTGACTTCTTATGCTAATGAGAACTCTTTAAAATAAAAATCCTCTTTTCTCATCATATGCTCCCCAACAGCACGACAGAATGAGTGTGCATGTGCCCAGAACGTAGCTAACACAAGGAAAAAGGTGGCTGTGTCTAGACAGAGGAGGCCTAACTTCAGTCTCTAAGCTCAGGAGAGAGATAATTTGTTTCCTGTTCTAAACTTGTGTAAAAATGTGTAAAAAGCATCAAGACTAACTTTCTACCTGGTTTGAAAGTGGCTCTGAATCCTACTGCTCACCTCCTTTGTAAATTTAAAAATCTCAGAAGAAGTTCCTATAACGTCCATATGAGTACGATAAGGAATGACCAAAACAGAAGGGTAACGGGATTTTAGACTTCCACACACGCGTTCATATCTCTCCTTTTCACCTCTGGTGTGCTTCTCAAAGTAGATCCTTTCTTTACGTAAAGCATTCTGGAGTTTTATATACTGATCTTTAATCTTCTCTTTAACTCTTAATGCCCTTCCAGCATCAGATCTACTTCCAGCACTCTCAATGTGTACTGTAGTTATATCACCATCAGTGACGGGAGAAATTACAACATCATTTCCCAGGAATGTCCTGGGAAAAAAGTACTTCATGTAGTGATACGTATCTGTGTCAAGAACCACCACTTGTTTTTCCCCATGTGCATCATGAACGAAATTGCTCGTCTCCGTGGTAAGTCTGTGTTGCTGTAGCTTCTTCCTTGGTCTCTGATGGGACTTACTTTCTTCTCTCTTGTCCTTCTCTGAAAGGGATTTTGCTTTTGCTAAGAGAAAGTCTCTCAGCAATTTGATTGCTGGAAATGACCCTTGAACAGAAATACGCCCGCTGGATTGCAAAGGACCAAAGCTCAAAGCTGTGTTCTTCTTTTTAAGTTCTTGTATCAGATCTTCTAGAACAAACTGATCTTTGAAAATGGACATATCGAGGACAGATGTGACAGAGCTGAAGACCTAGAATTTTGAATTAGAAAAGGTAAGTAATGGTTAACAGAGCAATGGAAGTACAGTTAGATAAAATATGAATGAGCTTACGTTCTCACTGTAACGGGTTACTTTCAGCGGATAGTATTTGGGCAACCTCTTGTCTTCTAGTCGATGTTCATCCTTCTTTAGGACACTCTCTACAACTAAAGAGAAAGACAGATTCACTTGTTGCACAGTAAGATAATGTGTCATCACCAGTCTGATGGCTGAACACTTCACAGGTGTTCTTCTCTTGATGCTTTCCTTAACACTATCCCATACATACACACACACAAGCAATTCAATACTCTTGCCTAGTATTTTATGTCTGAGTAAAAATTGTTCAGTGAGAGACAGAAGCCTGTTTTCTTAGAACAGTAGTTGGCAGAGATTTATTCTCAAAGGCCTCACTACAAAAATCATATCCATTATGCATAGTATAGATTTATTCCCAAAACAAAACATAAATGCTTCACACGAAGCTTGTTCAGACTCACTGAGCACAAATAAAACCCTAAAACTTTTGACTGACTGAAAGAGAGGTATTAGTTTTCCAGTTCTATAAAATCCTAGTACCAGTAAACAAGTTAAAATCATTTGTTTTAGGGTTAATATTCCAGGGCTAATTCTTTGGGGGACAGCTGAATTTAATATATTAAATCTAAATACCTTCTTGATCTTCAAAAGTTACATATGCGACTCCTTTTCCCGTTGCTGGGTACCTTACTTCTTCCACATCTCCACCATTATTCTTCGACATTTGGAAATGGATCATCAGGATGTCAGTCATGACATCATCGTGCAGAAGGCCATCTGGAATACCAGCGATGACAACTGTCCTTGCTGATTTAGCAGCTTTTCCTGTTGCCTGCACACAGAGACATGGCACGCTATAAGCGCAAGGAGTACAAGTGACATCCCACAGAGGTGACCCAGATTCACCCTGATGGCTGAAGTGATTCCCCTTCCTTTTGCACAGAAACACGCACATTTAGTAGCTAATTAAGACTGCTGAATCAGATTTCAGTGAATGCCAAGCTCCCTCAGGCACCTTTACATTACTGTGCAGTAAAAAATGGCCTGACTCTCAAGTGTAATTTACAGCCTCTCAATATCTTCTTTTCTTCAATCTAAATTAAACAGCTTCTCAAATCAAAGGTCCAGTGTCACACTGATAAGGTTGTTTCCTCTGATTCTAATATTCAAAATTTGAAGAGAATGAAAAATTTTAATTGCCTATACTGTTTGGTGAGGATTGTCTTTTCAGAGTGGAAGGGTCAGATTCAGACCAGCCTTGTTAAATTCATGAGAGCTGGGATCTAGGGTTGTGCTCGCTCCACTTACTGAATGGATAACCTTGTTAAATTGGAAGAACATAATCCCAGTCATCTGAGATTCACAGCACATAAAACAACTGCCTACACACATGATTTTCATCAGAGCCAAACCTCCCAATGCTGCAAACATGAAACCCATCCTAAATAGGATTTGCATCCATGTCTTGTTAAGAAAAGCATATTTTGTTTCCATTCTTATTACACAGACCTAAACAGTAATATTTCACTGGGAATATCACAGCGAAATTACTGTAAATGGTGGAACACTGAGTAAATTTCCTAACAGTTCATTGACATGTTGGAAGAAAGAAAATAATTTAGTGTGTCCGCACGGCAGCGTTCACAGGAACAAACTGTCAATAACTTCAGAGCGGCCGTACTCGAGGTCAGTCACTCCATCTAAATTCTTTTGTAGACTTCTCTTACAAAGTTTCTTCTGGACCTGGGCTGCATAAAACATTAGGGCCAGCAGAGCAGTTACAAAGCCTGCAGAAAGTGCCACCAGGAGCGAGGAGACGGATTCAATGAGACCGTGCAACCATGCAAGCTTTGAATTCACGAAGACATGACGCCTTTTTTTTTTGTTTATCACTCATCAAATTTAAAGAGCCAGGAGCTTTAATTATATTAGGCAATTAGCTGGGTGGTAACGTTCGTGTGAAAGCAAGTTTCTGCATTAACGAGACAACATGAAGAGAATATAAACAGGGTGGTTCCAAGGCTGACGGAGGTTTACACAGGATTTTCTCGCGCTTCACGCAGCCCGTGCACGAGCGGGAGCCCTCGGCTGCCAGACAGCACCTCGCACCTTGCCAGCTGGGATTCTGGAGCAACACTCGTGCCTGCTACTGGGGCTCGGAAAGGAAAAACCACAACACGCAGCTCGTCTGTGCTGAATCATTTCTAAGACAAGTCTGCGTTCCGTGGCTGCTGCCAGGGAGAGATGTGGGCAGGCGGGTGAGGGACCAGTGCCCCGCTCACTGCTGACACACGTTTGCTGGGTTTTGGTAAATCTGCCACACGGGTCGACGCTGACAAGAGATGGGATATGAAAATTTACCTGTATTTCACACTGGGGATCACTGGTATTAAAAAAATTGAAATATTAGTGCTAGTGAGGGGGAAATCACAGAACAGCCTTGGTGGGAAAAGACCTTTAAGATCCCTCAGTCCCACCAGTGTCCCAGCACTGCCCAGTGCCCACTGCCCCATGTCCCTCAGCACCACATCTCCACGGCTCTGAAATCCCTCCAGGGATGGGGACTGCCCCCTGCCCTGGGCAGCCTGGGCCAGTGCTGGGGAACCCTTTGGGGGAAGAAACTATTCCTAATATCCAATCTAACCCTGCCCTGGCACAACTTGAGGCCATCACTCCCTGTCCCGTCACTAACGGGAGGACAGGACCCCCCGGTGGCCGTGTCGCCATTCCTCCCAGCCCTCCGAGGTTTCTACGGGCAGCGCAGGCCAAGGCCGCTCTGTCCGGGCCCAACCCGCCGGGCCCAGCCCGCAGCGCCGCTGTGAGGGGGCTCCGGAGGCGGGAACGGGCCCGCGGGGACACGCGGCCTCCCCCGGCCTCCCGGCAGCGCCCCCGCCCTTCCCCTCGGCGGAACGCGGTGTCCCGGGCCCCGCACGGCGCTGACGCCACCGCCACCCCCCGCCCGCCGCAGGAACTTGCCGTGGCCGTCGCCATGAGGGGCGTCCGGGGGAGCACTGCGGGCTCGGCCTGCCCCGGCCCGGCCGAGAAACCGAAAGAGAAACGGCGGCACCTGAGTTGGCGGAGCTCCGCGGCGGGGGAGCCGCCTCCGCACCGCCTCTCCCCGCCGGGGGAGCTGCCGAGGAGCCATGCCGGCCGTTGCCGGGGAGCGGCAGGCAGGGACGCGCGTCAAGCGGCCACGGCTCTTCTGCCAGTTTCCAAAGGGAAATTCACACCGGTGCGCAGGGAAAAAAAGGCTATTGCCGTTTATAGAAACATCACCGAAATTCTGTATTCGTTTTTTACCGTTAAAACCGTTTTGCAGCCTTTTATGTGGCACCGCTATTGCTTTGAAGTTTGAACAGCATCATCGGTCCCTCGGAGAGAAACCAGACGGTCACAAACACCGATTGTCTTAAACCTCGTGTTTTAAACCCATAGCTTCCCACTGCTCCCACACGTCGACATACCTGGGGAGAATTCCAACTTTTTTCTTTTTTTAAGGATTCATTTCTCAGTGTTCATCAGCGAAGTACAAACTCCTGACACCAAAAGTGTGCAATCTCCAGAAATACTCCAGTACTACCACTTCTGAAAAATTATTTCCTAATTGTCCGGTGGTCAATCCGTGCCTTTGCATGCACCAAACAGCGAGAGGTGCTGCAGTCCCATCCATCTCACCCAGCAGGAAATTCATTATCAACTGTGGTTCTAGCAGCCTTTCAGTTTCCCATATTCAACCCCATCTATTGCCCATCAACAGTTTCTCTAGAATAGTAATACCTGAGGTGTATTTGTAGTGCTCCTCTTGCACTAGTTGGGTGTGTTGCCCTTTTCCTGAATACTAAGATGTCGAATACTATGAAAAATAAGTTATTTTCAATGTTAGACCCATGCTACTTTGAAGTTCAGATTCTTGTTGCCAAACCATTTCAGCCCTCCAGGGTGGGAAATAGAAAGGACCACAGCAGAAAAGGAAAAACACTTCTCCACGGAAAATAAATCCTTCTCTGACTTTGCACTTCCACTTTATTTCAAAGATCTTTTAGAATGAGAACTGGAAGGATGAACTGGAAACAAAAGAGGGGATTTACATGATGAAAGATTAATTGTCCTTAACTCTCTATGCCTTTTTCCAGCTGACCCTTCTCTGCACACCCTCTCCAAGCCGGCAGCCTGGTCAGTCACACGCACCAGAACGGGTGCTTCACCCTCAGACTCTTCCATTGTTACAATCTGGTTTAGATAAAGTCATCTCAATTCTTAACTGTAATATTTTAAAGCAAGCGAAATCATGAACAAAAATGAGGAAAAATGTAATTTAGAAACAAATACTAAGATCAACCAGTAAACCAGGCTGTTAACTCATCAGAGGCTCGGCAGAATTTGCATCAGATCCTAGGAGAAGTTAGTGTTTCGACAGCTAAAAGCAGCATTGCTGCTATGGCATTTCTTAGCAGGTGCAATTTCTTGAGTAGATGTGTGGTGTTTGGTTTAATTTTATCACTAATTTGCTAATGCAGATTTTGTGAAATTAGAGGGTGATTGCTTTCAGGTATTTGTGTTATGCTGGCACACAGCAACCTCAGCAGGACAGGAGTTCTGTACCTTCTGAAGCACTTGAAAAAACAGGTCTCTGAAGATGCTTTTGATTGGGATTACATATGGCTTTTGTATCCAAAATGTAAGAGCAAATAGATGATTTATCCCACTTTGGAGTATGTGACATACCTAAAATCTGCAAGATACAAAATGTTAGCTTAAGGTTTGAGTGCTGGTAAAAGCTTTTTCTAGGACTTCATT
This sequence comes from Podargus strigoides, assembly GCA_028020825.1. Lineage (NCBI taxonomy): Eukaryota > Metazoa > Chordata > Aves > Caprimulgiformes > Podargidae > Podargus > Podargus strigoides. The sequence continues at coordinate 2,014,961 of CM051625.1, read as the reverse complement.
GAGGAAGCTCTGGAGCACCAAGCAGTGAGTTTTACTGAATTTCTATACAGAGTCTGTGCCATTACACAAATCAGAAAGATAGGTAGTTGCTCTTTTTCAAGTATACATTTCAGAATATGAAAACACAATGTCTGCATAGCTTCCTATGCCTCTGGTGAAGCAAAAACCAGAACTTCATGAGTTCAATCCAGTTTCCTATATGGCATTCTAAGTATCCTCCTCGAAACAAACCCATGTTACTCCTTTTGATGCATACTTGATTTTCTCTATTTCCCCACCACTATTACTCGGCTTTTGAAAATGTATTTCAATCATGTCCTGTATACTTTCTTCATCATCTTCCATCTCTTCAATTCCTTTCAACAGAATGGTCTTCTTAGAAATCCCAGAATAGAGCTATGGAGGAGAGAAAAACAGCACTTATATACCAGCTGTTGCACCTACATCTAAAAGAACTGACAGCTAGTGGAAATAAACATATCCTTGATCAGGTATGGACAGTATGGTATATTTCTGTCACTGAAAGTAGCAAGAGTTCTGAACTCTACCATACACTACAGGCAATGCACCTCGCCTCCCTAACTGGTGTGTCCTGCACTACTCAATAAACACACGTGGGACTTGGGGATCACTGATGACTCTAGACAGCATCACTCCATAAAAACCCATGCCAATCCACACCTGCAAAGAATGCTGTTGTATCTCATAAGCACACACACTCTAGTCAATGCCTTAATTATAAAGGCCTGATTATATACACAATACTGACTTGATTAGAATCTATTTGTACAAAGCAAGAGATAATTTGAGTGAGAATATGATGAGCAAGCAGACTAATGTTACAGGAAAAGAAGTCGTTACTTGGGTTGAATGAATGGAAAAAAAAGAATGAGCAAATGTTTTGTAGAATAGGGGTCTCTGCTGAGACTATCAACAAGGCCTCTTGTTGGGGATGAGTCTGACAGTGCTTTGTGACTCCTTAAAATGTTGTTGTGTCTACTATTAACCTCCTTCACAAATGATTCAGTATCTGCCTCCTGTCTAGCACAGATAGTATGGTAAGGATATAATTTGATCAAGGAAAGACATGCACACCCTTCTAAAATAAATTACATCTTTCACACTGCAAAACATGAAGATAATCAGCAGAGCAGCACACTGCAGAGCCACACTTGCTATTAAGTTTCACAAAGTGCGTGACACACAAGCTTCTGCAGTTCTCAGAACTGCAAATTCTGCCCATACCTCATATTTTCCACATATCTGTTCTATTTAGGTTCTTTTACCTGAAACTTTTCCAAGTGTAGGTTGATGTTTGGGGACACAGAAAGCCTATGGCACCTTCCATTTACACAGAAAGGGTATTTAGTACATCTTGCAAAGCTATCCACTGCTGTAATGGAGAAAAGAGGAGTAAGAGTAATAGAATCTAGAATACATTTTGTAAGCATATCAAAGAACAGACTGATCTTTCTTAGAATGGATTTAGAAACCAATATATGATAGCACACTTGTAGATTCTTCATATGCATTTTGAAAAAAAAGTTGATTTGGCATTTCCAAAGAAGCAAAATCATCAAATACCCACAAAAGCTTCTGAAATAAATGTAAAGCAGCTGCTCTAAATGGATGTGACTCCACTGATCTTCACAGGATTTCATACAGTTGAGCAATCTGAATGCCTGTCTAACTTCATAGTCATGAAACAAGAGCTAAAATCAAACACATTTTCCTAATTTTCTTTTTTGCCATGTAAGTATCTAGCAATACAAAGAAAAAATAGGGTTTTGACAAAGTTAAGAAAGAAAGCAAGCTCACAAAGTGCTTATCAGGTCATGTTTGACCAAAAAAGATTATGATGAAACACTGCTTTATTTACAGATGTGTGGGTGAACCCACATCTTTTCCTGATCTGCTTCACTCTCCATGGGAAGGACTTGCTATATTCAGTGGTTAAGTTAACACAGAATGTAATATGGAATGGTATGGAATACAGGGTGGACAATATGACCTGTACATCTAGCTAACACAATATTCATTACTGTACCTCCAGGCCTGAGGAATGTAATAACAGCTGTTCTAGACTGCTTGTCATACTCCACATTTTCTATTTCTCCTCCTCCTCCGTTCTGAGATTTGTAGAAATTCAGCTCTAATTTGTCTCTCATCCAGTCTTCAGGAATGGACAGCTCAGGTATTTCTGAAACATTGATCTTCTTTCCAGAAATAATGATATGGAGCTAAAAAAATAATTTTTTGGCACACTTTGTGACTGAGAACACCCAAAAAACCTGAACCTAAAGCTTTTTAAGTACTGCAAGCTCGTATCTTTATAGTTTCACATTTCAGGTGATTACCTCAAATTTGATTCCCATTTCAAGTGTAAAAGGCTTCACTCTCACATCTGCTGTTCTGTTGTCCAGGTTCACTGTATGCTTACCCATTTTTATCAGTCTCTGGGCAACTAAGGAAAATCACAAGTTTGCCAATATCAAAAGCTTTGTTTAATCATTATAAACCCAAAACTATTTCCCAGTCCCTTAAGCAAAACCTCCTTTTGCATCAATAAAGGAGAAATAAATAACAGTCAGGCAACCAGATCACACTACCCATGTCTTCAGGCATGTCTCCATAAAATCTCACTGGTTATAGGCAACAAGTAAAATATTATACTATCTTTAGCATAGTATAGCATAGTAGAATCTCTATGCTGTCAAAAGATGCTCTCACTGTATCAAATATTAATACTAGACTATCGTAATAGTGAAAGGTTCTCTCTGTACTCTTTAGTTGCTTTTATTTTTTTCCCCAAAAATGTTTATATAAATCTTTTCCCTTTGGCAAAGAAATACGTCAGAGACATTAATTTGATAGTTAAAATATGCACCATACCTTCTTCATCTTCAAAAGTAAGCAGTGCCTGGTTTTGATTCAGTCTGAATGGGACTTTTGTAGCTACATGAAAATCACAGTAAGTATTCGTATCTGGATAATCATCCTTCTCCTTTCCCATGTCAGTGAACTTCAGTTTCATTTCTTCTACCTTTTTTTTAACCTAATATTTTGGAATCAAGATAGGAAAAAAAAATCATTTCTGTAATTTATTGTAGAAGAGAAAAATTAACTTCTTTCCTTGAAGTGCTACATATATTTTGGTATTTTTTAAAATTTAACAGTCAAATAGATTGAAGGCATGGCTGGTAAAACAGGTATAACTCTTCTAACTAAATTGACTAGTTGTACTTATCTATTCCTGCGATTTTTATCAACGAGGTGTTGTGGGGTGTTTTTTCCCCCCCACCTTTGATTAACTTTGAACTTAAACTTGACCTTACACAATAAAAATTCAACTGAAGTCCACAGGGATTTCCACCTGCAGAAGCAGAACACTTTGGGTATCTCAAATTTGCAAAATGCAAGTATCAGAGTCACTTGTGTTGCCATTTAATTTTGCCTAATTACATCACTGCTATACAGCGATGGGAAGTCTGCTAATAAAGCAAATAAGCATGTTGTCATCTTAGCAAAAGAGATAAGACTATCCAAGTATTTTATAACTAGGACAGATTACAACTGTTGATGAAAATGTTGGTTAGGAAAGGCTGTTTTGATAGACTTGAGGGAGTTTCAGATAACTTTTTTTTTCCCCTTTACGTAACTATTTCAAAATAAAACCCTCTGTAGAAGAAAAATACTGTTTGTGTCAAGATAAAATAATCAGAGTAATTAAAGCATTCCTGCCACCTATCTTCAAAACTAGCTTCTTATCTATGAGCCCACTTTCTTTCCATTCCCTCTACTGCCAAGGAAAAAAGAGACACTCTTCCTAAAAATAATTCAGACACTGGCCCCTGTTCACATGAATCTCCTTCTAGAAGAGCCTTGCCCTCTCCAGTGACTGTGCAGGAAACTTAGGAGGCTGGACTTAATTGACATCTCCTAAATTAAGAAATGTAATTTAGAAAGCTAAAGCTAATATTGTTAACATTAAACACGGTCTTGGATAGAGATGCAATCACTGTATAAACAAAACATGATCTCAGTTTTCATTTTACTGTAAATTCCCCAAGTAGCTGGTTTTGTTCCAATTAGGAATGAAAACAGTTTTTAAAAGCTTAAATTTCCACAAGGGAAGTTTCAATTTCTGAACAGCCCAGAATCTGCTGCAGTTTCACCAAAAGACACTTTGGATCCTGAGTTTAAAAAATTACTAATGCTACATGTATTTTTTTATTCCAGTGTCTTCCATTTAATAATTTTCTGCTTTTCTTCATTCCTCTCATATTTTCAGTATCTCACATACTTGTATTTGTATCCTTACCCTGCTTCACATTATCTTGCCAGGTAAAATAAGAAAATAAAACTTCAAGCTGTACTTTATATTGAAATCAGTAGAGGTTCAAACACTGAACAACTGACCTCAATGGTCTAAACTGACAAAATAAAAATGTGCCCTTCCAAAAGACAAACTGCAAAATATTTCAAACTTTACCTGGCCATCCCACGAAAGCTCTGAGCTATATTTGGCAAGGTCTTCTTTGAGCTTTTCAATCTCTCTCTTCAGCTCAGCGTTTTCTCTCTTTAGTACACAAAGTTCTCTCTACAGCCCCAAAAAGTATTAAATGCAAAATTAAACACACAGAAGACAAAGATATATTTCAGCAAAATCTGTAGATCGTAGAAACTGTTTCAGCTGTTGATGATCCTACATGACAGCCATGCACGCTACACTTTTTGCATAGCTTTAACTATCAGTTCAGTATTTCCTGGACAGGGAACACGACAGAATGGAAGGGAGCACAGCAAATGTAGTCAGCTCCAGCCATCCACAATTAGAAGATGGCTCCTTTAAAGTCATTCACAGCTTGAGACATTTAGACCAGTTCCCATCAGCTGAAGAGAAGTTAAAACAAAAGCCAGATGATGGTAATTCAAACGTTGACGATTGGAGAACCAAAACCAACTTTCAGAACATCTCATGCCAGTCTGAATGTACTTCACTTGTTAATTAGATTTTAATAGCTTGTAATATTGAAGCCATAATTTCTCATCAGTGATTTACAGGCCAAACCAAACTTCACTGCAACCACCTCCTTGACAGCCTATGGAAACTTATTCTTTTACTGTACCAACAACTGCACATGGCACATTGAGGTAATTAACCAATTAGTTCTAGAAAGAAGAGCCCTTTTCAAACAGGTTCTGGCTCTTGCCCAGATCACTGTCACTTGAAAAACATTGTTAGTGGAGAATCTTGGAAGAGGAAGATTGGTTTTTGTCAGTCTTCATATTCTATACAAAATAGGTCTCAGTTTTGCTTTCACTTTTCCAACATTACCATAAGACTTAAGTTTATTGTACTGGTTCTTAATCTGCCACTGAAAAATCTACATGTAGAACATTCTAGTCATACAGTCTGCAAACCAGTAAAGCCATTTAAACTGAAAAGGAAATGCTACTCTTGTTTTCTGTAATCAACACCTTCACAATGCCCCAAATACGAACAGCTATAAGTAAGCCTTCCCCGTACCTCATAGATGTCCCTAGACGTAATAACGTCCTTATGCTGTTTCTCTTGAAGCTCTAACTTTACCAGCTCCTCTTGTGCTTTAATACACTCTTCATCAGCACTTGATTTACAGAGAAAAAGCTCAGCTTTTGCTTTTTCAGCTTTTTCAACTCTTTCCTGGATAGCAGAAAGAAGAAGATTTTTAATTTTTTCTTTCTCCCACGGGGACAAACAAAACTTTAAGCAAGCCCTTTATATTTATTTATTTATAACACTCTGGGTAAATATTTCTCTTAGACTTACAAGTGTAGTTACCACTGAAATCAACACAAGCATGTACCATTGAAGAACAGAGAACAGGTTAGATAAACATGCTAGACTTGAGGGAGAGCTGATCTGCTTTTAGAAGGATGCACTAAAGGTTTTCCAAGTATCTTTCAGCTAATTTCCATGATTTTATGTGCTTTATAGAACTTACCTTCCATTTCTCCACTTCTTTGTTAAGTATTTCCATCTCATCTTTTGATGTGTCAGAAGAGTCAGGGGTTGTCATCTTCTGGAGAGGAAAGAAGAGGCACACACAGGTTTTCCCCTCTGTTAGGCAATAACTGAGACACACCAAACAATTCAAATGAGTCTTCAAAATAAAATAAAACCAAACCCTCTGCAGCTGGGTGAAGCATTTTGCCATTGGAGTTTTCAATGTCTGTCCATTAATTAAAGTCCAATGTATTTTGCCTGTGTGCCCGTTTGCTGTTTTTCTCCAATTATGCAGGTAGGATATTTCATCATTAAATCTCCCTAGAATCTGCATGCCAGAGGATAGCATATACCATGTCATTTTTTAAAAATGCATTCAGACACTTAGGCCAAATCATTGAACTATTTTAATGGCTGGACAGGACAAAAATCTAAGAAAGTGGATTCTGATCCATAATCATTATTTGCTAACCATCCAACTGAAAATATTCACAGGCTAATATTTTGATAAATATTAAAAGCAAGTTGTCTCTATGTTCTTCCACAGGGAACTAAGCCCCTCAAACCCACAAATATTTATCTATATGCTTTCTCTCCTCTAAGAGAATGTATAAAGAATATACAGGCCTAATGAGAAAAAAAAATTCAAAACATGATGCTTCCAAGCTCAGGGAGATTGGACAATAAAAGGTAATAACAAGCAAGAGGAAGGTGATAAAAGCAGCATTTCAGAATTCAAGTACTTCAGGGCAGAAGTTCACAAGCACGGGAAAACTACAACTGGCTAAAGCCCAAGAAGAGAGAAAATCTCTGTTCTGTTTTGTTTCTATGGCTGCAATATTCTGCAGAAAAGAAAAAAATAAAAATCCAAAGAGACCTGCTGGAACAGTCCCTCCCTTTTACTTAAGATTACATAAAGCTTGAATGTGAACCATGAAATTTAGGCATGGAAAAGGTCTGAATTAGATAATCTTGTCAATTCTCTTGGTAATGCTGGGTATTTCCTATAACCAATAAAATATAAAAGTATTTTTTCCACTACTTTGTCCAGTTTCAAATGCCTGTTGCGCAACAGGGAAATCCCCATCTGTATGTAACTTTAAAACTGGAAAAAAACCCATTCTTCACTCAGGAGACTGCGTGCAGGAAAGTGGAAGGATGCACGTGCCACAGCTGGAATATTGTAAGAAAGGATGCTTGTTTTTTACTGAAAAATAGTGCAAGACAAGAGTTTTCAACTTGAAAGAAGGAAAAAAAAATAACAAGGAAACCAAGAAATTCCAGGGAAAGTCCCATCTGAACTATTTGCCACAGTGCAGGAACTGGATCAAGGGAGGCGCTGGGGAAAAAGGAAATTCCCCTAAGAAACCTCCCCAGGGACAGATAAGCAAGCAAGGCAGGACAGGAAAACTCTAACAGAATCTGTACAATACAGACACTTTGGAAGGGGACTCTCCCTATGGAAACAGGAGGTGGGAATGAGGAATGGAAGAAGGTGAGACAAGAAGTTTCACAAGTACTGTCCTCGAAATGCCAGCACAAACCTTCATTCAAAGATACTATTGTCCAACACAGATTTTTCCAGGCAGCAGAGGAAATACTTACAAAACCATTATCTTTTAAAGGTAGTGGGGAACTCGTTAAATCCATTAAAACCTAAAGGAACAGGAAAAAATATCACAACATTAGGTTTTCTTTGCAGCAGAACAGAATATCAGAATGCAATACCAGAAGCTGTGCTGGGCTAAAAGAATTTTTAAACGTAAATGTTATCTTTTTTTAAGGAAAAGTGATATATATTGGATATCTGAAGCCTCCTTCCTTACTAAGCATAAAAATCAGAGATGTGTGAGGAATTCTTCATTGCACAACTTAATTCTTCTGTCATGAAACTTACGTACTTTACACTACTTTTGTACTGTTACAGTCAACATACTGTATGCTCTGTGCTTAAGAGATACAACCCTTAAACCTGCTTAACACAAAGGAAAACACTTCCTTTACAATGCAGATAATGTAAAAACTGGAATTGGTTGCCACAATATTTTGTGGAGGCAGATAAAATGGAATTTAGACAAGTTGGTGGGCCTCTGATCCACGAAGAGATGCTAAGGCGCAGAGGTTCCCAAGCAGATCCAGCCTGTGGATGCCGGGGCTGTCGGGACGCGGGTAGCAGGCAGCCCAGCATCCTGACCTGGACGGACATTTCTGACCCTCTCACCTGGAAATTCTGAGCTTGGTTTTCACCCAACACCACCGTACCTGTTGTATTCACAGAACAGCCTTGGTTGGAAGAGACCTCTGAGCTCCCCCAGTTCCACCAGTGTCCCAGCACTGCCCAGTGCCCACTACCCCATGTCCCTCAGCACCACATCCCCACGGCTCTGACATCCCTCCAGGGATGGGGACTGCCCCCTGCCCTGGGCAGCCTGGGCCAGTGCTGGGGAGCCCTTTGGGGGAAGGAATTGTTCCCAATGTCCAATCTAACCCTGCCCTGGCACAACTTGAGGCCATCACCCCTCGTCCTGTCACTGTCACCTGGGAGAGGGGACCACAAGGCTTGAAATTGAGCCCGTCCTTGGTGAGTGACCCAGGAATCCCTTTCCGGTTTGTTTGAAGTTACTGACATTTACTGACCGACGGACGGATTCCTGATTTAGGAAAGTGAAAGCAGCATAACTGAAAAACATCCTCGCTTGGCCTCTCCTCAGCCGGCAGCCAAGGGCTGAGCCCCCCACCCCATCCCCACCAGGTTCCCCCCGGTGCTCTCAGGGACCGACACCGCTGCTGACGGCCGCACTCGAAGCTCCGGCAGCCCAGCCGCCCCCCCCCAGCCCCGCACCGCCCCGGGGGAGGCCCGGCAGCCCGCCCCGCCACCCTCTGCTGTGCGGGGAGGTGACTCCCGCCCCGGGGCCGCTCCAGCGCCATGAAGAGCCCGGGGCTCGCTGGGCCAGCGCGCACAGAGCCCGGGCGGGAGGCAGGCGGCCTCCCCGGGGCAGGGCTCCAGCCGGGGCTCACACAACTTACAGCGGCCGCGGGTCCCAGCGGAGGACACCCGCGCTGCGACGCGCACTCCCCTCACGGCCACGGGTCCCGCGCAGCGCCGCGGCCCTCAGCGCGGAGCCGGACTCCCCACAACCCGTCCGGTCCCGGGCCGGGGCCGCCCCCTTTCGCTTTCGCTTTCCCGCCGGCGGAGGCCCTCTCACACCGGGTGCCCAGTGCCGGGTCCCCGCGGGCGACGCCGCTCCGCTTCCTCGAAATCACGTGGAGGAAGGTGGCGCCGTCCCCCGCCTCCCCTGCAGCGCGGCCGGGGCTCCCCGCGGCGGCACGGCGCACCCCCGCCGTTCCCTCACCCCGCAGGGCATGAAGGGGGCGGCAGCCATGCGCGTCCCACCGCCCCTCCGTGCCCTGAGGCGGCCCCGGTGCACGGCCCGTGGGCAGCACCCCCTGTACCGTCCTCAGAAACGGGAATGTCCCGGGCCGGGGGTTTCGGGAGCGGGTGGGCTGGGAAAGGCTGCTCGCTGCTTCGCCTTCGTGGCGGGGCAGGAAGGCTTCGGGGCAGCCATTGCCTCCCTTCAGCTTCACCTCATACTTGGCTGGAAGCTGCTGGTTTGGCCTCTGGATTTTTCTGTGAAGTGACCAAGATTTGGCAACCTTAAGCTAATCTTGGTGAAATTCAGGGGTTTTTGGTTGGTTGGTTGTGTTTTTTTAAACCACATTCTCGGGTTAATGCATTTGTATGACGAGGAATAAGTCTTCCATCTTTGCCAGGCTGAAAACATTCAATGATGGAAAGACCCTTTGCAGAGATGCCACATTCAAAAAAAACTAATTTATGGAAAACCTCTGGAAAGCCAAGCGTTAGGTGATGGCCACGTGTCCCTCTCCCATCACCTTGGGGCAAGCGGATGAGGTGGAGCCTGGGGCAGGAGGTGGCAGCCACCTCTTGGCAAGAAAAGGGCTTCATCCTCCTTCCAAGAGGCACGTGGTTAATTTATAAACCCTTCATTATACAGATTCATTAACATGATCCATGGCAGACACACCTAGAATTGGGCAGCAGTCATTGATGGGCAGTCTATAGGAAATGCCAGCTTCATTCTGTGGTGTTTAAAGCTCTGAGTGTTCATCAAGTACTTTTGTTGGCCATAGTGCGTGCTTGGTGTGATGGATTGGAGCACTGATCTGACAACTAACCTCTCAAAAAAGCCCCATCTTTGGCCAGATCATTTCCCAGATCTGTGCCCACAACTGCTACTGTCAGCGTGGGGAAAGAAGGGGAGGAGAGCTTCAGCTTAGAGAAGTCATGAAATGTGGACTGGTGTGAGGTGACTTATGGCTGCAAACATTCGCTGTGCTTGCCAGTGGGCACTCATTTTCTAACAACTTCAGGGAAGAGCTTCTTCAGGGAAAGAAGAGCATACATTTCAAGACTTACTATCTGTTTGGATACTCAGGGGCATTGCAGTCATGAACAACATTTGGGCAATGTCTATGTCCTAGGCCAAGAAAAAAAAGAAAGCATTTTTCTTTCAGGTTTCCTTTAAAACTAAACTGACTAATCTTTTACCCTCAAAACTGCAAACAGACTTGTACTCATCGGCCGAAGTATTTTGTATGGTTAGCAGTCAATCAGCACTGACTGTTAAATAAATTAATCCTCAAAAATTAAAAATATGCCAAATAGTTGGAGAAAGGGTAAAAGCTGACTTTGTCACTTAGCAAACGTGGACTTCTACTTTCAGAGAAAAGCAGGAGGAGCTGTATAGCAGCAGAGCATTGCTGTGAAATTGGTTGGACTCTCTACACACTTGAGGAGGCCTGCACAAGAGCTGCCAGATCAAGGTTTTCAGAACTTTTGCTTTCCTTTGCTATACAAAGGGAATGTTGGATTATACCCTGCTTGGATGACAATCACCTTGTGCCACTGAATTCAGTGGGAGTTTTACCCATGGGGCAATTATTATGGCAGTTTCAAATGTCCTTATCTGTTTTTTAAGATAAGTGGATGAAACTATGACCCTGTATTCAAGATATTTTTTAAATTCTTTTCAGCCTTGACAATGGATAACTATGTTTACTATTGCTTTATAAACACAAAGTTGGTTACTAATGAGTAAAAGGGAGAGGTTTAGCTGGAGTAGCCAGGGAGGAGGAGGTGATTATGTTATGACCTAAGTACATCAGATTTCAGATTTAAATGTCAGCGTGGCAGGCTGCTCTCCAGTAACCGTGGTCATGTTGGGAAGTCACTGCTGATCTGAAAGAGCCATATTTCTCTGAACTCCAGGGAATGCAGCAACACCAATCTGTTTACATGGCCTGCTTTGGGATTTGGGCTGAACAGTGTGTTTGTGCTGCTTTGGTGAAGGAAATTTATTGGAGATACTGGACTGGGCCAGGTTCCTTAACTGAAGTGGAGTTGACTTGGAGCTGATACATTGATTGATTTCTACGTGTTGTGAATTTATAGTGTTAACCACACATGAATCAGAGTAAAGGGAAAAGCATTGATTTCATAACTCTACAGTCTAGCTACAGGGGAAAATCAAGGAGTAAAATACAGCATAGAGTAGAAGAAGCTTTAAAATTCTCCGTATTTCTTTGAGAAATCTGCATTGATACCAGACTTGTTCTTCAGGAGTCTGAAAAACTCTTGATGAGCCTAGAAATCTGAACTAGAAGGTTCAAAAGAAAACCATGACCCTTCTGGCAGCGTAGGACTCCTCTATAGCAGAAAATACTCTGATTAATCTGGAAGACCACCTTTTATTGGTACCAAAACTATTTGACCAGCTTCTGTAGAGTGACTGTTAAGAATCTCATGGCATTACCTTCACAGGGTGAGTATTTTGGTTCTTTTAAGGTTACAACAGATCCAGAGAAGGCAGTCAATGGAATTTAGGTGATTAGATCATAACTGTCATCATGAAAACCCTGCTCAGTGCCCATCTGATCCTTGAGCTGCAAAGGAACCTCATTCTCCACACAGGTCTACTAGCATCTTAATGTTGGCAGTTCTGAGTGCTTTAGCTTGATAATGCTTAGAAGCCACATTTGACCACTGAGGTGTTCTGATGGCATGTATGGTACTTTCATACTCTGACAGAATCATGTTCCATAGCTATCCAGTTTATTTTGTGCTTTCTTAAAAAGCCAGGCCAACAGAGGCGAGGCCAGTGGTGCCTTCCCTGCTTGTCTTCAAGATTTGCAGAGTCTGGAAAACAGTTCATGCTTCTGGAGATTATTAGTGCCTGCAAAAAAGGAAATAAAATCTCAAGCTCTTTCAGGACCTGCTCCTGTATTCTGTCCACACATTGTCACACAAATATATTCCTCAATAAGCAACGTATCATGATTCCTGTTTATCAGTGCTTTATTTCTTGTGTTCTTTGAGATGTTTTCACACATTTTAAGAGAGAGAACAGAGATCCTATGTTCCAAAGCAACCAGTATCGTGTGGTCAGGGCAGTGTTCCAGCAACTGGGAGAAATGGGTTTGACCTCTCTTCAGTGAACCCCAGTCCTTTGCACTTTGTCCAGCAGCTAGTCTGCCTAAAGGGAATGATGACTGCTGTGCCACCTCCCATCCTTAGTGATCCCTACTCAGTTATTGGAAAAAATAATCTACAAACCCCAGGCAAGCAGAAATTTCTTCTTTCTCTCCTTTGTTTCCCTGTTTCTCCTGTATCCCAAGTTTGTGCAGCCACGTGGCAATCTAGACTGGGAAATGAACCAGCTTAAAAACTAACCCTGAAAAAATTGGTTTTAGCTGGCTCATTTCTCTGGTCCAGTTCATCTTGTGATCAAAAAACTGTGCCATCCCAGGAGGGGGGCAACATGCAGCAGGGACAGGAGGCTCAGCGGGAGTGAAAAACAACTTTTTTCAGTGGTGCTGCCAGTGTAACATGGCTTAAAGCACTCATCAAAATACAGCCTCATTGTCTGATGTGGTATAGGGTGCCTCGGTGCCATAGAGGAAGCTCCAGATTTTGTTTGGAGGGAATCACAAACATAGTCCTTTTTTTTGGTCCTTTTTTCTAACAAGGCAAGAGAGAAAAATATTCCTGACAATGAACATCCAGCACCTTGAGATGTCAAATATCTCCCTCTTAGAAATGTACAAGTCCATTTCCAACACAAGCAGAATGATGAATAAATACTCTATATCAATCTTCTTTACAGAAAAGATTCTGAAATGTGTCCAGCAAGACTTGGGAATGTTTCAGCTTCCCCAAGACGTGTGTCCCAGAACACAGCACTATGAGGCAATGCAGTGGTTTAGTAAATAGTCCCAGCACGACTGCTAGTAAGCAAACAATGAAGAAAGAATCATCTAAAAGTTGTGTGTTGTTAGGCTTGAATCACATTCCAGTTCTTTGGCTATAAATCACTGCATGTTAATGAAACACTTCTTTCAAATGACACTGTTAGTGTTTCCGTGAGGATTATTGGTTTATATAGGCAGAATAAAATCCAGCATGCAGGCCATTTTACACTGAGAAAATGTAAATGAGAAGGAAGAGAGAGTAGGAGAGGGGGTAGAAGAGATGTGCCTGTCAATGGTATTAGTCTGTGCTTTTATTTCATTTGATGGATGAATAGAAATTGTTTATCTTCCTTAAGAATAAAACTCATTGCCTCTGAAAATCCCAGGTGTGTCCCAGGCTAACCTCATAGCATGGGCTGTAACAGAGGGCAAAATGTTTCTTTGGTCTTTTTCTGGCCTGGATGACACATCCTGAAATTGTCCATGTGAAAAAAACAACCTTTTCTGTTTCTTGCCCAGCTTTGTAGCCAGCAGGATTTCTGAATAAACACTGTATTGAGGTCATATTTTGGAGAGTGTTTAAATAGGTGCTTTAGTCTCTGGAAATGCTTTTTGAAAGAGATGGTGAGGTTTCCCCCTTGTTTTAATTTCCAAAAATTATTTAATACATACCATGCTCCATGAAAGAAACATTGATTGAGTGTTGAGAGCCATGGTACAGCTGAGAGAAACTGGAAAGTAAATATGTGTAAGGTAAAAGATGAGGATTACTTATGTAGAGGCTATCTCTGGGAAGTAAAGTAATCCCAGTATTATTTCACCTAGGCCTTGACATATTACTGGGAAAACTCTGAACTCTAAATGGTGAAGGAAGGTCACTTTGCCTGAAAAACTCTTGATGAGAATGGAATGTATTAGGTTTAGTTTATTAACACCACTGTTTTGGTCCATTCATCTCAATCCTCAATTCAGACAAACCCTTGGATTTAATAAATTATATACTGATATTCCAAGTCTTGTCTTCGGCAAGCTTTAACAAACCTAACTGGGAAAATTGTTGAGTAAAAATGAAAAGCTCACATTTTCAGAGAATGCAGTTTCTCTTTCCAACTTCTGTCTCCATCCTTCAGTCTTTTGGCAGAGCCCAAGCTGCAGAATGCTGAATAGACTGCCTGCAGATACTTGCATGTAATTCATTTTCTTTGACCATTTTTTATTGAAAGGCCCAATATGAAGCCAAGGGTTGGCTAGTGGCTGTCTCTTATTCCTCTGGGGAAATCCCACTTCCTTCTCCACAGACAGGCCCTCCAACATATGTATATATATATATATGATTTCATGGGTTGTGTTCTTTTTCTCTTTTTCTTTCTCTTTTTTTTTCTTTCTTTTTCTGTTTCTTTCTCCTTCTCTTTTTCTCTTTCTCTTTCTTTTTTTCCCCAAAAATAACCCACAGTTTAATTGTTTGGGCTGAACTTGTATTTCAGTTTCTTCCTGTGCTCTTGCACATAAAGCACCCTTTTGAAGATAAAGACACAACAGCTCTTAGCCCAACTCATTTCCAGTTGAAGTGTTACTAAGAGCTCTGTTTTTATTTCAGGCATTTTGAAAAATAGCCATTTTTATAGTTACATTTTTTTAAAATCTGAAATGAAAATTAAGACTTTAAACCAAATCAAATAAAAAAACTTGGCCCCAAATCAGTCTGTTTCACTTCCAAATCACTCTCTATTCTGAAATAACAGATGACTTTATTCCTTTCTAGCTTTTCTTCTTTGTGTTCAGCCAGCAAATAGAAAATTCCTGGGTTTTATTTATTTGGATCTCTGCACAAACGTTTCTCAGTAATTACCTTTCCCAGTATGAATGTGCAGGCATTACCGGTCTTGCATCAAAGCGTAGGATATTCAACATGCAGTAGAGTTTCGGTAAGATTTGTATCACCCTAGCTTTTGGAGAAAGATGATTCATTCAGCTCCACAGCTTCATTACAGTGCTCTAAATTTGGGGTATTGATTTATTTTTTTTTTACTTGGTGCAGCTGTTAATGTTCAGAGAGGACAGAGCACACAGTTTCTGGAATAACAGCCAGCGGTCCTGCTTGATAGCTTTCAAAATACTCTGCCAAAGTTGGGCTGGGATTCCTATAAGATATGTGGAGCTGTCCTGCAAACAACTGAGTATCAAAACCCACATGTGTTCTGCCTCCGTGGAAGCACATATATGAAAAAAAAAAACCTGAGGAAAGCTTGAATAACAAAGAAGCAACCAAAAATTAGCCTAATTTTCATTAGGGTAATCCTAATAATCTTTTGATTTTTTTTTTTTTTCCCCACAGACTGATCACAGTTTTGTCACTCAAATCAGCTACACAGGATTTGTAATAGTGCAAAGTTTTTTCTAAAATTGTATACTTGTATATATACATCTTTAAGTGCAGAAATTCATATGCCAGTAAGGTACTTTCTGTAGTCCTTTTTAAAGACTCCTTACACTGAGAAATCTGACTTACTTGTTCGTTGATCTACAAGAATTCCCTTTTTACCTTTTCATCTTCAAGTGGCAAGAAATTCTAATTTATATCCTTATTTTGATATTTTTTCTGCAGTGGTATTTAGTAGTATTTACTGTTGGTTATTTCTTAGAAGATAAATATCAAACTAGTATAAATCATTTATGCTATAAATAACAGGGAAACAGCAGCAGCTATAATGATGTTGAAGCCTCAGAATAACAGAATGTTTAACAGCAATTAGCTGGGTTATTTTTATCCAGTTTTCACACATTGTGTATGATATTGGTTTAAAAGAATTATAGTTCACGGACGTATTCGTACAACTGAATTAATCTCTCCTGAAAGGGATTGCTTTGCCTATTTGATTGTTATTCAGGAGAGAAGTATTCTAATGGCATGCTAGATGGCCAACCCCCCTGCAGTGAGCAGGGACATCTTTACTAGATCAGGTTATTATAGATACCAAGCGTTGTCATTTTAGAATGAGGAATAACCCGTACCATTATAAAACCATTCCCAGCCAACTTGTGCAACTGGGCATTTCCAGGATTATGATGCATTGCCAAGAATATTAGTTAGCACCATAGTGAATGCTGTAATCATGGTATTGCATGCCTAAAGCAATGATCAGAGGCAGTGGCTTGTTCCTCTTGAGCTCACAGGATGTGCACTGTGCCCACGCATATAAGCAAATCCATAGCCTAACTCCTCACAGAAAGTTAGAAAATGGGTGACAGAGATCTAATACATCATACAAAAAAAGCTGTTAAAATACTGAGTCACCATGGCATTAGGAAAAGACAAAAAATTGATTTTCTCAGAAGCTGAAGCAGACAGCAGGAGGGAGGAGAGAAAATGAATGTGCAGTGGGGTAGGAAATGAGTGTTGCAGACATAAAGGGACATCTTAAGCAATGACTGCTGAGATTAATCCACTGAGTATGTTATCACCATATTCATCTATTTGGGTTTCAGAAAGGAATTTAGCATAATGCTGCAAAGCAGATTAATGTGTATGGTCAGCTTTTATGGGACTGAAGGAAATGCCCTTGAGCTAACAAGGTGACTGCAAGATCAAGGACAGATTCTGCCACTGCTGTGCCAGTGTCTAGGATGGTGAGAAAACATTTGACTTACCCAAGGACATCCCTGTGGAAGATCCCTGTGTTCAGTTACAAAATCTGACATACCACACAAAATGAGGAGTGAGATAATAAAGCAAATTAAAAGTAACAGAGGGAGAAGTCAAGAGAAGGAGTAAGTAATGGCTGATACCTATTGGAGGCTTACTTAATGGAAAGGCTCTTAATTCACACACTTAAATTAGATGCTTAGAGTTAGATAGTGTGAACACCTGTGCTATGTTGTATGCCAAGGAAATAATTATAGACATAGGAAATTCAAACAAGCCCTTATGAAAGCTTAGTTACTTTAATTATAAAGAAAAATTAATTAAAATCATAAAGTGTGGACTTTGCAGGCAATACTCTATCAATTTTGCAATGACTTATGCAATATCTTACTGAAAATGTGAGTAATGTGAATTTTCACTCTGCTCTTTAATTTAATTATTAGTTCATTCTGTCCACTCAGTGTATTTTAACTGTTGCCCAGAGAGGGATTACTCTCACAGTGCCACAAAACTGAGTAGTCACAGAATTACTGTAGATACATGAACCATCAGAGAGGGGAACCGTCGTTATCCTTTCTACAGAAGTAATTATTCTCTGCAGCTTATTAACTGCCCTTTGTAGGCATAAATAATTATCTCTGCTATTTCACACATGGGAAGTTTTCTTAGAATTATGCATTTTTTGAGGTGTATAAGCTTACAGGAATGTCTCTTTCCCCAAACTGCTTGAACACAAAGTCTTTCTTGCAAACATTGTCTCCATGTGGCAGAATGGTCACCAGTGATTTGACTCTAATCTTGCTTTCACCAATGTAAAAATAGTTAATTAATACGCAATGTTTTTTCAAAGTACCGTAATATTTGCCAGACACCAATATTTTTATGGACGTTTACTAAAAAGAAGCACATCATCTTTTAAACCTCTGATTGTTAGGTCTTTTATGTTCATATTACAGGCATGTATGTATCCTTCAAAGCTTCTTAATGTCTGAGCACATCCTGGTGCTCAGCATAGCATAAATGTTTAGCTGATTGGATAAAACAGCACCTTGGTAGGCAGGTTTTCTTCTGGAACTAAACTGTTTGCCATTGAGGTCAGATGTGACATGTGTACAGATGTAAATTTGGTACATCTGACTCTTTACATGTATTAATTTTGCAATTGAATATTACTATTTTCACATGCACCCCAAAAATCATTGCAGTTTGCTTTGCAATGGCTGGAGTTGCAAGTTATTTTTTCTTCTAGGAGTTCCTTGGCAATCTTTGGAGCCTGTTTGTCTTGGCATCCCCCTGCCACATTACCCATTCTTCAGTATCATATTCTAGAAACTGTGTTTACAACATTTTGTGATTTTTTTGGATATATTTATGTAGTTTTAAAATGTAAACATAGCAGGACATTCATGAGACACTTGTAAACTTTATATCTGTATGTATGCTTAATTTTGATAGGCTCAAAAATTTTATTTAGAATT
Organism: Podargus strigoides; assembly: GCA_028020825.1. NCBI lineage: Eukaryota > Metazoa > Chordata > Aves > Caprimulgiformes > Podargidae > Podargus > Podargus strigoides. The sequence continues at coordinate 1,996,582 of CM051625.1, read as the reverse complement.
ACTGTCATTATAGGACTTCAACTGACAAATTTTTTCACTTGGCAAATGTTCAGATTTTTTATAAGTGAATCCATTATGCTCTCCTAACATCTGCTCTTAATAATCCCAAATGTTTTTGGTTTGTTCTGCTTTCACATGAAGGTTTTTTTGTTTGCTTTTTTTTTAACTAAAGCATCGTTACACAGAATGGTTGATTCTTATCTCATTGATGTTGCTGATAAAAATGGGCATTGATTTCAAGGGGAGTTAGACTAGAGGACAAAGGAACGTAAGTTTTAAAGTATTTAGTTATAAGACAAAATACTCTCTGAAAGATTAACTGTGACAATAAATAGTAAAATCATTGGCCAAGTAAGTTCTCACGTTATAAAATTCTTCTAAAATTGCATCATCTGAAGCATATAGGGGACAGAAAAAGTTAGGGAATTTCATTAGAAATTCCTTTCATCTTTCCTTTAAGTACAACAAATGTGTCACAATTTAGAAAATCTCTTTTGTAAATTCATCAGGAAGTGAGTTTCTCATTAGTCCAAAATGTAAATGTAAGAGTTTCATCAGCTCTTTTCCACAACACACCATTTCTGTAACGCTTTCACCAAAACAGAAAGCATAAAAGCAAAGAGAGATTGGAAAAACAGGTTAATATATTCAGGTAGGCTTACTGGTTTCTTTCATCCTGGATGCATTTTCATACTTAAAGCATCTGGTTTCTTTCACTGGTTTCTTTCATCACACTGGTTTCTTTCATCCTGGATGCATTTTCATACTTAAAGCATCTCGTCAAAGGCATTTTAAACTAAATAGGTATTTTTGAAACCTGACTTCATATTTTGTAAGGAAATTTCACCACCAGCCAATGCCAAACTAGGGTTTTGTATAAACCAAAATGCCACCTGGAAAATCTGTGACGCAATTCTGCGCTATCTGACACTGCAGAGCCTTTTGTTGGGAGTACTGTTTGGTTTTGGCATGACACCTCAAGAAGGATGCAGGCCACCTGGAAAGAGTACAGGGGAGAGGAACAAGAATGATCAAGAGTCTAGAAAATGTGACCTACAGGAAAGACGAAAAGAACAGCCTGTTTATTTTTAAGGAGAAATTTGAAGCAAGATATAGTACCAGTTATGTTATAACTTTCCTGCTACAAAGAGGCAGTAAAGAATCAGTTCCTTCAGTCTGTTGAAGAAAAAATAAAAACAGACTAAAGTTGCAGCATGAAAGATTTTAGTTAATACAAGATGTTTTCATTAAGGAAGGTATTTAGAATGTTAGGAAGAGTTAAGCACCAGGAGGCTGTGGAATTGCCACCACTGCAGGTTCCGAAGGACAGACCACACCAGTGTCTGCCAGGAATAATTCAGGTGTAATTCTTTCTGCCATGTGGCATGTGGTTGGGACCTGATGGTTCTTAAGGTCTCCACATGGAAGCCCTGGAGTGTGGGACAATCTTTCAACTTGGACCTTGACAGCCCAGTTCAGAAAAAAAAATAAATTTAAGTAAGATAAAAATTATTTAAAATAAGAAAAAAATAAAATAGCACTGGAAGTGGCCTTCTTTTTGAATATCAAATTCAAGCTCCTGCTCAAACATCATCTCAAAATAAGTCAGGTGTTCTGTTTGTTTGGCTATTCTAAAAGTTCTCTGGCCTTATTTAAATTTAACCCTAGGTGGGATGGGATGGGATGATATAGTTGTTGGGCTGACTTTTTCCTTTCTTTAGGTTAAATAGCTCTTCTTCCGTTCTTAGGCTTCCCACCACGTAAATTCAGTCAGTGTAGTCATATCCCCCCCTTTCACATCAGCTATTCTAGTTTTTTCTCCTAAGAAAAACTTAGCTTTAATTGTTTTACTGTCTATTTCCCTGCACTCCTTTTTCCTGCACTTTCCACCAAGTATTTTTTTTGTGAATAAAATTACAGTTTCTTGCAAAAAACCTCCCAGTGAGAGGCCTTTCACTGCATGCCTTGCCATTTAAATACATTCTCTAAGCTATGAACAGTATCATTGTAATATATTCTATATCACTAATAGTAATATATGAATCTTTGAATACCAAAGCTATAAATATTTTCACTGTTTTCATTCATTTATAAATAGCTGGGAAATGAAAAGTTTAGTTGCATAATATTTAAATTAATGCAAAAGAGATTCGTGACCCACATACACTGCTGTTATTAAAAAACTCCTTCCTCCTCCGTGGTTCATCCATTAAGCTACTGGATTATTTTTTCCCTCTCTCATTAAATTAGTTTTATATCACTGTGGGCTTCCAACCACAGTTTGAGAACTATCAAGTTAGGTGTTCACTTTGATCTCCAGTCAAAGAGTAACTTTCAAACAGTATTTCTTTACATAGGTATGTATGGAAAGAGTTAAGGAAAGTCCCTGTCCCCCCCCAGTTTATATAAGATTTGTCTGGGATATATTTTGATATGGAAAACTTGGAAGAAAACTTAAGAAAATGCTGTCAGATGAATGTCTGGAAGTGCCCATGTACAGCTGTGGAATATCATCTCGTTGGTGAGAGGTTCTGCTAGGATTTGTTGACGAAAACTCCTTTCCAGCTCACTTGGGAGACAGATGTGTAGGACTGGATGTGTTGCTTTGTTGACACTGCAAGTTGCACAGACTGATGCCCAGGCTGAACCTGGAGTGTATGTTTAATGTTCATGCAGCACAATAGCAAACATTAAGTTATTTCCTCAGGTACCAAAATATTCACCATACCCAGTTACTCTTCACTATAAAACATATATTGAAGCCTGTAAAGCTTTTGTTACCATCCAACAAAGATGGAGTTTGTTAACTTGAGGGATTATTATTAATAGACATCTGAGTCCTGACTTCAAGACCTCTCGTGATCAGCCTCACTTATTCTGTGATTCAAAAGCCATTGTACTTCTTTGGGCTTCTTAACAGATAACCTCGTTCCTTCAGGGAGGTATATGTTCATTCAAACATTAGACCTTGTGTAAATCAAGAGATGCTGTCAAATACTGTCATTTATTAAACACTTTAATAATATACTTTATGTATTAAATTGATTTTTTTACCTGAGACCTTTCACCATGAACAGTAACTTCAGTAACAAAATATTTTTTAATTCATTATTGCATGAGTGTCTTTCTCAATAATTTCCATACGGTAGTCTCTTACAAGTCATCTCCAAGTTGGTATGCACTCCTTGCCCTTATGAGTTAGTCACTACTAACACATTTCTGTCATCTTGTGGGATTGGCACCCACCTACCAGGAACACTTGTGGTGTAGACATCTGGCTCTGCTATAAGATCAGTAAGCTATCAACTCACATTGCAGTATCATCCAGAGGAATGTGCATGGAATGGCAGAGAGAAAATGTGGCCTGTGCAGAGGAAGACATCCACATTGTAATTCTTCCAGCAAGAGAAATCTTTGCATCAAAGAGGATTCTCTTAATCTGAATCAGTAATGTGTCTTATATCACCAGTGAATGATATTGCTGTTGAATTGTCACTTGCTGTTGGTTTCCATTCCTTCCCTTATGCCTCTTTATTGTTTCTAGGTTGCCAGAAGATACCATGAATACGTCACAGCTCCAGACCAGCAAAGGTATAAGTGCCAGCCTGCTTCAGCTAATGAGAAATGAATGCTCCAGAGCAACACACTCAGCACTGTCTCCTCCGTTCACCACCACCCCAAAACTTTATACTGCCATCTTCACAACTCAGGCCCAGGTAACCTTGGATACATGTCTTGGATATTGATGTTTAGAAAGCAACAGACTTCCACCAATATGCTTTCACAGAATGTTGTTGAATTAGGTCTCATTCAAAAAGGTTGGACTCTTATCTATTGGGTATTAAAGTCAAAAGTAAGTACAAACAAAGCACCAATCTTCAAACCTAGAAAGAATAAACAGAGTAGAGCTCCTACCTCTGTGCAATGAGGCAAGTCTCTGGGGTGCTTTCTTGTTTTGCTGACAGAGATGTAAAGTGTGGTGGGACAAGCAGTGTGGTGGGACAGTCAGTGTGGCAGCATCCCTGGTCCCAGCAACCCGCTCTGTGGCAGCTCAGTAGCACGGCAGGAAAGAGGACAATAAGCCACCAAGCCCTGAATGTCCCAGGCTGGTTGGAGGGAGCCAGCGAGCTGTCATCAGCTTTCTGGGATATCCTACTGGAGAGTCCCAGTGCCAGGTCTTGACATGAGAGTGCACATGAGTGAGAAGACATATGTGCACTGTACACCTCCTGCTCTCCCCTTCAGCATCTGCCTGAGTTGTGGGGGGGAGGAATACGTGTGTGTGTCTCTGTATACGATGTCGCTAGGCGTTCATCACTTTATGTTAAGACTGGAGTGATGAAGAATATCTTCCTCATTGGTACAACAGTCATCCATATAAAATATTTTTGAGTAGGCACAGAGTCCTCCACCCTTTCCTTTTCATTTCATTTAATTTGATTGTGTTCACGGTCATGAGCACATCTTTTTTCTATAGCTCCTGACTCAGAAGTTACAAATGTTATCAGAACTGGAGAGCAGAGTCTTCCAATGGCTGCTCCGGACTGTGGAGCACCAGACCATTTTCCATACTCTCATCTTTCCCCCTCTCTGCTCTCCCACTCATCACAGGGAGCAGCTGCAGTATTCCCTTTCAGCCAGAAGGGAAGACAAGCAGACAGCTGTCACGCTATGAATCAGATTTTAAACTGTGGTTTGGAGGGGAAGATTTTAGCTTTATTTCCCACTTGCAGAACAAAGAGCATCTGTTTTTGACACTTGCAGTTTTATGCTGATCTGGGAGTTTGACTTGCAATTACAGATTCCATGTAGGGAAACTGAATTCAAACAGCCACTGCAAAATACTCTCCTTATATTTTTTTCATTGGTTAGGTCGCTGTGAAATTCAATCCAAATTAGAGACAAAAGAGCAGAATGTTTAAATGAGAATGAGAAGTAGTATGTAAGATTCTCTTCGGTCCTGTAAATGGTGTGACAGGAAACACTGCAAGCAGATAGACTGGTTATTCGTTTTGTTGTTTTATGGAATTTGAAGACAGTGCTGAAGAATGAACAGCCTTTGGCTCAAAAAGCATTCATGTGTGCTGCAGTAGTGAGGGATAGAATGGTTTCTTGGACACACTGGGAATCAAGAGAGCCAAAAGTGAGTCACATGGACAACGGCAGACATCACATTTAATTGTGTAATAATACTACAGCAAGCACAATTGGAGCAGGCTTGCTGACCTCACAGCTGAAAGCACTATTTAAGATCTGGCTACCAGATGTTCCAATAGGATCTAGCCAGCTGCTAGCAGAGGTTACCCTGAGTGTTTTAAGAGGGAATATTTACACCCTAATAGTTCAGAAGAGATGATTGCACTGATTTTCTTTTCTGCCCTGCTGTGGGACAAGGCTCAAGCGTGGGGATTCAAGGACGGAGTGCTGCATAACTCTATTTGGTTAGGTAAGATATGATTTAATCATGAGTGTTTTGCTGCAAAAGTCGCCGTGTTTGTCTAACAGGATAAAGATGAGCACCTAGCAATATAAAATTGAGCCATGCATTAATATTAGCAAAATCCTGCATTGAAATTGGTGATCATTTTATCTGAGTAGTGACTGTAAGTTTTGTCCTTATGAGCTTACTATTTTACTGTTTCTCTGAAGTGCTGTGAAAAGTAGTTGTGGAATATTTATTGGGATGTGTTTTCCTACAGCATGAGGTAAAGTGAAAATAGCATTAAATAACAGTTGCTTCTAATGAAGGAAAACGAGTCTGAAAAGAAACATTTGCCAAAGGAATGAATTACTTTCTGCATGAACATACTTCAGATGCCTGGGGTCCTACATATGAAACTAAATGATCTGGAAATAATGGTGATAATATTTCCTAGGGTTTTAGGAAAGCACAGAAATGTATATGTTTTGGCTGTGGCTTGTTCACATCATTAAACAGTGGAGGGAACATTTCAAGAGGACTACAGAAAATGCTGTGGGAATAGTTTCTTATACTCTAAGTGGGTTTAAAGAGCTCTTAGAGTTCTTTTCTAGATCTTTATAATTATCCAATAAAACAGAAAAATATATTCCCAATGTAGTCACACAAAGGATGCCAGAACAAAAACATGCACCCAGTGCTCCATTTTACAGACAAATGCTTACAAACTCCTTTATCCTCTCTAGCACAGTGTGTGTTTCTTTAAGGATTTTAAGGAATTCCTGTAGCCAGTACACGTTTCTGTTGTGCTCAGATGTTTCATAAGGACTGGGGCCATGCTCTGTTAGCTGGTGCAGCAACCACGTGACTCCAGTCCCTTCTCAGAGGACCATGTAAACTAACAGGAACGTAAATGAGGAGAAGTCATCTATATTCTTTTCTATTTGACTGCACATTTTTAATGATTTCTTTTTTCTTCCAAACCTGGAACATGCCTGCTATGTCCCAAAGTTGCTGAAGGTGCTCAGGTGAGGAGAGCTCCAAGGGAGGACAGCTTGGCAGCTTCAGGCACCACCTCAGGTGGCTGCTATTGAAAAAAAAAAAAAAACATAACAGTGAAGACATTTGAGTGAGAAACAAATAAAGCTTGTATTCTTGTCTGGAATAACAGGAGACACGGAAGACAAGTTGGACTGAGGCTGTGTTAAGTCCTGATAAAAGTCGATACAGGGTGGGATGGGTATTCTTGTATAGAAGGGATGTGGTTGGAGCAATGAGCACAGAGGCTTGCTGAGTCAGGCCCCTTGTTTATCTGTAGCCTATACAGGCTGTCCCTGCACAAGTGAACAGCACATGGCCATGCACAGGTCCTGGCTGTGATTTAACCATTCTCGTGTTCCCTGACACAGTTTTGCTCTCAGCCAGCCAGTGGCCTTCTAAAGAGTACCCCAGTGCAGCACCAGGGAGAGCCAGGCCATGGACTGTCCCTGGGTGAGACCACCCTGATGCCAGGGAAGAGAGCTCAGGCACACGTGATGCCACTCACCCATGGCCAGGGAATGGCTCCTGGGTGGTTTATTTGCAAATATTAGCATATCTACATGACTGCTGCAACCAGCTACCTTGGATGTAGCCTTCAGGGGCTTCTCCAACATAAATGTGAATTTGTGGTAACAGTGATCATTTAAGCAGTTTTATGAATTGAAGCCAATTTGAAGAAAAAAACCCCCTAATTCTTTAAAAATAAGAAAGAGAGCGTTAAGTGGAATGCATAATAAAATTGTTTTGCTACAGCTTTAGTAGTTAACATGAGAGTAAATTAAAATAAACCATGGGGTAAAAACTGATGACTTGCTCTAAATAAACAAAGACATGCAAAATCTGGAAGCAAAGTGTGCAGCTTTGAAATAACCACTCAGCTTTCTTACCTCCAGGGCTCTGTGGAAGCTCCCTTAGAAATTCATCATCTAATGTAACTACAGCAATACAATCATTGAAAGATTTTTTTTTGTTGAAGCTCAAAATGCAGTTAATTGAATTACTAGTGGAATTCAGTGACATTATATATCAGTGACAAAAAAATTGGCAAATTCAGTAAAACAAGTAACCCCAATCTCATACTCTCCATGCAGGAGCATTAAAGCAAGACTCCCTCCCTTGGATAAAACCTCGGAATGCACAGTGACACCTGAGCTTTGCTTATCTCCTCTTCTTCTGGTAAAGCACTACCAACACCAAATTGAAAATGAAGGGAGTTTTCCATTTTACCTTTCTTCCTCCACAAATCCTGAGCACAAATATAAAATCTTGGATTACTGGCAGTCTAGAAATGCTCATGTCTTTTACCTTGTTACAAAACATCTTTTGTTTTCTCAGCAAGCATACAATCCTGCTGCAGCTGGCTGTATCACCTTCCTGTTAATGTCTTTCTTGTGTGAATGGAATTTTATTGATGCTTATTTTTGACACAAGCACATTATAATCAAAGATTTATTGTAAAGTGATGAGAAGATTGGAGCAGTCTTGCCCAAATATGCTCATACACATATTTGAATGCTAGTTCACATATGACCATGCTAGTAACTCTACATGGCCATCCTCTGCTTAAAAGTTGAATATTTCTTTTTAGTTGGCATTTAGTATTTGTGTCATGCATATTGAGGGCGCTTTATTAGGCCAAGTTTCATGCTTGCTGTGTTCATGCAGAAGAGATTGGCTACATTTTACCATCTCCTACTGCTGTGGGTGAGTAGAGGGTCACTGTCCTTGCAGAACCCTGCTGTGTCTGGACTTCAAGGAGATATTTTAAGAAATGTGAGTTGGAAGAAACATGTCCTGTTAGCCATGTAACCCATGACCCTTTGAGTGAGAACCAAAGAAGGAAAGTGGGTGGAGAAATCCCTCAGAGAACAGTCCCAATATGCAGGTTTTCAGGCAAAGGAAAAAAGAACTTTGCTGAAAGTTCTCACTGTTGTCCAGGAAGAGGATATTTCACACAGGTCAGATAAAGAGAGCATCCTTGGAGCAGGATATGTAAATGTATTTTAATAGTTAATAAGTATGATGCTTTGACCTGGTGAAGACTGAGAGGGGATCTCATCAATGCTTATCAATATCTAATGGTGTCAAGAGGATGGGGCCAGACTCTTTTCAGTGGTGCTCAGTGACAGGACAAGGGGCAACGGGCACAAACTGGGACACAGGAATTAGGAAAAACTCCTTTCCTTTGAGGGTGTCAGAGCACTGGCACAGGCTGCCCAGAGAGGTGGTGGAGTTTCCGTCTCTGGAGACATCCCAAACCTGCCTGGACACCATCCTGTGTGACCTGCTCTGGGTGACCCTGCTCTGGCAGGGAGTTGGACTAGATGATCTCCAGAGGTCCCTTCCAACCCCTGATATTCTGTGATTCTGTGATTCTGTGACCTAGGTCTGTTTTTTGCTGATGCAGTTTATCTTTCTGCACAGCCCCTAATGTAATTAAGAAGGAGGGGAAAATAATGCCAGTGAAAGATCTGATCAGTTAATTAGGTTATCCTGTTAGGGAATACTGTATCATTAAACTGTGACACACCGAGCCAGCATCAAATCTCAAAGCTCGGTGGAGTACATGTGTGTGGTCTGTCTTTCCAGAGGCTACTTTTGTCATGTTATAAAGGAGTAACGGAGATACAGCTTGGTGATAGCTCTCAGCAGGGTAACACCACCCACCAAGACGTTGCACAGAGACTCAGTGATGCTGCTCTTGGTAGAACAGCCCTTGCAGAAGCAGATCTTTCCAGCAATATTCCAAAAAACGTGATGATAGGAAGAAATTGTTGGCTGTGAGGGCAGTGAGACCCTGGCCCAGGGTGCCCAGAGAAGCTGTGGCTGCCCCCTCCCTGGCAGTGTTCCAGGCCAGGTTGGATGGGGCTTGGAGCAACCTGGGCTGGTGGGAGGTGTCCCTGCCCATGGCAGGGGTTGGGACGAGATGAGCTTTGAGGTCCCTTCACACCAGGGATTTGGGGGAATCGCCACTGCTCGGACTCATCACTCTTGGAGCTGACAGTAAAAACTCATCATTTTTAGTTGTTCTCTTGACTTTTTCACCTGGCAATACTGTTTTCAAATCTTATCCCTCCAAAGGTATCTAGCCTCACTTATTGACACTAAAATGTCACTATGGACAGGCATAGAATCACAGAAGGGTTTGGGTGTGAAGGGACCTCAAAGCTCATCCCGTTCCACCCCACCTGTGCAAAGGTGACAGACCTTAGAATTCAGCTGCCCCTTACTCTTTGATTCGGTGTAGGTGGGGCAGCTCAGCTAATCCCAAGGACTACAGTCTGTGCTCTCCAATTCACCTTCCAGTTCCCTTCCTTGTGAGCTGCAGTGATCAATGACATCAATTCCAGGCTGTCCCCTGCGTGTGCAGCGAGGCTGAATGAGGTGCTGTTTTCTGTAGCACACAGATTCATACTGAATCCAATACAAGCAGACTGTACAGAAGCAGTGAGTGGATTTATCAGGTTAGACGTGATAAACTATTGAGTGAATGAAAAATAATACTTCCTATGAATAAATTTTTAATTAAAATTGATTTTGTTTGTTTTAATATAGCATACCATTATTCCACAGCTGTTAGTTGTTGTGACTCTTCTTTGCAATAGAACTGGATTTTTCCACGGGATATCTGTTACCCCATGCCAGTGACATTCCCAGTGATGTCTAAGGAAGCAGCTCTCAGTCTTCTGAGATTACTGTCAGCAATCTCATCTACTTCTGGCCTCACGCCCTGTGACTGTGAGTCCAAAAACTACATTGGCAAACATCATTCTGTCTCTAATAAGGGTTCTCACCATCGCTGACCACAATTCAGTGGTGGCCATGGTTGTTTTTAAAAAGATATCCTAACCTAGCCAAAACTACTGACTCGAAGTATGTCCCTATAAAAGACATTCTTTTTTTCCCCATGGTACAAATAGCTATCATAAAAAAATGCTTCCTGTTTTGCATCTTTTTTCAATCATGTTGACCAGTGCTAGCTACAGACAGCCATTTCTCTCAGGTTATACTAAATATAAGAAAGTTCTAAACAAAACCAGCATTCAGATTAGATATGCAGCGTGTTCCTGAGACAGATTTCCATACATATGGCATCAGACAAGTGAAACATGAAAAGATGATAAAACTCGTAGTAGTACTGACAGTTTCGAGGTTTCCCTGGAAAGCTGCTTTATGTTGTACTTGCAAGAGCAAAGGAAAAAATAATGAAGCAAGTGCATTAATTTTCTGTGCAGCAGAAATGTCAGCCAGCGATTGTGCTGGTCCTGCCCTTTGTGACACAAGCTCAGATATTTTTATTTCGCATTTCCATTCCCTCCAGTTTCTGCCTCTCCAATATCCAAGTAGCTCTGATTTAACTTCTCTGGAGAGTCAAAACAAAGCTCTGATTCATCTTGCAAAGGCACTTAGAGTTACATCCAAAAGAATGCTGTGATAGCAATCCAGAAGGAGCTTCCCCTGAGTCAGATGGGATACGCAGAACTAGTGATGCTGACACCAGCTGAACGTTCCCATAACTACTGCCTTCTGAGTAGCCCTAGGGGACTCCTTCCTTGCGTTTGTTGATTCTCTGTTGTTCAAAAACTCACCAAGCTCTGACTAGCTCTGTTGTTCAAAACTTCTCCCAGACAAAAACATACCTTTGGGTTGCAAAAACATGCCTTTGGGTTGCAAAAACATGCCTTTGGGTTGAGAGGGACAGATTTTCCTGACACTTCCCAAGTGGCATAGCCACCAGCTGAACGTTTTCTTTCTCTTCTCACCTGGACAGCAGCCCAAAGTGCAGATCTTGGGGAAACTGGCAGAGGTGATGAGAGCGCCCGGGAAGGTGGGCCAGCTGAGATAACAGTACTGAAATCATTTATTGCTTTGTTCCCACAGAACGAGCAGCTGGAGTGTATCACAGGGAGTCACGCTCTGGGAAGTACCAGCTCACCTATGCAGAAGCAAAAGCAGTCTGTGAATACGAGGGAGGCCACCTAGCCACCTATCAGCAGCTGGAGGCAGCGAGAAAAATAGGTTAGAAAAAAATCATGGCAGTTTGCTTTTCGTATTGCTTATTCCTAATGTTGCCAGTCTTGTATTTTCATGAATGTTATGAACTCTGGGACTGAGAGACTTGTAAACTCCCTGGATTTTTGCCCAAGTTGCATGCAATTTCCCCCCTCAGTAACAGAGCATGACTGTGCTACCTACGGAGCTGTCAGGGATAACATCTGCACATAGTGCTATGCATCCCCCTGAGCTCTGAGTGCAGCAAGGTCCCGGAACCAGCAACACCCAGTGGAGAGCTGTCTGGCTGAGCTGGGAGGCAATGGTACCTCCCCAGCTACAGCACCTGGAGGCTGCCTGGGGCTGCAGAGGAAGGTGTTTGTCCCCAGGGAGCTTCTATAGTAAATGTGCATTGCTATTTTTCATATCATCAGTCAAGATGTTTTCATTGTGGTTATTCCAGCTCTGGGTGAGAGTGAGTGGTGTGGTTAGAGTGAAGGGCAGAGCTGAGTGAGGGCTCTACTGTGTCTCTGTTCGATTCCTAATGAGAAATGATTAATTCATTCAGAGGATTAGGAAAACAATGGAAAATATCCTCCACTCGAGAAATCTGCAGGCTACGCCGCTGAGTCAGAAGCTGGCTCTCAGCACCCGCCAGCACACATGTAAAAAGGGTACTTTTGTCTCTTCTGAGTAGCTTCATAGTTCTAAGACACCACAAATATGTTCCAGTTCATCTCCGTGCAAACACTGAATTGGTCTCTACCAGACAGTGAATAACACTGCATTCTTTGGCTATTGTTTTTAAGTTCTCAGCCACAAAATGCATTAACAGGACCTTTTTGTTTAGCAAGAAATACTTGAGGCATTTCAGGTATTTAAATTTAAATCGAAAGTATTGTAAGTAAAGATGGGAAACAAAGAACACACTTATGTTACTCATCCAATATATAATTTGGTTACAGATGCTGGTACAGCACTTAAAATGCACTACCCAGGAAACTGTATAGTCCATCTGCGTTTGATTTTAGTTTCCAAATGAAGATCCAATAATCATATTGTGAAGAAAGCAATGCAATTTTCTATTCTGTGTTTAAAATTACCCTCACAAAGTACTGCTCTTTCCTGTAGTTCAATTTCTATTAGGCCAATTACACCCAGGTCATTGATCAGCTTGAGTAAGGCTTTACTTGAATAAAAAGCAGTTTCTTGCCTAGGATTGATTTATTCCCATCCCCGTCTCATTGTCTCCCTGCTGCAGGTTTCCATGTGTGTGCTGCTGGCTGGATGGCAAAGGGCAGAGTTGGCTATCCCATAGTAAAAGCTGGAGCCAACTGTGGCTTTGGGAAAACCGGTATTGTTGATTATGGGATTCGCCTGAACAGAAGCGAGAGATGGGACGCCTACTGCTACAACCCGAACGGTTGGTTTAGAAACAACCCATTGCCCCTCAGGTCTAAGACAGTGCTGACACACGATGCTGTCTGGCTGCACAAAGGCACCCAGGCTCTGCCTGAGGTAGCTTCAGTACCATAAATATGCTGAGAAGGGGGGCGTATTGATACAAATTTATTTGGAGCCTTGTACCAAGCCTCCTCTGCTGTTACCTGGAGCTGATGTGGCTTGCTCAGAGCTCAGTGTCGCTGCACTGCATTGCACCTGGGCCTGACCAAAGTCCTGTCAGAAACTCCACAGGTCATGATACGCTGTTGTGGAGTAAGAAGGTAATATTTGCAACGTGATGTGTGAATGTCTTGTTTTGTATAAGCGTTTACATTTAGCCTACAATTCATTCAATAACTAATCTGAGGTGTTTAACGTGGGAACCACTTCCCAGTTATTTTACCTGTAAGCAGGCTAAATTTAATGCTAAACTTCATTTCTTCTTTCTTGTGCCTGAGGTAGAATGGCTTTTGAAAATGCATGCCATGCCTGGGACTGAGACAGCTGAAAGATCCCAGCAGCGTGCGTGTGTGTACGTGTGTGTGCGCATGCTTGTGTAACTCAGTGAAGAAAAGTGGATCTCCAAAGCAGGTCTGGAATCATGGTTCAAACATGGTTCACCTGATACAGGACAGCTCTCCATTCAGTAAACTGCAGAGGACTGAAAGATTGGCATGGCCACTGTTTCAGTTTAGCTTGGTATCACTTGCTACAGCAATGAAGACAGAAAAAGTAGGCACCAAGAAGAAAACCAAAGCTTAATGTTGAGCACTTCTTGGCTCTCCTGCTGCGTCAAGTGTACTGCCCTGCCTGGCAGAGCCAAAAGCTGGAGCTGTCTGTGACGTCTCTACAGCTGTGCACATTTTGTTTGTGCTCACAGGGCTTGAGCTTGTTTATGTTAGCGGGGCAGTTGCTAATCAAATATCTCTGTGGGGTGGGGGACACTCACAGATGTTCAGTGTACAAGGACTGCAAGGGAAACTGCTGCATTCGTCATCACTGCGTGTAAGCTGTCAGGCTGGCCTTCTCCTTTGTCAGGCTTCTCAGGGCTGAGAGGGAGGTGCTTTCAAAGGCACTGTTTGGTTAGAGGACAAAATGCAATCAAGTGCCAACACTTGAATCTCTCCTGTTCACTACTCACACTTGAGGGACAGTGGGCTACAGAGTTGTCTCTTTGCAGGTGGGAGACAAGTAGCCTGGGGGAACAAAGACAAATCTCTGATTGAACTGAGCCTGTGCTCTTCTCCAGGACACTAAAGATGTCAAGAGGAGCTTGTGGGACTGTTTACATGGTTGAAATCCAACCTAGCAATGGCCTGGAGCTGAAAAGCACATCACTCAGGGGCAATGTACAAACTAAGAGGGTTAATCACACTGTCCAGCTCCTCACTCACGTGCCCTGAGTCACCCTTAGAAAGTACCTTTTACAAATCCTAAAGTCAGGCAGCGTGAGGTCCCCACAGTGGTGTCCCCACACTGTCAGGCAGCTGGTAAAGTTCAAATGGCCGCTGAATCCAAGCAGAATGAGTGGGGTTTGCCCCAAAGGAGACATTCCAGAGGGAGTGAAGAGCTGCAGCAGTAACAGGAGTACGATGCAATGTATGGGATCAATAGCCTTCATAAGTTTTTTTGTAGAAGATGCATTTCTAGAGGTTTTGGAAGAAGAAGGGATGAAACTGAATGCTAGGGTGACTTGCAAGTACAGCTGCAAAGCTTACAGTTTGACATTGCCAGAAACCCTAATGCCCTTTACACAAAACACTCAGCTCTGGCCCAAAGTCCACTGAAGTCAATAAAAGCTTTCCCTCTGAATTCAGTGAGTTTTGGATCATGCCTCTTGTTTCCAAAATAGCTGTTCCCAAAAGCTAGGAATGACTGACATTCCTGGTGAATGCTGAGTGCTTGGATATATGCAAAGTGCTGTCACGCTGGGTGTTCCAGTGTCATTTTCTGTGGATCTGTTAGGTCAAAGTGCACAGAGCCATATCCAAACTGTAGCCATATCCAGAATGAATACTTAAACTCTGATGTTTTTATTTTTCTCATAGGGAAAGAATGTGGTGGAGTCTTCACAGATTCCAGACATGTTTTCAAGTCACCAGGCTACCCAAATGAGTATGAAAATGACCAAATTTGCTACTGGCATATTAGAGTAAAGTATGGACAACGTATTCATCTACAGTTTCTAGAGTTTGATGTTGAAGAAGACACTGCTTGTTTGGCTGATTTCTTGGAGATCTATGATAGCTATGATGATATCAATGGCTTTGTGGGCAGGTAAAGCAATTCCAGCTTTAATAAGCAAATAATCATATTATTTAGTTTTTTCCCCAGAACACTGTATTACCTTATCCAGTTAGCACCTCTGATATGTCCATAGTACTCGTAGCAATAGTACCTGGCTTATCTTACCTGGCAACTTACTTTTCTCCTGGCAATTAACACAGGCCTGTACAGAGCTTCAGAGAATTGCACTTTGCCCTTTTCTGCTTTGTTAAATTTCATGAAAGAAAGCTGCAAGACTTTTGAGTTAGCTGCTTACCTTAATTCTCTACTATTTTACAGAAAGAACTCCTAGCAACCTCCAAAAGTATTTTGTATTTGCTTTCACTGAAAGGAGGGAGGTGGAGTGCTAAACTGTTAGCAAAAGTGTATTTCATTTAAGTTACTATTTGCTACAAAAGTAAAACATTTCTTAACAATATCAGAACAGAACAATTGTTACATTTCATCTCCCTTACTAGATTGTTTCCCTCTTTGCTTAATTCTCACTTTCTTCTCCTCAATGTCTTATTTTTGCTTGTCCTTAAGCAGTCATATTTTGGTATGAAGTACCTCAACTTTCCAGAACAAAAAACAAACCAGAAAAAGTGATAAACCCCACTTTTTTCCTGCCACTTTCACATCCTCTCTACAAATCGGGTGTAGCAAAGCAAGGATATAGTCCATTTCTTTTGCCTTTACAGATAATTTTAAATGTTTTTCTTGACAATGTTCTTCCTTTCTTAGCCTGGGGCCATTGTTCATTTCCTTGTTAAATTGCTCTTTTTCTTGTTTTGCATCATTTGCTTCCTGCATATTTTGAAAAATGTTTCCTGTGTTTTGCCCTCCCCTAAACCTTATTGTGAGATAATGACAAAATTTCTTTAGGCAACTGCTTTAACATACAGCAGAGAACTACATACACTGGATACCTATTCCCAATTTAGCCCCATGAGCCACAGCTGCAAAGGAGGGTACAGCCTGAAAGCCACCACTCAGTGTAGGTCTCCATATAGAGGGGGTACAGTATATTTGCTGTGTCGTTTAGTCATGGCCATTTATATTTTTTTTCCAGGTTTTGTGGAGATGAGTTGCCAGATGATATCATTAGCACAGGTAAGATATTTCCACTTTTTATAGTAACAAAAAAGATTAAGCAAAATCACTTTTTTGTCCCTACTTCTTAATAATATATGGTTAAGATGTCCAAAGACAATCTCTGCTTCATGTCATAAACTGCTATTCAGAACTGCCAGCATGCTCTTTCATCAATGCAGTTATTTCCAAATAAATGTAAAAGGAAAAAGAAGCCTAGTTAGAAGATAACCATGGTGCATCCTGCTGGCCTTACAGAGGTAGTACATGGTGAGGACTTTGCACACAGGCCTCCTTACACAGCAGATCTGTAATCAGTAACTAATCAGCCCTACCCATGGGCACTGTCTTCATGCACCAGTTTTTCCCATTTCAAGAGCAAGGATTGCAAGAACACTTCCAAAGCTGGTCACAGACAGGATTCTGTGTGTGGTTAATCAGCACGTCAGGGGCTGATTGCATGTAAATCAAAGCCACTTTTACTTCCCTTTTTCAAGCAAAAGTCGCTGTAGCACAGATGTCACATGGAAGAAGTCATCTTCCTTGGGATGGTCTGTGAATAGGCCAGGCAGAAACACGTCACCACATTCCAGCCCACAGCTGCCATCAGCAGAAAGAGAACAGAGGAGTTTTGTGCCATCCCTGATCTCCCAGTTTACACAGGCCCGGTGGAGATGAGAGGATGACACTCAGGGGAGAGTGGTGACACCCCTGTGTCACCTAGAGATCCATGAGGCTCTCTGCCAGGTCTGTCTCACACGTGAAGTGTGACATTTCACAGGGAGGGTGAAGCAGAGCAGCATTTTAAAGAACAGGAAATGCTCTGCAGAAAGCACTGAGTACAGCGAAACTTCATCGGGGCTCTGCAAACAAAGTGATGCAAATCTGCCTGGTTCTCCACGGGGCTAGTGGAACTCTGATCCTCCTCTGAGGCCGCAGCTGGGAAGCAGACAGACCAGGTGGACTGCTCTAAAGATCTCAGAAGCAAGCGAGAAAGAGCACTGTAAAAATAACTCTGAAATACCACATTTTTTTGCCAGCCGAAAATATAACCTTTGTTTTACTTTTTCTTATCCCAGGCAACGTGATGACCTTGAAGTTTTTGACAGATGCCTCAGTGACTGCTGGTGGGTTTCAAATTAGATATATTACTGTGGACATGCCTTCAAAGTCAAGTGATGGAAAGAACACAACATCCCAAGGGAAAACAAACTTCTTATCCGGGAAATTTGGTATCATGTGAGCAGAGGAATGAGATACACTCATTAAGAAACATGTTTTAGGACCCGATTCAGGTATCTGTTTCTTCAGATAAGACATTTTCTTCGTCTCTTTCTGACTTTTTATTTTCTGCTTTTATATGAGTTTTGTTAATAAAGTATACTAGGAAATAAATTATAAGATATACTTACATGAATAACAGATTATTTTTAGATTACAAGTACTGTAAAAATCTGAAGAATTCATTGTTACCAAATATTTAAAGATTATTTTTCTATATAAACTGCTCCTTCTCCTCAGTGCTTACACCAGTTGAACAAACTTCTTGTGTGACCATTTCAATTATTTTTAAATTTAATACACTGTTCTATTCTTGTTTTCCTTTCGAATAAGCTTATTTTTAAGATACATAAATTCACCTCGTGGATGGCCTAGCAGCCACCCGTGTCATTGTCTGAAGTCAGAAGTCTGGGAAGCAGCATGCACAGCGCAGAATCAATTATATTATCATCGTAATTTTGTTGTGAGATGAATCAAAAACTACTCAGTGAGTTTTGTCAGGGTTTCCTCATCCACAGAGATGTGCAAGGCCTTTCACTTCTCTGATTTCACTTACTAAAGAATCAAAAGAAAGACTTGGTAATGATAATAATACTGATGAGGTGAAGCAATGGAAGAAATTGCTGACCAAGTATCAGCAAATCTGTTCAGAAGATACTGTCGAGATGCTGTACGTTGTTTACACGGGTTTCAAGAAGACTGTGCTGTCTTGAATTGATGAACATAAATCATTCTGTGTGCGTTTTTAACTTCCGTTTAAATTCCTCAGTCTGAAGCAGCATTAAAGCTACCTCTGTTTTAATCGTGGCCTGAGTTTCCAATGAATTATTTTTATTTCTTGAGAACTTTTCAGACGTGGAAACATTTTTCTTGATTCAAAGCAGTAAGTTTTAAGAGTTCCTTTATTTTGCTCTGAATGTTTTCTTTCTGCTGAAGTCTGATGCCCACTGACAATCTGCCAAAGCAGAATCATAGAATCATAGAACAATTATGGTTGGAAGGGACCTCCAGTGTCATCAAGTCCAACCTTTAGGAATATGATGGGATAATCATTAGACCACTAGACCATGGCTCAAGTGCCTCATCAACAAGTGTTTGTTAGTAAGGAAAATGCATGAAGAGATCTGTTAACATTTTGTTTATCACCTAGGGTGGGGTTTTGTTGGCTTGGGATGGTTTTTGTTGTTTTCAAGCAACAGGTCTTGAATCGATACCGATCAGAAGCAAGGGGTGTGCAGGAAACACCTGCCTGTCTGGAAAACCCACGGAGCCAGAGGGGTGGTGCTGTCTGGGGAAGAGTTCCTTCCCAGAACAGGCACTCCTGCCATCTCCATCGCCCTGCAGGTGGCTAACAAAGACCCAGCCATTAACATCACTGCTCAGGCCTATTTCTGTCCTGGAGAAAACATCTTTCTCCACTCGAAATAACAGCTGCCACTGCCGTTATTTCATATTCCACCCACAAGCGCCCTGATGTACCCATACACCTGCCACTTGTCCCCTCTCAGCGGGTATGTCCCACGAGGTGACATCCCACGCACCGCTCACGTTTCCCACCCGGGGACAACGGCAGTAGCTCTAGCCATGGGGGGGAGTGAAGACCCTGGACACGTTCTGTTGCACTCACTTGTCCTTGCCATTTAGAAACCCCTCGTTAATGGCCATCAAAAAACCCAACTGGGAATGGCTGCGGGGCTGCACATTTCGCAGCACCCCCCCCCATGCTCGGCTCTGAAGGGACTGCAGGGTTGTGCGGGTAGGTTTCCGTGCAGCTGGAGCTCCGCTCGTACGGCTGAGCAGCTCGGGGAGGTACAGAGGCTGTTTTCTAGTCACAAATAAGCGATTTGTAGGTTGAAGGGGCCCAGCGCCGCCGCCGGAGCCGGGGGACAGCGCCTCCCGCCCCACCCCGCCCGCGCCGCCGCCTCCACCAATCAGCGGCGAGAGGCGGTGCCCGCGGGGGGGCGGTGCCCGAAAGGCGCGGGAAGCGATCCATCGCTCCGCGCTCCGCCGCGCGCGGAGAAAATACGTAGCGCGGTTCGATGTTCTCCGGCTCGGCAGGCGGCCCCGCCTCCCCGCGCTCCCATTGGCTAGGCGGGCTCAGCCTGGGCCCGCGCGCCGCCAGTCCCGCGCGCCGCCATCTTAGCCCGGGAGACAGCGCGGGGGGAGCGGCGGCAGCGCTCGGGGCTGGCGGCACTGGGCTGCTCGCCGCGCAGGACGCCCGGCCCCCGCCCCGCGGCACCATGAGCGCTCCCACCGTCCGCTCCAGCCTGCAGCCCCTGCTGGAGACCCTGCAGGACCCAGCCGCTCCGCCGGAGGAGCTCACCGACGCGCACCTCACCGTGGTCAGGTGAGTGCGGGCCGCGGCCGAGGGGGCGGCGTGTGGGGAGCGGGGAGGCCCGCGCCGCCTGAGGGGACGGCGGCCGCTCTCGGCCTGTGCCGCTCGCCGCCAGCGCGCAGGCAGGGGGCGGTGTGCAGGCCCGGCAGGCTCGGCCCACGTGTGTCCGGGCCGGGGCCGGGGCAGGGAGCCCCGGGTGGCCGCAGGGAGGGAAACCTTTGCCCGGCCTGAAGTTCAGGCCGCTGGAGGGGCCTGCAGGGCTTGGGGCTGCGTGGCCGCTGGCTGGAGTTCGCGGGAAACATGGGGGTAGGGAGGGGGGAAGGCGGGAGGGCGTCCCGTGGGTGTCTGCTCATCCAAAATCCTCCCCCCGTTTCTTGGGGAAGCTGCCGAGGTGGGTGGAAGGACGTTGCGAAGTAATATTTTTTTTCCTACTGAAAGAAGACTTAAATTTCAACCGTGCTATTGGAAAAGTTGGGTTTTGGTGTGCTTTCCGCGTTTTGGAATGATCCTGTCTTCTCTTAATCGCAGAAGGTGTTTCTTAACCACGAGGTTCTGATTTTACCTGGCTCTTCCGAATTTTTAGCATGTGCAACGGCACTGCCTCTCTCTGTCAGCATCTCCCTTGAGTTCCTGTCTTTCAGCCTTGCAGTAGCTCCTGACGCTGTGACCGCTCAGCTATCAGCGGCACCCATCACACTGGGGGATCTTACAGCCTGCCAGCAGTAACTGACAAAAAAAAAAAACCCTAACTTAAAGCTGGTGTTAAGCAACAACAGATTTCTTAGGCTGTCTTCTGGATGTTTGCACTTAATATAGTTGGATTTTGCTATGTGAAACTGATAAGTTAAGGGTTTATAGGATAAGTACAGCTTTTCTGTATGGTTGCTCTTCAGATACACATGAAGTTATCGCTGCTGGCTGTCAAACCAGAATTCTTCTGGGGTGGGGAGCTTGCATTCTACAGCTGCTTTGGAGCAATGTGCTTTTTAAAAGCTCTTATATCTCTGTGGACAGCGTGTCTCATGTTCAGCAGTTGTTTAGAGTTTGCATGTTAACTTGTAATGTTCTCATAAAAGTTGACAAAAAATGAAAACCCTTAACGTTTTTTTTAAGCACAGCATGGGTCAGTAGTCACTTCACTTTTTCCAGTGTACCAGGACACTTGTACTTTATACCACGTTATTTTACTGATCTGTCAGACTACATTTTTGCCCTTTTCCTTTACTTCTTCAGTGTTGTGGTTTAGCTTGCTAAGGAAACAAATGGTTCTGTAGTAGAGAGAGAATTGTGTGTTAGGAATTTAAAGTTATGTCAGGTACAGCATGTTTAACCTGTGAATATTGCTTGTGTTCCCTTCTGCTCCCTAAAGTCGCTTGACAGGTGAGGAAGGCAAAGAATTCACTGCAGAGATTAGAAGACGCTTTCCTCAACTTTGCAAAGTGTTTAAGGTATGTCTTTTCAGTTTCCAGTGAGCAAAGATACCTTTAGGTGGTGGGACAGTGGCCATAGTAAGATTTGAGCATGAGTTAATTTAGTGAGTTAATGAGCTAGTGACAGCAGTAAGGGTTTATTGGCAAAATATATCTTCCATGTTACTAGAAATTATTACAGAAAAAATAAACTACAGGGAATTGGATGTGTTCAGGCAGTGTTATGCAGTCAAATCTGATCTCTGTACGCCTTCAGAAATCCTTTGGGGATTTGGAATATGCAGTAAATGTCAATTTTTTTGCAGATTAACATAAAGACTGTTCTTAGCTATCTCTTTTCCCTTCTGGTTTATATGTGTAAAAACTATTGGAGAGCCGAGTGATAGTAGATCATAAGTGAAGAAGTGAAAAAACTTTGGATGTTTAGAACTTCCTGCAGTAAAAATGTCTAAATTAGAGCCAAAATGTCTTCAAAACCTCAGACTGTTTTATTGATTTGGAGTGTGTGTGATCAGGAGGGGTTTCCTACGTGGGTGCATTTTTCATCAGGTACTTGCCTTTGACAGCTCTCTTGGTTGGGCAGAGGTGTTGGTATTAAGACACTATTTCACAGCCCTTTCTGTAAACTGAGATTTTTATGTATATGTTTCTTTTTCAGGCACACATTTCTAGTCAAAACTCAGAGCTCAGTAACGCAGCGTTACAGGCGTTAGGATTCTGTGTCTTTAACTCAAGGGTTACATCTGAATTATCTGGTAAGCAAGCAAACTTCTGTGTGGGTGCTGGTGTGTGTATGTGTATATATATATATATATATATATATAAAAATCAGAGTTCTTTATTTCTTTATTAGCATATACTTTAATTTTGGCAAAGTTTACTGTTTCCAAGTGGTGCAGTGGTTTTGTCTGTAGTACTGGCAGTTAATCAGTTCACAAACAAAATTGTAATGTTTTTTTTTTCATGCTGCTATGCTAATGCTGTTTTATCAACTTCTAAGTTTATCAAGTGCCTTGGTAGCAGTTAGCTACTGTGATTAATTGTGTGAAATTAGTAATCAAAAAAAGATGTCCAGGTGGAAAAAAAAGATGAAGAATGCTTTTTTTGTTTGTGGAATTTGGGTATGCCTAGTAGTGCTTTTCAGTGTTTTCCAGCTTGTACCTGGGGATTCCTGGTTGTTACATTAAATCATAGAATGACCTTTAAAAGTCACCTGCTCCAACGTGCCAAATATTGTGCTGGTAAATATTTCAAGTTAAACTAACTTAAAGTAATCCAGCATCTTCTGGCCTAAATTCTTTTAACAAAAGGTCTTGCTGAGAACTTTAAGTGCCTCAAGGTAAAAAAGCTGGATTTAGTCAACAGCTAATGTCCAAGTTGGCTGGTTCCCAGGAGGTACCTGTGACCCATTCCAGGGGCTGGGCATCTCTGGTGGCAATAACATGAGCAGAAGTTGGTCAGTGTCAGCTGTCTGTGTGTGGTGGTGGAAGGGGATTAAGCTAAGGTTACCTTTTGTGGGCAAGAAGGAAATGTGTTGTGATTTGGCTGTTGTGTCTATAGTGACTCTTCAATTAGTAATAGCAAATGGCATACTCTCACTTGTTACTCCTTTTTCTTCTTCTGAGAAGTGTTAAATACTCCTGGACAACTGTTCTGAAATGACCTTTATTAGAGAGAAGCTTTACCTCAGGCAAGACTGAACAAAGTCATATGTGTGGCTGTGCAGAGAGCATGTTTTTCCTGGGACTCTGCCATTCTGTTCATTGAAATTGAGTGAAAAGGAGTGTTGAAAGGAGTCTGTGTGAGCTTGTTTCTCTGATAGTGAGATAGTTTACCCCCACAGCCCAAATTTGTAAGAAATCAAGCTTCATTAACTTTAAAATTTAAAGGAATATATGATTTCTCCATTTGTCTTCCTAGTTGCATGTAAATCCTGTGTTAGCCTTATTCTTTTTTGTGTTATTACACAGCTTGCTTTGCCTCCAAGCTTTGCTGCCCTCTTTAATAATAAAGCCTCTTGTAGACCCTAAAATGATTTTTTTATATGTCAGTATAGCAGTGAAACTGACCAAAGTGCTGCTAAACTCACTTAAAATCAAAGACATTTTTAATAATTAAATATTTTATCCGTAGCTTTAGTTTTTAAGTAAAATTATCTTCGAGTTTTGTGGTTTCCCATAAAGGTAATATAGATATACTACATTAATAATGTCTGTATAGTAATACATTTTTAGCTCTTTTGCTAGTTTATTTTGAGAGAAATTGCGAAAAATTGCCAAAAAGTAAGGTTTAAGCCACTAAATCATGTCCATTGGGTTGAATGGCTCTGTGGTAATGTTAACTGAGCAAAATGACCTGAGAGTTGCTGAGAAGAACAAACAGGGTGTGAGTGCTGTGCATTCTGCTTTCAGCCACTGAAATACGAGACTTGCTCTCAGTGGTGAGCGGCGTTGCTGTGAGGGCGTCGGACAAAAACACTCGCACTCGGGCACTTTGGGTCATCTCTAAGCAGGCGTTTCCTTCGGACGTTGTTAAAGGGGAGGTAAGTTCCTTCACTTTTTTTTTTGTGTGGCTTGATTTCCTAGGGAGAGGAGGCTTGGGCAGTCTCTTGGTCACTCTCCACGCAGTGGCTTTTGGATCTGAAGGTAGTTTTCCATCAAATTGGACAGCTGAGTACAAGGCCTGAGCTCCTGGAAAAGTGGTGAGGGCAGCTAGAGAGGGAAAAGAGACAACAAGTATTGCTTCTTGTGAGGGAGAAGCTGCAGTGTGAGCAATTCTGTTGGATACCAGGGAAGGAGCAAAGGGGAGAAATGTTGTGAATACTCCAGTTTGGTCAGAGCTCTGGCCTTAAAGCTAGATCTAGCATAATCCAAACACAGGAATTACCTAATTCCCTCTCCTCATGGAATTATTTGTATTGAGGGGTGCTCACTCTAATGTTCTCTTATTTCCCCAGGTGTCCAATATTATTTCTGCCCTGGAGACAATACTTACTAAGGGGGATGTACAGTCTATGGTGGTTGAATATGAAGCACTAAATGTTATTATACGGTATGTGCACTGCAGTGCTGAATTGTTAAAATAAATGCTTAGCTTTTTGGGGAAACTATTGAAACAAAATCTTAGTGGCACTAAGCATTCTGTACGTTCAATATGTTCAAGACTGTTTTCCTTCAGTGTTTTGTAGTGCAATCAGAGCAGGGTGAAATTGTGGGAACTACCATCTCAATTTCTATCTCTTTGCCAATGGCTTTCCTGAACCACTTCATTTGCAGAACATTCCATTAATGATAATAAGACAATTGATTCTGACACAGAAAATAGTATTCAGAGAAACGTTCACTGCCTTCATTTTTAATGGCTTATTAGGAATTATTTCCAAAGTCTCATGTACACTTCACCAGTCATGTTCTTACATTCTAGATTCCACTTTCAGAGCCTACCTGGTTGAGAAATTCTCAGGCATTATTTGAGTTTTTATTTTAAAATGTCCCCTTAGTGCTTTGCAAATTCTACTGTCATGTTTCTCATAACACTGCTGAGGGTACTGTTTAATTCCAAAGGTGACTTTTTAGGACCATAGCCAAGAATGTGTTGTTTTGGTCAGCAGTGCTAGAATAGTCACATTTTATCTTTGCTTAGTATTAATTTATTTTCTTTATCAGCAAGCATGTTGAGCTTATATCTTTATTTAAGTATTCTTTAAACATTTTGCATCTGGTTAGAACTGCAAATCCATTTGTCCTGGTTTTGGCTGAGACAGAGCTAATTTTCTTCTTAGTAGGGAGAATAACGTGCTTTGGATTTGGTATGAGAAGAATGTTGTTGTTTGTAGTTGTTGCTAAGAAATCGAGGATGTTTCAACTTCCCGTGCTCTTCTAGTCTGCAGGTGCACAAGAAGCTGGGGAGGAGCATAGGGAGAGCAATGGATCCAGCCTGGCCAGTGGGATATTCCATATCCTGCAATGTCATGCTCAGTACACAGATGAGGGTTGGCTGGGAAGTCTCATGCTCTATCTTCTGGGATTGTAGTTTAGGGGTTTCTCTGCTTTGGGATCACTGACCAGGGCTGGGCTGGGCATTGATCAGCGGGTGGTGAGCAGTTGCTCTGTGCATCACATGTTTATACATTTCATTATTATTTATTATTATTATTAGTTTATTTTATGTCAATTATTAAATTGTTTTTATCTCACCCCACAAGTCTCTTTACCTTTCCCATTCTCTCAATGACTTCTGGAGACAAGCTGAGCTGGTTCCTACGGGCTTGTTTGGATGTATGCTGGGTGCTCCCATTTCTGAAAGTCTCGTTGGCTCCTGTGTGGGATGGGGGAATTGTTTGTCATACTGTGCTCTAACAGCTCATAACAGGATAAAATAAGAACGTTTGACTAGGCCAATGTACTTTGAGTCTGTGCATAGCTGTGCTGTTTCTGGGTTTGAGTTGTTTTTCAAAAGCAGGCACCTATTGTTTGCAGCACGCATGACCTGTTGGCGCTGGTCTGAACTGCTGAGAACACACAGGGGATGGTTAATGTGCAAACTTTGTACCTGGCCACTGATAAGGAAGTGATGGTGTGTTCCTTTCAGGCTCTCAATTCACCTTGTTTGCCCAAAAAGTTCTGATAGAATAGAAAGGACAACTGTAAATGCCAATCTGTTCTGCTTTGGGAGAGGTTTAGCTGAAGTAGCACTTCAGCATTGCAGCTTTAAGTGAACTGTCCGAATGCAATGGTTTAGAAAAATTAAAAAATAAATAAGAATGTTTAGTATGGTTTCCTGTAAGTTGCTTGTTGAATTAGAGCATTCATTGGTGCCACTGAGATTATCTGAGCAGTGTGTCTGTTGGAGATTTGTAATACCTATGTATTTGGTTTTTGGCTGTAGCTTAATGGAGCAAGCTCCAGCCCCGATGGGAGAAGAGGCTGTGAGGTGGGCAAAGCTCATCATCCCTCTGGTTGTCCATTCAGCTCATAAGGTGCAGTTACGAGGTGCCACTGCTCTAGAGATGGGCATGCCACTGCTCCTCCAGAAACAGCAGGAAGTAGCAGCTGTCACTGAGCACCTAATGACCACAGTAAGTGGGAACGCTGTGCCTTTGTTCTAGAGAGGGCAGGAACAGTAATCAGGGTTGTTGGTTGGTTGGTTGGGGGTTTTAATTTTATTTACAGACTAAATAGTGGCAGCAAAAAGCTGCTGTGTGTTAACAGGAACTTCTTGACAGCAGTTTTGACAGAAAAATTAATGTAACAGCAGTGTAAATATAGGACCACTGTAGTACAGTGAAGTTTCTGACAAGAATCACTGATCAGGATAATAACTGGTTGGTTTTAAATGACCTTTAAGCACTTGTCTTGATAGCATAAACTCATAAATATCATTGAATTTTTATTGTCTCTTTAAGAGAATTTGCTTACGAACAGAATCAGCAGGACTTGGTGTGGCAGTAACTCACTCATCCAGCTTAGCCTCCTGCTCAAAAGAGGCCTGGTTTCAAAGTTACAGCCAGGCTGCTCAGGGCCTTGTCCAGCTGAGGTGTGAATACATGAAAGGACAGAGATTCTGCAGCCTGTCTGTTCCAGTGCTTCACCACCCTCATGGTGGAAATGAAGTGGTTTGCTGAAGTAGGATTTGCCTTGTTGAAACTTGTCTGTTGCCTCCAGGCCTTTCATTCTCTGAAGCATCTGGCTTCTTCCTTATATCCCAGCTATAAGCAGTGGAAGACTGCAGTTATTTTCCTTCCCACCCCAAGCTAAACAAGCGTAAATCTGTCATGAACCATCCCCTAAGCATCTGGGTGGTGACCCTGTGCTGGATTCACTCCAGTTTGCCAGTAGCTCTGGTACTTCCACGCCCCAAGTTTGGCACAGTGCTCCAGAGATGCTCTGGTGAGTACCAAATAAAGGGGTCAGTTCTCTTGACTCATTCCTTGTGCTTTTGCCAGTGCAGTCCAGTATGCAGGGGCACATTCCTGACTGAACATTAAGATTCTTGTCCCCCACCAGAAGTGTTACATGAGTCCTCAGTGGGTACCAGTATATTGAATATATTTCTTACAGAAATTCTGTTTCTTTCTGTCTGCAGAAATTAATCTCAGAACTTCAGAAATTGTTCTCTACAAAAAATGAGACTTACGTGTTAAAGTTGTGGCCACTGTTTGTCAAGTTACTTGGAAAGGTAAGCAGGAAGTTTTACTATCCTGAGTCTTTAGGGAAGGAATTTTTAACATAAATATCTTAATTCTGAACTTCTTTCTCTTCAGACCCTGCATCGTAGTGGCAGTTTTATCAACTCATTGCTGCAACTGGAGGAACTGGGATTTCGTAGTGGCTCTCCAGTGGTAAAGAAAATAGCCTTCATTGCATGGAAGAGTCTAATAGATAATTTTGCCCTAAATCCAGGTAGATTTAAAAAAAAGTGAACCTGAACTGTTTTGGCTATTGTCACTTTACATTACTGGAAGAGAATGTCCTGTCTTAGAGTGGGCAATACTGTGGTACCTCCCACTGGCTATACACCTAGTATGTCTGTGGTATGTACATAGCAGTGTTTATCTATACATAGTGGTATATACTGTGTGTAAAAGTAAAATTCAAGGTTTTGTTTTTTTTTTTTAAGGAAAAATAACAGTTTGATCAGTAGTTCTCTCTCTTTTTTTCTACTAGGAGAAACAAGTAAAATAAAACAAACTTCTGTTTTGTAATGCTTTAATTGATTCAAACAGCAATGAAATAGAGAATAAAACATTCTGTAGATGTTATTTTGGATTGTGCAGATTAATTGGAGAAGAGCCGTGCTTCAGGGTTCTTGAAAAAAGTTGCTGTAAAGGTGTAACTGAGGCCTGAACAAGTCTTTTTAAGTCTAGCCTGTGTCAAAACACAGTGTTTATTTTTTTACCTTGATTGTGCTTCTCCTTACTGTGTGTCCTGAAGAGAAAGCTAAATGTGGACATTCCTTAGCTTAATCAAATTTAACATCAAATGTCATTTTAATTTATTTCTTGTTTGTTCTGATCATTTCCCATAAATTAATTAACAAAAGATTTGATTCTGCCAGAAGAGAGAACCCATGGCACCCCTGGCATTCACTGTGTGTGTTCCAGTGTGGCTGCTGAGGGTTGTGCACTGCGCAGGCTGTCAGCAGGTCCTGGGGAACTGCAGGTGCACAGGTTCTGATGCTGCTGAGCTGGCTGAAAGTTCTTATCTTCGAACACTTGCATAGGCTTGAGCTTTGCTTCTGTCCAGACATGCTCTGCTGTTCCTGCTCAGTGGTGATGCAGAATAACACTGTAGTTAAGATCGTTCACTCTCATCAGTGGTGATGCACGTGTATGTTGTTTGGTTTTTCTTTTACTGTGGCAGGTAGGACTCTCAGCATAGCAAGCGAGAGTTAATTTCCTTCTTTCTTTCCTTCTTCCTTTCCTTATGTTGGTATTCCGTGGATTTCATTTCAGTCTTGGTATTGGAAAGAAATACTTGCTGTTTCCAGGGTTGTTCTAGACCACAATTAGAGCAGTAAAATGGTCTGAAAGGTTGGTGTGTTTGCTCTGTATTTGAGTTTTTCAAACTGTCATTAATTGAATTTTAAGCTAAAATATATTAGGGAAAAAATGTTTTAATAATTTGCCTTTTTTGTTGTTCTGTGATTTATGTTGCTTAAAAATATGCTTTTTTTTGGTCTTCAAGATATACTGTGCAGTGCTAAAAGGCTGAAATTGCTCATGCAGCCCCTGAGCTCGATCCATGTGAGGACAGAGGCTTTGGCCCTGACAAAGCTGGAGGTCTGGTGGTATTTGCTCATGAGGCTGGGGCCTCAGCTGCCTGCCAACTTTGAACAGGTAACACAACTGAAAACAGTCGTAGCACGACCACTGAGCTTGTGTTGAGTGTGTGAAGCTGAGTCCCCTCTTTGTTGCCATAACTTAGTCTGTACCCACTTTGTCCTTCTCTAGTTTATTGTTAAGATAAAGCTGTCTTAAGGAGCTGAGTCTGACTGGTGTGTTTGTGTGCTCTGTGTGTGTTGTACAGCAGGAGTGCTTGGGACTGTCTGTGCAATCTTTTTTGAGATCTCTAGTAATAAAGGTATCTCTAGTAAACATAGGCATGTTCTGTCAGGACTGCTTTGTCCTTTCACTGCAAGTGTGTGCTTTGGCCAGTCTGCCATAGGAAACACTCTGAAAAGATCACAACGTATTTAGAAGGAAAAATGATCCAAGGGTTTCATTACTGTTCACATTACAGCTGGAATGAGTGTAATGTTTCTATTAGGCTTCCAAATGTTGTTAAATTAAACTTCAGGAGTAAATAAAAACAGTCTACCTTTTCAGATCTAGTACAGGTGGATCATTCTAACATGAATTTTTATTTGTCCCTTTCTAATTCACATGTCAGTGTGCATATCTTATAACAGTATTTTTAAGATGCTGTATAAGTACCCAGGAATTCTGGAACACTGATGCTGTGAACAGCACTACAGTCTCTGTGCTGTTTGAAACATGTCATTCGTTGTGGCTTATGGCTTGCATGTCATACCTGTTTTCACTGAGGTTTGGTATCTTTACAGGTTTGTGTACCATTAATCCAAAGCACTTTAAGTCAAGATTCTTCTGCTGCATTGCAAGGAACTCCCTCCCGTGCACCAGCCAACCAAAGCTTAGCCTCAGCAACCCCTGTGCAGAAATCAGGTATTAAACAACCACCCCCTTTCCAGCTGTGTTCTAGATGTAGCAAGCAATCTGTTCTATTTAACATGTTTATGCTTTTTCATTTGCAATGTATTATTACTGAACACAGTAATTTTTCTGTGTGTTCATTGGAGAGCTCAGAGGCAGTGATTTACACTGGATAAAATTGGCTGTTTGTAGTCAGTATTTCAGGTTTATCAAATTGTGTTGAAGATCAGTTTTCATGTCCTGAATTGTGTTCTCTTTTGCAAGGGAACTTTTGTTTGAAATTTACTTTGTCATCTGTGCCATTCTTATTTCTGTAGCATTTTTAGTTTCTGGCTGCATAGTAACTCAGTGATCAAAATGCATCAGTATTTTTGGTACTTTAAATACACGTGAAATCACACCTACTTGAGCTTTACATCTAAATGTCTGAGATAAGGAACTGCCTCTTTCTTCTCTGTATGGAAAGCCTGGCATTCACAGCTCATGTAGTTCTAGGCTGCTGTAGTTAGAAGCCTCAGGTATGTTGTGGAAGTGTGGAAGATGTGTAGATCTCCCTTTGTTCCATTTAAAAAAAGTTAAAATAATATCATAGTTCTGTGAGGTCACAGCTGAGGTTGGCTCAGATGCTTTGCACATGAAACCTCTTGTGTTCAGTTTCTAATGGAAACTCTTTCCTCGCAGTAGTTACTATAGAACTAGTGTGTGTACTGGTGTAGTGAGTGGGTAACTTGCTCCCTAACCACAACTTCCATGGAGACTTTTGCTGCCAAAACGAGGATTGGAGTCTCAGACTCTGCAGTCTCTGGAGTGTATTTATACATGGTTAGAACTGTGATGTTAAGCCCCACTTAGTAGGAGGGTGTGCTGCATACCTGTCTGGCTCTTACAGGTCCCTTTTAGCCAACACTATTGTATAATTTGTCCTTTTCCTGTTAAATCTGGGATTTTGGTCTATTGGCTCTTTCCTTTCACTTGACTGCAGATGAAATATGTGATTTTTCTTCCCTCACTTAGGTCCTTACCCGTTTGCAAGTCCAGTCACACCAAGGATGAACTTGAATTCAAGTACAGCAGGAGTGGTGGTGATTCCTTCCATTCAGCTTTTGGGAATTGAAATGCTGCTTCACTTCCTGATGGGACCAGAAGTTGTAGATTTTGCAAAGCAAAACAAACTTGTACTTAGTTTAGGTATATGAATGTTATATTTCTGCTGTCCTTTGGCATAACCTGAAATTGCCAGTTTGGGTTGGACTGAAAGATTTCTGTTAGCATGCAATGATTTAAACATTTGAAACTGTCAGTTGTCATCTTTAACATTAGAAGTTGTTTTTATTTTAAATGCTCTAAGTACTTGATTATTTTTCAGGCTTATCTTACCAGTAGATTGCAAAATAACAGATTTACGGAACGTGTCTTTTTTGTTCTCCTAGAGCCTCTCCAGTACCCACTGATCAGTAGCCCTTCTTTTTTTTGTAAGCATGCCAGCACGCTTATAAACGCAGTCCAGGATGGCTTTATTGCAATTGGCAAAGAAGTTTCTGGTAAGAACTTAGTGGTGAAATTTGATTTCTTTTCTGGAGAACAAAGTAAAGGAGGGAAACCAAAAAGAGAAATTGTTTTGGCTTGTGTTTGAAGTCTGTTGTTTAACACAGTTTGTATTTTAACTGCAGTTTTGTTTAATGTTTTTATTACGAACTGAACAAAAATATCGTGGTGTCTTGTAGATTGTATGCTGAATGTGATATGGAAGGACATAAATGGATATGTAAAAATGGCAATTGAATCAGGTAAATTAAATGAAACACACTGATAAATACATTATTAAATGGAAGTTGTAAATGATGGTCAGTGGGACCATTGCTTTGTTCTGCCCTAACTGTAAATGTGCTTCATTCTAGGAAATAAGAAAGAAAAGCAAGGGTCAGAAGTACTGACTATGTTGCTCCAGGCATTAAAAAACATCGTTAGATCAAATTCTCTTCCTGTGCAGAAAGTACTGGTGAGTTGGGTGCATTTGTGTGGTTTTTAACTCTCACTTCTTTCGGGTGGTCTGGGTTCTGGTTGGCAGCAGCCTCTTGCATCTGACCTGTCAGAATGGTCTCTTTAAAAGGGACAACTCTTTTTTTGGTGTAAACTCTGAGTTTTGCGGCTCTCATCAGATGGCATAGTGGTGCTTAAGGGTTTCTTTCTTTAAAAGTGTTTTTTATCAGCAGTGTTTGCAGAATTGGGTTTTTGGTTCTCCTTCCAGAGCATTCTGCTTCAAAGGACAGTTATTTTCATGATGGATTTTTCCTTTTTAGTAACGGGAAACACTTGTTACAATTTGCCTTTTGGTTTTGGTGTTACTCCTTAGGAAAAAGATATTCACATACATTTTCTTTTCCCCTATTTAGTCCCTCATGGATATTACTGTTAAGGAATTGCCTCCAAAAGTATTGGGTTCAGCAGCTTACCAGGTTGCTGATATGGATCTTTTAAATGTAAGTCTGACTTAATTCCAGAACTTTGTATTTATTGTGAAATGTAATGGAGTGTCATATTTGCACATCGTGGTGGTATTCGTGAGTAGTTGGAACTACTCTGTTCTGCTTTGGTCCTGATGAGCCCTGACTGGAGTTCTGTGCTGTGCTGTGCTCTGTGTGCTGTGTTGGAAGGGAGGAATAGATGATGGCAGTCTAGGAAATAACCACAAGAAATAACCTGTGAGAAAAGGCTGAAATGACACTATTTTGTCTGTATGTCTTCTATTTGAGGTGGAGCAGACTGAGCAGCAATATGCTACCAGTTAGATTTATTTAAAAGGTTAAAAGATTGATTGGAGGCTTAAATTTGGGTGATGATCATCTCTTCTCCTACATCCACCAGTAGAGAAAGGACAGCTTGTTTATTTTGCAGCAGTGGAGACTGAGGTTTCTAGCCTAGGAAAGCACCTAAACATTTGCATTGTTAGCCAGGGAGTGCATAGAACTCGTTTGCTTTTTTAATTGGTATTCTGCTGAAGCACCAGGATCCAGCAGCAGCTTCAGTGTCTAGCTTTGCCTCTCATTTTAAGTGTTAGAATTGACAGTTTTTGACAACTTCTGATAACTGCAAATTTCTGACTTAAACATAGTGTGTGTAAATGAGGTGACCATTTCATTTGATCAATATATATTGGTTTGACCTCTTAAATTTCTCTTTTAAGGGAACACCAGCTTTGTTCTTAATTCAGCTGCCTTTCCATAGTAACCTCTTGGAGTGCTGTGTAACAGATGAGAGGTACGTGGTGGTGTTTGGTTATAACAAGTTTCCTGTTTTTTAAGACTTTATGGAAGTTTTTTTCTAATTTCAGCTGGAAAAAAAAAAGTCTTTAACTTTCTTCCCTAGGTTCTTTGTAATTCTGGAAACGCTCGTGGGTTATGTTTTGTCTGGGCCTACATCTCCTCTGGCTTTCAGTGAATCTGTGATCTGCATTATTAATCAGAGTGTCAAGCAAGTGGAAAATAAGGAGCATCTTTGGAGAATGTGGAGTATTGTTGTTAATCCGTTGACTGAATGGATTAATCGGGTATAGTGGCTTTTTGTTCTCTTCCCCATCCCCCTCTCCTCCCAAAAAAAGCCCACAGGAAAACTGTCCTTTCAGCTTAATGCGTTTTTAGGAATTGCATGTCTTGAAGTGATGGGAAAACTACATAAGCCTCCATAGTGTTTGTGAAACTGGAATGTGTGCAGCATTTTTATTGTTTGTAAAAAGCCCCTAACTGGAGTATGAACACTTGCAGTGAGGTAGGATGGAGGGCAGGAGTGGAGCAGTGATCCAAAGTGTGCTTTAAAGTGATTCCAGTCAATAGGAAGGATCACTCTGAAGTACAGTTGCCAGTGTAGTGTTGGGGATGTTTTTCTCTCTTTTTAAGATGATAAGCATGTTTATAGATGTGCTTCAAGCATTTACTTCTCAGCATAGTCTTCCTGCTACGAAGGATGGAACTGCAGCTGCATTAAGCAAAAAGTACATAAGACCTTTTCTAACTGATTGGTTTTATTCCTGGAATTAAGTTATTTTTGAATTTGGAGAGGTAAAAAGCACTGTTTCTAAGTAGTAGGCTCAGCTCAAGCCATTGAAAGAACTGAGAAGAGGTAATTTCAAATGCCACTGGCAATTTAGCTTGCAGATTTTATTTCCAAAATAAATGTATTTAGAACAGCCTTATTTGTCATCTAAATTTTGCAGCTTCCTTAACCAGAGAATTGTTTTCTCGTTGCAGACTAATGAAGTAAATCAGGGCGATGCACTGGAACACAACTTCAGTGCTGTTTATAGTGCATTGTTGCTACCAGTATCACACATCTTCCCCCTTCAGGAATTTCCACAGGTAACAGTGAATGCATAATGTTGATCAGAAACAGTGTGGGTTTTATAAAAACTGTCTGATAATCTCAGAGTAGTTTGTTACCACTGTGTGGTGTATGCATTGGACCACTGCTCCAGGGTTGGAATTCTGGAATTAAATAGGTTTGGACAGAAGAAAACTTAAAGCAAGTTTTTTTCTCTCTCTGCACAGACACTGATATTTATAAACTTTTTCTTTCTGTTGTTAAAGCCAACTATGAAATCCTTGTTGCGCACTTGGTCAGAGCTGTACAGAGCATTTGCTCGCTGTGCTGCTTTAGTTGCAACAGCAGAAGAAAACCTATGCTGTGAAGAACTTTGTGCCAAAATAATATCTGGGCTAGAAGGTGAAACTCCAGTAGTGAGTATAAACCAGTGATATTGAACTATATAAATATTTTAGAGGATATATTTTTAAATTAGATGTAAGAACCTTTTTGTAAACTTTAATGTAGTACTTTCTATAACTTAAGGTGTTTGGGGTGAGACTTAGATAAAGCCATACCAAAATTGGAGTTGATGTAGAAATGGGTTGAAAGAAGAGAATAAAAACAATTTTAAAGCTTAAATATAAAATAGCAGTTAAACAGTCTTTGGATTTGTCTTCTAACTGTTTTAAGTAATACTGGTTTAGTGAAAATAAATGGTAAATGTGATTTGTCCAGTTGGAATGTGTGTGTTTATATAAAGTAACTTGAGGATGAATTAACAAATACCACAAAGCCAGGTGTTTGGGTTAGGAGGGAGGGCAGAGTAGCAGTGAGCACTCAGAGGGCATAACCTGCTGTACTCCTGGTACCACCAACCTCCTACACTAAACTTTAAAGAATTTACTTCAAAGTTTTATAAAAGAGAGAGTTTTCGAAAGAGGAAGCATTTACATTGTGTGTCTTGCCTCTTTGCAAGCCCACATCATCTGAGGAGGTAGTGTCTGTAGGTGTTGGTGAACATCAGCTTTGGAACATAAAGTTCTTCATGCTTCAAAGTTGAGTGTCTTTTTTCAAAAATGCCATGAAAGGAATAAATAAGGAAGAGATGAGAAAGAAAAATGGAATTTGAAAACATGGAGTTTGGAGGATTTCATCATAACTTCCATTGGATGCTGCTGCATCCTGATGATAAACTTCAAAAACTTAATAATTATTAAGCAAGCCAAACTCAAACAATTTAGAGCTTCAGTATGTAAGTTATATTGAAACTAAGCTGGTTTTTTTGGCCCACAATATCAATGTTCCTTTTAAAAACAAGTCGTTTTTTTAATTTAGAAGAATTTGTGATTATTTGGGGCAGGGGGAGCTTGACCCATCTTTTTGTGTACTAAAATTGATTGTGCTTCTTGAATGTTGATGACAACCTTATTGTTGTGCCTCCAGTGACTGTTCTGAAAGTCAGGCTTTGTGCAGTGACTGAACTTAAGTGCACACTGACATTTGGTCACGTGTTTTGCTAGGCAGGGAGCACCTTGAACCTTAATAGTTTTGATGCATCTTTAAATCTAACATCTTCTTACAGCTGCTTACTGTTGTGCTTCATTAGATTGTATGTATATGCTTGTCTTTTTTGCATAGGATGGGAAACCTTCAGCTTGTGTAAATGTATTTTAAATGTAGTCTTAGCTGAGTCTTACCTGATAATGCAGACAGTTTTCATCTCCTTTTAAATCAGAAAGCTGTTTGTGTTGCTGTCCTGAATGGCCAAAATGTTGTTGGGTTGGGTTTTTTTTTCTGCTCTTTTGGGCTTTGCTGATGACCTCTGTTTCCTCTTTAGATGTTCTCAATGATGGATGGTCTCACCCATGTTATATCAGTCATGGTTGACTGCATCAACTTTGCACCGTATGGTACTAAACACCAGCCAAAAATCAGATGTAAGAGAATCCTTCCATACTGGAGTTTTCTGTGCTGTTCTTCCAGAGCTGCTTGAAAATTAGAGTTCTGGCAGATGCAGAAGTGGTGACTGGAGGGTATTGGTGGTCTGTATATGCTACACACGCTGCCTAAGCACTGAAGGGACTGGCAAATCATAAAAATGAACTAAAAATACCATCCAGTATGCAGATTGGAGTATCAGAGCTTTTCTGTTTGTGCAGCAGTTGAGTAGTTGCTGCATAGCCTGGCAAAATACACCTAAAATTGGTGTCAGTGTTGAGGCCACTTTTCAGTTCACTGTAAACCACTACTGGTTTCTGAAGTTGTAGCTGATACTTTGGCTGTGATTTCATTTTTGCATGTAAAAATCTGCTGCTTTTGCTTTGTTCAGACATAATCTGAAGCAGTAATGCTTGATCATAATCCACAGTCTAATTATATAATACTGAAATTGATGATAAACTGATCACAACATTTGAAAGGCTGCTGCTCCTGAAGCTGCTTTGCCTGCAATAGGTGTAACAGACCATAAATATAAAAAAGAATAATAGGAATCATGTCTGCAGTGGTGTGATAAAATGACACATTGAAAATGTCTGTCTTCTCTTAGGTCTGGTCTTAAGCTATTTGTATGTAGATACACTTTGGGAATCAAAGCTCTGTTTCTCATGCAGACAAAAAGTTCAGATGTGTTTTGTTGTAATGTGTGTTGGTTAGATAGGAAAAAAAATCAATTTATTTTTTGTTAGCTCCACAGACCCCTACGGATTGGTCCAAGAAGAAAAAGGACCCCCTGGGAAAGCTTGCCTCTCTATTTAAACTCCTGGTGATGTTACTAAACTCTTTCCATGTGTTCAGTTCCAAAGAAATCTGTTCAGAAACATTGGTCTCTGTTGGTCCTTCAATTATTACTATTCTTCACAACATCATCAGCCACGTTTCATTGCCTTCAGTGATTGGGACTATGTTTGCAATTTTTTCCAAACCCCTGGCAGTGTTTTATGAAAAAACAACGTGAGTATTTTAAGAGTGGTTGGGAAACTGGACTCATTGTGTTGGTGTGGTCATTAGCAAGCGGTGTATTTAAGTACAGCTCAGGGTTTTTCAGTGCTTGAGCACTAATGTGCTAAGAATTTTCAGCTCCTGCCAAGTCTGTCTGGTTTGTTGCTGATGCAAGAGATGTACGTTTTGCTCAGGGTAAGGAAAAGAAACAGAATACAGCTTTGAGTGCTTTGGGAGGAGGGGGGATGCAATAAGATGCTGCCAGTCAGCCCATAAATGTTTTCTTGAAGCTTTTACTGCAACTTGAAGCAGGATTGGTACCACTCATCTAAACTCCATCAGGAGTCCCTGTCTCGGAGGCAAGAATCCACTTGTTCTTCTGTAAGGTTCGAGTTGAATGCCACCCCTCTCCATCCATCTCCCATCTCATCTGCCTTCGTTTGAGCATGGTCTTTCTTAGAATTACTCACTAAAAGGGAGGAGTGAGTGTTGGATATGTGTTTTTGAAGGCAAGCATATGGAAGCAAGTATAAGATTGGGAACCCCTTCAGGTTGGAGGTCACAGGTGTATGAAATGAATTGGTAAATGCAGTTTTCTCCCATGTTTTCAGGATGGTGTACCTAGGGATTTATTTACATGAAATTACTTTGTTTAAGTGGTGCTTTGGCTTTTTCATGCAGATATTTGTGACCTGGGAAATCTGTTTGGGGAGAGGGTTAAGAGCAATACAAAGAAGGCAGTAAGAAGTTAGTTCATAAGAAAACCTTTAAGTTTGTAATAATTAGTACTGATCTTTCCATCATTCTCTCTTAAAGCTAGCATATAAGTGGGGGGGGTTGAAGGATAGGCTCACTTGGAACTATTTACTTCAGGAAATTTTTTAATCATCCAGTGGGAGGATTGTTTCACAACATTATTTCATCAAGTTGTGTACTAAAACTAGGGTGCAGTGCTCGAGTGCATGATGTGTTTAATACTTATGCTTGGGATAAATGAGACAACACAATATAACTTTTTCTTGTTTGTTTTGGCAGGCTTGCTGATGTATCTAAAGTATACAGTAATCTTAACAACAAGGTAAATTTGCTAGAGAAATAGCTGGGGTTTGGGAAAATGTGGAACTTTAGGGTTTTGTCATTCATCCTGCATTCTAAAAAATTGTAATGAACGTACAGATTTAATTTTGAGATTATTTTTTACTAAAAAAGTAGCTGAGGGGAGGACCATTAAACTGAACTATTAGACTTTTCATGTGGGGTGGCATTTAAACTTGTTTATTCAGGCCATACTGATCTGTGGGGTAATGCTTTAAATAGTGAATATGTGCAATATTTGAATTAAATGAAAAAGCTATTGTTTCCTCTCTCCCTCAGCTTGAAAAACTGCTGGCTGAGGTGATCCTGTGTTTACAGTCTCACTGCACTGGCTCTTATGACAGTGAACTGCTAGAGCAGCTCTCTCCCTTGCTCTGTGTGATGTTTCAGCATAAGAGCAAACAGATCCGCAACCAGTGTGCCCAGTTTTGGAATGCAACGTTTGCTAAGGCCACGTCATTAACGTACCCAGAAGAGTTAAAGTAAGAGACATATTTTTAAATATATTTATAGATTTTTTTAAAGAGATCTTGGGTTATGTATTGGTATTGTTCTGATTGCCATTTGTATTCTGCTTTTTATGCAAGTGGGGGGATATCTGGTCTTGTTTCCCTTCTCCACCCTCCATAAATTTTAAAATTCTTTTTTGTTGAGCAGAACTGTGTTAAATCAAGCCAAAAAGAAAATTCCACTCTTGCTGCCTGGTTTTGAAAACATGGAGATAGCTGAATACAGCAGCCCACTCTGTGATGTGGTAAATATTTCTTTGACTCCAGTGGGTGTTTCATGGGGAATTCACGGGAAGATTCGTGGGAATCTTTCAGAAGGCAGTGGCCAGGTCAATTTTGATTTGTGCTGTGACTGGCCTGCACTCACTTCGTGGTTGGAATGATAAACTGTGCTGGGTGAGCACTGTCAAAAGGCTGAGCTGGTTCTTATCAATGTATCAAGCTTGTTAGAAATAACTAATTTTTCAGGTTGTCCTCTACATAATTTACAGGAAAAGATGAGCATGGGACAGTTTAGTTCTAGAAATTAATCCATCTCAGGACAGGTTTGGGAGCTTGGAGTTTCTTCATGCAATGCATTCAGTGTATTTTTATTTAACTAGATGGAAAATTCACAGCTGGTCGCAAAGATCAGCGGGATGGACGTAAGGTCGGGTCAGAAACGAGACTCGCTGTTGGCACACACGAGTGAACTGAAGAATGAAGTTAAAGACAAGTCCAGTAGCGTGCAAGGAACATCTGCAAAGGTGAGGTGTTCATGGATGGGTGGGGTCGAATCCAACCCACTCTGTTCTGCAGCAGAACATCTAGTGTGCTGCTGTAAATTCT
Source organism: Podargus strigoides (assembly GCA_028020825.1). Taxonomy (NCBI): domain Eukaryota; kingdom Metazoa; phylum Chordata; class Aves; order Caprimulgiformes; family Podargidae; genus Podargus; species Podargus strigoides. The sequence goes on along the minus strand of CM051625.1, from coordinate 1,956,942 downwards.
CAGTAAATATTACTGCAGTTTGTGATGCTGCAGTATTTTCCTGTCAGACGTACACTGTAGTGCACACTTCAGATTTTCCCTGCTAAATTTGAGAAGTGTTCCATTTAGGATGGCTGTACCCAAACTGTGAGAACACTTTCAATTCCTCTTTTGTTTCTAATCCAGCATATTTTTTTTTTTTTTCCCTTTCTGTAGCTGAAACTAGAATTTCCATCTTCGAAGTCTAGAAGTGAAATACTTCTGGAAGAGGAGAAGTCGGCTGATTTTGTGGTTATTCCTCCAGAAACAAAAGCCAGAATCTTGACAGAACATCAAAAAGAAGTGCTTAGGTCGAAGAGGTCTGTAATTTATTCTGTTTTAAACTTAATGTTGAAATGTCATTACCCTGAGTATGTCAGATTGGCATAACTGCAATTCCTGTATCTCAGACTGTTACAGGTAATTAAGAGTTACTCTTCCATACAAGAATAGTAGTTATATTAGTTATAATAGTTCTATATAGTTTAAAGCTAACAAAGCTCCTTGCTTTACTGTTTTAAAGCAACCAAGTTATTCTCTGATCTGCATTTCCTATTTTGATGAAATATGTTATCTGTTCGGAGTTTGGTAATTTGGAGCTGACTTTTTTACTTCATGACTCTTACTTGCAGTGTGAAATTGAAGCCAGCATTTTTCTTAAATCATGGAAATGATAAGATTTCTTACTCCATCTGAAGGAGAGACTTCTAAAGTTGAAGAGAAGTCTTATGTGAGCAGCATACCAGAAATTAGGGTATTCCCAAGATTTGTCTTAACTGCAAGGGAATCTTTAAAATTATCCTCTCTTTTTCTGTGAGAAAATTAAATACTCACGTTTTCTGTACATGGGCAGCTACCAGAGCTGTTCACAAAAGCACAGTGTAAGCAAAATTTGTGTATAGTGATGCTCGACAGGAACCCAGTTGGTTTATATATATTTATATATTATATATATTTATATATTATATTATATATTTAGCATGTGCTGATGAGCTTTGTGGAGTGGGATCCCAATCACAGGGGTTTTTTTTCCCCAAAAGCATGTTTGAAATGAAAAAAGATCTAATGCAACTGAAAATAATGGTCTTGAAGTAAGGAGATAACTCATGATCTGCATCTAGTTTGCAGTTTGCTTTGCCAGGTGGAGTGTGAGGTTGTAGCTGCTGGTTGCACTATCGTGTCTTTCCTGCCAGGGACAGGGAGTGGAGTTCATACAAGAATCTGCTCTGTTGTAATTTAATGCAATACACTACTGTGTCCTTCTTTTATTTTTTAAGAGAGTCTGACTTACCCTTTCTGGGTCTGTTTCAGAGTTGGTATTCCTGCTATGTACAATAATTTGGACATGTCACAAGATACTGCTTTATTTTCTCAGTATACTCAGAGCCAGGAAGATTCTTTGTAAGTAAAAGAGGCCAGTATGTATATTAAAGGTGTCCTCCTTTTTCTGCAACACTTCTAATTTAAGTAACTTCTGTTTTAGGGGAAAAACATCTTTAATAGAAAATGCAAAAGAAGATCCTAAAAACAAGCCTCAGGTAATTTCTCACTGTCTAATGGTAATTAAGGTATCAGAACTATAACCATGCCAGTGATGGTTTGTTCCTATTAGTAGCTCTGGTCATTAGTGGCAAAACTCTTGACTGACTAATATTTTATGGGGTAAAATTACCCAAAAGCTACCACAGACTTGCTGTGGTGCTGTTCTAAGATTTGTTTAATTGCCCAGCTGTATGTTGGGAATTACTACACCATTGACTTCTCTTCCATAACACTTTCTTTCCTTAGCAGGCAGGTGCATTTGGTATGCATCATGCTTTTCTGGAGCTGTTTTCACTTTTAGAAGTCTTGATGCTGATTTCTATAGTACTTTAGTGGACCATGCTTTTCAACAGCTTAGCTGTGTTTCCACATGCTGAGCTGCCTTTGGGTGAAGCTGTAAGGGCTTGAGACGGATTAAATAGTAGATTTGGGGAAGTAAAAAAAAAATAATGGTAAATAATGGTAAATGTTGATCTGTTCCCTTTTGGGAGAGGAGTTGGCTAAGCAGCTCACTTGATCAGCTGTACTGCCCACCAGACAGTAGGTGTGTTACAGCAGACCTTTCATAAAACTGGTTTAGTGGTAGGTTTGTTAATCTTTGGCAGAACTTAAACATGTTTGCAGTTCTTGGTGTTTTAGGATTAAATGGCTTTTAAAAAAAATAAATCTTTCTCTTATAACTACTGAAGGCCAGATAATAATATAATTTGAAGGAAGAGTGGTTTGAAAAACTTGTGTGTTGCTTTCTATTCCACCAGTGTTGTTTGTTTGGTGTTTTTTTAATGTTGTATTCATAGCAAGACTACAGTACTTTGCTGTTCATATTTTTGAGACAGGAAGAAAATGCAAAGAGTGAAGGATGTGCCAACAAATCAGATGAAATCATGGACTGCAAATCAGACAATCCTCTTGAGAATGCTGCCAGTGTGAAAGAGTCATTGGATACTCACATAGAGGAGAGCTCAACTTTAAACAGCGAGGGAGAGTCAAAACGGGATACAGCTGAGATGGATCTGGGGGAGCCATTGGTTGAGGAGGGAACAGAAAAAAGTGCTGTGGGAACAGCTTCAAAGGAGCTCTCAGCAGGGAATGAAAACACCTCGAATGTCAGCAACAGTTCAGCCTCAAGTGGCATCATTTCTGGAACACCACAGCCCGTGAGCCGGCGGCAATCTTTTATCACTCTGGAGAAATTTGGTAGTTCAGAGAGCAGACCCTTCAGCCTTTCAGCATTAAACAGCTTTTCAGAGATGTCTGGAAGTGTTGCTGTGGCAGGTAAACAGGAAAACACAAATGTCTGCAAGACGAGTGCTAAACCAGAGAAAGCTGGAGAAGAAAACAAAAAGCCTTCAAAACCTGAGTCTGAACAAATATTTACTGCGATACGAAGGCTAACTCGCAGGCAGAGCAAAATGGAGCACCAAGGAAATAAGCAATCCAAGGTGTCGGTTAGGTCAGAAGAAGAGAAAATCACACAAGAGTCTTCTTCCAGCAGTATGGAAAATAGCCTTGAACTGTCTTCTCCGGTAGAATACATGCAACAAGTTCTCCTTGCTCAGTCCCAAGCCTCTCAGGCTACAGAAGGAGAAATTGAAAAAGCTGAAGATACAATAGCAGAAACAGAAAAGGTTGAGGCATTAGATATGGATTCTAAAGAAAATACACCCCCAGAGACGACCGTGTCCTCTGAGCAGGTAACAGGGGATGACAGTCAGGTTCCACATGCAGCTGCTAACCAGAAAACACCGAGGCGTTCTTCAAGACGACGGTCAGACACTGTGGAGAGTGCAGCAGGTAGCCAAGAGAAAGAAGACGGGCACCAAAAGAGAGACAGGCATAAAGAAGATGAAAAATCTGGGCCAAAGAAGGCGCCACAGAGTAAAGAGGATGTATCCCAAAAGCAGAAATCAGTTTCTGGGAAAACTACAGAAAGTACAAATAAAAGAGAAAGCGACCCACCTGAGAGAACTGCTGCAGAGGAGCTGAGCTCAAAGGAGGCTCCTGCTTCAAGGGGGCTTGATGAGGAAGGGACCAAAAGTGCGAGGAGGTCGGAAGACAACAGGACTGACACGGAGAGTCAAGGCTGTGGCTCCAGCACAGGGGGTCGGAAGAAGGTCGAACGCCCACGGTACCACACAAGAAGAGCTTCACAAGGATTGCTTGCCAGCATAGAAAATTCAGAGGCTGATGGCTCCAAGACCAAGGAGGAAAGCACAAGGAAGAAAAAATCTAAAGTGAAAACCAGAAGTGATTCCCTTGAAGGTAAATTGAAAGATGTACAGCCAGGATGCTATAGCCATGAGATATCTTCCCAAGGAAAGGAAACTGAGAATCTGTCGGAAACAAATAAAGGTGAACTGAGCCATGAGGCCAGCCTCAGTGGACAAGGGAATGAGTGTTCAGTGACATCTGAACAGTGTGACCTGAAAAACCAAGTAGCTCCTGTGGATGATGGCAAAGCTGTGGGATTGGCCACCTCGGAGAACTCCCCTGATGCACAGAACACAAATGTGGAGCAAAACCAGAGCATCCCATTGGTGGAATCATTCACGAACCCACGTGTGTCAGATGAAGGTCTGAAAGCAGCAGAGGACGATAACCATGTTGAGAAGCAAACCAACACAGGAGACTGCTCAGCTGCTCTGTCCGAATGCGTGCCAGCAGCAAATGCTTCAGGTGGTGACCTTCCCTCTTTGCACATACCAGAGGGTCAGCAAAAAAGAAGCAAAAGGCTGAAAAGATCCCGGAGCTGTGACTCCTGTCATAAAAAGCCAAAGCAGCAAGTCGTGTCATCCACTGAATCCAACAGTGAGCACACTCCTGAACCCAGCGAGCCCCAGACCACCCCAGTTCAGACCTCTGTAGAGACACCAGAGATGTCTGGTAGTTCAAACTTTGATGAGAGCTTGTCCTTGGCACCCCGTGCAATGAGCACTCCCTTGCATCCTCTGAAGGAACCCACCGTGTTTGACTTGGAAAGCGAGAGAACATCGGAAGATAATCTGCAGGGAAATAGTGGTGTAGTGGAGGAGGATCTAGAGCATCCAGAGCGTAAAGCAGGTGAAATGACTGACTCCATCGTGGAAATGGAAGAACCTGCTGATCAGAATGACCCAAGGGATCAGTGTGTGTCTGAGTGTGGCTCAGGGGAGCCTGGTGAGGGCTGTCTGGCTGCAGGGAGTCAAGGTGAAGAGCCAGCAGCTACAGAAGAGGAAGAAATCAGGCAGAACGGAGAGCTGGAGGAGATCCACAGGGCACCAGTTGTTACAGAACAATTAGAACCCATTAGCAAACCTGAGAATGAACAGGTGAACGAGCTAGAAAGCAACTGGGATAAAGAAGAAGCTGAGAATACTGTAGGAACAAATTGCATTATTCAGGATAAAGAGGTGAAGGAGGAATTGGTGGAAATGGAAATTGCAGTGCCTGAAAACACAGCCTTAGACAAAGAAACTGCAGCAGAAAATAACAGTGTGGATTCGCCTCGCAAGCCGGAAGACCCCGACTCTTTGGTGCTGGTTTCTGAAAGCCCTAACGGCATGCAGGCACGCTGCATCTGGTCTCCCTCAGCATCTCCAACCACCAGTATTTTAAAGAGAGGTGTAAAAAGAACTCAAGACGAGGATTCCCTGTCACCTGCTAACAAGGTATGGGCTCAGTTCCTAACTGGGATGGGGGACAGTGCCTGTAGTGGGACAAGTTCCAAATATTGACTGTTTTTTTCCCCACTGTAAGTGATCTGACGCTGAAGCCTCACAGATTTCTTTTTGTAAGGCACGAGCACTGATGGGTTTGCACTGTGGGGGCTTGGGTGGGGGTGTTTTATTTTGGAAATAGTGCCAAAATAATCTGCTGCCAGGGTTGCAGTGCAAGAGGTGTTAGTGCAGACCCACCGTACGTGTCGGCAGGGGCTCACCCCTGGGTTTTGAGCAGCTTTTTACAAAATGCTTTTAATGGTTCCTTGTAGTAATGAGGAAGCTGTAGTTTCTATCCTTGAGGGGGAACTGGGGCAGTGCTGGGTTAATGGTTGGACTGGGTGATCTTAGAGGTTGTTTCCAACCAAGGCTGTTGTGTGATTCTGTGATCATGTGTCATTTAAGAACGCTAATGACTATTTCAAACTGAGTTGTTCTGTCTCCTCTGACTTCCTTCTTCTCTCTACAAACAGATTCGTCGAGTCTCTTTTGCAAACCCCATTTACCAAGAAGGACTGGCAGATGACATAGATAGGAGAAGTCCTGTCATTAGATCCCATTCTTCCTCACCATCTTCCCGAAGTCTTAAAATTTTATCTAATATCCAGGCGAAGGTAAATGCTGTTACACATTCTGTGTGTCGTAAGTGCTCGTGTTTCTCATTTATCATAAGTAGTGTTGCCTTAGTGTGTGGTCATAGTTACTTGCAGGCAGTTGTAAGAGCAGAGAACCAGTGTAAGAAGTAGTTGTAGCTGGTTCAGCCTGCCTCGTGCTGGGGCTCTCTGAGCTGTAGGTAGATAGAGTCTGACAGTTACTGAATTCCTGCAGTCCTGAGAGATCTTTTTTCCTCTTTTTCTATCCAGCATATTACCACTCCAACCAAAGGATTTCTGTCCCCAGGATCTCGTAACCCTAAATTTAAGAGCTCAAAGAAGTGTTTAGTAAGAAGTGCTTTGCTTCACGTATCTCTATTTTTTTCCAGTGTTCAGTTGCATGATAGTTAAGTTAACAACGTTTCTGTGTTATTTAAGATCACAGAGATGGCGAAGGAGTCGCTGCCTTCCCCGGCGGAGTGCGTGTACCCCGCCTTGGTCACCTGCAGGGCACCAGTTGATGTGATTTTACCTCAGATTACATCAAACATATGGTAAGGGGATCATTGCTTTTGAATATTCAGCAGGTTTTCTTATTGAATATCAGTTGGATATTCTTACTGAGTCAGTTGAGTTCTTACTGAACCTCAATGCAAGATGTGATGGCTTAGACATATCCTTTGCCAAATGTTTTTAAAAGGAGGGAGGTTGGTTTGGTAGGAAAGAGACTGAGCTTTTTGTGGAGTTAGTCATCTGTGGGTTTTTTGTAAGACTATGAAAAGCTCACAGCCAGGAGCACGGGGAGGTTTCTGCTTTCAGGTGGCAGAGCAGACTGATCCTAATGGTCTGTCAGCTTTCTGTGTGTTGAAGGCAAAGTGGGATTTCAAAACAAATCTGAACTTCCAGGCCAGGTTGGATGGGGCTTGGAGCAACCTGGGCTGGTGGGAGGTGTCCCTGCCCATGGGCAGCCCCAGATGAGCTGTGAGGTCCCTTCACACCCAAACCATTCTGGGATTCTAGTGTACTCTACTCAGTTCCTTTTCCTTCCATTCATGTTACGTAGGAGTGGGCTTTAGAACACCATTCTCTGATGGATATAGGATGTTTTTCCTTCACTTATGTACATGTGAGTTGGTGTTCATGTGAGATTTCTTCCTGCTCAGCAGAAAGGACATGAGTTCTGGCATAATAAACCCCTCTTTCTCCCCTGCTGCAGTGCCAGAGGCTTGGGACAGCTCATTCGAGCAAAGAACATCAAGACAGTGGGTGATCTGAGTACTTTGACAGCATCAGAAATCAAAACTCTTCCCATCCGCTCTCCCAAAGTTTCCAATGTTAGAAGAGCTCTTAAAGGCTATCATGAGCAACAGGTAAAGTTCTGGTTTAGTACCAAAAAAGCCAATATTAGCCTAGTGAACTGCTAATGTCCATCCTGAGGAATAATGGGGTTTTTTCCCCAGTAGAAGTAGTGCTTTAAAATGTAATCTCTGCCTGTCCAAGTAACGTGAGACTTGGTTACAGTATTATTAACAGGACTAAGGGTTTTATTTATTATGAGGTTAAAGCATGTCCCATCATGTAGTATTTGTTTGTTTGTTTTTTAACTCTGAAAATGCATCTCTTGTTCTCTCCCAAAAAATCTTCAGGTAAAATCTCGAGGACCTGAAGAAATAGCAGCACTTGAAGAGGCAGAAAAGCCCATAAATAACACAGAAGATAAGTCTCTTTCTGCAGATGAAGAAAAACTTGCAACAGGTACTTACTGCTGGCTCTTTCCTTGGGATTTTGGTGTTTGGCTGTGGTGCTGTGTTCCTTCTCTCCTAAGGGGAACACTTGAGATTTAATTTTGAGAGCGTTAATAGCTAATGTGTATGTGTGTATATATGTAAAATAGATGGGTGTTTGAGTTAGCCACTTTATGAAGCCCTGTAGCAATGGCCTTTCAAAACTTGATTTGTATTTTGAGGGGAAAATACTGATTTTTCCCTAAACAAGCCTGTATAAGCAAGCAAAGAAGAAGTTAGGCAGGACTCTGAGTACTTAATTTTCTTGAGTCTCGGCTGGGTGTATCTCCTGAGCTCTTTAACACTGTAGGAACTGCTGTGGTTCTGGGTGTGCACAGAAGCAAGATGAAGGGGAGACAGTTGAGCAGTGCCTCATCCTGTGAGGGTGGGACAATTCCCTGGATGCCTTTTGGATTTGGGTGCTTTGATTTTCATTTAAATTCCCCTGTGTGTTTTGGGAGTTGACCCAGTCACTCCAACAGAGGAATCCACCTTTGTTCTTCCTGCAAGACTCGTTGGAAGCTCTCCTTGTGTGGGGAACAAATGCTTTGTAGAGAGCTTGAACATGATATTTTGTGCTAAATAAGCTGCAACATAATTCTGCTGAGATTTAACCCCAAACCCTGCTGTCCTTCCCTTCTGTTTCAGACTTGGCTGAGCCGGTGGTGCTGCTCGCTGCTGACCAGCCCCCTGCAGACCTCCTGAGCCAGATGGATGTGCTGGCAGCTCAGCTGACCTCAGAGGATCTTCAGGGCTACTCAGGAAGCCAGCTTTTCGAGATGCAGGAGAAACTTGCCAGCATGACAAACTGCATCATGAACACCCTGCGGTCCCGCTGGAAATCGCCGCCCCGGGAGAGTTCTGAGTAGGTACTGAGTGGTTCTAAGGAAGGAGGAACTTGTTACACAGTGGTTTTCCCCAAAACTTGCTTTTCTTACTGGTGAATTATTCCTTAAACTGTGCATTTTGTACTATAGAAGATTTTTTAACTCCTGTATGAGCAAAATGTATTGTGGTGGTGGTTTTATTTTTCCCCCTTGAGTTTGTTGTTTGTGGGGTTGCCTGTTCCCCAGGGAGGGATTGCTGTCAGGTTGCTATGCATATTTCTTTCAGGTAATGAGAGAAAAAAAAAAAAAAAAAAAAAAACAAAACCTTGATCAAGTTGTGCAATAGCAAAGACTGTGAAACCAAACCAACACAGGAGTTAAATTATTTTTTTCTTTTTTCAAATCTGAAGTGTTCTTCCTGCTGCAGACACTCAGGCTCTGCTCACCTCCTGCTCCTCTCCCTTGCCTTTCACATTGCTGACCCTGCCAGTCACTGTTTTCTATTGGGATGAGCTGTGCTTAATTCCTTACAGAAGCCTAAGTCTGGGGACATGGTACTTGACAGCCAAATGACATCTATTTTTGCATGTATTTTTGTAAGAATCACACTAAGCAGCTGATAATGAAATGTACCTTTAGAGGTGAAAGACTTTGCAAAGCTTCGCTGGGTTTTTCCCTGTGTTCTTTGTTTGCAGCAGTTCTCCTTGGGTGGAGAAGAGGTTTGTTTCCCCCCCCCCCCCAGGGGAAATGAATGGATTTGAGAAGAGCTCTTTGTATATTATGTACAGATTTAACAATGGCAAATGTTGGATAATAATTTATGATTTTTTTTGGAGTTTGAATTGCATGGAATGCATTGCTGCTTCTCAGAGACCTTTACAAGAGAGTTCTTGAGTTTTACTCTGGAAATCTGATGTGTATATATTGTACTGTAGCTATCAAAAATGGATGTCTATTGAAAGAAATTGCTGCAGGTGGTTTTTTTAGAACTTACACATGGGCAAATAAAACAGCACCTAGTTCCCAAATTTGGTCATGTCACTGTGGTTTGTTGGGTTTATTGGTGGTTTTTTCCTCCCCTTCAGCTCTGTTTAGCCTTTAGGCTCACAAAGTTGGGGCGGACCTTGGAGCATCATCGCTGGCCCCTCAGTCAGGAGCAGTTCTTCATGGTAGCATTGTGTCAGGAGGAGGACTCTAAACAGTCTTTGCCCCCTTCACACATTTCATGGAGGAAAGGAAGAGGACAAAGAGGTGTCTGGGAGCCATGAGCTGTCTGTAGGTTTTCTTGCTTTCTTGAGTGAAGATATCAAGCATACTGCAGAAACATTGGCTTTATTGAGTTGCTAATTGACAAGTAATAACAGCTTTTGACCCCAGAACAGCTGCGTGACAAACACAGGCATAAGAGCTCAGCAAGCAGGAGGAGAGGGGTTTGGGTTTGGTGTGGGTTGTTCTTCCACTCCACCTCCCCAGCTAACAGTGCTTTGAGGTACTAAGCTTAAATGTTGCTTATATGGAAAATAAATGAATAAATTCAAATATTTTAGAAATACTCTATATGGGAAATGAGTAATAGTTGGTAGATTTAGGTATGTGTATAGAATTTCAGAAATACTGAACTGGAGTGCAGTTCTGGCAGTTTGGTTTGTGATGTCAATGTTTGAGATTCCAGGTAATGTTTACAAAAATTTTTTTTTTTTTGACATTGCAAGAAATGCAGTTCTGATGAGTGTTTGATGTTTTCAAATGATATTTCATGAGTATTTTGCTCTGCAGTTACTCTTTGTCCCCCCCCACGTCATGGTTTATAAGGCACCATTGCCATGGAAGACATTGAGGCACATCGTAAAGTATCCCAAACCCTTTTCCAAGGCTGAGCAGTGCCAGAGTGTCTGTGCCATGGGAACAGGCCTTATGGAGGACGTGCTTTGGCTCACACCGCTTCCACGTAGTTGGCTGGCAGCATGCCGGTCTTGCCGGTCCTCTGCACAGTCCCATACATCCACCCCTCATCTATGGCTTGGACATTGACAATCGTGTCGCCGTCTTTGAAGGAAACTTCATCAGCATCAGCTGCTGTGTAGTCATACATGGCCCGGTAGGTCTTCTGTTGGGTTGAAGAGAGGGGGGACAAAACACCAAGAGGCACATTTATACCCCTGCTGTGAGCATGCCTGTACTCTGAAAGTACTACTGCTGCTCTTCTAAACCTCCTGGCTTCAGATCACATATTTCTTCTCAATAACTAAGTACCCCAGTTACCCAAGTGCCACAGTACCTTGGTTATGGCCTGTGTGTTTTAGTAACACTGATGCTGAACAAAATCTTTTCAAAGTGTCTGTGTAGCTCCAGCTGTAACTTTATATTGCCTCCCAGGAGATGTCATTATCATCTCTTAAGACTCAGGGGTAGAAAGGTATGTTAAATTATAAGTTTTTCAAGAACAGGTGAGGGTCTCTTCAGTGAACCTGTTACACTGTCACCTGGATTTGTACCAAGCTTCAGCCCAGGGGGACAGCACATTATGGACTCAATCCTGGATTAACATTATCTGAGCACCCCCCGTCAGCTACTGGGGACCTCCAGGGCTGTGCACAGGTGCTAGGCAGGCACGTGCCCTCTTTGCAGCAAGGTGGGGACTGTGTGTCACGAATAGGAGTGGTGGCTGTTACTTACACCAGCAGTAGATGGCTGGGAAGGGACCGATGACACCGTCGTTTGCTGGGTGGCGACCGACGATGACCGTTGCTGTGGTAACTCGATGGTTTTGGCATGTTTGTAGCCCACTACAAAAGGAACAGATATTTTGTATGGTTTATTACAGGGGTTAGAGTTGCTCTAAATAAAGATTCTGGGATCAAATGGGTCAAATCTGCCTTTTACCCACTGAAATACAAGGTTACATTGGTTGGTTATGCCCATAACTCAACACTTTGTGTGCTTTTTCCTGGCTGAACATGAGCCCGTGAGCAGTGCTGCCCCACCACGTGGGCTGGGTACCATTTCTCCTCTCACCTGAACACAGGGCATTTTTATTCTCCTCGTACCTGTTGCAGTTGCGGTGAAGAAGCTCCCGTTGCTGTAGTAGGACAAATGCTGATCCACGCCATCTGAGGGCTCAGATTTTTCCTCACCACCACTGATGCTCAGGGCGCTGGCAGAGCGGGAGTGCTCCCGGCTGCGGCGCTGGGCTTGGACTGCACAGAGAGAGGGGGGGACCAGTTCAGGCCTTTGTTTTGCAAGGAGATGCATGCAGGAAAATGTGTGTATATATATAACCTATATCTGTGTATATATACATATCTTACATGTGTACACACACACACAGATACATACATCTGTAAAAATCCCAACACTCTACCATTGTTACCAAACCTATTTTGCACAAATTGTACAGCCCACAGAACAAACCAGAGATCATATGAAGGCTTCTGGACTGAATATTGTCTTCTGCTGGGTCGTAGTCAAAGACTGAGCCAGGATTAGTGCGCCACACGCGGAGACCTGTGAGAGAAACAGCATTTCCTGAGGAGAAGCTGTAGCTCAAGCAACTTTTAGAGAGCTTGAGCAGCAGCTGCCTCTCCTCACTAGGTGTAAAAGTATCAGAAAAGGGCAAGCTGTATTTCATAAATGTGTATTTCTCAAATCTATGGACCATATTAGGCTTTTTTAAAATACAAATTTATCTATATCAAGTGATTAGCTAATGTGCAGAGGTGAAGTTTAAAAAAAAAATCTAAGTAAGAAATGGAATTCTAGCTTTACATTACAAATTTGTGCAGGATGGGAGAGGCAGACACAGATGGTTTACAGCTGCTCTAAGAGAATGTTTTCAAAACGGACTTTGATAATAAAACACCATCTCAAGTCACGACGAATTTGAATTGCTACGACTGAGCTGAAATACAAGTCAGCAAGGCCAGCTTGTGTTTTCTGTAAGCGATGTCCTCGGGTCGTTACACAGGCTGGGTTCTGCTTACCCGTGAGGTTCTCCTGGTCCTGGTCAACGCGCTTCTGCTCCATTTCCACGACTCGCCTTTGGATGCCCCTGTAGCTGATGTCACTGAAGTCCTGCATGTTCTTTTTCACACGCTCTGTAATGGGGTCAGTAACTACAGGTGTGAAACTACCTTTGCTTTTCTCAAAATCCTCATGGTATTTCACCTGCAATTAGAAAGGAAATGTCTGTTCTCTGTAGCTTAAATGAATAATTTTATTCCTGTTTACCTCAAGGGGATTTCTAGTAGAGAGGAGCACTGCTGTGATGAACTTTGGCTTTCTCCAACCAAAGGAACAGTGAGAGAGCCTGATCCCAAACATAGATTCGTAGAATTGTCCGAGTTGGAAGGGACTTCTAGAGATCACCCAGTCAAACTCCCCTGCTCTGAAGCAGGATCCCCTCGAGCACATCCCTCAGGGCTGCATCCAGGCCAGGCTGGAAAGTCTCCAGAGAAGGAGACTCCACCCCTCTCTGGGCAGCCTGTGTCAGGGCTTGGGCACCCTCACCGAAAAAAAGTTCTTCCTCGTATTTAAATGGAACCTCCTCTGTTCCAGCTTGTGCCCGTTGCCCCTCCTCCTGTCACTGGGAACCACTGGGAAGAGTCTGGCTCCATCCTCCCTCAACCCACCCTTTAGGTATTTGTAAACATTAATTAATCACCCCTCAGCCTTCTCCTCTCCAGGCTGAAGAGTCCCAGCTCTCAGCCTTTCCTCACAGGGGAGATGCTCCAATCCCCCACTCATCCTTGCTGCCCTCTGCTGGACTCTCTCCAGTAGGTCCCTGTCTCTCTCCAACGGGGGAGCCCAGAACTGGATGCAGCAGGGACATGCCGGTGCTGCAGTCACTCTCACCTTTAGCATTTAAGAATTTGGGTATTGGACATTGTCCTTGAGCTGCCAACCCCAGAATGTCTCAGAAAAAAAATAGTTTTTACTTAAATCACTTGCCAAGTTAAAAATACATCTATAAATGCTCTTACTGTAGAGATGTGTTTCTGGGTCTCTCGTACGCGCCGCATTTCAGGTGTATCCAGTACATAGGCAGCTTTGCCTTGTACCTGTTTTCGGAAGCTATCCGAATAAAGGACCTGCCAGAGGAGAAAAAAGAAGTGAGCACAGGGCACAGAACTGCTTCTGCATCCTGAGGAGTGAGCTGGACTGCAGCACCGTGGCAGAGAAGGGGAAAAAGAAAAGCAGCAGCAGCAGCTGAGCTGGTGAATAACATTAGAATGCAAAGCAAAATTATTTTTCATAATTGTTTGAGACACAACAGCTCTGGACTTGATCCCAAACATTCCTTTTCTTAACTAAAAGATCCTTACCCCTTTAACCTTGTAAGAGCAGGTAGAGGTAAGGCAGTAATAATGTTCCAGGTAATATTTTCATATGTTTGACACGTACCTCACTGACTTTAGTAAAGTTATCAGTGTGAAACACAACATAATTAGTCCTGTATTTATCATTGAAATACTACAATTTTTGCTGAGTTTCTAGGGTTTCTTTTCTGAGTGATAACAGTTGCATCACACTTCTGTGAATGTTTGTTTGCAGCTGTTGTATTACTGGGTTTATCAAGCAAGCCAAGGTCAGGCTGGACAGGGCTCTGAGCTACTTGGTCTAATTGAAGTTGTCCCTACTCGTTGCAGGGGTTTGGACTAGAGAACCTGTAAAGGTCCCTTCCAACCCAAACTATTCAATGATCTGTTATGTATGTAAACATTTTCAGGATGGGGTATGTCAGGATTTACCTCTGGAGTAACAGGTTAGCAAAGAAGGGCCTTGAGAAGGCCATTTCCAGAGCTGTCATGTTTTTGTGTAGAATGTCAGAAATCTAACATAAAATATACTGTGACTGAAGAACAGTCATTTTATGTCATACAGTATAAGACCAGTAAAACCAGAAGATATTTGCAAGAGACTTGAAGGCAACATATGTTATTTGAAAAACTTGCTTAAAAAAAATCAAAACCCAAACTAACACAGTTAATCACGCAGAAAAAAATACTCAATTGCAGAAGAAAGTAAAGAGCAAGTATTACAGGATTTGATTTTAGTGTGATTACTTCACGTTTCCAAACTAGGTAGCTAGGTAGTTATGTTAACACCTGCACTGTTAACTTGAGTAAGGATTTCAGGGACTGAAATGTTACTTCTTAATGTATTTTCACTTACTGGCTGAGAAGAGAACATACCGAGCTGATGTTTTCTTGATTGCGCTTAGCTCTCTCCATCTCTGGAGTCATTGGTGTTGGAGTTCCTTTTGCCAGATGTTCCTTGTACAAAACCTACAGTGAGACAAAAAAAGGTGTCCCCAAATCAGAGTGGAATAGTTACAGCTCATTCTGTAAATGGTGTTATTGTTTAAGTAAACATCACGGCAGGGGGAGAAACGCTCTTGGGAAGTAAAGCATCTAAAGAGTTATTTGCTAGAGCAAAAGGTAAAAAAATAAAAGGGAAAAATAGGCAAAAATAAGGAAAACAGAGAAAATAAGGCTAAATTAGAAGTGGAGTTTTTGTTCAGAATGGTTATTTTGAAAATAAAGTGGTTGTCTTTCTTCTTTCAGTACCGAGCTAATGTTTTCTTGACTGCGTTTGACTCTCTCCATCTCCGGAGTGACTGGTGAGGGGGTTGCCTTCCCTAAGCCTTCTTTGTACACAACCTACAGATCACAAAGTAACTCAAAGTCACAAATGTACAAATCAAAACCTGTAACGTTACTGAGTTTAAAGTGAACACCATCCATTATAAAAGAAAAAAAGACAGAGGAAAAATAGTATTAAGAAGTTAATTGACAAAAAAAAGTCTTTTAAGGACTATAATTTTAAGAGATGACTCTCAAGTTTGAAGGGAAAAAATTAGAGGGTTAAATAAAACCAGGCAGACTTAAGTCATTAAAAAAAAAATAGTGCTGTATCACATCCCCTTCACTTCTTTCAGACAATACCGAGCTAATGTGTTCTTGATTGCGTTTGACTCTCTCCATCTCTGGAGTGATAGGTGTGGGGGTCGCTCGCCCCAAGTTTTCTTTGTACAACACCTGTGGGATACAGAAGATGTATCCGGTAACTTAAGATCCCCTCCCACCAAAATTAAAAGGATTTGAACACAGATTACTAAGTTGTTACCAAAAGTCACGACTGATTACGATATGCAGCACTGCACAAAAGCCAAACATCTACTGCTGTAAGGAAGGGTAAGAAAAATAAACTGTAAAAGAAAAGCTTGTTATTGTTCTGGTTAACACAGAAGGGCTCTATCCAGCTACAGCCATGACGATGGCGCCACAGGCTCGGGGAAGCTGCCTGTGGCCCCAGAGAACTAGTTAAGAAATGTTTTATCTGCTGTTTTATCTGTATTTGAAGCAATTTGTGACCTTTTTGGGAAGGAGGAGGGCGTCTCATTGCCACACTGACATCGGGCAACCAAATAAAGCAAGGTGTCGGGGACGGGTGTCTGCTACCACTGCACCATTACACCTACACATCTCCCAAGTCCACCTAAAAGCTGTTGCTGATGTGCCATCCAGAACAGGAACAGCCTCGTGTCCTTTGTGGCATGCTGTTTAAGGCATCCTCCGTCACCTGTCACAGCAATACAGCCCCACGTGGGTCAGGGAGGTGGGATTTTTCAGGGGGGGGGTGGTGGTTGGGTGTATTGTCTGTTTTTCGTGAAAGTCAAATACCTCTGAAAAGCCAACAAAAGCTTAAACACTGAAGCATGGAGAGATAAACATGAATATCTTCACCACGGGCCACTAAGCTCTTAATATGGTCTGGATAGAGCCCACAGGTACACAAACTGAGCTGTAGGAAAAGCCTAAATTTCTGGATCAGACTGTTAACGCTAAAGTAATTTTATTTTAGGAGTGATTAATTTGCAGAAACAAATCTATCTATTTTTTTCAGTAGGTAGTTAGATTGTTACTGTATTAAGAGATAAGCACAAAGAAAAAAAAAGAAATATATCTATTTTAAGGTACCGAGCTAATGATTTCTTGATTGCGTTTGACTCTCTCCATCTCTGGAGTGATTGGTGTTGGGGTCACTTTCCCCACATTTTCTTTGTACAAAACCTACAGGATACAAGGGAGTATCCAAATGTCATTAAAATGCACCACCAATAACAACAACAACAAGAAAACCCCAAACCACAAATAATAAAGCTTTTAAATCATTACACTTCGACAGGGTTAGATTTGGGGCACACTGCTGTTCCCAGATGGGAGCTTTGTCATTAATCTACTAGGGTGCAGAAGTGGACCCTGTATGGGATCAACTCTGCATGAAAGCACACTTGTAATAACATAGGGTTAAAAAAACTGCAGAGAAACAATATCCATCCAACAAACCCAAAAAGGTCAGACCCAGTTCTAGTGCACTCCTGCTTCAGACAGTGTTAAATAGAAGATATTACAGTGTGTAAGCACAGAAGGTAGGAGGTTTATTCTACACAGCAGACTGATTTTATGAAGTTAGGAAGCACAGATCACTAAAGTGCCACAGTTATGTTAAACACTCCGTTCAGATCTTTAGGAACTGGTTTCCTGTTAAAAATACCGAGCTAATGATTTCTTGATTGCGTTTGACTCTTTCCATCTCAGGAGTGACAGGTGTTGGGGTTGCTTTCCCTATGTTTTCTTTATACAACACCTATGAGACAAGAAAGGAGCCAAAGAAAGCAACAATAAATAACAAGCTATCCAGAGACCAACTTATAAGCCTAAGGCATTTTTTTTCTTGTATTTATTTTCTCAGGGCTTGGGTATTATAAGTATTTTTAACGACGGTACTGAGCAATATTCTACTGGAGAAGCAGGGTTTGGCACACTGGCTTTTTAACTACAGGCTCACTCATAATAAATAGTGTAAGTACGACCAAAATGAGTCCACAAAAATACCATATCAAAGGGCTGAGGATGTTATGAATATGTAAATTATACTTTAAGAAAAAATAATAATGTCAGCATTGCAGAGAAAATGAGTGGAGTTTGTTAAATGTTTTTAGGATTAGAATAGGGCATTAAAATCACTCTTAAAAAAGCAATAAGAACTGTAACAAGTTAAAGTCACCACAGTAAACCACAGTAAGACATGAGTAAGAGGTAATCACTTCTGTAAGCTGCTTCAGAGCTAGGATAGGCATTATTTTGGAACAAGGGTTACAAAGTCCATTTATGAAAACTGTTAAAATGTTCTTTTACACAGAGTTAAAGGGAACTCTTTCTCTCAGCAAAGTACCGAGCTACAGATTTCTTGATTGTGTTTGACCCTCTCCATCTCTGGAGTGACAGGAGTGGGGGTCCCAGTCCCCACGCTCTCTTTGTACAACACCTGTGTAGTAATAAGAAGCATCCAAAAAAACATAATCACAACTCAATAATAAATTACATCCAACAGGAAGTCAAACATTTGAGTCTGCTGGAGCTCAGGTCAGCTCTAATGTGCCCTAAAAGCCACTCCTGGAAGCAGAGAAGACCGGATTGCACCCCTGGGGGTCTGAAGGCAGAGTTCTATGGGTTTGTATTAGCAGGTTTGACAAATCCAACACAGAAACCTCTCACGTGAAATACATTTTCAGGGTGGAGGAGAGCTTTTAGACTACCACTGAGGCCTGTTAGAAAATCAGACCTTTCCTCTTCTATAACAGCATCAAAACAGGAAACTGACAGGATTTTTAAAAAGCCAAACAATACACATAGCAAAGAAAAAGGAAGTTGGAACAGGGAGCAAAATTGTTAAAAATATTTAGGATAACGTAAATAATTACAAATATGAAGAAGCAGTAGGTCAGTAACATTGGAAAATATAGTACAGTGAAGAAAAAAGGATGTTTTTATAAGTAGATTACAGGGAGGTAAGGAGTGGAATTGTTCATTTTTAATAAAGGTTAAAAAGTTCTGTTTAAGTGGAGTTAAAGGCAACACTTCTTTTCCTCCACAAAATACCGAGCTAATGTGTTCTTGATTGCGTTTGACTCTCTCAACCTCAGGAGTGACAGGTATTGGGGTTCCTGTCCCCAGATCCTCCTTGTACAACACCTGTGGGGTAACAGGGCTATGTTAAATAAAAAAAAAAAAAAGACAAGAAAAAAGGAACAACCAAACAACAGTAACAAAGAATGTTTTCCAAAGACGTTCTGAGCCACAGCTTGGAATAAAAGAGAAAAATTAAAATGCTCCTCCAAACTATACAGCAAAACACCAATAACCTGCAATGCCTTTTGGCAGAAAGCAAGAATACCATCTCTGTTTGCCTCTCAGGAGCTGTATAGACAAACTGCCTGCAACAGTCGACCTAAAGGCAGAAAGTATCACATACAACACAAAAGGAACAAAGAAATCAACTCTGTTTCATTCACCCACTCCATAAACATCACAGCAGGTTACACTGGCGTGTATTAGAGGTGTAGATGTTATACTGAGGTGGTTGCCACAGGTTTGTATCAGGTTTAGTTCTCATATATAAAGTAAGTAAAATCAGGAAAAGAAAACCACCACACAAAATGAAACTAAGGATTGTTGTGACTAAGAATAAGAAAACAGGGTGGATTTTAAGAGGGGAAAAAAAAAAAAACAAAAAACAAACCTCAAAAGAAAGGTGGAATTAATTATTAAGGTGATGTAATAAAATAAGAGGAACAAGAATGATGTAAGTAACAAGTACAGAGGAAAAAAATCTCCAAGGGACCAGGATATTACTTTTTGTGTAAGTTGATTATAGGGGAACAAGAATTTTTTGTGTGTTAAAAGTATTTTAAAACAGATTCAAAGGGAATGTTCTGCTTTTCAAATTAAAAAATACCGAGCTAAAGTTTTCTTGATTGCGTTTAACTCTTTCAATCTCAGGAGTGACAGGCGTTGGGGTTCCTGTCCCCACATCCTCCTTGTACAACACCTGTGGGGTAACAGGGCTGTATTAAAAAGAGAAAAAGGAACAGGCAAACAACAGTAACACTGCTGAGAGAACAGGCAGAACACAAGAGGTGTTTTTCTGAGGTGCCCTGAATATGGGCATAACATAGGGATTAAAAAAAAAATCATAAAAATAAAAACCTAGCTTGTTTTGTTTTATGAGTTGCTGAAGTGCTTCCCAAGGTGGACATTTAAAACTGATATTTAGAAGATCAGTTTATTATATAAACTATAATGAAGTATATTCTTGTCTTTTCTCCAGCAGCGAGGTGGACATTTCCCTGACCACACTGGAGTCATTAGAGGAGCAGGTCCTGATGTGCCTTCCTAAAAGTTTTCCTGTACACACACCTCAACAAAGAGTCATCCACTCCCTGAGAGAAACACTACTTATTGTCCAGAGTTTCTCATCAAACAATCTAGCTGGCTTATTACAGGATTGACACAGAGACTTGATCATAATTAAGGCACATGTGTGAAAATGGTACCTGAGAAACTGTAATTACTCGTGCTCTCCTATCTTATGTGATGCTTTCCTCACCCCAAGAAACATCCTACTGCTACTGATTTTTTCACACTGCAAATCCATGCTGCCAACATATCTAGAGCAATTTACACCAGCTGGAGATTTAGGGCACTCTGCAACAATATTAAAGACTTCCTAAAAGAAGAAAGCACCAAATGCAATGAAAAAAAAAAAAGGAATAAGGAAATCAGTTCTGTTTCATTTACCCATTCCATAAACATCACAGGAGGTTACACTGGTGGGTGTCAGAGCACTGTTAGACTGAGGTCATTGCCACAGATTAGAATCAGGCAATAAAGAGTTTAGTCTTTATATGTGGTAAAACCAGGGAATAAAACAACAACCAAGGATTGAAGTGATTAACCAAAAGGAAAAGCAGATATTGAATAAGAAAAAATATGTTCAGAGTCAAAAGAAAAATGTAAACATGGAATCTAGAAGTTATCATTCGTTAGATGATCTCACCAAAACAAAGTAAGTAACAATTAAGGAAGATAAAATGTCAAAACATGGGGAACGGGATATTCTTTCTTGTGTAAATCGATTACAGGGAAATACAAGAGTATTTTATTAGTGTTAAAATTATTTTTAAATAGATTAAAAAGGGAATTTGCTGCTTTTCAAATTTAAAAAAAAAAAATACCGAGCTAAAGTTTTCTTGATTGCGTTTGACTCTTTCAGTCTCAGGAGTGACAGGCGCTGGGGTTCCTGTCCCCACATCCTCCTTGTACAACACCTACAGGTAACACGGGAGTTTAAAAAAGGTTAGGACAAAAAAAATACTGCATGTGGTGGAGGTAACACATACAGTGTTTGTGCCCACTATATCTACTAGAAAGCAGAAAAAATTAGGAAGTATAGCATGGTTAACAATTGGGATAAATTCAGAGGTCTTCTGATAGATAGAAATACTACATCCTGAGTCTTAGCTATGTTTCAACAGAGTAATAAAGCACTAGAGAAATGGAATTAACCAAATAAAAAAATTAGCATTTGTTAAAAATGCAAAATACCTTAGGCTTTGCAAAAGAAGTTTAAAAATTAAAGGACATGAAGTTTTACGATAATGAAAAAAATCTTTAAAAAAATAAGTACATAAAATGTAACTAACAATGACTAAAAAGTTTAATAGCAGAAAGGGGATGTTCCTATAAGTTAATTAGAGAGATTAGCAAATTTACAGGTGGTAAATAGGGAACTTTTTTTTGTTAAATGACAAAAAAATACCGAGCTAAAGATTTCTTGATTGCGTTTGACCCTCTCCATCTCGGGAGTTACAGGTACTGGGGTTCCAATCCCCAGCCCCTCTTTGTACAACACCTGCGTGGCAACAGGGAAGTTAAAAAAAATAAAGGAGGAGGGGGAGGAGAAGGAGGAGAAGGGAAAAGGAAAAAAAAAAGGAAAAAAAAGAAAGAGTGGGACAGGGAGGAGAGAGAGAGAGAAGACAAGTGATTTAGTAGAGTGAAATTTTAAAGTATGAAAATTAAAGCTTCCTCAGCCCTGTCCAAATGGTAGCAAAAAAAATATAATCAGTGAAAACAATGAGCTAATATTACTACAAGGTTTGTGTCATTTCACCTGGGTGCACACCAATACTGCCAGCAAGAACTGCAGCAGTGGGTTTTGTGACAGCAGAACAAGTTACCTGAAAACTCTTTGCATTTATGTCTTTTTGCCCAAAGGAGTTTTGAAAGGGAGTTGTGAGGACCTCAGAGACAATTAAACACAGCAAAATGTTGAACAACAGTGTCTTCTCTGAACCGTCCTATTAATGCCAAGTCAGGACTGAATTTCATATTGGTCATGTCTGAATTGGGTCAGAGTGAGTCAAAATTAGTCCTAAGCTGCTCTGATTAAAACAGAAACATAGAACAAAATTCTGACATGATGGTCATTTGACTGGAAAGTGTTAGGAGTAGAGAAAATCTGGATAGAAACTCATTACTACAGTAATTTTTCCTTCACAAAATGAAAATCATCATTTTTTTTCACATGGCGACGCCACCCAAGTTTTCTTACAAAGACCTGTAGGACACAAGAAAGCACCCAACACAGCAAAAAGAGACAGCACACACCAGCTGCATTAGATCACTTGGCTTCAGGAAGTGTTAAGAGTTCATTTCTCATCTGCAGGGCAACCAGCATGGTGAGTCTGAAGGCTGTTAGAAGGATCCACTTTGTTACTGGGGAGCAGAGTGACATCACTCAGGCCACTGCTCTTTCATTGGGAAGGAAAACAAGGGACTGCTTCACTGCTTTAAGTAAATGAGGTTAAAATCTCACAGCTGGAATTTTATGACCATTAAGTTAGATTGAGTGAAAAATTAAGACATAAGGATACTGACAGGGTTTTAGTGATTTGATTAAGAAAGGGTTGTTCAAAGTTCAACAAAGAATTGAAAGAAGAGTTTAATATGGAGGAGTTAAAGGGATTTGATTTGCATTTGCAAAGGTAGTTCTCGTTTCATTTAGCAGTACCGAGCTAATGTGTTCTTGATTGCGTTTGACTCTCTCCATCTCTGGAGTAACCGGGGTTGGGGTGCCGGTCCCTAAGCCCTCTTTGTACAACACCTGTGAGGTACAAGAAAGTTTCCACAAAAAAACCCCACTCAACACAGGCAAAACCATGAAATCTGACTATTTTGTGAGTCATGTTTAGCGTTGGGATGACTTTTTAATTAATTTCACACTTGTTCTAGAGGCAAATATTAAGGAAGGCACTGATGGTTGATTATTCTGTGAATACATAACCACAGATACGAGGAGATAAAGGGTTAAGATAAAACAGACATGGAGAGAAACACCACGTTAATGTCAAGGCTCACTCCCAGTTTTGGTTCTTAAAAGAAACGCATGTAAATATGTAAATCACCAAAAAAAGGGTTAAAGCACAAAAAGGTGGAATATGAATGAGTTAAAGATATTGCCAAGGGAAGGACAGGAGCAGGGTGAGATTCTAAACCACTGAAGAAAAACAGATTATATGTTAGGATGTTATGCAAAAATAAGTTGTTATAATTTTTTTTTAAATTTTTTTTTAAATACCGAGCTAATGTGTTCTTGATTGCGTTTGACTCTCTCTATTTCTGGCGTGACAGAGGTTGGGATACCTGTCCCTAGGTCCTCTTTGTACAATACCTGCAGAACACAAGCACCCAGCAAGGTGAGATCATATTCCTTCCACAACAACTCCAATACATTCGGAAAGATAATTTACCTGGCTTATAGGTAAATGTCATTTGGGATTATATGTAAATATGCACCCAATTTATTTTACTCAGTGTGCATCTAAGTGCTTCATGTCTATGTTGAGGTGCTGGAACACATCGAAGTCAATGGAATACTTCATTATAGTAGGACACAAGTTTAAATATTCTGCTGACCTGGCATGAAAGGTCCCTATGTTTTGCTTTTCATTTTAGTTTAGGAAATGTAAGAGTGTTACTTTTCAGGCAGTCAACATTTCTGGAGGGTGGTTTTTATTTTAATGGTGTTAACAGCTGAACCTTTTATAGACATGTTTAATACAAAAATATTTAGTTGTGGGCTCTATTTCATTTTGATCTCTGTGACTACTTGTTTGGAACACCACTATCTTTGTTTTAAGACTCTAGTATGAAAAACAATTGAGTTTTAGCTCTCATACTATTAGATTTAACTTAACCTGTAATAGTTTGATTTTTTAAAAGTGCATTTTTCATGAAAGGAGACACCTGAGTTGATTTAAAACCTAACCATGTAGAAATACATTACAGATGCATTTACAGTTCTTCTTGCAACCAGTAAAATACTTGCAACAAAACAAGCTAACAAAAAAAAAATTTGCTGCTTGATGTCATCAAAACAATGAAAAAATACAAAAATAAAGCAATCAACAAGGGAAAATAAATTACGTAAAAGGTCAGAAAAAATGAAGAATCATTTGAAAAAACAACTCAATTGTGCACAAGTGAGCTCTAAAAAACACATTAGTATCATAAACAAAAGGGAAACACTACCTATAAAATCAGGAATGGAAAATAGTAAGATATTCATTATTTGGGTGTCACTGCTCCTCAGCATTGTACAGAAATATCAGAGGTACCAATAATCACCAGACCATCTCCTGCCTCAGTTCTGTACACAGAGATCAAAGTAAAGCAGCAGTGGCTCAAAATCAGAAGAGCAGGTTGTGGTTATTAAAACCTACACTCAGCTATATATGGGGGAAGAGCCAAGTACTGTTGCCACTTAGAATTGTCACTAGCTTTTGTGACTACAAAGACGACTCCAATTATTTTTCTCCACAAGGTTCTGTCTAGCTGATCCTTTTTTTTCTCATTAATTGTAAGACATCACCTGTGGGTTTTTTAGTTTCTAGTTCTGTGTTTAGAAAAGGTCACGGAAGTAATACAGGGAAGGGGCTGATTGTAATGATTGCTGCAAAATTCAGATATTTAAACTTCCTGCTGCTGAATACAGGGTTTTAAGAGATCTGTTCTCTTTTCAACAAAAAATATCCATGAACTCTACCAAAGGTTGGAGCTTGAGCTCTGCATGAGCATATAGGTAAATAGAAAATAACAGCCCTTACCGAACTGATGTGCTTCTGTGTCTCTTTGACACGCTTCACTTCTGGAAGATCAGGAATTGGAGTTCCTTTCCCAATACTCTCCTTGTACTTAATCTACAAAGGCACAGACAGGGGAAAAAAGTAAAAGGATTTACATGAAAGCACAGCTGATGTGTGCATGTGTAGCAAGTTACATGAATAAAGAAACAGGTCCTTTACACTTCACAAACTCATTGAAATCTCAGGTACTAAATGCATTCTGATAGAAGGAAATCACCAAGGAACCTTCTGTTAGAGTTATCTTATAGATAAGTCTGCCACACTTCTATAAAGCACTTTAACAATAACTCAGCTTTGGGTGAAAATGTAGTCTTGTTTGACCCAGTTGTTCAATTGAACCTTAAAATGTAGGTATCTAACATCTCCCTGGAGCTTAATTTCAGCCAGAACAAACCCCCTGATTTACAACAGCTAAACCATTTCAAGGTTTCTTACACTGAGTTCCAAAAAATCATGATATTAAAAGTTTAAAATAATTACTGAAAATTTTAGCCTAATGGCATTGAAATAGATTCATATGTGTGTACGTAAAGTGCATTATCCTGATCTTGCAGAGACTGAAAATTTAAAAGCTCTCATTGGCTTCAACATGAGCAGAGAGGTGTTGATAAAGTATTCCCATCATCTTTACAAGAAGGTAACTTTAGCTGTTGATGAGATGTTACTGTGAATGGCACTTCACTAGAAGGGTTTTCTAAAAACATGAGTAAATACCTTGGAACTCGATACCATTTGGTCTTTCTACCAATGAAAGCAGAATTTTGGGTTTGTAAAAATCTATCATATTCAACAAAGGTGGGAGTCTTCACACAACTTTTTGACAATTACAGGGCTATTTGCATTTCTACTTTAGCATAACAAAATAAGGGATAGCATATCACAAGAACATATTTAACATACCACGCATGAAACAAACAGCTGGAACGTTAGTAACTTTTATACTAAAATGTCAGCATTCAAAAAACCCATGAAAAATATTTACAGACTTCAAAAGAAAAGGAATACATACAATTATTCCAATTTTAGGGTGTTACAGTTTTTTTATATAAGTTTTATGAGACATGCTTTAGTAAGGCTTCTGACACTGTTTGCCCTGGCACCCTCACAGACAAGCTAACAAAGCATGGGTTGGATAAGTGCACAGTGAATGTATGAACAGCCGGGCTGTGAGTGTTTTGATCAGTGGCAGAAGGGACAGTTGGAGGCGTCACCAGTGAGGTACCTCAGGGGTCAATACTGTGGCCAATGCTGTTTGCAGATGACAGAAAACTGGGAGGATTGGCTGATCTACCCAAGGGTTGTGAGCCTCCCAGAGGGACTTTGACAGGCTGGAGAATGGGCCAAGATGTATCTCATGAAGTTCAACAGGGGGAAATGCAAAGTCCTGCCCCTGGGGAGCAATAACTCTAGGCACTGGTACATGCTGGGGGCTGACTCTCTGGGAAGTAGTTTTGCAGACAAGGACCTTGGGAACCTGGTGGACAACAAGCTGACCATGGGTCAGCAATGCACCCTCACGGGAAAGCCAACAGCATCCTGGGCTGCATTAAGAAGGGCATTGCCAGCAGGCCAAGGGAGGTGATCCTTCCCCTCTACTCAGCACTGGCAAGGCTACATCTGGAGTTGTGTGTCCAGTTCTGGGTTTGCCAGTACAAGAAATATATGGACTTACTAAAGCAAGTCCAGTGCAGGGCCACAGAGATGAGTAAGAGAGAAGCATATTCGATATGAGAAGAGGCTTAGAGAGCTGGGACTCTTCAGTCCTTCCAACCTAACGGGTCCAACCTAAAGTTTGATTCTGTGCTAAATAAACTGTGTTTGGGATGAGATTTAAAATGATGATGGCAAGAGCTTTCATGTTTTAGAAATGGATTGTAAGTAACAAATTGAACGTTAATAATTAGATTACTGTTTAAGTGACAAGAATAGACAAAAAACTTTTAGAAAGTAACCCTTAGTTGTATGGATTATTGCCAGACAACTGTTTGCAACATTTAAAGAAATGAGGGGGGGAAAAAAACATTATTTCAAGTTGAATTAGCACTGGTAGAGTGTTAAAAATCAATTCTTTTGTACCGAGCTGATTGCATCCTGGGTTCGTTTAACTCTTTGCATCTCTGGTGTCTTTTCAATAGTAGTTCCAGTTCCAATATCTTCTTTATATAAAATCTTAATATTCAGAATGAAGACAACAAAGTTAAGCATACAAAAGACAACACTATTTCTTCTAGAGACTGAATACAGGCTCATGACAGTGATTTATACACAACAGTGCAGGCTGAAAGCCAACTCAGAGGATCATCTCCAGTCACTGCCTCATTACCTTTCTGCAGTCTGTCCTACTGAGTGCCATTTGTGCAAAAAAGGGGCTGATCATTTATAGTTATAGTGATGAATTTCAAGTAGAACATCAAAACCTTTCTAGGCTAATTTTAGGACTGAAGACTAGTAGTTGTTCTAATCTGTTCCTTTTGTTCTAGTTTGTTTTGTTATGTTTTACACAAATGTCTCCCAGTTAGTTACTTACTGTGCTAATGGTGCTAATGGGAAAATGATACAGCAGACTTTAGGCACTTCATGGTGACATATGAAATGTGAAACAAATCAGGCACAGTTCACTTTTCACTGCAAGAAGACAGTGGCAACACAACAAGAACACGCTACTTACATGGTAACAGGACAAAAGAAAGGTGGTATTGCTAGTATCCACCTAAGTACAGGACTGATTGTGTAACTATATCACAGCTATGTATATGGGAAAGAGTGCAATCGGGGCACTCCACAAAAAACAGTAGATAAAAAGTAGTAGCAAAGAACAGCTAGATCTACTTAGAATAAAATTAGTTTTGTTTGAGAAAGCTCTTATACACATTTAAGCAGATAAAGAACATAGGTACCTGTAAGATAAGAGCCAAAAATAGTTATTTAATTCAAGGTATTAAACTGTGTTTTTTGGAATGAGGACTGAAAACAGAAAATAACTATACCGTGCTGAAATTCTTCTGGTTTTCTTTCACACGCAGCATTTCTGGTGTGTCTTGTACAACTGTAACTTTTCCTTTACTGTTCTGTAGGTCCCACTGATACTGAAGCTGTTGAAAAAGTTAAAGTAAAATGTCAAATGTTGACTCTATGCCACAAAAATTTACTCACAGAGATTTCCTTGAAGGTGAGAAAAAAAAAAAAAAATTTTCTAGTCCACCCTATAAAGAGGTCTTTGTAACACCACCATTAGTGTTATAAAGATGTACCACAGTTACAAGTACCCTCATTTAAATTAGCAATAGGACATCCTTCACTAGATTCATTGAAAAATTTTGAAAGGTGCCAGATTGTATCTAGAACAATTAAGTCTCAACAATGAAAGTTAAAGATTTCAAGTCAGATTGTGGAGTTCTCTTGCTGACCATGCAGTCTTGCAGGTAGGCCCACTGACAACAACAGACAGCTTCTGTAAATATAATTCTCTATTACTTGTAAAGGAATTGTCAAAGCACTGCAGCAGAGTTTTTTTCAAGAAAATTACAGAATCATTTTGGTTCCCTGTGTGATGCATAAGTGGGCTGCTGCATATATAGTGGACACTAACTGAAGATGCCTGAGAATATAAAGGCAGCCTAGCTGGGAGTAGAGTGTGATATCAGGACCTTATTAAATGACAAAAAGCTGAACATTTTTTATTATTTGACAGTAACAGTGTTAGTTCTATACATACTGTGCTAAAGTTCTTTTGATTCTCACGGACTCTCTGCATTTCTGGCGTGTCTGCTACAGGCACGTAGTACGGCATGGTCCTTTCTGCATCTTCCTTATACTTTTTCTGAGAGAAAATACAAAATATATTCCATTAATACAAACACAGTAATAAACAATCTGGCATTACTTAGTGATGCATAATGGCCATCTTTATGGAAATATGAGTACTGTGTCTCCTATAAACTCAGATTATGCCTCTGTGTAAGTTTTATTTTAAACATTAGGTTATTCCTATCTGCTTGAGGGTAGGGAGGCTCTGCAGCGGGGTTTGGACAGGCTGGAGCGATAGGCTGAGGCCAACTGTATGAGGTTTAACAAAGGCAAGTGCCAGGTCATGCTCTTCAGTCACAACAACCCCATGCAGCGCTACAGGCTTGGGGAAGAGTGGCTGGAAAGCTGCCTGACAGAAAAGGCCCTGGGAGTGTTGGTTAACAGCCGACTGAACACGAGCCAGCAGTGTGCCTAGGTGGCCAAGAAGGCCAATGGCATCCTGGCCTGTATCAGAAACAGTGTGACCAGCAGGAGCAGGGAGGTGATCGTGCCCCTGTACTTGACACTTGTGAGCCCACACCTTGAGTATTGTGTCCAGTTCTGGGCACCGCAGTATAAGGAGGACACTGAGGTGCTGAAGCAAGTCCAGAGAAGGGCAACGAGGCTGGTGAGAGGTCTGGAGAACAGGTCTTATGAAGACCAGCTGAGGGAACTGGGGTTGTTTAGTCTGGAGAAGAGGAGACTGAGAGGAGACCTTATTGCCCTCTACAACTACCTGAAAGGAGGTTGTAGTGAGGCTGGTGTTGGTCTCTTCTCCCAAATTACTAATGATAGCACGAGAGGAAATGGCCTCAAGTTGCGTCAGGGGAAGTTTAGGTTGGATATTAAGAAGTTGTTCTTTACTGAGAGGGTGGTTAGGCACTGGAACAGGCTGCCCAGGGAGGTGGTAGAGTCACTGTCCCTGGAGGTGTTTAAAAAATGAGTGGATGAGGCACTTGAGGCCATGGTCTAGTGGTCAGGGAGATGATGGGATAAAGGTTGGACTTGATGATCCTGGAGGTCCTTTCCAAACATAACGATTCTATGATTCTATGATTAAGGAGTAGGAAAATGAAGCTAAATCTACTTAGAGCAAAATTAGCTTTGGTATTGCAATAGCAATAGAAATTATTGTTTTATTTTATACAGTATTAAATTAATTTCAGTATCAAAATGGAATTTCAGAGTAAGAGATGCCACATCACAGCTCTAGAGAAATTTGGTTTTCTGGTGTATCTCCTGAATGTTGTGACAGGTAGTTATTTAGGTGCTCCAAATTAGTAACCCCTCAGGTTCCTATATGGACAATGATTAAATTACTTCACTCAAGATACCTGGCTCGAAAGGTTCTTGACCTGCTGGGCATGAATAATATCTGGAGTATCGACAACACTGGTGTAGTTGGCTTTCTCCATTTCTGCCAATTGTTTGTATTTGATCTGTTGGGGAAAGCTCACATTTAGGTGCCTTAATCATATCTTGACAACAAGTTTCATTTGGTTTAATCAGAAAGAAGTGTTAATAAATTTTCCTTTAAAGAAGACATCAGGTGTGATATATGAGGAATTCACAGACCTGGCTGGCAATGTCAGTGGCATTCTTTGCTCTCACAAAATCTGGTGTCTCCAAAGCCAGTTCTGACAGACCTTTTCCTCTGATTTCTAATTCCAAGGCTTTTTTGTACTCTTTCTGCAGATGAAGACAGTCAATAGATACTTTGTCAATGTGAACACAATACCTTTAGCAGCTTCAGATAGCTTCATGACCACACCACAAAAATAGCAATACCACCAATATAAACTCACAATTAAACACACAAAGATTCATTAAAGTGTGTCCTTTACGATCAAAATCTTAAGAACAAACACCCCTACTCCAGCAGTAAATGGAGCATACTACAGGCCTGCTGTAATAAGGTCACTCTTCCCTCTCACACCAATAATCTCAAAGTGAAAGTTCCTTTAGGTGATCAGTGCAAAACAATAACTTGTGGAGAACAGAAGCAATAGAGAGTGAGCAGTGTATGAAATGCATGTGGTAGTGAAGAGTGGTCACAGACATTTCACACTGAGCATGTAGGATTCTCTGTGACATTTTGAGCTCTTTGGAATGAGTACTCTCCCAGAAAACTCAGTGCTGCAGCAGCCACGCTTCCCAAAGAGATCTTTCACTAAGGTCTAGAAGGTTTATTTTGTGTGGTTTGGTATAGTTCATATCTCTCTACACCAACTCTGCTGAATTTAGCTAAATATATCTATAATATTCTGGTAATAAAATATAATCTCCTTGAATAATTCGAGAACTCTGCACTACTAAGAACAAAATGCTGTTGTCAGTAAGGATGCTTATATTAAGAGTATTTTGTTCAAAATCAAAACCATAAGCAACATTAAAAAGTTAATTTTTTCAACTTTCAGCCTGATAATATTAAGGCTCTTAAAATATGAACTAATCTTATCCTATGAAAACAATCACTATGAAATATTTATTGCACCAGTCCACTCATTGTAGTCCCTTTCTGATGTCTCACTTTGCTTCTTGTTTCCCCAGCTGTGGTCCTTAGTTCCTAATCCTTGGGTAACTGCTCCTGACCCAAGAATGCATAGTTTACAAAACTGACACCTCTGGCTCCTACGCTTAGTCTCACTGCATCACAACGTTGGTTCAGTCTATCCCTTGACTGATCAAACTATTGATCACAGCACCTGTTTCCCACCTATATTCCTGACAGTAACTGCAAAGCCAGAAAAGAGATCACTTAAAAGTTCAGGCTCCCAGTTTTATCCTTAGTCACTCATACACATTTTATTTTTCTCTCTACGCAACAGTTTCTAGGGAATGACAAAGTTCATGCTGGTGATACACAGCAACAAGCATTCGTCAGTTGGAGGATGTTACATCCATTCAGGTATTTTCCAAATAGCTTTTGACATACCTCGTTCAGGATTTGAGTTGCATTCTTTGCTCTTAACATGTCTGGAGTCTCCTCTAAAGCTGTTAGTCCTTTACCTTTGACACCTTCCTCCAGATCCTTCCTATACTCTTTCTGCACAAGAAAGAAAAAGAAAACTGCTAATCCAGACTAAACAGAGTTCCCCACCCTGCAACTACATTGCAAAAAAGGTTCCAAGATCTCCAAGAGAGAAAAGAATTTTTTAAAACAACAAAGAATATTGTAGAGGGTTATATAAGAACTACTGCAACAGAATATAGCAATTACTGTTCAAGATAAATTGCTGAGGCACACATATATACACCCCACTAGGGAACAGTTAGACTGATGGGTGTCAGAAAGGGACACAGTAAATATGAATACAGTTAAACAACAAAATAGATGCCTACAACAAATTAGATCACAGCACAAAATATATGTAAACATGCTTAATGTGAATGGTTAGGAAAAAGTGGTGAAGAAGAAATGCTGCTGAAAATACTTAGTGGAATTATTTAACTTGACAGAGGAAATAAGCACAGAGTAGCTGCTACCTCGCTTGCTATTTTGGTTGCATATTTGACATGTAATAAGGATGGTGTAATCTCCAAGCCAGTAAGGTTTCTGCCCTTAATGGACTCTTCAAAGTCTCTCTTATATTCTTTCTAATGGAGAATAAGAAGAAAAAAAAAAGCAAAATAGCAAATATTTATTACATTATTTTTAACTAAGTGAAAAACTACTGGGAGGATGGAGCAGTGGTTTGATATTAATGTCACAATGACAATCTGCTACAGCCAATACCACGGGCAACTAAAGCAATAAATCCTGTTTCTACTAAAGCCCACGAAACAGCTCATTACTTTCAATGGAAATATGACCTGACCCTGCTTTTTTTTTTTTTTTTTTTTTTTTCTTTTTCTGCTTATTTGTATATGCAGAGAAAACATTCAATGGAGTCACTCAAACATAATGACTAATGGCCTTATACAACTATTTTTCAGCATGTATAAGCCTTCATCTGTGACAGAACAAGATTGTACTTCAAACAAACAGAAAAGAACTGCTTTGAGGAAATCGAATGACAGGTCAGTGAAGAACACTATGACAGCAGAGACAGACAGGAAATAAATGGGTTTCTCAAAAATAACAGTCTGAGGTGAAAAGAACAATCAGGGCACTTCCTGTGGACTATGATAATCGACACACCTACCATACTTGCGTTTTAAAAGGTTAAGTGAAACATTTCAAATTACATTTCTTCTAAAGACTTGAAGACTTGCTTAAGTTTCATTTACTGACAGATTTTTGATGAAAAATTACAGATAATATACATTTCATGATGACAAAGAAAAGCCTCATGAATTTTAAGTGTAGTATTTCATAGCCAATATAAAGAAATGTGATATAGCTATTTTTTCAGTCTATCAGCATGCACAAGATGGAAGTATAATTGTCTGTCTAAATCACTGTCAAAGTTTAACTATAAAAAACAAATTATAAAGTTTTTTAGTCTATCAGTATTGATTTTAATCATACCTCACTCTGCATGAGCTGAGATTCCTTTGCAGTAAGGTATGTTGGAGTTTCAAAGTCCAACATAGGTTTTCCTTTTTCCTTCTCATACTTTTCTTTGTATTTCACCTGAGAAGAAAAGAAAGAAAAGTTACCTTCCTAAATAATCAAAGAAACATTTCACTGACTAGTATCTGCCTATTTAGGTCAACAGATCTGTGGTAAAAAATGAATGTCTAATGCTGTTTACCTTCCTGAAATCCATATAATCGACCATTAAATGACAAACCAAAGGTCAGGTTTCCAGCAAAATGTGTGTGGTCTAAAATTCTACTGATGTTGCAGAGAACAAGCAGTGTTCAAGAATTTACTGACCGCAAGAAGGAAGACAGGGAGCTGTAAAAATCTAACTTGAAGGCACTCAGATTGCTCACAACCCTGCTGAGTTCAGCCAGTTACTTGTTAATGGATTGCTGGAGTGTTAGCAGCAGGGCTTGAAAAGGTGCAGTTTAATGA
Source organism: Podargus strigoides (assembly GCA_028020825.1). Classification (NCBI taxonomy): domain Eukaryota; kingdom Metazoa; phylum Chordata; class Aves; order Caprimulgiformes; family Podargidae; genus Podargus; species Podargus strigoides. The sequence goes on along the minus strand of CM051625.1, from coordinate 1,923,686 downwards.
CTTGCTATCTGATTCTGTGCATGAGTGCCCAGGAAGTAAAACCTCCATAAGGATGAAGACATTTTTGCTTCAAGTTATAGTATCCAGCCTTTAGGGCATCAATTTTCAGACTGCTGCATGAGGTAATGCTATGTCTTTGGCCAAGACAAACTGGAACAACAAGTAGTAACTTAAAATGTAACTACAAACTTATTAACAACCATTTTCTTATAGACCTCTGCTATATAACCTTTTTGCTCTTCCTTGCCATGTAGCAGAACAATAACTATGGCCCTTTGTGTTCTAGCAGTAATTTCTCTCTTGCTTTACAATCTATAAACACCTGGAATTGAACCTGGAATAGAGAGGATTAGAGAGCAAATCAGAGGATGAATTTCTCTGAAATGATTCACCATATGTTTTATTCCAGAGGGAAAAACTGTCAGATATTTAATAGCAGCAGTAGGTATTGTATTGGTTAAAGCAATTTTGGATGCAGAAAAAGAATGGCAGATCTCTTCTTTGTATCACCTGAGGCTAGAATGGATAAAGTAGTTGAAAATATGCTGTCAGCAACAACCCTACTTCTTTCAATTTCCAGTTTCTGGGATAACCATGTCTTTTTTTCTACAGACAAAATCTCCCTGATAAATGTATTATACTGTGTAGAAAGATCCATATACAACAGACATAAGTAACTTTGAAGTCTGTTCTGGAATGAAGAAATGAGACAGATATTTTGTATGTGTTTTGAACTTGCAAATGTGCCAATATTTCTCATTAACTGGTTTGCTCAGGTGTGCAGTGGTTATAAAGCAGATAGGCACCAAGATTATTATATACTGGAGAATTTGCTAGGATGACTTCAATGATGGAGACTGGTACTCAGTGAGTGAGGTTAATGAGAAACACATGACCAACTTACGTGGCTCTGTAGTTCTGATGCCTCCCTTAGATGAACCTGTTCAAGATTATCTGGCACCACATGGTAGTGACCCTTACTCTTCTCATATTGCTTCTTGTACTGGTACTGAAGGGAAGGTGTCAAAAATCATCTCAATAAAAAAAAAATCCCTCAGCAAATTTACTTCTTAGGTCCAATCAAAGCAACACTTCAATGGAACATCAAAGAGAAATTAGAAATACAAAAAGCAAAACAAAACCAAGAAGTTTAACCCCCAGTATCAGATATCACTTCTAAAGATGTGGGTGAACAGTTATTTTTTTTGACCATTTTGATTCCAAAGATTTTTTCAAAACCAAGATTAAAAAAAAAAAAAAAGAAAAAAAACCCACAGTGGATACAAGAAAAGGCTCTACCAGGTAATAATGATTTTTTTCTGTTCTCAGTAAAATTATCAAGTATTTTTTAGGTATAGTTTTGTACATCTACAACGGGGGGATGTTAAACATAAGCATGGAATGAAAAAAAAAAACCAGACAAAAATAAAAATTTTAAATATAGTAAGAAGCAAAGAAAAAAGTAAAAAAAAAAACAGAAGAAAAATGTATTTGTTAGTGTAATGCAATCAGTTAAAATGTAATAAAGAATCAATCCACTAAAAATTATTAGGAGATTAAAAATATTAGCAGTTTTACAGCTAATAAGGATTTCACTTCCCAGAAGACAAATGTGACAAAGTTGCTAGTTAACTAGGAAATAATCGTTAGAAAGTAGAGGAAGAGATCACTACCAGGTGATGCCCCATGAACAATTACAGAGGGAGTAATTGTTGCAGGAATAGTTAGCAGAGATCAATTCCGAATGGAATCAATAGTAATGGAAAACTCAAATGGATCTGGGATGAGTTAATGAGCTTACACCACTGGCGAGCTGGCTTGTACTCAGGACATGGTTCATGATCAGCGACTCAGACATGTCTGTCACGGGCTTATGAAGTTTCTTTAAATCTGCCTTGTATTTCACCTGTGGGAAAGAAAGGACAAACCACCTCAGAAAAGGAGACTGCTAATAAAAACTGCGGTGTCTTTATTAAAGAAATTTGAAATTTTTAATTTCCCTAAGGGAAAAGCATAAGTATACATACCTCACTAGCCATGTTGTGAGCATCTTTCATGGTCTTGTAGATTTTAGCCTCCTTTAAATCATACTTCGGCTTTTTACCCATTTCTTTTGAAAAATTCTCCTTGTATTTCACCTAAATTAAAAAAACAACCAGGTATTACAACTGTGCTTGAGTACTCATTTGTCTGGCTGCAGAAGACAAAGAGACCCTACTTTGATGCTGATGGTAGGAAGGATGACAATGTAGTAACTTGAAGGCATCCACTGGAATAAAGGCTTTTTTAAAGACAATCTGACATGGAAAGAAAACCTACATCTGTATTTACAAAATACCACTTGCAATTTTTCATTCAGTGCACAGGTTACATCTCCTCATTGTAAAAATAACAGACATACATAGTCAAGAGAAGTATGTTGACAAAACACATCTAAATTCTGGCCCTCAGAAATGAAGAATGGGAACTGTGCATAGATAGAAGATACCCTATTTCACAGAGAGACAAAAACTGACACAAGTATAAAGAGTATTTAAAAGAAAAGAAATATGAGCTTTAAAAACCAGCTCAAGACACACAAGCACTGAAGATGGCAATATACCAAATACTTACATATACTGTTATATGCATACTGTGTTCTGCATAAATCACAGATGAAGAAGGATGGTAATGATCCCAATCAAAAAAGTGATAGAATTAATTAATAGGAATTAGATTATGCAAGAGGCTTAGTAACACTTCCAAACCATATTAGCAACAGCAATGTAAACCATAGCAATGTAAGCCACAATATTCCAGCAGACCCAGGCTGGATGCACAGAAATGTTGACAGGAATGAGAGTTTTGCTAATGACTTAAATGAGGGCAAGTCCTTCATCCATCATGACTTGTCCCATCCCACCGCTGCAGGTGCAGCTAAAGGCTAATTCATCACTATTTCTTGTAAACCTACCAAAGGGATGGTTCCATTAGGAATATTTTGGTTTCATTACTTTTTTTCCTATAAGAGATGCATAAAATTGTTTCAGAAGAGTTACTGTAGAATATAAGAAAAACTCAGAGTATTAAAGATTAAGTTCTGGCTTATCTAAATGAATCTCATAGTTATTATGTATGCTCATCACCATTCAAGTAAACATCAGGAGAAAAATTCTGAGGATTTGTTGTGTCTTCCCTGTAGTAGTATCCTGCCTGGTCTGGAAACAAGTGAGGCAGCATTTCTTTCTGTTTAACAATCCACATTTCCTTGGAGGTCTTTTATACTAAATAAGCTAGCAACCCCCAATCCCTGGTCTAAAGAACAAGAACTGAACAACTGTCATCAGACTCTCTGAAAGAATTAGATCTTGCTCGGGACCAAGATAATACTAAAAAGCATGCAGAAAATACAGGACTGTGGCTGATGAGGAAAAAGGATTAATGGTTCTTCAGAAAAAAACCTGATCTCCCAAGTAATATTTATGTGAAAATTGAAATGAAAGACACAAAATACCGAAGAACCAATAACTGAGCATGAGCTGACTCACGCTAGAATTTGACAATTACAAAAATGTGAACAGATAATTTTATATTAGTAAAAAAAGAAAGATGATTGACTGTAGAATTAAGTCGTATTCCACAACCACATTTTACACTTTGAATTCACTGTCATATTCCTGTCCATACAGCACCACATGGTTCATGCTGATAAAACACACAGTGAAACAGGCAAATCCACAAATCACATAGCTGCTCTAAGAAAAAAAGAATATTAACATTTTTGATGTAAAGGAATTGGTATTGATTCTGACCTCAGAAAAAAATGAAAAACAAGTAGAAGTATGCTAGAATCTGTTAAATTTTGCAAGCTATGCAACATATGATCAAGATCAGACCATCATGCGAAAGAGTTCAGTTATTTTAAGCCCACAAGAAGTGTTACTGGAAGATCTATGCAAAATTAAAAGCAAACATGCCAGACAGGCAAATGAAAACCAATCAAAAAAATAGGCAAACAGATAAACAAACTCGACATAATGCTTTAGAAAGGAGAAGTTTATGACAAGAAATGCCCAAGAGAAAAGAGTTAAAGATTATGCCAATTATTCTTTGCTCCCTTACTGCCTCTACAATAGTTAATTTTTTCTCAGAACTAAAATAATGTCATCAACACATGTTTATAAGACTAAGAGGAGAACTGGCGAGCGTTGGAACAGAAGTATGGAAAAGGAGGATCTCATTATCACTGAATGGGAATAAATGTTATTTCTTCTTTTTCTTCAGTTGTTCAGTTTAAGAATCCTTGGTTCTTCTGAAAAGACTCTTGACTTTCCTGACAAACGCAGTGGCTGACATTCAAACATGCGACAGTTACGTGCAGCAGTCATGGCTAGACATGGACAAACCACAATCCTCTTTTATTTTTTTTTTCATTTGGAAATACATGTGCAAAACTGAAATAGCACAGATCCATCTGCTGCCACTTCAAAAACTGCTATGTACCCATTGTTTTTCTATTTCCCTAAGGTTTTGAGATGGTAAGAAAGATAAGAAACTATGTGCCCTCAGATGACTAAAGGGCACGCTTGTCAGAGGCTCTAGGGCTGGTTCAGTCATACACTATGTTTCCACTATGCCATTCCAGCACAATATAAAAGAATAGTTTAAATGAAGTTTAAACAGAAATTTGAAGTTTGAAGAGTTAAAATGAAATTCTAGCGTGAAAGTTACACATATGGTATGACTGTTCACTGAAAATTACCAGCACCTTTGCTCAGGTTTGTCATAGATACATATTTCCATTTTTTGCACAGTTTCAGGAAAACCAGCTCAAGCTTGTATGTCTGGTTTTAGGTTTTTTGGGGTGAGAAAAGTGAGTTTTCACATTGCATGAGTGCATCAGAAACATCCATTAAAAACACTGGAAGTTCCAAAACCATTATGAAGAGCATAATAATGTATCAAGCTTCATATGGTGTTTCTGAAACAGATAATTCCTCATCCACAGAATTCCCATGCACTGTCTTTCCAGAGGAAAAAAAGGAGGTCACATCTAACTGAGCAGTCTCACAAGTTTTGCTACATTCAACACCTTTGACACAAAAAGATCCAGTGCAACTGGTGCATCATAAACCCTTTAACAGCTTGGAACTGTAAGATAATATGCAAGCAAGAGACAGATGCATAAAAATGGCATTCCCAGATGTGTCACGTAAAATTGTCTTACATGACTGCTTAGCATATTAGCTTTCTTAAAGGTTCTCATCCATGGGGTATCATAAGATGCAGCTCCATGCCCTCTCATATGTCGTTTGAGGTATTCTGCCTATAATGCGTAGCAAGAAAGCAAGATCAGAAATGAAACAATTACAGAATTAAAGCATAAAGTGGTGAGAAAGAACCAAGTTGAACTGAGGTCCTGGTGGGAAAAGTTGTCGTGGAAAATAGCAAGCATGTGCTTTAGACTGATTGGAGAACATGACTGTTGTACAAAATAAGCAAGCTTCTATTAATGTAACATAGTAACTTCAACACAGAAGATTCTTTTAAAGGCACAAAGTAGAAAGAAAGTGGTTGAAAGAAACTGAATGTCCATCTCACAGAGGGTGGATAATAAGAGTTAGGAAAAAGGCTGCTTCTTTTAAAGCCAATACAGAAAAAAGCTAAAAAAACAGAACATGGCTAACATTTCAGCCTTAGTATTTAAAAGATCTTGTCATGGCACCACGGAGATTCTATAGCTCCATCACTAACATTTAGTAAGTCAGTAGAAAACTTATTTAATGAAGAGCCCCTCTTTGGGATTTAATTTTTACTTTAACACTTTTCCTTTAAATTATTCCCCTATCCCCTAATCCAGAAATGATTTCAGTTATAATATTAGTATTACTCTAAGTTAATATCATGTCTCATTTCTCTCACTGCTTCAAAGTTTCACCAACTGTTTATTATTACCTGGCTAGTTAGCTTGGACACTTCCTTTGCCAGTTCAATATCCGGACGTCCCAGCATGGTTACGCCAATGCCAGCTTCTCCACGCTTTTTATATTCAATCTAAGGAAAAAAAGAGCATAGTTTACCAGTGATTACATTCCTTTTTAATTATTTTACTGACACGGTTTTTAATAGCAAAATTACTGCTGAAGAATTATACAGAATACTTAAAAAACACTTACGTCACTAATTAACTTGGCAGCCTGAGTTGCTTTCTTAATATCTGGTCGATCTGCTATAGGTGTGTAGTGGAGCTTTGATTTGGCATCTTTCTTATATTCAATCTAATCCAAGATGATAGACAGAGGAAAGAAAGTTACTGAGGTTTGTTCGTGAGGAATATACCTAATAAGGACACAGCAATGTTGCTGGGAAAGTGCATAGGTTTTTTAAAAAAATAATTTCACAAGGAATCTGTTTTTGCAAGTTGTCTACAAATGAAGAAATATGCACGTGCAATTTTGTCTGTATTTGAAGGAAAGAAAAAAATTACTAGGTGTGATTTGCAGTAGATTAATCCCTACCATGCGATTAAGAGGAAATATGATTTTCAAAGAAATCCTTTCTTTCAGTGTAATTTTACGTTTGTAAATATTTGCACCTTTATCTTTCAGTATTAGCCCTGAACACGGAGGCTGGGAGGAAATCTATAAGTATGTGAACTTCTGGTTTTGCCAGCTGACTGTGATGGAATTTGCTTACACAAGCTATTTAATTCATGAAAAGACAAGACAAACTCACCGTACTCTGTTTTTTAGCAACTTCCATGGCATGTTTCACTTCGGGAGGCTCCAGCATGACAGAATAATTAGACTTGCCTTTCTCCTTCACAAACTTCTTTTTGTAGTTTGTCTGTTAAGATCAAAAAGAGCCATGTGTGATTTTTTAATTTCACATGGGGGTAAATGCTGCTGAAACTTGGAAATAAGCTCACTGAAACTGTTAAGATAGATCCTTAGTCTCAAAATGAGTGGTCCCCAGTTTGTTTGTCACAATTTGCACTTCAGATTACAAAAGTTTGCTATTAGAGATAATGATTTGTGTTTAAATTGTGCGCTGTGAAAAATAAAATCTGAATTAAGGGCACCCATTAACACTCCAGCCCATCACTTTTCTCCAGAGTATTTCAACAGATTCCCAACAAAATCTGTTCAGCTCTTTGTTAAAGTCTCATTCTGTAGGAATGAATCTTTTCTGACTCCTTGGGCATTTTACGATGAGACTCTGTGTTGCATGCATAGTCTAATCAATTATGGGCAGCAGGTAATAATCTCACCATAAATTGTTATCACACTAGCTACTTACATCACTGACATTCTTGGTCACCTCTTTCACATGAGCAGTGTCTCGTGTCGCTGGCAGGGTTGTATAAGACCCATGTGGAAGCTGCTTCTTGCTGTGTTCTTTGTATCTGTTCTAAAAGCACAGAATAAAAAACAGGTGAAAAAGAGCAATGCAAACTCCATCCCTCCTGCCATATTAAAAGGATGTACTTAAAATGAACAAACAACTCTCCGATGTTTTACCTCAGATACAAGAGAGCTGACATTCTTAGCCAGGAGGATCTGAGGTGTGTCAGGAACAACATGGTATGTGCCTCGAGCTTTGTTGTGCTTCTCTTTGTATTTTATCTAGCAGGAAGAAAAGATATCATTTTAAGCAACGTGTATCTTGCTTTGTGGCAATTTAAAAAGAAATTACTGTAGTTGTGCCTGCTTGTCAGGGCAAAAGTTTGTAGAAAATCCCATATTTTGATGGTTTTCAAAATAAATTCATTCTAGTCTGAATATTCCTGTAGCTCTCACTTGGAATTTCAGTAATACATTGAATAAAGAATATTAATGTATTGTTAGTAATTCTTACAGATACTTTCTGTTATGCACAAGTTATACCTGCAGCTTTTTTTTATTGTTTTCTCCAGATAATATTTTCATTTCAATAACAGGCATGCAGAGATATACCAAAGGTCTGGGGTGTTCAGGCATTGTTAACTGAATATTTATTTAATTCATGAACCAGGCCAGTGACATTTAAAAGACTGAATTTATTCAGATTTTACCTATTTGTTAATGAAATACACAAGTCAAATCAAATAATGAAGTGGGGCTGAGAACAACTTTTCAAAGCCTCATTCTTAAACCAGTCATATTTCCAATGAAGTAGTTTATGTACTGAATAAAGTTCTAGTAGAACAAAAAAAAATTGAGTGTTCAAGTACTTACATCACTCGCCAAGATGGCATTATTTAAGGCCAATACTGTGTTTTTATCATCGGTGACAGAGAGTTTGCAGCCCTTTAGGAATTCTCGATCCAGTTTGTATTCATACTGCAGGAAGAAAAATCAAAGATAAAAGAAGTCAGTCTCAAATCTTTCACTTTTTAAAAATTATTATTATTTTTTTGAACATGAGAGATGTGGGAAAAAGGAGTATTCAGTTTGTTCTGATTTTCTTACATCACTCTGTTGCAGGGACGACTTGGCTGCTTGAACAAAGTCAGGCCTGTCGGCAACCCAGTGCCAATGAGCCTTGGCTGCTTCATATTTCTTCTTATAATCCAACTGTTTATAGTGAAACAAGAAGAAAAAAAGAAGTTAACGGGAAGTTGTGTACTTTACATGTGACATCCATACAGACACAAATTCTCTTTGCATCTGTGTGCAAAGAGATAAGAGGTAAGAAAGAACATCTACATCAGACTAGGGCTTTCCTCTGAGTCCTGTACAATCCAGTGGGAGTCCATTTACTCCAGTTTTTCCACTGCTAGGTGGAGAAAGGAATACAAATGACTGAAAAGATGTCATGAATTTGTAGAAGGTGAGTGCTTTCAGTTCCTTGCCTATCGAAGTGGATGCTGGGACACGAATAACAGAAAATACAGGAGAGCTTCCCATGAAGCATTTAGTTTGTCTACAGGAACATCACCACAGAGAATTTCTGGGACAGTTATGCCTTTCTCAGGAAAACAGAGGGGAACTAGAAGAACAGTGGTTGTGTGACATACAAGGATCTCAAGTGACCTCAATGACAACTTGCAAGAGTGAGCTCTTTATTATGAAATAAATTAAAATATATTTTATTCAAGCAGCATAAGAATTAGAAGCAATGTCCAAGCTCAAAAAATTCAGTGGAACTAGAAATAATTTCTTATGGTCTTCATTGTCAGTCCCAAACACTATGCATGATAACATTAAAGTATTAATAAAACTGAACTCACATTGCTGTTCAGCTTGTAAGCATGCCTTGGAGTCTTAATATGAACGGAATCTGCTATGACATTGCAGTGAGATTTATTCCTCTCATAAAGTTCTTTGTATTTCAGCTAAAGAAAGACAAAGGTAAAAAATGTTTACAAAGATAATGTAAATGTCAACAAGAAAAGCATCAAAATCTGAAAAACATAATATTAAAAACTTCTTCTGTCAAGATAAAATCTTAACGGAAGAAAAAGAAATAATATCAACACAACTTGGTATCAGTGATCTGCCAGAATATGGTTATTTTTATCTCCTAGATTTCCTCATTATATGGATAAACCATGTGAAAGGCATTCAGATGTTACACTGCTTATTCTCACAGTGCTAAACCGAGTTACAGAAATGTTAGTATTCACATTTTATTTATGGATATCTAAGGAACAACAATACAAAGGTCAGAGAAAAAGCCTAGGGAAGGAGGAGCAATCAGGACCAGGACTCCCAAACTTTAGGATATTATTCTATCCACTTCATCTTTCTCTCTCTTCTTTTTAGTTTTCCATTGCCCCATAATCAAAACACATCTTTATTTTAAATCAGAATATTTACCTTACATATTCACAGTATCCACAGAAGACATGAATCAACACAGTAATGTACTAAGTACCTTATTCAATGCTCCACAAAAGCCACTAGCCAATAGAGGAAGAAAACCCATAAACAAACTCTCCAAATCCATGCTTTAATTAGATACCAGTTCCAGCTCATGGCTGTAATTTCTAGTGAGGGCTGCTTTACCCCAGCAAAAATGTTTCAAGAGCTACAGAAGAACATTACAAGAATAAAACTTCCTGAATACTTTCATGCTCTATTGTAATTTTTTTTAAAAAGCATTAAGTACATATGGAGTTTTACATACAAATAAAACCAATACACTCTAACAAGAAGCTATTTTTTAATGAGGGTGCTACATATGAGTTACAAGTATTGCATATTAGAGTAAAAAGTTAATTATGTGTCTTTTTGATACCACAGACAAGGATAATTTACTTACATCGCTTATTCTGTCCTTGACCTTGCGCACATGCAATAACATGGGTGTATCATGGATTGTAGTATAGCCTCTAGGCTTCGCCTTGTTATATTCCAATTTGTAAATAATCTGAAGAGAAAAATATAGATTATATTATTTCTTGACATTATTGGTGTCAATTGAAAAAACATCAAGATGAGAAACATTGTATAACAGACTATTGAAAATGCCATATTCTTAATTATCACACTTCCAAGGTCAGAATTCAGAGAAGGAGGTGTGCTTGAAAGGGACTGACTTACATCACTAATCTGTTTGTTGACTTTTGTAGTCCGTAAGTGTTCTGGAGTATCCACAACCATAGTATACTTGTCTTTCTTCTTTTCATAGTCCTTTTTGTATTGAACCTGGTGGTTGGGAAAGAGTGGAAGTTAGCCACACAAATCAAGACAAAACGTCTTCAGAAGATATGTTTATATTCACACATAAAATTCCAAAATCCTTCCACCAAAACCAATGCCCAACATGCACAATGAGCTAACCTTTGCAAACCCTTTATTTGCCCAAGAGGCTGCCTATCTATTTGTGTGATTAATTTTACATTTATTTCACTGAGTGTAAAAGCTTCACTTCTATCCTAAATCTCCAAGATTGAGAATAAAAATCAATCTAGGCAGATTTGCAACAACAATATCTCATTTTTAAATATTCATCAAATGAAGAGAAACACGAAACATCTTACACAGTAGAAGATAAAAACATCCACTGAATACATCATAATGCCAGGCTATTTTAAAGGCTTTGATAGCAGAATCTGTTAATTGATAATTTATTTCTTGCTGCACTGAGTACTCTAAACCTGTTTTCACAGAATTCAGTGAGCACAGACTGTACACCAAGGATGATAATTCACTGTAGGCAGCCTGAAGGCAGGTGGAAGAGGTTAAAACACATTTTCAAAACAGAACTTTCGTGCTCTATCTTGCAACAGAAAATAAACTCATGCTTTTGAAACAGGACTAGGACAGGACTATGTCCAATGACTAGGACTATGACGGACAAAGTATAAAGAAATGTATACAAACAACAAATCATAACATGAAGTCAACTCAGATGTACGTGCAGGACAGAGGGCTATTTTTTTTTCTTCAAACATACTCAAACTTACCCAAAGGAGTTTTTAATGACATAATAGAAATTCACAGATAATTGAATGAGAATGTCTAGTAAAGACCTTCAATATCTTCTTACTGAAGAATTTTATTAACTGTGCTAATAGAAGAACACCTCCCTTCCTCTCGTATGATTGTTCTGTGCTGTTGCATTTCCAGTTTATCATTTAAATGTTGTATGCTGGTTTTATCTGGCCTAGTCAGGAATAATTTTTACCATTGAAAAGAGTAAGGTTACTGCTGGCAGCTGTAATTTCAGAGCTGAAATAAATATGTACCAGTTATTTAATAACCCAAGCTTCAACCAAGTGGTACAAAGAAAATATATATGCTGGAATCCAGATTAAATGAAGGTAGAATATGGAAAATTACTTCTTCACAATATCAGCGTCATTATATCTTTTACATCATCAGAAATATAAATATGTTGGGCTCTTTGTTCTGTATGAACAGATGAATCATATTCTCTATTTTCTGATTCTTATTAGAACTGGCAAAAGGAGAGAGTATTTATTTTTTAATAAACTGTATGATGTGACTGCATGAGGACTGCTTAGCTAGCCCTGCTTAAAAGCAGTAGGTAGAGAAAGAAATTGATGAAAACATAATTTACTACAGACCTGTGCACCTATACCATTTCTAAGAGCGCTTAGAAGTGAGACACGACTCTGTTCTGCATCTAGGCACAATCTGTCACCTTTCTCAGGCAGAGTGGTAGATAAATGTTGTAATCCACTTGCCATATTACTTCATCATGTTCATACTGAATTAAGGGACTGGTGTTATGTGGGATGGTCAGTCCAAGAAATGATGGCAGAATAAGAATTTGGTTAGGAAAATATCAGGAAGAGCTAACATACAGTATCTTAAATGTGTGGAAAATTGGTCTTTATGTAAATATGTGAAATATTATATAGATGTATGTACAACGATCATTTATAATGAAAGGAGAAAATGGAGGCAAGATCAGCCTGAGCTGAGTGAACTCCAAGTTACAGTAAATATTGTTTCAGATATTCTGTTTTCAAAAATATTTTATCATAGATAGCATTAAGCCTATCAACAAAACTCTAGAGTCTGATATCAGTAGAAATTTAGAGAACTCCCAAGCATTAAATATTAGAAGTCCAACCAGCTAATTTGTATATATATATTTGCATATATAATGTCTCCCACAGCAGCAGTTCTTCCTATTACTTGTCTCCATAAGTATGTGTTGGAGAGTGCTGTCAGCATATCTGGCCTCAGAATTTCATTACATACATGTTTCAGGAGCATCTTGGCAAAGGATTTATATTTTTTCTGTTCATGCAAATGGCAACGAAGCACAAAAGAGACTTGTGAACACCATAAACAACAACACAGCTCTAGATCCCAGGCACTTTGAGAGGGGAGAGATTTAGGCAAGGTACTATATGTATTCATTCAGATGTGCATACAACTGTGTAATTAAGAATGTCAAGAATATATATTAAAAGATTTGCATAGTATTCCATTAAGGAAACTGTGAAAATATTTTTAGGAGATAAGAGTAAATTATAGGTTAAGGTGAAAGCACCCAAAAACCAAATATGTCACTGTTGCTTGAGCAATGAGTAAGAAGATAAGTTTTGTAAAGGTCATTAGAAGAGGTAATAAAAAAAGAAGCATCATACAACATGCATTTTTTTAAAACCTCTCTGACGACTTCAAGAGGCATTAGATTTCTGATGTCAATTGATGCACAATATATGAAAGTACATACAGTAGAGATCAGCTCACTCAAAAAGTAATAATTCTTTTTGGGTGGCAAAACAAAGACTATCATCTGATCAACTGAACTGAAACATCACAACAACACAGGTGATACCTGTGACACCGCTAGGCATAGACATTTCACACAGACAAGAGTAGCTGTGAGCAAGCCAGGCACTTTCTGACAGCACCAGCTGGTGCTCCTACAGTACCTGACTGCTCAGGGTAGTCCCCCACTTGGCCAGGAGGTTCCGAGGATCATCCACAATAACGCTGTACCTATCTTTGAGCTTCTCATAGGCAGCTTTATATAATTTCTGCTCAGAATAGCACAATACAGTGTAACAAATGAAAAGAGAGTGAAAACACAAAGAGATCATAGTTCTAACCAGTGAAACCTCTTTATATGGACTATTTAAAGGCTGGGCTTGAAGTTCATATCCAGAAGAGAAAAATACATTTTAAAAAGAACACAGAAAATATTTCCAAATAGTATATGCATTTCTAAATTTCCACTGGAAGACCTAATCTACAGTTTAAGGATGCCTATATTCTATCCCTGAGACTCCTCAATAAGCCATTTTATGACTTAATTTCATCATGAAAAATAACTTCATAAGCAACTCTGTATGGAACTAAATTCTTGATTTGAGTACAAAGAACACAATGAGATGCAAGCGTAAAATGTGATGTTATCATCAGATATTCTGTAAGCAAAAACTAAAATCCCTCATCACAAAAACCATCACTTGTATGACAGAACACATTTAGGCAAGTTCATTTCAATGCATGGCAACCCCATTGCTAAAATTTTACTCACTAGTTTTTCTCACATTACGTTTTTCCTTATATCTTCTACCTGGCAGTAAGAAGACTGAATACTAACAATCTTCCAGAACAAATTCTGGTTCACTGCTTATCAAATTGAGTATGAAATGAGAGCAATGGTACTGGAATGGTATCTGTTGTGAAACAGTTTTTCTTACCTAGAACAGATAATAGCATAATACATTTACTGACAGGTAAACAATTTAACATAATGTCTGGTGAAAAAGAATAAAATACCAAGATGTGAGAGTCTAAACACACCTGCTTTAACAAAAAGCATGAGAATCTGGTGCAATGTGCCAAATCTAAGCTGATGAGATTTCACCTAGAACACAGTGCCTTTCAACAAGCTTTGTCCCGTGGGACAAAATTTATTTATCAGTCATCAAAGTAGTTTCTTTGCCATGACCAAGTAATGGAACAGGGGTCAGCATTCCACTTTTTAGGTACTATAAACCTGACCTGTCCTAATATTCAGACACCAAGAGGAATCACCTCATCTTTCATGATTTTAGTCTGATCTTAAGACATCTTTAAGCCTGAATATATTATGATTCATTTACTATTTCATAAAGAAGATCAACCTTCAACTCAGTATTAACATACACACACTTACTACTTCAGTATGAGACTGTACAGAAATGTTTCAAACTTACCCCATCCATCAACTGAGTAGCATATTTAAAATGCTGGTTAATTGGAGAGTCAGCTACATACTTAAAATGAGACTTAGTCTTCTCAAATATCTCCTTGTACTTACACTGGAGAAAAAAAAAAAAAACACATAAAACCATTCCAATGTTAATCCAAAGAAGGGTAAAGCAATGAAAACATAGGATTTAAGAAACAATCTGCAGCAAAACCATGGTAGCATTATTGTATATATGCTTCCAGCATATCTACAAACAAAAAAATTAGTTATAAATGTAGCAGTTTGCTGGATGGAACTATCAAATCAAGAAAGCAATGGAAATTTCAAATCATTGTTTTAAAGCTAGACTTAGAATCACTAGAAAAAATACTATGGAACTGATAGCTTTGCAAGGAACAGAGGGGGTAAGTAAAAGATCATTTTGCCTCTATTTTCTTCTATAGAAGGTTCTACCATGAGTTATTCATGTCAATGTCTAGGTCAGAATTGGATTCTCCTGCGAAAAATGTATTTACAACACAAGCAAATGTCAAAAAACACATTTAGCAACAATTCTGACTGTTTTACTTACCCCACTGTAGAGCACCTTATTCTTTTCTGCCAGAGCAAAACTTGGAGTATCCCATGCGTAACAGCCAAAGCCTCTGAGCCATGACAAGTCTTCTTTGTATTTAACCTTCAGAAAAGAAGTTAAGTGATTCAGTTTAAGCATCAAGTGGTAACATCAATGCTGAAATGGCACCTCAACACAAGGTGTAGCAGAACCACATCCATTATTATTCCATTATAAATAAGTTACAGTTATGCATACTTTTCTGATGGACTCAGACTATTCACATACCTAATCTATCATTAGCTGTTGGAGTTCCTCTGTGAATTAAAACCCATTTATTCCTGTACAATTAAGGAGTTATTGTATATGTACAGATATGTACAATTAAAGTTTGTTCTAGGATTAACAAACAAACCTAAGCAAATGAAACTGAAATGAATTAGGACTGTTCTGTTAATTTCAAAAGGAGATGGGCTGCAATTTTAACCATCTGATTTGCTCTGCCATTTCACAGATCTGCCAGGTGAAAGTGTAAATCTCTAAATATTTCAGCTGCCTTCCCTTTCTCAAGAAATAAGACTCGGTTTTCATTTTGGAAACCTACTT
The DNA here is from genome assembly GCA_028020825.1 of Podargus strigoides. Classification (NCBI taxonomy): domain Eukaryota; kingdom Metazoa; phylum Chordata; class Aves; order Caprimulgiformes; family Podargidae; genus Podargus; species Podargus strigoides. Next base: position 1,907,938 of record CM051625.1, on the reverse strand, counting down.
ATAACTTTCAGTCTCTCACATGCAGGAATTATTTGAACTCACATCACTAATAGAATCCGTGACTGCACGATGATGGAAATGCTCCGGACGGTCTGGAATCGATCTCCAGATTCCTAACTGGCTCATATAATTTTCCTTATATTTCACCTACAAAGAAAATTGAAGAATGAAGTAAACCAATCTGAGATCAGAACACTTTAGACCATGCAGTTTCAAGATATTCCACTTTCTGAAACACCAGAACTAAACCAGTGGAAATGAGATAAACTTGTATTCACCTTTGTAACATCAAAGGCAAATTAAGTGTATAATATCCCAGAGAAGGAAATAAGTTAATATTATTAGTGCTGATCATATTTTTCTACTTATTTGGTACACTTAAACAGAACGATAGCATAAATAGCAAATTCTAGGTTATTAAATGACAAACACAAATTAGGAATAAAAATGTTGCATACGTACACTGCTAACATCATCAGTGACCTTACGATGATAGACAATATTCAAAGCATCTTTCACTGTGTGGTATTTGCCCTTAGCATTCTCAAAGGTTTCTTTGTAGCGCAACTGGTAAGAAAAATAACATATAAAAGGATGTATTATATTTATCTGTCAAGAATTGTTTTAGTTGAATTTCCTACCTCTTAGGAAAGACATCCAGGGATATATTGCTGTCCAACATCCTAATGTAAGCCCTGAGGAATTTTAAGTAGCTGCAATCATGTACAATCAATTGCAATTTGACTGAGACTTATGGTGAAAATTACAGAGAAACGGAGCCAGTACATCTAAAGCAATATTTCATCCTATTCACTTTCAGACTGAAGACTCAGGAAAAAACATCCATGTGTCACAGGACTACTCTCTAGAACAGTGAAAGTGCCACTTTTGGCATAAAAAAATACTACTTATCCCTTCTTCCATGTCCTGATCTAGAAGAAAGAAAGAAGAAAGCAGGAAGATCATTCCAATCTTTGGGGAAAGACTTCCTCAGAGGAGAAATTCTGATGTGCAAAAGAACTGGGGTGCGCCTTTGCAGTATTTAAAAATCATTCTTAAGAGAGTGATAAGACTAATCACTAGAACAAAACACCAGCCCAGCACAGCCTTTCAGGATACAACATGCAATCTGAACCATATAGCAAAGAGCTCACGAATGAGCAGAGTACTCTTAGCCATTGCCTTAAACCACAAATCACTATTCCATGCTTGAAGGGAAAATCAATTCCAACTTAATAACCTTATGTGCAGCGGCTCAGATAATTTTTCTCTCTAATCTACTTCTAAATTGAAAAATGAGCACATTCTCAGTGACATGCAGGTTTAGTTCTAGCAAGAAACTGAGATGAAAATATCTGATAAAAGGTATTCTATCCTGGCTCCAGCATCAATCATTTCTGCACTATTTGGAGGTTTCATGTGTAAGCAAATTACTTTCAATCTATTTTTTTCTTTGTTGGAAGACCACACTTCAGTGCAATGGAAATGAAAATGAATTATAATAAATCAAAAAAAAAAACATTACAGGGACATCAAGCAAAAACTCAATAATCTCCATAATATCAAATGGAAATGTACATGCAAATAGGGTGACCTACTTTATGACCTACACTGAGATATTCTATGCTTTGCATGCTTGCCCCTATTGACCCTTTTTCTGTTCTTTTCGTAAAGAAACCAAGAAAAAACAGCAGTGAAAGTGTTCATGGACTACATACATCACTGGCATTCAGGTATGCTCTCTTGGCTCTGATCAGGACTGGTGTGTCAGGGACAGGCGTGTATTTGTCCTTCATCTTCTCATACTGGGTTTTATACTTTTTCTAAGAGAGAGACAAAAAGGCAAAAGTTTTATCTTCAACCTTAGAAGGATTTTCTAATTTAGTATTGTGTTAGCACCAAGTGCATAAAGTCATTCTTCAAAGCACTTCTGTCAAAACTTTGGGAAACAAGCTCAGCTGTTCAACTCTGTTGAAATATTCCTGGTCTTGCAGTCAGTGTACCTCAGATTCTGCACTTAGAAACAGGTATCTTATGAAATACTAAAACATATTTTAAAAGTGTACTCTATTATCACAACTTATAAAGGAAATGTGGAACTTAAGCAGAAGACACAAAAAACTAAATGAATGGTAAAAAGATCTGAGCCTTGAATTTATCACCAAAATTAGAAATAAAACTTCTAAACAGTTCAGCATAGTGGTACCAAACAAAAATACCCAACTATCTTACCTCACTGACCATGTCCTTTACATGCCTAGCATGTGTAAAGGCTGGAGTCTGAGCACCAGCATGATGATGGGGTCTCTCTTTTGTGGCAAGTTCCACATACAAGTACTGCAGCAAGAAGAAAAAAATAAATTAAAAAAAAAAATAAACAATTCAAGTAAGTTTTACTTTCTCTCTCTGAAAAATGTCTATACATTCACAATTTATACATAACCACAATTTACCCCAGGAAAAAATAATTTGCCCTTTCCTCTTCCATACTATCTCAGTTCATCTTTTTCTATCAGTACTCCTGATATTCTGTAACTGCCAGTAACATGTTCACAAACCAAGAAGTCAAATGCATGTGACATTAATGACCTCTCTGCCGTGCATTCAGACCTAGCTTTAGATAAAAGAATCCATAAGGTCTGTTTTTCTCTGGTATCTTCATTTTGTTCTGAAATTTAAAAATTCCACAAAATTTGCAGCTAATAACTTAAATAATGAATTACTGTATGAATAAATAAAATGATGAATAAAAGTAGATGGGTTCAATGCTCTTTTGCAGATGGACAAAGCTGAATATGTCCATTACAAAGACAGGGTCAACAAGAAAATTCACAGTCACTTAAAAATGAGCAACAGCCATTTTAAACTTCCTCTCTAGGAATTCTACGTTGCTTTGAAAGATTTTGCTGTACTTTAAGAGTATATTAAGAGGGATGCCCTGACTGGGTTTTTTATCAGTACAAATTTTTCACCTGGCTCTGTATTTTTTGTCCTTGCTTGGCTCTTAAGAAGTCAGGTGTATTAAGGACAGAAGTGTATTTTGTCTTCAGCTCGTTGCCTGCAGCTCTGTAAACCAGCTGGAAAAAGACAGATCCATGAATTATTTCTGCTGTTACATATGTTCATTTAGCAGCTTTGCAATTATAACTTCTCATGTATTTCAGAAAAAAACAGGGAGAGGGTCTGAGCTTAATTATAGCTAATAAAGCTGTGCAAAAATAATACAGAACTTACTTCACTCAGATGGGTTTTTAGCTCCTGAACTGCTCTGTACCCAGGAGTATCCAATACCACATTATATTTAGGCCACATCTTCTTTGCGGTATCAGTGTATATATAATTAGACTGGAAAAAGAAAGTATTATTTAGGAAGTTTTTATTATTCTTTGTGGTAAAGACAATTTTACACTGTAAACTAACAGTGTTTTGAAACAACTAACTAGCTGCATGCAAGAAATTCTGTCGTAAGTCTTTACTCATTTTCATGTACTTAACTTCCTGGAAGTACATAGTATGCATGTAAATATATCAACTGTTATACATGGTTCTCAGAAGAAAAATCTTACCCAAAGCTTACGCAGATGTCGAGCACGGACCATATCAGGAGTATCATACAGGAAGCAACCCAAGCCCTTCAACCATCTCAGATCCTCTTTGTATTTATTCTATGAGGCAATTAGAAAAAGAAAAATCAAAAGTTAACTTTCAGGATAATTTCATTAATCAATCCCTAAACACAGTGACAAAGCATGTGTCTGTTACAGAAACAAATGCCAATGACAGAAGCCGAATTCCACTTTCACTATAAAAGTATTAGGCCTGTTGTATTCAAATACCAGGTATCTTAACAGAAGTTGCTTACGTCACTTGTGATGTCCCCAACATAGCGGCAGTGCAACACCTGAGGGGTGTATGGCAAGGAAATCAAGTGTCCTTGCAACTTAAAGAAATCCGACTTGTAGATCAGCTGAAAGACAAAAAAAAATATTATTTCACACGTTTGGTCATGCAAATATTCTAAATCCCTTCTGTTTTTTTATGTTAGAAAGTCACATACATCACTGACAGCTTCCTGTGTTGCTCTGACTTGACGGATTTCTGGTGTGTCTGGAGTGGTATGAATCTTGTCCTTGTACTTGTGGTATGTTGCACGATACAATCTCTGTATCAAAGGAGACAGCATTCTGCATGTTAAAAACTTTAAATGGCAAGCAGTTTTGCAGAGTGTAAGTAAGTACTTCTCTTTTCAGGGTAGTTTTTTTGCTAGGTGTTGCATAACTACCAGAGAAAAGGGAGCAAACATTGTTTTCTAAACAGGTAAAGATTTCCCACAATTATTTTTGATAGCAGTGTCTCTAATACATGGATAATCTGAGACTCTGATCCTACAAACATATAAATATGCATGTTTAATTTTCATCCTATTAAAGCCAATGATCAAATAAGTGAGTACATATATATAAAATATAAAACTATCAATAACCAACATCATACAGATACAGTAATTTCTATGCAACTTTAATCAAGTAGCAGCAAATCAGTTAATAAAATTAGGCTGCAATTGATTTTATATTATGGTAACAGTTTTACAGGATTACAGAAAATTAGAGTTATCAAGAACCTTAAAAAGCCATACAGGGCAACTCCAAGCCTGGATCATTGATCCCTTTTCACTCTTGAAGGATATTTGTCTAAACTGCTCTTAAAAGCCTCAAAGAACAGAGATCCTACAACCTGCCCAGTCAATGTACTCTCATCATTCATATTTTGGGCACTACAAATACAATTGAAAACAAATACATATATTTACTGTACCTCATTAATGACTTGATTCACTTTCTTCACATTTTCAAACCCAACATCTTTAGGCCCCAGAGTATAGCCTTTAGCTTTCATGTGTTCATAAGCTTCTTTATATTTCAACTATAAAATGGAAAAAGGAACAAAAACATATAGATTGTAATTCTACTTATATTGCAGTTTTGACAGTACTTTATAACAGTTGTGTGCTCATACAGGATGGGCATCGAATATTTCCTTGCAACTCGTGTTGTGGAAGGACTTATTACATGACTTACATCACTGCCAATGTACTGGACATGTTTAGCGTGCTGAAAGCTGGGGGTATCTGTGGGCAGGCTGTATCCAGTAGGTAGAGCATTCACACCAGCCCAGCGATACAAATTCTGTAAGAGAAGACAGACATTCTGTGACAACTGTGTATAATATTTAAGAGTATTTATTAGCTGCATAGGAAATCAATTACAACTAGCAAAAGATTTTCCCCCATGTCTGCATTGTAATTCATGCTTGTAGCTTAAATGAGGCCATTTTTCCACTTTCATTTTAGAGCAGTGAAACCTAGCTTCTTTATTTGAAAACAAAGACAGACATTAACTTTGAAACAATTTGCTTTTTGAATATCAGAAACTCTGTAGACCCAAAAGTTTCATACTTACTTCGCTCTGTATTTTGTTCGCGTGATACGCCCGCTCCAAATCTACTGTTTTATCAGTAGGAATCGTTTTGCCTTTAACATTCTGCATATATTCACTACGATAGACATTCTGAGAAAAAAAAATAAATTAGAGGAGTGTCATAATTGTGACGTTCTCTCACAGTATGTATTGTTTGTGTACATACAGGAATTTCTCCTAAAATTTGGATTCAGGCAATTAATGATTTTAGTTATTGTGTTCTCATATCTTAATAAAGGTATAGGCAATGAGTTGTAGATAACCAGCAATGATTAAATGATTAAATTTAAATTATTTTAAAAATATTAAAAGTTTCATTTCTAGAACTTGTGAGTTAATGGCATCTGCAGTACTGGGGGTGAGAGGTGATACAAACACTTACTTCACTTGAATTCAAGCCACTGAGGACATTCTGGACATAGACAGGAGTGTCTGTGACCACAGTGTATTCACTCTTCATTTTTTCTGCCTTAGATTTGTACTTAATCTGCAGAGAGAAATTCAAGAGCTCTAATTATTAAAGCTAGTAACTGATAATTGAATTTATTATATTATTGTATTTACTATTTGTTTTATTACTGAACTATTCTATTAGTCAACCAGCATTTAAACAGAAAGTGGACTGAAATAAGTGAACATGACACCTTACTAGATAAAAACATCTGATAATTTTTATCAAGGCATATTAGGAAATGGCAACACTCATTTGTAGAACAGGCATATGTATCATACGATAAATATCCAACAAACTTCTGATATAGAACTTACAAAGGGACATAAATTCCTGAAAACTTGGTTATTCTCAAATTTTAATGGCTTAATCCTGATGGGATGTAACCTGAAAATATCTGCTTCTAGAGCAGCAAAGTTTAAATAACCATATATAGTTATTTAATGAATACTACAGTAGAGAGGGATATATAATATTTTTTCAGATTATATCTGGAGTAGAACAAAGCTACTCCATCCTTGTAATACAATCGATTGAAAAAAAATTCAGAATCAAACCCAGCGTATACACTCACATCATTGCGAAGATCATAGGCATGTTTGGCATGGAGAATTTCAGGAGTGTCCCAAACAAAGCAGCCAATGCCTTTCAGCCAGTTAAGATCATCCTTGTATATCACCTAAGGTATCAGAGCAAAGAAGTAATCTGTAAGATATCCACTAGGATCTAATCCCTTATTGCTAAATTAGTCTGAAACACAACTGTCAAATGATTGCAAGTAAGGTTTCCAGTATTTTGGCTTTTTTTTTGTTTGAGAAAATCAAAACAATTCCATTCTGAATTTAAATACTTTTTCTTCATTGCTTCAGTTTGGCCAATAAGTAAATAAAAAAAAAACCCACACTGATTTTTAATATCTTACTAAGCAATGATTTAATGACACATTGCTGACCTACTCCTGCAAGGCAAGTGTGTAGAAGCTTCACACCATCAGGATTTTCTCAAACTCCCAAGTTTCCACACCTTATGCAACCAAATAATAAAGGACAGTTTACAGACAGGGATGGCTGAACTGGTAGAACTGTAGTGTTATGATCCAATGCCTACAGTGATAACACTGAAATTATGCATACTAAGCCACATCTCAACTATGCACATATTGCCAAGTGTCACAAAAACATGACACAGATACTGTTTAGCAGTGCATAATGGATTCAAGTGGCAACTTCAGAATGCTCCAACTAAGTTTCTGCTAAATCATTTCCTCTAACAGAGCATAAATGCAAGAATCTTTTTAAGAAGTGAGCCACAAACGTGATTTGTGAACTTACATCACTGAGCTGATCAGTTACTTTTCGAACATGGGCATTGATTTGAAGATCTGGTAGACAGAGCCATTCATGGAGATGCGTGCGGTAATCAATCTCACTGATTTTCTTCTGTGCATCCTTCGCAGACATTATGTCTACCATGTCTGGAATAATGTGGATTTTGGCTTTATTCTTTTCATAGACTTCCTTGTACAGACGCTGCAGAGTTAAAGCAGGACATTAATAATGCTGACAAATAATCTGAAGCTTTAACTGTTGATAAATTGAAGCAAAATTATTGATAATTTCATGGAATGTTAGTGGGAGAGCAATCACCTTGTCTATGACTAAAATTTACATCTTGCCTGCTCTAAAAATAATTTGCAGAGCTTTAACATGGGTGATAAAATATGACTTGTCAAATTTTCCTTGTACTCACGTGTTAAAAGGAGGTAGATTATGTAGTGCTTCATTTACTACATAAACGTATCACACTAAAGGTTTAGCTATGCAGGGAATTTAAGTTGAGTCACAAACTTGGTAAGATATTTGTAGGTATATTAAATAACTTAGCAAATACTGAACACTGCCAAATGCACATGGAAATGTGATATCTGAATGAAGGCATGTGGATTCTTTGAGTAGCCTCTTCTGAGATAAGTAGGGTTTCATCATGAAAACACTCATCAGAAAAACACACTTACATCAATATTAAGCTTTCCAACTCTAAGGCACCTTGCTGTATTGGGGTCATCCTCAACACCTCTGGGTATCGTGTACAGTGCTTTAAACTTGTCATATTCTTCTCGATATTTTACCTGAGCAGATGCAAAGAAAGGCAACAAATAACTGACTCCAGTGAGTCAATTGTATTTTTGGAACAAAATTAATCCAGTCCAACAAGCAGAGAAAGCCTTTAAAGCAGGATCTTGGTTTTCTATTTTATTTTAAATGGCAACAAAGGCACATCAAAATAACAACAGCTGACTAGAAGACTTTAAAAATAAACAGATGTAGAATAAGCTATTTATTTCTTGTTCCAGCTTTTTCATTTAAAGATATCCATGAAGAGAGTGATCTCTCATAAGCCTTAGCTCAGTAAAGCATAAGACTGTTCTTCTATACTTGGTAAAGCATCCTTTAGAGACATTTGGCGGTTTTCTGACCTGGATGCTTATGCAATTTACACTAAAAAAAGCCACACCATATCAGACATTTTCAAGAAAAAGTTTCTATTACTATAAAATATGACTTCTTTTTTTTTTTTTTTTTTTTACAGAAAACTGATTATCTACAGAGAGATATTACAACTAAATTAAAAATAGAAGATAATTTTTTAAAAAACCCTTTTTATACCTATAAAATATGTAAGACATGAAGGATTTCATTGCTAGAATTGATGATCAGATTTAGAAAAAGAAAGTAGTTTATTCACTTACAATACTAGCATTATGCTTCAGTTCTTTTGCACGTGCAAGGGATACAGAATCAGAGGGCATGATATAGCTGGTAGCTTTCACTTTATCCCAGGCTTTCTTGTAGCGGTTCTATGGGGAAATAGAAAGTCTCTGTGAGTGCAAAAATAATTCTCAGGTAATAAGCAATGAACAAGGGAAATCAAAAGCCCTTCTGTTTTTATTTACACACCATAACTATTACTTAATATCAAGAGGCTGTACACTAGTTTAGTCTTGGCAATGCACATAAAGAGTGATAATAATGCTTTCTAAGTATGTGTGTCCATTCTCATACAAGGTGTTAGCTTTGTTCTAGTGCAGTTTTCTTCAGGGAATCCATTTATTAATGCATGTATTTTGACAAGATTGGAACTACAGTTAAAAAATATGTCCTCTGCTTGAAATACAGCATCTTCCCCATACTCAAACAATGCAGAGGGCTATCACTGGCTTTGATAAGCTCCATGTTTGGACATTTATCTTCAAGTGAACAAAAAAAATATAACAAAAATCCCACATAGTAGCACCTTAAGAGAAAAAAAAAAAAAATCCAAACATGTAGAAACACTTACATCACTAAAGAGATGTTTCAAATTTTGAACTCTTTCAGAATCCACTGTTTCAGTCACAGTTGTATACTTGTCCTTAGTTTTGTGATATTCTTCCTTGTATTTCACCTGTAAGATGAAAGACAGGTTTAGTTAATTTGTTCTTAGAGGGAATATGGAGCAAAGCCTGAGTAGGAAAAGTGGGGAGACTCACATCACTAGCATTTACAGCACTCTGCACTGCAGTCACATAGAGTGGTGTGTCAGTAACAACACCAAAGTTCTGCAAATTCTCTTTTCCTGCAGCTGTATATTTTATCTAAGGAAACAGAACAAAATAAGAAAAACATTAATGCTGAAAAAATGACCAGGAAATTCCCTGCCAGCTTCCCTTAAATCAGTTCTGGACAACTGAAGCCCAGGATTACAGCCCAGTTAAGACCAACTTTAAAAGTGACAGGCAACAGAAAAGAAATACTTAATATATAGCCTGTATGAACTAAGGAATAATGAAAATTGCACATCACTCTATAGCATCTAGTAGGCTAAGAGTACAATCAGCAAGGCAAGAGATGCTATTTTCCCAACATATATGTCTCACTGAGGTCTTGTGTGCACAGGGTGGCATACAGAAAGACAAAGCATTATCTTCTCACTGTTAAAAACCACAACCTTGCTGTCCTTCCATTCTAAGTTTTCTGCTCCTTCAACAACAAAAGTGACCATGTTTCTACAGACAAACCTGAAAGGGTGTATGATGATAGTTTGAACAAAATATTTCTGATGTAATAGGAATTGCTTCATTCTGCTCAGTGAATCATAAATGAAAGGAAAAAAATATTATAAATATTTACTTATTTGAGGAAAACATGCTTACTTGGCTCTGGAGGTCATACGATTTTTTAGCATGCAGGATCTGTGGCGTATCCCAGACATAACATCCAAGGCCCTTCAGCCAATTTAAGTCATCTTTATACACCACCTATATGGAGGAAACCAGACTATTGTGTTAGGAAGAAATTTGCCTTCTGCTTGAATAAAGTAGTATTTGTTGCTTCTCTATATTCAGTATCTTCTGCTTGTGCAAATTCAATGTAGGATCTGAACTAGGCTCATTCAGTAATTCCAGTCTGTCTAGAAGTTTAAACATGAGCACAGAGAAGATTAGCCCATCTCATGGTTTGACTGATTTATTTTTATCCACGGAATTTGCAAGGGAAACTAAAGCAAATAATACAGCAAGGTAATAGGCACATGCACATCTCTTCTCTGCACATGCCAGATAAGCTTTCTATACAGTCTCATCCAGTCACAAAGAGATAAAATGTTAATAGTAGTGACCTTTGGGAAGGTTTCATAAATGTTAACTTAACATTTTTCTAATTTACAAACAAGTAGTAAATAACTAGACCATTAAAACATCCCAAAAAAAGGTGTAAAAATGTAATTTTTGGCACTATGCTACTAAGCAATCTAGGGCCATGGTTATTAATTACATATTTAAATACTACAGAAGATATATGAAAGTATTTTAGATTTAAATACCTTGGAAAAAGTTATGTGAAAGGCTACTAAAATGTCAAACAAATACAGGAAACACATACATCACTCAAAATTTCCTGGGCTTTTCTGGCTTGAATAACATCATTTTCTTCAGGTGAACAACTCCACTGATGGAAGTAAGTTCGGTATTCAAGATCACTGAGGATATACTGGCACTTCTTGGCTAGCACATGATTCATCATGTCACTTGGAATATGGACGTTTGCTTTGGTGTCTTCATAATTCTTTCTGTATGCCAACTAGAAAGGAAAGATTGGGAAATAGGTGAGAACAGAGAATAGTGGTTTTCTGCCTAATTTTGACTCATAGGCTACAGGTTATAGCATAATCTGAGGCATGCTTTCTGGACACAGTAGCTAACTCCCATGGGATTCAATAGGATGAAATCTTAACTTCTATATTAATCACCATTCATTCTGCTGAGGTACTAGAAAGACAAGAATAACCTTCTTCACTTGCAGATTTAACAGCTGGTCAGCAAATTAACAAGACTTCAAGATAAAAAATGTCACGTGTTACAAACATGTTTTCAATCTAGTTAAATCTCCCTGTCCGAAGGAGGACAGAATATTTGGGATTATATTAGCATTATGCCCTGCCTGACATGCTGTATGTGCAGTGGTGAGAATAGCAAAACACCAAATGTGCATTTACTTCTCCAGTTCCTAAATTCCTATTTCAATTTAAAATTAACATTTCTTTTCTTTGTAAAGCAAAAGAATCCCAAGTCATCTAGTGTTTCTCACTGCTCATATTCTCAAATTGAAATAGAAAAAAGCTTTTTTCCTTATTCTAATAAGTCTAATAGCTAAACAAATCCCTTCTTAATTTCCTAAACAATTTAAATTCCATTATTCAACCCACATATGAAATAACTATTCAGGAAACATAAACATGTTGAAAATGTCTTTACTGATGTTATCAAGCATTGCATTATTTATGTTTAAATATGTCACACTACAATAAAGAAAATGGAAAATACTACAGAAAGATTAATTCTCTCCTTACCGCGCTCCTCATTTTCTGGAATGCCAGTGAATGAATGACACTAGGGAAATCCCCAATCTCCTTCCCAGCCACGTAATGGCCTTTCAGCTTCTCATATATTGCCTTATATTTAAGCTGCAAAATATTCATGTGGAAATTTTAAAGTTCATTCTAACAACACAGAGAGGAAAAAAAAAGAAAGAATGGAAAATTCATACTGACCTCACTATTAATGTAGTTGGCATGCTTTGCTCCAACAAGTGGAATATATTTCTCATCCAAAGTATACCCAATGGGCTTGGTAATTTCCCAGGCATTTTTATAACGTTTCTAGACAAACAAACCACAGGTTTTCATAAAAAATCCATTATACCTTCCAGGAAACCTGACTCTGCCATTTATACGCACGTGAACATGACTACTTTTATGGAGTATTTCCTTATTTAATGAACTGTCCCAATAAAGTAAATGAAGAATGTTTATATTGAACACTGATCTCTGCTTTCTTTACTATATTTGAAACTCAACAATTCTCAGCCATAAGAGTATTAAAAAATATGAAAAAAAGGAAAATATGAACTCTTGTTTAAAACTGCAGTATAGAACTGACATTCATTATTTTGTAGATCCATGTTCAGAACTATGAAAAATCTCCAAGTAATACTATTGTTTATTATAAGAGCATTAACTGTGTCAGTGGCACTTTTCATATTTTTTTAAATTTAAATATATTTACCTTCAGGCTAAATTATGAAGCATCTACTCATATGAATGATTAGTCACATTTCCAAAAAATAGAGATTTCCCATTAAAATTACTGAGGCTACTCGAATGTAACTGCTTAATAATCTACAGTTTTCCTCTCATAAAAAAAACCCACATAAATTTCATCAGTAGTCTAGGAAGATATCATTGGATGGAATTATAAAGTGTTTTTGTCTCACAAATTCTACTGTTGCTGCTACTACTACTGATATTGCTACTTCCAAACAGCACACAGCAGTGCTTTAAGATCAGTTCAGTAAGGAAAGAAATTATCCTTATCCCAGTGATCCAAACAGGGAAAAACTGAAGAACAAAGAGATTACACAACTTTCCCAGTGCCACCCAGTAGACTAATGACAGAAACAGAAAGTTTTCTGAAGTCCACTCCACATTCTGTGGCTTTCAAAATAAGCAAATAAAAGTTTAGTTAGGTATTTATCAAATCTTACATCACTGTATAGTAAGGACATGTCTTTGGCATGGTTCAGCGCAGGAGTATCATCAGACCCAATATACTGGCCTTTCTCAAGGTTAAATGTTTCTTTGTATTTTAGCTACAAAAGAAAACAAACTCAATGTTAATTCCACAGGAGAAATAAATTATCCTAACTAGTCCATCTATTAAAAGTAGATGTTAATTTTCTGTTATGTTATCATATCTTCAGTAATGCTATGTAGTACATTCCAGCCACTATAGCACATAGGAAAACGTCATCAGTATGTTCCACCACAAAATCCGCACATTATTCTAGTGAAATTAAACATACTGATCAGCAAATACAAGTTAGTAGCAACACCAGGAACTCCACTAGCACTATACAACTAACTGCTGCTCACCAAGAGCAGGACTCAATTTTAATCCACTCTAAGCGAAATCTGTGTAAACTCTAAATAAGGGACATGCTATATTCATCTACAGAAAAATGCAAAATTATTTTGCATAGCAATGTTGTGTTGTTTATTTATATCACTTCTTACTAAACTTATTTACCCCAGAAAAAGTCCATTATCAATGAAGCATGCATATGCACACACACACACACACACACAAGGCTGAAGACAGTACAGTTTAGCAAAAGCAATTAACTCATCTACTAATTTGAGCAATATAACAGTTTTTATTTTAAAAAAAGTACATACATCACTCTGATTGACAGAGTTAATCTTTGCCATAACAATGTCAGGAGTGTCAACCACGCTGGTATAATTTGAAAAGTTATCAAGGGCTTCTTTTGTATATGCTCTCTGCAAAAACAGGAAATATTTTCTTAAACACTGTGCATGAGAAAGAACTAATCGCATAACTGCTAAAATATTTTCTCTTACCTTATTTATCAGTTCTTGTGCGTTCTTCACTTTCTTATGTTCCACTGAATCCAGAGGAATCCAACCACAGCCACGAAGCCATTCCAAATCAGATTTATAAATATTCTAAATCACAAAAGATAATAAAAAAAAAAAAAAAGGAAAGAAATTCTTTAAATCAGGATGACATTTTTCTGTCTTACGTAATCTGGACAATATAATTAAACCAAACTAAGTGGAAATTAAATAGTATGTATGCAACATCACTTACATCACTTTGCAGATCATAGGCCTTCCTTGCTTGAATACAATCATTCTGGTCAGGATGGCATGTCCATTCATGCAGGTAGTGGCGGTAGTCAACATCGCTGACCAAGGCCTGACCTTCCTTTGCTGCTATAACTGATACCGCGTCTGGAGGGATGTGAATTCTGGACTTTGTCTTGTGATATTCTGATTTGTACAATCTTTCATTCTGGATCTCGCCTGCATGCTCAAACCACACCAGTTTTGGATCATCTCTCATACTGGGAACTCCAACATAGTGACCTTTTTGTTTGACGTACTCAGCTTTGTATTTAAGCTGATGGAAGAGGGGACAAAAATGTATAAAATCAGCACTGCTCTGTTTTTAACCTGTGAACAGTTTGGTCAACCTGAACAAGTTTGGGCAACACAAAGATTAAACGAGACAAGGAGCTGTCAACTGCAGTCTTAGGTTTTCAGTCCAGGAGCAGATAAAAATACGACATGAACAGTAATGTTACTTTGTACAGTCCTTCCACTTCAAAACATGTAATTTTCTAGACTAATATGCCACTATTTCTCAGTAAACAGTATTTTCAACACAAGAGGAAAGCCTTGTTAGGAAATGTTTGCTAATAAGTGTATGTAGCCTCAGTTTTGTAACAAATTTTTGTAACAAATTATTTAAGACTGTCTGAAGACTGGATGCTTATTTAAGGTATTTACACCACAATGTTTTGGTAAAATGTATATTCAAACTAAGAGCCACGTAATAATTTCAACATCCATTATGCGAAAGTTTAAAATTTAATGTACATACCATCTTACAGATTTTCAAGGAGGAAGCCTCTATAATATGCCAGAAAGTGAAATCAGGGGTATATATTATGATCACAACATCACACCAATTATTTAATATTTATAAAATATGGAAGTCCACCTTAGTTGATTTTGAGAGGACTATTACTGGAGAAAGCAAAGGTGGAAAGGCAAATCTGACCCTTCAGCACTGGTATCTGTAAAACCCATAATAACAAAGATGGTTGAATTCTTTGGAGGACAGTGGACTTCATGGGTCATGAAAAGTCTACTGGATGTTTCCCCTAATGGAAAGCTTTCTATGTCTGTTGTTGAATTTGCAAGGCCTTTAACATTTCCAGGCTTCCAAGCACTTGCCTTCCTAATGAGAATAATTATTACCTCACTTTGGACATCATTTGAGTGTTTGGCATGAGAGATCTGCACAGTGTCAGGAGGCAAGAGGTAACCAGTGGCTTTTTCTTTCTCCCAACTTTCCTTGTATAAATTCTGTGGAAAATAAAAGTGAGGAGGAATTCAACACTACTATAACATTTATCATTATCATGTATATGTAACCTATATTAAAGTATAAGGACAATGAATCATTCCTTTAGGATGTTAAGACAAGTTTTCTAAATTCCTTGAAAGAATTATTAATATGAGTAGAAACTGCCAAGGAGAGATCACATACCTGATTAAGAATTCTGGCTGCCTCTCGGGCCATATCTAGCTGTGGTGTATCTGTTGTAGTATAATTTGACTTGACCTCGTTCCATGCTTTGTGGTATTTAATCTAGAACAGAGAAAGAAATTACTACCTTGCAGCACCATCACAAAATTGGGAAAGCATAATACCAAGACCCGTATTTTATGCATGAAATGACATATGAAACCCTGAATTTGCAAGGCTATTAGACATGACACATTAAATATACATCCAAATGGGTATTTTTTTAAAAAGGGAAATTATAAAAGACAAGAAATTACAAAATTTCTCAGAGAAAATTTTGACCACTTGTTCCAAGGCAGCTGGATGGACAGGGAAGAATCTTCAAAAGCCAAAGTTATGCTACCTGTTTGGTCTACAGGGATGTACAGCCAATAATAGCCAAGCAAGAAGTGTTTGAAGCAGGAAAATAGATTTTTCAGCTTTTTAACAGGAAATCTCTTTACTCAGCATGTTCTCTATGTGAATGCAGCACTCTAGCATCTCCCAGCCACAAATATCCACACTGAGTAATGTTCCCAAGCACAGGACATGCCCAAATGCATGTCTGTGGTTGCATAGCAGTATGCCATTCAATTCAACTGTATCACTGTTATTGCCAGCCTTTTACCAGTGTCTGAGTTAATGGAAGTGTTTAGCTTGGCCTGTTCTCTAAACAGAAGCATATAGCAAAAAAGAAACACAAACTCATGAACTGAGAGTGGGCTGTGTCATTTCATGTTCACACACCAGCTCCTCAGATTTCAAAAATATGAAAAGAATGGCAAGCTGACAGCACACCAGGTTTGCTGATGTTGATTCTTACACAGTAGTTAACTAAAAAGTGTAAATTCATATTGGCATAAGTGAGAAGGATTAAACACTACGGCTGCCAGAGCACAAGTGGCTATTTATATTCATGTTGTAAATGATCACCAATTATATCAGCCAAGATTTAGAGAAGGGACTGGTTGCAGATTAGTACTGGCTTTTCACATGTCTAGGAAAGATGTTTTTCTGCTTGAGGAGCTTCTTCCTTCATAAGTGATGGAGATGAGGAAGTGAAATCCCGTTTCTGTCATAATATTCACAGAACTCCCAGAGACTGACCAAGAATTCCTTTGTATCTTTTTTAAGATAAAATAAATATCCTTTTAAAGACAAAATTCTACCATGTAAATATTCAGACCAAGTTAACAAACAGCCCAGAAACATGCTAGCAAACTTACATCACTACGAATTTCACCACTATTCTTTGCTGTGATATAGTCAACTCTGTCCGCCACTGGAGTAAACGGAAGGGTTTCAACTTTTGTACGGTACTTTCTCTATACGGGAGAAAAGATGAACTGTCAGATTATACTGAAATCATTTATAGCTAACACAGCAATTCTGAATACACAGACAAGACCAGAAAGCTTACATGGAAAGAAATGCTCTCCATATACAATGAATACTGTGGAAATACTCCAGTTGTATTTTTAATTTTAAAAAAATATCAATGTGTTTAACCATTAAAAATACTTCAAATTACAAACACCCTTAAGAAAATTTTAGCATTGAAAAACATTTTGTTACCTCATTCAAGAGATCTCCGGCATGTTTGACATGGTTGATTCCAATTGAATCATTTGGCAACCATCCAATTCCCCGTAGCCATTCTAAATCAGATTTGTAAATAGCCTGGGAAAACAAAATAGGGTCCATGCTGTTAGCTGCACTTCTCTGTAATAACCAGCAAGATTCATAAATAATGGCATTTACTTCCACTGGGTAAAAACAGAGGAGTAATTTCAACATGAGCACTACGTCTTGGCAATATATAACAGTGACAGGTACTTTGCATTCCTAATAAACAGCAAAGCCAAGTCACTGACGTCAGCAGAAGATTCCCACTACTTAGAGCTGAAGCAGACTAAGAAGAGACAACACAGTAATAAGTTGAGCTAAGTTTTCATGTTAACTTACATCACTCTGAAGATCGTAGGCTTTCCTAGCCTGTATGATGTCATTCTGATCTGGAAGACAGATCCACTGATGCAAGTAATGACGGTAATCAACATCACTGACCAAAGACTGGCCATGTTTAGCTGCTAGAATGGATAGCATGTCTACTGGTAGGTGGCACTGTGTCTTCCATTTGGCAAAGTGTTTCTTGTATTCTAGTTCACTCTGAACTTTGCCTATGCCAAGGGCAAACTGCATTTTCGTATCTGCTTTTGCATTTGGAACTCCAACATAATGTCCTTTCTGCTTCTCGTGATCCAGTTTGTATTTATACTGGGTAAAGAGCAAAGATCACCATTACTAATTGTTACCATGAAACAACTCTTAAAGCATGTGAAGAGCTAGATGCCTCTTTTGGCACTTACATCACTAGCAATTTCTCTAGAAGCTTTGGCTGCCTTGATTGGGATTGCATCTGCTCTCAAATCACAACTTGTCTTCAACTCATCCCAAGCTTCTTTATACAGTTTCTGAAAAGACAGCAAAATGTGACACATACGCTAAACACTCTGGTATTTGCCATTAAAGGAACACATAGTTTACTGCCGTTTGTTCACTGAAATACCCCGAGAATTTTTTGTGCATTACTCCTGTTCCTAGCCATAAAGAGTGCTGCAAATCTTACTGCCTTTCAAACATGTACAGTACCTGCAACACTTGTTTTGCAACCTATACTGCATAGAAGGGTTCTTGAAAAAGTTTAGAAAATATTTAAATGCCTTGGGTTCTTGTCCACTTCAACAAAATATTATCTCAATGGTGCATGATATTAACATGTTTTAAACAGCTGTATGCAAGCATTTATTTTTAAATGTCTAAACACTTTAAGAATACTCAGCAGAGGGAAGGGAATGTTACAAGCCCTCTATGAGGACAGACTTAAGTAAGAGTCATGTGACTTAATCTACAACTTTGTAAGTAACATCTTAGAATGTTAAAATTCACAGGCTACACGTACTATTTTATAGAAATGCAGAAAACGGAATGATAAGCATACCTGGCTATAATTAGCAGCATTAGTCTTGGCTAGGTTGATTTCAGGTGTGTCTGGCATAATATGGATCATAGTCTTGTCTTTTTCCCAGGCTTCTTTGTATTTTGGCTGTTAAAATAGTTCATTTTATGATATTGTAATTATGGAACTTCACTTGTCAGTAACATAAAATCCTATAAATCTCTCCTGAATTATCATCTCTAAAAAATAAAATGTCTGGAAAAGCATTAAACGTGACTTAAAATATCAATGATCGATTTTACATTTTAGCAGTGAGATTTCTTTTTGACTATTTATAGCCCCAAAACAACTTTAAGAACATTGTTACGTACAATGCTGACTTGTTCGGCATTCACTTTAGCTAGAAGAACGTCTGGAGAGTCAACAACACTGGTGTATTTCAGGCTTTCAATAGGTGTACGATACACATTATCACTCAGGAGATCCTGGGCATGCTTCACTCTCTTAACATCTGGAGAGTCATTAGGCAACCAGCCAATTCCACGGAGCCATTCTAGGTCGGACTTATAGATAGCCTATATCAGACATGGTCAGAAAAGGAAAACATTGTGTTTAAAATGACTGCCTTAATTATTTAAAACTATACAAAGCAGTATATGTTTTAGAAAATGTCAAATCAGCTAGAGCTAGATTAATCCTATTTATATACAAGAGATGTTCAGTATCAGAAGTAAAATACAATCTGGGAACCAGGTTTTAAAGTATTTCATTTCTTAAATAATACATTCTAAACCTCATCCAGTTAAATAGAGGGGAAACAACTGAACAGAATTGCCTTTAACGATGAATATTAAGATCTTAAATGAGTCTTCCTGTCCCCTCCAAAATACTTATTCCTCTAGCCACTTCAACTATTGACAAGTCCAAACAGAAAACTAAGCTGCCCACTAGGAAATTTGAAATAAAGCAGGGGTTAAAAGGGGGCTATAGATGTAATGGGGACTAGACCTAACTGGCGTAACTCCTAAAATGGTATCAGGCAACATTATTTAAGTTTTAGTACATCAGTCCTTCAGCAAGCAGCATGAATCTCACCTCTGAAGCTCATAACTGAAACAGAGGAAGAGTGACTGATGTTGACTGATAAGCAGCAAAGCTGAGGCAGGAAATCAGCTGCACTGACTACTCCTGCTTTGAAATCAGCCACTAAAACATATTACCTGTTATCTTCAGTAGTTCTCATGCAATTAAATAAATTTCCAAGTTGACTCAGATAAACAGGAGTAATAAAACAATAAAATAATAAATTCCTTTTAAAGGATAAAATGAGTAGATAATAGTAACATGAAAAACTGAAGAATACAGTCTAAAGACAAATAGTTTGTGATTGTATAGTATCAAATCCCCAAAATAAGGTTGTAATATATTAAACGGGAACAGTAGTAACTACCACATCTCTACACATACGCACATCACTCTGTAGGTCATACGCCTTCCTTGCATGGATCACGTCATTCTGGTCAGGCAGACAGGTCCACTGGTGAAGGTAGTGGCGGTAGTCAACATCGCTGACCAGTGTCTGGCACTCCTTGGCTGCCTGCACTGACATTGCATCCACTGGGATGTGGATCTGGGCCTTCGAGTCGTGGTACGCCTTCCTGTAAATGCGGTCGTTCTGCAGCAACATGGCCCGCGCAGCCCACGACAGCTTGGGGTCCTCCTGGGCAGTTCGGCACCCGATGTAGTGGCCTTTCTGCTTCTCGTGTGTTTCTTTGTACTTGTACTACAAATGCAGAAACAACATAAGCAGACACATATTGCTCACCTGAACATCACCAACGAATAAAAGGTGTTCAGCTTCCTAAGTTGTCAACCTTTTGAACTGAACTTCACTCAGCT
The DNA here is from genome assembly GCA_028020825.1 of Podargus strigoides. Taxonomy (NCBI): domain Eukaryota; kingdom Metazoa; phylum Chordata; class Aves; order Caprimulgiformes; family Podargidae; genus Podargus; species Podargus strigoides. The sequence continues at coordinate 1,887,461 of CM051625.1, read as the reverse complement.
CTACTGAGCTGGACACAGGAAGAGACAGACACAGCAACCACATTAGGAGAAGACTGTACCTCACTAGCAATGTCTCTGGAAGCCTTGGCGTGTTTGATGGGAATGGCATCAGCTCTTAGGTCATAACTTTTTGCCTTGGCCTCATCCCAGGCCTTCTGATAATGTTTCTGCAAAGAAAGTTAATCACCCTTGTTACGTGCAGCCAAGATATCCACACCTTTTCTTAAAATCTACTCTGGAAGAGCAATTGTCAAACTCTTAATTCCATAATGGTTCACATGTATAATGATTTTATTCTCTTACGTTGCTGATGTTGAGAGCGTTGACTTTGGACTGCAGCATCACAGGAGTATCAGAAGGTATGGAAATCTGCGTCTTGTCTTTATCCCAGGCTTCACGATACAGGTGCTAAGGAGAAAGGAAGCAGATAGACATTTCACTATGGTCTGAACACTGAGAAAAAAACCACCAACAGGAATTCTTTAGTAATTATGATTTGCAATAGTTTCCAATTAGCCATTCCCACAGAAGAAATTCTAGTCCCTACCACAAATTAAAGAAATGTCATCACACAAAGTAAAGTAAGTAAAAGTTAAGCTTACATCACTGAGCTGCAAAGCATTGATCTTTGCCTGGACAACATCTGGTGAGTCAGTGATGCTGGTGAATTTAATCTCCTCTGGCCGCGTGCGGTACAACCTCTCGTTCAGGAGTTCCTGGGCTTTCTTGGCTTTCACCACATCCACAGAACCTTCTGTCAACCACCCGATGCCTCGCAACCATTCCAGGTCTGACTTGTACACGTTCTACAAATAAACCAAGGGTTACTGACATGGCAGAGACAACTCCACATACAGAGAGGCTTTGTAAGAGGCTCTCCCCAGGCTCCTTCTCGCACAGTTACACCTCAAGCAGTCAAAGGGACTGTGGGGTACCAGGTCCTTCACACACACAGCTACGCCTCTGGTTTGCACAGCAACAAAGACACTATTAAAGGGACTTGCTACATGCAAACCAGTGGTGTAATCTGCAAACCAGCCTTCTGCAGCAGACCAAAAAAACATCTGAAACATGTTATGTTTCCCTCCCATGTGAGCTGCCCAGAATACTTCTGGCCCCCAAGCTGAAAACACTACTCATTTGAAAAGGATCATCCAGGGGAACTAAAATAAACATACCAGGAGTGGCTGCAGGCTCATGAATGTGCATCTGAAAGGATATTTGCCCAGACACTAACACGCAGAGCCTCACACACCTCCCACAAAGCTTTTCTATAGTTATTCTCACTCACATCACTCTGTAGGTCATAGGCCTTCCGTGCATGGATCACATCATTCTGGTCAGGGAGACAGGTCCACTGGTGAAGGTAGTGGCGGTAGTCAACATCACTGACCAGTGTCTGGCACTCCTTGGCTGCCTGCACTGACATTGCATCCACTGGGATGTGGATCTGGGCCTTCGAGTCATGGTACGCCTTCCTGTAAATGCGGTCGTTCTGCAGCGACATGGCCCGCGCAGCCCACGACAGCTTGGGGTCCTCCTGGGCAGTTCGGCACCCGATGTAGTGGCCTTTCTGCTTCTCGTGTGTTTCTTTGTACTTGTACTACAAATGCAGAAACAACATAAGCAGACACATATTGCTCACTTCAACGTAAGTAACAAAAGGCATTTGGCTTCCTAAGCTCTCAACCTTTTGATGCATTTCCCAGACATTCTGCCTCAACTCAGACAAAGTTCCAGTGCTCTCAAAAGGCAAACCCTCAATCTCCCAAAAAAGGCATTCCCCAAGTCACCCATTATTTTTTTTAAATATCTCTAGTTTTCTTCACTCTCGTATACAATGAAAACTGGTCCGGAAGCAGACATTTGTAAGACCACTCTGAGCACCAGTCACAATTCACATCTTTAGAGAGAAAATATTTGATGGTGGTGATTACAGGAACTGCAAGAATTTAACAGCCACCACAGCTTCAGCCCCTGCCCTTATCAGCTTTAAATTGTTGCTTGGTGTCTGAAAATACACACTTGGTTACCCAGTACTCTGAGCAATCTCACAAATATGTTGCAACTCCTCTTATTCAAAGGGCACTTACCAATGGGCAGCTTCAAGCTGTAGAAAGAAATAAGTGCTCACAACAGGCTTTAAATTAAACACAGGGACATAAAACAGTACATCACTTCTAGCTGAACTGAAATTCACTCAGCTCTGCTGAGCTGGATGCAGGAAGAGACAAACACAGCAACCACATTAGGAGAAGACTGTACCTCACTAGCAATGTCTCTGGAAGCCTTGGCGTGTTTGATGGGAATGGCATCAGCTCTTAGGTCATAGCTTTTTGCCTTGGCCTCATCCCAGGCCTTCTGATAATGTTTCTGCAAAGAAAATCAATCACCCTTGTTACGTGCAGTCAAGACTCTCTGATGCCAATGCCTTTTCTTAAAACCTACTCTCTTGGAATTAACAGCTTGGGTGCTCTGTTTGCCTGCTGTAACTGGAAGGGTTACAGTAATGATTCTGGCAAGTGTCTTAACAGAAAACTTATAACAAAAGTTAAAGTAGGTGCAAAATCCAAAAAACAATAGAAGCGGGTAAAATATTCCTGAAAACCCATCACAACGTCCCCTCTAACAGGCTAGTGCTGACGACATGCATGAGCTCACCACACAGGCCCCAAACAGGCAGTCCAGCTGACAGACTGTACACCTCCATAACCAACATTGAATTCTGCATGATCCTACAAACATCAGAGATTCTGCTCACACACACCTGATTGTGGGATCACAGCTACTGGGGACAAAACATGTGTTCTACTAGCAAAATGCATCCAGACCCTATTTAAGTTATGAAGCCTCCTGACAGCTGCTAGAGATTTCTTTTTTTACCAGCCTTTTTTATACCTATCAAGAAAGTGAGTGTAGGCAGAGAGGCTCAGGCCATTTGTGGGACTGAACAGAAATCGAAGTGTCTTCATGTGTCTGGAGACACCCAAACTGTACAGGACATCAAGCCCAAGAACATGAGGGCTCCTTCTTTAACTGGCATCTCTGTCCACAGAAGCTTGTTCAGCCCATCTTGCAACTTTGTCATTAGTACAGGTGGGTAAATGATGCACTTGGTTTGTTTTTGATGACTGTGAAAATTCAGAAACTGAATGCTGTTGCAGGTCAGACTATAAGGAACTCAGAAAAAAACAGTAATCAAAGCATGAGAAAGATAAACAGGGGAAGTGAAATGTCTCTCACAACAGCACTTGAAGTATTTCATGCCTGATTCAATCACATCAGGTACTTTTAAAAAATATTTAACATACTATCAACATCAAGAGAGGCTGGGAGTAAATACAATTTCCAGGCAAAGCCCCAGTCCTGCTGAAAATGCAAAATGGGAAATATTTCCAGCTTTACAGAATCTCCAGTGTGTTAGTCCTATAAAACTAGTGAGTGAAACAACACAAATCTGCAAAACATGTCAGGGCTGATGAGTCTACCGACTCCAACAACACTCTATGGAAAGTATTGATGAGTTTTTTCAAAGGGGGGAGGAGTTGTGTGGAATTGTACACTGAACTTTGGAGTTTGCTCACAAACATACTACCTATCAATCAAGGCAGGCAACTCCAAGACTCAATCCCTCAAGAATCTGCACAGTTTAGGATGAAAGACATCAGTGCTGGTATGTTCCATGGAAGCAGTTCCACCAATTTCACATTCACACGGACTGAGAGAGAATACCATGGCACGGATTCCAGATCGTCCTGGTTTCCCAGGAACAGAACCATGGGCCAGCCATGAGTAGTCCCAAGCCAGCTGGAAGTTTCAGTCAGGGCAGCTGCCCCAAGGTGACTCACAGGTGTATCCCACACCACTGACATCATGCTCATTATAAAAGGAGGAAGTTCATTGAGGGTGGAGTTCCTCTTCCTGGGGCTCCTTTCATTTGGCTTCCTGGTCCTTCTACTGAGCCCAAGGACCAGGCAGAGTATAAGCTTGCATACTTTATGTTGGTGATTGTATTAGTTTTGTTATTTTGTTAAATCTGTTTCTACTTCAAGGCATGGGACTTCTCCCTTTTTTTTCTCCCAATTCCCCTTCTCAGCCAGAGAGGGGTTACCAGGTGGTAGAGCAACTGCTACAGCTTAGACACTGACACAGGTTAAATATAGACAGAGATCAACACCTCAGGCCTCCTACAAAAATTAATGTCTGGTTGATAAACAGTAATGGCTGATCCATCAACAACACACTCTGCTTAAAGATGTAATCTAAAATCTTGTGTTTACAACACAAGCACATTAGAAGACAGCATTAGTACACCACTTTTTACAGCAAAATCTGAAAGACACAGGTCAAAACACAGAAGAACAGCTGCCATGCAATTCTGCAGCACTTCACATGTATAATGATTTTATTCTCTTACGTTGCTGATGTTGAGAGCGTTGACTTTGGACTGCAGCATCACAGGAGTATCAGAAGGTATGGAAATCTGCGTCTTGTCTTTATCCCAGGCTTCACGATACAGGTGCTAAGGAGAAAGGAAGCAGATAGACATTTCACTATGGTCTGAACACTGAGAAAAAAACCACCAACAGGAATTCTTTAGTAATTATGATTTGCAATAGTTCCCAATTAGCCATTCCCACAGAAGAAATTCTAGTCCCTACCACAAATTAAAGAAATGTCATCACACAAAGTAAAGTAAGTAAGAGTTAAGCTTACATCACTGAGCTGCAAAGCATTGATCTTTGCCTGGACAACATCTGGTGAGTCAGTGATGCTGGTGAATTTAATCTCCTCTGGCCGCGTGCGGTACAACCTCTCGTTCAGGAGTTCCTGGGCTTTCTTGGCTTTCACCACATCCACAGAACCTTCTGTCAACCACCCGATGCCTCGCAACCATTCCAGGTCTGACTTGTACACGTTCTACAAATAAACCAAGGGTTACTGACATGGCAGAGACAACTCCACATACAGAGAGGCTTTGTAAGAGGCTCTCCCCAGGCTCCTTCTCGCACAGTTACACCTCAAGCAGTCAAAGGGACTGTGGGGTACCAGGTCCTTCACACACACAGCTACGCCTCTGGTTTGCACAGCAACAAAGACACTATTAAAGGGACTTGCTACATGCAAACCAGTGGTGTAATCTGCAAACCAGCCTTCTGCAGCAGACCAAAAAAACATCTGAAACATGTGATGTTTCCCTCCCATGTGAACTGCCCAGAATACTTCTGGCCCCCAAGCTGAAAACACTACTCATTTGAAAAGGATCATCCAGGTGAACTAAAATAAACATACCAGGAGTGGCTGCAGGCTCATGAATGTGCATCTGAAAGGACATTTGCCCAGGCACTAACAAGCAGAGCCTCACACACCTCCCATAGACCTTTTCTATAGTTATTCTCACTCACATCACTCTGTAGGTCATACGCCTTCCTTGCATGGATCACGTCATTCTGGTCAGGCAGACAGGTCCACTGGTGAAGGTAGTGGCGGTAGTCAACATCGCTGACCAGTGTCTGGCACTCCTTGGCTGCCTGCACTGACATTGCATCCACTGGGATGTGGATCTGGGCCTTCGAGTCGTGGTACGCCTTCCTGTAAATGCGGTCATTCTGCAGCGACATGGCCCGCGCAGCCCACGCCAGCTTGGGGTCCTCCTGGGCAGTTCGGCACCCGATGTAGTGGCCTTTCTGCTTCTCGTGTGTTTCTTTGTACTTGTACTACAAATGCAAAAAGTAGTATTAAAAGAAATAGTGAATCTGGGCTGAATTTCCCATAATTTCATATTGCTAGTGATCGCAAGTACACTTTTTTAATGCTTTGAAATATACTCATTTAGAGTTTTGAAATGCCTAACACATTCTTGCTCCACAGCTTTTGTTTATTTTCATTGCATTTTAACATTTTCTAATATCTGCTTAATGTCAAGATTTATAATTCAATGTTCCTTTTGGAAACTGTTGCCCATTTTCTTTCTGCAGTGAATTCTTTAGTAGGTTTTTCAAGATGAATCTGATATACCATGTTTTATCTTTTACAGATCTTACTACTTCATTCTTGTTTCTCAAGCTAGCTGAAACTAAACATAAAGGAAGAACATACGTCACTCGCAATGTCTCTTGATGCCTTTGCACTTCTGATGGGAATTGCATCAGCTCTCATGTCATAACCCTTCTTTTTGGCATCTTCCCAGGCTTGTACATAAAGTTTCTGTACAAAAAAGACAGAAAATGGCTTCTCAATATTCTGAAAGAGAATTTCTTCATTGCATATTTTTTTCTTAAAATTTTAATGAATGCATATTTTACAGGAACTTTATGGTTAAAGAAATGCTTACTTAATTTCTGAATTTCCATTACTTTATTATATGTTTAAAGGTTCTTACATGGCTAACATTAGCTGCATTGGCCTTCGCTAACAAAATCGTCGGTGTATCAGGCATGACGTGAATTGACTTTTTGTCTGCGTCCCAGGCTTCTGTGTATAAACGCTAGGAGAGAGGAAAACACATTCCTTTAAAAAGTTTCTTTATGTGTGTCACAATGGAAAGACTGCAAATTTGAAAGCACTTGTTATCAAAAAATATAACCAATAAATATATATTTCCCAGAAGGAAAGTAATCTTGAAGCAGAACAAAATATATATAACCTAAGTAATACATTTGTCCAAAGAAAGTGTTTTACAAACTGCGAGGGGTAGTTCAAGCAAGCTTTAAATACCCTGACATAGCAAAGCTTCTCATTGAACAGCTTAAGAAGGAAACTTTGTCCTTCTTCATTATTTCTCAGGCTAAGTTGGCACAGCAATTGATTGATTTAGGACTGCTGGGAAACTGCTGTAGGAGGAAAACTATATTCATTATTCTGCCATGTCTGTACGAGTTGACTGATGTTTCTTATTAAAATGAAGGAGTAGGTACTTTGTGACTTTCATCCTCCAGATCTTTGATAAATTGCAGAAGCTTCACTTCTAGAGAACATAAGTTGTTTACTCATAACTTGTTCATCATGCAGTATCACATTCAGTCAACAATACATCACTACAGCAGCTGCCATAAAAGCCTCAGTATTCTGCTACATCCTACCCTATAGCATGGTCAATGCATGACCACCTCTGGACAAACCCTAACACTTTGCTGGAACATCGTTTCTGGAGATTTCACAGCAATGCCTAAGAACTGCAAAAAAATTTAGCCTGTTCTTTCTGAGATGAGCTTTCTATAGTACAGTAGCATTAACAAAATAGAAAGCCCATACCAAACAAATGTTTAAAAATATGACTTCAGCTAGGATGGAGGGAAGAGGGAAATTCACCAAAACTTCCAGTATAACTCTTGAAAAACATGTGATTTAAGTGATTTTTTTTCTAGACATTTTTACTAAGTGTTCAGTTCAGACAGAGCCCTGACATAAGAGCTCTCCTATGCAAAGGCTGAATTTGGACATTCATTTTCTCCAAGTCTGCAACAGAAGTGTTTAGTGTTGCTTTGTATTTTCCTTTTTTCACCTCATGAACAAGCTCTATTAGCTGCTAATGCTAGTGATTTTGAGGAAAAAAACCCCACACAGATCTCACCTTGTTCATTATCTCAGCATTTTGCTTGGCTAAGACCATGGCCAAAGAATCTGTCACACTAGTAAATTTAATTTGGTCTGCTGGTTGACGATACTTCCTTTCACTCAGGATTTCTCCAGCTTTCTTGGCTTTCTCGACTTCCATGGAACCAATAGGAACCCATCCAATACCTCTTAGCCATTCCAGGTCTGATTTGTAAACAGCCTGAAAAAATTTAAAAGTTCATTGCATGTGTGCAAATGTGATCATATATTACAATAATTATAAATAAGCATATCCTAGTCTATACAAAAAAATTATTATATATTTCTGCATAGCTGCAGGATATGGGTTTGAAAACAACAGTTACTTTTGAATATTTACTAAAATAATTATTAAATAACAAAGTAACAGCTATTGAAAAACTCCACAAATACCAGAGCTACACACAAATTACACCTCAAGCTAAGGACTGAGAAATAGGATTAAACATAAATTTGATGATAGAATATTAAACATTTCACCTCTATCAACATGTCTGAAGCAAACAACTAAGGCGTATTATGTATCTTTAAAAAATATATTGTACAAGACTCAGAGCATTTAATGATGTATTGCAAATGTAATGATTTACTCACATCACTCTGTAGATCATAGGCCTTCTTAGCATGGATAACATCATTCTGGTCTGGCAGACAGATCCACTGATGCAGATAGTGGCGGTAATCAACATCGCTGACCAGCTCTTGACATTTCTTGGCCAACACAATTCCGAGCATGTCCACTGGGCTACTGAAGTTTGTCTTTGTCTTCTCAAAGGCTTTCTTGTACTCCCTGTCACTCTGGATCTTGGCTACATGTATTGACCACATCATCTTTGGATCATCCTCTATGTTACGGGCTCCGATATGGTGGCCAAGCTGCTTGCGATAGCCTTCTTTGTACTTGTACTGAAATAAAGCATATGCATATTCACATAGTATATGTATAAATTAATAAATAATACACACAGTTTAACACAATCATTAATATTTTAGGTCTTTCTCCTGTTTTATTAATTTTCACATGAAAAGGATTTTTATTACAGATATCTTTGATTTTTAGTTAACTAAACATATAATGTCACATACTAACAAGTTTGATATTCCATATTCTTTTAATATTAAGATTAAAATGTAAAGATTAACTTATTTTAAAAGCTTATTACAAAACACATTGGTGAAGATAGTGATAGTCTGAGTTGGTCTTCATACTAACAGTTTAAATACCAATCTTGATAGAAAAACATGGAGAATAAAAAACTGCTATTCTACATCTCTTAGTGGCCTTTCCTCATCACAGAAGCAAAACCCGACATAGTCATTGCTTCCCCCCATCCCCCGTTTTTGTATTCAGACATCTTGAATTTCAATATGACACTCCAACAGAACTACTTCTTAAGAAAACACAACAATTTAAAACTTTTAGAATTGATTTATTAATATATCTATTTTGCAAAGAGCTTTTAAAGTATTTCCTATTTTGAATCAGAAACTAATTTGATTAACTCCAGCATAGACTTGCATGCCTTATTGATCATCCTACTTGAACATCCATGGATATCAATGGAACTATTGCAAGGGGCATAGAAATAATTCTTATATTATTTTGTTTATTTATTACCGTGATGTGTATCTCATGTATAAACATACTGGCTAACCATTCCTTTCATGTCCTGAAGGCATGCAGTAGAATCACTGGATTTCAGTAGTATCTATTCTATATGTAACTTAAGGTAGAGCATTAACAAGCACTAGAACAAACATTCCGATCCTTTTCCATTACCAAATCCCTATGGACATGATAAAAATCCTGCTTACATCACTGGCAATCTCTCTGGATGCTCTAGCAGCTTGAATAGGAATGGCATCAAAACGCAGATCATGACCCTTCTTCTTTGATTCCTCCAAAGCTAGTTTGTACATTTTCTGTGAGAGAAAAAAACAACACAGAATTACTCTTTAGCTAAGCACACCTGTGTAATAAAACAAATTAAGTCCCTACCCAATATTGTTAATGTTCAGGTGACTTAAATATCTGTACATAGCTCTATCTTCTCTAGAAAACAAAAAAATGCAGATTTCAAAGATCTTATAATCATGTTGTAGATGCTTGGAAACTGGAAATCATTTAGGGAAGGCAAAGAAAGGGATATTCTAAAAGTTAAAGTATTAGTTTCCTTACCTTGCTATAGAATGATTTCTTGTTTATTGCAGATGATTTTTTTAAAAGCACAAATAGATACCCAGGAGGTAAATTCTAGCAAAAGAACAACTCTGACTTTAGCAGCAGAGCTGGCAATTTGTGAAACTAAATAACTTGACAATATAATAATATTAATTAAAAGTCAGAGATGATAAAATTGTACTTGTCAGAAATCCTTCCATTCTCTCAGCTGCTCAGTTTTACTCACCTGACTGTAATTCTGTTGGTTTTGTTTAGCAAGCAGGATTTCTGGTGTGTCAGGCATGACATGAACCATGGTCTTATCTTTATTCCATGCTTCAGTGTATAAACGCTAAGAAAAAATACAAGAAGAGATTAATACTGCATTCCAAAAGAAGTTAATATCTCATTAATCAGGTAAAACACAGAGCATACTACGTAAAATTATAGGAAATATAGCATGGATAAATGGTTATGTATTTAATCAGGTAGAGATACCATTACTAAAAAGAGAATTTATCTGAAGAAATTTAACAACCACATTACATAAGAATAACAAATAAACCAAAAACATTATAACTGCTCACTGCACAGACATGTCACAGAAAAGATTAAAATTTGATATGCAGAATATCATGATGAAGTCGAGTCGTCCATTACATAGTTTAATTGATTTAATTGAAATAAACAGAGCACACTATTTGAAAATACATCATCTCTGACCTTCAGCATTACTCATGATAGTTCTATTTCTAGTCCTGTCTCCAGGGTTTAGGTGGAGACTGCTGACCTGTTACCTAATCGAATCCAGACTCACCCTATTCATTGTCTCTGCGTTCTGCTTGGCTAAGACCATCTCAACAGAATCAGGGACACTAGTAAACTTGATCGTATCCGGAGGCTGACGGTATATTTTTTCACTCAAGATCTCTCCTGCCTTCTTGGCTTTTTCAACATCCAAGGAACCAATTGGGACCCAACCAATGCCTCGTAACCATTCAAGGTCAGACTTGTAGCAGTTCTATTACAAAAAAATACACAAGTTATTCTAATAATAATAATGCAATTTACGTTATGCATCTTTTCAGAGTTAAGTAACCTCACTATCAACTTTTAATTCAAATAAATTTAAAAACCCTAAAGAAAATCTTAGAAAAAGTAACTACATTTTATCTACGTTAAGAATGAAACCATTATCCAAGTTTCACAGAATGGCAAATTCTAAACTGACTAAATTCAGGAATTACAGAATTTAATTTGAATATCAATTAGTTAACATATCCTATTGGGGATCTGATTTTCAATTAGCTGTGAAACTTAAAAATAAGTCTTGAAAATTTGATTCTACCACATTAGTATGTGATGGCCTGGTTCACCTACGTAAAATATCAGATACATTCCTCACCAAAAATTATATCAAAAAGAGCTTACATCACTCTGTAGATCATAGGCCTTCTTAGCATGGATAACATCATTCTGGTCTGGCAGACAGATCCACTGATGCAGATAGTGGCGATAATCAACATCGCTGACCAAACCTTGACATTTCTTGGCCAACACAATTCCTAGCATGTCCACTGGGCTGCTGAAGTGTGTCTTTGTCTTCTCAAAAGCTTTCTTGTACTCCCTGTCACTCTGGATCTTGGCCACGTGCATCGACCACATCATCTTTGGATCATCCTCTATGTTACGGGCTCCAATATGGTGGCCAAGCTGCTTGCGATAGCCTTCTTTGTACTTGTACTGAAATATAAATCAAGATATTTTATTTTTATATTGCCTCTAAACAGCAGTTACTCATATTAAGTATTTCTAATAATAAACTGTCCAAATTTCTCTACAACCTACAGTCAAAAAAACCCAAACTGTGTCAAAGCAATTCTGGGGCTAATAACATGGATTCTCACATTATATTTTTGAGATTTGAGTTAGAACACTAGATAGAGACTTTAAAGTAAGATTTTTTGAAAAAAACCCCACTCTTCATTAATATTAGTGAGAAATAATCCTATCATTAAATAGATTTAATTCTTATTAAATATGACAATATACATACTGTTAATATTTAAAGATACAGGTTCATGAACTATAAAATTAACATGACAACAGCATTATATTGTCTTTATAACTTTAAGCATTTAATTTTTGCAATGAAGTCTCTAAACATATATAATAATTTATTTCCAAAAATCTACTATTTGGCATCACAATTTAATTGAAATGCCTTTTACAGAATCCAGCTGATAACTTTCAGGTTGCAGAGATCAGATGTCACCACAAAAAGGAACAAAAAAGTAGTTTCTTACATCACTGGCAATTTGCCTGGATGCTTTGGCAGCTTGAATGGGGATAGCATCACTTCTCAAATCATAGCCTTTCTTTTTTGCTTCTTCCATAGCCTGTTTGTAGAGTTTCTAGGTGAAGAATTAAACAACAGGATTCATGTAAGTAATTTCCATATATTATGTTCTATGCAAAACAAATTGTTAGTACAGTAGATTTTTAAAATTGTGTAAAGATTTATTCTAAACCAGCTAACTTTGTTAACTCAAACACCCAGATCAGTAGCTGATACAAATTCATATCATAAGATCTTTCCTAAGACATTAGCTAACGATTTTTTCTTTTGGTACTTTAAATAACATAACATTGAACACAATTATAGAGATAAAATGTTCTTCTATGCAAGTGGAGTAAAACTTATTTTTTAAAGTCACCTCTTACTGAAGTGGATTTATTTGTCTAAACTAACATTGAACACTGGGATCACTGCTCTTCAGAACTGTGCTGGAAATGACCTTCTTGGTATTTCCAAAGTTGGAATCAATTTTCTGCCTTCCCAACAGTATGCACACTGGCAAAAATGACTCCCAAAAATTCACTGGAGACACACAATTTCTCATGGAGTTTATTCTCAATAGTGCTCAAAGTTGTATGTATGTGTTACTGTACAAACGAGCAAACGATGTTTTTAAAGTCACAATTTTGAGGATAAATATTGGGGGTTACTTAAAGAAACTGGTGGTACCATCTATCTAAGGTTTATTAGAATACTGATGATCCAGCCATGAAACAGATGAGTTACATTTGGAGAGCTAACACACTTACCATACTGTAGTTATGCATGTTCTGTTTTGCCAGCGTGATTTCAGGTGTATCAGGCATTATGTGGATTTGTGTCTTGTCTTTATCCCAGGCCTCAGTATATAAACGCTGCAGGAGAAAATACTTACATTAAAGGGGGGGAAAAAATGGTGACTACTTGGAGATCTTCTAAAACATATGCAGAATTACAGATCTGTACTCTAAGTTAAGTCTAAAAAATCCTTATTCCTTATATTGCAATGAGATTTTGTATTCACTCCTCTAGATACTTAATGTCCAGGTTAAGAATTAGTAACCTAGAAAGAATTCTCTCTAAAATAAAAATATTTAGGAAAAAAGGCACAGAACACTAATCAGACACACAGAAACCTAAACTCTAAGAATAAGGCATGTTTGAAAGAGGAAATGGTTTTATTGACATAAATTGGATTAAGATCGGAGCCACGGATTCAGAAAAACTCTTATATTTGAAGTATTATACTGAAATGTTTAAAATACAGGTATTTCAAAGACTGCCCTAAAATAAGTAGTTTATTAATCCCTAGATTACTAGAGAAATTTGATAAATTATTAGATTTATTAGACAAACTGCTGTATTAATAAATAGAAATAGGTAACACATTACTAGATATTACAGTAATATGTGGAAGGCTTCACAACTGATAATTCCAATTTAACTTGGTAACTTGGAAGTTAAATTAGCACTTGCTGAAAATAAGTTGCCTATTGATTACCAAGAATGTAACATGCTTTTAAAGTCTCACTGTGCTGAAATCTCACACAGCAACCCCACATCTGTATTTCTAGTCCTGTCTCTGGGGTTTAGGTGGAGATTGCTGATGTGTTACCTAATTGAATCCAGACTCACCCTATTCATTGTCTCTGCGTTCTGCTTGGCTAAGACCATCTCAACAGAATCAGGGACACTAGTAAACTTGATTGTGTCCGGAGGCTGACGGTATATTTTTTCACTCAAGATCTCTCCTGCCTTCTTGGCTTTTTCAACATCCAAGGAACCAATTGGGACCCAGCCAATGCCTCGTAACCATTCAAGGTCAGACTTGTAGAAATTCTATTACAAAATACAAAGACAGTTTCCTCATTAGTATTGCCAGTTAAGCATTTTGCATATACCACGTGACTAACACTTACTTTCTGTAAGTTGTCTTCCTCCTAGTTCAATCTGCAAAAAAACTCTGTAAGCAACCTAGCTTCAGACCCCATATCTGTCTTCAAGGGGTAACATTCACCCTACAACATGTTGGAGAATGGTCAAAGAGTAATGAGATTAAAACAAAACCCTGAAAGTCAGTATAAACTTTTCCCGTAACATTTATTCCCAACAAATAAATGACCACCCACTAAGAACAACAGGTCTTAATTGAAACAGTTTTCTCCAAGATAGAACAAAGGAATTCTCTCCACTAAAGTCATGCAATTTAAAAAAAAAAAAAAAAAAGTTATACTAGGCGATTTCCTCTTTATATGCAGTTAATCTGTATATAAAGGTATTAAGATTGCCTATTATGAAGGATTATGTGCAGCTAATTCTACTGTTTGGCTAACTGACTAGCTGTATGTAAACTTTCATAATATTCAACCTTGCTTACAAACAGATACATTCACTCCTAGAAATCTTAGTACCTTGCTTGGAACTTGTTAAAAAACCCCAAAAAAACAGAATGGGAAAAACCATTATATGAGGCAGACAGTTGAACCAGCTTCTATAGTTTATATTTCAAGGAAATCACATACACTTTGGAACTTCCAACACTTATCAGCAAGTACTCACATCACTCTGTAGATCATATGCTTTCTTAGCATGGATAACATCATTCTGGTCCGGCAGGCAAGTCCATTCATGTAGATGGTGTCGGTAATCAACATCGCTGACCAGCTCCTGACATTTCTTGGCCAACACGACTCCCAGCATGTCCACTGGGCTGCTAAAGTGTGTCTTTGTCTTCTCAAAGGCTTTCTTGTACTCCCTGTCACTCTGGATCTTGGCCACGTGCATCGACCACATCATCTTTGGATCATCCTCTATGTTACGGGCTCCAATATGGTGGCCAAGCTGCTTGCGATAGCCTTCTTTGTACTTGTACTGCAGGCATAAAAAATATTCAGTGAGTTTTAGTTGAATTTTATTTACATCCCCAGCAGCCCCTGTGCCACAGCCTCCAGTCATCTTAGTATCTGAAAGCAGAGACTTTAGAGTGAGAAAGTATTCAGCTGATGGACTGCAGTGTAGAGCTACAAAAGGATTCATATACCATTACCTACCTGATATGACCTTCACACTTTTGAAGACATTTCCTGGCCTACATAGAATGAGCTACTACTCTGTAACTGAGAGTAAAAGAAGTCTCCAAATTACGGAAGTG
Organism: Podargus strigoides; assembly: GCA_028020825.1. NCBI lineage: Eukaryota > Metazoa > Chordata > Aves > Caprimulgiformes > Podargidae > Podargus > Podargus strigoides. Next base: position 1,872,215 of record CM051625.1, on the reverse strand, counting down.
ACATGAAAGGCCTAAAGTTCAAATATCCCATACAGAAAGGATCAGTTAGTGACCTTCAAGCATGATAGACAAATAAACTCTTATTCGAACCATTCAGCAGATAAAAGCTGGAAGAACATACAGACAGTCCTAGAGGTTTAAACAGAGACATCAAAAGTATATCTGTAATAAATTTTTATATTAAGACCTAATAATAATAAAAATTATTGACCTTTATACTGCCTTTATTGTTACACAAACATTTGGTTTGGGTTTCCTTTTCTAATGCCCAGCTCAGCTGTGTAGCTGAAACATCAGGGGAGTGCAGACTGGCAGCATGGAAGGCAGCAATCCACCTCAAAAGCACAATCTGTTGCATGACAAGATGCTGCCGCAAACCCATGAGGCATGTAGCTCTGGACTGTGCCCATCAACCACCAAACATGGCTGCTTTCTCCACATTACACATTCCCTCGTAACCCACACAGGTAAAGGTTGGTTTCCGGGTACACCCAGCTAAAGGAAGACCCACCAGAACCAACACATTTACAGACTAGTTCAATGGCAATGACAGGTAAGAGTTGGTTGCCTTCACTCGTCTAAGGTTGCAAGCCCTGGGCTTTAACTGCAAGTGCCTGGAAACTGCCCGAGAGGGTGTGCCACCAAGGGCTCTGTACTTACATCACTTGCAATGTCCCTGGAAGCTTTAGCAGCCTTGATGGGAATGGCATCTGCCCGCATGTCGTAGCCCTTTTTCTTCTCTTCCTCCATCGCAAGTTTGTACAGTTTCTGAAAGAAAAACAAGCATTCCCCTCAAACAACACTTCTTCCTGGGACATAACAGTGTCCAGAGATGGACACCCAACCCCAGCTCAATCACCTACCTCACTGAAGTTCACTTTGTTCTGCTGCGCTTGCAAAATACCAGGTGTATCCGGCATAATGTGAACGCTGGTTTTGTCTTTCTCCCAGGCCGATACGTACGAGCGCTGGAAGAATGAGCACAGCACAAAATGAGATCATGCAAGCAATGGGCAACAAATTCAGTGAGCAAATGAGGCAAACAAACTGCAAGGGGCCACAACTTTGCAGTGACTCAGGAACACCTTTTATCATGGTCCAAAAACATTCTAACACTTCACCCTTTTCTTTTCCACACTGCACCCAGTCACTGCTCCAACCACACAACACAGATCTGACCTAAAACAGGGAACACAAATCCCTGATGCAAGAAGATGCAATACAACCCCCCTTGCAAAGCCCAGGCCCTGCAGGGAGGGAGCCCAACACCTGGGAAAGGACAACGCTCATTTGTTCACATTGCACACACATGGAAATCTCACTTGGTTCATAATTTCAGAGTTGTGCTTGGCCAGAACCATAGGCATCGAGTCAGGAATGCTTGTGAATTTGATGGTGTCTGGGTGCTGCCGATACTTCTTCTCGCTCAGGATGAGGCTCGCCCTCTTATTCTTCTCATCGTCCAGAGAACCACTTGGGGACCAGCCAATGCCCCTCAGCCACAGAAGGTCGGACTTGTACACATTCTGAAAGGATATGCAAGGACACAGAGCACATCACCAATGTTCTCACTCCATGCAACCACTCCTCATACGAAGGGAAGCTTTGCCTACCAAAACACATTCCCCTGGGTCAACCCACCAGACACCACAAAGAGATTCCCATTAAGTGCAGCTGCCCTTAACCTGGCTCCCCATGCCTACAACAGCACTAGCAGGTGCCAAGTCATCCACAAATCCTCGTCTGCTACTTTCTTAGTCTCCCCAGGAGAGACCTGACCCATTTGGCAACATCCAGTGGGCAAGGGCATAGGAGAAGCCTTATACCTCATCACTTAATGCTCTTCACATTTCTTACCACACACATGGCTTGCCTTTGCCTAGTGTGGGTCCTCAAAAAAAAGTATTTGACTCCTGCCAGACAGAACTCCCACCACCTACCATAACTTTTCCCCTGAAATGCTCAAGGCAACACAGGACTGTACAGAGACCATAAAGTATGACCCCACAGAAACTTCTTCCTGCTTGTTCTCAACACCAACTCTCAGCATGATAGTATGGACACAACACAGTGACATAGAATCAGCCCAGACTTATGCTCCCACATGGATCTTCTCTAACAACAGAACAGAACACAAGAGAGACACATCTGGTTTTCACACAGCCAGTAAAGAGTAACTTACATCACTCTGAAGGTCGTATACTTTCCTGGCTTGTACAACATCGTTCTGGTCTGGCAGACAGGTCCAGCGATGCAGAGGATGCTTGTAATCAACGTCACTGACCAGCTCCTGGCATTTCTTGGCCAACACGACTCCCAGCATGTCCACTGGGGTGCTGTAGTGTGTCTTTGTCTTCTCAAAGGCTTTCTTGTACTCCCTGTCACTCTGGATCTTGGCCACGTGCATCGACCACATCATCTTTGGATCATCCTCTATGTTACGGGCTCCAATATGGTGGCCAAGCTGCTTGCGATAGCCTTCTTTGTACTTGTACTGCAGGGTTAAAGAAGCTCAGTAAGTTTCTGACCAGCTGTTCTCCCTTCTGCCACTAGTCTGTAGCATTGCCCATGAATAAGCCTTTTGCTAATGGAGCCTGGAAAGATCACCAGGTGACTAGGTGTCTAATAGAGGTGTAAACCTACTGTGTCCTACACCTTCATCCCAACCACACTTACAGTGGCCCACAGAAGGCATGTGAAGGCCGAGACAGCAACTGCAACTAAACTAAGCTCAGGAACCAAGAGCAATGCATGCCAGCACACAGGGTCTCATCACAACCTAGGGATCTCTACTCTGAGAAAAGCTCAGCAAATAGGATGCAAAACTCGAGGAATACTACCAGACTGCTCCAGCAGGCAAACTGGGCCTCATCTGTCTGGACCCACCTACACTGCCCACAGCAGCTGATGCACTGGTCCAGGCTCTCATGCACACTGCTCAGGACTCTTATTCTCCCACCTGGTGTGTCCCCTCAACTGGCCTATAGCCACCAAGCTTGGGAAGAGAGAAGGGGCAACATGACAATTTTTCATCAATGCACATGTAGAGAGCTTGTGAGTGAAAATTAGAGATCAAGTGAACAAAGGAAACTGTGTTTACTGTCCCCTACAGTCCACTTGATCAAGGGGAGCAGTTTAAGGAAGAGTTCTTTATTCAACTGCAGGAAGCACCACACTCATAGACCCTGATAGAGAGCTTCAACCAGCCAGAGATTTGCTGGACAAGCTGCTCAGTGAACTGCAAGCAGTCCAGGAAACTACTGGTGTGCACTGAGGACAGCTTCCTAGTACAGGCTGTGGAGAGCCTGACCAGAGGACATGCTGAACATGTCCCTCACTAATGAGGAAGTACCTATTGAAGAGGTCAACATTGGAGGTAGACTGGCTGCAGCAATTGTACCTTGGTAGAATTCTCAATCTTAAAGAGTACGGGACAGGTAAAAAGTAGAGTCAGTAATCTAAACCTCAGAAAGGCAAACATTCAGCTGGTTAGGGTACTAGTGAGTGGGACCCCTTGAGAAACTGCCCTCAGAGATTAAAGGAGAGAACTTGGCTAGGGACATAAAAAAATAAGAAGGGTTTTCTCAGGTACACAGGACAACAAAAAGATGAAAGAATCTGTACCCTTCCTAATGAGCAAAATGAGAGACCTGGCTACAACTTACATGGAGAAGGCTGAGGTACTTAACAAATTTTTTGCCTTGGTCTTCACCTGCAAGTTCTCTAGCCACACCATCCAATTCACTGAAACCCAAGGCAGGGACTGGGAAAATGAAGTACTCCCCACTGTAGGAGAAGATCAGGTTCAAGGAATCTGTCTAAGGAACCTGAATGTGACCTGATGACATGTACCCAAGGGTCCTGAGGGAACTGGCAGATGAAGTTGCTAAGCCACTATCCATTATATTTGGAAAGTCACGGCAGTCCAGTGGAGTTCCCACTGACTGGAAAAGGGGAAACATAACCCCCAATTTTGAAAAGGGAAAGAAAGGAAGACTGGTAGAACTACAGACCAGTCAGTCTCACCTCTGTGCCCAGCAAGATCATGGAGTAAATCCTCCTGGAAATTCTGCTCAGGCACATGGAAAACAGCAAGGTGATTGGTGACAGCCAACATGACTTCACTAAATTGGACAAATTGTGGCTGACAAATTCGGTGGCCCTCTACAAACGGGTTACTGCATTGGTAGATAAAGGAAGAGTGACTGACATCATCTACAGGGACTTGTGCAAAGCATTTGATACTGTCCTGCACAACACCCTTGTCTCTAAAATGGAGATAAATATTTGATGGGTGGAATACCTGGTGGATAAGGAACTGGCTGGATTGGCAACTCGGAATTCTTGTCAACAGCTCAAGATCCAGGTTCAGAGATCTGTACTGGGATCAGTATTATTTAACATCTTGGTTCAGGTCATGGACAGTGGGATTGAGTGCAACCTCAGCAACTTTGTGGATGACAGCAAGCTGAGTGGTGTGGTTGATATTCTAGAGGGGAGGGATGTCATTCAGAGGGACTTGACTGGCTAGCAAAGTGGGCCCACGCGTACATCATTAAGTTCAACAAGACCAAGTACAAGGTCCTGCACCCAGGTCAAGGCAATACCAAACATGGACTCAGGATGTGTGATAAGTGGATTGAGAGTAGTCCTGAGGAAAAGGACTTGGGGGTATTGGCAGATGAGAAACTGAATATGAGCCATCAGCGTGCGCTTGCAGCCCAGAAAGCCAATCATATCTTAGGTTAAATCAAAAGAAGCGTGGCCAGCAGGTCAAGGGGGGGGATTCTGCCCCTCTGCTCCACTCTCATGTGACACCCCCTGCAGTGCTGTGTTTGACTCTGGGGCCTCCAACATCAGAAGGACATGGAGCTGCTGCAGTGAGTCCAGAAGCAGCCACAAAGATGATCAGAGGGCTGGAGCACCTCTGCTCTGGGGACAAGCTGAGGGAGATGGGGTTCTTTAGCCTAGAGAAGAAAAGGCTCTGGCAGGAGCTTATAGGGGCCTTATTAAGTACTTATAGGGGGCCTACAGGAAAGATTAAGAGGGACAATTAATCAGGGAGTGTAGTGACAGGATGAGGGATAATTGTGTTGAATTCAAAGAGGGCAGTTTTAAATTAGATAACAGAAAGAAATTCTTTGGCGAGATACTGGAACAGGTTGCCCGCTCCCAGGAAGTCTTCAAGGCCATGTTGGATGGGGCTTAGAGCAACCTGGGCTGGTGGGAGGTGTACCTGCCACGGCAGGGGGGTTGGAACCAGATGAGTTTTGAGGTCCCTTCCAACACAAATAATCCTATGATTCTCTGATGCCACAACCTTTTCCACAGCATCTTTCGGAAATGTCAAGTAAGACTGAGTGTGCCACCAAGGGCTCTGTACTTACATCACTTGCAATGTCCCTGGAAGCTTTAGCAGCCTTGATGGGAATGGCATCTGCCCGCATGTCGTAGCCCTTTTTCTTCTCTTCCTCCATCGCAAGTTTGTACAGTTTCTGAAAGAAAAACAAGCATTCCCCTCTAACAACACTTCTTCTCGGGACATAACAGTGTCCAGAGATGGACACCCAACCCCAGCCCAACCACCTACCTCACTGAAGTTCACTTTGTTCTGCTGCGCTTGCAAAATACCAGGTGTATCTGGCATAATGTGAACGCTGGTTTTGTCTTTCTCCCAGGCCGATACGTACGAGCGCTGGAAGAATGAGCACAGCACAAAATGAGATCATGCAAGCAATGGGCAACAAATTCAGTGAGCAAACTAGGCAAACAAACTGCAAGGGGCCACAACTTTGCAGTGACTCAGGAACACCTTTTATCATGGTCCAAAAACTTTCTAACACATCACCCTTTTCCACACTGCACCCAATCACTGTTCCAACCACACAACACAGATCTGACCTGAAACAGGGAACACAAATCCCTGATGCAAGAGGGTGCAATACAACCCCCCTTGCAAAACCCAGGCCCTGCAGGGAGGGAGCCCAACACCTGGGAAAGGACAACGCTCATTTGTTCACATTGCACACACATGGAAATCTCACTTGGTTCATAATTTCAGAGTTGTGCTTGGCCAGAACCATAGGCATCGAGTCAGGAATGCTCGTGAATTTGATGGTGTCCGGGTGCTGCCGATACTTCTTCTCGCTCAGGATGAGGCTCGCCCTCTTATTCTTCTCATCGTCCAGAGAACCACTTGGGGACCAGCCAATGCCCCTCAGCCACAGAAGGTCAGACTTGTACACATTCTGAAAGGATATGCAAGGACACAGAGCACATCACCAATGTTCTCACTCCATGCAACCACTCCTCACACCAAGGGAAGCTTTGCCTACCGTAACACATTCCCCTGGGTCAACCCACCAGACACCATAAAGGGATTCCCATTAAGTGCAGCTCCTCGTAATTCAGCTCCCCATGCCTACAACAGCACCAGCAGGTACCAAGTCACCCACAGAGCCCTCCCACACCATCTTCTTAGTCTCCTCAGGAAAGACCTGCTCCATTTGGCTATCTCCAGCTGGCAGTGCCACAGGATGATCCTGGTACCCCATTGCCTAATGCTGTTCATACCATTTGCCACTGCACACATGGCTTCCCTTTGCCCACTGGTGGCCCTCCAAAAGAAAATATTCGACTCCGTTGCCCTTGCCCTGTCATACAGAGCTTCCACCACCAGTCATGACCCTCCCTCCAAAATGCTCAAGGCAACACAGGACTGTGCCTATAAAGTATGACCCCACACAATCTTCATCCCTGCCTGTTCTCAACACCCACTCTAAGCAAGAAAGTACGGACACAACCCAATCACACAGAGTCTGCCTGGATTTATGATCCCCCATGGACCTTTTCCAACAACAGAACAGAACACGAGAGACTTCTCGTTTTCACACAGCCAGTAAAGAATAACTTACATCACTCTGAAGGTCGTACACTTTCCTGGCTTGTACAACATCGTTCTGGTCTGGCAGACAGGTCCAGCGATGCAGAGGATGCTTGTAATCAACGTCACTGACCAGCTCCTGGCATTTCTTGGCCAACACGACTCCCAGCATGTCCACTGGGGTGCTGTAGTGTGTCTTTGTCTTCTCAAAGGCTTTCTTGTACTCCCTGTCACTCTGGATCTTGGCCACATGCATTGACCACATCATCTTTGGATCATCCTCTATGTTACGGGCTCCAATATGGTGGCCAAGCTGCTTGCGATAGCCTTCTTTGTACTTGTACTGCAGAGTTAAAGAAGCTCAGTAAGTTTCTGACCAGCTGTTCTCCCTTCAGCCACTAGTCTGTAGTATTGCCCGTGAACAAGCCCTTTGCTAATGGAGCCTGGAAAGATTGCCATGTGATGAGTTGCCTAACCTCGACATAACTCTACTGTCTTACACTTCCATCCCAAACCATGCCTACACTGGCCCACAGGAGGCACATGGAGGCCCAGACAGCAAATCCAACCATTCTGGCTCATAAACCTGGAGTGATGCACGCCAACACACGGGGTCTCATCACAACCTAGGGAACCCCACTGAGAGAAAAGCTCAGCAGAGGGGATGCAAAATGCAGCAAAGAACACCAGACAGCCCCAGCAGGCAAATTGGGCCTCATCCTCTACAGCCCTGTCCGGACCTCACGCACACATCCCACAGCAGCAGACACACTCCACTGCTCCGGACTCTCCTGCACAGTGCTCAGGACCCTTGTTCTCCCAGGCAGGTGTGCAACCTCAGCTGCAGGCCTACAGCCACTAAGCTCTGGAACTGACAAGGGGCAACACAACACATTTTCCCCAATCTCTTACTGAAATATTAAGTCAGACTGACCAGAGCTTGAACTCCTTACAGAAAGGGAACAAACCTGAACTACAGATCCACTCAAGAGAGAGTAAATTGAGCTCTGGCAGAGCCGACCCATAAAAAGATACTTTGTGGCACAGTAATGACTGCCCTACAGCAACAGGACATGCTCCCAGCCCAGAGAGAATTGACAAATGTCCTGGTTACACAAAAAAAAAAATGGTTTGGGTTTCCTTTCCTAATGCCAAGCTCAGCTGTGTATCTCCAACATCAAGGGAGTACAGACTGGCAGCACAAAGGGCAGCAAACCACCTCAAAACTACAGTCTGTTACCTGACAAGATGCTGCCACAAGCCCAGGAGGGACGCTGCTTTGAAATACGTCCATCACCCAGCGACCACAGTTGCTCTCCGCACACCATCTACACATTCCCGCACAACACTGCACACCGAATAACATGCAGGGACAGCTACAAGCAGACCCTCCTGGACCAACATATTTATGGATCAGCTGAATGGCAATGACAGGTAAGAGCTGGCTGCCTTCACTCATCTAAGGTTGCAAACCCTGGCTTTCAACTGCAAGTGCCTGGAAACTGCCCGAGAGGGTGTGCCACCAAGGGCTCTGTACTTACATCACTTGCAATGTCCCTGGAAGCTTTAGCAGCCTTGATGGGAATGGCATCTGCCCGCATGTCGTAGCCCTTTTTCCTCTCTTCCTCCATCGCAAGTTTGTACAGTTTCTGAAAGAAAAACAAGCATTCCCCTCTAACAACACTTTTCTTCTCGGGACATAACAGTGTCCAGAGATGGACACCCAACCCCAGCTCAATCACCTACCTCACTGAAGTTCACTTTGTTCTGCTGTGCTTGCAAAATACCAGGTGTATCCGGCATAATGTGAACGCTGGTTTTGTCTTTCTCCCAGGCCGATACGTACGAGCGCTGGAAGAATGAGCACAGCACAAAATGAGATCATGCAAGCAATGGGCAACAAATTCAGTGAGCAAATGAGGCAAACAAACTGCAAGGGGCCACAACTTTGCAGTGACTCAGGAACACCTTTTATCATGGTCCAAAAACATTCTAACACTTCACCCTTTTCTTTTCCACACTGCACCCAGTCACTGCTCCAACCACACAACACAGATCTGACCTGAAACAGGGAACACAAATCCCTGATGCAAGAAGATGCAATACAACCCCCCTTGCAAAGCCCAGGCCCTGCAGGGAGGGAGCCCAACACCTGGGAAAGGACAACGCTCATTTGTTCACATTGCACACACATGGAAATCTCACTTGGTTCATAATTTCAGAGTTGTGCTTGGCCAGAACCATAGGCATCGAGTCAGGAATGCTTGTGAATTTGATGGTGTCTGGGTGCTGCCGATACTTCTTCTCGCTCAGGATGAGGCTCGCCCTCTTATTCTTCTCATCGTCCAGAGAACCACTTGGGGACCAGCCAATGCCCCTCAGCCACAGAAGGTCGGACTTGTACACATTCTGAAAGGATATGCAAGGACACAGAGCACATCACCAATGTTCTCACTCCATGCAACCACTCCTCATACGAAGGGAAGCTTTGCCTACCAAAACACATTCCCCTGGGTCAACCCACCAGACACCACAAAGAGATTCCCATTAAGTGCAGCTGCCCTTAACCTGGCTCCCCATGCCTACAACAGCACTAGCAGGTGCCAAGTCATCCACAAATCCTCGTCTGCTATTTTCTTAGTCTCCCCAGGAGAGACCTGACCCATTTGGCAATATCCAGTGGGCAGGGGCTTAGGAGAAGCCTTATACCTCATCATTTCATGCTCTACATACCGTTTGTCACCACACACATGGCTTGCCTTTTCCCAGAGACAGTCCTCCAACAAAAAGTATTTGACTTTGTTGCCCTTCCCCTGCCATGCAGAACTCTAGGCACATGCACAACCCTCCCCCCAAAATGTTCAAGGTAACACAGGACTCTTCTGTTGTCATGAAGTATGGCCCCAAACAAACTTAATCTCTGACCATTCTTGAGAAAATCTCAGCAATTTAAAGGTGCACTGCTCTGATATCTTATGAACAGCACAATGAGAAATTAAAGAGACCTAGATGAGGAAAGTTGAAATGGAAATTTCTTTTTAATAGAAACACAGGGCTCATTGTTTTAAATTGAAAGAGAGGAGATTTAGATTAAATATTAGGAAGAAATTTTTTACTGTGAGGGTAGTGAGACACTGGAATAGGTTGCCTAGGTAAATTGAGACAGCCCCTTCCCTGGAAGTGTTCAATGCCAGATTGGATGGGGCTTGGAGCAACCTGGTCTGGTGGGAGGTGTCCCTGCCCATGGCAGGGGGGTTGGAACTGGATGGACTTTAGGTTCCCTTCCAACCCAAACAATCCTATGATTCTATGATTCAGCAAGAAAGCATGGCCACAAAACCATGGCACAGAATCAGCCCAGACTTATGCTCCCACATGGACCTTCTCCAACAACAGAACAGAACACAAGAGAGACACATCTGGTTTTCACACAGCCAGTAAAGAGTAACTTACATCACTCTGAAGGTCGTACACTTTCCTGGCTTGTACAACATCGTTCTGGTCTGGCAGACAGGTCCAGCGATGCAGAGGATGCTTGTAATCAACGTCACTGACCAGCTCCTGGCATTTCTTGGCCAACACGACTCCCAGCATGTCCACTGGGGTGCTGTAGTGTGTCTTTGTCTTCTCAAAGGCTTTCTTGTACTCCCTGTCACTCTGGATCTTGGCCACGTGCATCGACCACATCATCTTTGGATCATCCTCTATGTTACGGGCCCCAATATGGTGGCCAAGCTGCTTGCGATAGCCTTCTTTGTACTTGTACTGCAGAGTTAAAGAAGCTCAGTAAGTGTCTGACCAGCTGTTCTCCCTTCTGCCACTAGTCTGTAGCAATGCCTGTGAACAACCCCTTTGCTAATGGAGCCTGGAAAGATCACCACATGACAAGGTGTCTAAGCATGGCATAACACCAATTTGCCCTACACCTTAATCCCACCTCATGCCTATAGTGGCCCACAGGAGCCACACGGAGGCAAAGATGGTAACTCCAACCAAGCTAGCTGACAAACCTGGAGCGATGCATGTCAGCACACAGAGTCTCATCACAACCTAGGGAACCCCACTGAGAGAAAAGCTCAGCAGAGGGGATGCAAAATGCAGCAAAGAACACCAGACTGCTCCAGCAGGCAAATTGGGCCTCATCCCCTACAGCCCTGACTGGACCTCAAGCACACATTCCACAGCAGCGGACACACTCCACTGCTCCAGACTCTCCTGCACAGTGCTCAGGACCCTTGTTCTCCCAGGCAGGTGTGCAACCTCAGCTGCAGGCCTACAGCCACTAAGCTCTGGAACTGACAAGGGGCAACACAACACATTTTCCCCAATCTCTTACTGAAATAAGTCAGACTGACCAGAGCTTGAACTCCTTACAGAAAGGGAACAAACCTGAACTACAGATCCACTCAAGAGAGAGTAAATTGAGCTCTGGCAGAGCCGACCCATAAAAAGATACTTCATGGCACAGTAATGACCAGCCTGCAGTGACTGGACATGCCCCCAGCCCAGAGAGAACTGATAAATGTCCTGGTGACACAAAAAAAAATGGTTTGGGTTTCCCTTCCTAATGCCAAGCTCAGCTGTGTATCGCCAGCATCAAGGGAGTGCAGACTGGCAGCACAAAGGGCAGCAAACCACCTCAAAACTACAGTCTGTTACCTGACAAGATGCTGCCACAAGCCCAGGAGGGACGCTGCTTTGAAATACGTCCATCACCCAGCGACCACAGTTGCTCTCCGCACACCATCTACACATTCCCGCACAACACTGCACACCGAATAACATGCAGGGACAGCTACAAGCAGACCCTCCTGGACCAACATATTTATGGATCAGCTGAATGGCAATGACAGGTAAGAGCTGGCTGCCTTCACTCATCTAAGGTTGCAAACCCTGGGCTTCAACTGCAAGCACCTGGAAACTGCCCGAGAGGGTGTGCCACCAAGGGCTCTGTACTTACATCACTTGCAATGTCCCTGGAAGCTTTAGCAGCCTTGATGGGAATGGCATCTGCCCGCATGTCGTAGCCCTTTTTCCTCTCTTCCTCCATCGCAAGTTTGTACAGTTTCTGAAAAAAACCCAAACATTCCCCTGTTTTGCCAGTTACTAGGCTGAGCACAAAGAACATAGCAGTAAAACAAACCAGGAACCAAAATCTATTGCACACAAGAAAGTCAGTATATGGGTGAACACTGGGGGTCAAACAAGTCAAACAGATCACACATAGCAGACACCAACCCCAGCGACCCCAGGAACGACAAAGGACGACCAGTAATAGGTGGAATAAACAAAGACACAAAGTCTCCCATAGAAGAGACAGGAAACAGCCAAGCCAATAGACAGATAATATAAGAAAGAGATAGCCACATGTTGTTCTCACAAAGCCCACATTCACAAGCACCAAACCTGTACAGAGCCCAGTTGCAGCAAGAGTCAGGAGGGTCCTTCCCCAACAGGGAAAAATCTGCAAAGTGCATCCACCTCACAGACACACATCCCACCCTTCCTGTAAGTGGTCCCAGCTTTTATGCCCAAAGCAGGACACCTGGCACTCATTTACCCAACGCAGGGCACCTGGGGCTTGTTTACCCAAGGGCTTTCCTTACAAACCCGGCTGCAGCTTGGAGGAAAGCCAAAAGGCAAACTCATCCCCTCCTTTTGAAGGACTGTGGGAACCACCCATATGTCAACCTTAATACAGGGCTTGGGGTTCAGACCCCAGCACTTCATCCCCTCAAACAACACTTCTTCCTGGGACATAACAGTGTCCAGAGATGGACACCCAACCCCAACACAACCACCTACCTCACTGAAGTTCACTTTGTTCTGCTGCGCTTGCAAAATACCAGGTGTATCCGGCATAATGTGAACGCTGGTTTTGTCTTTCTCCCAGGCTGATACGTACGAGCGCTGGAAGAATGAGCACAGCACAAAATGAGATCATGCAAGTAACGGGCAACAAATTCAACAAGCAAACTAGGCAAACAAACTGCAAGGGGCCACAACTTTGCAGTGACTCAGGAACACCTTTTATCACGGTCCAAAAACATTCTAACACTTCACCCTTTTCTTTTCCACACTGCACCCAGTCACTGCTCCAACCACACAACACAGATCTGACCTGAAACAGGGAACACAAATCCCTGATGCAAGAAGATGCAATACAACCCCCCTTGCAAAGCCCAGGCCCTGCAGGGAGGGAGCCCAACACCTGGGAAAGGACAACGCTCATTTGTTCACATTGCACACACATGGAAATCTCACTTGGTTCATAATTTCAGAGTTGTGCTTGGCCAGAACCATAGGCATCGAGTCAGGAATGCTCGTGAATTTGATGGTGTCCGGGTGCTGCCGATACTTCTTCTCGCTCAGGATGAGGCTCGCCCTCTTATTCTTCTCATCGTCCAGAGAACCACTTGGGGACCAGCCAATGCCCCTCAGCCACAGAAGGTCAGACTTGTACACATTCTGAAAGGATATGCAAGGACACAGAGCACATCAGCAATGTTCTCACTCCATGCAACCACTCCTCACACCAAGGGAAGCTTTGCCTACCATAACACATTCCCCTGGGTCAACCCACCAGACACCACAAAGAGATTCCCATTAAGTGCAGCTCCTCGTAATTCAGCTCCCCATGCCTACAACAGCACTAGCAGGTGCCAAGTCATCCACAAAGCCCTCCCACACCATGTTCTTAGTCTCCCCAGGAGAGACCTGCCCCATTTGGCTATCTCCAGCTGGCAGTGCCACAGGATGATCCTGGTACCCCATTGCCTAATGCTGTTCATACCATTTGCCACTGCACACATGGCTTCCCTTTGCCCACTGGTGGCCCTACAAAAGAAAATATTCGACTCCGTTGCCCTTGCCCTGTCATACAGAGCTTCCGCCACCAGCCACAACCCTCCCTCCAAAGGCAACACAGGACTGTGCCTATAAAGTATGGCCCCACACAAACTTCATCCCTGCCCGTTCTCAAAACCAACTCTAAGCAAGAAAGTACGGACCCAACCCAATCACACAGAATCAACCTGGACTTGTGCTCCCACATGGACCTTTTCCAACAATAGAACAGAACACAAGAGAGACTTCTCGTTTTCACACAGCCAGCAAAGAATCACTTACATCACTCTGAAGGTCGTACACTTTCCTGGCTTGTACAACATCGTTCTGGTCTGGCAGACAGGTCCAGCGATGCAGAGGATGCTTGTAATCAACGTCACTGACCAGCTCCTGGCATTTCTTGGCCAACACGACTCCCAGCATGTCCACTGGGGTGCTGTAGTGTGTCTTTGTCTTCTCAAAGGCTTTCTTGTACTCCCTGTCACTCTGGATCTTGGCTACATGCATTGACCACATCATCTTTGGATCATCCTCTATGTTACGGGCTCCGATATGGTGGCCAAGCTGCTTTCTGTACGCAGTCTTGTATTGGTACTATTTGAATGCAGAAACAGCAGTTATCATCTATTTTCAGGATATAATTTAAATTTCTCTGTTGTTAATATAGTGGTTAAAAGTTATATATTTAATATATTTCAATTTTTTTGCACAGTTTTCCTACATTTTTTGTGGTTTTATTGTATGCTGAGAAGGTACTGATTTTTTTATAGTTATATACCATCTCACAGTAAATTATTGTATTTAATTTAATTAACTTTACACCATATAGAATTATACAACCTCTGGGGAGGGCAGCAATACAAGACTGCTGAAACTTTAGACCTCTCCTTTTAAATCAAAAACACCTTCATCCAAAAGTGTGTACCAGCATTATGCCCCACCTTTATTTTCACTCTGTAAGACTTACCTCACTCGCTATGTCTCTGGATGCCTTTGCTGCCTTGAGTGGTATCGCATCAGGAGGAAGATCATAGCCTTTCCTCTTCAGCTCTTCGTATCCTAACTTGTAATGTTTCTGTTGGAGAAGGATTCAAAGTAAGTATTGGAAATAAAGCTCTCTAGAGAGTTTATTAATACTACAACTTTCCTCCCCTGATTATTGAACATAAAGTATGAGATACCAAACACAATTTCATTAATCAAATTAAATTCCATAGCTTGATTTTAATAATGTGTATTTTGTAACTGATTATATAAATATTTTTAAATTACTATCTGTATGTTTTCTGATTAACTCATTCAAGATCAAAATTTTCTTTTACTTAAACATACTGATCTGAGTGATCCACAGCCTTCTACAGAGGTGAATAAAACAACCCCATGATTCTACACCCAATTTCAATTGCAATTATTTTTGTCGTCTGATTTCTTATGGAGGAGTTGATAACATTTCTTTACTTCTGCATGCATTCTATATTTTTTCCATTATAACTAGGAATTTGATGTAAATTACATAAGCCCAGGCAATTTAATGTAATCAGACATTTTAACAAGAATGACAGGCTTACTAAAAATTTCTGAACACATATCTGCGATGTTAATATGATCAGGAGGGATGATAAACTGCTGACTCGTGCAGAATATTTTCTTGGTATTTTTTATATTCTAGCAACTCCACTTCCACTTGGTATTTTAGGAATTCTACTCAAGCTTCCCAGTGCACAATAATTTTCACAGAAAAAGATCACAGATGTGCTTACAGGTGTTAGAATTGCACAATTACTCTACTGCATTTTACACCAAAGCCACAACGGGTAATTCTGAATTCCATTTTAAAAAAACATTGTAGAGACACACTTACATCACTTGCATTAATTAAGTTTGATTTAGCCAGTAAAATTTCAGGCGTATCAGGCATGATGTGAACCTGAGTCTTGTCCTTGTCCCAAGCTTCTCTATACAGTTTCTGAAAAGAGACACAAACAAAAATACCTTGTCTGATAAAAGGCTCACATGCATAGCAGTAAATTCAGTTTACCTTTCCTTTACAATTGCAAAATGAAGATGTACTGTGCAAGCACAAGTGATGTAAACAACGCAAGATATTAAAATCAAATAATGCAATGACTTCTTACTGAAATACCACATTTTTTTCCTCTTTACATGCATGAAATGTCAAGGAAAGACTGTTATGACAATACCTTTACATGCTATGCAGTAAGTGTCTTATTTGCAGTTATTACTGAGTAAGTTATACAGCACTAAATACCTTAATGTTCTGAACACGGCATAGTACTTCTTAACAAGCATCAGTGCCTGAGCAGTAAGGCACTGATTGTAAACATCTGCTATTTGTATATTTTAAGCACATGTTCTGATATGGAGATACTTTTAACAAACGTATACTAATATATCCATTTATTGAATCACGTGTTGTGTCTGTAGAGGCAACTTACATCACTTCTATTTTTGGCATTAGATTTTGCCAAAACGATGTCCATGGCATCTGGGATACTTGTGAACTTAATAGTATCTGGGTGCTGCCGGTACTTCTTTTCACTCAGTATTTCAGAAGCTTTCTTGTTCTTTTCAGATTCCAAAGATCCCAAAGGACTCCATCCAAGGCCTCTGAGCCATTGTAAATCTGACTTATACAAATTCTATTAAGGAAAAAAATCAACACCATACTAGATTATTTTCCTGTTCATTCATTAAATCATATTAAAAGACCAACTGGTATTTTAGCTTCAATCTGATCTATACTGACATCAGAAGAGAGTTATTAAAGATACTTTTCAATAAGCAGTAAATATCTTACAAAAAAATTTACTTAATTAAATCCAGAAGAGGCTTACATCACTCTGTAGTTCGTAGACCCTCTTTGCTTGGGTGACATCATTCTGGTCTGGCAGACAAGTCCAGCGGTGTAGCATCCGTTTGTAGTCTACATCACTAACCAGTTCCTGACATTTCTTAGCCAGAAGGAAGCCCAACATATCCACAGGCATATTAAACTTTGTCTTCCACTTTTCAAAATCTTTCTTGTACTCCCTCTCACTCTGCATCTTAGCTACTTGCATAGACCACAGCATCTTAGGATCATCCTGTAAGCTGCGGAATCCAATGTGGTGTCCCTGCTGCTTGCGATAACCTTCTTTGTACTTGTACTAAAATTATAAAGATTGCATTAGTGAAATTACAGTAAGAAACAGACAGTGGAAAAATATACAAGCAAAATATCAATATATTCACTCAGTTCAATGTTCTTCATTACCAATGAAATTACCATCTTGATATGGCATCTCATGTAAAGGTTTAGTAGCCTTTTGATTAATGTGCATCACTTGGTGTCAGTGAATGCTCTCCCTGGGAATGAACAGAGTCCCTGGAGAGGAAGAGTGCATGGCTATAAGAGGGGTCTCCTGTGCCATCTGATTCATATCCTCATACTGTTCAGATCTCCCAAAGGCTGTCTCACTGAAATATTTTTATGAATAAAATAATCAATAATGAAAAATGCAGATGCTTATGCATTGGAATAATTTCCTAATGATTAATAAAATCTCTTCCATAAATGCAGGAGTTGTATTAATACCAAGTTATGGCAACGGTAATACATGTGTCACCACATCTTCTATCTCAGAGCTATAAAGAGGATTTATCAATAAGGGCACCAGGATCAGCTAATTGGACCAAATTTGTGGCTGCTCTGAGAACACAACATCCAAAAGAGCAGACAGCTCCTAACTTTGTATGACCAGCCACTTCATGGCTGGACCACAATCTTTGGAACTGCTGAGATGCCAGAGCAACCCTTCTTAACTTTTTTTCACTAACAAAAGGTCAGGAAGGAGTTTTGTCAGCAATTCTGCTTTTTACTCCAAGCCACACCTTACCAGAGAGGTGTACCTCGATCTAGTGCAACTCTAGGTTCTAGCAACCAGATAAAGTGTATGTCATATAGAGTTAGAAATGTTGCTTACGTCACTTGCAATGTCCCTAGAAGCTTTGGCAGCTTTCACTGAAATAGCTTCGGGTGTGAGGTCATAGCCTTTCTTTATCATTTCCTCCCAGCCAAGCTTGTATAGTTTCTAAAATTGAAAACAATATTAATTAAAAAGTCTTAGTAATAGGTATGTCACCTTCTATTTAGATATGCTGATGATCTAAATTGCCAAATTCTGGTTACCTCACAGGTTCCAGTTATGAGAGAAAGGCTACTAGAAAGGGAACTGAGAAATGGGAAATTGATAAGCAAGGAATGCAGGTCTTCCAAGTCTAAGGTTAGTGACTAGATTTTCTTTACTGCAGCAGTTTCCTGCTATAGCTTATATTGGGGATTTGAAACATATCTGGGGAATATACGTTTGGGATAACTGAAAATTTTTCAATGGGCTTAGCAAAACTTTAATTAATAAGGCTGTAACATAGACATTTAATAGTCAATTCACTTTGTGCACAGTTGATTTTAAGCACCAGCACTTTCAAGTCAAAGGTTTGCCTCTGAGCAATCATAAAAAGCAAAACCTAAGTATTTTTTACTGGCACAATTGTCACTTTCTTGTATTAAAAAGCTGACAGAAAATTTAGAACCACTGCACATATTTCTTTTCCCATATGTTAAGCTAAAAATATACACAATGAACTCATAAGGAATTTTTAACATGATTGTTTTCTATGGTAAGCAGAGAGTATGGACTCTGCACATGCAGATTTCTAAAACAGGACATATTTTCCATATATTATAATGTAATTTAGGCTGTTACTTTGCTAGCCTGGAGATGATACTTATTGCCACTCCAAAAATACAAACCACATAAAAATTCTTGCCTCTCTTCTAAACACCCTATTCTGTTTCTTCTAACTTACACAAATTAATTACTTATTTTGAAATGGAAGGCATTTTTAAAAAAATGTACTTAAGAAATTAGTTATTAATTTTAAATGTAATAGGAAGTATTTAAAAACTCTACCTGACTGTAGTTCGTCTTGTTCTGCTTTGCCTGTAGAATATCTGGTGTATCTGGCATCACATGAACCTGAATTTTATCCTTCTCCCAAGCTTGAGTATAAGCATGCTATTGAGAAAAGCAACATCAGATGTGTTAATATAAATGATTAAGGTGGTGACAGAGACTTACAGACTGTTTATTGAAATGGATTATATGTGAAATGTTTGCCTGTGCTCACTTTGTTCATTATATTTGCATTCTGCTTTGCAAGGACCATGTCCATGTCATCATTCTGTTTTGTAAAGGGGAACATGCTGGGATGCTGGCGATAATTCCGATCACTTGCAATTTCTGTGGCCTTCTTAGATTTCTCCACATCCAGAGAACCAGCAGGACTCCAACCAATACCCTTGAACCACTCATTGTAATCCTGCTTGTACTCATTCTGGAACACAGAAGGAAAGTTTATAATTTACAAGTGGCTCACACAAAATACTTCTGTTGTTTCAAAAACACAGTCATAATGACCAAAAAAACCCCAAACAAACCCAGGAAAAAAAGGTCACAGCTGTGAATGACAGAAAGAAAATGGAAACTTACGTCACTTTGTATCTGATTCATGTTTCTGTACAGTTCTAAACTCATTGCATCTGGTAGAAGCATGTACTGGTGAATCAGTCGTTTGTAGTTAGTATTGGTTACGCGATCTTGTGCCTCTTTGGCTGCCACGATGCTGAGTGCATCAGAAGGTGTTTGGTAATGAGTCTTGCTCATCTCATAAGCTTTCTTGTATTCACGATCAGACTGCATCTTAGCCACTTGCATATAATGGACAAGTTTGGGATCATCCTGAAGGCTGCGGAAGCCTACAAGTTTTCCTTTGTCTTGTTCATAACCTAATTTGTATTTATACTGTAAAGAGAACAGCGACAGAGACTTCAATTCTATCTTGTAAGAAAGAAAACCCCAAAACTTAGATTAAAAAAAAGACTTTTACATTGTTAAGAAAACATCACAAAGTATATAGAGGTGGTGGATTTGTTCACCTACTGTTAGGGTGCCCTCCAAAGTAAAACAGATGTCTAGCATCCCTTTTAAAAGCCGTACATTTAAAATACTTCCTTAATAAACAAAATTCATAGAATCATAGCATGTTAGGGGTTGGAAGGGACCTCTAGAGATCATCTAGTCCAACCCCAATTTCCTTACAATAGTTTATTCTGCTCCTGCATATGGTTCAATGTAACCTGGGGTTCAATTGCCTTCTAATCTCATTACAAATAACACAATGAAAATATGAAATATGCAGAAAGCAAAAGGCAAAGGAACACAAAAGATCTGGTTTGCTGAAGACATTTCTTTGGGAAAAGTGCACTTTTTATTCTCTTCACAGTGTTGTGTAGAGATACCCATATTAGCTCTAAGATGAGCTATCACAGGCATTAGAATCAGGGTACATTAACCCACACAGTTCATCATTACTACTGCTATCCTGCTTCCATTATTTGGCTTAGGTAACTACTTTCGTGGTAGCCTGCACTATACCTAGAATACTTGAAATCATATCTAAAGACTAACCATAAAATCAAAGATTTAATCATCACTGCCATTAGGTTGACTTATTTAAATGATTAAAATATTCAAGACACTTCCCAAGACCGTTTGCATTTTTTTGTTTAATAAAACCAACAGTTCAATTTTTTAACTCCTTCCTCAATCTCTAATCAACCCTAGACAATGAACTACACAGACCAAGAATCAACTCCTTTTTCCTTCACTGCTTGCTGCTTGGAGAGAACTCAGAATGGAATTATCTTCCCCAGACTTGGAGCAGTGGCAGAGCAAATTGACTTTGCAGTGCCTGGAACATCCCTTATTTGTCAAAAAAATTGTTGGGCTAATTAACATGTCTTTAGGCCCTAGCTTCACCCCTCTCTCAGGCTGGATTTGCCCCTGCCACAGCAAATCCCTCATCACTGACACACAAAGGATTTCAGAATGGTCTTTATTCCAGAAGCTTGTACTGTCTGCACCATGAAATTTAATGGGACTTTCACCAAAGGAATAAAGATAACTGTATCACAGCAGTAAAAACAGTTTAAGTCTCTATCTGTTCTTTTCAAATATTTCTAAGAACGATCTCTGAACATTCTGTCTAAACTACAAATATACAACACACATTTATAAAGTATAGAAGTATGACCACACTACGGAATGAATTAATTTTTTTTAATAAGAGTCCCTCATATCTTCTTACCTTCCTAATAAAGAAATTATTCTTTAACCCTGTTAGGAAATGTATTAGAATATATATAAAATATATCAGAATTACTTACAAGCAAGAGAATAAAGAGACTTCATATAATTGGCATATAAAATTGAATTCTGTCAAGAAATCTATGTTTTACAGTATCTGAAATGGATATTTTTTCTTACTTACATCACTAGCAATATCCCTAGAAGCTCTGGCAGCTTTAATAGGGATAGCATCAGCTCTGAGATCATACCCTTTCTTCCTAGATTCTTCAAATGAAAGCCTGTACATTTTCTGTAAAAAGAAAAAAAAAAAAAAAAAAAAAAAAAGAAACATCCTTTAAAAGAGCAAAACACAACATACTTAAATAAAACTCTATTCATTCTGTATGATAACTTGAAACACAGACTATCCATACATTTAACAGCCCTTGAACAGTTGTTCAAGACACTCAAGCACACAGAGAGATGAATACTCCTTCAAAATAAACTCCAATCCTAGTATCCATACATCAATGCAGCTGGACTGCACTATAATCCGTAATAATAATCTACAACAAAAGAGCAAGAAATTGTATTTGTTTCCCACATGCACAAAGATTGGTGAAAAGTTACATCTACAAGGATGCTAGCTTTTAAAAAATTGAGATAAATATGTCTATTTCTGTGCACATTAAAATGTGCACAACTGCAAACAATCCTTTGCTTAGCAAATGCAGATTTACCAATTGCCTACTGAAAAACTGTCTAAAATAACATCTGTTACCAAAAAGAATAAATTCAATCTGCAAGAAAGAATTTTTAATCCAGGCCAAAATTTTGTCCATGGGGAAATAAAATAATAAATACAGTAACAACACAGATAGTACTCAAAGTCTACTATTTTGTTAGTAACTACTATATTTTGATGACCTACATGAACACTTCAAAATCTGACTATAAATATTAAGGTTTCTTCTCGGCAACCTTTGGTATTTAATTTCAGGGAAGGAAGCAAGGAAAAGGAAATTAATAGATTTTTGTGAAATTACTACATGTTAGGAAAGTGAGAATTAGGGAGACTTCTGTATGCTGCCATCTCACTCATTCCTAATTAAAAAAAAAAATAGAGGCAATGTTGTAGTCTTACAAACAGTACTCACATCACTTAAATTAAATGCATTAACTTTTGCTAAAGCAATCAGTGGAATATCTGGTGTGAGGTGAACTTTCTTTTTGTCTTCTTCCCATGCTTGTTTGTACTTGTGCTGGAAGGACAGAAAAGAAGAGATGTCAATGTAACAAAATAAATTAAATAAAACCATTTAAAATAATATTTCCTATTTGAAATAAACTTCATAGGGATGCAACTACTAACATGGTAGGAACAACTGTCTTTTTATTTTGGCATTTAAAAGCAGTGTGAATCAGGAATCACTCTTATGATTAACTAATTGTGTGAGGCCGAAATAAAAGTGGAAGGAATACCAATTTTCCTGGAGTATTTGATTGCTTGGCTCTTGCCCAGCAGTGTATTCAAGCACATTCAGTGGGAGAAAACTATAGGTTTCAAAATGTACTGGGTCTTGAGGGGATTTAGGGAGGTCTTCAGCTCAGGAACTGGCTGGGCATCAGTCTACCCATGGGAGGTGGTGAATGATTGCTTTTGCATCACTTGTTTTGTTTTCTTTCTCTCTTCTCCCACTTCTCCTTTGCTTATTAAATACTTTTTATCTTAACCCACAAGTTTTCTTGCTTTTACTCTGCCTTTCCTCTTCCTCCATCCCACTGGGGATTGGGGAGGAAGTGAGTGAGTGGCTGTGTGCTGCGTAGCTGCCTATGGGGGTCAATCCACAACTGAAAGCCAAGTCAGGTGTACAAAAAAATTGTTAGAGGTGGAAGATTATTAGTTAATCTCCTGGGAAATAAACTGGGAGTGGTAATAGAGCTCTGCTTAGAGGAAATGGAGCCAAGGAAAGTGCCCATAAGATTCTGATGGTCCCTGTAACTTCAATGCACATGAACTCTAGGCATTTCTAAAGAACACCAGTGCATTACATGAGTTCAGTAGGAGAATCAGAAAACAAATATCTCATTATAAAAGCACTCACATCATGCAGTAATTTCATATTAATGTAACAGGCATCAGATAAAACAGACTATACATTTAAAAGTCTAAATCCTATTTCCAAGAGGGATCACTCCAGTATTTTTAGCCCCTAGATTTAAACTGCTATATTTCTATAATCAGTCATGTTGGGTAAACTTTATTAATAAAATGTGACCCTCAGTGTGTCTTTCTACATATTTCCTAGAAATATTAGGGTTATTCTTTGCTTTCAGGTATATCAAAGGTCTATTAATATGAAACACAATTACAGTCAAGCATATTCACTCGCTGCCAAAATTGACAATTTCCAAAGTTATGCATACAGCACGATCGACTATTACATCAGGGATAGTTTGTTTCTTACTTTTGCAAACTTATATGAATTTTGATGAACACTTTCTTACCTCATCCATGATTTTAGCATTATTTAAAGCTAAGACCATGTTCATGGAATCCATAGGAACAGAATACTTCAACTTGTCTGGGTGCTGGCGATACTTCTTTTCACTAACAATTTCCATCGCCTTTTTGTTCTTCTCAGCTTCCAGGGAGCCCAGTGGCATCCATCCAACACCCTTCATACTTTCATCATATTCTGCTCTGTATTGATTCTGGAAGCAGAAAGAAAATAATTAGTTGCATGAAAAAGTCTGTAAATCATGACACTTCTTCCTGTGTTTAATGAATATTAAATTTTGAATGCATTTATTCTAAAAAGAGCTCCCTTGAAGAAGGGGATTATCTTGAACCACTATTCTGAGGGGAAAAAAAAAGGCCCCCTTCTCTAGTGGTTGAACATCCCAGAAAATCTGAGAATATAGCTACTTAACTGGTTTTCCCTTCTTCTGAAAAGCTATATTTTTGGAAGTACAAGATAAAACTATTAATGAAAAGTAAAGCTTTTCCTGTCTTGGCATGCACACGAGTAGTGCTCCTGAAGAGCCTGATGGGACATGTAAGCAGTATATACCCATTTTGCTTTATATATAAAACTACTTATTTCTGAGCCCAAATTCTTCAGCAATAGGTGTAATTTAATATTTCAGAGTCTTAGAAAATACAATGGCTGTCGTTAAGGTCTCATTTCATTTACTACACTTTAGTATATAACTGAACTAATTTCACTAAGAAAATACTATTTATATTACAGTATGCTTTCCTAAACTAATCATTGATTCATAATGCAAAGGTTGAAGAATCTCTCACTTACATCACTTTGTATCTGCATCATGTTTTTGGCCAATTCAAGACTCATAGCATCAGGCAAAACATTGTAGGTATGGATCAAGTTTTTGTAGTTTGCATTTGTAGCCACTTCCTGCGCTTTCTTGGCTGCCACAACACTGACCATGTCAACTGGAGTATGGAAATTAGTCTTTGCCTTCTCATAATCTTTTTTGTATTCACGATCAGATTGCATCTTAGCCACCTGCATGAAGTGCACCAGCTTGGGGTCGTCTTCAAGGCTGCGGAACCCAATATGTTTTCCTTTCTCTTTTTCGTAGGCTAGTTTGTATTTATACTGACAGCAGGAAAGAGAAAGAACAGCAAAAACTTAAATCAAAAGAATGCACTATTATGATCAATTTTATCTCTGAAAACATAGAAAAGATTTGTTCTTTTTCACCACAAGATCTCAGTTTTAGTCATTTAAATGTAGTCAGTATCACAAAATAGCCTGTTGAACACAGGCACACAAAGCTTAGCAGCTTGCTGAAAACAAGAGAAAAAAAAGCACAATTCATTGCTGTTCCACTGGAGAGCAAGTACTGCACAGGTTTATCCCATCAAGCATATAATTGAAACCTAAACAACTCAAGATGCTTGAAAAAACACACTTGCACATAACAGAGCACTTTGAAAGCGTTCTGACTGTCCTTGTAGCTACTCTGAGTACTATCACACAATCAAACTTACATCACTTGCAATGTCTCTGGAGGCTTTGGCTGCTTTTATTGGAATGGCATCTGGCTGCATATCGTAACCTTTCTTCTTGTCTTCCTCCCATCCGGCTTTGTAAAGTTTCTAATTTCAAAAGTAAAAGAGAAAAAGTACTCTATTATGAAGGTAGTACTGAAGTACCCTACATTTTAATTTAATATTATTCAAAAAAGTCATAAAATGTACACCAAGTTTTGACCTATGCAACAAGCACTGGATGCCCACTGTGAACATGATAACTCACATTACTCATCGTGATCTGGTTCACTCTAGACTGCAGAATCTCTGGAGTATCTGGCATAACATGAATGCTGGTCTTCTCCTTGTTCCATTTATCAGTGTAGAGCCTCTGCAATTACACAATAATTGAAAAGGCATTGCACTTATTAAATAAGAGCTTCTTTTGTTTCTCTCATTTGTAATAAATAATAAACAGTAAGGTAAAGTTTCATAAGCACTACAAATAAGCTTCACAAACATAACTGCTGAGTGGCAATATTATATTCCTCCTCTTTCTTTATTACTTTGAGAAATTTGTAAAGTATGTTTTGATAACTAAAATATTGAAACTGAAAATTTTCAGTCTGTATTCTTCCCTGATTTAATGCAAGGTATAAATGTGGGTTTTTTTTCACACACTCTCTTTCCATGGCACACATGGAAAAAGGATCAGTGGTGTCCCAGATAACTAGGGACAAAATAAAGAACTCCACTTTTCCAAGGAAACTGGTACAAAACTGACAAAATTTCTGGGTTTTTTCAGCTCATTGATTACAAATACTACTTCCTGCAGAAAAAGAGCAGTTTACCAAAGCACTATAAATCTGGAGAAGACATCTTTAATCACATACACAAATCAGAAATCTTTAACCTTTATAAACAGAAAATGAAACTCCCTTAATTACAAATACAGTCTGAGGCTTCCATCATCCCTTTGTGTCCAGTCTTAACCAAGCAAACCACTACACCCATATGAAATTCTAATTACTATTTACAGTGGCAATGCACCTGCCCCACAATTTCACATGACAAAGACCCAATCTCTGTCTCAGTCATGACCATCTGAACAAATTCTCACCTTATTCATGGTCTTAGCATTTTGCTTAGCTAGCACTTGTTCCATTGCATCCATCGTAATAGAATACTTCAGTTTGTCTGGGTGCTGCCGATACTTCTTCTCACTGAGAATCTCTGTAGCTTTTTTGGCCTTTTCTACATCCAGTGACTGAATTGGTATCCAGCCAACTCCTCTCAACCAGTTATTAAAGTCTGCTTTGTACACATTCTTTTAAAAAATAAACAAGGAAAAATACAGTGAGACAAGGAACATTAGAATGCCCATATACATAAAAACAGGTAAGGCGTTAAAACTTCTCCTGGTCATTCATTTTTGAAGGAAAATTAGAAAAGCCTGCTATAACTGCTATTGTTTTCCAAATTCTTAACAACTACTAATGTGTTAGGGATAAAGTCTTTTCACCAAACCAATGTGTAGAACTCACACTACAAACCAAATGCACAGACCTTAGAACAAATTTTGAGTGGTAAATATGAAAATCTGACAAAAATATAATAATTTTTTAAATGACACTCTTGTTTGTTAGTAGACTCAGTTTGCAGTAGAATTAATTCAGGGCAATTGTTTCAACAATTTCTGCTTAGTGGCCTGGTTCTGCACAGTCTTGAAAAGACACCATTCTATTTAATCATACTTTATAACATGGCTGTTAGAATAGATAAAGGTACATGAATGCTGTGATAATAAAATCTGTTCCTGAACTGCAGTGTTAGAAGTACCAGAGAGAATATCAGAGTCTGAGATAAAGAACACGTTCTTTCCTAGTATGCGTATACAGGGCAAAATTTGTCCTCAAGTATCCCACTTTTCTCCTTGCAAACACCCTGAGTTATACATCCAAGCAAGCTCAGATAAAATATTTGAGATAAAAATTTCTGTGTTTGAAAAGAACAGTGTCTAAAAGCCAGATCATCTATTTGTTGGCTAATGGGAACATGCACATTATTGTCTACAAACAATGTGTAGAATCTGAAGAACACTTTCAATCAGATTATTAATGTTTTGGGGAATTTCAGATTTGTCAGAGGACTGTTAATGCAGATGAAATTATATACTTTCTGGATAAATAAGGAGATCCTAAAGTTACACTAGTGACAAAAATAAATGCAAACATGTCAAAAAATTAACAGAAACTACAAAGCTTTTTTATGAATCCTTATCATGCATGGCATATGTGTCTGTTGGAGGACAAAGGCGAGAAGGAAAAGTGAACAAAATGAATAAATTTCAAATCCCTAGCAATAATACAAACGTAAATTACGTATTTTTTCAGCAAACTTAAACAAACTATAGCCAGAATTTTTGACTCTGTACATAACCTATGATGTCTGACAATACAAATAACACTCGTAGTAATAACACATAGTAATTACAAATCCATCTACAAAAATACACAAATTGGAAAAACATGTTCATTTGCTGAGAATTAGCCAAATATGTAGAGACACAAAGAAAGCTGTTACTTGCTAGGTAAGTTCCCTAGAATTTATCACTACACATAATTCTAATAATCTTTGGAAAACACAGGGTTCCAAACCAGACATTTGCATCTCAATCTACTGTTAATCCAATATAGTTCATTTTTTAGCCTTAAAGCGTTAATAGTGTAACACAGTCATTCTGAGAAGAAAACAATGAGCTGATTAATCATTACATACATCACTCTGAAGCTGCATCACATTCCTTGATAACTCCAGATTCACAGAATCAGGCAAGAGTGTGTAATTGTGAATTGACTGTTTGTAGCCAGCGTTTGTAACTGCTTCTTGGGCTTTCTTGGCAGCCACCACGCTGAACATATCCAAAGGAGTATGATATCTGGTCTTGGTGACCTCGTAATTCTTCTTGTATTCACGATCTGATTGCATTTTGGCCACATTCATGTAATGAACAAGTTTAGGATCATCTTGCAGGCTACGGAATCCAACGTGTTTGCCTTTTTCTTTCTCATATGATTCCTTGTACTTGTACTAGAGACAAAGGAAAAGCAAGCCTTACCCACTTTGGAAAGATAAAACATACTTTTAATACTTTGAAACTCAATATTTTAACAACTGCAGTTCATTCTATACACTCATATATTGTTTTTCAGATAGCAAGGGATTATTGCTGGATTTCTC
The DNA here is from genome assembly GCA_028020825.1 of Podargus strigoides. Lineage (NCBI taxonomy): Eukaryota > Metazoa > Chordata > Aves > Caprimulgiformes > Podargidae > Podargus > Podargus strigoides. The sequence continues at coordinate 1,844,053 of CM051625.1, read as the reverse complement.
AGTTTGTCTTGACCTCTGCTATAGATCTGAACCTAGATATGCAGTTACATGCCCTCCCTTGCCATTGCCTCTGCTGTATTATATTTTACTGCCATAGACTTCTAACTCACAGGAACATTCAGCTTTTAATTAAAAGATTAGCATAATAACACGAAAAAACCCAAGGCAACTGGATATCCCAATATTCAGCTATTGGGAAGAGACATGTTTAAGTGGGAAATTAAAGTCATTTGTACCCTTTGCTGAAGTTAATTTTTGTCTATATTCCAACTCTCCTTTCATAGCTTGTATCAGACAGCACACCAAGTTTTACTGTTGCAAATTGATGTAGCTGCCTGAAAACTGCCTGAAAACACATGTCTGCACAGCTCCTGAATGCTAGACAAGTAGAAGTACAGGTCATCAGCAATTAAGAATACAGTATAGCTAAATTATAACAAAGGAACTTTCAAATAAGCCAGTGAATACTTGAAGCACATACAACAAACAGCCCCAGCTCACCAGCACTCACAGATGATATGATGAATTTCCAAAGAAACAGGGTTTTTTTGGAGGTTTATGTAAACATATGAATTCACCTGTTATTTCACAGTATCATGAGAGTTTCTCTTCTCAGAGTTAAGTTTCTCTAATCCATTACATGTATATAGCATATGTTTGATAGCATAATATGTTACAGGAAGCTGTTAACACAGTAGATGTATGTATTCCACTTTATGTAAATTATACTTACATCACTTGCAATATTTCGAGAAGCCTTAGCAGCAATAATAGGAATGGCATCTGGTTTCAGGTGAAATCCTTTGGCAAAGAGCTTTTTACAGTCTGCTTTGTAGTTAGCCTTATAGGGAAAAAAGGTATGAGTTCTCAGTGTTACGAGTAGCAATTTAACAATGTTGGGTTTTATTACAGATATAGGAATCAAAATATTCCGTTTATTCTGTGCATTTGCAAGGAAAAATTTTGACCTGTACACAAACTACAGTTATATTATGATAAACACATTTACTACAAAGATAGGAGAGTCCTTCAAGGCAATCAGTTTAATTCAGGTAGCTAAATCATTAACTCCATAAAACTGCAAAAACTAAACTGCATAAAATTGCAAAAACTGCAAGTTTTATGCAGAACAACTCTATCAGTGACATTTTTGCCCTTGCTTAGGCAAATCCTCTTTTCATTCCACTGAACCTTCAGAAATTTTTTTCTGTTAGCTTCAAAATCAGGTCTGGTGGTCTTAATCAACTGAAGAAATCAGTCTGGCTGCCTTTTTGTTAGCAGTTGGCATCTGCACAGACTAATAGTATTCAAGGGTTTCTACAGTGGAGACCTTTATGGTGCTGGGGTGTTGGATGGATGCAAGATGTGATGGAAAGCAGGTGAGGTAGTAGCTGAATGGCAGAAAAAAGCATTACTGTCTTTCCACTGGATGAGTTCATTTTCTTCAAAAGCCCAGCAACAGGCAGCAGCATAGAGAGAACTTGTGCTGCTTGCCTATGCAATGTGTTCTATATAAAAGTAGACGACACAAGTCTCCAAACCTATAGGAATTTGAATAGTAAGTCATGCTGCTTTTTTCATTCAGTCTATCCAAGTAGTTCAGCAATAAAGCACTGAAATATGTTTATGTTCATGAGTGCTCATGAGTGCTTAAAAATTTGCTTAACAAGAACAAAACTCATTGACTTCTAGAAGTAAAAGTTTAGCTGAATTAAGAGCTTGTGCATTTCTATATCCAATATCATAGCACAAGTAAATAAAAGGTTTTTTTCTATTTCATAAATGACAAAAATATATTATTGAACAAAATGTTAGTTATATGCTCACATCACTCAAATTGAAGGCGTTGACTCTGGCTTGAATAAACTGAGGGATATCAGGATCCAGGGTGTATTTGTGTTTTACTTTTTCACCCTCTTGCTTATATGTTATCTGCAAAGAAAAACAAACAAATACTTGTTGACAAGTACAAGGTAGGTAATATCAGTATCAACAAATAGAGACAATCCCACACTGCTTAGTTCTTACCACCAAATTGCAATTCTACTATTTTAAAATTTAAAGGTATTTATAGATGGAATATCAGACAGTAACATAAAAATCATAAATATGGTTAAAAAAAAATTATTCATTAATAATGAAAAATTTCTTACATCACTCAGTTGCTTGGTGTTGTGCTGAGCTAAAACCATTGGTATTGCATCTGGTATGCTTGTAAATTTGATGGTGTCTGGGTGCTGACGGTATTTCTTTTCATTTAATGCATCTCCAGCCTTTTTAGCTTTCTCAACATCCAGGGACCCGAGAGGACTCCAACCAATACCCTTGAGCCAGCTGTTATACTCTTCTTTGTATGCGTTCTGAAGGAGAGAAAGCCAACATGGACCAAGATTTTCCCACAGAACTGTAATAATTCTCTTTAAAACAATAATCACATAGCTTAGCTAGTGTGTTCTACATTAGCAGGATGTATTTATAAATTCTTGAAGGGAACAGCAGATATTTTTCATGCTTCTCTGTGATTTCATAAGGAAGAAAACAAGCTATTGTATTTTTGATTCATGATTCATTTCTTCTCAACTGTAACATCCCTTCAGTATTTACTTACCTTCCTTTTCTTTGACTCCTGTGAAAAATTTCATCAACCTTCAATTCTTAGTAAACAATTCTAAATTACCATATAGTGACCATTTAACATGGTTTAATTTGTTCTGTGTTGCAGCAGACTCTGTGAGATTTGGCCTTATACAAAGGTCCACAGAGCAGAGGCTCAATTTTTGGTTTTCTTCCTATAGTTCCTTCTACAGTAAAATATGCAGAATTCACAGACTGCAAGTGAAAAATTTATCTTGGCTACTAAATATGCAGAAGGTTATCCCATATAAACATTCAGACAGGGTTAATGCACAGTCTGAATGCAAGGATATTGTGGACACTTTAAGACTCTTCTGTGTTCTAACTCTAAAAAGAGTGGTCCTCCATAGGGACCCATACAGAGTCCAATTCCACAGTATACAAAAGAGGTGGAGAGTGCAACCATGCATGCCCAGTCAAACATTTAAAACTCTGTATCTGCAAGAAGGGCTGAGAAGGTTCTAGGAGAGATCTCCTATGGTAGAGATCTCTGGAATGTATTTCTCATAATATCAATAGCTACACTTTGTCCGCTCCCTCACCCTAAATAGTTAATAATAGTCCAACTGGACTATCATATCTCTCTCATGTGAAGACAAAGCAAGACAACTTAGAAGAAGTCTTAAAGAATAATGAAAAAAGAAGTTAGCTGCAAAACAAAGTTTTCTGAGAAAATGTGAAAAAAAGGTTCATTTGAATTCAATATTCCAGAATTCTGCTCTCTGCTGATATGTAAACATCAAAATCCTGCTGAGTAAAACTCACCTAGAATTTGGTATTTCTAAATACCACTATCGGCTGATAAAACTTCTAACGATTTTCCCCGAGACACAAGAAAAACAGACCCTTCCCATACAGTAATGGCAATTTTCATGGAATAGAAGCTCATATCTCATTTTTCACAGTGTGCAGAAAAACATGCATGCAATTGCAATCATTGAAATACTTACATCACTCTGAATTTGCATCATGTTCTTTGCAAGCTCAACATCCATGGCATCTGGCAGATAAGTGTAGTGATGGATCAGGTTTTTGTAGTGGGCATTAGAAGCTACATCCTGAGACTGTTTAGCAGCCTGGATACTGTACATGTCAGGAGGTGTATGATAGTTAGTCTTGGTCTTCTCATAATCTTTCTTGTACTCGCGCTCAGACTGAATCTTTGCTACATGCATGTAGTGGACCAGCTTAGGGTCATCTTGCAGGCTTCTGAAACCAACGTGTTTTCCTTTAGCCTTTTCATATGCTTCTTTATATTTATACTAGAAACAGAGTAAAGAGATCAATTGTACTGTGGCATGGCTATTGATGTTCACACTAATGCAAAAGAAAAGCTCTCATGACTTTCACTGGAAAAAGAAGCTGCAAGTAGTTCAGAAAGATAAGCTCTCCTAAATGGCACACTCAGCAACTGTACCTACATTAGCTTTTCTTGCTCCACCTGTACACAACAGTTTACACACACCACAATAATATTTATCAAGATTAGTTTTTCTCGTAAGGAAGGAAAAATGTTTCCCAAGTATTCCCGTGTGGAAAGGTGTATGAAAAAATATCAGAATAATTACACAATCTTTCCCAGTTATTTGAAAGCAACAGCAAGCAGCTTCCTCCAGTTACATGAAACCACTGAAACATATCCCAGTTTATACAATTTGCACTAAAAGACCCTCTGATTCACGTATAAGCCATACTGCACTGTATAACCAAAAGCACCCTTAGCACGTATCTCATGGTGCAGATGTCTCCCCCCAGGCTGTGTTATAATGCCAACACCAGCCAACATCGTTTAACTAGTGGCGGGATGATCTGGTACCTGCTTGTCCTGGTACAGGCAGAGCCAAGTGGGACAGTTAGAAACTCCCTAACTGCACCTGGTCCTCTTGCCTGGGCAACAGGGACCATACACGTCCCCTAACTGAACCTGGAAATCCTGTTGACTATTCAACATACCTGAGACCCCTCCTGCCCTGATCACAAGCCCACTCTGAAAGCTGCAAAGATAACCTAACAAAAATAATGGCCAAAAAGGAAAAGTCAGCTATCTTGGACCCAATGAATAGCAATCCTAAGTGAGACCCTTTGATATCTCCTGGATCGCAGTGGGCTGTGACCAGCATCTCCCCTGAGCTGGGACACCTTTTAGGCACAAACTCCTCAAGGACCACCTGCTGACAAAGGATACCTTGTACTAAGTTAGTGTGAATCTCATCATTCTCAAATCTGTAATTAAGTCACTGTTTTATTTACAACATATTCTACTGAATCACCTTGTTAATCTTTAAATTGTTTAATGATTAAGAGCTGCTGAAATTCAACCTTTTGATTTACCTCATACCATTAATAAATCTTGAATTGCTGCTAAATCATAACTCTGTCAAAATGTTTCCATCCATGACAGGTCTGTAAATATGTGCTAATGTAGTATATATTCTGAAAATTTGCCACAGAATGATTGCAAGAACTACTGATTTCATTTCTTCTGTGAAAAGTGGGTTAAGAAACACAGTGCAGTAGAATTTGCCTATCTAAAGCAAACAAGGTGAGCACAAAATAAGTTCTACACAAACTAAGCCTCTGGGAAAGACTAAGAATCTCTTTCTCATAATATTGACCAGTGAGACTTATGCAACCTATGAGGTCTACCAGATAGCCTTTAACAGACAACTTTTTAACTAAATGTGTAAGAAAAGTATACCTGGAATAGATACTTACATCACTAGCAATGTTTCTTGAAGCCTTGGCTCGAGTAATTGGAATAGCATCAAGTGACACATTGTTCCCTTTAGCTATTAGATCATGGTAGTCTTGTTTATAATATGCCTAAAAAAGAAAAGCCATATTATTCTAGAGAGTCTAACAATCACATGAACTATATGTAAGTCAAAACTACTCCTAAGCTACTCCAGGCAATTCTTCAGGAGCAGATGTAATGAGGATCATATACAGCTATCAGTCTTCATTTATGAGAACAGATTTATCTGTCGATTGAATGATTACATGATTAAATAGTATCTGGCTGGAAATTCAAATGACACCAAGAACAAAAAATTACGGTGATACAAGTTGATTATACAGAACTGGATATCTGTGAAAGGAATCTGCAATAGGAGTGCATCTGTAACATATTACTCAAAAATTCATTAACAATGAGTAAAACATCTTGTAAAGAAGTCACTTACATCACTGACGTTAGCTGCGTTGTATCTAGCTTGGATAAACTGTGGGACATCTGGGGTAAGAGTATATTTATGTTTAACCTTCTCTCCAGAAGATCTGTATAGTTTCTGTAAAATACATGATACAGAAATAAACCCTTCCTTCCTTGTATAGCTAGCTCCAGCTCACTGTAAATTAACTGAGGGTTTATGTTTGATTTTGCAAATAAATGGACATTGCTACCTATCTCACAAAGACTGAGGTTACACTTTTCATATAGAATTATCTTATTGATAGCAGGAATGCACCTTAAAAGCTCTATACAGTTTTTACTCAGTAAAATTAAGACATTTAATAGACATAAAATCCCATTTCTGAAAGAGCAGGATAACAAGGGATGATAGGAGAGTGCAACACAAAACAAAGTTTGCTGGTTTATGATGATAAACATACTGTGGTTCATCATATATTCTGTAATTCATTCATTATTGTAGGTAGTAAAACATCAATAAACAAATTGAACATTTCACATTTCTTAAATCAAACGTATTTGAGATATATTTAAAATATAAATGGACACAATCAGATGATGTGAACTGAAAGAGCTACATGATTCCATAGAGATTTGCAGACTTATACCAGGAAATTACTCAGGCAAAATTAGAACACAAAGCAATGACAACACAGAGAAACACTTTCAGGCTAACAGTACTTTAATAAATTTTAAAGACAATGCTCAACTCGTCAGTAGACACATCTCTACTTTACTATAACACCCATTTCTTTCTCTACTTACATCATTGAGTTGAACTGAATTCTGTTTGGCTTGGACCATTACCGGAGAGTCCACCACACTTGTAAATTTAATGGTGTCCGGATGCTGACGATATTTCTTTTCATTCAAGGCATCTCCAGCTTTTTTAGCTTTTTCTACTTCTAGTGAGCCAATGGGGATCCACCCAATGCCTTTCATCCAGTTATTATAATCTGCTTTGTATGCATTCTAATAAAGGAGTGAAAACAGTGTTTGAAAAGTTAGGAATTAGAAAAAACAATTCAGGGACCTGTCCTGAATCTTCACGTTTTTACTTGAGACATCTCAAAAAAGTTCTGTTCACATGAGGTTTTACTTACATCACTCTGTATCTCCATCATATTTTTGGTCAGCTCCACACTCATTGCATCTGGTAAATAAGTATAGTGGTGTAGGAGGTTCTTGTAATTAGCATTGCTGGCAATCTCTTGAGCCTTCTTGGCACCAGCAACATCAAACATATCCATTGGAATGTTGTACTTAGTTTTTGTTTTCTCATAATCTTTCTTGTACTCCCGCTCAGACTGCATCTTGGCTACCTTCATGTAATGAACGAGTTTGGGATCGTCTTGGAGGCTCTTGAAGCCAACGAGTTTACCCTTGGTAAGTTCATAGGCTTTTTTATAGTTAACCTGTTAGAATATAATAGAACACAGAGAACATAATCTTAACTGTAGTAACTTATCAACAAGTAAATTAAAAGCAAAGGCTACCCTTTGTTTTCTACAAAGAGTATCCATCACTTTTAAGTCAGAGAGAACTCAGGGTTCCATTGCTCATGGAGCTGTTACTACTGACCTACTCCTCGTGATTTTCCTTAACCATACTGAAGTGCAAGATAGCCTATTTATTCACAGAGAATTACACGATGAAACAGACTTTTCTAAATGTAATTACACAAATACACTAGTGAAGCAATGAAACACCAGTAAAAATATAACTGTTAAATACATGCAATAACATGCTCAAAAAAAGGCAATAAAGAAGATATCGTTCAGATATCCTGAAGAAACATAACTGCAAACATTGTTTAAGTAAACTCTTGAATTAAACAGTTCCTTTAGGAAGGATGTACTTACATCACTGGCAGCCTGTCTAGCAGCCTTGGCAGCTCGGATAGGAATAGCATCACTTTTTAGATCATATCCCCTTGATTTCAGTTCTTCCAATCCCGTTTTGTAATAGTTCTGGAAGAAAAGGTGAATTTTGAACAAACAGGTTCTAGCTAACAGAAACTTCATATAGTAAGTTGAATCAAGAGCTCTGGATTCAAAATATACTTACATCACTAATATTGTAGGCATTAACTTTAGCCTGTATAAACTGGGGCACATCTGGAGGGAGGTGGTACTTGTGAATAATTTCTTCACCTTTGGATTTATACCTTATCTGCAAAGAAAAATGAAGCAAGAAATTTAGCAGTCAAAGGTTTATAGGTCGTGAAAGTTTAATAATGCTGAGTGACACAACTTAAAGATCGCGTTACCTCGCTCACAAAGACGGACATAGATGAAATCCTAGTCCTTGTCAGTTATTGACTTAACTGAATACATTAAGAATGATGGACATAAACAAAACCACAAACATACACACTAAAACTTGACATGAACAGCCAACTGAAAATCTAAAAAAAAAATCTGATTTAGAACTTGATGATAAGGTGAAGGTGTCCACAGTGCAGAAATTGATAATGTCAGAGTGCAGCAACGTGTTTTCTAAGCTTACTTACATCACTCAGCTGTTTGCTATTAATCTCTGCTTGCTTCTGTACTGGAGAGTCAGCCACTTGAGTAAATTTGGTTTGATCGGGATGCTTTTTGTAGGTGTGCTGAAGGAAGATAATAAATACATTTGCAGAAAACGCATATAAGCAAAACTTTTATAAGACATAGCAGTGTAGCATTACTTGGGGCAGTAATTACTTGGGATAGTAATTACTTGAGATAGATAGTAACTTAAGATAGCAGTTAAGGCACTTGTGCAGATAAGCACTGTCATGCACAATGGTTCTTATTACTTTTCAACACAATCAAAAAGCAAATAAATTTGTAAAAGTATTTTTAAAGTATTAACGTAAAAATTTTTGAATAGGTATACAAATATTAAAGTGTATAGTATATATTATGATATATTATACACATTATAGTATATACATTTCAGTATATTATACACAAATATTTATTTAAAGTATTTTCCAAGTATCGATAAAGTAAAAAAATCATATTAATAAGGCATTTAAAGCACTTTGAAAGTATTAATGTAAAAATACATTGACTTAAGAAGGTAAATGCTTATGGTTCATCCTTCATTTCAATACTGTTCCTCTAATTTTGTGGTTTACTTGTTAAAAAAAAAAATTGTGCTATATCTGTCTTGATCACTAGATGTCACAAAAGTCTCTAAAATACAGAGAAATACAGTTTTTAAAAGTCTCATATGCTAATAAGGCAAAATTCAAAATCATCAAAGTTAACAGGAATCACTCTGTAAATTTCTACATGCCTCAGAAGCTGATACTCTGCATGTAATTCGGCTACTTGATAACTACTACCGTCCTGTACTTACATCTTTACACTGCTCTAACTTCTTAATAGCTTCGTACTCTTGAGTTATGGTCTGAGGGAAGTAGCATTGTGTCTTTTCCTCCTCAAAATCTGCTTTGTAATTTTTCTAGGAATAAAATCAACATTCAGTAAGGAACCATAATGGAGCTTACTCTGAAATTAAAGTATGATGGTGAAAACAGAATAACCACCACACTTACATCACTCTTCATAGCTTCAACTTTCATGCAGTGTATTTGATGTGGGTCCTCAAAGCTGCCCAAATAGTGTCCTAAAATATTCTTTTGGTATGCATCTTTATATTTTACCTGGAAAAATAATCACAAGTTGATAAACAAAAGTAATCAAGAGTATCAGTACTGAATGGCATAACATAAATCAAATACATACGTCACTAAAATTCTTCAGAACAGTGTCAGTCTGGAATTTTGGTGTGTCACAGTAATTCATGCTGGTTCCTTTTGACTGTTCATAGGCTTCTTTGTATAATTTCTGCAAAAGAAAATAATGTCAGATAATGCAGTAGATTTCATTGCAACTCACTCACAACACATTAAAAATTACAAGAGTAAACCTGTGAAATGATTGCAAAGAAAAACTTGCTCAGAGGAATAAAAAACAGAAAAACACTGGCACTTTTTCCCAGTGACTTTTTTTTTAAAAAAAATCTTTTCTTGTGACTTTTAGGTTTGTAAGGGAAGACAGAAAGGTCTGACTAATGGTTTTTGAACTTCTGACACTGAGAAATATGCAATCTCTTTCCATACATATGAAAACAGCAAGAAGAGAGAAATCAAGAAAGCCATTAGTGAGTAATCAGAATACAAGATATATGAATATGCAAAAGTACCACATATTCTATCATTGCCATCAGCTGAAGTTCCTTAAAATAGTAAGGGAAGAACTGTCATCTTGTGATCCATTTTCCACAGGGACCTAAGTAAACTATACAGTAATTAGCTGTCCTCATAACATGCCACAGCTGCTGCTAGACTCGGCTGTGGAGAAATGATTCCTTAGCTATACTGCTCTGGTTGGTGGTATATCATGACAAATATCAGTCTATAAAACTAAAACCACTAAGAGATCCAAAGGAGAAGCCTTGTGAAGAAATGATGAGTGCTGTTTGTTGGACATGAAAATCATCCAGCTGTACTTTGATAATACTTACATCACTCAGCGCATTTCCTGCAGCTTTTAATTGCTTCAGCAATGGGTTCTCTGTAGCAGGAAGCACATTATAATCTGCAATAGCTTTGTTCTTTTCATAGTCTGCTCGGTATTTGTTCTTAAAAAAAAAAAAAAAAAAGAGTAAGGTTTTAAAAATCACTTTGAACTACATCATCTTGAACTTTCCGGGAAAATTTCTCCTGTTTTTTAACTTATGATTCATAAGGATCATGAAAGGCACTCAGACCACAGGAGTGCGGGGATGACTAGATGGGAGGCAGGGTCAGAAGGTAAGTGAGAGCTATTTAGTAGATGTCCCCACCTCTATGTCACCCTCCAAACTTTGTCATTTTTCAGTTATCAGTTGGCATCTGAGAATAGTCACATTCTTACAAATTAACAAACAGTGAAGCAAATTCCACTTCACCAAAAGAAAACTCTAATTCATGGGTCCTATTGTGGAGGATCGTAAGTGCAACTAGGAGCTGTTACAAGCTTCCTAGTGGAATGCACACCAGAATACACCTCTTACACATAAGAAAATAATATTTTTGACAGTTGACAGAACAGTTTCAGCACAAACTGGCCTGACTTCAGAACTATACTCAAGCTAACCATAACATACCTTACTGACGTTGTCTGAAACCCGCTTATTCGCTTCATACTCTGGAGTTTCAGTCTGCATAAAGTAGATTTGGTCTTTCATGTTTTCAAAGTCTTCCTGGTATTTTTTCTGTTAGGAACAGATAACAAGGTATCAAATGCACTTACATTATATAAATCAGCCATCCACAAAAGCAGCTTATTTAGGAGAAGAGAAACATAAATGGAGCAGGAAAAATCAAACAGTATTTTCCACGTTAACATAAACAGAGAATAAAGTTGTTCGTTTCGAGATTTTCTGAAGAATTCACTTACCATACTTATATTTTCTGCATTCATTTTTGCAACTGCGACATCATAGCAGGGAGTTTGACTCCACTTCCCTTTGATCTTGGTTTTATAGTCATCGTGGTAAATAATCTATAAAGGAAATAAATTAAAAAAATTAAACCCCAAAATACAGCTCAATTGTCACTTGACAGATTTGTTTTTAAAAGTCTTCTTTTTGAAGTTGTTTCATATTTTACATCTGTCTTATAATCACTACAGCAGTTACTGTCAAAAACACCTTAAATATGCTGTGGCCTAAGCACTTCAGTATTCATTTCTTTCTCCTAGAACCTTCCCTGACCCAAAAAAAAGGATAAACAGGTGAACTAAGTCCTTCTAGAAGATAGTTATTAATGAGAAATTCTCTCTATGAGACATCATGAACATACTCCTTTAGTTCTGTTTTCTCACTGGTCACATAATATTGGGACATAATGTTACACTTTGGTTAAGCCAGAATTTATTGACATTGCTGCTGAAACTTGTTATAAGCAAACCCTTTTAATACACAAATTTCCTGGTAGATGTGATTTCTATTAGACTATACTCAAGCACATGGAAATCAAGTATCAACTGTTTGAACAGACAGTTCCTGTCTGTCTAATAAAACATCCTCCTGAGCTTTGACTCAGTGCTCCAAATGCATTTTCAGCCACAGTTCCATTGCTTATCACAAAAAATACAACTTCTCCAAGGCCTTTTGAACTGTTACCAGATTGATACAAAACACATATGGCAAAAATTAACCTGTTTAAAAGTCTACATTTTATTGTTTTGGAGATACAGCTTACTATTTTACTCATTTCAAAGAATTATGTTATTGATCTGGCTTTTTACATGCCTAAAAGTTTTCTTGATGACAATTTAGCTTTTAAGCTATGGAAGAATAAGGTTCAATACATTTTCTCTAAATGACATACTATCTTCTTTTGCCTTCCAAATGGGTTCACTACAATATTTTTTTTAGTGGCTTTGCAACACTAAATGAATACTGTAATTCCCTAATCTCAAGCAGCAGATAATTTTCAATACACAGCAAAAAAATCATGCATGTCTTCATCATAATAGCTGAACCCTAAACTGAGTTAAAAATCTACTTCTCTCTTACAAGGTTATGCGACTTAGTCCCAGTTTCTTCAGCAAAAGTTTGTCTTCCAGTATTTCACTTCACCTCCTGCATTCCTCTGCTCTGTTTTATTCTAATTATACATAAAATTCATCGACAAGGACTGGTGCCAAAGTCTTTGTTAATCATGCCACACAGTTACAGAATTTAATGTGGAATGTTATTTGTTAATTATGTATGCAAATCAGGAAATGTTTATCTAAGTTGCCAGACATTTCCACTGATTTGTATCCACAAACTTAAGAATACTTGAGATATGCATGTGTACCATGGTTTGACACTGAAATGAACATCCAGAACGTGAGGTCCCTTCCAATCCCTAACATTCCATGATTCTGTGAACATATTCTGCGCAGTTGACCTAGGCAACTTTTCAGCAAAATGGGGTTATTCCTTGTAAGCAAGTAACTCACCCCAAAACCAGATGTATATTTACATTAAAGAGAACAGCAAAATGGATGTTGTTTACTGTATTCTCCTGTAAACATGGAAGTGTAAAGCAGGAGACAAAAAGAAAAGAGGGAGAATGGGAAGCAATATTTGTATGGTGGATGCAGAAATGTTTTGTGAAAACCAAATTCACTGACAAGAATAAAATTTCACCTTTCACCTGTGGCTGGGCAGGATTTTCTCTGAGACATTTGAGGAAGAAAGGAACTGACTCCCGCCACTGAAAATCAAAGGGGTCTTCATATAAGCTCTGGTCTTTTGTTTTCCCCTTTAGGGATTTTTTTGCCTCCCTAACTCCACAAGTGTGAGGTTTCTACAGAAAGAAGGGCACTGCATTTTACTCACATCACTCAGCTGCCTTGTCACTTTCTTGGCTTGTTCCACATCAGGTGGATCTGGCAGACAAGTGTATTTCGATTTTCGTTCATCGTGACCTTTTTTGTAGACAATCTGAAAATATGAAAGAAGTAAACATTTACAGTCACTATCAACTTAAGCATCAGAACATTTGCTCTTAACTCTACTAACACCACCATTAAAGAAAGTACTTCTGTCCACAGCTCCTGCAGCATAAACTCTTTCAATCAGTGCATTCTGGAAGACTCCTGAGAAGCCTCTTGGTAAGAGACAGTGAAAAAGAATCAGTTCCCTGGGAAAGGTTTCAAGTATATTGCTCTGTTGCTCCTGATAAACACAGACTAGTGAACTTCTGGACATCTGCAAAATTCACTGAAATCTTTAAGTGGGACCTGAAATCCTCAGCTGAAGAGTTCTATGTATCTGAGTATCAGCAAATCACACAGCCTGACTTTTCTTAGCACTGTTTTAGAGAGAGAGATTTGTAGACCCACAACAGTGAACTGGGCTTACAGCCAGCCCAGAGAGTTTCTCCACACATTTTGAGAGATACTCAAAGTCTTCTTACTGATTACCTCAGAACATCTTCAATAATTTAATCACTTCATTCATTCATAATCCAGCATCAAATCGCAAAAGATTTATACTCTAATATAGAGTATATATTTTTCAATTGAAATAGCACTACTGTCAGAGCTACCTACACATTTTTATTTTCTGTTCCATTCTGAAGTTTTTATATCTAGTCAAAGTCCACCACGAAGTCTATCAAGTTACACTGTGACAGTGACTCAACTGTCAGACTTTGATACTTACATCACTCAGAGCCTTTTGAGCCTGTGCCACCCTTCTGAGCTCTGGACTGTCATTGTATGGATAGAATAATGTTTTGTCTCCTTCCCAGTCTTCAGTATAGAGTTTCTAAAATGCCAGAAAAATGCCAGAATACTCATTGTGAATTAATCTCTGACTTGGAATGCTTCTTGCACTTCAGCTGCCTAGACTTGTGATTATTTTTTCTTACCTTACTGAACATTGCTGTGTTTTTTATTGCATTCACAAGCTCTGGAGCATCAGGGGGAAGCAGGTACTTGTCCTTATTCTCCTCCCAGTTCTGTTTATATAATACCTGGAAAGAAAGATCAGCACATTGGTTACTCTATTATTAGAAAAAAATTTACTTTTGTGAGTAAACTACCTGCTCTAGACTTTTCCAAATTGAAAGTCTCAAACCAGTGACATTTGAAGACATCAGTTGGAAAGATTTCAGATGATTTTTATCAACTTCTCTGCTATCTCTCCCCATGTTTCTAAACAACTGTTCTATAAACGTTGCTGTAGTGCCCTGAGCTCAAAACTGTATTCATATCAGCAACCTCATGATCCACTAATGTTCACAACCCTTCCAGAAAGTCAGAACTCACTCACCTTGCTCACTTGCTGAGACACCTTCTTTGCATGTTCTATATCCTTGGCCTTTTCATCAACGTGGCAAATAGTTCTAGCAACTTCACCAGCCATGCGGTATTTAACCTAGATCAAAGCAAAACAAAACACATTTATTCTTACTACAAAAACTGACAGGTTTTTCCAAAAAGCAGAATATTGACACTTTGAAACTTAACACTGTAAACACCCAAAATAAAGCATTTAGGACTAGTTGCTCTTCTTATTTAACATTTAAAATTGTGACTTAATTTTCTTCTTTACCTTTCAATGAATATTTTTACTTATGACAATTGATACCTACCTCACTGAGCTGGTCTTGGACTTTCTTGATCCTCCGAATTTCTGGAGTATCAATTGTGGAAGCATATGGCTTTCCTTTTTCTTTTCTAAATTTTTCTTTGTACTTGTTCTGAAAGAAAATAATGACAAATATAATTAAGACATATCCTAAAGTGTATGTAGCAATTATTGATATATTTATATGGTCAGTACAGGAATTTTGGGCAGATGATTGAATAACACAAACCGGCATTACTCAATTACGTTTTCAGAGTTGTGCTTATTTTAGCCAACTGACTTTCTTCCATCTGACACAGTAGAAAAAATCCATTTCTAATTTTAGCCTGGTTTAGATCACCTCTAATTGATTATGTTCTCCTTAGGAGATTGGTATTGATAAATTTGCAGTTACTCATTTCAGTGACCAAAGATAAGGAAAATATGTGGGTGAGGGTAGCAGTACTAGTCCTATGATCTCACGTAATCCTTTAACAGCGAAGGCTGGTAGGTAATATACACCAAAAATTAGGAAAAGCAATCTGAAACCATCTACATCTGTACAGAGCAGTCGTTTTCCACTTTTCACAACATCATACAGTATTGGATCTTGGTATCCCGTACCAGGAATTTAGATTGGTGCTTGCTCCTATATACTGTGCATGAAGATTTTTCTTGGATAGATATAGAGGAATAGAGAAATATACTATTATTAAAAATATTGAGGTTTCTCTTCAATAGATATTAGTCCCTGTTACCTTTCTTCACCTGGATATCCAGGTCAGATAGTGCAGGAGTCCTATTAACTGACATCTCTGACAGTCTTCAAGCATCTGCCTCAAGCCACTTTTTGTGCCTAATGATTACCTATTTCACTTAAGCAGGAAACCAGCGAGTGACTGGCTAATTCAAAGAAGAAAATAACACTAATACACATCATGAAATGAAGTACAGGAGGCAAAATAGTAGTAAGAAAGTTTGCAACAATGCCTATTAAATATTTTTTAAGTTGATGCTTCTCAAGAAATAAAAGACATGAGATAATTTACCTCACTGAATAGGTCCTTCATTTTCTTACTATGTTGCAGATAAGGTGTCAAAAATTTAGATGTGTCCACTTTTGTCCGTATTGTCTTCTTTCTGACTGGAGGTGCTGCACTCTCAACAGAAGGCTCTTCATGCTCAACAGTATAGGTGGTAGTTTTAGGACCTGTGAAGTCTGTGCTAACAGTCTCAGTGATTTCAGTGACCACCTAGGAATAAAGAAAAAAAAAATCATTACTTGCTTTTATAACTACAAATCATCATTTTACGACAAGCATTTTTCACCTCCTCTGTCTAGTAAAAGGATGCTCAGTTCTTATCAAGGAACTACCTGCAAGTTAGAAAGTCAGTGACACATTTGGTACTGTGATTACCCAATATACCTACAATGCACCACCCAACGTGAAAAAAACGACAAGGAATTAACCAACTGATTGCTTTCTCTATCAAACTCATGTAATTATTCTCCAGAGGAGCTGGAAGAGTGGGGCTCCTGTTGCCTCTCTTCTGTATGCATAACTACCACTGACATCAGGGGAGTTTTCAGATGGGACCATAGCAATGTTCTCAGTGGTAAAGTTCTGTTGAAGACATACATTGCAAAGCCAGAGCTTCTAACGATGTCATGAAAGTTGTGAAAGCAGGTTGAATGTGCACACAGCTGTTAAAAAAAGGTGTTCTTCTTCCAAAAGGAAAGGAACTGACACAGCAGACAGGCAAAATCAAGTCTTTGATGCACCAGCTGACTGAACAAATACCTAGAATCCACCTTTTCTACTAAACTACATTTTCTCATAGCCAGATCACAATCATGGCAGAGACATAGCTGAGATATTTACATAATCAATTTATCAAGCATCCATTGGAAATAAGTCCTTAATTAACTTAAATGGTTTATGTACTTGTTTATCAACATATTTATGCTGCAAGAAATAATTTTAATACTAAGATTCTCATTAAAAACATTTAAAAATAATTATTACAACTTGAAAATGTGCTCCAAAACCACCCTAATAAGTGTCAAGTTTTATTTCATATCTGTTAGCTTTAAAAAAAAAAAAAAAAAAAAGCACCTTTAAAAGGGAATGCATGAAGCATCAAGCATTAAACATTAAATTGAGAAGTATACAAAACTGAAATTACAAAAGGTAACATCACAGGGACCTTTACCTCATGTGGTTCACCCTCCTCAATAACTGTCTCTTCAATGTAGTACTATTTAAAAAAAAAAAAAAGATAAAAAAGTCACTGTTAGGCCAGATCAAACAGAATAGCAAATTGTAGGTTCTGTTAAGCTGTTTTAAAAGCACACATCTGGAGAAACACGACTGTAGTTCATAGGTACCTACGTAGTCACATTTGCATCCTTGATAATTCTTAATATCTGTTCATTTTTTGCATTAATGATTGAATTTTTTCCCATATATTCCTCAATTAAACATCCTCCCAATTAATTAATGAAGGATCATTATCTAATTTTACCCACAAAAGGGAAGACAATGATGACTACACTAGAAGAAAGAATCAGTGTTCAAAAAAATAGGATTTTCCAAGTGTTTTATAATAGGCTGAGAGGACTGTAGAAGGTTTCTCTCTCTAAAGTTGCCCTCAGAATTGTTCCTACCTGCAAATGCTTGAAGGACACCAATAATTACTGTCTGTCAGCTACACTTTGTACTACTGATCACAGTTCTGAGCTCAGCAGCGCAGTCAGTTTTCTACCCATTTTACTGTCCACTTATCCATCCCACATCTCATAAATTTGGTGGTAAGAAGACTATGGGGGACTGTTGCAGAGGTCTTCCTAAAGTAGTGAAGGTATGCAATATTCGCTGGTATCATATGCAACACCCAGTGGTCTCCCCTTGTCCACAGCATCAGTGAACTCTTTATAAAAAGCAATGAGTTTGAACAGTCATTATTTGCCTTTTTAATAAAACAATGTTCACTGCTCCCCATGACTTTCATGTGTTTAGAAATACCTTCTAAAAGGATTTGCTCCATAGTCCTCCCAGGGACTGAAATGAGGTTGACCAGTCTGTAGTTCCCTGGATCTTCTTTCTTGCCTAAAATCATCCCTAACTCTGTCTTCCTCTACTACTTCACTTCCATGTCTCCGAAAGGAAGCTCAGAGATGTGGAAGACATTGAAGAAACCTTTCTTTCTGCTTTTCACTTCCCTTGCTGGCTTTAACTCCAGCAGAACTTTGCCCAAGCATGTAGGAATGGGGTTTATAATGTCTTATGTCTCTATGTTCCTCCCAGGTGGCCTGCTCCTGCTTCCACCTTCAGTATACTTTGTGTGTGTGTTTGAGCTCAGTCAGGAGCTCTCTGTTCATCCATATCAGACTTCACAGTGTGTGACTTCTGCACATTGGACTGAACCATTCTTGTGCTGTGAGGTAATTGTTCTTGAGGATCACACAGCTCTCCTGGGCCCCTTTGTTCTCTCGGGTTTCCCATGGGATCTTCCAAGCAGGTCCCTGCGCAGGCCCACATCCGCTCTTCTGAAGTCCAGGATTGTAATTCTGTTTATCTTGCTCACTCCTCTCCAAATCAGCCATGGCTGCCCTTGACCTTTGCATCTTCCACCAGTTCTTCCTTGTTTGTGAGCAGCACTAGAAATTTCTCTTCAATACTTTCCAGAAGTCTCCTAGGTCCCTTGTGCCCAGCCCTAGGCCCTTCCAGCAGATCCTGTGGTGGTTAAAGTCATCCATAAGCGCAAGGGCTGTGCCTGTGAGGTTTTCTCCAGCTCCTGAAGAAGTTCCCAGGGTGCTACACCTGCTCTGAAGTGGCAGATCTGCAGGTGGAGCACAAACCTTCCTCCTGAGGCTGGAAACCATGAGCTTCCTGCCTTCTCCTCCCCGGCAGTGTTCCAGGCCAGGTTGGACGGGGCTTGGAGCAACCTGGGCTGGTGGGAGGTGTCCCTGCCATGGCAGGGGGGTGGAATTAGATGAGCTTTGGGGTCCCTCCAGACCCAAACCATTCTGCGATTCCATACGATTCCGTGCCCAGAGCCGCTGCCCTGCCCGGCCCCACTCTGAGGCGCTTCGAGGCAGCAAATGGCGGCCACACGATGGCGCCATCCCGCCACAGCCGGGTGAGGCCCGCGGCAGACGGCGGCCGCGCTGAGGGGAGCGAGCGTCGAGGCTTCACCGCCTCGAGGCTT
Organism: Podargus strigoides; assembly: GCA_028020825.1. Taxonomy (NCBI): domain Eukaryota; kingdom Metazoa; phylum Chordata; class Aves; order Caprimulgiformes; family Podargidae; genus Podargus; species Podargus strigoides. The sequence goes on along the minus strand of CM051625.1, from coordinate 1,824,909 downwards.
CATCCCGCCACCTCCCCTCGCTGCTCAGTGGAAAAAAACCCAAACATTTAAAGATGTTGCTCCATCCGCTGTAGGAAACGGCACCTATTTTATTCAAAAGGTTCTTAATTTGCCACTGACTTCCAGAAAGGAGAAAATGCGAATTGCCGTTTTTATCTTCGAAAATCTCCTCAGCAATGATTTGCCTGGGGTCCTTCCACAAAGCCTCGAGAAACTCAGCAGCAAAAATCTGTCATTTGCTGCGGTTTTCTGCACATCACAAGTGGCTACAACGTCCAGTGCAGGCTAATAACTCGAGAAATCAAAAATAGTATCTTAAAATCCTCAGCATTTTCTCAGCCCCTCATTATTCAGCAATATTCTGTGATTCGATGAGGTTAATCCCTGACAGAATTCTTACAAGTTTTAAATAAGAAATTCATATAGACATGGAATTCTAGTTAAGAGAACTCTGGAAAGGCTTCAGCTGACTTAAAATTTACCAGATTCTATTGTTCCTGTTTTATTTAACTTCTCACACCTTAACATCTCAAGGGAAGCTACTGAAGCTGCGCTGTCTTGGTCTGTCTGAGGGATGTGGTTACAGGAAGGTGGTTGGTGAAAATTAAAAACAAAGGATGAAACAGAGATGTGTAGACAAAAAGCCCAATATACCATAATTCCAGCAGCAACAAATAAACATCGACAGCAGATAAATACCCATTTTGTTACAGAGAGCACATAATGCTCGGGAAGGATAAAGGCACTTACAAGTAACATGGTGACAGGAAACTTAATGAAGAACTGCTGTCTTTGTAACTAGGTGGTAACTTTAAAACAGACCATTTGAACAGAAGCACTTATTTTCCAGAACATATTTAACTAATTCAAGTGGCAAACCATTTGAATTGACTTCATTCACTATTTGAAATTCAGAAAGTCAGCAGTCAGGCCTGTAACAGTGCCTAAAATCAACGGTCCGTCCAATACAGTGTGGAGATAAAGAGTTGTGGGATATCTACGTTTGTACTATCTTCTTCTTTCCCTCAAACACCAAGCAATTTGTTATAATCACTTGTGTATTTCATAACATGCATTATTACTATTCTGAAGTGAAATTACAACAGGTAAGACCACACTGTTTGTTCACCTTGAATACTGTTTCAACAGCAAAGTCACTACTCCAATGGCACTCACTCATAACAGTAAGCTGTAGTCCCCAGTTCCTGGAGATTCTTTTAATCAAATTGCTGAGACTGTATGATTAGGCATATAACTGTAAGTTTAAATGACCTGTCAGCAAATTAATACCTCATGCAGCTCCACGGACACCTACAGGTTTAAATCTAGCACCATCTCTGCACCTTGTAACTGTGAATTGGTTAACGGTACCTTGGTGGCACAAAACTGCTGCATTTCTGCATTGCAGTGGGCACAGAGGCGAGGCTAGAAAGTGGCTTTCAAAGTCAGCCTCTCTAGCATGGATTGGATGACAGTGGCCAAGCCAAAAGAGATTGCCCACTGCATCTATAATTATGCAGAAGAGTAACCACAGAACCTCGCGATGGAGGTGTGGGATGGTTACAATCCTTATTTAAACAGAGAAACTGTAACAGGAACCAGAGAGATTTTGCTCCACTGAGCAACTATTATTTTGTTGTTGTTTACTGATCAAACCATTTAACAAATATCTGTCCATACCCTAATCTTCAGAGGGCAAACAGCAAGTAACCATCCATGCTCATGAGCAACATCTCATTAAAATGATTCATATATTCATTCATTTCTACTCTCAGATTTTCTTCTTACCTCCACAACTTCTTCATATTCTTCTTCCTCCATTTTGAGGGTATTCTTCTGTCTCTCCCCCACTCACTGGTCACGCAGCAAATGAACGTGTGAATAAACAGTATTAGTCCAAGACTGAAAGTACTATGAAAAGCTACTAGTTAAGTTCATAAAGCACCTGGCGTCATGGTTAGTAACTAGTCAGATTATTACAATGTTGTTGGCTAATCAGTGAAAGAACTTGAACAACAGAAAGATCTAAAGTTGGGATCTGGCATTACTTTCTTTGTGACTATTATGGGAAAGCGTTGGATTAAGTTTCAAACATACTGATATAAATTACAATTTTGGACAAATACTTTATTCTAGCAGTTGTAGCAGCAATACTGGAATTCAATGAAAATGAAAAAGGAAAAAAATTAGTGGAAAAGATTTCTTGAAGTATGATTTGATTTTTTTCATTACAACAAAATTATTTGAAGAATTTTTCTTTTCTCTGTGGGTATTCTATACTCTTTCATTACATTATTCAAGATCCTATTTGAATGGGAGCTTTAGCTGTGTGTTCTACTATATCCATTCACAAGTAAAAGCACAATGTAGAAAAAGATCATAAATGTGTTTTTTTTTTCTCAGTGACCTTAGATTAATGAGGCACTTTCTGTTTTCCCAGCATTAACCTATATAGCTGCTCTGGGGTGTTTTTTTAGCTTTTGTGGCTTTTTTCTCTCTATTTCTTCAGACCTGGAAAATATGAAAATCCATACAGTTGGCTGAATTACAAAGTACAGATTACTGTCAAAACCTTTAAACGAATTAATTAACACAATGATTTTGCTGTGAGGCAGAACTACAATTTTCCACCAGAGACTGCAACCCTGTTTCTAATGTTGGTAGGGGATGAGGCTTTGGAACAGCTGTTCCTGAGTCCAAAGATATTTGCCGTGTAAGCTAATACTACCACATAACGGGGTGGTTTTGTTTAGCTGGCTAAACTGCAATTCCTTCTGAGGCAAGTGAAGTCTAGTAATACAGGTTAAATATAGGAACACAGAGTACTGTCCCTCTTTAGTTCCAATCTGTTGAGAAAAATTACCCAAAACCCCCACAATTTGTTAAACCAGAATGCTAGCTATTAAAATAAACTACGAATAACTCAATTAATAAGCATGCCATGTGAAAAAGTAGGCCAACATTTAAGAATAAACCTAAGAAGTAGGAATTGCATATAAGGATACAATCTATACCAGCTGTCACTGTTATAACCTTCAGTTACAAGTCCAAAACACAGTTCCAGGTCCTTTCCTCTTACTTCAATTTGCAGCTAGTCACCCAGACAGAAACTCTTCCATGGGCAAGGCATGACAATCGTTCCCAAAGAATTACAGAATCAGGGAACAGCTCAAGATCCTTTTCTAAGGAAGTCAAATGTGATTAAATTTTCTTACCGGCAACATCTAGTAAATATCCTTAGGAGCAAAGTCTCTCCAGTCTTCCCTCCTGAGCAGCACTGGGCAAGAGCGAGCCTGGTGCATCACCCCTTATTACGCATGTGGCTAGCACAGCCAATCTGGCTCCAGCCCACTCAAGTTTCAGCCCTAAATATACTTGGTGACCCTGGAGGAGGCCACCTGTTCTCAGCAACATGAAGGAAAAGGGAGCTGGGCACTTCTGTGCTCCCGAGGAAACCCAAAACACACCAGAGCTTGACTGAACTTCACCAGGTCTCTGCTGAAATGGATCCTTGGGCTAATCCAAGAGAGTACTCAAATGGGAAAAAAAAAATAAAAATACACATTTTCTTCTTTCAGAATGTATAATAATGATTAATTTGAATTGATAGAGACAATTTTGTTCCTATATTGTACCTGAATCAGAACTACCTGAATTCAAGAATCTCTAAACTTCAGGGAATGGAGAGAGGAGTCCAGACTTCAAACTAAATTTCTAGCATAAGTCTGTCTTTAATTCCACCTCTTAAGTATACCTGAAGTGCTTTAACAACTTGATGCAAATCACGTGTCAATAGTTTTATGACTCCTTATGAAATGTATAGCTGAAAACGTAGACCCAGGAACATGTGAAATCTGACTACTTGGAAGGAAAAAACTTGCAAGGAACCCGATTAACAGCCAATATGCCTGGTGAAGAAAGACTAAGAATATGTGATAAACACATTAAGCAGCAGGGGAGCAATTCTAATGCACAAAGGATTTTGGAAGGTCAAGAATTATATGATGTATGGAGTAGAATCATGGCAACAATAACAGAAGCGACCTGTTCAGTCATCTAGTCACCTCACATCATAGAATTGGTGCTAGTTCTTCAAGGAGATACATTTAAAAGCCAGTATAAACAATAATCTATTTTCATATACTGTATCACATAATTCAATAAATGTCCTTAAGAGACATCTTCTTATTCCTTAACTCTTTCCAGAAGTTAATATTTATATCCAGATGAAATAACATATCTCATTCACTACTGCCAAGTATTTTATACTCTGCACAGAGCTGCAGATCCTTCCCTTTCTCCTTTAGGCATACTACATGCTTTCAATTACTTAGCATTTTGCTTTACTAGGCAATCCTTCCCCTTTAAATCTTATTTCTGTTTGCTTAAATGCCCTTCAGTTCCTTAATATCTTTTGAAGATGCCCAGAAATTAATATAGTATGTTGATGGAGTCTCAGGAGAGCAATGTCAGCTTAACCTTCTGCTCTCCAATCCAGTTCCTCTCTGTGTGCATTCCAGAAACAACTTAGAGATGTTTCACTCCAAAGCATTGCTTTTCAGTTGATTGGATGCATAACGTGATATCTATGTAAGTGATGACAAACCTTTATGTAGTGAAGGGCCAATTTTTTTTATTAAATATGTAATTTATTATTGTTTCCAGCTTGAATCTCTGTTGATGCCCAAATTAGCACCATGGCTGGTGACTCACTGTCCCCCTTCTTGGTTTTTTTTCAGCAACTCTGGGTTCATGGTCTCTTTTTCAGACTTAACAATTGTACTTTACATTTCTCTTCCTGTAACTGGCATTCCACCATAGTCTCTGCTACAATATTGCATATTATTATGCCTCATTCCGATCACCAGATTTAATTTAAGTTTACCAGAACAACAGAAGCTTGTATTCCTCCAGCCTGATGGGTTTTCTGACAAAATGAGCAAGCATTTTCAAACATTTTCTGTGCAGTTCTCTTGCAAGCTCTTGCAAACAATCTCTCCCTTAGTGATATATTCTGCAACTCCTACATTACTAGAACATCACCTTCAGATTCTTTTACACTGCTGCTCAATATATCTTATTTAGAAAGACACTAAACAAGGCCAAAATTACATGTAGGATGCAAGTGCCACTTTTTCTGCTACTGAAACGCAGCTTGCTTTGGTGTGAAACACGACAGATCCTTAGCAGCAGACAGTTCAGGGCTGGAAATGAAGCATGGAACAACCCATCAAAATTACAGAAGGGGTTTAAGAAACAAAAGAGTTATTGCTGAAATGAAAAGTTGGACAGAACATAAGATTTATGTTCTGACATCAGAACATGAAGAGGGGAGGAGAGTGCTCCCAGGTCACCTATGACTGCCAGCAAATCTTTCAGTCCTTACCTTTGCTGCTTTGCTCCTTCAGCTCCAAATCTTAGAGAACAACTCTGACAAAACTATCACTCCGAGCTTCATTTTTGTTTAAAACTGAAAAAAACATGAAAAGAAAACAAAAACCCACTATGTTTTCTGTGAGTTCTGCTCAAGTCCACAATTGGCTTTGATTGGTGAAAATTTAGTGTTCACTTGCCTAAGTGCTTTTATCTACATACAACACATTCCAATAAATGGATCTCTACACACCTGCCTCTATAAAAATAAGTTATTTATATATTTATATATAATATCTAAACACATGCACACGTATCTTCACATATGTTTATGTATTGGTCTTCACTGTGAAAACAAACTACTGTGCTCGTTGTTACTCAGGACCATTTAAATGTCACTGATATATATTCATATTGAAATATCTGCAAGTATTGCACACTGAAGTAGAACAGCATAAGGCAAATGGAATCCTAACAGTTAATATTCCTTTAATATTTTTAAAATTGCTGTATGGTGAAAATTTGTGTCTGTGACTCTGATTTCAAGTCACTGTTTGCTGGAATATTCTGAGAACACCAGCTTGACTTTCTAGGGGACAAATGTTCCAAAGGCATTAGGCAAATTCTGCTGTAGGTGACAGCCTGGCAGTTCTGGTACAGGTTAGCACACCAGATCGGCTTGGTTTATCCACAGTACATAAATATGCATATGCTCAGTAGTTTTGAACTAAAAAGACAGAATGGTGCAAGATGACTAAGGTAGAGGAAGATGCTGTTTTGAATTTAAAGGGACCAAAATTTTAAAGCAGAAAATATTTTCTTGTACTTAACTTTTTTAAATATTAAGGTCAATCAGTCCTACTTATCAAACAGCAACTACTCGGGGCAGGGGGAAAGGAAGGAAATAACATGTGACCTTCTCTAGATTTATTTAGAAGGCATATAATACAAGAACTATGAAATAACAGCCTACGTATACTCACTCTCCTAACCCACACAGCATTCACATACATAAACTCACTGTAGTTTTTTTTCTAGAACTGCATGTAATTTGTTTTGGGAAGCAATCTTCCACCTATGAAAAACACATAAGCTAATCCTAGAGCCTGATCAATATAGAGGATCAGTATGTAAGGACCACAGTGTAGCCACACTGTAACCCTCACACCCAAAAGACAAAATTGTTACAGAAATTCTAGTTTTCTACAACCTCCCTGCCAGTTAGTGTCATTTGTTTATTGCCTCGATCATTCATTCCCTTGTATTTCTTTTATAGTGCATCACTCTCTAGATCCCAAGGTAGAGTTTGGAAGAATTTTAATAAGCCAAGGCCAGATCCCCCACCATGAATCCCAGCAGTACGTATCATTGAACTGCAAGCCTGCAATTACTTCTTGAAGAAGACAACTTGAACACTCAAGAGACTTTTCATCCATCCTTGCCTCTGTTTGACTGAAAATTACACAGGCTTCTCTGTGTCTTGCCCTCTGTGTGGATAAACTTACTGACATCATGGGTACTATGTTTAACCTCCTGAGGTAATCAGTAGACCACCTGGACTTAACAAGCATTGTACCATTGAAAAAGGACATATTTTAATACATATTTGTGTCTTTGTGGCTATTTTTAAACTACCATTATTAAGTTCCTTGACATTGTTTTCGACGTTCCTTTCTGCCTACCAGATTTTGCACGGGAAAGCTGGAGAAAAGAATCTTGTACTTTAGCATTTACCAGGCTCTCACCTAAGCTAATTATGTGTCCAAAATTTTCCCTATAGAGTGCAGTCTCCATCAAAAATCTAAAAATGCATTGGAGACTATAAGACATGAAATATATTTTGCTTACGATATACAATCTGCAAGACAGAAAAATGCTGTAACAATCAAGTAGCCTTAAATCCCAAAGCCATTTAGTCTGGCAGGAAAGCATTAACTGAAGAGCACAACATAAGCTTCAGATCCCTAAAAATAAAGTAATTCTTGTTAAACAAGCTGTTACCAGCCTCTTTCAGGAGGCCCACAAGCTATATTTGTATTTGTACCCCAGGGATCCAAACAACGGAGGAAACAGGTGTAGAAAATGCAAGTCATAGAAACTCCACTAATAATGAAAAAGGAAGTGAAAAGGGAGCTTAAAGACAATTTAAAGACACTCATGCCTGCATGAATATTGTAGTAGACCCTTATTTTCTACTTTTTCCCAAAGACTGAGAGTTGTACAAGCTTGATTATACACGGTTTCTAGATCCAAGTGGACTTGATCCTGAAGTCAGGTGCAACATCAACACCAGGACTGAAATAGCTAAGGGGGCATTTTCCCCACTTAGGGAATCTCAGTGAATTTGACTTGCTACAGTGTTAGAAACATCTGAGGAAACCATTTCCAGGAACTCAGTACTGAACCTGTATGTCACAAAAGTTGGCAGTGTAGCGTTGATTGAGCAAAGAAATATCTGCACTTTGAATACATGCCATACATCTCTGCAATTTCTGTAACTGTCATGCAGCCTAGTAATTAAGACATGGTTTTAAGTGTACAAGCAAAGGAAAAGACACTTTCCTAGGACTAAAGGTCTTTCTTTCTCAGTATTTGCCTTATTTCTTCCCTAGTAACCATCGTGCAGTAAAAGTGGCATATCATTTTAGAAGCATGCAAAAGCCACATCACAAGAACTTCAGCTATATTCAATGAAAATAAAAGCTTACACAAGTAAGTCGAACTCGTGAATTTTTAATGGTCCAACTAAGCTTTCTCTTCATAAGCTGGAGGTGCAAAATTGGCAGGTGAGGATATGAGACATAACAATGTGCTTCTCTTCTTAAAAAATTCAGGTGCAGTCGATACTGCAGACACATGTGCAAAGATCTCGTAATTGTTTTGAAACTACCAAGATTTACTAGCATATGAAGCCATGAGGTGTATGAGGCATGAATGGAAGCCTGACTGTTCAAAATCTGATCAAGGCCTCCATGATGAATAGGATTTTGATATGTTGTTGACAGAAGTGGCTATGAGAAGAGAGGCTGTTCTAGAAGGATTTTACCTGGTGCAGAGTCAGCATCCATAGCATCAGTCAGCCAGGTATATAGAAATACTGTGGCAGGTGGGGAAAAATTTTTTACCAAACTTATGAAGTGAAGGCCTTGGTAAGACAAATGCAAATGATCACCTTAGAATTTTAGCTAGCTATCTATCTATATGTATGTACATTTCTCTGCGACTTACCTTTATGATATGACAGACATTAAGCCAATTTTTCTTCTTCTACCTGCAAACAGGCTAGGAGCACACGCATTGTCAGTGATTATGTCTTGGTTTAGGAATGAAAATTTCCACCCAAAAGGGAATTTAACTGTTTAAACTACTGATAATCCTTGGAAACAAGCTGCATACCACTGAGGAGTAACACTCACAGTCTGTGCATGGCAAACCTCTAGTGCCAAGACACTGAACCATCAGCACTGAGTCACTGCACTCAGGCTTATAAAACCATCTACAGCTGCAATGATTGTCTGAGTCTGAGCTGCCGTGTCCATGTCCCCATGTCCCAAAGCCTTGAGGCATTTGAGAACCTGAATATGACAATGTCATAGACTCAGTTTTGCAACGATTCAAACATAGGAGGCCAGTCAATATTTAATGATGAATGGTTTCCTAGTTTATTAACAGCTGACTAATTAACTCACAGGAAATACAAAAAAATAATACAAACTGAAAAAAGCAGCTTCCCTTGATCCTCTTCTGGAATCAGAAGTGCTAGAACCAATGCCTATGTATTTGTAAAAATAATAATATCATATTTTTTTATCCCACAGATACATTTTGTCATTCTTGTTATCCACCCAACTGAGACAGATATTTGCAAATGTTATTTTTTTAAACAGGAGTACCATGCAAATGTGTTTTTTTAGGAAAAGATATGTATTCTAGCAAGATGAACTTCACTTTTTACTTTGATGCTGTTTATCTTCTCTCTTAAAGTATTAATAGAAAATATTAGATCATAACAAATAACATACTCAGAAGCAATGCAATCAAAATGCCACGGGTAGATCATCTACAGCATCTTATTTTCGTGTTTATTTTTTGATACTGACAGGTTAGTACAGGGTGAGTAACAGCACAAGCTAGTAGCTGTATGGTATGTAAACCAACCACTTAGGATACTGCCATGAGTCAAAAAGACTTGGCTAGAAGAGGAAGAAAGAAAGGAGTATTGGTATGAAAACAAAATTAATTTCATGCTTCCTGAGGTTTCTGGATAGAGAAGGAACTCTCATCTCCAAGGCGTTTCTTTTCCCTCCTCACCTTACACCTAGGTAACACACATTCAAGAAGCAGTCAAAATCAACCTGTACTTCTCCAGAGAGAAACACAGACACACTGACATGGAATATTTACTTTCTTTGTCCATTTATGCAAATCTCATGTGGTCACCTCTGTTAATGTCCAACCAGGATATTTCAAACATTGAATCAAGAGAGAATTCAAAGGGGGAAAACACCCTCACAGATAAACCCAAAGAATATGAACAAGATGCCAAATATTTGTTAATTTTTTTCATGATGAGATATCATGAAGCAAACAGAAATCAGATGAACAAATGCATCTGAACATAACTCTCCAGCTAGTTGTAGAAACTTAAAAATCAGTATAAGATTTTAAAAAAACCAAAATGCTGCAGATACAAAATCACAGTGTAAAAGATACTGTATATTGCCACAAAATATCTACGTAATTAACAGTCATCATTAGCCTTGTTTTGGGTTTTTTCCCAACTGAGTTTGGATGCTGGCATGAAGGGTAATTCTCCTCACATGCCACCACTGTTCTTTACTTAGGTCCTTTGAGCGTCTTGAAAGAAAACATTTATCAACAAGATGATGTCAAACAGCCTAATTTATCTCTCCTACTAATGTTCCCAAGACAGCAACAGAGTTCTTCACATGGGCACTGGGCAGAAAGAAGATACACCAAGGGAAGATGTCTTCAAGAATAGAAAACACCTCTGATTGTATTGATCAGATTTCCTAACATGAGCTTACAGAGTACACTTAGAAACAACACACAGCTCTCACCTGTAACTCAAAATTTCTAGTTTTCAGAATATTAATTTGTTAGTATAAACTAGGAAAGGAAGGGGAGGTTTTTTCAAATCTTTTCTTCTTCCTTCTCTTTATAACATAAACATTTATATTTTTAGAACAGAGGTACAAATATCAGCTGTAAATGCCAATGAAGAGCCATGACTGACAGCCAGAATTTCAGTTCTTATCCCTGTCTCCAACACTTGTCCCTCTGGGCAAGCCTCTGCCATACTACTAGGCAGTAAAGGTAACACAGACCTTTTATCCTTTGACAAACCATTTCATTATTATTATTATCATTGCTGCAAATCATTAGCTTACAGCAACTCCAGTGAGAGTTGCAGATATTACATCTTATAGGCAGATTGACCTATAATTGAGAGCCACAGACACCCAGTAAACAGTAGCAAAGGGAAAGTGGTGCAGTGGCAGACAGGTCTGCTCTGCATGGACAGAGATCCTCTGCAGTCATGCGGGTGCGTGAACAGTGAATAATGCCAAGCCCCGCTAAAGCATGTGGTATGAAAGCGGTGGGATGAGGACTACACACATTTTTGGTGCCTGCTGCTTCTTGGCATTGATGGCCCTTTTTCCTTTCACTCCCTAAGGTAGATTATTGTTGCACTTACTGAGAAATCATAAGCCAGTCCAGGTTCATTTATATCCCAGTCCACATTCAGATCATTGATTAAGTCTTCACATTAAGCCTATTATTTCTAACAGAGCTCAGCAGCAGGGAAGATTCATGTGGCTTTGAACAGCATTGCCAACTTTCCACATCACCCCAACAGCAACCAACAAATGGACAGATAAACACAGCTAAAACACAACAGTGTTCCCTGTTGTAAATCACTTGGGATGAAGGGACAGGGCTGAACACACTCTTTGCCTTCTGCAAAAGCCATGATCAGTCCCTTAATTCTGAAATCACCTCTGCTGCCTGTTTCAGTGCAACACTTTCTTCAACACTTCAACACGATGTTACTGAAAGATGTTTGTGCCCTATGTGAGAACCACAGAATCAAGGAATTGCCAGAGTTGGAGGGGACCTTTAGAGATCATCTAGTCCAACTCCCCTGCTTAAAAGCAGGGAACAGAGGGAATAAATCAAATATTTACTACTGAGGCCCCCATATATTTTTTTCACCAAAGACATACATACTTCCAAAAAGGGAACAAACTATGAATAGAAAGGTGTGATTGAGATAATACTCCTTTTAACTTATTTTTTTTCTTGCACAAAAGAAGAAAAGTGCTACTATCGGTCTTCCTTATGGCATCACACCATTCCAAGTGTTTTTAAATTCATGCAGATGTAAAATTAATTTGTAAATCTTCTAGTAAAATGCCATCATGCACTACCACTTGGTCCCTCTCCCTCTGAGCCGCTCTGACTCCCCTATGTTGTGAACTAGTTCTCACAGTAAAAGGAAACCAAACATGCAGTTCAGAAGAGACATGTGCTTCTAAAAGAATCATCCAATGCAAGATCACAAAAGCTTCAATAAAAGAAGGCCAAGATTTAGATAAAAGCTCAATGAGTATACTCAAGAAATACCAGAATAACTAAATCTTCCTCTTAATACACAATTCACATCTGTAGTCTTCTTGACCTGAAGGATGCTGATTAAGTAATGGGTAAAGTGCACATGTCTACAGACTTTAGCTGACTGTAACCTGTCTCTGAGAGCCATTTTTTGAAATTTCTCTTTTACTCTGCTCATTTAAATGGAACATATTTATAGGAAAGGTTACTAACACCTCCAACTGTAAAAGGAGGGGGAAAGACTGCAACATGCTTAGCATTCCTAACTTACATTGCTGAAATGGTATCTCATCTCCTGAAATACAACCTGCAGTAGCCCATAAAATATTAAGACAACTCGCTAGCTGTGGCCAGTAATATTTCGCAGCAGCAGCTCCCAGTGGTAGAATGCTCAGTGAAAGGTCATTAACACAACACAAAGGTCATTAACACAACAGCCACCATGAGAAATTCTTTGGACTATTATTAACAGCGTTAACCAGCCATAAGGAATCCGCCGTGGCTCCTGTTGCTCAGCTCTGCAGTGACACTAGACAATAAGATAACCACTTCATTACTGAAGTCAATAAAGTGACATTTAATTGCAAAAAGAAATGATGCCATCACGAATAATAACCCCTAACTCGTTTGGCATTATGCCATTCTGTCCTAAGAGTGTTTTCCTCACTGGTGCCATTTGCAGGAGCTCACGAGCTAACACAAACTTCTGTAAATTGAGTTCCTCCCAGTGATGCTCCCCCAGTGACATAAACAGGGATCTTACCTGAATAACTCACATCAAGGACAGAACAAAAAGAAAGAACCAGGAAAGCAGAGATTATAAAACTGAAATGCAGCCCCTGGAAAATTATTTATTTTCTTCACCCTTACCTTACACAGCATTTTCTGCACTGGGTTTCACACCATCAGGATCAAGCCCTTAAGTCCAGTTTAATGCTGAGGTAAGCCATGGTCCTTCTGCTCACCCCCGTGCCCAAGGGGCTGTCACTGCCCCCTGAGCCCCCCGGTCCTTCCCTACTGGCACACGTGTGGAGCATGGTCTGAAGCTCCTGTATGGATCTTTTCACACTGTGTCATTCATCTTTTGCTTTATCTAACACTTCTTGATGCGTTTTTTTCTTCTACAATAAGGGAGCAAGGGGGGGAGGAAAACTTTATTTGTTAAATAGTTTTCATTTCAATGAGTCTGGCAAACTTTCATCTCATTTCCTTGCAAATAATTCCACAGGAGGCTAAACTACTGATGACTTCATGGGTCTTTTTATAAAGCAACATAATGACAGTGGATGGACAGAAACAGCTGCAGAATTACCCTGGCTATGGCAAAGATGTCCTGAGCACGGTGGCCTTTGGCAGGTCGACTGCCCCTGCAGTGGCTGGGCTGCTGCCTCGGAACCAGCAGCAACGAGATGCAAAGTGTGTGCTTGTTGCTGCAGGACAGGGCACGTCAGCAGTGGCACTGCGTGGGACACACTGGTTTTCAGAGAAGATGACAACTTACCTTGAATTTGGGAATGCCTTGTGATAGATCTTGCTATAATTAGAATCATAGAATCATTTTGGTTGGAAAAGAGCTTTGAGATCATCAAGTCCAACCACTGCCCCAGCCCTGCCCAGTGCCCACTGCCCCATGTCCCTCAGCACCACATCTCCACGGCTCTGAAATCCCTCCAGGGATGGGGACTGCCCCCTGCCCTGGGCAGCCTGGGCCAGTGCTGGGGAACCCTTTGGGGGAAGGAATTGTTCCCAATGTCCAATCTAACCCTCCCCTGGCACAGCTTGAGGCCATCACCCCTCGTCCTGTCACTGTCACCTGGGAGAACAGACTGACCCCCCCCTCACTACCCCTTCCTGTCAGGGAGTTGTAAAGAGCATTCTCAGAGTATGCTCATTAGGGTTATTGAAGGATAGGATGGTTTAATGCAGTCATTCACTTCACAATCTGAAAATTAAGTGTAATGATCTGACAGAGGCTTGAGGTTGCATCAAGTTCAAACATTTTCATTACTGTACATCATCTTTGGCTTTAGCTGGTGCGTGCTCCTCTTCCGTCAGGAAGGACATGAATAAGAGCCTGAATATCAAGTCCCTGGAAATCAAACAATGCTGGGACAATAACTGCCATTCAATCAGCGGGGACAGGCAGCTCTGCAGCCCCCTCTGTGATTCACAGCCAGTCTTGGGCAGGATTCAGCCCACAGCAGGTCGAGCCTGTTGGAGGTACGCTGCCAGGAACATCTTGCTGAAATGCACAGGAAGGATCCAAAAGCAATCTAACTCTTGCAGAAGTGTTTTTAATCCACAGATTTCTGAGCAACAAACAGGGAACAAATGTTGTTGTTTGTTTAGTTGTTGAATTCTTTTGGCTTTGACACTGAAAAGCAAGCAAATCATTTTCAGGTTTGAATGGAAGCATTCCTACAGTGAAACTGTCTGTTGAAAAACAACCCATCTCCTTCAGTGTTTAAAAATACCAGAAAACATGTCACTTTCAAATTTACTAAAGAAAGACTTTTTAAAGAGCAGAAATAAGATAGACTAAAGCGAGACTAAAGATAGACTTTGACAAGCAAAGTGCCTTCAGGATCTCCATCAGACTCAACAGTGCTGTGCATCTTCCATCTCTGTCATTAGAGGTTTTAAAAGGTGTTTAAGTATCTAAATGCCACTGGAGTTAGGCAGCTACTTATCATTGGAGACCTGGCCCCCAAATATGAACTCCCACGTTGGCAACTTATTTTAGCACTATAATCTTCACACTTCATCAGTGATGGTGGTTTAAGGTGTTTCTCTCCTGGGCTGCTCATTGCAGACACTGCAGGTGATGCCCTGTGCTCTCCATGTGCTAGACCTGACCTCTGAAATGGTTCAGGTGGTGGATGCTGCAGTGAGCTGAGTGAGACAGAAGATGTTCCCAGCTGATAACAGAGGGCAGGGGCACAAGCGGGGAGCAGGCAGGCACAGGGGAAGAGTCACAGGTGCGGCAGGAAGCCACTGAAATCCCTGTGAAATTGCTGTGTGACTCTCTTCAACAAAAGCTCATCCTAAAATATAAAAAATAACTTGAGCAAGGGGTTACTGGTCTTCAAAACAGATGATTAAATTACTCTGTGACATTGTCAGCATATATTTAGGCTAAGAGGTGACCGAGTTTTTAGCAGCACATTCAACTGATGATTTAGAGGAAAGATGATAGTCCACCAAAACAGGGTTGGCACAGGAGAGACCAGACAGGGATAACTCAGCTTTGGTAATGCAGAGCCAGCTGAAATCCGCTCGGCTCCAGCTCTACAGCAAAACCCAGGAGCTTTGAAAATCGGTTACAAAAACTCCAGCACAAAGAGGATTTCCACCCCGAATGCTTAACAGACAAAAAGCTGAAAATGCAGCTGAACTGAAGCAACGCATGCTTAGGTTTTAGTAGATTAAGACAGGAGTTTGGGGAAGTTAATTGTGCTTTAGCACGTGTAAAACTCATGTAAAATCAGAATAAACTCTTTTTAAAAATGGATACCTGAAGGACAAAAAACTAGCTTTGCTCAATGTCAAGCTGAGTAAATTTGAAATTCAGTCTGTTATAAACTTTACCCCAGATGATAAAAATACTGGTTGCTACAGCTGCTTCCTTAAGACAGCAGCTTTAAAAGCATCATTTTCTAAGGGAAGACCAGAAGCAGTGGCTTTATGACGTTAAAAGCATCCCAGTCATAGAAACACCCTATTTCTGTGAAACTACAGGCTCGAATTCTGGCAGAGGTTAAAGCAACTCTTCTTTTAGGTGCAGGTGAAGTTGAGCACCACACAGCCTGAATTCCTGGGCAGTATCTGCACGGGGGAGCAGCTGCTGTGCTGCAGGACAGGAACCTCACCCAGTTTAACAAGGCAAATGCCGTGTGCTGCCTGGGACACTGCAGGGGCAGAGACAGAGCTGGGCTGGGGCACGGGGTGATGCCCTGGGGGAGGACTAGTGAGACCCCGCACCTCCCTCCATCTGGCCGAGGGCATGAGTGGCTGAAGTGTCAAGTTTTTCAGACTCAGAAGCAGGAAAAACTGTTCCATTGTCCCCCAGCAGTAGGAAGAGCTGCAGGAACAGGCACGACCCTGCAGTACCAGCACTGGGTTTGGTTCCTTTGGGACACCATCAGGGAGCAATGAACTGCACAGTGAATAGAGTACCTGCTCAAGAGAAGAGGTCACTTCCTTTCCCAACCTGCTGCAGCAGTTCCCTTGTCATACGAGTTAATAAATTAAGGCACAGAGTGAGCATGAAAGTGTTCCTTACCACTCGACGGAGGGGATGAACGCAGCATGGAGCTGCCAGGAGACTTCACTCACCACTGCAGGACTGCTGAGCCCCTCTGCCCCACTGCTTGCCAAAGGGGGTCCCAGTGTTTTTCTTCAGAAGCCATTGGTGAGCTAAAAACCAAATGTCAAATTAAAGCATCTATTGTTTTTAACATTTTCCCACATTTAATAATTGAGGCTTCCAGCTGTTGCTCTTCAAGTGCAGCTGCAAACACTTCCCCCCCCACCCCGGACCCTGCAGTCTGCTGTACCCTCCATGACACACTGATATTCCTTTTAATATACTGCTCTGATGTTTCAGCTTACCCATCAGTTTAACTCAGGAAATAAGATCCAGCCTATTACCAGTGACTGCAGCATGGATCTAGAGCTATGGATTTGTTGCAGGGCTTGAACTTAGCCAGACAAAGCCAGAGAGGGCTCTGGGATGAGTCTGGGTTCAGTTTAAATACAGAATTAAACACCAAGGCTTAACAGTGGGTTCAGATAAAACACTGCATTTGGATCTCCATTTTTGAGACACTTCTCAGACTCTCCTCCTGGTTCGGTCACAAGAACTAAATGACAGTTAAGTGACATTTTATTAGTGTGGCTTTGCAGGGTGAGAAGTGACTGAGCCATTTAAGACACGGATGTCCATCACCTGCAGTTACATCACCTCCTTAAACACCACCTCCAGCCTAAGCCAAAAAAAAAGCTGTTTGAGCAGTGTGGACCACATTGCTTTAGCTACAAGTTATTCAGATGGTTACAAATAAAAGTAGTTTTATAACAATTAGACCCCCAAGCCCCATGCAAGCACTTGTGGTGCTGCAAGGGACAGAGAGGGGAAGGGGATTTCTTTCGGTGGCAGCATAGGCTTGAAGTGTTTGATCACCTTGGATGTAGCAAAATTTCCTTAAAAAAAAAAAAAACAAAACGCTTTTAGCTTGTAGAATTTGCTAATAAAAAGGAGGATCCTGCCCCCATCTGGCCTCCCTGGAAGGAAGCATCCCCAGGTGGAGCCAGAGCAAGAAATCCTTCACAGTGGCTTTGGAAGGGGAGCACTGGGCAGGATATGAACACTGGCTCCTGAGCCACTCTCCGTGCTCAGAAATGGGTGACAATTCAGGTTTTGGACCAAGGTTTGACTGGCAGAAAAGCAGAGATAATTATAATCTTCCTGGAGCAGCTCCAGTGATGCCACCGTTTGTTTGTGGGGTGCAGATGGGTCCAACTGTGCCGTGCGAAGGGGAATATCCAGGCTTCACCATCTGCTGCCCATGTGGGAAGGGAACCATAGGCCCCTCAGGAAATCTGTGCCAAAAATCAGAAAAACGGTCGTTTTGTTCACTTTGCCTCTGTAAATCTCTATTACATCCCATATTCTGTATTATACTTCCAGGCAGAAATGGCTTTTGAAAAAATTACTTGGCCTGCATAGCTGAGCTGGCTCTCCCGAGGAGGAAGGGGGAAGAGAAACCTGTTGGTCAAAATCTAGAGGGACTTCTTGCTTTCAGAAAACTAGCAATAAGGTTTAATTTTAAATCTCAGATTAGCTGAAGCCCAGATAGATACCCTCCAAAAGCCTCCCCTGCCTCTCCCTGCCCCAGCCACCCTCCATCCTGGACAAACATATATTAAAAAAAGAATACAAAAGGGGTAACTTCTGAGGTCCTGTAAAAGAGGGACTTATTGGACTTAATAAATGACAATTATCAACCCACAGCACACAGCAGGCAAACGGTTACCAACGAGAAACCTCACCCAGTGCAGCAAAGACCCTCCACAACCGAGCAGAGGAACCGTGCTACAGGCTCCTCGTGGCACCTTGCACACCACTGGTCATGGGCAAGCACAGGCACGATGCAAGGATCAGCGACAATTATTACTTTATTGCCTCACAGCAGTTTGGATTTCTCTTGCACACCTGGCTGACACATGCAAAAGCTGCTCTGGAGAGAGAAAATTTACTGTTAAAAATGTGCTTTGGAAAGCAGCTTTCCCTTCCCATGTTAACATGTTCTTAAGAAACTAATCCTTCTCACTTTGTGACAAAAGCCTGGGTGAAAAATAAGACATTGAAAGTTCTCATGAAGATTTGTCCATCAAGTAACACTTAATTAAGATTTGCCTTCATTTATCAGCTGGCCTGTTCACTGCAGTGTAACAGTGCAGCACCTCTGGCACCTCGGAGCAAGAGAGACTCAACACTTACTGATAGAACTGCTTGTAGGAACACGACACCAGCAACAGCAACCTGCACTCCAGTATGTCATCAAACACATTTAAAGCCTTTCAAAAAAAATAAACACTGCTCAACCAACAAAGCAATTGGATTATTTGTTGCTTAGTACACTGTATACAACCATTTTCTAAAAGCACAAGAAAATCTGTATTGCAACAGCTTGAAAACTTGTTCTACTGCAAACAGAACAGCTAAACAAATTCAAAATCATTATAATACCTGTATCACCTTGAAAAACAAGCTCCCAAGTTTACTCTGAAAATGGCAGGGTGAGTCTACAATGAAGAAATCATCTGGCCACCGTAATATAAACAGTTGGGTTTATTAGTTATTTACACAGCTCTAATGTGCATCCATTAATTGATGTGTCAAAGCAATACATACAGGTAATAACGGGGCGTCTGTGGGGATTCAACAGCACAAGGACCTCAGAAGAAAGTCTGCAACAATATCAGCATTTATACTGAATCTTTATATATGTACAAAAGAATTTAGACAATTTTCATTGTTACCATTCCATGATCTGCATGATGCCAATAGTTTGCCTATATATATATATGGGGGGGAGCCTCCTAATTCTGAAGAATCAGGGGCAAAAAGCAAGACAGAACCAAAAAGTTAATAACAAGAATTAACTCTGAAGATGTGCAATTAACTCTGTAGTTTTGCATCTAATTCAGCCTCATATTAAAGAGAGAACAAAGCAATGTCATCTGTGCAACCATGACACAACCCATCATTTTAAAAGTGGTGGTAGGATCAGAAAAGTACTAGCTTATGTTCTAATTTTTTCAAGTAACAGTTAAAGAGAACACGGCAGTCTTTAACTTTCATAGAATCAAGAAGAAAAGCCAAAGGGTAACAGCATTTTCTGTTAAAAAGCTCATTTACAGTTTCACAGAGGAGTGCCCAAGCCAAGCCTGCTCTGCACCACACACTGCTGGTGGATGCACAAGTCAAACAGAGTTCAGCAGTGCAGTTAACAAGAAGACAAGTATTTAATTCTAAAAACATACCGGAATAAAAACCTGCAGAAATACTTATTTGGATGGTGTTTTCCAGGGTGTGACGTGGTGATCTCCTGATGACAATTGGCCAGCACCGAGGGACGTGAGGCAGGCAGGTGGCCCGAGGGCCCTGCACCAAACCAGGCAGACATCAGCACACATGGAACACGACTGCTGGGGTCACAGAGCTAACCACCACCACACCTCTAGGACAGCAACACCATAGCTTTATTTTTTAACCCAGCTTTGGTTTCATTGCTTTCCAAGAAGCCACCTGTGACCCCCCACCATTCCCCAGGCTGCAAACACCAGGAGTGCAAACACCCAGCTGTGGCACGCCACTGGAATTCAGCATTTTCTGCAGGAAAAGAGCATTTCACCACTCATTTCAATTTCCATTCTATTTAAAAGCAGCCAACACACACCTATCACCAAACGTCCCAAACACCAACCTCCCAGTACAAAAACTGTCACCACAGGTTTGGCAGAACAGCTCATTTCCCCCAGGAATGCCCAGACAGCCCCAGATCCTGGGTCAGATATGGTACCTGTGCTTGGAAAGTTTCACCACAATGCATACACACCAAAGATTTCATAGAATCCCAGAATGGTTTGGGTGTGAAGGGACCTCAAAGCTCACCTGGTTCCACCCCCCTGCCATGGCAGGGACACCTCCCACCAGCCCAGGTTGCTCCAAGCCCCATCCAACCTGGCTTTGCATTTTGACAAGCACTTTCATCTTAAAATAACAAAACCTGGTAGTTTTTCAAGAATTAGCAGTTCTGAGGTTGTCTATAAATGTGTATGCTTGCTTGTTCACAGCTCCCCCTCCCAACAATTCTAGACCAAATTTGTATTTCAAGAATTAAAAGAACTGGATGAGTTCCCTTCAACTAAATGAAAATCAGATTTGGAAAGCCAGGAGAGACAGCAAGAGGTAAGGAGGAAACAGTTCCAAGGAACACTTTGATAAAATTTCAGGAAAAGTTACTTAATAGATTCATAATTTAACTTTATTACAATAAATAGCTTTATAAAAAGTTTTAGCTAAATGACTTGGATAAACACACTTACATTTCAGAGAGGGACGTGCTCACGCCAGGGAACGCCAGCCCTCACAAGTCTCTGTATTAATGTAAAGCAATCATTTTGTATGTTCTGGATTGAAATTTTTTTGCAGCATCGGTGTTAGCGACACACTTGATGTATTTCTTTCAGAAAGAAGACAAAGTTTTTAGAAAGAGAAGTACAAAACACAAGTGATCTGAGGAAATATGACCCCGGTCACATGATTAATGCGTGTACATATGGACTTTGGATTTGTAACAAACAGGTAATACACTAGAACGTAACTACATCATCAGGATACTCATCTGAGAAGTTTACTGTATCCTCAGAGAATGACAGGTTTGGTGCTGGAGGTTATAACCCAGTGCCTGGCAGAGCCTGAGGACACTGAGCTCAGCAGAGAGCCAGGCTCGGATCTCAAGCAGCACATCCAGGCTGAGCACAGGACTGGGGCTGCAGGATTAAAGGTTTTGGAAAAGGAGGCAGTAAGAAAGTTGAGGACATGTTGAAAACATTCATGAAAACATCATACAGACAGAGATTAAACTGCACTGGTTGCCGTTCCTCTCTCACCTCCTGCCAATGCTTCAATTTATTAGCCAGAAAAGTGCTCAGGCTCAGAGGGGTTTTGGGTGTTTTGCAATCTCTCTGCAGGAGAACACGTCTTTTCTTGGCCACCTCTTCTACCCACCACAGTGTTTGATGCAGGAGGTAATTAGACAAGAGTAACACTGAGCTGATGATTCACAAAGAATGATTTAAAGCAGCATTTCCTGGCTCGATTCAGTGTCAGCTACGTTTTCTAAACTCACAGAAAGGGACAGCTTAAAAAACCCCACCCAACTCTTGAAATTACTGACAAGAAATGGGGTTGGAAGGCTGAGGGCAGCACATGAGGATAATCCTGTTACGAGTGAAGGCAACTACCCGATGCGAAGAACATTCTCAAAAGAAGTCTCTGTACAATATAAAAATTAAGCAGGAAAACCCTAGTAAGGCAAGAAGATCATTTCTGCTGCTGACTCTAAAGCACATCGTAAAAAAGTTAGTGGGAACCACTTATCATCTCTCATTTTGGTACATTTAATGTATTCACTGCAACAACAGAATATTCAAGTCACACTTGGCTTTCTCACACATCACAACTACACACAGAGACTTTTTTTTCCTTCGTGCCATTTGAACCATTCCTGTCCCACAACAGTCAACAACGCACCAGGTAAAGGCTCAAGATTACACTCATTCCAATTAGCTGAAAAAACTATTTTTCAGACACAATGAGTCAGACAAGAACAAAGTTAATGTTTCACAAGCCAATTAAAAAGGAACTACTTACATGAGGATGCTTACAAGGCCAAGTGTTCTTGGAGTAAGTTATTTAAAGAGTTCCTTGAAAAGAATTGCAGCCAACCAATCTGACACAAGGACAAATTCGTATTTCCTCTGGCAAAGAAAACAAGCAAGGTGATGTCTGATGAAAGGAAAAAGTGCTTGGAATGTAGAGGATAGAAAGAACAAATAAATTTATCCTAACATGTCAAAACGGGTGTGGAGGGAAGGGAAAAAACCACTCATTTACACACATTTAGATGCTTTTATAGAAATATATCTATTTGAAGGAAAACAGAAACTGTAGCATAGAAAGGAAAAACCCATCACTGAATTAGTTTCAGGCACTTGAGCTGCATAGACTGTAGAAGGTGCCCATCAGACACATTTAATGCACACACATTCACCAGGAACACACCACACAATGCACAGGGAAAAATAATGATGCTCGGTAGATCCCCGTTCACATTTTCCAAGTTCTACATCCCACCTTTCCTCACAGCTGAAAACCTGCCAAATTTCCACATCACAGAGGCAGCACGTTGGAGAGCTGATTTACCAAGTTTATTATTTGATAAACCAAGAAACATTTTCAGTATTAGATCGTTGAAATATGACTTAATGCTACATTTTTTTTTGTGCTAGTAAAACGGCGTTCTGCAGCATAAACTGAAATATCCATTTTTAAAGACCCCCTCCCTTTTTCTGCATGGTATCCTAAGAATTCATTTCACGAAGAACAAAGGCAAAGTAACCTTAAGCTTCAGCTGAAAGCCAAGGCAACACAACGCGCAGAGGGTGAGAACACAAAGGCAATACAAATCAAGGTCATGACTCATGTGAAGACAATCACTTCCAAACAATAACCCAGCGAAGCTGAAAGCAGCAGTGATGCAAAGTTAACTTGATTTTCCATGGACAGAGTTGTGAGAAAAATGTGCATTGTCCTACAGGGAAAAGAATAAAGCTGTAAACAAGCAGATACAAAAAGGGGTTGTGTGCTCAGAAGTTTGTCTGCTCCTCTCCAGCTCTACTAAGTGATCAAATTTGTAAATGTTCCTAATATTGCACTAAAGGCAAGGTGTGTAGGAAAGGAGAGTCACAGCCACGGCACTGCCATGAGGGTGTATGCTTCTATCTTCTGATGTCCATCTCATGAGTACCTGAGCAAACACTTCTCATGAAGAACCTTCAGGTGGGGTACCAAACCTTCAGACAAACCTTCCTCCAACTCCCCCTGCGAGCTCTGAGTGACACCACTCCACTCCTGCTATGCTTTGCTGCACTCAGAGCAGGGTCACAGCAGCAGTGCAAGGTGAGGATGTGGAACCTGTTCACAACAGGGTGATAAGGAGTTTCCCAGCCACTACAGAGCAAATCCGTCATCCTTAGGGATGGCAAATCCAGCACTTGAAATGAAGGTGTGTCTTCCTTGGATTCCTAAGCCCCAGCCAAGAATGTTACAGCACCCAGTGCTGGTCACCACTGACTTCCAACTACTGAAGTGCACATCTGCCCTCTAAAACACTACAGGACCCCAAAACAGAGAGAAAACTCACCGTTACACGTGACACGACACACAGTTCTTGTAGCTGAGTTAAGGCTGGATTGTTCATCACCCAACACACAGACAACGATTAATTTTTGGATTATAAACTCTTTAGGGCACAAGAAGTCATTGTTTAAGAGGCAGCCTCCAGGTGTGCAGCTATTCCCAACTCCCAACAAGGGTCTGCTGCCATGCAGGGAACAAAGGTGAGGTGAACCACACGGTATCTCATCGGCCCCAGAGAGTGGAAGTGGCAGGATACTGAGAGGGGAAAGGAGGAAACGTGAGCAGACTTCTGTGTAAACAGAAGATGTTGGGTTGCACCATAAGCCACACCTGGAAAAACCCACCATGCTTTCACCACATGGACGTACCAGGTCCTACAGATTTCAGGGAAGGAGTAAGCAGCACATTTCAGCAAGAAGCAGGTATTAAAAATACTCTCCATGATTAGTCTTTCATTAACAGGATCAGCTCATTCCCCTAAAAACAAAAACCCAACACACATCACTTGTGCAGATTCAGGCATAGGTAGGCAGTATTTCACAATGCTGAAGCAGAGTATCTGAAAGGGATGAAAGGGAAGACATAAGACTCAAACCCCAAACACTTCAGTTTATAAGCAAGTCTGCTTTTTCTTTTTTAAGACTAGAAAAGGTACAATTCCATTTCATAATGTGCACAGAGCTCGTTCCTTGAAGATACTGTCAGATAAACTGAAAGTCTTGGCATTAAATGGTTATTTCTTCAAACATGGATACGTTTTGCAATACACCAGTTAAATACCAATACCTATGTGCATGCACGAGAAACAGATGCATGTACACATTAAAACATTTAACAAAGACAGCAGATTCCCTAGGTGGTGAGCATCAGAGATACCAAAAATAGGTTAAAAAGTTAAATTCTTCACCTGTCTTTGTTAAATACAGACTTTTGCAATCGCCTCCCTTCTTTTCCCCACGGATTCCCATGGTCCCCAGTGAAGCAGGCAAATGGGAAGGCAGGTGCACTGACAAGATTATCCCATAACCACAGAGAAGCACCTTAAAAAGTTCAAACTAAGCCTTTTTTTTTTTTTTTAAAAAAAAGTCTTTTCCATCCTTATCAGATGTATGAGCTAAGAAAGGGAAGGATCTTTTAAACCAAGTTTTATTTCATTTTACTGCACTCCCCCAACATACATCTCCAGCACAAAAGCCCACGACTCAGGCTAGGTACACTTTCACAATACTGACGACGTTTCAAACCATCCCATTGCATCCTGTATCCTTTAAAACAGTGATTCCCAACAACTTCTGCATGGGACACCCATCCCACCAGAGACTACAGTAAGAAAAGGTAATCACATAGTGTTCTGGTACTTTAGAACTCACCCAGGGACCATGCAGGGGAGTTTTGTTTTCAAGAAGTACTGCCCTTCTGTAGGAACATGATCAAGGGGTCACTCACAGCTTTTCAAGTAGTGTCATCTGTTTTCTTCCCCTTCCCCATCCCAGTTCCATCCATTGCATACAGATATTTTATGCTATCAAAGAGAAGCGTGCCTTCCTCTGAAAAAACACTGAATACAGAGCATGTTTTGTAAGATTCCAGTGGGATTTTTAAATGTACTTTTGTGCCTCTTCTTTGGTTAAGAAAACAATAAAAAGGAGATGACATTTTTCCCTTCATGGCAGTTAAAGGTACTTCTGCCAGACTTGAATCATAAATGAGCAGCACTGCAAAAAGAGAAGAGCAGTACCACAGGACAGCACAACACACACTCCTCAGAATCACCTAATCCAATGATGGCTGCAATAACAAACTGAAAAGCAGTTTCGCGTTAAACTCTTTGGGAAATTTGTACTGGTTGCCAACACTGTAATTTGAAGTTCAATCCATGTGTTCCAAGCCATCAGGGCATCCTCCCTCGCTGCAAAACCAGGTGAGAAACAAGCAATGGGCTTAAGAGAGAGTTTGCTTTATGAGGTCGTGGCGAGCCGTGGCCCTTACAGCCAGACACATAACCAAGGGAGAGAGGTGGTGACATGCTGAGGATGTCAAGTATTAGTATTCCCATCAACATACTGATTCAGCTTTACACACTGGTCTGAACAGATTGCAATTAACCTAAAATTGAGGTATAAATATACACAAATATGTACAGTACACATAGAGGAAAATCTTTTTGCATTTGTAACATGGGTAACCTTAAAAATACTGGAGAGTTGGTACCTATGCCACCGAGTCGTTCGCTCGTGTACTGAAATAACAAAGTCAACATCTTCAGCTAGAGAGGACTACAATGGAATAATAAAACTCAAAATTAAAAGCTCCTTCCTCTCACTCCACGCTCAACACCGGGCTCTTCCAGTGGCTGCATCCTGACAGGGAAGTTGAGCACAGCTTTTAAACGTGTCCTCAGAGGAAAACAAGCAGGAAACCAAACTGCAGCCTCCACTGCATCTTGCCTTTTGCTGTATGGTCTTAGTTTCTATACACGTATGCGTGTGTGCCTCTATGTAGAAAATAAAAGTTGAAATCAGTTCAGTATAAATACATCTAACCCATTAATTCTGCCACTGTGAAGGTAATCATGGGTACAGCTCTTTGTAAGCAATGTCTGTGCAGAGAGGTCAGTAAAAATCATCTGATCTTAAGTCTTGACATCATCCATTCGAGTCCTTGGCACAGTCTGTAAACAAAAGAGATGACAGTTTTTCAGGAACACGTACACTTCTCAGGATAACTTCAAAGATAATTCCCTGGCACCAATTTAAATCCTTCCTAAGGACTCTGTAAGTCAGGCTGCAGGAACCACTGCCAGGAACAATTCACTCTGAGCGCAGCATTTCCTGCATCTTGTCACACAATCTACAGGTGGGACACTTCAGACCCCAGCACTTCCAGACATACACTGAAATTTTCTCTAATTATGATTATTCTTAACAAACCAGAAGAGATTTTAGGTTGCTCCCACCCCACCCTCATTAGAACCAAACCACAAGAAGTTTTATCACTATGAGGTGAGACACTGGATTTGATGTGAAAGTCAATATATTCTGAGCCCCCAAAGCTTTAAGTGTAAGATTATTATGGATGGGAGGAATGTGTGTGGAAACCAAGCACCACAATAAACCCACCAAAACCATTCAAGATCCCCCTCTGACAGACAAGAATAACTCTTACCCCTCTCCAGTGAGCGCACAGCACGCCTGAATGTGCCACTGGTGATCCTTAATGGAAGTCAGCTTCAGAAACTGAGATATTTCAGCTACTGTCATGCACTCTTTAACATCTTGCTTGTTAGCAAAGATCAGCAAACCTGCTTTTTTTAAGTCCTAGGGAGAAAGAAGAGAAAAAGATGATGATTACAAATCAGCTCTCAGAGGCAAATGGTACCTTAAACCCTAGGGAAAAAAAACCAACCCTGAACTATAAAGCACTGCAGGCTGATTGACATGCAACGTCCCCACCAGAACTGTTTAAGCACTGGTAAAACCATGCCCAGGCTGACAGCAGTAAGGGCCAGCAGCGTGGTGCTGGCACCATGGCTCACCAGAGCCTGGAGCATGCTCTGCCTGCCCAGCAGCCCTTCGAGAGGGAAATCCCACCCATCAGGGCTGGCACTGACAGTGTGAAGCAAGCTGCAGTCATGTCTGATTTAGAGGATACACAGAATTTGTAGAAAATCATCATTTATACTGCTTTAGTGTGAGTGCCCTTTCCCCTGTGCTGCTCTCCAACAGCTCAGTCCCCAGCTGACACTGGCACATGGGGTTGTTCTTCCCCAGATGCAGGACTCTACACTTGCCCTTGTTCTATTTCATTGAATTTCTCCCTGCCCAACTCTCCAGCCTGCCCAGGTCTCTCTGAATGGCAGCACAACCCTCTGGTGTGCCAGCCACTCCTCCCAGTTTGGTGTCATCAGCAAACTTGCTGACAGAGCACTCTGTTCCCTCATCCAAATCATTGATGAATGTATTGAACAATACTGGTCCCAGTACCAACCCCTGAGGGACTCCACTGGATACAGGCCTCCAACTAGACCCTGTCCCATTGACCACAGCTCTCTGCCTTCTTTCCTTCAGCCAGTTCACAGTCCACCTCACTGCCCCATCACCCAGACCACACTTCCTCAGTTTAGCTGTGAGGTTGCTGTGGGAGACTGTGTCAAATGCCTTACTGAAATCAAGACAGACCACATCCACTGCTTCACCATCATCTACCCACTGGGTTATGTCCTCATAAAAGGCTGTCAGGTTGGTCAAGCATGACTTCCCCTTGGTGAAGCCCTGTTGACTGCCCCTAATGACCCTCTTATCCTTGATATGCCTAGAGACAGCACCCAGGATAAGTTGTTCCATCTCCTTTCCAGGGATGGAGGTGAGGCTGAGTGGTCTATAGTTACCTGGGTCTTCCTTCTTGCCCTTTTTGAAGAATGGAGTGACATTTGCTATCCTCCAGTCCTCAGGCACCTCTCCCATTCCCCACCACTTAACAAAGATGATGGAGATGGCCTAGCAATGACATCCCCAGCTCCCTCAGCACCCATGGGTGCATCCCATCAGGACCCACGGATTTATGGATGTCCAGGTTGCTTAACTGATCCCTAACCCAGTCCTCATCAACCAGGACAAACTCCTCCCCTATCCTGACTTCCTCTGGAGCTCCTCAGGACAGCCTCCCACAGTACAGACAACCAACAATTTGGAGAACAGTGACATGAGGGGAAAGCTTATTTTATCTCAAGCTGCTCGGAATTACACTGCCACAGGCACTTATTACTGAAATCCTGTCCCTCTCAAAGTAAAAAGGCCTTCTCATGAAGCCAAGACCACTCAGTCACTTACATGCCTACCAGGCACACTAATTTTTACAAGCAGTAAAATTAATTCCCAAACGATCTGCTGGTCTAGCAGACAGCTGGAGCTGACCTGGGCAACTCAATTTGCTTTAACAGAAATCCAAGTGAACTGCTTAGCAGAAATAAAAGATTTGCAAGGAGGGCAAGGAGAAGTTATTCTAAAGAAATATTTGACTTTCATTTCAGCTTCTATGTATTGCTGTTCCCCTCACACGTCACAGCCTCTGGAGAGTGAGCAGAACACACTGAAAGCATCCTGCTGTAAGACAATGGGCACGATTGCTGCTAGAGGGGGTGCTCTGGGGGCACAGAAAGAATCTCCCAACATGAAGCAGAGGCATTCATGCTGCTTGGACCTCCAGACTTCCCTCATTTCAAATTCAGTTGGCTAACATCTTCTGCATCCTCCTTTATAGACAATGAAAGGGAAGATGCAGATTTTGTTTGCAACAGACTGAAGAGTACATCCCTGACATTCTGAGAGCAGCAGACCCAATGGCAACCATCGCCCCCCATGCCACATTTAACAATCCACCACAACCAAGAAAGGCAGGCCTACTTTATTAGAATTTATTTTATTAAGCACAATTTTAATTTAAATACCCACAACTAGAAATTCAAGCCAGTAGGCAAAGTGCTTATTTTTTCTCAAATGCTTTAGATCACCATGATCACTCAAAGGAAACACCAGGGCAGTCTGTGCCCTTCCTGCAGGCATCTGCTAAACACTGGCTACAGTTTAAATATAGATGTAATATTTTGGGATATAATGCTATCATTTTTATGCACATCTTTGTATTCTGACACTTAAATTTGGACACTGTCCTCAGTGTCATCTCATACAAACTGATCCAGTTTGCATTAAACTGGTCCTACGAGTCCCAGCAGCAGTCAAGCTCATATGAACTCATTTTTGGTAAAAATCAGATCCTGCTGCACTGCACGTGGAGACTGAAGTCTTTGGGACTTTCAGGTCATGCAGTAGGTACCCCTTGGCTTATACAGCAGTCCAGTATTTCCCAATCACACCTGACACAGGGCTCAATTTTAAAGGGAGTCCTTACAAGTTAGCCAGTTATAATCTCTCTGCAATTCCAAGTACACATACAATGATGGCTCCTGCAGCCACAGGCAGTCTGTTCCTTCAGTTTTATTCCTGGTTGCTACAAGACATTATTAAGGTTGTTTCTGTTTCACTGTGAAGCTATCAAACATAGTAATTAAGATGTTGGAGGAAACAATATTTTTAAAAAAACAATCTCGTTCAGCTATTAACATGGACTGAAGTACAAAACCCACAGAAGTCATTTATAGGTCTTAACTCCCATTTCACTGAAGCACCCAGAAGTTGAAAAGCTGCTTTTGTGAGAGCTCTCTTCAGTAATTTGGTATTAATTTACTTTATTAGGAGCTTCAGAAAAGACAGAGCCTCTAGCAGGAACAGGAGAGCTCTGGTACAGCCCTACCTGCAGCTGGGAGAACACAACTGTTAATGTTTGCCTTGGGCTTCACTGGCAAAGCCTCTCTCTGGTCTGGTCTGATCTGTCTCCAGCTCACAGGCACAAGCAAGAGCTGGCACAAACAGTGTGAGAATCTCCTTCCCTTAACATGTACCATCCAGATCTTACCCACAAGAAGTATTAAACCAAAGAAAACACAGGGTCTACTCACCTCATGTGCTAGCATTTTATACAGCTCTTCTTTAGTCACAGAAATTCTCTCTCTGTCTGTGCTGTCCACAACCACTATCACAAACTTTAAAAAGTGAAAAGTTATCAGTTAGAGAACAAACTCTATGCTCCTGGTCACACACTTGTCAGCAGAACAGATTACCACACAGATCCCTCAAATGTTTTGTTGCAGCCTCAAAAAGGTAAACTGTATCAGCTTTCTCCCTCTACTGCCAACATGCAAACAGATATTTGCAAGGGATTTTAAAAAAACCATAAGCTCCATACTTCAAGAGCATACATACATGTCAGAGCATCTTACAGGAAAGCACAGAACACAGTTCATTATTATAAAACAGAACTTTTTTTAAACCCACAATTGATAACACATAGGAAACCTTGACTTAAATCATTGTTTTAATCAAGCTCAGTATCTGTGCTGCAATTTCACTGCTAAAGAGTTCTTGGGGGTCCTTAAGTAAATTGATCATGGGAGCTTAGCAGACAGAGCTCCCACAGCCTCGGAAGAAACTCGTGGGCTTTCAGTCTTACTCCTGGAGTTACACAGGTCTTCAGGTACCTGCTACAGAGACAGAGCAGCCACAGCCCACATGAGGGGACCTCTAAACACAGGGATCTGCAATACAAACTGAGCACCTGCCCTAAGGCTGCAGATCCCCAGAAACACAATCCTTGCAAACCAGTTGTTTTTAATCACAACTCCATATTACACATCTTATCTAAGAAATGTAAAAGTGAGCCATGCTTCTCCAGTCTTCCAGTCATTCTCACCTCAGTGTTTGTGTAGTAGGTGTTCCAGGAAGACCGAAGAGACTCCTGCCCTCCGATATCCCACATCAGAAAGCGTGTGTTGTTCACCACTATCTCTTCCACGTTGCTGCCTATGGTGGGTGAGGTATGCACCACTTCGTTCATGGAGCTGCAGAGGGGACAGAGCGACTCGGTGACAAGCTGCAAGAACTGGCAAGTGACCTGCATTACCCAGCAGCCTGGGACTCCAAACTGACCTACTTCTATCAAAACTAAACTCAGTGGTTATTCCGAGGGAGAAAGCTTAGTGGAGGAATTTTAGCAAACACTCCTTATGCAGCAAGCAGAGACAAGATGTGATAGGGGAAGGTGAATAAAAATAAATAGCAATAAAAAAGGACTCAGTGAACTATATAATAATGCAATTATAAAGCTGAGAGAGCATTCACGAACAAAACTGTATTATAACTAATTATATCATAAAACAGAGAATATTTGCTTCAGAAGCTGTTTCAAGCAGTCAGCTTCTCTTTTATTCCAGGCTGATTTTGGCACGCGTGGGAAAGAGCAGTTGTTTTGCTTCAAGAATGTGGTTAAGCCACAAGATTTCCAAGGTTGCAGAAAAACAACAACTCATCATCCACCAAACACACTACATCTCGCTCTCCTCCCAGTACAGGCCACTAAGAGTGTGCCTTCTTCACAACTCAGTTACTTATGTCCAAACTTCCTTCTCTCCCCTCTTCAGCCCAGTCCAATAACACTGTTTTTGGAGACAAGTGCAGACATTAAGTATTTCAAAAATACTGAGATACTTTTAGAGATATGGAATGGAACTTTGTCATTAAGACAACCAGTTTCACAGTGACAGGAACCTGAGACTCGTAACAGTGCTGGAATATTTGTTGAAGAGGACACTGAGAAGTGAGGAGATAAAGGGAGGTGTTCTGGTGTTCTGAAAAGGAACCCCAGTTCCTCAGTGTCTTAGCAGCACAGAACAAGAAACCTTCTCACCACACACATTTGAGGGAGGCTATATAAGGGAAAGAGAAAGATGAGAAGAACCATAAAATCAATTTAAGCATAACAATGATATAAGCAGATGCCTGTGGCTGATTTCATATTTAAAAAATAGGTTTTAGCAGAGTTCTTCTCATGCTTGGAAGAGACATAACATGAATCCCATTTCCTCGGCTGAACCTGCAGCCTTTCACATCCCAGCTGTTGGCACAGAATCAGAGAGTGGTTTGGGCTGGGAACCTCAAAGATCACCTAGTTCCAACCCCCGTGCTATGGCAGGGACATCTCCCACCAGACCAGGTTGCTCAAGGCTCCATCCAGCCTGGCTTTGAACACTGCCAGGGATGGAGCACCCACAGCTGCCTTGGGCAACCTGCACCTCGCAGTTTGCAATACGACAGGTGGATTTTGCCCTCCTCCCCATTGAAAGAAGGTGAGCATGAAGCTCAATGGCATTTCTAGACACCTGATCACAAACCCCTACTGCTTCCTGAGGGGAGGGAGGAGATCTGATGAAGTGCCTGTGGAGCTGCCACGCTCTGTTAGAAGAATCACCACTCCAACATCTGCTGTGACTCTCCACGACATCAGAGTAACGCCCAGTGCGCCAACCAACACTAGCTGCCATGCTAGTGCCCATCTCTTATGGGAAGAGTTAAATATTTATGCCCAGAACACTTATCTGCCACGAATAAGTAAGAGAAAAAAATGGGACGTGCAAAGATGGAGGTAGGGTGTAAGAAAGAGTGAAGGCAGAAGAACAGAGGCCAGCACACATACAGAGCTCCGGCAGATGGGGGAAATAAAAGCAGAGAGAAGGGGAAGTCCTGCGGAGCTAAAACGGGTCTGAAGGAAAAGGAGGTATATAGAGATCCACTGCACAAAAGGGAAAAGAAAACACTGACACAGCAGAAACAAGAAGATGAGAAGAATCATGAGAAATTTGTGGAGGAAGTGGAGAGCACAGGCAGCTTTAGCACACAGCGAGGACGGCCCTCAGCTGCAGCAGTCGCTCGTCTTGAAAAACATTCCTCCTTCTATTTATGTTTTTGAACATCTCTCACTCCCAATTTAAATAGCAACAGCCACCTTCGTCTTTCCACTTTCTCTGCAGAGTGTGCTAGGGCAGAAGTGGCTGGAAAGGCTGCAGGAGTTCCACGTTTCAGAAAGGCAAAAGCAGATCACAATTTGACAAAACCCAGAGGGTTTAAGTGCAGGATTGGGCCAGGTTGGCCGGATCACTTCACAGCAGTTATTTCTGATACTGACTCAGGAATACTTCCCCCAGTACCAGAGCACTCCATGTGAGAAATGGCAAATCTGTTTCTATTATACAGACCTTGAGCTGCCTGTCCCACCTAGAAGCTTCTGAGTCTGTGGACAAATTTATACCCTTTTATCAAAATGCAGTTGAGGACCAGAGATAGGAAGCTCATACAAGTTTCACGTAAACCAGAGGCAAGGTTAACACACAACAAACGCAAGTCAGTGCCACTATTAAAGGCAGAAGCTGCACGACAGCTACGGCTCAAATAAAGCCTGGGCCAGGCAGCACGGGTTGTGCTGTTGTGGTTCAGCCAGCTCCCAGCCTTCCTCCTCCATCCTGTCCCACAAATGACATGGAAGCACACCTCGGTGACAGGCCACGAGTCATGGCAGGGAGAGGTCAGGCTTCACTGCTTTGTTACTCCCAGAACAATTTGTTTGGTATTTACACGCTGTGGCGTGGATCAGTCCAGCAGCCTCAATATAATCACGTTTGGTGGAGCTGGCAAACAGCCTGCACCGTGACACCAAAGGCAGGTGTGATTAAGTGGTAATAGCAATGTAATCTGATAAATAACAGCTCTGAGCAAAACCTTATTCACATACCAGGCAACATACAGACCTCTGCAAGCTCTCAACACATGCTTTGACCCACTGCCACCTACACTGCTCAGTAATCTTCAGAGTGATGCTCTCAAAGTAAAACTAACAGGGGAACAAGGCAGAGTAACACAGGCAATGCACACCCTGAAACACAGGAAACATCACCTGCAGTTCGTACTTACAATTGATAAAGGATGGTTGTCTTCCCTGCATTAT
Organism: Podargus strigoides; assembly: GCA_028020825.1. NCBI lineage: Eukaryota > Metazoa > Chordata > Aves > Caprimulgiformes > Podargidae > Podargus > Podargus strigoides. The sequence goes on along the minus strand of CM051625.1, from coordinate 1,791,020 downwards.
CCAGACCAACAATGATTACTTTGTGCTCTGAAATGAAAACATCACTAGTAAGTCACATAAAGTTAACTTTGCTGTCAGGGTAACAATGTGCTATGAAACAAGGTGTTGCATTTTTTGACTGGTTTCCTGAGCAAACTCCAGGTGCCACATGTCCCAGGCCGTATCCAGAAGCCCATTTCTCTGTGGAGATGCACAGACCCGTGTACTGTTCCGAGCAGGTGAGTGACTGCTCACTTTTCCCCCTCTGCACATCCACAGGAACAATTTCTGAGAGATTATATGCAGATTTTTCCTTTCCTTTCTCACACTGGAATCATTTCTCAAGCTTCTACAGATTTTTCTATAGCAGCTCTCCAGAACACACACTTACACATGTCAAATATCCCTTTCCAAAGCCCTACTTTTATCATGGCCTGCAACACCTTAACCTCTTTGCAAAGAGCTGCTGAGAACCACCACCACCACCACGCCGATCTGCAGGGAGATCCACCTGCCCCCTCAGCATCCTCTTTCCCTTTCAGCAGTTTGGAACCTGGAGAACAGATTCACCTGTGAATATTTTACAGTATGCATTCACCCAGTTCAGTTTGAGGTGCACCAACGAGTGCTGCACAAAACATTCTGACACATATGTGAACACACTCTGAAGCCCAATGCCAGAATCAATTATTGTTTTTATTTAGCACCTACACACCACAAAATCAAATTTGAATTCTACAGCTGGTGTTGTCAAGCTCATTCACATTTATGATTTCCAGGAAGAGCGAGCGCTGCCTGCTCTCAGCTATATTATACAACTTTACTTGCACAAATAACCTTGGCTTCAACAGGACTGTTCATGCAAGTAAAAGCTTTGTGACAAGGGGCTTTCTTTCCTCCCCCTGCCCTGAGTGGTCCAGAAGGGCAACAGAAAGCCATTATAAGTCTGCCCAAGCTTCAAACAACCAGAGATCAATTCCTTCTGGTACAGCAGCACTGATTTATCACTGAGCAGAGAGGGAGGGGATAGCCAGGGGTCAGGTAAGTGGGGTTTCTTGGTTTGCATTTTTTCAATATTGTGTGGTTTTGCAGAGTTGTCCCATACACCATCAAATACAAACTCCAGTTTTAATAACTTTGCATAACTGCACAATATTGTAAAAATATCTGCTTACCTGACCCCCCATAACTAGGAAGTTTTGTTCCTGGTGTGGCTGCTGCCAGGGCAGTGGATGGCACAGGTCTGAGGTGGGGCTGGGTGCTACAAACACAAGAATATCGGGCTGTATTTGCACTAAGGGCTAACGGGAGCATAGCTGGGATGTGCAACACACACCTGTGCTGAAGTGTGCTCAAAATCAATTTAAAAGACTTTACAAGCACGGATAACAGCGTCAGTGTGTGTCTCACAGCTCTCCCTAAACCCTCGCTGTACGACACAGGTGTTCCCGAGCTCAACTTACAGCGTTTGCCTGATAAAGGAGCAGTTTTGCCAGGTAAACCCGTACCCAAGCGTACCCTGCACATGACGAGATGAAACTACATCCCGCAAGGCAACGCAGCCGAAGCCTTTGGGCACCGGTGGACACGCTAACACCCCCCTCCGGGGAACGAGCTGCCCAGCGGCTCAGAGAAGGAAAAAAAGGTGAAAACCCCCAACTTTTCTGGCCGCGGCGTCTCCTCCCGGGCCGCCCCCGGCCGGAGCTGAGGAACCCCCTCGCCCTTCACCCCCCGGGCCAACGCTGTGCCGGTTGGACCAAGGGGGCCCCCAGCCCCGACCCAGCCTCGCCGCCCCCGCAGCGCTGGGGACCGGCCGCCTCCCCCCGCGGGGACCGCCCGCAGGCCCGGCCCGGACCTGAGCGCCCCGACACGTCCACGGGCCCCGCTCCCCCGTCCTCCTCCCGCCGCCCGGCCCTCACCCTGATGGTTGAACAGCCTCCATATCCTGGTGAAGAGGATCCCCATCCTCAGCTCCGGGCCTCACCGGTTCCCTCGGCGCCTACCGCGGGCTGACCCCGCTCAGGGCCCGGCCCAGCGCCCGGTTTGCCGGCGGAAAGGCGGGCTGGGGCCTCGCCGGGTCTGCCCACACTCGGACATCGCCGCCCTCCGATCCCCTCCTCACCGCCTCGCCCGGGCCCGGCCGTGCAGCGGGAGAGCACCGCACCGCGCCGCGCTGCTGCCGGCGACCCCGCGGCCACCGTAGGGACGGCGCAGGCGGGGGCGGGCGCGGCGCTCTGACGTAGCGGGGGGTGAGGCCGCCATGGCGGCCGCCATTACGCGACTGCGCCTCAGCCGGCGGCTGCTGCGGGCCGGCCGGGTGTGTTTGTCCTTCAAATAAAACAACGCTGGAGTTTTTTCCTCCCCTGTAGTTTGTTTTTATGTTGTTTTTTTATGTTAGCCTTTGTGACTCACGGAATTGACTGCTAAAATCAGCCCGCATCTGTCGGAGCCACATCCGGCTGTGATGAGGAGCAATTCAATTTCAAGCCTTGTGGTCCCCTCTCCCAGGTGACAGTGACAGGACGAGGGGTGATGGCCTCAAGCTGTGCCAGGGCAGGGTTAGATTGGACATTGGGAACAATTCCTTCCCCCAAAGGGTTCCCCAGCACTGGCCCAGGCTGCCCAGGGCAGGGGGCAGTCCCCATCCCTGGAGGGATGTCAGAGCCGTGGGGATGTGGTGCTGAGGGACATGGGGCAGTGGGCACTGGGCAGTGCTGGGGGAATGGTTGGACTGGGGGAGCTCAGAGGTCTCTTCCAACCAAAACCATTCTCTGATTCACTACAGCCAGAGCCCCTGGTCCCACCACGTAACACTCGTCACTACCACTCGGCTTGCCTGTACCCAAGAGCTGCACAACCAGTGCCATTTTCACAGTATAAATGAATACAGGGTGTATTTAGGACTCGGAAGCTGTTGCTGAGGTTTTCTCTCTGGCTTCCCTCTGTTCGTTCAATTACCGTTCCAGGCATTTGCACGGCACCCTGGTTCAACCTGTATCGTGCTGCTGCTGTTTTTAGCTGCCAACACCAACTCTGGGCTTCTCGTTGCTGGTGGCAGCTTTCTAAAAGCACTCAGATCCTGAACACAGTTTACAGAGTTTCCTCCTGGAAACTGACGGCCTTTTTCAGGCCGTGTGTTCTGTCCCAAGCAGCCGTACGGCAGCCAGCGGGTCACCTGCTGGGCTGCAGGAGCTGTCCGTAGCATCTCACCAGGGCAGAAACGCCTCGACACAGAACAAACCCGAACGTGTGAAGACAAGGTGTGTGGCTTATGAACTCTGAACTTGTAGGATCATATGCAAACACACAAAAGGATATATTTTTGCTCCGCTTTATTTATTTGAAAGACCTGAAGCTCTTTATAAACAGCTTAGGTTAAAACTTGCATGCTTACATCCAAACACTTGGACAATCCAACTGAACAGACTTTTGAAGGCCCTGCACGTGCCTTGGCTGTGTAAAAGCCACCGTTCATTCCAGTGAACATCTTGTCCTGTGAAGGCAGACTCCCGAGAGAAGCACCGAGGAAGCACGCACACTGCAACTGGTGCAACTGGTGCCCACAGGTGCTGCCAGGCCCGCAGAGATGGCAGAGGGACGCCCCAATGGGTGAAGCGTGCCCAAGCCATGCCGAGGGCCACCACCGCTCTCCCCTCCGGCATGAACCCAAGGAGAAGGCAGTTGTACTGGGGAGCCCAACAGCACAGTGCCCTTCCTGCTCTGGTGGGGCTCAGTGCACCCCCTGCTGAGTTGTAAAGCACTCCCATTTTTTTTGGGTGCTCACAGCCTCTCTGTTAGGCTGCTTCCACTCTTTGGGAGAGGTAGCGTGGAACTCTCTGCTAGAGGTCGCATCTTTCAGTGCTTTCTCCTTTTCAAGATACTATAAAGTGTTTCATGTTCTTTTAATTATTCATTCAACCCTTAATACCTCACATCGTTCTGGTACTTGTTTCTGTGTAGGAACCAATTTTAAATTCATGTGAGATCATCCCGAGGACCAGATTCAAAGACCATTAATGTTCATGAGAATCCTTCAGCTGGGCAGTTGGCTGAAAGGATTTTATTTCTCAACAGGACAGCGAGGTATTGTATGTATTTATGCATTTCTGAGCTGCAGCTACTTAAGAGCAGATAGATTTAAAAATAACCATCGTGCCTCTCCCAGACCAGATGCATGTCCTTCTTCAGGACCTCATTAATTTTGACTACAAATGCTAACATGTGAAGCTGCTGCCAAAAGCTATCAGCAAACAAGCAGACTGCCACAGCACCCTGAACAATTCTCTCAAGTGCCTCCCCTGAGCTTCTTTCCCAATCTCGAGTGCAGAACAGAGAGACTTAAGAGCCTTTTAAACGGTTTGTAGTTTTTTTCATTTATTGTAGAAAAGTTATTGTAATGCAGTTCATTTTTGTACATCTAAATTCCATAAAACAAAGCCATAGAAATGAGGATACTACCAGCATGCAGTCCGCATTTTCTTTTTTTTTTTAAATGATTCTGATCACAAAAATAACAACACTTTTTTTTTTTTTTTCTCCTTTCTTTCTCTGAAAGCCACTAAAAGCAGAGGGAGAGCAAAGCATGCAACACTGTACACATTTGCATAGTATATTTTACCCAGCATGCCTTGTAGAATGCTACACATACAGTATCTATAGAAGTAAAACCAGAAAGGGGCAAATCAGCAGAAAACATAAATTTGTGGGGGTTTTTTGGGGGGGTAAAGGCAGTAATGTCTTTACCAGCCTGACTCTGAACTGGCTCCCAGTGAGGCTGCACTGCCCAGCTATCACTGGGAACCAGTTTGGGTGAGAAACAGTGATTTTTCTGGGATCTGAGAAGCCCAAGGCCCATAGTTTGCAGTTTGAATGACTGTGTTCAGCTTCCTTCTTCACCCCTCCACCTCTCACACGTACACACACTTTGCATTTGATTTTCTTCCTGTGCAGTGGTACAACCTCACTGAATTTCTGGTGCACGAGAAGAGAATCGGGCACGTTTCAAATGTGGTATCAGTGGAGTTCTGGGTGGACTCCACAGCTCTTAAGGTGCAACATTCTCCTCTCCCCTCCCTCCCTGTCCCCATACACAAAAGCAAGTAGCTTTGTAGCCCCAAGAACTTATTTACCAGGAGTATTTCATTCCCAACCTTGGGCTACTAGTGTATCCGTAGTATATTGATCAGTCATATGCCAAAACCTATACACTGGCCAGAATTCAGAGTTATCCATGGAATTTCAGCTTTGAGGAGGAAATTAGCAGAAATGAATGCAGTGGACTTTCTAATTTTAAAAGGTGGGTGGGTTTTTTTTGTTGTTAATTAGTATGGAAGGAGTACAAGTTATTGACAAATCAATCACATATGCAAAATGCAAGGCTTAGAAATAAACTGCTGAAATACCAGGCAGCAAATTCAACTGATGAAAAATGCAGTAAATCCATCGACACTGGATCAAAGTATCTACCTCTTTTTTTTTTTCTTTTTTTTTTTTTCAAAAATACAATGCCAAATGCAATAATGGAATTCTTGTAAATTTGTGCTATTACAAATGTGCTTCTTTTTCCTTGCTCTGTTTTTACATCATTGGCAAAATATATAATTCTGTACTGTACAATATATTTTCTCACTATACGGGTTTTCTACTGCTTATTCAGAGTAGAATTAATATCAAAGGGGACTGTGGCATTACATTTAATTACATTTTGTTTTTCAGGATACATTGATAAGGCAGATGATAATCAGTATGTGACATTTATGGTCAGACCTTGCAAATACTGACTCCTGGAGAAAAGAATAATAATCAGTGTCCAGTAGTAGGTGTCTGTGGGATCTAGTCCAGACATAACTCACTGCCAAGAAATTTGAGGGGAAAAGGCAAGTCTACTAAACACTGCTGAGACCAAGCCAATTTTATGCCCAGTTTCACCAGTTTCAAAGGAATAAAAGGATGACACCCTCTTATTAACATTTTAAAGTTATTTCTGCCTTCTCCCAAAATTCTCTCTGTGGATTCAACTTCTTAAATGGATTCCACAAATAATGAAAGAGATCTTAACACAAATTCCAATACCAAGTAGTATTTTCCACTCTGCCTCCAAGTCCTTACATCTATTTCACAACATTATTAGAATGTCCTTTTATTTTTAAAGGCATACCTTTATTTCTCTATATAAAATAAATTGGACTTGAATAACATCTAACAATGGTTATTCAAATGATGACTCTTGAAATAATAATATACTCTCATTTAGCATCATTTTAAAGACAGTGGGAACTTAATTTCCGCAGAGTTAAGCTTGGCTACATTACAGCATCCTGCAGTCTTGACACTCTTTGTAGAACTATTGGAAGGAATGAGAGGTAACTGCAACAAAACATGTGGTAGCAGAACCCCATGTATCCAAATTTCTATTAATATCAGCTGGGGTAATATAACCCAATTTTAAAATACACATTTTTAGGAGCGAAACCAGATTGGTAGAAAAGGTATTTTACAAAATATCCATCTGATTTTTTCATTTGTGGTCTGCAATTATTTTTCCTTTAAAAAAAAAAAAAAAAGACAACCATGGAATCAAGGACAGGCTTCAGAAGCACTGAACTTGTAAAACAAACTATAGCAGAGGACACATTTAATATATTCTTAAAGAAAAACTGACTCATAAACCCCTAAGTCGCTCCAATCAGTATGCTGTAAGGTAACAGGATCAGCAATATTCTTTTGAGAATGGCAATGTCAGTAAAGATATGAGATCCTGGGATATTTCAGAGAAGTCTACGTTACTGGGACCAAACTGAATTCAGAAGATTTGCAGTCAAACTCAACGTGGAGTTATGGTCCTGCGCACGTCCAGAGGAACTCCCCTCCCCTCCTTCCTCCTACAGCTACCCTTCCTCCTGCTGGTAACTTACACTCTCAGAAGTACCTATTCAACATCATTCTAAAAGCAAGGAGTACAAAAGATGAACACCCCCCCAAACCAACTGCAGAAGCAGCTTTCAAACCTGGAGAAAACACAGTAAAAGGTTTTTCTCTTTGCAGCAAACCCAACAGGAACACTGCGTGCACGATCACAGGCAGTGGTGTCTGCCAAGCCAATCCCAACTACCTCGAATTTACCCAGGTCCACCAGAGGTAAGTCAAAAAGACATATCAGAAGCAGGCTGAGTGCCCAAAGGCTGAGAAATCCTGGGATTCGTGTGATTAGCAAGAGATAACAGCCCTCGCTCATGAAACCGCTCTTGCTTATCAAGTACAAAATCAAGGGCATCACGGTGGCAAGGTGATTTTTTGGGATAAAATCTCAAGTGTGGAGCCATGCTGCACTATCAGTTCTCGAGCAGAGGAACTGATTTTTGCCAGACCTGCTTAGAAAATGAACATCTAATTTGGCCCACTGTTTATAAACTAAAAATTCATCTAGAACAGCTTTAGTTTCATTCCTTGACATGTAATTTCTAGAAAACACAATGAGTTGGGGGTTTGACATCCCAGGGGATCAGTGTCATCTATGGAACCTGGAAAAGAGCCTGTACATCTGTTACATCCATCTTGCCAAAGTATTTTAAATTAGAAGTTTAATAGTTAATTCTTTAAAGTGGCTTCAAGATTTTGAAAATACTCTGTTAATTCATTCACAAACACATGAATGTGCTGACATACATTGTCTGTAGCTCTTGAGCTGGCATTGTCACCTTTATTGGCTAAATTGGCATTAATCCCAAAGTGTCCCAATGAAAAACTCAGATACAACAAGAACAAAGTTTGTTATAAACCCTCTGTGTAAGCCAGAGCTTAGGAACAGAGCTCTGATCTTTAATAATATTTGAATAACCAGAAGAAATGGCATGAAGAGTGGAAAATGAGTCCTGCTTGTGTTCCCTCAGGAATGCGATGTAGCGCCATTGCGTAATAAATCACGATACAGCTGGCTAGCACTGCTGAACTTCTAACACAAAGACTATGAGTTAACATGTCCTGATCAACATTGCAGCTTTTACTGATTGCTTTGTTTCCTAAAAATAAATTACTTTTTAAATTAAAGAGTTCCCATAGCTTGTATCTAGAATAAATTAATAATCTATTAGCACGTTCGGTATATTTGTACTTAAAGACAGATCTATCTTCAAAGAATACAAAAAACCAGCGAGCAAGGAGACCTGCTGGATCACTTATAACTGATTTCTTACATTAAAATGGAATGGGCAGTGGGAGGGGAGAGGGTAAACTAATTACACACAAGAGTAAACTTAAACCCACGTACGTAATAAAGGAGCTCAGTGTGTTTGTTCAAGACAATACATGACTTCCCTCACCAGCTTGTTTTTCTTAGAACAAACAAAGTAGTTTTGGCACTTCAGATGCTGCAGGTGATGGAATTTGTGCATATGTGTTGTGTAGGTCTTTCCCTTTAGTAGCATGACATGGAAGACTTCAAAACAAGGCTCCAAAAGGCTCAAGGAATAAATGACATTTTTGTTCAGGAAATGATAAAGCAGTAACCTTGTTTACTAGAAAATATATGTAGGTGCTTCGCAGCTACCTGCCATTAAAATGCAAATATCTTCAAGCAGTTAAATGATCTGATCCCTAATGCTACTACAGAATAAACAGCTGTCTAATCTAGGTTTATACATCTCAGTGCATCCTCTGCAATTAATACTTTAATGCACACAAACAAGAAACTTATTAAAGCTTATAGAAAAAATGTTTCGTCTAATGCCTTCTTTCTCATGCAGATATGTGTGCTGTACATGTAACAAAGATCTGTAAAAATTACTGGAGAATGCTCCACTGTGCTATAGCAGAAAATATTTGAGAAGGCAGCTGGAGCTACCATTCCCAGACCAGATCTCGCCGTGCTTTCTCAGCCTAAACGCCCTTTGGAGTCCGCAGGCGTTCAGCCTGAGAAAATCCAACAGGATCAGGTCTGTCACATCCATTCTTAACTCTGTTACTGCAACGGATGCAGATAGTTTCAGGTTTTTTTTTCATTGGTAACTGGCCCATTTGGATCATCTCGTGGTGCTGAGGGCTGCCTTTCAGGCAGTGAAGTTTAAAAAAATTAATCATGCATCCGCAATCTTTCAGTGCTGCTGGAGATGTACATCATTTTGGGTGGTACCAGGCAGGAGATGAATTACTTTTCTTGTTGTTAACATCAAGAAGATAACCAGACTCCACGGTGGTGGAAAATACCAGTGGTCTTCTCTAACTGGTCCAGAAAGTAGAAGAAACTGTAATACTCCAGAAATTCCTTTAGTGTGACACATTTTTAAAGCCTACTTTTAGAAGGCTTTGTGAAGAAAATAAGCAAATATAAAAATTAATAATCCTCATTTTTTGGGGGAAAAAAAAAAAAGGTTTGACATGAACCTGCATTAAAAAAATGCACGCTCAGCATAATTCTATCCATTTTAGAAAACATGCAGTGGGGAATTTCAGGAGTCTTTGCTTAAGGACGTTAGTGGGTCATAGAAAACGGTCCACCCCGGTAAATGTTTCAGTCACGTTGGATCTAAGGCTTCACTGATCGTGTAAGACATAAGGTCCAAGCACATAAATTCATCTATTCCAAGAAACTAAAGCCTCAGCGGGTGAAAACAAGTGATTGTTGGGAAGTAAGGCAGCAATGTCTCCAAAGATTTACCACAACTGGCTGAATCAAAAATCGTCAGCTCCATGACTTTACTGTGAGCAGATTTTTCTTCCTGATACTCCAACTTTTATTGCAAGCTAATTCTGACCATGATGTTATTTTAAATGTTTATCATTTATGAATATTTAACCCTGCTCCTTTTCCCTCAGACTTCATTCCTGAAATTTCAACTGATCTTCTGGAGAGTTCTTGTGCGATGCTGGAAATTTCAGACATTCAAAGGTGGATTTTGAGAGGTGGAACGTGTAGGTAGGTACTGAGATGTACCAGAATGGAGGTACTCTACAGGCTGGGTAAGAGGAACGTATTGTTTTCCATTTTAAAAAGGCAGAATAATAAAAATGGGAGAAAAAAAAATATTATGTATCTATACACTGATGTTCCATTTTGGGACTACTAGCTGTATGCAGGTAAACACGAGGAAAAAATTAAAATACTATTCTCAACCTCTAACCATACAAACTATTCTTAAGGTGGTTCACGTTCCTGTTTCTATTTCCCCTTCTCCTGTCCTCGCTCATCATTGCTGACCACACCAAAAATGTCAGTACTGGCTAAACTAAAGAAATCATTTTTGCTGCAACATTCATGCCAGGTTTAAAAATAATTTCAAACTGGAAAGGATTTTGGAACTGCTGCAAGAATTTGTGATATTTGGCACTCTCAATAGTTTACATTTGGTTTGTCTGAAAAAGCCATTCTGGAACTAAGTTAGAATAAACCCTTTTATTCCAACTTCAACTGTAAATCGAGCTCCCAGCAAACAAATACTGTAGCTGACTTTCTGGCTTCTGGTGGTTTGTAATTATCAGATTTTTTCATTTCTATATTTTATTTTTTTTTTTCAATTGATTGCAACATGCTCAAGTCGACTTTCCAGTCAATTCACCCAAATTCCAACAGGAATTGGTTTATAAATTGGTTCCAACTGGAACTGGTCATTTGGAATTTCCAGCACAGGAAATTATAAGTGCCTTGCTAAGTACCCGAAATTACCAACGGATGTGTCTAACACCTAGCGACAAGACAAAAGTATGGCTATAAATGCAAATGCTCTACTAAAAAAGAAAAATAAATTAAAAAGAACCAACCTATGTGATCGGGCATCAAACGTAAGGGCATGGTAACTTTTTTTTTGTCCCCTACTTAACATCAAATGACAGCAGAGTGCAACCTCAGTAGAACAGTGTTACATCCGCCAAATTAAGATGATTTTTCCTTTTTTTTTTTTTTTTCTCCTAGCTACGTTATGGCAAGTTATCAACTGGTGAATGCTATTTTTCCCCAGGTTCCTGAACTCAAAGCCTATGTCGTGACTCATGGCTATATCCTCCAGGGGATCCTCGGTTCCTATGGGGTTTGTAAGTGTCCTGGTATGAGTCAGAGTATTCTTCTTCCACTAGAGGATAGTGATCTCGGCTGTGTTGGGAACTGGAAGACAAGCGGTTCCTGCTCTTCCGAGCCCTCTCATTGTGATAATTTTCATCTGAGGTCATTAGACTTCGCCGCTCAATGGGAGAGTTCTCTGCAGAATGGCTGCTGTGCCTCATACGCTGGCTCTACGAGTGCCAAAGAATCCAAGTGTTAATACAGACAGAGAGTAGCTCACATTTCTCAGCTTCTTTTGAGACTTATTCTGAGGTCTTTCAGAATCCATCCACTTTTCTGCTATTCATTTTATATTAAAGTCTGTATGCTACAGGAATGGGTTACAAATAGTCTGGTTCCTAGAGCTGAAAGCAGACCGAGCACGCTATTACCACGTGAACCTTATGGTATTCACCTTGTCCAATACTACAGTTAGCATGAAAAGTGAGCTGATGTATTCAGCATTTATCACTTTTCTCTGATCATGAACATAACATTCATGCTTTTATCCTGCTTAGGAAATTTTGAGCATTGATTTATGTGGTTTTAGAAAACATCTGAAGATGTTTGGGTTTGGTTTTGGGGTTGGTTTTTTTTAAAGGTGCAGCTCTGAACCCTATTTAAAAACCTTCCTATGACCAAACAAATGATGGACTGCTAACCAGGCAGCCACAGGGGGGTAAAAGGATTAGATATTAACAAATTCTTTTAACTAAACCACAATAAATATTTTAAACACGTTGACAGAAAATCCTTTTCTATGATAATTTATTAATGAAAAGGTTTAGCCTTTGCTATCCTCACATTCCCATAATGACAACGTGCTGCATTTGTCACATGAACGAAATTAGTTCATATTCATTGACGGTAAACTGGCACTTTGAAGAAATAGCCTAAAAAAGATACTTTGTTTTTAAACCTCTCAAGAGTATTAACCATCCATGCTCTCAGGACAAACTCCTTCAGTACTTTCCTTTCTCTAGATCACATGCCCAATGTCATTTGTCTGCCCCTGTGCTGCCCAGAGAACGACGGGCACAGACAGCACCGCCTGCTCCTCTCACTTCTGAAATGCTGGCTGATGCTCCCTGTGCTGCTATCAAACCTTCTCCTGTTGCTACACCCTCTCTGTATGGCAACTGTTCAGCTGCATAATTCATAAGGAAAGGCTTGTCTGCACGGGGCAGTAACTGTGCAGACAGGTCTACGTTTACAGCACAGCAGACAGGATGTCACATCTCGTTCTGCAGATCGATGCCGCCAAGGTTACTCACTGAGAGGCTCCACGTAACGAGCCTGCGTGGAAAAGGTGCCCTCCTGCAAGTTCACACACTCGGCTACTGGGCAGCAACTTCGAGCACATTATCCTCAAATTATCCTTACAGCACTGTGTTTTAGTAGTGATTATACATCAAAGTCCATGTGTTTTCTTCACAAATTGTATTTCTCATATTTATTTGACCTAGGCATGTGATTTTGATATATAATCACTTAATCAGTTTGCAACTTTTAACTTCCTGCACTCACACCCTCTATCATCCCTGTAGTAATTTACAACAACCTGCTCCTTTCTAGAAACTTTCTTGACTATGCAGTCATTGTGATCCCACTGTTTACCTCCTGCAAGGCACAAAACTGGTGTGGGTACACACTGGTCTTATGCCCCAAGTAACTTCTGATCCTGCAGCACAATTGGAATGGTAAACTGCACTGTGCTTTCTGAGTAATGGACTTAAAATGCAAATCCCCCAGAGCCTGAGAAACACGTATCCCCAAAACTTCAACTATAGGGTTTAAGTCCATTTGCTGAAATTAGACTAAACCGTGTAGGTTTAGAGTTAACCAGGGATTAGCCACAAAGGCAAATGACTGGCCCCTAGGAGTTAGCAATGACAAAACTTGCTCTTGAGGACTGCAAACATACACAGCTTAACTTTGACATCTTCCCCTTTTAGGCAAAGTCATGACCAAGGACCAAACGACCACTGGCTTTGGCAGATGCAGCACAGAGGGTGTGATGGGACACAGCAGGAGCTTGTGTCCCTCTTTCTCTGACTCTTCTGGATCTCTGCCATGTGACTTCACCCTGATGACCTTCATGAAGCCCAAAGACTTAAGTTAAATCAGAAGTTTCAATTCTGAGTAAACTACAATCCAAGCCACAATCCAGTAACACAGGGATACTCCCAAATCCTGATGAATTGAAGTATGTACAGACTGTCCCAGCAAATTATCATTCTCAGATGTGACTGTTCCAGGAGGCTCTGGGCTTCTGGTATTCGTTTCCCCAAGGTATCAGGCGAGGAGTCACAAGGTCATAAGAAGTATAAATTCTTAATATATCATAAGCACCTGAGCTAATTTAATTCCTAGGGTTGATGTGAGTGCTTTATAATTACCATTCCACATCATTACAGTTAAAACTGATGCAAATCCTCCTGAAGGCTTGACTTAATATAAACCCTCCAGGTGGATCAGCACTTTGGATTATCAAAGCACTGAAGCCTTTACTGCGAGATAACCACGTAAAACATCAGGACACTTTAAAGGGGCCTGAAGCCAAATCCTGCAGTCTCTAGTTGGGCAACATTCACTCAGGGAGAAATTTACCCCTCTGCAGAGAACTAGCACCATTCAAGTCCCACCTAAGCCTTCACAATTCGGGTGAAGTGGGGATTAAGTGATGCGTACCTTCAGCCAGCCCACTGCACAGGGGTGATTTTCATCTTCAGTGTGAGTTTTCCCTAAGTAAATGGAGCAACATTTCACAGTTACTGCTGGTGTCCATTGATCAGAGAGAAATAAATGCCTGAAAAAAATTCTGTGGATACACCCAGTTTTCGAGATGAAACCGAAGAGGTGAAAGTTCTGCAGATGGTATTTTATTGTCATGAAGGGATGGAAAAACTGAAACTTTAAGGCAAGTGAAAATGGAAACAACAGTTTACATGTGCATGTGATTAGTAACAGAACAGTGCTTGTGCATTCAGCCAGTCAGGACACAGTGACTTACTGATCCTAATAAAATCAAGCCCAGCATTAGAACCGTGAGCATCGAGTACCGTGCACCTCCGGTGAAGTGCAATCCGCTCACGGGGAAAACACAGCTTTGTGTCAGCTGCAAACACTGAACAATGCATCACTTCCTTCAGAACTGTTACCTGCTTCCAGACACTCTACAAGCAGAACAGAGGTTAAATCTGTCAGGTGAATTATTCATTCCATGGAATTTGCTCAACTCTGCTTCAGACAAACACTGGCAGGCACACACTCCTGGGAAGCCACACACATACAGAGCTCCTGCTGACACTGTCAGCCTTAAAAAGCTCGCTGCAGTCCTGATCTTCTCAAGCATTCATAACTAGTAATCAAAAACATTTTCTGTTTGCAAACTTAGTAAAGCACGTACTTCTCATTAAGGACTATTTACATGCCACGTTTGAAGTTTCAAAGTTCAGCCGTTTTTGAGCTATCCCTGTGGAAAAAAAGGGTCAGAATTTTTTTCAATGGGTTAAAAAAAAAAATAAATAATTGTACTTTATTTACACTCAAGGAACTCAAAAAGATGAAGGCATTATGGTGACACAAAGACAAGCATGGCAGTTTTTCCACTCAAAAGTGAATGTTTTATGAAGTTACGAGGGTAGGAATGAAAGGGATTGTTACAGACACGTCAGAAATAAGGGTGGGTGTCAGCTCAGTGTCTGTGACACTGCACACTGCTGGGGTCTCATTTGCAATGACATTGCTTCCAGGTTAAAAAAAGGCTGTTTTCTAATATAGCCATAATATCACTTGACAGTGTGTCATTTAACTCTTCCTCAAGAAAAACTGATGGCCGTTTCATTGCCCATTAAACCAAGAGCAGCCCCAGTGGTTCAGCACTCAGCTGCTGAACTGCGTGGCCTCAGCTCGCCCCCTCCCTGCTGGCAGTGGCCAAACAGTCCCTGATAACTAACAAAGCAAACACAAGCTGTGCTATATAAACCATAGGACACTATTTTCCCAGAGATTAAAAAAACCCCAACCAACCACCTGCTGTGCACTGGTGGCTGGGGCTGCAGTGAGTTCCCATACCTGTAACCCAGAGATTGCAGCAGGGTATGGTGAGAGTGCAGTGGATCCTAAATTGCGGCCGAGGAGAGGGGTCATGGGTGTGCCACTGGTGGTGTGAGTGGCACGCCAGTACGCCTCCAGGTACTCCGCCAAGTGCTCGCAAGCGTCTTCAAGCTGGTTTTCATCCAGAATCACATCGAACATTTCCTGATCACAAGGACAAGAGCTGGCTTCATTACAATGGCACGGGGGGAAAGAGATGCTGAACAATTCTCATCACACGACTCCTTTCAAACACAATAATTAAGAAACAGAGCATGGGGTCACAACATCACAGAAGTGGGTTAACAAGAAAATGATACAAGTGAGTTTATAAGGTGACCAAAAGCCACAGCTCTTAGGAGTCACTGTATCCCCTCAGTGACCTTCACTGGATGTCACGTGAGCCCGACCACGCTCAAAGGTGCAAGACTCCTGTAATGAATTTATTTTGCTCTGAGATAGGAACTGAATCAGGACATCAGTGCTGATAACAAAACACCTGATAATAAACCATCATGAAGTGAGTCCCTCAGGAGGAATGCAAACATGTTTTCAGCAGGGAAATGTGGTACCTCAGCTTTAATCTTAACTTGTGCCTTAGTGGAAAAAACCTACTGTGAAAATAGCACAGGAAGTGAAAAATAAGTGCAGGTGTTGAGTAACAGATACAAACCACAGGCTGCTTTTTCTCCACGCGTATTTAGAGATCTGTCCAACACACACAGAGCTGACACCTCCAGAACAGGATAGAAAACTGCATGATGAATTTATCGTAACTCCTGAGCACGCATCTACCTTCTGCCTAAAGTCTGGTCCAGAACTTACGTAACACTAAAGCCATTTTATTCATTTTTTAATTTATTCTCTCTTATCAGCATGGTAATGTTTCCTCCTCTGCCAGCAACTATAGAGTTTTCTCCTAATAAAAATACCCCTAACACTACATCCTTTGGTTAAATTCAGTGTTTATCACTGCTTGTGTTGCTCCTCTATTTATCTAGACCCTTTACAGCCTCCGTTGCTATTTAAACACAGGCTGATGCACTACATATTCCATTACATCACTCACACCATCACTGTAGCTTCATGTGGCATTTTGACAGTGATCTCAATTAAACTCAATTTGGGGAAGAAGAATTTTTTAACAGTTGCAGCAGAACTGTCACCTTTTTAACAGCTAGCTGTGAGATACCACCAGGACAGGCCACTGAGCCCTCGGGCTGTCACTGGGAGGTCACCTGGGAACGCTGCAGAACGGGCAGGGGCCCGATTCCAGGGCTCTGCAGTGTTTTACAGGGGAAATAAATTAGAGAAAGCACTCAGGGGTTTTTTTCTTGCATTTAACAATTCTGCTCATAGCTAAACTGTACTTCTATGTATTTGAGAGGAAAGAAAGATCCTTGTTCGTCAGGGTCATGGAGTAAAGCGTTTTCTTCCCAGGTGCATTTTGTTCACCACAGTATTTTCTTACAACACACATAGTTACCATATGAGCATTTCCTTGTACTAGCATGCTGTAAGTGATGCACATTAAAGCAGTGCTCTTTCCTGAAGAGAAGATAAAATAAGTTGCCACTGTCCTCTGTTATTTATTTTGGGTTACTGTATACCTACTGTGAAATACCCTGGGTGCATTTTAGTGCTGACAGAGTTTAATTCCTGGTATTTTTTTAGGTTATGTCAAGTAGACCAGAGGGATACATACCCTCTCTTAGCACTGGCACAAGTCATTATGAGCTGTGTATGACTGGTGTCCTCAAAGCTATATGATGAGCAGAGCTGATGTTTCTGAGAGCCATATAATGTTCCTGCTCAGCGGAGTTGCAGAGCCACAGGCACACTCAACACTGGCTGGAGCAGCATCAGTGAAAGATTAGCAAGGAATTAATAATGAAAGCAGTTCCTGAACTTAAATACACCCGAAAAGACAAGCTATTTTTAAAATGTCTAGACATACAGCACCATCTGATTACTTAAGGCTGGCTCTCAGCAAATGAAAAAAAAAAAACTGAGGTTTTTCTGGGTTTTAAGTATCTTCACTTTCAACAAATACTCTTGCAGGAATTTGGGCTGCACAACAGAAAGCAGGTCACAGAGCAGAAGACAGCCAGCAGTGCTTTTGGTCTCAGCAGTATACTTTTACTTAATTAAAGGACCAAGTTGATCCATGATTTAATTTAAAAGTCACCAAGACTGTCATCTCCTTTCGAGTGCTCTGAGTCAGGGGTAAGTTTTTTGACATCAAGCAGTGCCAAAGTGCTCAGGTGGTTTCTGCAGAAGGCGAGTCAGAGTGGAAGGCAGCCCCAGAGCAAGTACAGTCACAGGTCTGAAATCTGGGTACTCTCAAATTCAGAAGCATTTTCCTTATCCAGGTGGGGTCTCAGTCTGTGGCCCTAGGCAACAAAATAGGATTGCAGGACTGTGTTTGGGCAGAGTTTACTAGATCCTGGAGGTGGACGATGTCAATGCAACACCCAACCTGCAACACACCTCCTGCTGCTGCACGCTGTTTCTTTCAATCAGCACAGCTACTCGCCTCACTTCCACTGACGGGAGCAAACCCAAGTGGAATAAGAGGAAATCGCTGCACAAAAGAGCAAACAAGGCTGTGAAACACACACAGGCTTCTCTGTGCAGGTGGAAAAATAAACAGACCTTTCAGAAGGGGAAGAACGTGCAGGATTGTTCCATGTGTGAGCTCAGTGGCAGCTCGGTGTAAATACCACCAGCTGTATTCAGACAGGTGCAGGTGCAACTCAGGTTCCCTTGGCTCACACCCAGGAAGGATTAGGAAGGTATATGCTTTTATAGAAATTGGTTTGTGCTACAGACAAGCATACAATTTTGGTTTAGTTAATGGGACCTGACTGGCACACAGGAATTCTCCGTGGCTGTGAAATCCAGGGAAACAGAGAGTTGTTTGGGGCACAGTGGGCACTGCAAAAAGTGTATTTAACTGGAGAAATGGAGATCCACCCCCCCATACACACACCTCCACCAGCACTTTTCTAGATTATTTAAATTCTTGCTCCACATCAGGGAAAGAAGGAATTTGACTGAGATCTCTCATTCTGGACATGCTCTTATACCCTTCTGCTTTTAGATTTTCTGCAGAAATTTCAGTCAAGCCTATTACCTCTCTGCTTTCTAACATTCCAGTGTGAATCCAGCCTGAACACACACCAAAACACTGCAAAAACCCCTGCCCAAATTCAGGGGTTTGACAGATGTACATTGACTGGTCCTCATTTTGTGTTTGGCTGAAACTACTGAGCAAACATAACCTGAGCTTGCTAGCAGTGTCAGTCAGCATGAAGTGGTATTTTTCAGAAGGCTGCTCTGTACATGTGGAATTACCCCACTCTCTGGCTAAGCCAAGGCAGAACTACTGGGCAGCCCTGAGGCCACAGAGGGCAGCAGGGGCTGGCAGTCTCTACATGCTGGCTTAGCAATTAGGTGAGGTCTATCTTATGGCAGGAACTAACCTAAAAGGTCAACGAGGGGGGAAAAGGAGAAGGAGAAAGCTCTCTCCAGATCTCTTTTTCCACTGGATGGAGTGCCACCATTCCCACCTAGAGCAGCTCTGGGACAGCTGAGGAGTGTGAGGGCACTGGCCTAAAGGAGATGTGGCTCAGCCTCAATTCCTACCAATGGGAACAGTTAGAATCTAATGCTGTAGTTTAGGAGTGCCCAGAAACACCTGAATTATTTGTTTGTGGCCAGTGGGGACAAAAGAGGAGGAGGCTGTGAAGCTTGCTGTCTTAAGAAGCATACAAACCCAAGTTAAGTTCCATGGAAATAAACCCTTGTGGATCATTACTCCAGAAGAGAAGTGATTTGAACTTTGTTACTTTCATTTCAATCAAGAATGAAAGCAGTGGCCATCCCTTTAAGGTCCACGTAACACAAGGCAAAGTCTTCTAGAAGCATGACCTCACCATTAGGGCCAGGCATTCCTTCTGCTGATCTCAGCTCCCAAATTTGTGCCTAGATTTTTCCAAGACATTCCTTTTGTCAGCAGTTTGCCTACTTTAAGTCAGAGAGTGCTATCATGGAAGCCTTCCCAGTGTTTATTCTGAATTTCTCTGAACTAATCTGATTCCTCCTCAGTGTTCTTTGGCGTGAGAAAGATGTGCAGTAGAGCAAGCCATAGGCTGGACTGTCTGATCACTGCCCTGGTACCAACAGCAGGCTCTGCACCACCAGACCCATGCTACACACAGCTATGACACTGTCAAAGCAAGTCCTCACCCAAGCGTGCTGGCACCGAGTGGCTTCCTCTGTCACAGAAACCAGGCGTGGCTTTCAAAAATAAAACCAACTTGGAGCTGCCCTGTCTGAACACCTGTACAGCTTTTCCACACAGCACTGCCTGCCCCACCAGCCCTCCAGGACCTCTGCTCCTTACGCAGCAGCTACTCAAGGTGAGTAACTGGTACCTCTGATAAAAGGGTCGGTGCTGCGATGAGGTAACTGCAATGGCTCGCAGGAGGCTCAGAGATCACGTGTGTGCAGACACACAGCTCCCAGTGGGGCTGGACTCACTACACAGCTGCAGGGAAGTCCTCTGCAGCCTCCTTTCAAACCAGGAAGGCTGAGACTTTGGCCCTTCAGGACACTGCTCCACAAATGGTGTAGTTTGCTAATGGGCTAGTAGATCAGTTTTACCACACACGTCATTTTTGACCTGTCACCTTGCCAAAGATCATCACAAACCCAGCACAGGACATTATCAGGACAAAAGGATCAAACAGCTTGTTTCTTTGCAATAAAAGCTGACTGAGGGTTGCAATCACAGGGCTGTCTGTATCACCGTAAAGAGAAGTGATAACGAATGAACTCAGCTATAATCAGGGACCAACACAGCAGAAAGCTTCCAAACTCCACGTATCACAAGTTCTTGAGCCTGCCTTCTGTACTTACTGGTGGGCATTGTGCAAGTTTATCAGCTGCCACCAACTGAACGTTCAAGTGTTTACTTTGGGACTTTCCTCTCGATTTAATCAGTCGCTGCAAAACCTGAAGAGGAACAGAGGAAGATGTGAGTTTGTGAACACTGTATCTCCATGAAGCTCAGCCTGACATCTCCTTGGAGGATTACCAAGTTCAGCAGCAATCTGTTACGTTCAACAAATTGCATAAAATACTGTCCTTGAGTATCAGCACAGACCTTTCTGATAACCTCCCCGAAAGCTGTGCGTGTTTCCCTCCGCATCAGGGGCATTTTGCTTGATTCTACTCAAAGTGTCAGGTCATTTTTGACAAATGTAAGCTTCTAGAGCACCACAAAAATTATATATACACAGAACTATACTGGACTGATTGCAGCACGTTATGTTGTGTAGCAGTAATGCTGTAACTTCATCTGTTCTGAGGTGCAGTTTGGGTACAGAAGGTATTTGACACACACTGTGTTCATTACTGGAATTTAAGTTGGGAATCTTAAATTATTTCTCTGTAAAGTTTCAAAGCAAATGACAGGATCAGAGAACAAAAGAGTATTTTTTAAGTTGGAAGGACCTCTAGAGGTCTCTGTGCCAAGGGGAATACAGAATTTGCTCCTCAGAATTTTTGTCTACTGAATTGCTGGGTGCCCTGTCTAAGGCTCAGCCTAAGGCTACAGGTTAAGGTTTAGGGCAGAAAAAAGAAATTGCATCAAATATACCATGGTGAAGCCCTTGATCTAAAAATACCACTTTCTTTCTCTTCATCTCACTCTTAATTTCTTCAGGTAGAGACACCACACACTGCTTACTCCACACTGCCCTCCAGGTCCCTCTCAAATGCACGGATTTGAAGGGTGAGGCACACTACCTTTGGAGAAGACACTTTAACATGGACAATAATTGGTGCTAAAGATGTCTTGATAAGCTGTGCAGGGTGATTGATAGTGTCTGCATCCAGGACAACCAGCTGTAAGGACCTTGCCAGCTCAAAGATTCTCTCAATTTCACTCTGTACTTCAGCTAGTAAAGGAAAAGAGAAGAGGTGAAAGCCACTCAACCTCAAGACTACTCAACAAAAATATCATCACCCATTTATTTTCATGGACTGTATACATTCAGTATATGCACTCCACAGGTGAATTATTGTAATTTCCATAAAATAACCTATTACTCAAGGCATTTTAAAAAAATAAGTATTACCTTGGAGACAACTCTGTTGCCTGAAAATACATACAGCCTGTGTTAATGTGTAACACCAATGTATTTAAACATTGGGTACAATTAAATGTGTGTTTCTATTAACACAAAACAGACTTTAGCATATTTTCCAAATCTGCTGAATAGCTTAGGGGTCATAAGATCCTTTATTTTTGACAGCAAGTGAGGTATTGATAGCTCCTAAAACTTTTGTGTTCTCAGAGAGTAACTTGGATTTAACTTCAACAAGGGTCTGTGTGAAAAGTAGAACTGTGACCTCCTAATTCTATCATTACAAAAAATTGTTCATGTTTAATAATTGGACATGTCTCAAAGGCTGAGATCCTCTCACTTCCCTCCAGCACGTAACTATGTTCAGAGTTACACCTATGTCAATGTCTTACCTAAACTGGATCTTGTATTTGACCGCTCAATTATTGCCCTCTTGCTTGGATTATTTAGAACAGACCTCTTAGCAAGAGAAATGTCAGCTGTCACTCTAGTTATTGATATCCTACAAGTAAGAACACAGGACAGAACAAAACCACAGCAGTCAGATTTTCAGTGCACTGTACATAATTTACAGCCACATTCCATTCCCAAGTGCAAACACAATAAAATACCACTCAGACATGTTTTATAGCTGAGTTATAGCATCATTAAAGAACAACTAAAGAGAAATGCTGCATAACTGTAAAGTATTTTCTATTCCTTACATTGTTGTGGACCCTGGCATATAGTTTCTGCTATTCTACTTGATGTATTAGTTAAATTTCTCCTCCCCAACTCACTCATCTACACAGTACCATAAATACTACAAGTTATGCGAGTCTTGGGGCACAGAGAACAAGAGTCGTAACAGTGAGAGCACTTCTCCTCCCAGATAAACCCCAGATTAAACCTGATGCTGCAGAGAGGTAAGGAAGGGCCATGTTAGGATGTCTCAGCAGAGCATGTCCCTTGTATCTGAGTGCCTGAGAGTCACTGGACAGAGCTGCTTGCTCTGGGAGACTGCTCCTCCAACACACACTCTCCTTTTCCAGACAGGGACCTGTGCTGATGGGCTAAATGACTTGGTTCAGGGTTCAACAGGAGAAAAAGATGATGAGCCACAGCTATCTATACTGCCAGAGCCTCCACTTTAACTTCAGGAAGGTGATTTTTTTTTACTTGATCTGTCAGTGAGCTGACAAGAGACAACAGGTTATAAAACAAAGACCACGCAATCACTTCACATAAAATCCATTTAGGAGGACTGTGATGAGCCAGAGTCATGAATAATGAAAAGAAAGCAAGCTGGAAACAGCTAGCAGCCATTCCACACAACGTAAGATTTCTGCTCCTCTAAGTGGTATTATCAGATGGAGGGTTAAAAAGTAGTGCAAGTATTTTTCTACGTAATAAATAAATTTACTGCCAGAAAATACAGAAGAGACCAACGAGTTCAAAAGAGAAATGGGAGAAATTAATGGATGACAGGTCTAGCAGTGATAATAAAACAGTGGTTCAGACTGCACCTCGGGCTCTGGGAAGCTCCTAGATCTCTGACTGCTGGAATCAGAGGCATATAACATAGGAAGGAACACAAATGCTCACCTACTGTCCCAGATATAAGCAGCATTTCATTCTTCCTAAGAAGTAACCCTAAGTATCACTGCTGCTAAAAGATGTTAAGGAAAAAATGTACCTTTGCTATGTTTTGTTTACAGGGTGTACAGAATCAGGCTTGCTCTATGCAACAGTGATTAACCACAATGCATTTAGAAAACGATGCTGTTAAAGGCTCTGCAGCAGCCATTCCCTGAATGCCTGGTGCCAGCCAAGCTTCCCCAGACTCCTTGCAGCAGCCCTGCACAGCACAGCCCCGGGGCCTCTCATTCAGTTCACTGCCCAGAAGAGGAGCTGACAGAAGCCAAGTGTATTAAGAGGCAGGGAAGGAGTCCTGCTAGTTCAAGTCTTACTGAAGTCTTATGAAAAGCTCCTCCTTGGACAGTCATTTCCCTTCTTGGTAATGTGGATCTGTCACAAAATTGCAGAAGAGATGGGGGAAAAAAGAGAAATGGGGTGGGGGAGAAAGACTGCAAAGCCCCAGAAGTTGGCAGGAGGACCAAGAAGCAGCTGAAAAGGAATTTAATTCATTTTTCTCAAGTTACTCGGAGCTGAAGTCAGTTGCATCAGCTGGCTTGTGGCATTTCACTTTTTCAATGCTGAAATTTCATACTTCTACCTGATCCAGTTGCCAATACTGGTAATAGCAATAGGATTTCCAAAACCCACCTCACTTTAGGCAGGATCCCTCCCTTTACTGCTCTCCAAAGACCCAGGGCACGGTGGGGAAAGGACAGAGGAGCAAGGCAAGGAGCAGTCCCACCTCCCATCAGATTCATCAGCCTAAATGGGTGCCTTTAAGTGTGCTTTACGTTTTCTTCTCTGCATTTAGGCACTGCTGATCTTCATGGATCAGGCCTCTGCTGCGTACATTCTCATACAGAGTATAAAAATATACCTCATAAAGGATATATTCATAGCAATCATGTCGTGGCAACTGGAGATGACTTACCACTTCCAGTTGCCATGGTTTCCTACTGAAAACAATGACTCTCAGTTATCACTGGCACATGCAGAGCTGACAGACATATGTCAGCAGCTGGAAGAGAACATATGCTGCAGTTCTGTACCTAAGGCAAACGGGCACTGGAGCTCAGGCAATGAGCTGGAGTGGAACCAGAGCAGTGACACTGTCAGGAGTGGGGAGAGGAGGCACTGACAGGATGCCTGAACAGCTCAGAAAAATGTCAGATTTAACTGCAGGCTGCCACGTACAGCGCTTCATCTGTCAGCCTTTAAATCAATCACTACGTTTGGAGGATGTGCTAAAAATCACTTGAGCTGGGCAATTAAAAACAGGGGAGGAGAGGAGATGTTTTGCACAGGAGTTGATGATGAAACGTTTTGCCTAAGCTGTTTGTGGGTTGGTTCAGCACCACCATCTCCTCCCTGCACCCCAAAAGGTACCTGGACCATAAATCCTACTGCACCTCTTTGAAATAACAGACACTGTTGTTTCCACTGTCCTAGTGCCAATGTTTGAGGTATTTTCAAACCTGACTTACTCTCATACACTAGCCAGGACAGTATAAGCTCCTCTTCACAGTTAGAATATACTGAACTAGAAAGAAGGAAGGGCAGAACACCCCAAAGGTGTAGCAGACACCTCTGACTACTGACGAGCTCCAGTGGAAAGGAAGAGGTGCCACGGACCAAGCCTCTGTTCCTAGCAAAGAAATCCAAACCAACCCTCTCACAGCTCATCAGGAAACACTCTGCATGTTCCAGGTGAACAGGATGAACCCTCTTTACAATTTCTGAAGTCCTGACATGCTTTTTTCTGTATTTTAGTTCTCAGCATTTCCTTCTCCAAACTGCCTTTCGGAATATTTGAGACTCCTGAGGCTATTTAAGAGTTGATTTTTCTTAGGTGCTGGTCTGAAGCACCAATCTGAAATCTGCTGCTTCCAATGCTTATTTCAGGGCTAGGGTGTGATTGGTTTTATTTAGAGAACATCCTGCTGTGAAGGAGCCTGGAACTTCACAAAAGGTGCTGGAATGAACCTATCCCAAATAGAGCAACTTCAAAATAAAATGAAGAGGCACTTATAGGTGGTGTCTGTGCACTTCAGTGTCTGGCTGGGCTGGGCCAGCACTGCACACTTGTATCTCATGGTTAAGGAACTTTCATACGCTCCACAGATCATGAATAAAATTGTACTTTCATGTGCAGTCATGCTTTCTCAACTGTTTCATGACATGAAAGGAGCTGGACAGCCCCAGTCACCTTTCATCTCGATTCCTCCTGTAACTTCAGATTGGTAAGATACTGAGGCTCAATTATTCTATTAAATTCAGGAAAGCCCAGACCAGACACAGCAGATATGAAGACACATGCACTTCTAGTAATATGTTAGCCGTGTTCCACCCCAGAGCTGGCTGCATTTCAGTGTCCATACAAAGCCAGTAAATCAGTTTTGAACATGCATCAATCTTTTTGCATTAAAAAACCCCAAAACTAAAATGTTAGTAACACATGGGGGAAAAAAAAGCATGAAAAGGACAGTATTTCTCACCTCCCATCAAACCTGTGCTTCAGGAAGTCAAAGAGAGCTTTCTGCATCATGTCTGTCACCTTTGCAGAGGTGAGGAAGATTGAACAGGGAGGATTGACAGGGAGAAAAAGAAGTCAAAAGTAAGAAAAGAGGTGAGTAGAAGGTAAGGATACTGCCAACAATCAATACCTTTCATAGGCAGCAATCATTGCATTTCTCATGCTCTCAGCAGCACGCTTTGTAATGAACACTTGCAAGTTTTCTGACTCATTCTCCCAAATGCAGAACGGAGGATGTGAGAGCTGTCACTCTTTCTGCTCCTGTCTTGACTTGCACTGAGGCATTTGAGCACCCCTCGCCCCCTTCCACAGCAGTACCATTCCCACCAGGCTTCAGAACGTGTCAGAACCATGTGGGACTGTTCAGGTTGGACACATCATTGGGTTTCTTCCTATGGTAACGTTATTAGAACTGGCTTAAAACTCCAGATACAAGATTTATGGTGTCGGATGACTGAACAGAAGAGAACAACTATCCTGAGAGGCCTGCAAGCAGAGAAAATGAATATTGCCATTCCTGGACAAGGGAAAGCATCTGAGAGCTCAGCCTCAACAGCTGTCATCTACTTTATTGAGGGAGCTCCTTGTCCTTTCTAGGACAACTCAGGCTGACACCTATTATCTGCCAGTCTAGACAGGAACTTAATCAAAGGCCTCTGGCAGTTTATTTTTCCTAGGGTTGTCTTTCAAAATGGTTCTTACAGAATTTAGTCCGAAAAAATAGTCACAAGAATTTGCCCACATTGGTTGCAAAGGAAGATCACTGTGTTTATTTTATACAGACCACTATTTGTAACTGAAATGAACACTGTAACTCTCTTACCATTTATACACCTTTCTATGTTTAAGACGTCTTGTTTAGTATTATTTTCTTAAACAAAGGTGGGGTGGCATGTTTGTAGAGGTGTGTATTAACAAAAAGTCTCTATCCCCTCCAAATTTAAGACTCCTTAGGCAAATTAATCTGTGGTGCAGCACCATGAAAGTCAATGGATGAAATTTACTCCTGTCGAGAAACATCACCGTAAAGTGAAAAGGCAGAGAGCAGAACATGAAGTCCTTAATTCCTGCTTTGTTAAACTACATTTTCAATCATTCTTACCAAAAAAAAACCCAATACAAGAAGACTACATTATGCTAATAATGGCACCATGTTGTAATTTCCAAAAAGAACCATTCCAGTATGTTTAATAATATCCTACAAAGTACTAACAACATTAATTAAGCTAAATGAAGTGTATCTTTGATTTTATGTTCATGTTCATTTAGTTCCTCATTCAGCAAAACACTTAACAGATGGTTAAGTTCACCAAAATGCCCTGCTAAAAGCCTGTGCTCGTTTAGCACGTGTTAAATGCTCATTTGGATCTGCAGCAGCCTTGAAAAATGGGTGTCTGTTATCATACTTACACTTCCACACTGACCAGAGGCAAACCATTCAAAGGGGTTAAAGGTTTCTTTACACATGTATTTCAATATACTAATAATCTTTAAAAATAAAAGAAAAGAAACATGCTGAAATAATACTCCCTATTTCCCATATTCAGTTTCAGGTGCTGAGAGCAAAACAGAATACACTGAAATAGTCCAGCTACTTCAGCTGCAAATATTGAGTTTCACAGGAAGATGTAAAGTGAAAAAAGGAGAGCAATGGAGAAAGTTTCTTCGAAATTTTTCCTGATTAAGTTCAAAGCATGTGCTAATTTCACTAAATTTTTACACATAACCAGAAGTCTAGCTGGTTAATTTAAACTGACTGCTGCAACTTTTTCTCGAGGCTGACAAAAATTCTCTCTTTCTTGATTTCATCAAGAGTAACTGGACTGAAAATAATGGATATGCACTGTGTTTAAAGCAGTAAAACTGCAAAGAGAGAACCAGTGTACTTGTTACCCACCCTTCAGCTGAGATATCACAAGTAACAGACACTGTTTCAAGGTAGAAAAAACATCAGCTGGTACCTCACTGAACTGGTGCAAAGTGCTAACTATGCTCTTTGTCCTCATATGGCATTTTTGACATTTATTTAAGCCACTTTAAGATCACTTTAAATTATCATGAAACAGTTGCACTGGACACTGAATGTACTAAGGAAAATTATAGATAAGACAATACTAGTTGCATATACCTGGAATACATACCTCATAGCCTTTCAGTGATGGACCCACCAAGACAACAGGTCTCATCGATGGGACTACATCATATGGGGGAACGTGTTCTGTCTAGAAGAAGAAAATAACCCTTCAGCTCATTAACTAAAGAAAAACCACAAGGAAATCCTAGGAATTATGTATTAGAACTCAGTAAAATAAAGTGAAAGAACTACTTACCACTTTTTGTTTCTGTTTTGCTAAAAGACCAAATGAGAACTCGGTTAAAAACCACACATTGTGTATAACAGCCATAACACTTGCAAACAAAACTCCCTTTGTCCATGCACTTTCTCTCAGTGCACCTCCCTTTTGGTCAGCCCAGTTTCAACTGCTCTTTCATTCCATTCTGGGGGCAGCTGCCACCTCTCCCCAGATTTTTCCCCAGTCCCTTAGCAATTACCATATGTCTAGAAATGTCTTTCTCCACCTACACACGCAAGCACTTTCCTGGAGAACGTCTTAATAAGTCAGGGAAGGGGGGAAACCTGCATTTTTATATACATTTTTTAAAATAGAAGTATTAGAAATAGCAAGAGTTTCCTTACATAAAATCCTGTCTTACCCGTGGAAGTGGGTGTGGCTCGAAATGTGCCAGAAACCATTTCTCCCAGGCTTGAAGAAGAATTCCCACTTGATTTCCTATGGGATCAGAAAGAGCCCCGTTAACACCGAGCACTCAGAGCTGCAAACACGTGAGGCTTTGGGCAGCAGCTATGAGAAACTGCCCCATGAAAAACCACACAGTGAAGGAGAGCTGTCACCCACACTCATGCTATGGGCACGTGTCCTCTGCAGTGAGAGGGCACCAGGAGGGACATGGGGAGACCAAAGTGTCTGTCCTGAAGCAGACCTCCATGTCTGGAAGAGCTGCCACAAGGGCAGAGCAGGTTCCACGACAGACTGAGCAAAGCTTTGCTGGGACCTGCCCACTCCTCTGCCTTGCTGGGTCGCTCTACCAGCACACGTGGTTTAAACAGCTTTCCTTGTGCAGTTACACAACTAATTACACATCATAATCATTATAGATTACTTTCAACTTTATCATACAAATCCAGGAGTGTTAGAGCAAACTGCTTAAAATCTCAGTAACTATCCTTGACACTATTCCCCCAGTCTCTTTCACACTCCATTTCATTCCTAATACTCTCCACAGGTGAGATCAGACAAAATCTTTGTAAGAACTGGTGAGTCAATGGAATCATGCCCAGTCACACAAGCAGAATGTTTCTGAAAGAGCATCCCACACACGCTGTGAGTGTCCCTCTCTCTGAACTGGACCACCTCCTTCCTGTGCACTCAGATACGCTGGCTGCCTCTGAAGCCATTTCAAAAATTACAAAAGCCATTTGGCAAAAGCAGAGTTAATGCTGTTCAGCCATTCTAAAAACATTTTCCCTGCTGGTTTATACTTGAAATTATTCCTGACCTTGATTAATTATATTAGCATGCCAATTCCCTGACAGTACCATACAGGCTAAATTACGCTCCTGTAACTGCTATCTATTAGGTCCAGATTCAATTGGCTCACGTCTCTTTGCTCTGCAGTATCAAAGGTTTTGTTCTCCTTGTTATCTATGTGAACATTGAAATTTTGTTTTCAATTAGTGGGAATAATAGGCTAGTAGTAAAGTATTTAAAATATATATATGTATATATATAAATAAGTATTTGGTGGATTCAGCCAACAGAAGAGTGACTTCAGTGCCTGAAGTGAGATTATGAGAAATCAGTTTTACTTCCTAAACCTGTGACCAAGTTCATATTTTTCCAGGGGCTTGCAATCTCCAGCCCTAGCAGTTTGGGGACACGGAAGAGTCAGGCTGGAAGACAAAGAAGAAGTTGACTGACAAAGCTCATCTCTATAAAGTTTGAAAATAAAAAAGAAAGAAAAAACCCACAACCTTAAGAACATAATAGTTGGGGGGAAAGCCTGGCAGCCTTTGAGCACCAAGCTGACTTAAATCCAAAGGGGCTTAAAACTCTCTTAGCCCTTTCTGTTGCTACCACTCACACCGTATTACTGATCTTTCCTAAAGTCAATACACTCCTTTCTCTTGTTTCTCAGCATCCATATCTAACACGTCTGTTTTCTGCAAATAGGTATTTTCATTTGGAATCCCAAACCAAACACTCCTCCAAACGCCCTGCAATAAAAAAGAATCAAGTGACCTTTGAAAATATTGTCTGATGTTGGAAATGATTTGAAATGATCTGAAAAGGTTACAGCATTCTTACCCTCCATGGAAACGTCCTCTCTTCTGCTCCTGTTGAATGCGGATATTCTCCAGTCTCAGTGGGCTTGGGATAAAGCCAATCTCGCAGCCCTCCTTAACCAGCCTTCCTATCCACCAGTCATTATTATATTTCTGGAACACAGGAAGTTTACTGGCTTCAGTTCACAACACTCCATGTCCAAAACTCCATTATTTTGTTATCCCCAATCCCTAACTCCATACTGGTCACAGAATCAGAGTGGTAAGGGTTAGAAGTGACTTCTGAAGATCATCTGATCCAAACCCCCTGGTCAACACCACCAAAGTCTGAATGCTGGGCAATTTGTGTGAATTTAAGTGAAGTGCAAAGGTGCTAAGCAGTATTTGGAAGATTAAGGTCTTCTTTGCAGCCACAGAATGGAAAGCAGCGTTATCTGGGTCGGCACTGGCCTATCTCCCAACTGCCCCAACACACCCTGCTGTCACTTCTCCTCTGATGTCACCAGCTAAGGTGCTGAGTGTGATGGTGATTTAATGAGCTGAACCAATTCCTGGTGAACCAAAGCCACCAAACTACCTCACAGCAGCCATATACAGCAGTCAAACATTAAAAAACCCACCTTCAGCTCACCATCAAAGCCATCGTTACTGGTGCCTAGTGAAATTTAATGGTCTACACCAAAGATCACCACCATCATTTTTCCTTCCTCCTTTCCAGGTACTTGTATGGATGTTATTAACACATTACCCCTTTGCAAAAACCTTGTGTGGTGGAAAAGCTCTACAAACACCATTCTAGAAACCAACATAAAGACTATCCAAGACAACACAGAAAACTTCTCAGGTCCAGCAGCCAACCAAACCCCTATCTAGCTAATGCTATGGTAGAGCTCTACCCAAAGCTGTGACACCTCTCTACAAAGGAGGCTTTTATAGTGCTGCTGCCTAGAAGTAGCTAAACTCTTTGGAGGCACACACTCTTAAATTTATGACAGTGGAAGAAAAATCCACCTTTAGGGAGAAAATTTATTATATACCTGAACATACAGAGTTCAGTTTTAGTTAGAGTTTAGTAACGTATGTTTGTCTGCATTATCAAAAGTCTAGCCTAACTTCAATGATGGAGAGATGAAAAGCAGTATCATAGTGGAGTGGAAAAGCATTTGTTGTAGCTGCCTGCCAGCAGAGCTGTTGAAGTAAAATATCTGAAAACCTTCTACTCCACTATGCTTCATTAGGCACCTCAGCCTTCAGAAGAAACATTACTTTTCACAACTGACTTTCAAGTCATTAAGATGAGCACGAGTGCACCAATTTTGTTTGCATGCCTTGAGGAAAAAGTTATCACAGAAATCTCGTCTTAAAAATGATCAGTTCTCTTGGCTCCATATTCTCAAGCACTTAAACTCTTGCAGAAACACATAAATACTGTGTCCTAGTTGTCAAAGGTACAACAGTGCCTAAATGAAGTCTCCGAAACATAGAGAGCCTCAACATTTTTAAAAAACAAATCAGCCTTTTTATTAATGCATATATATAAGCAAAGATTAACTTATACAGCTAAGGGAAATGCAATCTTTATACCCTCATCCTGAAAACCTCTCCTCTTTATATAGCTGGTATTGATGTGAGAGGTTTACTTTATCATTGCTCTTTATATAGCTGTTATTTATGCAAGGGGTTATATTATCATTTCAACTTTAAAAGTATCTATTCTTCGTGCTGTTATGACCCTGAGTCAGATAAAGTCAGTAAGCAAAGCTTAATTTTCAATATGTTGTCTCTGCTTAAGTCGACAGAACTATTTACATTCTTTCAAATGGACAAATACTTCAGCATCCTGCTGCTGTAAACCAGTGAAATCCATCAATGGATTTAAGCCACTGTACAGCCCGAGTCCCATGAGCATTACCCATTCTATTTTGGTTCTAAATGTATGGTGGAATCAGGTCATGGACCTCTAAGTGATGCCTCCAGACATGAGATCAGAACCAGCGTTATGCTGAGAATGTCTGAACAACGCGAGCGATACCGATGCAGCAAGGAAGGCAGGGCTATTTGCATTAGGTCATTACCTCCCATATGTTATTCTTCACATTCAGCATGTGGGAGGACTACAGTTCATTCCTATTGGTTGCCATGCCCATGATTTCTTCTGCATTGTCAGTAATTGTTGCCACTTCATCTTTTAAGCAAGCACATAATGTATAGTCTTGTAGATGAGACATACAGGACGCGTTCTCAATATAGCAACTCATCAGTTACTGCTGATGTTTCAGCCTGTCAGCAGGGTGACCTTACTTCTTACCTAGTTTAGCATCGTTCTAAAATCTGGAATCGTGCTTGTTCTAGCCCAAGCAAACCTGCCAGATCATTGAAAATTCTGCAAAGCCTTTTTCCATGCAGCTACTGACTCCAGCATGGGGAACCATTCCTGAAATCCTACTGAGTTACAGCCTCAGCTCTAGGCAAGCTGAAGGTTTAACAAAGAAACTATGCTAAACCCTTAGCAGAGCTGACACCAGTAAGCCCACAGTGGTGATGTGGTGATTAGATCTTGGAAGAAAGCTTACAGCCATCCAAGACATGGAGTTAGGACACTTCTCTGCAAAAATGTACCGGGCAGCAAAACAGGAGCTTAGTACATTGCATTCAGTGGCTGGCCTGATCCTCAGAAATCACAGACTAGGAAAGCCAGGATCAAATATTTGTTTTAATGGGGATGCACAGAGTACCTGAATGGTTACACAGGATGATGTACACTAGAAAGACAGTCTGTCAGGTGGGGCACATTTCTGGTGCAGGTGGGAAAACCTCAGGGAAGGCACCTAAAAACCTGATCCGAGTGCTGTAATGGATGCAGCTGTCTGCATTCAGCTCTGAGCACTGGCAAAAGACCTCTTCCTGATGGGAAGCAGGTTTAGAAAGTGGTGTTCATCAAGGGAGTTCAAGTGTGGTGGTAGGCAGAACAGAACACATTCTTGGGGAACAAAGAGGGGGGGTAATCAACTCTACATGCAGAGACAGGCAGGTTCAGATTCAGTGCTCCACTTCCTCAGCTGGGGTTTAAGCACTGTTCCATATAAATACTAAAGAAAAGAAACAAGCAAAAAAATCCAAATCAAACTTCCACCTGTTTGCAGCAAATTGAGAAAACAGAACAAGGGAATCAATTGCCTCCACTGTCTCCTCAGGGAGAAAGAATTTAAAGCAAACCCCCCGAGTTCTACCACCCATCTCTGCCTCTAGAGGTGCAAAGCAGGTGTCCTCCTCCCCAGTGTAAAGGGGAGAGTTCTCTGAAGCAATGACAGATACATGGTCAAAGAAAGAGACAAACAAGTACTGAATAAACCTAAAATAAACCCAGAATACAGAGATGAAAAAATGTCTTTGCAAGCTGCAAGCCTGTGTACAAACCTACAAAACAACAGGGGGGGTCTGCAAATTTGGAGGGCTCGCTGCAGAAAATATGCTCAACCTGCAATAAAATGTATTTTTCTATCTGTCCTCTTCAATATTTTTGTTTCTTATTGTATTATTCTAAGTTTTATTCCCCCCCTTACGAGCCTGTCCGGTGCTTTGTGAAGACCTGGTATAACATGGTGCTACTCCAGTCTGATCAATAGAACCCCTTTCTATTACATGATCTCTGATCCATCACAAACTTCATTTGATGAAAAGAACCTGAATCTACCAGGTTAAAGAGTATTTAAAATACAGCAAGATGTAATTTCCTTCCTGTGACATGACAATCCAACAAGTCGGTAACATCAAGCGCTAAAAAAAGTGCAAGATAGTGCTGGAATTCTACAAAGGCTGAATTACCATCACTAATCAGCTCGATGTGCTGTGCTCTCCTGCCTCCACTCAGCTCCTGGCTCTCCTTTTAATCTGGTACGGCTCAGTCCCCGCTGTTCAAATCATAGCCCTTGGCACATACAAAGATTTCCTTTCACGTTCCCTTTTACTGCTTCGTGGTTTTTACCTCTTTAATGTGTAGGAAGTCCTTGGCATCAAAAGAGATGGCAGTGCTTGGGACTGGAACATCTTCATCCAGAGCTCCACAGTAACTCACATTAGTCTTAACAGCAAACGCTACTGGTTTGGACTACAAAGAGAAAGACACATCATAAACAGTGGAAACTTTTCTGAATCAAGATTGATTTGTTGTGTCAAATTACCGAAAACCTTGCAGAGGACATTTGCCAAATACATCAAAATTCAGACCTAATAATTTCCCATAAGCCAGCAGAGTTCAGATCACTAGAGAAGATCCCCATTTATAGGAGAATATTTACACTATACTCCCCCAAACATCTCACCTGCAGGTAACTTCACTCAGTTGCCAAAGTATTTCAAAAGACAGCAGCATCATTATAAACCAACAGTGTGAATTTCAACACTAGGCAGACGATAAATGCCACGTAACTTAGTTATGATTAAAGCTGAAAAGAACACACCTTCGCCCTTTCAAGTTGTATAGCTGCTTGCTGCTCTCTTTCCTGGCGGATTGCTTCCCTGTCTTCTTCCAAAGAGACATCAGAGTCTGAGGGTCTGCTTGTGTACGAATCTGCTGAGCCCTGAAATTAAATTCATGCCACTATAACATACGTAAGAAATAGAAAATCCCTCCCCAGTCAGATTCATAAAACACTTTTTAAATATTCATTTCTTAATTTCCTTGAGTGGGTTTTTTATATTGTTGCTAGCACAAAAAAATCTGCAGAATTTAGCAGAGAAATAACCTGGCTTTACCAATCAGGTGCACCGAGCCAAACACAAAAATCACAAGAAAAACCTCTCTTTCCACTCTCAAACAATCTCTTCACTTTCTTACTGATACAGTGAAATACAACTCAGATGTGGGCACTGTCCAGAAATCATTCTAATATTTAAATCCTGTTTGACAACCTCATATTCAGGATTGTCAAGGGCTAGGTCACGCTCAAATATAATTAAGGTATAATAAAGCTTGGTCAGAATCACCCCTCCCTGTAAATACAGGACCACTGTGTGAGTAATTCCCTCCCTGCCGTGGCTGACACTCACAGAAAGCTTTGTGCTGGGCTTCAAGAGGGGAAAAAAAGGTGGCAAAAGTCACGTTATTAAAAGCTACACAACAGGGCAACACAAAAGCTCTACAGTGAGATGAAATGAAAACGGCAGAGAGAAGCAGAATGCAAGAGCCTGTAAGGAAGGAAATAAGGTACCACTATGAGACACTGCTTCTGTTTTTAAGGAAGGGAAAGGAGTAATGTGCTGGACTATACATGCTGTGTTGTATTATATAACCAGTAAAACAATTTCTAAGTCATCACACAAGTTGAAGACATATATATCTATACATCTCTATACAACTCCAAAAATCTGTAAGTCTGTCTGTGTTCCAAAAGAGCCATTCTACAGCATTATGCCTTTCAATATTTTATTCCTTAAAGTGACTGATATCCTGCAGCACAGGGACACACATTCTATGGAATGTACCATAAAAGTCCATATCCTTACTCTCCGTGTAAACTAACATATTCTTAAATATTGATGTGAATACAAACCCATTAGAAGGCTTCTGGCACCGAACCACTGATGAGCATATGCTCTCTTCTTGGCACATAACTTGGCCATAAGCACGGTACTGTCACTAGGGAAGGCACATTTCCTCTATGTCAAGAACAAGACTTGCCTGACATGAGCTAGCACACAGCTATGACCTTAAGAGACCATAAAAATCCCTTCCCAGGACAGCCAGCCAACCTGCACCCACACCCCATGAGCTGGGAGGGGCAGGGCTGGGTGTCTGCAGGGACCCCCGCGTTTGGGGTCCTGAGTTGGAACGAGTCTATCAGCAACAGGTTGAAAACTAGCAGCAGCTGCTGGCAGCAGCACAAGCTTTTCCTGCCTCGGAACCTAGACATGCTGCTCTTCCTTCTGCTGCCTTCAGGATGTAGCAGAGACCAGGGAACAACTCACCAGCAGCACTTGGCTAGGCCTGCACCAAAGACACCTCTCGGGATGCTCAGTGCCTGCCAGTTATTCCTCTCTCCCCACCCTGAAGGTAAAACTTCAACCAAATGCATCACCAACAGAGGCATAAGAACATTCCTTCCCCAACCCAAACCCATCACACCTAGGCAAAGCATGTAGCAGGAGACCCCCTGCCCAGCTTACTGCTCCAACTTACTTCTCATCAGTTCAGCAACTGAAGGGGAAGTCTATCAGTGGGAGACCAAATTTATATGGTCAAATATTCTAGTCCTAAAATTATAGCCTGTCCTCCATACCAGACCCTGCATCATTCAAAGCAGGTAGAGAGAAAAAAAAAAAAGGCCAGGAGTTGCAAAGCCAGACCAACTTTACGGTAGAGAAGCACAGCTTATCATTTACCATCCACTACACTCTCTGAAGATGCTTTATAGCTGCTGATCATCATATTTTTCACCTACAGACAACACAGCTTCACTAGCAGCAGAAAGGAAGAAGGGAAAGTAATTGCACTCTCTCAATAATAAATCAGAAGGCATAATAACAAATACAAATAACACACTGCAGTAGGAATGGGCTTCTTTCCAAGCTTTTAGTCCTACCTGGCATAATAAAACAGGAACATACCACATCCTGGCATGCCTGAAGCCTCAAAGCCACGACTGCTGCCATCGAGAGCAGCAGACACTGTTCCTCACCCACGTGCTCTCTGACCCTGTCACTTCCCCCTTCACTGTCTGTGTACTGAAAGGTGTATGAGAACAAGGCACAGAACACATCACCCACAGGACAGATCCCAGCATCATGCACGTAGGAAAACTGCAGAAGTCATCTGTATGGGGAAATGGTGAACACGAAGTGCACAGGCTCACAGTTATATATTTATTCAAGTCTGGCTATGATTCAGTGTAGCTCTGTAATGCAATTTAATAGCAATACAGACCTGTGCTGGATGCATAGATCCCCATACTGGCTTTTAGTGGTATATGTTTGAACACTGACCTATTTAATGCTGTCAGAACAAAGAAGTCTTAACCCAAGTAGCTGATCCTGCAAGGCTACCCAAGGCTGCTCTTCAACACCCATCACTGCCTGTGCACCAAACGCTACGGATCGGTACAGTCACAGCCGCGTGATCCCCTCTCCTGCAAGTTCTGCCACACAGCAAGTGGCTTATCTGAAAGATGCAGCCCCGGGACTGTGACTCATGGGATGCTGAACTGCAGCATCACACTGAAAACAAGGCACGATTCTGCAAGCAGAGGCAAGACAGAAAAGGCAGTCCAAGGGAAGGGAGGAACACTGTACCGTAAGCACGGGTGCGGGAACGCGAGTGCCCACACTCAGTCGGAGCAGAAGACCAAGCAAGATTAAGGTTTACTTTTCTCACTGCCCCACACTGAGCAAGACTACACAGTCCCTTGGGGTATGCATATTTACCCTTGCAAGCCATCTCTCCGACTTCCAGTCACCTCTCCTGCTCCTGTCAACACCACCCTTGACGTCTGCACTCGCCTTCACCGGCCAAGATGCATTTGTAGTTACAGTGGACTCTTGGCAGCAGCAGCTTCTACTTACAAAATGGGACTGGGAATCTGATGAAGGCTTCTGGGAACTACTGTACCACAAGCAGTCTATAAATCACAAATAACCCATTATCCTCAGAAGCCCGGCTTTCTATCCTTTAAAACTGTGCACAGACCAAAGTTATCACTTCTTGTCTTTAACTTGCAGCTCTAGTTACAATTTTTGATTGAAGATCAGAATATTAACAGCAATACTGTGCAAGGTTGACAGAGTATCGTGCACCAAGCCACCACAAACACTCACACCAGCACCCAGCTTCAACCTCACGACCCCCTGGGAGACACAGGGACTTTGGGAAGCGGGAGCACACGCAGTGAGTTCAAGTGCACACCAGATTTGACAACTTGAAGGAAACTGGCTTTGCTAGATAATGACATTATTCAAGGCAATGAAAGACTCGTTTCATATTTCACAGTCTTTTTACTTTGAACTTCTGTGAATTCATTTTTCTTGCAATTTATTATTTATTTTCTCCCTCATTCATTTTCCTCTCTCATCAATTAGTATAATTCAGCTTTGATAAAAACGCCGAGGTCTGAAGCAATCCCAAAAATGCCAGGGGAAAAGGGTAAAGCAGAAAGGACACTGTGGGTCTGTTTATTCAACAACTACAAAATAATGGTAAATCATCAGTCCCTCTTGCTCACTGACCGGTCTTACACTTGAGACTGCTGGAAGATACATGCTGAGGTGCTGGATGACTGGAAAAAGGTAATTAAATATTGCTATATTCCATGGTTTTTCTGTGCCCCAGCCTGTTTAGGGAGGCAAAGTTCACAAGCATCCTCCTCCTGGACACTACAAAGAGCCAGCCAGGTCCAGCCTTCCAGCTTGCTGAAGAAAAGATCAACCTTTTGCTGTTACGGTTTCAGAAAGGGAAAAAAAAAACCCAAAGACTTCAGTAAGATTGCAAATAATTTTTTTTCAAGCTGCCATAAATACAGAGCTCTGAATCGCTCTCTATCCAGCCGTAACACATAATGCTCTGTCACACAGCTCGTGCAATTAAAGCACCAATCCATTAGCAGCTCCAATAAGCCAGATGACATCCAGTCTCTTTTGATAAGATTTAGGGTGCTGCAGAGTCCATCGCAACCCAGAAAGCATTTCTGAAAACATACCCTGCTCAGACAAAAACCTTCTGCCTTATCCATTAAGCAAGACAACAGGGCAGCATTGTCTAACTGTAGGCATCCTTCTCCCACAGAACAACTAGCTGTGGGCATTCTGAGAGCATCCCTCCATCCAGGAACAAGCAGACATGGAGCACACGTGGCAATCACTGTGCTTAATAAAGCATACATGCCACTGAAGAGGAAAGCTGGAGTGTCTGTGTTCGTACACACACGTTGTTTTCAGCTGAGAACGTGGAAAAATGTCTGTGCAATAACAGAGAGGTCACTTGGCAAATCCACAGCACTTTAAAATGACAAAGTATCAGGAGTGGCAGCACACCTCGAGGCAGCCAATTATTTTGAATGGTTTGCTGGAGTTTGAACAGCATCAGAGCTAGGGACAGCATGAAACACTCAGGAGAATAAACATCACTCCTGTCTCATCCTGTCCTCACCCCTGCCTGTCTCTCCTCCTCTTGGTTCTCCCCACTTTGTACCTTCAAGCTTCCCTACAGGTCTGCAGATCCTCAAGGCAGTTTCACCTCCTGCAAAGGCCCCAGAGATCCTACAGCTCCTGTCCTGATGCTGAACACAGAGGTGACACACCAGAAGAACCAAAGAGCTGAACTAGAGCTCACTCCAATGCTTTGAAACTGCTCAGGACCTCAACTAAAAATTTTCTAGCAGACATCCAAGTGTGTGAGGATGCACACAGCACAGTGGAGGTTTTGGAGGGCAATACTGAAGTCTCTGTCTCTGGAGACATTCAAAACCTGCCTGGATGTGATCCTGTGTGACCTGCTCTGGGTGACCCTGCTCTGGCAGGGGGTTGGGCTAGATGATCTCCAGAGGTCCCTTCCAACCCCCACCAGTCTGTGATTCTGTGGGCAAGTAAATAAACAAAATATTGTACAAAACTGCCAGGAAACGCTAAACTTGCATGCAGGGAAGCTGAAATTTCCTTTCTTTTTTTACTAGCAGAACAGCACACGCAGGTAAAAGGACAATAAAGCTCCACCAGCGAGGTGGCTCTTTCTATTTGCCATACATTGCAAGGTTTAAACAACTCAAGATGTGTTTATTGTTATTATTACTATTATTAGATTGTTTTCCTTCATTGCTTGGTCATTTCTTTTCCGCTGCAGTCATTGCTCTCTTCATTCATTCACTTTAAAAAGAATTACTATTCTTCAAAATGAATAATAAAACTCCCATGTAATCATTTATGCTCCCATCTTCAATAATGAACAAGAACAGCCTGCTCAGACTTCAATGTGATTCGGGACGTCAGCAGTGCTCAGAAATGAAAGATATATCCTAAAGCCTACAGCTTTTATAGCTAGATAAAGACCACAGCTCCATCCCTAGTTGGGGCTGAGGTCTCCTCACACTGTGACTGGAAGTAGCCAAGAACCTAAGCACCTACTCGGAGAAGGAAGACTGATTTCACCAGCAGGAAGGTGACATTAGCCCATCTTCTATTTCACATAACATATATATTCATCACGAACTGGAACCTCAACTTCAAACAAGACCGAGTGTCCTCAGTCTTCTGCAACTTTCAGCAAGAATTGAGGTCACTGTGCATCGCACATGAGGCTACGAACCTCCCTAACGAGTTCCCAGGAACCTGACAAAGTTCTTGACAAAGCAAAAGGAGAACAAATAGGCACAGTGCTGGCTGCAGGGCCATATGCTGCCATATGCCACATGCACTCAAAGAATGATGTGGGGTTTGTTTTTTGATGCAGTTCACTGCAAGACCCAACATACACCCTATCTGTCACTGGTCCATGTGCATCGTGCAGTCCCTCTGCACGAGATTAGCCTCTACACAAGCTAGTCATATTGTTCCCACCACCTGAAACTGCAGGTTTAGCTCACAGAGGTTACTACTGTAGGTATGCCATGAAGACAGGTATTACAGAGGGTAAGTACTAACATATTTTTACATGAAAACAGGAATCAAAACTTGTGGACTTCAAAAAAAGCCCCCAAACATTTTAAATAACATTGGCCACTACTGTTGACCACAGTTGGTGCTCACCTGGTCTCAGCACACAGGGAGGGCAGCTAAATTTAATTACTGGGCAGGTGATGTAAGTAATAGGCAAATACAAACCAGTGGGTATCTTTTCCTTTGGCATGAAAACCTTGCTGTGCTGCAATCTAAGTCAGGGCCAGAAAAACCTGTGCGTGCCAGAAGATCATCCACAGTAAAATACTGCAGAGAGGTCCTGTCCTAAGCACGGGAGGGAGCCTTCTCTGGGGGCTGAAGGCAGCAGGAGCAGGGAGGGCGCAGGGCATCGCGTTCAGGGAAGCACTGACAGTGGCACACACCCAGCAAAGGCTTTGGCACCTTTGGGAGCGTCTGTAATCCCAGGAATTACATCTAAAACTGCAAAAAGACAAGGGTGGATTTAATACATCTTTGCCTTCTCTAGTTTTTGTTCCCTTGGCACGAAATCTCATGCACAACTCGGGACGCTGCAGCACTTTGCACTAACCAAACCAAAGGGCTTCCTCCCATGTGTCACAGCTTTGCAGAGTGAGTGCAGAGATGACATTGGAAGCACAGCCACTGTTTTGCTTTTAATATCCTCTAGAATCATTAATATCCCCCTAGAATTACAAAAATCTCTTACAGCTGTTGAATGTTAAATAACAAGGTCCAGTAGAGCTGCAGAAAGCATTTTAGGGGACTTTTTCACGAATTCCCATCTAAAAGACAATGTGAATGTGCCATTGAAAGTCCAAACAGGATGAGGTTCAGTTCCCAACCAAATCATTTGCTTGCTGAATAAGTGACAAACACACAAGCCAGCTGCATGGCCATTTTGCACTGAGTTGTGATTTCAGACTCAAATGCTCAGTAATTATTTCCTTCTATATGTTTGGTAAATTTATTTAAGACAACTCATTAGGTGTCTCAGCAATTTGGAAATTACTAGGTAGTTAGAACATGTTTTTTTTCTTTGTGAATACTAATTATTAGAAAATAGGGCAATTGTTCTAACATTTCTTTTCGTGATCTCTTTTTTCCCCCCTGAATTTTAAATCTTGCAGTCACATCTCTCTTCTCAAGCTGCCTTGAGTTCTGCACAGGCTGTGTTTTTACATCTAAGAAATTTGGTTTGGAAAAAAGCACCAGTAATATAGACATTTACTGCCAAAACATGACATCTTTTTCTGTAATGTTCAAATGAACATGCAACACCTACAAGACTTTGCCTGGCATGCACTACAGGTATAGATTCACTAGGTGTTACATATAGGTCTACACTTTAAAGATCTACGTAGACTGAAAAAGAAGCCCAAGAGTGCTCATAGAACATGTTAGTTCTTCTAAACTTCTCCTTTTCAGACTTTGACAGATGTAATTTCTTATGTTGTATAAATAACTGTAAACTCCAATATGGTTTTGCCTTTGCCAGACCCTCAGACACTAATGGGTCAAGACAAAGTGTAGATATTTTAGTGGCAAAAAGAATGGCATAAACTATTAGAAGTACAAAGATGGATAAAAGGTTTCACTAGTTTGTCCATGAGATTTTTCCTTCTCTTGACCATAAAAATGCATTTGCACATTAGTATTTCTAAAAGTAAGTTGTTAAATACATTGTGGAACCAGCCAAACTGCTCCAGACCTCCCACCTCTGCTGGTAACAACTACATAAACCAGCTGAGGGTACCAGAAGGTACCCAGACCCCTTCACAGGAACAATTCTTAGCTGCTACACCACTTTCCCTGTTACTCAGCAATTAGGCATATGCCTACATCATCCTCTTACTCAGCAAAGCCCATCATAGAATCACAGAGTGGTTTGGGTGTGAAGGGACCTCAAAGCTCATGTGGTTCCAACCCCCTGCCATGGGCAGGGACACCTCCCACCAGCCCAGGTTGCTCCAAGCCCCATCCAACCTGGCCTGGAACACTGCCAGGGAGGGGGCAGCCACAGCTTCTCTGGGCACCCTGGGTCAGTGGCTCACCACCCTCACAGACAACAATTTCTGCCTAATGTCTTATCTAAATCTCCCCTCTTCCAGTTTAAAGCCATCACCCCTCGTCCTGTCACTCCATGCCCTTGTCCAAAGTCCCTC
The DNA here is from genome assembly GCA_028020825.1 of Podargus strigoides. Lineage (NCBI taxonomy): Eukaryota > Metazoa > Chordata > Aves > Caprimulgiformes > Podargidae > Podargus > Podargus strigoides. Next base: position 1,748,461 of record CM051625.1, on the reverse strand, counting down.
CCCAGCTTTCCTGTCCCCCCCAGGCACTGGAAGGTGCCCTAAGGTCTCCCCAGAGCCTTCTCTTCTCCAGGCTGAACACCCCCAACTCCCTCAGCCTGTCCCCAGACCAGAGGTGGTCCAGCCCTCTCATCATCTCCATGGCCCTCCATCATGTTCCTCTGACTGCTGCCATGTAACCCAAGTCCCTGCAAGCACCTGGGTGAGGACTCAGCCAAGTCGTGTCCCAGCACCACCTCACCAGGAGCTACAACCCACCCTGGGAAGCAGCAGTAAGTCCTGCTATGAATCCCTCCTGCCACAGCTGCTGGTTAACTGTGGATAAATCATTCGGCTCCGGGGCGAGGTCTGGCTGGGTCTCCCTTGGCACTGAGCCCTGGAGCACTCTGTCCCCTGGAGAGAAACAAAGATCATCTCTGGGGCATCTAACCGGAAATTTTCATAGCAGGAGGCTGCCAGGATCTGCAATGTGTCTGCCATGGCAGTCACAGTAGAACTGGGCGATGATAGGCATGAATATCTGCTTATCCTTTTTCTACCCCTCCCTCCAAATTCATCATTTTTAATTGTGGGTGGGGATTTTTCTCCTCCTCCAATAAAAAGTGGTTAAATTCAGGTTTTCCCACACAAAGTAACACTCAAAGCACTTTTTCTGCACTCTCCAAGCAAGCTGAAACATGAAGATCACAGCCAGACAGGTAGCTACAGGCTCACATTGTTTTTCTCCAAAAATGTGTCCAAACCACAAAATTTAAACAATACACAAACCTTTCAAACTCCCATTTATTTGTTCAACCAGAAAAGAGCAAAGATCTGTCTGGGAATGCTCTGATCTGTGTTTTATTCCAACTGCTTGTGGTGTGACTGAATCAACAGCTGAACACCTCTAGTCTGAATTTTGCTTCAATCTCTGCAGCTGGTCCCTCTTTTTCATGAAAGCTATTCAGAAGACCCAGGAGAAGAAAAAAGGTGGAGTTTTTTCAGTGATAAAAGGCACCAAACTAAAGCTGCAACAGTACAGAAACACTGCTTTATTTTTCCCTAATTACTTTGGCTCTTGAAAGTATGGAGTGATCTTCCCAAGGCTCTGGGGAAGCTCCTGCTATTGGGTTTTATGACACCTGATAATCATACACTGCCTAATAAAATGGCACCTGTTAGCCTAAATGAGCTCTTCTGAAAGATGATGCTGTGTGCCTGTCCCCAATAACTTGTTAGGAAGTCAAGAACGTTCCATAAGTCTTCAGAAAAAGAAAAAACAACCAAAAAAAAGACAAATATTGCCCTCACACTAAACTTAATCACGCTGCCAACTACACAAGCATCTGTGTTTACCATATGTGGTCTACCACAAGGTTTCCTCACACATACAGCATAAAGCCTGCAGCCAGGAAGCCCTGAGATAATGTGGGGTATTTCTAAGTCACTCCTGAAGCCCCTCAGCTCCTCCCCTGCCTCCTCTGCTTTCTCCTCGGACAGCAGTGATGATCTCTACAGGATTTCTGTGAGGTTTAAGTCTTTGGATCTTTACAAAAAGCCTGCAGGGGGGTAACAGCATTCTGCTTTAAAAATACCCCACCCTAGCCTGTTTTGAGTAAAGTAGCACCAAATTTTGCTCAAGAGCTGTATCCAGCCACAAAGGCAGCAACACCAACCACTGGACACGGGGGCCACTAAGAGGACTGAAGGACACACACATGCAGTGGGATGAGAGACCCCACTCGTGCCAGAAGTGCATGTTTTAAAGCAACACGGTTGTTATAACCTAGCTTACATCTGCCAAGCAGACACATTAAAAACATGATCTCAAGAGAGCAACAGGCACGTGGGGTATGTAAACGTGCTGTTTCCCATCAATCTACCAGGCTACTAATCCAGCCTGAAGCTTTCCGAAATACCAACACTCAGAAGTAAGTCCAGCTCAGAGAAGCCACAGACGTCACCCTATGTTTTATGAGCCAGTTTTCACCTCCTACTGATGCTTCCCAAGCAGACCCATCTCCTCTCCCTCCTTAACTGGCCTTCAGCAATCACCAAAGTTCACCAGTTTGATGTGGCAGTCATATTTTTGTCCCTCCATCCTTGAATCTCGTCCCTTCTCCCCTCCTTCCACCTTACCTACCTTCCACTGGATGAAATTTACTCTGTGCAGAAGCCCAGCAGAAGCCCATACAACACCTCAAGCCTCAAACACGCTCCATGTGAGGTTTAGACATGGACCAACCCTCCACCAACCTTTCGCCAAGGATGAGTTTCATTGAGCCAGGCTGCTGCTGTGTTCAAACTGCTGCCCTCACAATATGGTTTGCATGGAAGAGCTTCATGGATTGACATTGCCAAGGGGCTGAGAGGTAAGAGAGCAAGGACCCTCACCATCTCCTCCCTCCTTGTCATCTCTTCTGCACAGCACACTTGGCGTTGCTGGAAAGGGTAAGAAGCATCAAAGAAAGGATCTCAGGAATTCTCCTGTTCATTGGCTAAAATGATTTTCCTCAACTTTCCAACAAACAGGACATCCCTCCTTGGGCTGCAAACACATGGAGAAGACCTCAGCCCCCAAAGCAGGAACGTTCAATACAATAATCTTCAAAGTACTCTAAATGTGAGGAAAGAAGTGGAATTTTCCTCGTGCCCTCATTGTGGAGAAGCTCCCAGCCACCCGTCTGTTTGCACTGCATGCTTCTCCTCACTCACACAGTCACATTAAAGAACATACATCTTTCTAAGGATTTTGATCATTACACTGTTCCCATTTTCTTCTAGGATGGTGTCACCACTTCCCACACCATCAGGTTTTATACAACCAAAATAACCCTGAATATTTCTTTTTATTTTTTAAACAGAAGTGGTCTGGAACATGCTGAACCGTCTCACAATTTAACCCCAAACCAATGTGGTAAAACCTTTTGCCCTTCTCTCACAGCTTTTGCTAAGGGTCCCACCAGGGCACAAAAAAAAAAAACCCAAACCCACACAGCTTTACATCTTCAATGAAATTAAAGGAAAAGGGGTTTGTTTAAAATATTCATGCTGGGTAGTGAATGGGAAAGAATTGTGACATGCTGTTACGGCACTGCTGAAACAAATTCCATGCTGCTTCATTTAAGCCAAGCAACTGATAGGGTTTGGGTTAAGGTTTACTATGCTGTGGTGTACTGTGGTTTTAATTAGCTTTTTTCTTCCACAAGCTTCCAAACGCAGAGGCTTAGACATAGCTTTAAATACTAATAAATGAGGCTTACAAACACAGCATTTTACTTTTTTTTTTTTCTTTTTACATTTTCTGCTCTTTTTTATTATTATTTTTCCAGGGAACCATCTTCCAGCTGCCATGATCTCATATTATTTTTCTTGCAGCAAGGACCAAATTCTGAAATCACACAACTACTGAACTTGTGATAAGCTGTTATATACTGCTAGAAATATCTTGGTAAGAAAAAGCCCTAATTTTCTAAGTACTATGCACTCTGTAAATAGCAACTCCTTTCCCCAAACCCTTGTGATATAAAAACTGTAGGTGCTGAGAGCAAAATACAAGTGAAAGGACATCTTGCTATCACCTACTGAGGTAATATTTGAGCAACACTTTATGGAACTTAATTGCTGTAATCAATCCAAGGACTTTCTAGGACCTCAGGGTTGCCACAGTCTGTACTTTGCTGCCCACAGGCTGGCTGGGACTTCCCAGTGACAGAGCTGGAAATTCAGAGTGCCCAATTACAGCAACTCTGACCTACTCCTGCAGCCCCAAGAGCACTGCTGAGTTGAGATGGAGCACAGGTACTCCAAGCAAAGTAAGAGGGTTTATCATTATTGCATAAAACGAGGAAAAAAATCCCCACTGATAATATTTGTTGAGTGTCACCATATCTGTTCTGATCTGGGTATTAGTTCACATGTTGAAAACACATCAGTGTTTTGAGAGGTACTTGTTATTATCCCATATTTTCAGGTGGCTTGTAAGAAGGACCAAACAAACAACAAGTTATTTCTGGGGAGATTAGAAGCAGGAACAAATACCAAATCTTGAGATTCCACTTGCTCAATAGTCCCTCCATATATTCAGTGCTGGGATAAACAGGAAGGTACTAAATTATGCTTGGCAGAAATGCAAATCCAGGAAGAGGGAACAGCCAAAACCTCAGGCTCCATCTAAACTCCAGACACCATACATCTCTTTTGTGGTACATAACATGGTCTGAGCATATTTTCCCAAATCCTTATGACTTACCATGAGCTTCTGACAAACTACTTCAATTTCACATAGTACAACAGTATTTGACAGTTATTTAGAGAGTGAAAAATTAGAAACTCCAAGACAAAATCCTTTTTCTTATTTTAATAAGAAATGCCTCCAGTATAATCTCAAAATGGATTCTTAATTAAATGGCTTAGGAGAAACAACAGTTTCATATTCCTTCTTACTAGCATCCAATAAGCATTCCCATCAAGAAAAAATCCTTTAGGAATCACTATCATACCCACAACCTCTTTGATGGGGCAAAAGCAATAACTGAGAAAGACACTGACGATCTCATTCTGTGCAAAAAACTCCATCTCTAACAAAACTCTCACAGGCATCAGTAACACAAATCTACAGAAGCAGCAAACAGGACAACTTTAAGCACCTGGATATTGTTCTTTGCTGAAAGGGGGAAAAAAAAAAAAAAGCCTTGTCAGGAATGGAATCTGTCAGAAGCTTGACAAGATTTAAACCCCTTATTTTGGTCTAAAGCTTTTGCCATTATTTTGGGATATTCTGGAAGAGGTACATCTGTTAAAGAAATGTCACTGCTGCCAAGGGTTCTGCTAGTGGCCTATAAATCTGCCCTGAAATGCAACCAAAAAGGCAGGGCAAGGGCATGATGCTGGAGTGAAGTCAAAGCCTGGCCAAAGGCACTGAAAAATATCCCTGCAGAAAAAAGAAAAACATTCAAAAATCATCAACCAGACTATGAGAGTCGCAAGTAAGGGACTGAAGTCCAGGAGATGGAAGACGGTGGCTTCCTCCAACCGCCCTTACGTTGGTTTTACGCCCAGTCAGTTCCCATCGGGTAGGTACACGTCCCACTGAAGCCAGAGGCAAAGAGAAAGACAATGGGAGGGATGCAAACCAAAAGCCAGTCAGCTGAGCTTCAGGAACTTCCCAAATTCCCTTTCTGCCCTGGGCTGAGCAAAGTGAACCCCCCAGAGCTCGATTCTTGGGTACACAAACTGCTCGTGCAGTCTGACAAGCCCCCAGCTTACACTGCTGTAGTAAAATATTTCACCATCACAACATGCTGCTGATCCCAACATACACATAAACAATACCCACATTTACCTCCTCTAAGAGAAGAGATCTGGGGATGGACATACACTTGGGCGAAGCTTATGTAAGTGTGAATGTATTTATAGCACTCCTTGCAGGAGACAGATCACCAAGGGATCTCCAGAGTAATTCACTGTACCTCCACGCACCCTGTGCTGCTGGCAGGAAGGAAAGGCTTCTGTTAAACTCACATTTTAGCATTAACTAAACGTTTCCTATTTCATTCTTTATGTGTGTTTGCAGAGAGTGTTCCGTGGCAGGAGCTGGCTCCCTGGAAGCTGTAGGGTTGAACACTCCTCTGGGATCAGGTCCATGTTCAGCCGCAGTGGCTGCTGTGTATATCCTACTTTCCGCAGCGCAAAACCTGCAGGAGAATTCAATTACTCCAGAGTTCTCCCCCAGTCCCTTTTGTAAATCCTCTGGTGTGCCATTAGCTCCATGCAGAGGGCATAGCAGTGCTGTACTCTGGTGTCAAACCAGGACTTCTTCCCGTGCCCAGCATCTCTCTCCCCAGCCTGGCAGGAGGGGGGAAGGCTGGGGACACAGCAAGTGGCAGTGGAGGAGGGCAGGGGAGGAGGAGGAGGAGGAGGAAGAGGCCTCACACCGTGCCCAGCAACCTCTGCCAACCCAGCCGCAGCACTGCTGAGCCCCCGGGGAGCACGGCCAGTGCCCCCTGCCAAAGGAAAGAGGCTGCCAGGGACAAGTGGGGGTGGCAGAGGCCATGCATGCCCCAGCCCTCCCCTCGGCCTTACAGGAGCAGGAGCAGCAAGCAGAGCCAAGCCTTTCTGAGAGAAGGGCAGGGAGGTGGGAGTGTGCCTGCTCCAGCCCCAGCACGGGCACCCCAGCCCCAGCCAGTGCAGGCTGTTCCACCTATGTATGGAGGTGCTGAGCACTTCCACATGGAGTATCCACACTCCCCTTCAGTCCTCTGAGGATTTACATGACCCTTCTGCTCAGAGCCATCTCCTGAAGGAAGATTTTTACCCAGCTCTACCAGCAACACACAGCAGAGTGAAAAGTATGGAGCCTTGAGCACCCTGGGCTGCTGGGAGGTGCCCCTGCCACTGCAGGGGGGTTGGAATGAGATGAGCTTTGATGTCCCTTCACACCCAAACCATTCTATGATTCTACGTGCAAAATCCCAGATTCTCTCCTCTCTTGGAGGCAAACTTCATGTACCTCCTCTCCAGAAACAGGGCCCTGGAGTCCTGGGCTACTATTAAGTTCCTACTCCACCATACATCTTGTCAGGGCATCCTGTGGGCAGGGAAGTGCAGAGTGGGCACACTGTCACCACAGGCACAGCCAGGATGTTTCTGGCTGCCATCTGTGTCTGTATCACTCTGGAGCTGCAGTCCTGCTGTCCTAACACAGCCCCTTCCGTATTGCTTTCCAAGATGGAAAACAGCTGTGCAAGCCACACTACTGAAATACGAACGAGTCACCAGATGAGGAACAGGTACCAAAGGAGTGAGAGGGGGAAAAAGTGAGCCTGAGGGAGGAGTGACTCCTCTTCCTCCCCCTGCCCCATCACCCCAAAGCAGGGACCCCTGGGGTGCTGCTTGTGCAGCTCGGCCAGCTCCCTCGTACCTGACAGGAGGAATGACAGCAGCTCCTGAGAGAGAAAACCAGGGAGAGCAGGATCTGGCTTGTCCCCCGGCACCCGCAGTCCTGTCCGGCAGAGCCTCTCCCAGCCAGGCTGTGTCAGCAGCACCGCTGCAGTTCAGAGCACAGGCAGAGAGGGACTTGCTCAAGGAGAAAGGAGCAAAATAAAATGAAAGAAAAAAAAAAAAAAACAACCCCAACCACCTCTGGGATCTGCTGGGACTGCAGCAGGTACCCAGCCAGGCTGGCAGCCACTGGGGAAACCGCCGTGCTGATCTCCGGCCTGAAACGGTCTGGTGAGGGCAAGCTGGTTCATCTTCCAGCTGCTGGGAAACAGCTTTTTTTGTTGGTGAGTGATGCAGCGACTGCAGCTGGGTGAAGAGGCAATACAACCAACAGGATGGATTATTTAATGGCTGGGGAAAAAAAAAAGCAGGAATCAGGACTTTTGGGCTGCACTTCCTTGAAATACATTAGTTGTGATCCACTGAAACCTAGGGCTTTTATTTTGGTTTTATCCCTCAGTTCAGTGCTGGCCCCAAATTTCAGAGTTAATCACAGAATCACAGAATCACAGAATCACAGAATGTTAGGGATTGGAAGGGACCTTAAAAGATCATCTAGTCCAACCCCCCTGCCAGAGCAGGAATACCTAGATCAGGTCACACAGGAACATGTCCAGGCGGGTTTTGAATGTCTCCAGAGAAGGAGACTCCACAACCTCCCTGGGCAGCCTGTTCCAGTGCTCTGTCACCCTCACTGTGAAGAAATTCTTCCTCACATTTATGTGGAACCTCCTATGTTCCAGCTTACACCCATTGCCCCTTGTCCTATCATTGGATGTCACTGAGAAGAGCCTGGCTCCATCCTCATGACACTCACCCTTGACATATTTATAAACATTAATGAGGTCCCCCCTCAGTCTCCTCTTCTCCAAGCTAAAGAGACCCAGCTCCCTCAGCCTTTCCTCATAAGGGAGATGTTCCACTCCCTTAATCATCTTTGTGGCTCTACGCTGGACTCTCTCGAGCAGTTCCCTGTCCTTCTTGAACTGGGGGGCCCAGAACTGGACACAATACTCCAGGTGTGGCCTCACCAAGGCAGAATAGAGGGGAAGGAGAACCTCTCTCGACCTACTAACCACTCCCTTTCTAATACACCCCAGGATGCCATTGGCCTTCTTGGCCACAAGGGCACATTGCTGGCTCATGGTCATCCTGCTGTCCACCAGGACCCCCAGGTCCCTTTCCCCTACACTGCTCTCCAGCAGGTCAGCTCCCAACCTGTACTGGTACATGGGGTTGTTCTTCCCCAGATGCAAAACTCTACACTTGCCCTTGTTAAAATTCATTAAGTTTCTCCCCGCCCAACTCTCCAGCCTATCAAGGTCTCGTTGAATGGCAGCACAACCCTCTGGTGTGTCAGCCATTCCTCCTAGTTTGGTGTCATCAGCAAACTTGCTGAGGATACATTCTGTACCCTCATCCAAGTCGTTGATGAAGATATTAAACAACACCGGTCCCAGTACCGACCCCTGAGGGACTCCACTAGTCACAGGCCTCCAACTAGACTCCGTCCCATTAACCACAACTCTCTGGCTTCTTCCCTTCAGCCAGTTCATAATCCACCTCACTACCTGATCACTAAACCCATACTTTATCAGCTTATCTACAAGGATGCTGTGGGAGACAGTGTCAAATGCTTTACTGAAATCAAGATATACCACATCTACCGCTCTACCATCATCTATCCACCTAGTTATTTCCTCATAGAAGGCAATAAGGTTGGTCAAACATGACTTACCCTTGGTAAAACCATGTTGACTGCTCTTAATGACCCCCTCATCCTTGATGTGCCTCGAGATCGTGCCAAGAACAAGCTGTTCCATCACCTTTCCAGGGATGGAGGTGAGGCTGACCGGTCTATAGTTACCCGGGTCCTCCTTCTTGCCCTTCTTATAGATTGGAGTGACATTTGCTATCCTCCAGTCCTCAGGCACCTCTCCTGTTCTCCATGACTTACCAAAGATGATGGAGAGTGGCCTAGCAATGACCTCTGCCAGCTCCCTCAGCACCCTTGGGTGCATTCCATCTGGTCCCATTGATTTATGGATATCCAGATTGCTCAACTGATCCCTAACCCAATCCTCATCTACCAAGGCAAACTCCTCCTTTATCCTGACTTCTTCCGGGGCTACAGGGATCAGGGGCTCCTGGGGAAAGCCTGCAGGAGTAAAGACAGAGGCAAAGAAGGCATTCAGCACCTCTGCCTTCTTTATATCCTCTGTCTCTAGGGCACCCCCCTCATTCATCAGTGGGCCTATATTGCCTCTAGTGTTTGTTTTATTAGCTATGTATTTGAAAAAGCCCTTTCTATTGTCCTTGACCTGGCTTGCAAGGTTAAGTTCTAAGGAGGCCTTAGCTTTCCTAATTGCCTTTCTACATCCTCTGACAACTGTCCTATATTCCTCCCAAGTGACTAGCCCCTCTTTCCATGATCCATAAATTCTTTTTTTCCACCTAAGTTTGCCCAGCAGTTCCTTGTTTAACCACGCTGGTCTCCTAGCTCCCTTACTTGATTTCATACCCATTGGGACACTCTGATCCTGAGCTTGCAAGAAGTGGTCCTTGAATGTTGACCAACTATCTTGAGCCCCTTTACCATCTAGCACCCTGTCCCATGGGACTTCCCTTAACAATTGATTAAGGAGGCTAAAGTTGGCCCTGCGGAAGTCCAGGGTTCTGGTCTTGCTTGGTACTCTATTCCTCCCACACAAGATCCTGAACTCCACCATCTCATGATCACTGCAGCCAAGGCTGCCATCGACCATCACTGCTTCAACAAGACCCTCCTTGTTGGTAAGTACAAGATCCAGCAGCGCTCCTCTCCTAGTCGGCTTATCCACCATTTGCATTAAGTAGTTATCATCAATGCACTGGAGGAACCTCCTAGACTGTGAATGGCTGGCTGTGTAAGTCTTCCAGCAGATATCGGGGTAGTTAAAATCCCCCATGAGGACCAAGGCCTGTAGTTGCGAGGCTGCTTTCAGCTGCCTGTAGAAAGCCTCATCAACTCCCTCGTCCTGATCAGGAGGTCTGTAATAGACCCCCACAACTGTATCGCCCATGCCTGCCTGCCCCTTAATTCTTACCCACAGACTTTCAACTTGCCCCTCATCAGCCCCTGGAGAAAACTCAATACATTCAAGTTGCTCCCTCACATAAAGAGCAACTCCACCACCTCGCTTCACTGACCGATCTTTCCTAAAAACGACATAGCCATCCATGACCACATTCCAGTCATGTGAGCTGTCCCACCATGTCTCTGTAATTGCCACCAGGTCATAACCTTTAGACCGCACACAGACCTCTAACTCCTCCTGTTTATTCCCCATACTGCGTGCATTGGTGTACAGGCATTTCAGAGAGCAAGCAGAGCGCACTGGTGGGACCCCTGGGAGGCAGGAGGCCTCGTGGTCAGGGCATGTGTAATTTCTATTTAGGCCAAATAAGTTTGAAAGCGTTCAGCAAAATCAGGCTGAAAAGCAGGCTGGCATGACTTGGGACAGACCTCTCCACACATCAGTTTTCAGCCAAGCAACACTGCAGTGGGTTTACTTATTTACATCATTATTGTTGTTACTCTGGGGCTACAGACTAGGATTTCTTTATCTGTAAGAGATCAGACCAGCTAGAAGAAAGGCAGCCTAGTTTTACTAATATTTTTTTGTTGGGAAATGTAAAATATTCAGTTCTGAGGCCAAACAGATCTCACCTATCTTTTATACATTAAATTCTTGCTCATAAAGGAAAATACAAAATATCTGAGCAAAGTGACATTCCTTTGAATGTGTTTTCCTGCTTAGCAGGTATCACTCACATGCAGAGAAACAGAATAAGAAATCTTGCAAACAGAAGCTTCCTCCTGCAGACAACAGAAAACCTATGGAAATATGATGGGTTTATGTGTTATATCCAAGCACCTTAGAAATAGATTTCAGTACCAAACATATTACATATCAAAATGACTGTCACAATCACCCCTTAGATATCACAGCTATAATTTAAACTTGCTCAACACCAGGGACACCCTTGGCCTGATTTAGTCAAAGACCCCAGGTGTTATCCTCTTAGAACATATCAAAACAACAGCTAAGGATCAACCTGAGAATTGTGAACCCGGCACTGTGCACACAAGGAAATATTTGATGTAGTGATCTTTTTCTGGACCACTCTCAACTAGATTTAACAAGGTCCTTAAATATTATAATAGTCAGCATAGTTATAACTAGTGGCAGCATCAGCACTAGAAATGACCTTTAGTGGCAAGTTTCAAAGCCTAAGTCAACTTCTTAACTGGATTCAGCAAAGCAACTTCTGTGTATCCACCACCACTCCATGAATTTTAAGTGTATAACAAGATATATTCCAGTCTGTGACTCTTACACTCCCACTCATATTGTATGTTTAGATATAGCAGACCTAATCTATTAAAGGGAAAGCTTACTTAATGCATGCCTGAAATGAACCCCCTCTGGGGTGTAACACAATAGCTGTTCAGCAGGGTACTAAAACAATTCCTACCACTCTGCTGCTTAGGTTATTTTGTTAATTACAGAGCCACCATGCCAGTACCCATGCACAATGCCATCAGGTCCCTGTCTCTGCTCAGCAGCGTTCCTGCATGGATGGATCAGTTCCTGTGGCTCCTCACGCCCCGTTGGGGAAACAAAGTGGTGACAGAAACTGTGCAAGGAAATAAAACCCAAGATGGACAAAGCTGGTCAAGATATCTGAAGGGTGAAGAGACTATCACACTCCTGCTCCTTGATGTTCCTTTCAGCACTGACCTCCAGCAGCCAGTGCTTGCCACTTGCTTGCTTCTGGCTAGGTCAAACGGTGTTTCACTAGCCCAGGAGGCACTCAGCAGGGACAGCGTACGCCAGGAGACAGCAGGGAGCAGAACAACCTCCTCCAGGTGCAGCACCAGTGCTTAAGGCACACTTGATGCTGCAGATCATGCTCCTGCTGGTAGCTCAGTTGTGTTCCCACACTTGACAAACCTTTCATGAATCTAGCTTGAGTCAAGAGCAAGGACTGCCTTGGTGGAGGCAGGGTGAGCACCATCGCAGCCTGCTGAATCACACGCTTGGGGAAGAGTGGCTGGAAAGCTGCCTGGCAGAAAAGGACCTGGGGGTGTTGGTTGACAGCGGCTGAACATGAGCCAGCAGTGTGCCCAGGTGGCCAAAAAGGCCAACAGCATCCTGGCTTGTGTCAGAAATGGTGTGAGAAGCAGGAGTAGGGAGGTGATTGTCCCCCTGTACTCAGCTCTGGTGAGGCCACACCTCAAATACTGTGCTCAGTTTTGGGCCCCTCTCTACATGAAGGACATTGAGGGGCTGGAAAAATTTCTTCCCCCAAAGGGTTCCCCAGCACTGGCCCAGGCTGCCCAGGGCAGGGGGGCAGTCCCCATCCCTGGAGGGATTTCAGAGCCGTGGAGATGTGGTGCTGAGGGACATGGGGCAGTGGGCACTGGGCAGTGCTGGGTTAATGGTTGGACTTTATGATCTTAAAAAGTCTTTTCCAACCAAAACAATTCAATGATTCTATGATCACAGCACTTCTTTTCCTAGCCTGGGGTCACTTGGAGACATATTTCTGTGGTATCTGTCATTCCTGGAGTGCAGTGGGTTTATTCTTGAGCTTTCATCATGCCATTTAGGACTGAGCCCTTGGTGCCAGGACTGGTGCTGGGCCCCGCACCGCAGCAGCCTTTGCTGACACAGGCAGGGCTAGCTGCCACTGGATTTTCTTCCTTGGTGAGGTTTTCTCTGCATTAGTCATAATTGAATCTTCCCTGCCCAAGAATGATGCTGGGACTTGTTTTGTCAGAACCTGATGAGATCACCACTGATTGTTCTGGAAAATAAAATTTTATCATGCTATCTCATGACCTATGTATCTTAGAAGAGATTAACTGATGATCTGTCAGAACACATCATTTTCCCAGGCAAATGAGAGATATATTCTGCAGAACATACACCAGTCACAGAAGGAATGTGGCTTAAAAATACTGTCAAGAAATCCTGCATGGAAAGAAGTTTGTAAGGAAGTTGAAAATGGGGGTAAACATTAGAAACATGATTTTATTCCTTCAGGTTCTTATAAAAAGAGATTGAAGGACAAAAGGTTCTGGAAAAGTTTAGTTTGAACTAATAGGCCAGAAGCTTTCAGACTATACCTGGCTCCATGGGCAGAAAGGGGGAACTGTGAGGATGCCTTGGCCACCTCACCCCACAGCTCATCCCGCGGGGGCGAGAGGTGCAAAGGGCTCATTTATGGCTGTAATGGACACAGCTATTAAAAAACCCAGACCCCTCCAGCCTCATACAGACCAAGAGCTCCTAGTACAGCATCTACAGCAACACATTTCCAAAGAAAACATGACATTTACGATAATGTAATCACTAAGTGTGATGCCATTGTAGCAAGGACAAATAGCCCAAGGGAGGAAGCAGAAAGCACAAGTGAGGGAGTTGATCTGTGGGGAAACGTCCCAGCACGGAAAAAAAACCCAAGAGAGGACTCAGAGAAAATGTATTTGGTATAAGCAGAATTCTCTCAAAATAGAAAGGCTTGTGAAGTGTTAGCAGCTCGTTCAAACACACACTTCACCACCTCAGTACTCAGCAAGATGATAGGGAGTGTTCTTTTGCTCATGATTTCTTCCATGTCGCTGTAATAAATCAAATCACTGCCAGGCTGCATTCCCCACGCTGGAGAAACAGCACAACCAAACAGCTCCATCTCTGTGACTTACACAGCCTTTTACTACAGGACTTTTTAGAAAAAAATAAAACAGAAGAGCAGCCCCTTGTCCTCCTCTCCCAGGGTTTTCCTGCTTTTCTGTGCCCTTGTGAAAGGAAAACCCTCACAGCTCTGAGGAGCAGAGCAGACCCTGTAGCCCACCACTGCTCCCTCTGAGCCCCTTCCTCTAAACACTTAAACCCCTTTCTGGGGGGGCTAGCTATAGAGAGCAACAGAAAATGCAGATTTACATCCCGTGCATGCACGTGCACAAAATCAGGCACCACTAGCTTCCTCCAGCTCCCCATGCTGGGTGGAAAACCTTGGCTGACTCTGGACATACGGTAATCCTCCAAATCAAAAATGAAGCAGGGTAGACATAGATTGGGCACAAGACAGAGTCATCAGGACTTGCTGTTGGACAGAAGCCCCCCTCTCACCTCCCTTCCTGCTCTGAAAGCCCTCCTACAATTTTCACAGAATAGCTGAGGTTGGAAGGGACCTCCAGAGCCCAACCTCTCCTATATACATATGTATGCACATACACATATGTATGTGTATATATAGACACAAACCCATCATCTGCTCAAAGCGAGCGCTTTAGGAACTGAGCCAAGCCAAGGGAAGACAGAACCTTAGAGCATGGGAAGGTATTGAAAGATGCAGGAGCAAGGAAGAAGAGACCCCAAAGTTACTCAGCACATGCTAAACTACCTACCTGTGCTTGGAGGCACTCTCCTCTCACCCACCCAGCTGTCCACACCTTCGCTCTTTCTTCCAGAACTGCATTCTCCTGTCATCAGAAACCCCTTCTGATGCCCAGGTACACAGAGAAAGATGGGCACAAACCAGTGCTCCAGCACACGAGCCAGTAAGCTTCAACAGGGCAAGGGAGCTCCAGTCCAATCTCTCTTTTCTTTGGTTTATAAAACAAATGATGAAAAGTCCCCCCTAAGCAACACTCCTGACCAGTTTCATACATAGATGACATTACATCAGGAATGACTGGCAGGCAGCTGAATTCATTTGGCACACACAGGTTCATGACCGGAAAGATGTCATGAGTAAAGAGAACCAAGAAGGACACTGAGGGGCTGGAGTGTGTCCAGGGAAGGGCAGCGGAGCTGGGGAAGGGTCTGGAGCACAAGGCTGATGCTGAGTGGCTGAGGGAACTGGGGGGTTCAGTCTGGAGCAGAGGAGGCTGAGGGGAGACCTCACTGCTCTCTGCAGCTCCCTGAAAGGAGGGGGTAGCCAGGGAGGGTCAGTCTCTTCTCCCAGGTGACAGTGACAGGACGAGGGGTGATGGCCTCAAGTTGTGCCAGGGGAGGGTTAGATTGGACATTGGGAACAATTTCTTCCCCCAAAGGGTTCCCCAGCACTGGCCCAGGCTGCCCAGGGCAGGGGGCAGTCCCCATCCCTGGAGGGATTTCAGAGCCATGGAGATGTGGTGCTGAGGGACATGGGGCAGTGGGCACTGGGCAGTGCTGGGGCAGTGGTTGGACTGGGGGAGCTTAGAGGTCTTTTCCAACCAAGGCTGTTCTAAGATACCCACTAGTGATGGACCTCTCCCTCTGCAAGAGAGAAACCACCTGGGCAAAGACAAAGACTGTGGCTATTAACAGGCTGTGAACCTCCGCACCGTGCTCCATGCAGAAGCACTAACACTGCACCTGAATGTAAGCACATGTTAGAGACCCAGAAAGAAGGAAAGGACATCACAAAAGGAGACACTCAAGAACTGAGAACAGTTGTCATGAAAATCAGCAATGAAGCACTGTGGGAAAATACAAACGAGGATCTGACCAAAGTTTGCAAGCAAATCTTGACACCACCTGCGATCCCGATGGAACTCAGCACTCAGCCACCTAAATGACATTCTGAAATTAATTACTGGATTCCAAATGACCCTGAAACAGTTGTCAGGCTCATCCTGTTTGTAAAGTAATCTGCATTTGTGCAAGTTGCTGATTTTCAAAAGCAGGCTCTACTATCTCTGGAAATGCACACTCGATACAAAGCCATCTAACAGCTCAGCATCTCACGAGCAGAACGTGCTGTAGGGAGATAGGGAAGCAAGCCATGACATCAACAAATCTGAGGTTAAGCTTCTCCCCTTGTTAGTTATTATTCCTATGATGTGTTCCTTCAGCACCAAAAGCCACATTCCTCCCTCAGCTGCCCTTGAGCCCAGGGAGAGCTGTTCATGTTCCCTCGCAGCAGCACTTTGTTAAGCACTGGGGAATTTTTAAAGCAATCCACAATCCAGGATCAGCACGTTTATGAGATGCCCTTGTCATTCCAGCTGCACTCTGTGGTCATTCAAGAGTTCACCAGAAGGAATCCAAAAGCAGGAGTAACACCACAGTTAACTACACACCTTAGTCCTTCATATGGAAAAAAAATATCACCAAACACACCTTATCCCAATCAGGTGATCTCTTACTTGCAGTTGAAATTGAAAAAACACAATTAGCTATTCCTCGTTATGTTTCTTTTGTTTAGATGACTTGAATATTTTTAGTTGTGGGGGTTTTTTTAAAGTATTTTTGCTGAAAAAAAGTACCTCTATGAAAACAGCAAGCAGTAATTTATAAAAAATTATTCATGATTCTTACTGAAAGTTTTATTTGACT
Source organism: Podargus strigoides (assembly GCA_028020825.1). Taxonomy (NCBI): domain Eukaryota; kingdom Metazoa; phylum Chordata; class Aves; order Caprimulgiformes; family Podargidae; genus Podargus; species Podargus strigoides. The sequence goes on along the minus strand of CM051625.1, from coordinate 1,732,109 downwards.
AGCAAGTGACAACATTACACTTAACAAAGAGAAGATCTGAGTCAGACAGAAAACCATTTTCATGCGAGCACGAAACATTAGACACGGTAAGAATAGCTGATGTTGTAGTAGCACGAGGACTTCGGAGATTTTAGTAGGAAAAACCTAAGCAAAACCAGCCAAGCAAACCCCAAAACAGACAACAGACAACAAGCTAACTTTCCAACCCTGTCAGACAGCCCTTTATACAAAAGAAAAGCATTAGGCAGATGATGATTCGTTAGTCAAGGCAATCTATTAAGAACAAATGGAAATGAAAACACATTTGAAACTGTCAAAACCACACAAAGGCTTTGACTGTGTAAAAGCCAAATCCCAATGAGAATTCAGAAGACTTAATGGGCAGTGGATAATCTCTTTCTATCAGAAATTATCAAATATGTTCCCAATCAAGACAGACTTGAAACTCAAAACCCTACAACACCAAACAGCAAGTAGATCACTGATAGGCAAACCATCCTGGAACGACTAGGTCCTGACATTACTCATCCCTTTTGGATTAAACATCAGAAATCTGAACTAAGTCAAACGGAGAAAGAACGAGAGTGTGAGTGAATGCCTCTCCGTGCAGCCCCAGCGTGCTGTGCCAGCACCCCTTCCCAGGACAGCCCCCCTGCACCTCTCCTTGCAGAGGGGTGAGGAACCAGAGCACACCAGCTGCCGCGTTAAATGCACTGCCCGGGGAACAGCGGACTGATGTTTCGGGCTGCAGCTTCTGCATGGATCCACACTTGTGCTGCAGAACAGTTCACAAGTAAATGGAATGCAACAAGCCTTGAAAATGACACTAACTGGAAGAGTTTTGTAGTATAATCACCAAAGAGACAGGATGACAGTTCTAACTACACATTTTGTTTATTTCTGATTCTCAACCTATGACAACTGAGATGTACAGAGCAAGCAAAGACCACCTTTCCTTCTCCTTCAGAGATCATCCAGAAATCCAACCAATATTTGAATATGAACTTCCCTACCAAGGTTTGTGTTTCTACAGTCACAGTTTTCGACTCCAGCAGCACCCAGAGATCCTCTCTCAGGTGCCATGAGAAAGTGTGCACTAGCAACAGAAGGAAGGACTGGTGTGAGGAGTAAAGTCACCCAACTGGAGGAAAGGAGTGGAGTACACTGTCCTCTAAACACTGACATGCTCTCTCAAGAATTATATGCAACAACTAGTGACAAAACCAGCACCATTTTTACAGGTGCCACATTAAACTTCTGACTGCCCAGTGCTACATCATCGCCCTGCGTCACGGCGGGCTCCTTTCTGGCTCCTGCAGCGTATGCACAGTGTCATCAAGCCATGGCAATGACACAGTTTGTACCCCTGGGGACCATCCACTGGCATGGCTCCAAGGAGAACTTGCTACCCTGATGTACGACCTAGAGCCATTAGCACTGCAGATGTAATTCATACCTGTCACCACACATGTTGCCAGTATGATAATGCTGTATGCTGTAATGATGTGCTATATATTGCACTGCCAGCCATGATTTCCCAACTCCCTGCTCCAGCCCTGATGTGCCAGGGCTACAGAAACCGCTAGAGAGTCAGGGCAGGCTTCTGCACACACAGTCCTTCTCACCTCCCTTTTTATGGCAAACTCTGAACATGCACTACCAGGGTCAGTCTCACTGGTGTTCAGTTCCTGTAAACACCAAAGGACTTTTGGAATCCAAACTGCTTTTGTGGATCTGGGCATGGATCCCAACAAAAGCGTTTATCTAATTCTTGGTGACAAAGCTTGAACTCACATGGCACCTTTGATGGAAGCACATCATCCTGGCTTACAAACCAGTCAAGAAAATGCCCTGCTTCCCTGGTGTGCTGAGAGCCCCTCTAGCACCCGCAGCAGGACACGGGGGTGAGAAGAGCCTGAGGGAAACCAGAACAGGGTGGGATGCAGGCCACGAGGTGAAGTCAAGAAAAGGTGCACATACAGCTTGGGAGATGGAGACGGTGCTGGAGAAAGAACAAATAGGTAAAAGCAGTTAACAAAAAACCCCTACTACAACAGAGATGTAGAGGGGAGGCAAAGAGCACCTCTCCTCGAGAGGCACTACACAGAAATCCTGCCAATATTGAACTATGAACCACCCTACCAAAGAGACAGGCAGAAGATGAAGGCATACATTAAATGGCTTGAAGACAAGGAGGAAGAAGATGACCTGAGCGGAAAACACTGGCGTTATTAAGGAGAAAGGCACGCAGAGCCAGTGCTGGGGCTGTCACCGGCTCCCGCTGCGCGGTGACACTCTGCAGCACCCTCCCTTCCACGCAGCACCACCACAGCCATGCAATGGGGGCTCTGGCCCAAGCTGGCTCCCCAGCCCTGCCCATGCCAGGCCACCCCTTGCTCTCCCTCTGCTCTTCAAAACAACGCTGAACTTCTCAGCCCCATCCAGGGGCAGCTATTTCCACCAGCCCCGATAACCGAGTCAAGCACACCAGATAAAGCCTCTCACGTGTTGACAGGCGTTAAACTTGCACCTTGTGAGAGGTGAGGAAAGCCACCCCACGTGCTCAGGTGTGGCTCTGAAACGAGTGCTTTGGAGGTATGAACAGGCTGAAAGGGACAGTATTTTCCTACCCTCGCTGCCTGAAGCCCCCTGTGCTACCAGGGGTTTGTGTCCTATTCTCTTGTTATCAAGAACGTAAGACACACCTCCCTAAAAGGCAACCAACCAACAGGTTGATCCTGGTTAGAACTACACGAAGCACTAAAAAAAGGCCTCAAAAATCCCCAAATCACACGGCAGGGCAACAAACAAGGAAAAAATCCTCCTTGGGAAGATGTTTCTCTCTATGGTCATGCCCCTTCCATCACCTGAAAGCCTGCACCTCCTGTATTCATTACAAGGGCACTTGTACCTTGTTTGCTTCCATATCCCTGCAACTCTTTTCCTCCATGTGGCAACTACTTATTGTCTACAATCACTGGTAGGTTTTTTTTCAGCTTCAAGAGTGTAATTTTCCTCCTCCAAAAAGCCTCACACCAGCTAGTGCATCATCTGCTTCACATTAATCATCACAGCTGGTAATGGATTGTAATACACATGCACACACTCAACCCATTGCTTTACATATCTATATAAATAAAAATATGTATTTTTGCATCTATTTTATAGATATGCACACATACACTATAATAATAGCCTTGATTTTAAAAAATCATCTATATATCTATTCAGTGTTACAAAATGTCATGTTTGCTCCTGGTTTTAACAGGAAAATTTTACCTGCACACCTCTCCTAGAGTGTTCTCTCATCAGCTAACCTGTATATTCAGTACCAGAAGAGAACAGGTATAAATTCAGTATGTACCTCAGCTTCCCTACCTTTAAATGTCTCAGTTTCAGAGTACCTTTCCAAAAGTGAGCAGGTTTACTCTGGGTAAGTGCCATATTTTAGTTGCAACAGCTTTCTGCGACTTCGGACACGCACCACGATTTCCTTCAGAGAAAATGCAGAGTGAACACAGCCCCACGTGCAAACGGGGGCAATAAACATGATGACTTCTTAGCTCTTCTTTCTTGCCATGAATATTAGGCCATTACTCTAGAAAACTGCTGTATGGATTTTACAAAGGCAAATGCCTACTTTAGGAAGATGTTACTGTACTGGAATGACTCATCTTGGTACGGTTTATTTTATGCTAGAAGCATTGCAAGTAGCACAAGTCCTCAAACACATCTCCCTGTGCTCTGGGGAATGAAAGAACACGCAGAGCATACAAGCTCACAGTTCCTTCAGCTCACAAGCTGCACAACATCTGGGCTAAGCCTTCCACATCCTAAAGCCCAGAACAATACCGAGGCCTTTTCTTTAATCTTTGCACGCTCACAGTTATTTTCTCTTAACCGCAGGGAACCAGCATTCTACCCTTGATTTGTTTTTCACTGTATTAATTCTATCACGTTGGCTCTCTTTGGCTTGAAAGTAATACTCATATGACCCATCACGCTACCTGTTTGCCAGAATATTGGCTCAGCGGGCGTTCTCAGTTCATGAGTCAGAATCCAAAATAATAACAAGGTGTAGTGTTTTAAGCAAGCGGTTCAGGCGCATAAAGCAAACAAACACTCAGGGAATTTTATTTACTTTGTGTCTGAGCCTTTGGGGTTTATGGCCTTAGCTTTTCCCTATGACTATGAGATCTAGATTGCTTTTAGGGTTAGGTTTGGGGGGTTTTTGTTAATGAGAGCTGAGATCTTCACATATTCCAACGATTTCAGAAGTCTACCACACACACCCTCAAGTACCGAGAGACCATAAAATTACAAAAGCTGGAAACAGCATTATCATGAGCTAGTTAACAGAGTATTAAGGAACCTGGAAATGACTTCTTCATCCCAGCCCTTCAAAGCGGAGAGCTAAAGACCTAGTTCCTCTCTTCTGTTACTAACATGATTCTCACAGTACAAATCCTAACAGCTGTCTGTGTAACAGGTAGGTCTCTGGTCTCCTGCTGTCATTAAAACTGCTTTTCCCAAATAATGTTCTTGGAAGAACTCAGTGGGGCTTTACAGAAATACATGCAGTTAAGCATCTCAGAAGCACCCTCGAATCCCACTAGATATTTATCTGCATTCTCTAATGAACTTTAAAATCTGGCTTTTGTAGATAAAACATTTCTCCTACAGCAACCACTATCCAGCAAGTTAGCCTTCTCATCCACGCTACTAGACTTCTAAGTTGTCTTCCTAAGAGTGTATTTATACTTTGCTGAAAGACATTACACCAGCACAAGACAGATTCGGGATTGAGAACAGTTCCCAAGGATTCACGCTTTGCCTGGTTTACAGAAACATCCAGTTGGATCCCAAAACACATCCCTAGAGGAACCAACACGCTCACAGGCACTTGGCATGGCAGCTTGTAAGCAGCAGCGAGGGAAAACACACAACACAAATTAACACACGCATACTAAAAAGGCAGGGATTTCCATATTGACCCAAAGCAGCCCAGTTTTGAAAGAATTCGACTACAGGAGGGTTTCTCTCAACACAGGGCGCTGCGTTATTTAACTGCAGTGCTCTACAGCTGTGGTTTCTCTCCCTCGGAGATAAAGGGATGCTAAAACAAGTTGTTAGGACGTGAGGCAACACGTAGAGAGATGACACTTCCCAGTCCTAGCCCGACTGTCAGGCACGGAGAAAAGCCCCATCCGAAAGGATGCAGGATGCTGCCCGCTCTCCTGGGGATGCCACATCATGCGATACATGCGTCTGCACTGACGTACGCTCCGGTTTATGTTATCCCCCGTGTGTTTTACGAGCTGGCCACAACGCCTTATGTAACGGATCCCTGTTTAGCATGGGAGAGCGTGCCCACGGCCGCGGCAACCCCAGCACCTCGGGGTAACCCAGCCCCGCGGGGCTCCTGCGCAGCGCCCTCCGGCCAGAGCCGCCGCCGGGACGGGCAGCGCCGACCGGTGTGACCGGGGGCGTCGGGCTCGGGCCAGCGGGGCCTCCGTGCTGCAAGAGAACCATTTTGTGAGGGATGTCACCAGGCTGTCGCAGATTGAGGGGGGGGAAGATCATCTCCCAACAAACAACGCCAACCTGTCCCGGCTTGTTTTGGGTAATACAGATACCGTCCCCCCAGGGGTGCCTCGGCCACCACGGCACCTGCACCGCCGCCTTGTCCGCCCGCCCCAGGCCGGCGGGCTGGCCCGGTACCCGCCTACAGACGGCACCCCGCAACTTCTGCTGTCAAACAGGCACCCAGCATCGCGCCGTGAGCAGCTCTCCCCGCCGGGCGGGGGGACTGAGGCGGCCCCGGCAGCACAGGCGCGGCAAGCCCTGCCGGGACCCCGAAACACCGCCGCTCCCCCCAGATTATGTAACGGAGGGGCAGTTCGGGCGGCTCCGACCGGCACACGCCGCCTCCGCTAACAAAGCCCGAGGGGGTGCGGGTTGGCGGCCCCCTCCCGCCCCTGCGGGACCCCCGCGCCCTGTGGCGGCACTCACCGCCTCCGAGTCTTCAAATCCATGCAGGTACAAATTGTCGTACATGGAGGTCCGCTGACGCCGGGCGCCTCTCTCGGTGCGGAACCGGCGCTGCGGGGGAGGGGAAGGGGGCGTCCGAGCGGCGGCGGAGGCCTGTGCGGCGGCGGGGCCGAGCCTGCCCTCTCAGCGCTGCGGACGCCCCAGCCGCGCGGCGCCGCCTCCCGCGCCCACCGCCGCCGCAGGTGCCCCTGCCGGCGCCACGCCACCCCGCAGCTCCCTCCCGCCCGCCGCGGCCCGCTCCCCGCGCCGCCGCGCCCCATTGGCTGCGACGCGCTACCGCCGCGCCGCCATTGGCTGAGACGCGCCGCCGCCGCGCTGCCATTGGCTGAGACGCGCCGCTACGGCCGCCGCGCGGAGTGCTCCCGCGCACCGCTGCCCTCTGCCGCCGCCTCGGCAACCGCCTCACGGCCCCGGCCGCGGCCCTGGCCGGTAACGGCAGCCGCTGCCTGCAGGCGCGGGGCCACCGCCTGCCACGATGTCCGAGGGGGAGGCGAGGGGAGGCAAATAACGGGGGCATTTCTTCCTGTCCTTCCCGCAGCCTCGCTCCTTCTAGATCCCAGCGAACAGCGGTTCGTTCCTGAGGAGAAATGCCGCCCCCCCCCAGGTCTGGGAACCAACCAACCCCTGAACACTGAGAATTAAAAGAACATAAATTTCTCCTTCCCTTAACGTCAGAGCTTGTAGTGAGCAGGTGTAACCCTAGAGAATAGCTCTATGTCAGTAAAAAAAAAAAAAAAAAAAAAAAAATTACAGGGAAATAATTTACAATTTACTTCCTATCCTTATTAAATCAATTATTTTAAATCTCATCTGCAGTGCGATCAGATCTCTGCAACCACATACACTTCCTATCTGTCTTTTCCATTTGCTTCACCTATTCCTTCCAAAGGCTTAATTAAGTTCTGCAAAGGTACCACTAATCACTTGGGAAGTGTCCAGCAGACATCTGAAGCAAAGCCAAAGGTGTTATTCACAATCCCCATATTCACAGTCTCTTACAAATTGCATCGGAGATTCCCCAAATGAATCTCATTCCCAGTTTACTCCTCCTGTGCCCTCCGTGTGTTCCTTGCTCCTGTCCGTGCAACCCCCTGGTTTGTAAGAGCTTATGTACCTACGTACAGAAGAAGCACAGTCCCACTGCTTATCCAGGGAAGAATCTCACGGTTAAAGTTGAGGTCTCTTAAAGTGTTTTTCAGGATTGAGTTCTCAGGCTACGAGATCATCCAAGGAATAGCAATTCCACCTCTAGCCCTGTGCAACGAGCTCATTGCCAGTGTCAACCCAACATACAAACCACAACAAGCAGTTCATTCTGATGGCTTTCAGTGGTCTGTTTCAAACAAGACAGCAATTCTGTCAAACCACTCCTGGTGGAACAGAGGTTCTGATGACAGAAACCACTTCTACAGCTGACGCTACCTGGCTCCGTCCCGGCCACCTTGACCAAGTGTGGAACAGCTCCAGAGACTGAGCAGCTCCTCCTTCTCCTGGGGTTTATCCTTCCAGTTACATCACAGCCAGCAAGTTTTGGGGCACTTCATGCTGGTTTTGAGCAAGGCTGTTCAGATGGAGGAGGATTTCAGCTTCTAAGATTGTCTTTAAGATTCTCATTAAACTCCCCATACAGGAGTTAATGGATCAATTTTTAGGGCCTGTGCTACAGAGCAGATTCCTTCCCCTCTCCACCTTGCAGATCTGTGATGTTACCAATTTAAAGAAATAAATAGCTTGTTGGTGGGAGACTATTAAAATTTAAAATGAGAAGGCATTTCTAAGTGCAACATCAGAATCATTTGTCAGCTCAAAATAAAGAAAAAGGCCATGAAATCACAAGAAGGAAAAAAAAAAAGTGTCTGAACTTCACATAAATTTGTAATGAAATAATTTCATTCAGAAGTCAAGGGAATCACTATTTGATTTCCAGTACTTACATTTCACACTGTCCTTTTAAGACACAGAGGTTATTAAAAATATATATATTTAATGACTCGAAAGGCACCTAAAAGATGCCATAAAAATACACACAGCTCATTAAATTGGGATTGTACTTGAAAAAGATCTAAAGACAAGAGACAGCTGCACAACCTACTTCCAGTATTTAGTTTAGGTGTCCAAAACACATCACTTAGGCCACTTAGTTCAGGGAATCACCCTCCAAGGAGCCTCAGGTTACTTCTTCCCAGTTTGCTTGAAGGCTCTCAAAATATACCAAAGGAACAGGAGGCTGGATGGAGCTCAGCAAAGGGGAGCAAGGGAGCTTTGCAGGCTGAGCAAAATAACTCAAAACTTCTTTCAGTGACAAGGCATCACTATTCCATTGTTACCTGTAACGCAGGTATCTCAATACATGACTGCCAGAGGATGGGGCATTACTCAGTGAAAACGTGTTATGTTTTTACACCAGATATATGGGTGGTCATCTCTCTTGGCTTCCAGAAAGCCAAATCTCCTCAGTTTCAACTTATAGGATAGCTTAGCACAGGCAAAATGGAAAGAGTGCAATGGGAGAGACAGTTTAAAGCTTCATCTTCTTTAGGTGAGCTTCCTCAAGAGTCCTTCAAATGAATAACAAAAAAAAAATCCACTACAGTAACAGATGAGGGTCATGCATTAACTGAAGGTTTTGAGAGATCAAAATCATCTCTGGCCTGTTTCTGAAAATGAATAGAGGTGATTTGATATTACCAGGCAGGGAATTCCACTGCCTCAGGCCATAGAGAAAGACTCTGGTACCTGTCACCTTCAGTCTGCACTTGGCTAACACTAAAGCAACCAGCATCCAAAAACCCATTGGTCTGTGTGTGTGTGTGTGCACACATGGTGGTGAGAGACCTGCTGAAATGGGTAAATGAGCTGAACTGAGGGTTTTTAAGGTCTAACCCTTTAAAATGCCCTTTTCTTTTTTTTAATGGTGTCAGTTGCTGCATTATACATGTTGTTTGTATCATTCAGTTATGATACCAATCTCCAAAGGCTGCTAAATAGGCATTTTAAAGCAGTCCGGTCTCTACGTTTAATGGGATTTAATCATGGTGTGCTGCAATCTCTACAAGCATGTGGGACATTCCTCACTGGGGACTGCCATCCTCTGATGTCAGCAGGACTGCTATGAAGTAGGTTTCACACGGATTTACTGCAATATTGTATGCAGGGAGCATACGTTGTCCTTTGATCTCAGCCCATGACTCCACGTGTGCCCAAAGGCATGGGAGATTCTGAAGGAGATGTAAACAAAAGGCCACAAAACAATCCAGTTTCTGTAGGACCTACCCAATGCATCTGTCAAAAACCAGGCTGTCCCCTCGCTGAAGGTGTGTAACATGAGTTCATGTGGCTTAACAATGAAGGTACCATTCGGAATCAGCTTATGAGCTGTGAATTATTATTGCTGGGTAACTAGAAGCCTCCTCCTTCTCAGGAGTTTTTACAGGCTTCATACAAAGTCTGAAGTTAAAAGGACAGGCTTGCCACAAAGAGCAGAATGGGAAACAACAGCTAGCAGGTGAAGTCCAGTCAGCCTTGTTCCCTTCCCACTCACACGGAGAAATGCAATTACCCCACTCCCTGTTAACAGCAACTCTTGCTTTTCAAGCAGGGCTGTCCAAGGAACCCAGGAGTCCCTGGGCATGTACCCAAAGGACTTTGGATCACCTGTGCACTCAGCATCCCCTCACAGGTGAATATATACTGTAGCACACTCACAACTGGCTGAAAGTCATTGGTCTCAGACCTGTTACATGGAAGGAACTGGTTTTCTGTGCTTCCTTTTAGCTTGGGGCTGGAGAATGATCCTGCAAGCACGTACTTTGAAACAGCACTACCTATAGCTGCTGTTTCCACATTGCTACCCAGCATTTTGAGTCTTCTAAGATTTCTAATGACTGAGAGGTCACTGGGGATATAACACAGATGAACTTTTTCTTCTGGCCTGAAATAAACACAATACATAGAAATTCTATGTAAAACAAGAGTGAGCAACAGTGATTAACTATAGCTGCCCTCAAATGCTACCTACAAAAACCTCTTCTCGAGCAGAAATGGGAACCATACAAGGAAACCCAAGGAATTATTCCAAAAAAAGAATTCCTCCTGAAGTTAGGGGCCACAGAAGAGACTGGACTCAATGCTAATTAAGCTGTTCTCATCATTTTGAGCCAGAATTAACATTAAAGCCAATGTTTTCTTGCACCCTGTTAGGCTGGTGGGGATGGGGAAGGGAAGGGACTGGAAATCAGCATACTTTAAGCATCCCACAGACTTCTGAAGTATTTGCCTTCCTCCAAATACTCTGATCCCACTACAGATGATTCATATTCTCTGTTTTTTACTAGAACCAGCCCTTTCTGAGAGATAAAGGAAGTCTCTTTGAGACATGCATCCATGTATTTCTGAATATCAATTATTTAGTCATTTCTGAGCTATCCAAATGCAGAATACTGTTTTTCCCAGGGCATGAATTTTGTACAGAACCATAGGAAATTTTATTTAAAGCCCAATCTATTGATTACACAATCAAACGACAGCACTTGTTCTTTTTAGGAGATGTAGCAATGAACTATTTGCATAAACACACTAAAAAGTGCAATTTGAATAAATGCACAGCAACTAGATTGCCAAGTCAAGGAAATGCCTCAGCACTGCAGTGCGCCAAGCCAGAGCGTAAGTCAGCAAGTTCTCCCTTTTTCATACTTTAACAAATTTCATTTTCACCTGGGATTTCACTGTTCCTAACTCACTGCCAGTTGTGCAGCAGGACTGCAGGCCTCAACATCTCTTATCCTGCTTCTCTGGAGGAGAGAAGGATCGACAGGAATATTAACCCTGAAGCACCAGCTCCATAAAGAAGGTGAGAGGTTCTTTATGGCCTCATCCTGCACTGAGATCAAGGTTAAGGTCTCAGCATTACTTGGGGGTAATGAGACAGTATCCCCACAGTGGGCAAGGGCAGATGAACAAAAAGCCTTAGTGGTTACGTTAATAGCACATTTGGATATGAACCCACTCCTTCCAGCAGACTGAAGCACACAGAAGACTCCCAAACCCACGGCCTTCATCAGCATACTTCATATGAAATGTAAGCATTGGTTTTGATCTTCCATGGCCTGAATTCTGGGACCTGTTGAAGAAAATTGCTCTCCCCCCATATAACGCTGCTCTTGTTGAAATCAGCAAAACAGCCCAAGTATACATTACATTAATTTCAAGGAAAAGGACCGTCAGCATTCTCCAGCAATCCACCAAAGGCAGAACTTGCTTCCCTCTATTGGAAGGAGTCCAGTTCCTCACTCTTCTAAGTTATTTGGCATAGCCCAGTTGCTTACCCCCTCTCCCTCTAAAGCAATTTCTCTCTCTCCTCCTCTGTTTTATAATACAGATTAGATAAGCATCTGGTTCAGTAACTACAACTGCTGCCTTGGGTGGAGGTATGAATAAGATAACCCCCTGAGATCCCCACTAACCCTGTTTTCCAACATCTCACGAGCAATGAGAACTGGATGACATTTGTGGTATCTGGCAATCCTCAAAGCTATCAGATGAATAAGTACGTATTTATATTTCAGAAGAAAGAAGGATCGTGCGGTTTCAGATATGTCACGGCACAGAGGATTCTGCACATTTAAAGGTTTTATTCAAAGAGACAAGCTTTAATTCTTTGAATTTCAAGTAATAAATTAGCCTGGTAGGGTCTAATTTGACAGTTCTGGAGGAAGTGAGGTGCCACCTATTCTAAAACACATTTATCTGACACTGTTATATAAAGGCTGCTATAATTAAAGAAAGTGTGAAGACTTCATTGTCACTTCCTCTTGGTTCAAAGCACCTACAATGAGAGAGGTAACTGGGCTACATTTGTAGGTATCCTCTATATTTAACTAGTTGTGAAATTTCTCTCTCCTGCAGGCATTATGGAGATGTGCAAGAAGCTGAGCAGTGGGGAACCTGGAACCATAGCTACGGCCTTCCAGGGTGTTACTGATAAAGACGAGTACCTTATCTCCACCTCCTAAGGCAGACATGAATGTGCTCTGAGGTTTTAATAACTCAAACCAACTCTAATTGTGGCTTCCAGCTAGTGCACAGTATCGAGCGAAGCAAATCCAGTATTACCTGCAAACGTTGCAAGACATCGCCCATAGCCATACCACTGTATTAACACGGGTCTGCCTTTAAAGGCTTGGAACTTGAAATGAAGTGCCTACACTGGTACGTGGGCGGCTGAGCGGTCGTGGTGATGTTCACAGACACCAAACACACCGAGATCTCCCTCCAGCACAACTCCCATCGATCAGCAGCACTCAGCACCCACCAGGTGCTGCAGGTCCAAAATACTGAGTCACGCTAAAGGTACCAACACAAAGAGACAGAGTGGTTTTATGGATGAAATCGTCTCATATTTCTTTGTTGGAATGAAGATGGGGTGGTTCTGTTTTTACATTTTTATCTCCCATGCCAAAAACCATCTAGGCCAAAGGATGAATTATTTTAAGCTCCTCTTCTTTTCTTATGGATGTTAATCAATCTCCTTAACTGCCGTAAGTGCTGATGCTGAGTATACCACTGTAGACTGCAACTGATGAAATGATGGGAAACTGTCAATAAAAGCCACTTACAAAGTTTATGGGAAGCTGGTGCTATTTTACCCAAGTCCCTGTTGCATTCTGGAAAGCCTCATCAGTACTGAAACACACACAGGAGAGCAACAATCATCTACCTGGGGCTGGTGAAAACAAAGTTGAAGGGAGCCTGTAACAGAGGAAGGAGCACTGCAAGCTTTAGATAAACTAGTAAAACTACAATTTCTATTTTGTATTTAGGGTAACTTAGAGAAGGAAAAGGGGTGTTTTAAAAGGAGGCAGACAAAGAGTTTTGAAGTCCTAGCACTAAGGAGAATTTGTTGTTCTTGTTAAGAGGTTAAAGGGAAAAATATATAAATCAAACTAGCCAAACATGGCATAAAACTTTTCCATGCTTTGCTGCTTCTCCTTGGGATTTTACAAGGATGGCTTGATTAGCCTGCTGATTTTATTGCATTTTCTTATGCTTTATAATCCAATTACCATATACTGCAACACAGCACTTCGAATTTCATGGCAAGGGACTACAGGAAACTCTTCAGTTCATTGCAGTAGATTTCCATGACACCCGTCCAAGCGGAGAAACTGATCCAGAAACAACAGATCAATGAGTGAGGAACCACTTATCCAACCTGAGTTCTTTAAATATTTAGTCAGGATAGTTGGGAACAGAGCTGAAAAAAATCCAAAGATTCAAGGATTTGGCTCTGTATATTTAAGTAAATTGAGTTCTTGCCTGTAAAGAGTTCTTGCCATCCAGAAGCAGAACACAAAATCTGTGTTAATCCTAAAGATGATGACTTATCATCATCATTATGGGACTCTGCTGGAACAGGTGAGCCAGTAAAGGAATCCTAAAACATATTTCTAACATGCCTTCATTTGAGAGGTTCAACCCCTTCCATTGGCAATTCTTCCTCCTTCTTGAAGGAAACAAACACACCATTTCCAGGAGGAGGACTAAGCCTTTGGCTGTCTTGCCAGCAGCTGCTTGGTGCTGGGTAGGATGGGTGAAAACAAACACTGAACAGCCAAAATATCACCTCCGTCCTTCCACAGTCTGCCCTTGCAGGGAGAGCTCATGCCAGGTGGGGTCTGCACCAGCAGATCCAGGCACAGAGGGGACTGGGAAGAGGACAAGTGTTCAGAGATCCCCAGGACTGCCATCCTCTAGCTAAGTCAGATGAGAATCTGGGATGAATTGAGTCATCTGTGCTGCGCGCGGGGCGATAAACACCTGCAATTCTCACTTAATTCATTCAGCATCTCCAAACACGCCACATGCCAGCAGCACTGTACGAGTCCTTTTACAAATCTGAGGCAGCTAGAAACGACTAAAAATATCTTCTGCCTTTTCCTTACAAAAGAGAACAATTGTAATTATAACAATCCTTGCAGCAGCAGAGCTCATCTTCATGTTACAGGTATGAAAAGCCCTTTGTGTAAAAGGGGTTTGATGCACGAGGAGCTACTACAATAGAACAGAATCTGTTTCTCAGCTTTTAGGTAAAGATGTTTGAACCCATCAGTAAACCTTTAAAATTTCCAGTCTGAAATCATGTTAGGATGCAAATCTGTGCAAGCTCAGGTATAGTTCCGAAGCTTGATCAGGTCAGGTAATTTCTGATGCTCTGAACCCTTATACAAATACGGATATTTTTCCCCCTGACTCTTTCATGCATTGTTAGACATGTATTTTCCCTAATCTCTCACACTCTACAGTCATGCATAAAAAAAGAACAGAATGATTAGTTTATTCCAGCCTTTGACAACAGCCTTACAGAGACTACTTAAAAAAAACCCAAACCCTAAATAGACTGCTGAAAGTTCTGTCCTAGATCTAAAACTGCCTATGAGACAGGAAACAAAAAGAGTAGGAATAAATGGAGAAGGATCGATATTTAGCGTCTAATATTTGCTACAGTCCAGAAAAAAAGTCTCCATTACAACAGCGACGTTCTCACACAAATGAAGTCATTTGAGAGCAAGCATGGAAAAATTCAGCTTAAACAGCTAAGCTTGACAGAGTTACAAGGAGAAAACAGAATATTATAATTGGAAGTGTTGAGAATAATAAATGACGGCAGCTCTGCCATCCCTGCCTATAATCATTCTGAGCAATAGAGAAGCAGATGAGAAGCCCGTGTCCTCAGAATTTAATTCAATATCCAGATGAGGGAGCACAGAATTAAAAGGTGATAAAAATCAAAATTTATAAAAGGACATATCTATCCAAACTGTAGAAAAATTCCAGACGCTATTAAAATAAACGACGGAACCAAAAACTTGTAAAGGTTATCCTTAAAAAAAAAAAAAAAAGGATTGGATGTTTATTGGAATACTACAACTACAGTAGCTCTACACATTGTGCTGAGCAACATTTGAAGGGATATAGTCAAGCTTTGCTTTCAGCCTTGATCCCTTGGCAGGGACAGGCTTAGGAAGAGACCTAATTTGTTGACAGCTGATTCTATAGCTGTTTTCCACTGCATTTTATTCTCTAAAAATATCTGCCATTAGCTGCTGTGATGGACAGAATGCTAGATGAGAGTCATATTCACTCTATTCCAACATGGTAGTTACTGCTTTCTACAACACTGACCCCTCTGCAGCCAAAGGCAACCCAACCTTTTCAGGCTAGACCAGACACTTGTAAGCATTATTTTCAGACACATTGGTGTAATTGGGTTTATTCCAGTTCAGACTAGAAATAAAATTATGATTTGAACCCTCATTACTGCTATTAAACATGAGACTACAGTAAAACATGTCAAATGTCTCAGTAGTGAATATTGCTGCCACCCCTTGGTTCAGCACAATAAAAACAGCAGAATAAGATTACGGAGCAGTGCTCTGCAGATGGAGTGTATGTATGAGGAGCTTTCATTCATCTCCAACATGACTTGTGCAGTCAGAAACTTGGCCCTTGGAAACCTCTGGGTTTAGGATGGCTTTCCAAACCTAGCTGGTACTAGGATACTCTGAAGTCACTTCTCTTGACCTTGGCTGAAGGAAAACTGAGTGGACATGGAGCAAACCTGGCAGAGGGGAAAGTCACACTTTGGGTTTACTATTTTATCATTAAACTTCTCCTTGGAACTGCACCAATGAGTAGAGCTCCTTCACATTTGGAGTGTGAATCTGGAAGCACAGCCTCATTACAAGCCAGAGCTGTACCCAACAGCAGCCTCACCCAGGAAGCACAAGAGGACTCGTTCTGAAGTTCAGAGTAGACAGTGATCGAGTTTGATCTGCTGGAGGTCACAGACCAAAGAATTTCACCTACACACCACAGCCCTTAACTGAGACCTACAAGTCTGTGTTAGGGAAATAATTTATAGTAGGTGAACACTGGTGAGACCCTGGCCCAGGGTGCCCAGAGAAGCTGTGGCTGCCCCCTCCCTGGCAGTGTTCCAGGCCAGGTTGGATGGGGCTTGGAGCAACTTGGGCTGGTGGGAGGTGTCCCTGCCATGGCAGGGGGGTGGAACCAGGTGAGCTTTGAGGTCCCTTCACACCCAAACCATTCTGTGACTCTATGATTCTATGAACAGAAGTTCCCAGGAAGGTATTTGCTCTCAATTTGAAGACCTCAAGGACAGGGCAGTCCACAGCTTCCCTTTGCTCCAGAGGTTAACCATCCTCATCATTAAAATGCTGCTGACAGATACCATTGGGGAGCTCAGGTCAGAGACTTTTATCCTCTGATTTTTGGGAACAGTTGCCTTTATTCATGTTAAAGTACCTGAGCAAAGGTTACTGAAGATAGTTATTGCCTTAGCATAGTTTTGGCAGCTCAGTAGTAAAAATGCCACTGAAACCTGTTCTATTTTTCTGATTATTTGAATAAAGAGACAAGATGTGGAGCATTAAAATGGTACTTTCATGCTTTAACAAAAGACATGTTTCTGAGAAACATAATGTTCATGTTCACCTTTGTGAGACGACTTTTGGCTTTGTTTTCCTCCCCATCCATCTGTTCAATGTACGCTTACCATTACTCTCCTTCAGACTGTATTTTTGCAGCCGATTAGTATTTTATTTTCTGCCCACATGCATAACCTGCCAAGATCCCTTTCAATTAGTCCTCTGTCCTGACAGGTAGTGTGACAGCAGCTGGCCAACACACAGGAGGATTTCAAGATGATAATGAGAATTTTTCACCAAGAAACAGAAAAGCCCATCAGTTTTACCCAATGCAGGTCTAGACTCCTAAGGTCTCTGGTTTCACAGAGGCAGAGCTCCCAGACCTGAGGTCCACCCAGGGTGGCCATGGTGTGGTTCAGCACCTGATTCCTGACCTGCTGAGCCTCCAGAGTCCTCAGGCTCGGGGCAAAACAGGAGCATGGTGGAGGGGCACAGCTAGCCCCAGTGAGGGACCATGGCAGCACCAAGTCCCAAGCCACAGATCAGTCCTCCTGAGGAAGCTCTGGGACTGTGGCTATTCTACAGGACAAGCAAGCACTTCACACGTCCTGGTGCCAGCTGCATTTCCTGCCCTCAGGTCAACTTCACGTCAAAATGAAATCCATCCGGACATCACCAGTCTCCCTGTCCCTTCCTCCCCAGCTGCACCACTTCCTGGGCACTCCAGCCACCACTCACTCCAGCCATTCTCAATCTGGACATCTGGGGACCGTGATGCAATACAGGCTACCATGACCACTTCAAGTCTACATGTGGCCTGAAAGCATCACATACCTGTCTCAGGAGTAGCCTACCCAAAAGCTACCCTGTCTTGCATCCAGCACAACCCACTGGTCTTTCTGATCATCCATTTGTTTCTCACAAAACCCTGTTCCACTACAAGATTCGGAGTCTTTAGTTATGGCTGCTCTCCATCAACTCCTATCAACTCTTGACTTGATCTTGTGTAGCACACGTGAAGGTGGGCAGGCCAGGTGAAGGGACCTCCGTGCTCACCCCAGGTCCACACCAGTCCAAGGGAAACACATCGCTTCACCCCCTTCTCAATGATACAGCATCTCTCCTCAACACAAGCTGAGCTCCTTTTGCTTCCCGCTCAGCCTGGATCATAACTCAGCCAAGGGGTTCCAGCCCAGATCCAGGTGGGATGGAAGCAGGACACTACAGAAGTAACAGAGGCAGGGGGAAGTGATAGGGAAGGATGCAACTATCATCCCCAACTGAAAAACACAAAGCAGAAATCACTAAATACTCGCAGAGCAACTGAAATTCAAAGAGAGGGCATGGTATGGGTTACAAGAAAAAGAAGTGGGGAAGTCCACCATGAAAAATAAATAAATAGCACTAATC
Source organism: Podargus strigoides (assembly GCA_028020825.1). NCBI lineage: Eukaryota > Metazoa > Chordata > Aves > Caprimulgiformes > Podargidae > Podargus > Podargus strigoides. The sequence goes on along the minus strand of CM051625.1, from coordinate 1,714,206 downwards.
CTGCCTAATGGACAGATGTAGAAGAGCCCAGTGCTTACTCCAGTGATTAATCAGAGAGATGGATTGATTGAAACAACAGCTGAAGCACTGCATGGCTTTGAGCACAAAAGCCACAAATATACCATGAGAGAACGCTGAATCAGCACTTTCCCACTGCTTTTGTGTGCGATGCAGCTTGTATCTCTCTATTGGTATTCCAACACAGCTGGATCTTCATAAATCCCCCCACCCTCAAGCTACTCCTCAAAATAACTTGCTGTTCCTTCCACCTTTGCTAGCTGCCTGGCTACGTCCCTGTCCTGGGGAGAGGCACACCAGCCTTGCCTCACCGTTTGAGGCTGTGCCATTTATCCATCTTCTCACTGCATGGGGGAGGCACTGCTAGGACTTGTTGAAGGTAATAAGATGTAATTGCTTTGCAGATGTACAGGAAGCAGCAATATTAAAAATATGGTATAACTAAAATTCTGTGCAGGCATAGATTATAACAGCAAGACAGCCAACCACCACGGATTCCAGAGCAGGGAACGGTCCTTCAAGCAGGTGTTAACACACAGCATCTTCTACCTGAGGAATCTAACCCAAGTTCAATATAGCAGCCTTACAGGCTTAGTCATGGGAAAAAAAATAAAAATAAAAGTCGTTTTATTAAATGTCTTCAATACTTTTCAGAGTAGCAGGAAGCAAGCATTAAAGATTTAATAGCTTCTTTTGTCAGTGGACTCATTCCTTCCCACACACACGCGTGTGCCCACTCTCCCCACGGAATTTGAAAGCCCTGAATTCTTCTTCGTGCAGCTAATTCAGTTCTATTAACCTTTCTGAAGAACCCACCTCAATCCTGGGGGTGGGAATGGAGGTGGTAAGGGCATAGGTGACAAAGGAATAACAGCGAGCTGAATTACGCTCCGAACTGTGAATACCTGGCTCCATAGGTGAAGCTGGATGGGTCTGATATATTCATGAGAACATTTTCTTAAAATACCAAATGTCTTTAATTCTATGCAGATTGTAAATCAGATGTTTGAATACCTTTCTCTCTCTGGTGTAAGGGTAATGAGAATATTCCTTCTATCTGCAGACAATTTTTCCCCTCCTCTCTGAGCGCTGAGAACCCAAAAGTATTGTCAGATGCCATCTTCACAGGTAATTTACAGCACAGACAACCCATTCGTAAGCCCCTTAAATGCATTTAATGAATGGAATAAGCACATTATGGCCATCTGTGGCACAGGTATTCTTCATGCATGCTGTGCTGTCTTGCTTCATAGAATCATAGAATAGCCTTGGTTGGAAGAGACTTCTAAGATTGTCAAATGAGCTGGTTTTGGTCTCTGCTGAGACATGAAGTCCAGCACCCCAAACAAGTGCCAATTAATGGTAGATGCAGTAGTTACCAGCTCTAGAGACCTGGACTCTGATTTTCAGCATTTCGGATAGACCACTGACTATCCGTGTGAGCAAGACAAACATGCTTACCAGCCTAGGCTGGATTTGGTCCAGTAACCCAAAAACTGAAAAGCTGAGAACGCCAAATTGCTAACTTGCTTCTGCTATTAAAAAGCAATACAAATCACTTAAAATAACCTTCCAGAATGAGGAAGTGGCACCACGCTAAGTGTATCGTGGGAAAAACAGCTTTATGCTTGCCCCTGTATCATTCATCAAGGAAATCCAAGGGAGGAAAGTATTTCCAGAATCTCTTCATAAGGAGAGCCCCATGTGGTTTCAGTTAAATTGGGAAGCACAGAGGAGCCAGCTTCCCCATCAGTGTTCTCCACAGAGTGCAAACACACCCTGGACTCGAGTCTCAGTTCTGCAGCAGGTCTTAGAGATGCTTCACCGATCACAAACAGATAAATAAAAATACACCGTCGAACAATTAAGTTTTCTACCATCTATTTTAAAGCCCTGGGTAATTCTGCTGTTCAGGCTCCCTCCCTCCCCGGGCTCAGGCTCACGGCTCCGACAGACCCCGGCTCATGGGGTGTCCCCAGCACTAACACTTCTGTCACTTCCACATCTGTTACAGCTGTTTTATTGTCGGGGAGACTCTAGTTGCTTTGCAGCATCAAACCCATGTTTATTTACAGGTTCAACGCCACCAACCTCTCCCCATTCCCTGCCTGCTTCTCCACCATGGGAGCTTGGGACCCACCGTGGGGCAAGGGAAGGGTTTTCTACATCACCTTCTGCCGTGGCATCCCCAAAGCCCCTGCCACAGCCTTTCACATCAGAGCTGCCCCCCTTGCCACCAGCTCTCCTTCAGATAACATCATTCTCTGTTGGGTCTCTATAGGGTGGGCTCATGCTCTGAACCATAAAGCCAGCAAGGCATTACCAGGATGCCCCAATACCTTCCTCTGCACTTAGACCAGGCTGTGACTCATAGCAGAAAGCTCCTATTTATACACCAATGATGAGTAAACTATTTACAGGATGAGAAAGTCTTTCAGTTTTACCATGAGTGCTATGACATTGAATGCTTTCCTTAATACTTCCATTTCTGAGGAAGAAGAATATTATAAAAAAATAAGTCTCAGCTTTAATTCAAAAGCTTCTGGCCAACACAATTGGGGAAAACTGCCTTAAAAAAACCAAACAACAAACCCACAGCTGCAAACCACAAAGCTAAACATACACCATATACACAGGCATAAAGTAAATCCAAACCAGCTATTTTGATAACAGCTGAAGTCAGCTTTATTTTGGGGAGTCAGTACTCCATCCCTAAACTCTTGGAGTCATCAAACCCTCACAGATTACACCTGCATGGGGATCCTTTTAGCCCAGTTGATCATCCAGCTCAAGTTTCCCTGAGTCCAGAGCAATAAACTGGAGCTACAGGAAGTGCTGCATAAAACTTGCCTTCAAGATACACCTAAAAATAGGCTGCCTGGCTAACCTGGGAATTCTGCCTGTAACAGCCACTTGTCCTCCCTTACTAATTGCCATTAGTCAGACAAGTCAAAAATATATGGCACATGTTACGCAAAGCCAGAGGTGAGTGATCCTGCGAGAGATGCTCCTCACGCCTCCATTTTAAGAATTTCTTTATCAAAATCTATAATGTGCATCAGTTAATAAGGGATAGAAACCTGGTTTTCTTATGCTAAGTGGCCTGACACTGCTATTTGGAATGTGGGTTACCATGGTAATCGGCAGAATCCGGAGTGGATTTGTTTCGTCATAATTGCTGCATAATTTTGGGCAAACAGCTAAATACTATCTTACTATTTCTACCAGATCGACTCAGTAGCTGGGGCTTTCATGAAGCTCATGATTTAATGAACAAACCATCACAAAATATGACCAATTAAAGCAATTATAATTATTTAGAACAACCAAGCCTGAATACTGCAAGCCTGTAGGAGTGTTTATTAGTGTTTTCATGACTCAAAACAATTCCGTCTTTAGAGCATCCTCAAGATTTTCTCTGTGCTCTACAGAGTCTGGGGAGGAAGCAGAGGGATTTGCACATCAGTTTGGGGCTCCAAGGTGACAAAAGCAAGGGATGAACCAGCTCTGAGGTGCTCCCCAGCCTGCCCAGTTCTCCCAGTCCAGGACAGAGAGAGAAGGCAGCCCAGCCCCACACTCCCAGGAGATGCTGGAAATGATACAGGCTGCCCAAAAAATGTACAAACACACACATCTGGAAAGCACTTATCAACCAGGATCCTGAATTTCCAATTGAATAAGCTTTTATTGAAGGGACTACTTGATACCCAAAGCAATAAATAACTGAATTTGAGCCACTACATTACTCAGAGGCTTCAAGGCCATGATCTAACCCAGGAGAGTAAGGGCATGGATTTTTATATTTAATTAGAAATCTACAAAGTCATCATGCAGAAAACCTCAGGAGACCTTTTCCTCTGCTCATTTCTCTCTGCATTGTCCATGGCCAAGCAAGCTTGGATTTAAAAAATAAAAATAAAAAGCACCAACAAAACTCCACAAGAGAAACACTTGATGAGGAGTAGATAGTTAAACACGGAAAATCTTGGGGAGAAGGCTGTGATTCAGGCACAGCAATGTGCTCTCACCTCGGCTTCCATAAAACAAGGCAGTGAGCCCTGCCTGCAGAAATGCCAAGCGCAGCGTGGGGGAATAACCTCCTTTTCCATACTAAAGAGCTTTCAGCACAGCACATCAAGGGATGGGCCTGCAGTCCACTGGGAGATGTACACCTCCCGTACAGCAGATTTCTCACCGTTCTGTATTGCCAGACCAGCCAAAACGGGGTCGTTGGCATTAGCAAATCTGGCTGCCTTTACCAATTATTTTTTTACAATTTAATCTAGAAGAAAATCCAAGTTTATAATATTTATAATATAAATAATAATAATCTGGTTTTAATTTACACAGCCCAGATCTCAGCAGTGCCCCCATACATTACAGCTCCCTACCAGGTTGCCCAGTGGGTATTTATATATCTAAGCACATCAGCATATCACAGCGCTGTGAGCTAAACACACTGGGCAGAACAAGTGCTGCATGCCAGCCCCTCGCTTTGATGAGCTTCAAATGCAGAGGTTTAACAATAAATTAGGTGTATATTTGTGGTCTGATAGCATGTAATTTTCTTCTTGTTAAAGAGTGTGCTGTAATTCCCATCCTTAACTCTCAGGACAAATATTGTTATGAAACTGTGTGAGCACAGCACCAACACACTCCATGCAGGCACCGTAAGGCAGCGAAATCAATAAGCACTTTTGAGTAAAACCCATCGAAATAAGACAATGGTTGGTATTGGTGTAAATAGAAAAACAAAAGCCAAGTGCTTGGATATTCATAGGGAGGAGTGAAAATCAAAATATTATTCCTCAGTTCCCATTCATCAGGGGCTTAAACACTGGAGGCGTTTGCAAGTGGGCAGAGTGTTGGATATCTTGTTAGGAGTGGGGCTCTCAGCCATGAACAAGAGACACCAGACACCGTGGGGACAGGCTGCGAGGACCCTCAGTATGATGACAAGGGGGTTGTATTTGCTTGGGACAGACACAGATGCACACAGGAATGTGTGTCAGCGCAGTCCTAACTGTGGAACTGAAGAAGGAATTATTATTGCATACCCAGAGAACGCTAATTATCACTGAAACTGGTTTTTTTAACACATCTCCTCTTCAGAGGACACATCCCAAAGACAGCACAGCCATGATGTTTGGGTCTGCACCTTTTAAAGTCTCTTTATCCAGCCAGAGGGTTGGGTTTGTTTTCAGTCTGTGGGTTTGCCCAGTAAGTATGAGGAGTAACAGAGTGTAGATGAGAGAAGGGGAAAAAAAATAAACACCACTACCAAAACCAAACCTGTGCCTGTCTGGGAGATACATGGCAGTTGTCAGAATTGGGCTCCTTGAGTTTAGCTTTCCTGGGCACCTAGAAAACAGACTGCAGCTTATGTGCTGATCTCTTGTGAACAGTGTGTGCCTAGGAAGAAAATGCTCTTTCCAGGAAAAAGATTTAATACAGAGAATAAAGAAGAGTAGAAGAGACCACCTGGGTGGCTTGAGAGGAGAGAAAACTTAAATTTGAGTCCCAACGTGGGATTTCTATCCGAGAGCTGAAGGCACAGGAGGAAACAGGCTGGGGATGAAGGCAGGCAAGGGGCAGAGGTTGAGCCCAGGTAAACATCATATGGCTGAGTGATGACACTGCCTCCTGCAGGTCCCATCCTCAGCCCAAGATGCCTCATGAAAAAATAACTTGACTACTCCTTATATACCATTAATCCTTAATATATTGTTGCACACGACTAGCCCTTATATACCATTTTGTCTACAAAAGGTAAAATTCCACCCTGCTCATATGCAATTAATTGCATATATTTATTGAGAGCTGCTAAAAAAGCAAAATCTTTGTCATTAGGATCCCCATTAGATCTGTAGGGGAAGAAGCTGAGTCAGAAGAGAAAGGTGTCAGTATTCATCAGTCATGAGAGCTGGGGAGCTCTACATAACCCAGACATCTCCCCAGCCACCTGGTGCTGCAGATTCTCCCCCCAAAATCAGCAGGAGCAACTCTTTAGGAATTAATTATATTGGGCTTGTGATGTCTGTGTCTAAGCCAAACTCTTTGCTGAAAAACTTGAAAAGTATAAAGACCACATTTAAATTACTAAAAGGGTACAAAAACTGCAGGACTCTCAACTTGGTGCTCAAGGAGTAAAGTCTTACTTTAAAGCCTTAAAGTAACACTCCCACCCTGTGGCTTTTACCCGAACTGCAGGTTTTTTAGCCCACCTAGAAACAGCTCGTGCTCCCAAATAACGGTGTGAAGGCACCCGGCAGGTTTCCCTGCAGGCAACTCTCAGAAAAGGAGTTTTATATGACTTTATCTGAGCTGATAAAGCAATGGGAATGGTGTGTTTGATAAGTGACGAAACACCTTTTAGTAAATAAAGAGGATCTCCAGCGTAACACTGCCAGCAGCAGTGCAGAAAAGCCCTGTCACCATCACCCCTAGCGACTATAATCACAGTTACCCACTAAAAAATGATCCCAGGTGAGCTGGGGTTTGCCAGGTTAATCTTGCCTGAAATACTAAGGGAGAATTTTGTGAAAAGAGGCTTTTCAACTGTAGTAAGCACAATAATTAATGACTTCCTATGCACATTAAGAGCAGGCGAAGAGATGTAAAACCCTTACCCAAAACACTGTTCCTATTTTCCCGAGGATCAGATACTTCACTCCCATGAAATTCAGTGTTGTCTGTCCTTACAAAACACCTCGACTGGCGGCATTAGGGTGGAAGGACTACAAAAAATGCAAGCTAGCAGCAATACAAACTGCCTGCCAGCTGAGCCCAGCCACGGCACAGGGACCCGAGCTCATGTGCTGTTGGCACACCCAGCCTCAGCCACTCTTCCAGCAACTAAGATGATAGGAAATGGCCTCAAGTTGTGCCAGGACAGGGTTAGATTGGACATTGGGAACAATTCCTTCCCCCAAAGGGTTCCCCAGCACTGGCCCAGGCTGCCCAGGGCAGGGGGCAGTCCCCATCCCTGGAGGGATTTCAGAGCCGTGGAGATGTGGTGCTGAGGGACATGGGGCAGTGGGCACTGGGCAGTGCTGGGGCACTGGTGGGACTGGGGGAGCTCAGAGGTCTTTTCCAACCAAGGCTGTGCTGTGATTCTATGCTCCCGTTCTCATGTGAACTACACAGCTTCGCCCTCCAGATGGGCACAAATTTGCAATGATGTTTTGAAATTTTGTTCTTTTTTTTTTCTCTTTGCACAGCGTTTTGTTTCCATAGAAATAACACACGTTCCTTCAATCCTAAGGAGTTGGGGTTTAGGTACAAAAGATAACATTTTTCCTCCTACAAAACAGTAACATGTAGGTTAACACAGCAGAACTAATTAATGGGCATAGTCCCAAACATGGATACCAGAGAGTCAGGAACCATCTGTACAGTGCATTTTGTTTCGCGATGGTATTAAAATATATTGTAGCAAGTAAGTATTCTAATAATAGAACTGAAAGAGAAAAAAAATACAGCTTGGAACTGCTGCGTACAGTAATTTTATCCATCTCTAAAAGCCATATTTAGCTGAACTCCAAAAACCCCACAGAATTAATGCTCTGAGTTAATACAATGCATTCTAAACACTCATTAGCAGCTAAATTAGTACATTTCCAGGGCCTGAACTTCAGTATTTAAGTATATAACAAAGCCTACGCTGGATGGGAAGTGAAATGGTGATGGCTGGCAGCCCATGAGCCACAGTACCCCCCTTGCCAGATAAGAAATGGTGAAACCAACAGCCACAAGCAAAGGGAACCCACATGAAATTGCAGTCTGGAAGGAAGGGCAAAGATATGAATTGCCCAAGTTAGGTTTAAAAGCAATTTACACATGTATCAAGAACAGAAATTTCAATACATTGCCAAAACAACTTAATGTGTAGCCCTAATAAAAGCAGTAACGGTGATGTTGTGGTCCAACAGAGCCCTAAGGCAGAAAAGATACGACTGTTCAATAAAAACCACTGTCTTGTATCTAGAGATAAGCAATTTGATGTTTTCACATCACACACACTAATAAATCCATTTTTTCCTCTATGAAGAACTAGGAAATGAGTGAAACAACAGCTATTAATCTTTAGGTAATCAGAAAAGAATTTTCATTGAATGATAGCAGTAAAATTGGCTAAAGAGCTCTCTGATTTGTTAAAGGTTGACTCTTTAATGAACTTCTAAGGACTAGGAGAAAGGTGGCACTGTGTAAATACAGCAACAGGGATGATTGCCAAAACCTATTAAGGGACTCCTGAGGTGGACCATTATCACTGAAGAATCAAAGAGAATTAGCAAAATCATGGAAATAATTATCATTTCACTGGAAATAAAACAGACTTTGAATGGTTCTCACTGGACAACATGTTAAAACAGGTTGATAACATTTTCTTTCCGATATACTGGTATCTGATTGAGATGTGCCTGGTGTTCTGGTGAAAGGGCTGCTCTATCCAAAAGACAATAGAGGCCAATAGTAAAGAGATGAGAAGACAGTTAATCAGTGCATCTCAATAATGTCAGTGTTGAAACTTATTGAAATAAGATGCTGCAGCCACAGGAGGGTGCAAGCCCAGAGCATGCTCACCTCTTCCCAGACCACAAGCCCTCTCCTCCTCACCCTCCCACCCTTTGCCTGGCCTTTCACCAAGCACACACCCCTCAAGTCAGAACAGACCACCCCATAACTTCACTTTTTCAGCATCTTCATCCACCATGGCCATACATCTTCTCTTTGTACTAAACACAGGCTGTGACAATATTATAATATCTCATTTACATGTAACTTCCATAAAATTGCTTAACATGAGTATCAAGCACAGGGGCAACACAGTTTCCAACTCTTTGTTTTTGTATGAGCATGCAAAAGGTCTGTATGCCTTCAAGAAGTCCCCATCCCTGGAGGGATTTCAGAGCCGTGGAGATGTGGTGCTGAGGGACATGGGGCAGTGGGCACTGGGCAGTGCTGGGGCAGTGGTTCTAAGAAGCAGTAATTGCCTATGTGAGACTGCAGACAAACTGAAGTGACACTGAGGAGGGGATTTGGAGAGGAAAAGGCTGAATAAGCAGCTCCACACCAGTGGGAAAGTCAGCCCTTGGGGGCCTGAACACAACCACAAAATGAACAGAAAAAGGAGCATCGTGTTGTGCAGGCACAGGGGAAGACCTGGCATGAGCTTGCTCAGGGCATTGCTGAGGTCCCTCCTGGATGTGCCACCTTCTGTCGTCCACACTGGGAGAAGGATGGTAAAAATCAGAAGAAATGAATTACAGAAATAATAAAAGCTCTGAGGAGAGAGGTATGAAATACAGTTTACTTTGTTTATCGAGAAATGTCTTTCTTACACAGGGAAGAAAAGCTGCCTTAGGCCAGCTCAAAGATCTGCCTGTCCCAGTCCCCTGCCTGCACTGGTACCAGTGCCCTTCCAGGGAGGGGGTAGGAGGAGAGCAAGCACCTGACTGTGTGCTCTGAGTGCCTGGGCTTTGGCTCCATCCCAGAGCCAGGAGTTACAGCCAATTACTTGGCAGCCTGTGAAAAGATTTCTCTCCTGCTGGTTCGTCCACTCCCTTTTCGATTTAATCTATTTGGGTTTTTTTTTTGCACCCACAGCACCCTGTGGGAAGGAGTTCCCACCTGAAAGACAGCGCTGAACAATTCCAAAAGATAATTATTCTCCCTACCTAGTAAAACAGTATATTATCCATCCCCAGGGAGCCCTTAAAAGTCACATTGCAAGGTCTAGCACTGATTTTATCACACAGATCATCGATGGAAGAGCTCATCAGCCTCGTGGTACCCAGACTATATGAAAACTCCTTTTCCTAACCACATCTCTGTTGAAATAGGAACAGCCACCTGATGCCATACATCATTCTGCCAGGCCAATCATATTTCCTTTTTCTGTTGGGAACCAAATTGGGTTTGATGCCATTCCCCCAAATGGCTTTTCTCCATTTATCAAAACACGGACATGCAGGGGCAGCAAACTTCAGTGCACTGACAACAGCAGACAAGGGGAAAAATTGTTATTAGCTCACACAGTCCTGCTCGCTTTGCATGTGAAGACCCTCACTGATTTCAGCAAGAGCAGGACAGAGGCGAGAGAGATTTGGCCCCAAATATGCAATCGCTGTTTGCTTAGACACGTCAAAAGAAGAGAAATAATTGTGCTTTAAACTAACATAAAACGGGGGGGAAAACCACAGAAAAATCCTCAAGAAAGCACACATGAGATCAACTACATATATCCTGGCAGGCTCCTAGCATATGACAATAAAATATCCCAAGTATCTCTCTTCAGCATCTTGAAATTCCCTTTTCCACATCCATGACAGAATCAAAGTGTTCTTCCATGGCTGTCCCCACCCTCCTCACCACGACAGCCGCCGCTCACTTCCATCTCCAGCGCAGCCTCGCACCCCCCGTCCCAGGTTTGCCCACGCTGCTCCACCCACACCTTTATTATAATGAAAATCACACTTCTCTTTGGCTTGTTCTCTCCATAACATTCTGTATCCGTGTAGCAAGCTGATTTTAGGTCCAAAGCTGTTCCATCTTCTCATGTTCCAAACAATCATTCTTCACCTTCCAAATCCTCCTCAAAGCACTTGTCTTCTCAAAGCCCTTCCAAAATTGCTTCTTGCTGGTTGGTATTCTTATCGCTTTGGTGTTGTAGAGGGAGTTCTGGCTTTGCATCTACTCCAGCAGTGAAGGAGAAAACCAGACCACCACCCTGCTGCTCCCCATTTATCACCCATGCAGCATTCCTCTAACCATCCCCAATATTATGGCCAAATAAATATTATATTTCTATATTACACCAAGCAAATATTACATGGTGGAGAGCATCACATGTTGCTTTCTTCATAAATTCTTCGCAACTTCTTTGTTTCTGCACTCAGGCTCAAAGGTTTTGTGTTGCCCGTGACCTTGGCTTGAAGGCTACAGCTCCAAAGACGCCCATAGCCATGGTCTGTGGGGAGATGAGTGCACACAAGAGCAGGCTCCATCTTCATAAGCACAAATTTATTCACATACATCCTTACTACAACAGCCAAGGGATCTCTTCTGAGATCTCCAAAGCATAAGATGTAAACTCTCACGTGGGAGGGCTCTGGGAGAAGTAGTAAATTTAGGAGCCCCTTTTCAACACAGGGTCTTCAAAGAACAGATCTGTTGTAAGGAAAATAAAGAAACATCCGGAACTGCACGTTCAGCAAAAGTTTACAGATGATCTAAAAATAAAGGTGGGGCAAAAGGGAGACATTTGAGTCAATGTATGTACTGTAGAAATTTAGGGCATGATTCATTAGCCAAAAAAATCTGAACACCCTCTGTAGCTATTTTCAAGGAGGTACATGCATAATTTATGTGGAACAAGAGTGGGCTGCAGTTTCCCCCACACTGCTTCTGCATAAATTACACCGGCTTGTAATTCATCACACTTCTGTTTTTCCTGCATGTAAGTGGTAACCTCTCATTTAAGGATCACAGAAAACAGAGTCATCTGCTAAGAGGAAAATGAAGTATTTACAGGTGAACCAGTTGCTGGTCTGACACATAGATGTGGTTCAGGGAACTGGAAAAGGCACCGTTTTCTGGTGAGAGGTTGGCTGTGTGATGACTTTTCACAGCTATCTCATTTTCAGTGATCACAGTTGTTAACAGAATGCAGAAGCCTTTCTAAATCACCAGCACTAATCTCAGAGCAGACCCAAAGCACGAGATTATGCAGAAGTTTCAAATATCAGGAGATTTGTCATGGAGGGATGTTAAGCTGCTCAATTACTTGTTAATGGTCTAAAGCAGAAAAGTCCTTAAGTGCATTAAATGAATAAATAAAACACCTTTGCTTCAAACAAGAATAAACCCCACACTAATCTGATACACAGAGTAAAAGCTCTGTTATAAGCAATTACCCAGTTGACTGAACAGAGTGCAAAATGCCAGGCACTGCCTCTGCTGAGTCCACCAGTCTTCCCTCAAAGCAAAGATGGGGAGAAGAGAAAATTAACCCTGTTGCAATTGTTCAACAAGAAGCTGGTCAATGGATTGGCACTAATATGAAATATGAAGCTTGCATCGAGACATACGCTGGGGACATCAGTAACACATTTGTACCACCAGTCTGACACAGAACCATAGAATTGTTTTGGTTGGAGTGGTTGGAAGAGACCTCTGAGATCATCAAGTCCAACCATTAACGCCCACTGCCCCGTGTCCCTCAGCACCACACCTACACGGCTCTGAAATCCCTCCAGGGATGGGGACTGCCCCCTGCCCTGGGCAGCCTGGGACAGTGCTGGGGAACCCTTTGGGGGAAGGAATTGTTCCCAATACAATTTCTTAGAAATGAAAGGAAAGAGAAACAGATGAGGATGAAGGAGGAACACCACATGGCAGGGACACACTGTGTGCATGCTACTCTTCATACCATTCTTTGGAAGACAAAATCAGCCTACATAATAGTTATTTCAGCATTTGGACTTGATGATCTTCAAGGTCTTTTCCAACCTAGATGAGTCTGTGATTCTGTGCTGAGACCCTGGCCCAGGGTGCCCAGAGAAGCTGTGGCTGCCCCCTCCCTGGCAGTGTTCCAGGCCAGGTTGGATGGGGCTTGGAGCAACCTGGGCTGGTGGGAGGTGTCCCTGCCCATGGCAATGGAGATTGAACTAGATGATCATTAAAGGTCCCTTCCAACCCAAACCAGTCTGTGATTTACCGTGAGAAGCAAGTTCATTATAAAAAAATCATAAGGAGGAGGGCCTGGATATTCAGCCCAACAGATGGGTGTGCTCTGCTCGGCAATGCTTACATCTTTTTTTTCCTTTTTTTTTTTTTTTTTTTTTTAATGTACTTTTGGGCTCTGAAAATTGTCTGTTTGACAGCAAATGCTGTCTGCCTCCTGACGACTGAATACAGCTAAGAATAAAGCAGCCTTTTCTATTCAGTCTCCTCTCCTTGAGGTTGGTGTTTGAGGGCTCAACATTAAGATTGTTAATTCATGCTTTTGCTTACAAAAAAAAAACATTGCAAAAGTGGTGATACCAAGACTAACTGTTGACTTTCTGTCTTTCATCTCCTTCTGCATCTCACCATTCGGCCATGCAGCCCACCCTGGGATCCTTCACACCAGTCTTCACACACTATGGCTGGAACAGGCCAGGACTCCCAGGATTATTGCAATAATTTTCTAAGAGTTATTCCATCTTCATTTTGTTCCATGACATTTCTTTCTGTGGTAAATAAGGATGCTACTCTTGTCTGAGTGGTGACCTCCCTTCAAGAGCTGAAGTCCATATGGAATAATTCATGCAAATCCTCAATGCTGGAACAGCAGCAGCACCTAATCCTCTGGGGTGTCACTCCCAGCTAGAGACATATGCTGCCTCTTCGTACTCTCTTCTTCCCCTTTTTCTACTGCCTGTCTTTTACTCTGCCCATGGGTTTTGTTGGGAATTTGGGGCATTTTTATGGTTTGGTTTTTCTGCTAATTCGATGGCTGGTGCTCTGTCTCCTGGGCAGTGTCACAACATGTTCAGTCAACTGTCAGTTTTAAGAGAGAAATACAAGATGTGACATAAAGAAGGTGAGATAAAGAGAATAACAACATTCCCAAGAAAAAAGCAAACAACAAAAAAATCTGACATGCTGTCTGTAATCAAATTTAAATAATTACTTAAGTAAAAAATTTGTGATTTCCCCTCTTCCTACCCTTTTTGTCTTGTACAGAACTGGGCAACAAGGCAGCTGCTGAAAGTTGGTGTGGAGATAGAGATGCACATGGGGTGAGAAAGGAGACAGACAGACAGACAAACCAAGGCCAGTGACCAGAGGGAGCTTTTGGAAGAGCTCCCTACATCTATCATCTCCTACATTCTATATCTATCTCTGACATCCACGGCCAGCACGTCACCACCTCGCGGGAGAGATGTCTTCTCCCTGTGATCCCAGCATGTGGGGAGGAGGGAGAGGGAGACAAAAGTGCTCCTAATGGCCCAAGATGATCAAAGACAAAACAGGAGAAGAATATTTAAGCCATAATTGCTACCAGGCACTTTGAAGATTAATGACTGGCTGGATGTTTAATATACCTCGAGACATTAACCCCAAGTAGTCATTAAGCCTGAAGAAATGCCTAGTGCCGAGGTCATTTTTATCACTCTAAGGTGAATAAAACAGAGGAAAAAACCCAAACCAATGGGAAAATCAGTTTCCCAACAGGAAAATCAGTTTAAATTGCTAAGAAGAGATCACCCAAGGAACGGATGCCCCTCCAGGAACCACTAGTCTATAGTAAGAACTGAGTCTGGACTACATGTCCTTTCAGTCCTCCACATCTTCTGTATTTAAGAAGAAACCATGCCTTTTATGGCTCAGTGTCTATGACTTTCACAGAACGTGCATCCCAATTTCAGCAGAATTTTATTTCAACTAATTCCTAATACAAAACTTCCACTCGTGAACTCCCAGGTACTTGGGAGGCTTCAAAAACACTTCTCAAAAATTGGAGTAGAACACGTACATATGACATGTGCGTTGTCACCAAGAAAGTCTTGTACAGGAGAAGATACCACTGAACCCATATGGTTGGAAGTGAAGAATACATCTCACAACAAGGATTTGGGCAAGCAAAATTCAAACCGAAGATATAGTTTGATGAGAAAATCATAAAGTAATCTACCTCTTTCTTTGGAAAGAGACATGTAACCCTGTAGTTATCAAGGCTTACTGAAGTCACGAGTGAGGAGCTTAACTTAGGCTTTCCACCATAAAACTTAGGTATCTAAAGTTGTTTCAGATGGCCCAGTGAATCCAGGTGCCCAGATCCTACCTCCTCCCTGCCACAGCATGCTATCCTTGGATGCTCTCAGCCAGGAGAGCCTGAGATGTCCAACACGGGACCAGATACCAGAGCAGAGGCCAGTGACTCCTGCCCATTATGTCCCACTACTGCAGAGTGCACCATGAAACAGCCTAGCTTCCCAAAACCAGGCCAGAAGTGCCACCTCCTCTTTCAGCACAGAGATGAGTGCCCTTACGAGTCTCTACTGCCAATGGTAATTCCGGTATAAGCTTATTTTCAGCTCTCAAGACCCGATGCATTCCCACCCAACGAGTGGGATGAGAGCAGCTTTTTATGGAAAATGCAAGAAACAAAAGCAACAGCTCACAGGAAGCACAGTCAGAAATACTGGGAATGTCCCTAAAACACCCGTTAGGATGCGAGCTTATGGCCACATGGAAAAACCCCAAAGATGTGTCTTCTTGAAATGCTTGTATTAATAAAGAACTAATTTTTGTAAGCATTACATGAAGAGAATCTACTATTTTGCCAGAGAACACAGACCTCTACAACTTCAGCTGAAGGACAATCCCGTATCAAGGGATATCAAAATGCATTAAGTGTATTAAGCTAAAGAAATATTGAGACATAGGGACAGTTCCTGCTGTCTGTATGTATAAATGGAAAACTGATCTATTATATAAGCCTGAAAAGAGTTGCTAGTTAAGCACTGAAACTGTCAGTTTGGAGAGTGACCATCATAAAAATACAAATGACAGCAGAAACAGAGGCAAAACCAAATGAAGCTTACAGCTCGAATACTGCTTATTCTGTGCAGGAAAAGCTGCCATAACCCAGACCCAAGCAACACAGAGCTGTCAGAATCCACTGTTCAAAAGTGACTCTTACTTAAGGACATTAAATCTCTTACTTAGAACAAAAAAAAAAAGGTTTTCCCAAAACACGTGATGCTCATCGTAAAAAGCATCAAGGAAACAGAGTGCAAAGAGGGTTTATTATGAAGAGGGAATGCGACTGGAGTGTAACTACTAAAATGTATTACTACCTTAGTGCCTTAAAGCATTTCACTTGCTACGCCCCAGATCTCACGAAAAACTTGTGATTATCAACATCACCTTCTCATTGTTTTTAATATATTGGAGTGTCAGCCAAAAAACATCTCTAATGGGAGATCTTTTCAACACTGCAAGTGGCTGAAGAAGTTCCCACTGAAATTTTATGTGGGTAGAGCTCTGCTTTATTATTTTTTAAAGCAGAATTTTGATGATTATACACGTCAGGCTTTCCCATACAACCCTGAAACCAACAGAATGGAGTTAAGAAGCTCTTTTTGCCAACTCCGTGGGTCACCCAAGACCTAAGGATTTTAGGAAAGAACCATTTCTGTCTCTACCATATTATTTTCAAAGCAACAGAACATATTTTAGCAAATACAGGTTTGGAGTCCCATGTAATCATCTCGGCTTCCTCCATATTCAGCACAGACAATCGCATCGAGATTGCGTTTGACACAAACCATTGGTGTCCATAGAAACTGCAAACGCAGGCAGAGCCTGGGCATGGCTTCAGCTCCCCAAACCTGCTCCAACGCGTGCTGCTAACTGGGACCACACAACTGGAGGTGTGCACACTCTGTTACCCTACAGCAACAAATACTGGGGGGGAAAAATAATACTGGTGAGTGTCTGAAGGTGGTGGGCAATATGAGATGGGAGTGGAGCTGCCCAGGGTGCTCAAGTCCTGGCTTTAACATGGGGGTCTGCAAGTCACGTAGCACTGCTGCCCCCAGTGTCCCCATCACAGAAAGGGGGACACTAGGAGCACCTTGCACACACACCATTGTATGCCATAGGTGCCTGTAATGATATTTTTTTTAATGGTCACCTATTAAATGTTATGCATTTCATATTATGCTAGTATTCTGTTACTGTAATCATGTCAGTATTTCACTGTAATAACACTGCATGAATAAAAAGAATTAATTTTATAGGTCATGCCAGAAAAGTACATATCAACAAACACCCACAGTTTGTACACAGAGACAGGCAACTCCCAAATACCAGAAATTTTGCATGAAGAATGGCCAAATCCTATTTTTTCATTCGTACCTACGTTGCTTCTGCTATTAATATCTGACTTCTCTTTTGTGACTTTAGGCTATTTTAAAAACGAAACCTCGTTACCATGGAGACAATAAGCCGGTCAGCACATCTGCTGAAGAACAGGACATCAAATTTTTAAAGTGAGAATTTCAAAGGCTCAGACTTTCATGAATCCACGCCAATGACTCCATCAAATACCCAGAAGGGAGCCTGGGAATGCAGTTAGCTGTCACCTCCCAGATTTCTGACAATCTTCTTTGCTGTTACTGTGCACCAGGACCCACCAGCAGAGATTACAAGCAGTGGCACGCCGAGGAGATGCATCCTGTCCCACTTCCATGTGCCACACTCATGGGGGGGTGAGGACAACAGATTATTATCAATACAACCCACAGAACCTGCCAAAGGGGTTGACGGCTGGCTCCAAACAAAACCAATAAACAACCAGGGGCTTTTTGTTTTCTCAAGAATGCAATCCTGATTGTTATTTGCTTGCAAACAGATACGTACACACACACACACACAAAATCGTTTTCCTTTTCTAACGGAACACTAAGTGGGAACACAATCTGAGATTCAATTAGTAATTAAGAAACATTCAATTAAGCTTCGTGGTGGCACGGAGATACAGAGCTACACTCGCTTTCCAGATGAAGAAACAAAACCTGCAGAAGTCTGCCGGCTTCTTCACGGTCAGATGAAGCGATGGCAGAATTAAGGAGAGAAGCCAACTTTCCTACTCTTTGTTCTATAACAAAAAAGAATCCATTTAAATTTCCTTCTACTTTATTTCAACCTTGTGAAGCTTCTCCCCCACCCACCTCCTCCTCCTAGCTGTGCAAGGAGAAACCCAACCAAGGCAGGATTTTGGGGCATCTGAGGTCAAAGCCACACCGTTAGGAAGGACAAAGCAGCTTTCAGGAGGGCAGATGTGCACACATATGTGTGACAGCCACATGCCACTGGCCGTTACCAACAGGGAAGCCAAGAATGAGGGACACACTCCACATCCATCAGCTTCTCAAGCCACACCAGAAGACAACTGTGGAAAAGCTGTCTGCTGTGTATCCTGCAACTCTGACTTAATCCACACAGGCAGCATCCCGTAGGAAGTTATGGAGAGGAGAGATGTCATCTAGAAGTCATCAGGACTGATGAGCCCAGTGGTTAGAAGCTGCTCAGATAGAATCACAGAATCACAGAATCACAGAATGTTAGGGATTGGAAGGGACCTCAAAAGATCATCTAGTCCAATCCCCCTGCCAGAGCAGGAACACCTAAATCAGGTCACACAGGAACATGTCCAGGCGGGTTTTGAATGTCTCCAGAGAAGGAGACTCCCCAACCTCTCTGGGCAGCCTGTTCCAGTGTTCTGTTACCCTCACTGTGAAGAAATTCTTCCTCACATTTATGTGGAACCTCCTATGTTCCAGCTTACACCCATTGCCCCTTGTCCTATCATTGGATGTCACTGAGAAGAGCCTGGCTCCATCCTCATGACACTCACCCTTGACATATTTATAAACATTAATGAGGTCACCCCTCAGTCTTCTCTTCTCCAAGCTAAAGAGACCCAGCTCCCTCAGCCTTTCCTCATAAGGGAGATGTTCCACTCCCTTAATCATCTTTGTGGCTCTGTGCTGGACTCTCTCAAGCAGTTCCCTGTCCTTATTGAACTGGGGGGCCCAGAACTGGACACAATACTCCAGATGCGGCCTCACCAAGGCAGAATAGAGGGGAAGGAGAACCTCTCTTGACCTACTAACCACTCCCTTTCTAATACACCCCAGGATGCCATTGGCCTTCTTGGCCACAAGGGCACATTGCTGGCTCATGGTCATCCTGCTGTCCACCAGGACCCCTCCTTCACCAGAACATGTGCAGCAGTAACAAAGCATGGGTTTATTTCACAGTCTTCATCATTTCAGTGTTTCTCCAAATTGCAGTTGTCATTGTGAGCCTCACAAGGTCACAACAGACCTTCTCTTCCAGACCTATCTGGGCCCATTGGTCCAGTGGTCTCTCTCCAGCTGGTGGGAGGTAATTCCATGCAAGCTCTCCAACTCATCCCAGCCATATCCAGCCGTGGTGGCTCAGACTGTCCCTGTGCCAGGCTGCACCAGGACTATCCATGGGCTCCTGCAGGGACCCAGGTACAGCCCCTGTGTAGCACACAGCCTACACAGACCCACGGGATGGCCTCATCTCTCTCCTCCAGAAGCTGACTGTCTTCAGAAATCACCTCTGTGATTTAGAAATCAAATTCAGGCCACAAAGACATTGGTGGAAAACACCAATTTCTCCTGAAGCTCATCAGACCTTTTGTAACCTTACTCCACGGTGCAGTACACAAGAGAAAACTGCAAACCAGCCTCAAAGTCAAACAGCTGTTGGGTACTACACCCAGATGCCCTGGGGACATCTCTTTCCATTCCAGCATGCCTTACTTTGCCTTATTGTAAATCTGCATAGGTAGGTTAAATCAAAGTAAACTGGTCTTAAGCACAGCCTAACTTGAAAGATGTAACCGTTGTACTGGTTAACTGCATCAATTTAAGAAGAAAGGCGAGTTAATGTCACTGCTGTGCAGACAAGGCTCGTGCTCTCTGGAGAAAGGGCTGAATCTTTTATTCACCTGTCAAATGCTGTAACAGTTGCTGAACATTGTATACTAAAAAAAATAATGATCCAGTCCTGTGTCTAAGGAATAATCATATTCCATCACAGTAAGTTATATTTTAGAAATTAATGACTCATCGCAGAATTGAGCTCATTCTGGTAAATTACTGAAATTCTAATCTGCTCCTTTGCAGATCAGTATTTTATCAATCTAATCAGCATTTGATTTTGAGAAATGCCTGGTTCATTGCATGCCTAGGTCGGAGTGGACCACACTACTCGGCATCATCCACCTCCTGCGAGTCAGGAGACTTGCATTATAGAAGACCAAAATGTCAAGAGCATGCACTGAGGTCTCATTTCATTCTGAGGAAAATGGTTTTAAGATTAAAAAGTACAGAACTGAAGGAAGACATCAAATGGACATTAAAAAGTTTGTTAATAAACGGTCACTGAAGCTGCCTACATCCAAAGACCAAGCTTCCCAAATCTGATCTACATCTATTTTTGCTGGACTAAACAAGGAGATATCTGAATGTAGATGCCGATGTCCAGCTAGAGTCCACCACTTGGTCCTGCAGGTAGGACACCACAATCCCATCTCCACACAAACACAACCTCACCTGAAAACAAGGCAACAAAAGACTTTTGACAAGGGCATGGAGTAATAGGATGAGGGGTGATGGTTTTAAACTGGAAGAGGGGAGATTTAGATGACTGAGGCAGAAATTGTTGGCTGTGAGGGTGGTGAGACACTGGCCCAGGGTGCCCAGAGAAGCTGTGGCTGCCCCCTCCCTGGCAGTGTTCCAGGCCAGGTTGGATGGGGCTGGGAGCAACCTGGGCTGGTGGGAGGTGTCCCTGCCCATGGCAGGGGGTGGAACCAGAGGAGCTTTGAGGTCCCTTCACACCCAAACCACTCTGTGGTTCTATGATTCTACGTATAATTTTATATAAAGTGAAACATGCTTGGACTGAACAGCTTCACTTGGGGGCTGTACTTGAAGTCTCTGGCATGAGCTGGAAAGGATTTCCACCAGTTACTATGAGTGTTTCAAGTAGATTTCATTGCAAGGTCCTGCTGATACCTTAGGGCAGGTAACTCTGTGTTTCAGGTCAGGCACATGAGTCCCAGTAACGTTACACAGCGGGGCAATCCAGCACATGAGCAGACGAGTGACAGCTCGTTAGGGACCAAACCACCAGGCCACACTGGACTTCAGTTCTGATTACACCTTCAGCAGTGGAGCTGCTCTGACTTGACACCTCCCCATCACCTCACACAAGTCAATTGCACAAAACCTTTAAACGAGGAAGGGGCTTTCTTCTGACAAGACGTGATGCTCTACCACAACCTTTGGGTGACTGCTGTTGCTCTTCACAGGTCACTTCACTTTTCTCAGTGAAATAAATGTCATTAAAAATCACAGGCAATAAAACTGATGCTACCAGAAGTCAAAGAAAAAAAATAAACTGCCTATACTCACAAGTCACACCCTGTCAAAATAAGTGATGGAAACATAAAATCTTCCAGAAAAAAAAAACCAACAATGAATTATTATTACAGCATTTTGCAAAATTACAAGCATATGTTTTCAGCTGACCTACTTATTGTCTTATAATTGACTTCTGTCCCTTAAGGGGGTTCTTAAATATAACTGAGCAGCACCTGCCACGTAAGAGGAACAATTTTGTGCACCCGTTCCTTGCTCAAATATTGCACTTAACAGCTCCAGCACCAGGTTCACTCACAGCCTTGGCCATGTCACTAGAGGTGGGGGTGCCCACCCAACAACCTGGGAACCTCCTGCACCCCAGGTCACTCCAGGACATGAGTGAGCTTACTGGAGAAGGTCTTATTTTTCATACCAGCCCAGTGATTTCCAGCACATACCTATCTGTTCCTGCTTGCACATCACTCCATCCATCTCTTCCAGGGCAGCGTTTCCCAGAGCAAGAGGCAGTCGGGGGCACTGCCAGCTTCCCGTGCTGGTGGTGCTGCCATCAGTCCCTCAGCCCACGTGCACAGGACTCGGTGTGATGCAACACCTTTGCTCATCGCCGTGTGGTGTTGACAAAAATGCATATTCAAAAGCTCATCCAAACATTATCCCCTTGCTAAATTAGATTGTCCAATGGATTGAAGCCAAAAATGTAATGCTACGTAATGAAAAGTCAAGTAAAGGGTTCACATCTGGGGGACCTGCACCTCTCCTGACACAAAAAGGAGCCAACACTAAAATTGCCTTCTGTATTTTGGACTGGGGCAAGCAGCTGGTGCACAGTTCTTAATGCATACAAGATATACATCAGATTTAAACTCTTTGGGGACATTCGTTGCAAATCTTACTGACACAATTTCAATATTTTTTTTAAATATACCTACAATCACCACAATGTTACTTGAAGTTAATCCCTGCTGTTAGGACTTTTTCCCACTTATGCTTCTAAAGCCTAATTGCTATCAGGGAAAACTTCACAGCAAGGGGAGAGGACAGCCACGCTGGGCAGCTGGAACTGCTCTGTGTCCAGGAACCAAAATCTCCTGTTCTCAGAGAAAAACCACTGTCTGCAAAAGCCAAGAAAATGGTCTCATTCTCACACCAAAGCAGCAGCAGAAACACCACTGTGCAAAGGAAACTCTGTCCTGAATCAGCCCACAGCGAGGAACACCACACAAAGCCCACGGGAAGGAGCAGTGAGACCCTCACTGCATCACATCTCCAGCTCTTTCCCAGCAAGGGGGAGGCAATCCCGGAGTCTGCTTGGTCACTCAGCTCACACCATTCCCATGAAATCTTGCTGATCTCCTGAAGGGAGCTACTGCACTCGCCTGTTTAAAAGGTCTCAAGGTAGTAAATGGCTGAGGACCTTTTGCTGTTTTAAATCTCGGCCTGAAATGTCACCTGAGAAAGCGACAGCAATGTCAGAGAATCACAGAATGGTTTGGGTGTGAAGGGACCTCAAAGCTCATCTGGTTCCACCCCCCTGCCATGGCAGGGACACCTCCCACCAGCCCAGGTTGCTCAAGGCTCCATCCAGCCTGGCTTTGAACACTTCCAGGGATGGAGCATCCACAACTTCCTCGGGCAACCTGTGCCAGTGCCTCACCACCCTCAGGGTAAAGAACTTCTTCCTTGTATCCAGTCTAAACCCACTCTCTCTCAGCTTCCACCCATCACCCCTCGTCCTGTCATTCCAGGCCCTCGTAAGAAGTCTCTCCCTTCTCACGTGGGTAAGTGGGTTCTGGTACAGACCAATCCATTTCACCATCTATTGCATGGAGCTGAAATCATATTGATGTAGGTTCAGCCAACCAAAGGAACATCACCCCACCCCCCGATTTCCCCACTGATGCTTGGCAGTGCCCCCCAGCTGTGTCACCTAATGAAAAGCGATCCCTGGGGGGTCAGGAGGAAAGGAGCGTGAAAGCCAGCAGGCAGACAGAGGGTGAAGCACCTGCAGAGCACACCCAGACACAAACCGCAGAGCGCAGGGCACGCTCCAGCGCGTGTGCCGGCGAGCGAGGTGTGTGATGCCGCCCGTGGGACGCAGCTCGGCACCCAGCGCCGCGGCGTGAGGAGCTCTTCCACACGCCCAGCGCCTTTCCCAAGGCTGCGTGTCCAAATCCCACCTCGCTCCCGCAGACTCCACGTGCTCCGGGTGACGCCGAGGACCCTCCGTTCGCCTGCAGGCCCTGGGTTCCCGCCGGGAAGATTCCCCAGGGAGGGCCCGGGGCCGCCCGCAGCCCCCACGACACTGACACGGGCTAAAACCACCTTCGTATTTATCGATCCGTGTGGCAGCTCTGATTGACGTGGCTGAGATCCCTGCTGTGACCCTCATGTCACGCTGGAAATGGGGACTGCCATCCCGACACCGCTGCGCTCCGCTCCGGGTGGGAGCGGCGAGGGCAAGACACCACAAACCTTCCCTGGGTTATTTAAATCCCCTTCTCAGACAGAGTGACCTCGCCACCCCCACCTGCCCCCCGCTTCGCCAAGGACCCCGCTCCGCTTTCCTCGCGCCCCCTTACATTGCTCCTCCAGTCCCCGAGAGACCTGGGGGGTGGGATACAGGCTGCTGCTCCGGGAAAACAAATGAATATTTCCTCTGAGAAGCATCTTTTGGGAGAGACAGCGATGCCTGGGTGGGACTGGGGATGTCGGTCTCGGTTTCCCCAGGGACAGGGTGGAACACTCTCGGCAGGCAGAGGCGCAGGGCAGGGCTGGGGGGCCTGGGGGGCTCAGGGTGCTCTCTGAGGAGCACCCACCACCCCCGGCCGCGATGCCAGTGCTCATGGCACCTTGGCAGGGCAGGGAACACTGGGCTCAGTGCATCGCTCAGACCCCAGCCTCCATCCTTTCGGCAAAGTCTGTTCCGTGCCCTCAGCGCTCGGGGGGAAGGGGGAAACCAGCCCGGCGGGTCCGTGGCAGCGCGGGCAAGCACAGCGCGTGGGTTTATCGGGACAGCTCGCGGGTTTGGGAGGGTTTTAGGCCCCTCTGGGTGCCCAGCCCAGCCCTGCCCTGTGCCCGCACTCCCCGGGCGGTGACCCCAGCTCCCGCGGTCCCCGCAAGGGCAGAGCCGGGCGGCGGGGGGCTCCGAGCCCCTCAGAGCCGCGGCCCCGCCGCCCCTCACTCACCTGCCTCAGGATGAAGCTGGTGGAGGTGGTGCTGCCGTCGGAGCGCTTCAGCCGGCTGCGCCGCGTCGCCGTGCCCCTCGTCACCTGCCCCGGGGGAGGCCAAGACATCAGGGTCGCGTCGCTGCCACCCCCACCGCCCCCGCTCCGCGCTCCCCGCCCCCGCGGCCCGCACCCACCGCGGCCATGGCGGCCAGGATCGCCCGCTCCCTCCGCCCCGGCCCCGGCCCCGCCGCCGGCCGCAGGCGGGCTCCGTGCCGCCGAGCGAGTGCGCGCTGGGCAGGGCGAGGGCGGGCGGGGGGCGGCCCGTGGGGCGGGGCGGGCCGGGACACGCGTGGCCCCCTCCCCGCGGGCGGCCCCGGGAGCCGAGCGGCAGTGGCGGCGGGGAGGGCGGTGCGGGGGACACCCCGGCCCCACGCGGCAGGTGCGGGGCTGAGGCCGCGGGCCTCTCGTTCGCCTCAGCCTGGAACCGAGCGGGGACCGGCCCCGGGCGCGAGGAGCGCTGCCAGCCCCAGGGCACGGGGGGAAAGGGGCGATTTGTGCGGGGTTACCGAGGGAATGTGGGGAACAACGGGAAACGGGACCGGGATTTCCCGCGTCCCGCGGCTGTGCTGCGGCTCCGGCACATCGCACCGCGCCCGCCCTGAGGGGAAACGCGTGGGGGGGGCACCGGCCCGCCGGGGCACCAGAGCTGCGAGCACACTCACACCCCTCACACCCCTCTGACACACTCACACCCCTCTGACACACTCACACCCCTCTGACACACCCACACCCCCTCACACCCCTCTGACACACCCCTCACAGCCCCCTGACACACTCACACCCCTCACACCCCTCTGACACACACCCCTCTGACACACCCACACCCCCTCACACACCCCCCTGACACACTCACACCCCTCTGACACACCCACACCCCCTCACACCCCTCTGACACACCCCTCACAGCCCCGATACACTCACACCCCTCTGACACACCCCCTCACACCCCTCTGACACACTCACACCCCCCTGACACACTCACACCCCTCACACCCCTCACACCCCTCCCCTGAGGGCCCAAGGTACCCCAGAACACACACCCCCCCCCCAGACCCAGCCCCCGAAGATTTTCCAGCTCTGGGATGAAAGGAGGCACGCGGGGGCTTTGTTGAAGATGAATGTGGGTCACGAGATTATTTTAAAATTCAGTTTCGTCATTAAATTGGTACTAGGAAAGGTGCTTTAACCGGAGGACATGGCTTCCCAAGTTAAGATACTGACCAGAAAACCAACACCTCCTCCTCTCACTTCAACAAGACAATAGTTTGTTTCTCATTTCCAATTTCAACCCAACAAGCATTTACCAGTAATTCATTAAAGGTTTTGGCTTCGTAAATTTCAGATTTGCAGCCTGAAGTGACCTGAAATCAACGCCCTGCGCCAGGAAGTGGAAAAGGGCTGTAAGGAAGTGATGAAATGCAGGGATTTCTGTCTCAATCCCACCTAAGAGTCATTCTCAGGTAGGGCAGGCTGCTTGCACAGTCTCTCGGTGGCCACTCACAGCGTTGCAGAAGGTATCTTTAAAGCACAAGGTTTTATTCACATTTTGGATGAGCCAGAAGTCTCTGGGTAATTAATTTAGAGTCTCTGTGAAAAGCTGCAGAAAAACTACAGCGCTTGTGGGGCTTTGGCCTTGTCTTTCTGGCAAGGACCCGACGTGGGGAACAGACAACTCTTCACCCCTGCTTGTTAAACAAACTTGTTTTATTCACACAAGGCAATGCACACATATTGCAGACAGGAGGCCAAACGGATGTTCCAATAAAACAGATCCCCTCTTCACACTGCAAACTCTTGAAGATGATTTTCTGTCAGAACTGCGGTACCTCTGTTACCCAGGACACATTCCCCTTAAACCCCAGGGGGAGCAGGGCAGAACCCTGGCCTGGACACAGAGCTCAGGCTGTGCTCCACACCTGCCCCTGCTCTATTCCCTTCCCTTCATTTTTCACCCAAACACAGCTTGAGTCAGCTTCGTGTCCAATTCAGCTGGTAAGAGCCATAAATTCTAAGGAGTTATTCATTCACCAGACACATCACAGTGTTCAATGTAAGAGTAGTGCCTATTATTTCTTAGAAAAGATGCATAGATAGAAATAAGAGAAAATAATTATCTTCCTATCAGAAAATAATTCCTGTGAGAGAGTGCAGCTGCAGCCACGTCCCGCTCAGCTCTGCTTCCTCCGGGACAGCCTGCAACAGAGTGACACTGTTCCACCAGCCCAGGAACATCCACCAACAAAACCAAACGTAAAACCAACACACAACATCAGTTTTAAGGTTTACTTGTTACAGAAACAATCTGATTTTTTATATATTTTTTTTTTAAAACATTGTAACTTCTGTACCCAATCAAACAGACAAAGCACTTGTCACAGGGAGGCTGTATGAAAGACCAGGGTTTCTCACAAGGCGTGGTGATCGTACAGACAAACCCAAGCGTTGCTTGCAGCCGACTACAACTTCGACACAACAGGTTGCCAACTCATACTAGAAGAAAACTGATTTAGTAGTGATATTTTTAACACCCAAGGAACAAATATATTACAGTAAAGTTCTCATTATAAAGTTGCACAAATTTTTATGTTAAACGTTAAAGAGTTTCTATGAAAAAGCGGAAGTTGTTTACTGTTGACTCCTGATATAAAACAGCAGGTAGAAACCTAATGTAGAAATCTGAAGTTAGAGAAATCCTTTGGCAGCATGTTCAGTTACAATCAGGCCTTAAAAATAAATATGATAATGTATAGAAGTATGAAGAGAAAAAAAAACAGATCCTATTAACACCAAACCCCGCTAAATACACTATTCGAATAATAATTCAATTATTTTACACTATCTACAAGTTGCATATCACAGAATTGGGAATAGAAGAGATGACAGAGTGACAAATCCTGCTTTTATAAAATTTCAGGCTTAAACAGTATGCATATATGTAGCTTATAGAAAATCTCAGACAAATGAGTATGTACATTATTTATATTTAATAATTAACTGAACAGAACCAAATCACATCTGTCTAGCCATTTCAAAGATGTTCAATATTTCTGCTGGACCAAAGTTTTGAATCCAATAAAAATACCCACGTTAACCTCAATTTACTAACAACCACAGAGGGGCTATGTGAGTGACAGCAAGGTTTAGTCTGACTACAGACCAACTTGGAACAAAGTAAACTCTTACCAAAAAAAAAAATAAATCTCCAAACAATAAGAATTTTGAACAGCAGCATTGAAATTAAAGTTTTTTCTTAAAGGGCACAAGGAACAAGTTATCAAAATTCTTCAGGATTGCAACACGTGTTATTTATACTAAGCTACTTCAAGGGGAAGGGTGAAGACAAATTAAAGTCATGTCAAAAGAACATGTCCAAAAGTCACATCAAAAGGACAAAAGCTTCCTTCCAATTGCACAAACTTAAATTAAATGATATAACGAGCAGGTACTGAGTACCTTATTGCATAAGCATGAGGCTGCAGATGAATAAGGTCATGATACCAAGTAATTAAAATGTAAAAGAAATGGGGGTGGCGCTGAGTGAGGGGTGGTTTTTATTACTCAACAACAGCCTAAAATCTGATCCTTCTCATTTGGCAGAAGATTTACACACCAAACAGACTTATTTAGACATCTGGGAGCTTCATGCATTTAATCAAGATGTTTTTATCAGTGATTTGCTTCCATTCTTTTCCCAATCTAAAGGTTATTACTCATTATACAATTGTTAAAATAGGTATAAACATGACAGTGCTGAAGTGAGTAGGTAAATCAGAGGAGAACAAAGTGATTTGTTTGCAGAGGTTGAAACAATAAAAGAAAAATCCCACATTCCTGAAAGAGAATTCAGCTCATCTGCTCCTCTTCTACAAACCCCACCCATTAAAAAAGTGCATCAGGGAAGAAATTCTTGGATTTCTTTTCTCAGCCACCAAATGCTACAGTTCCCCAGTTCCAAGGCAGTTCCTTTTCTGATGACGTGTCCCTCACTCTCAATACACAACTGCTCCTGTATTAAGTGAGGAGCACAGTCCCACTCAGCAGGCACATCAATCTGCCTATACACACACTGTGTTAAATACTCCTTTTCCAAAAGCTGTAAGGATTCCTCTTGACTGCAACCAGGCGTGGAAATGGTGGCAGAGAAAGGAAATCCAAGAGGCAAGAACCCCCTGGTCCCATAAAGACAATTCCTGTTCCACCCAGCTCCTCATTGGAATGGGAACAAGGCAGATTCTCACAGTCTTAAGCATCAAACATTCTTGAGCCCCTCCTTTACCACAAGGAACTACAATACTCCTTCACTTCTAAATACATCCAAAAAGGAAAAGAGATTCTGTACAAGTTTGTGGCCCAGCACCTTGTATCCAGAGTGCCCAGAGTCAGCTGGGAGAACACCATCCCTTGCCTGTGCTTCCAGAGGAGCCTTGTGCTCGCAGAACCACCTCTGCCAAAAGACACAACCAAGTTCTAGCCAAACCCCACGCGTTTGCCAGAGAAACACATCAGGTCGTCTCTGGAGTTTCCCAAAATCTAATAGGCAGCACTGTAAAGACCTCATTTTTCCTATTTCTGCAGGTACATGTTCCTCACTGTCACAACATCAAATCATTTTCTCTTCCAGCTCTTGTCTGCTGAACTCGTGCAGGTGTCCCAGTGGCGCAGCGCACGTCAGACTGTAAAGGTGGCTACAGCAGTGCAGGGGAGGTCTAACTCAGCAGAGATGCTCTACAGCCACTTGGGAGGACACATTATAGTAAGGTACCAGAGGAATGTACGAGAGCGATGAGAGGAGCATACAAGAGCAACGTGTAACAGTGACTAAGCATCCTCAAGTTTTCATAAAGACATTTAAAATACAATTATTTTTGGACAATCTTTTAAGATTCACAAGTGGTGTTTCTTGAAACCACTGAAATAAGGGCTCAGAGTAATCTGGAATTATTTGAAACCATCAGCTAATCTAGTTCAAGCTATCTTTATGCAAATGCTTCACAATCAGCTCTGGTGCACATTGTTATTCTGCATAACCCTAATGCAGTAAGTTGGGTTATTTGAAAGGAAAATGTATTTTGATATCTGTGACAGGTATGCACAAAAATCATTAGGTCAGGCAACCTTTAATCATTAATTCAGAAAGACGAGCTGGTGGGTTTTTAAAGGAGAGGCTGTCGGTGGTAATTTGTTTGTTGCGGTAGAATGGAATGAGCAGGAACTGCCACGGGATAACCTGGTCCTTGAGGCAAACTCGCTGTGTCATTCTGGTAAGCTGACATATCCACTGCCATGCCCATCTGCTGCGGGGTGTAAGCAGCTGTGCCGGCAGCTGGAGGAAGGCCGGGGCTCTGGGTCACGTACGTCTGGTTTAACACAGAATCCGGTCCTGGGCTGTAACAAACCAAACCACATCTAATTCTGACAACTTCACGTCTATGGAACTGATAAGCAGGATTTGCAAGGAAGAATATTGCTTAGTCCAAAAGCAACCTGCGTATTTTCAAACTGATCCGACTGAGCATTGTAAGCATCCCAAGAACACACAACCTCTAGACAAAGTTGTAAAATTACCATCAGGAAAAGGGTGATTTAAGAGTTTGCGAAAGCAATACCTTAAATACGCAGCTTGAGTGGGCTGAGTTGCTCCAGAAGAATTTATACTTTGAGGCAGAGACCTCAACTGCCCCATCTGATCAGGTCCTAGGCTATAGCCTGGGGAAATGGTGACTTGGTGAACACCTTGGATCAGGTAGTTTCCACTAGGTGGCTGTACAGGATATGACTGTAAAGAATAATAATAAAAAAACCATTGTATACCGTTTATTTTAAATTAAATAGCAGCAAAGATGGCACAGAATAGCATTCGGGTTCAAAGGCTGAATGAACAGCAATTAATTTCCCCAACAAGGTTTTAAAACCAAGCCATGTAGCTTCTCCTAACACGTTTGAAATCGGCATCCTTGATCCCAGCAGAAAGTCCCTTTCTCAGGAACGCCCTGCGAGCGAGGTCAGTGCTTAATGTCTGAAAGAAGAACCTTCTGTACCATGCACGAGACCCTGCCCCTCCCAGAAACCTCATTTATTTCTCTCTAAATTTGCCTTGTCTTTAAAATGTTCAGCCCTTACGTATTTTCATGCACAGAGCTGAGGAGGAAGATGGGCACCATACAAGATTTTTTAACACATTTTGGGAATTAAACCATAAGAATATTCTAAGACTGTAGCACGACAGAAAAGCAGAATCTTGCTTTTCTGGTTTAAGATAATTCAAGTCTTGACTCAACATCCAGACAGGTGGTCTGAGACCAACTGCCTTTGGGCTTTGGACAGGGCATGGGCACAGAAGGAATGGACAGCTCTGTACCTGGTAACTGTGCTAAGCTCAGCATGGTTAGTGTTACCTTGTCTTTTCCACCACCTGAAGCATACATCTTGGAAGAAACAGTGAACTCCAGTTGCCTTTTCACTTAAATAACTTTTTAACCTTCAAATCCAATGAATTCTCCATCGTTACCAGGAGTTAAGCACACGAAATTACTTTTAACTGACATATTTTCAGATCTAGCAGTTGCTATGGCAACTATTCTTTTCCCACTGAACAATTAACATGAAAGTAAAATTCACTTAAAGTAAAAACACTCATTCTACAAAAAGGATCTTTAAAATCCCTCTTTCTCCTCCATTTTTTGTTTGCTTTAAACATCACCATTGCACATCAGAGATACTGTAAAACAGTTCTGAGCAACTACACCCCCAAACACAACATGTTCATTTCTTAAGGGGGAAAAAGACCTAAAACAAAACCAGTGTTTCTATATTTAGAAAAAGTACACTGCACTCCTCATTAATCTGCTAATATTAAAGTTCACTCACATCCCCACTACCAGGGAAGATAACATTTTACTGAGGACATGACTCACAGGCAGAATATCCACCAAGCTGCTGAAACACACAGTTCTAACTGTAAAAAAATTAATCACGGAAGGAACCTTTCTGTACTTTCAGTACTGTAGCTTTCTGTTAATTAGAGCAAAACTAACAGATACACCTTATTGTACAAGCAGGTAACTGCAACCTGAAGTGCTCTGTTCTAGTGCATAAATGGTGTTTTATTCTGAAGGCTATAAAAAGTCACCAGGCAGTATCAGATTGTTCGTAGGCTCGCAGGAAAGTGTACACTTCATTTTCACTGTCATCTTTTTAAATAGAAATCTATATTAGGAAAGTCTCTATTTCCAGAAAGGAGTACTGACCTGCACTGAGACACCAGAAGATGTAGGTGGGTATTGTGCAGGATGGTGGAGTTTGGAGTAGGCCGAATACAGCGGTGTTTCATTCATCAGTTTGTTATAGAGCTCCAGAGCTTCTAGAACTTTCACATTCAATTCAGATAATTCTGAATGTTTTCTGTTTCAAAGCAAATACATGCAAATGTTAAGTTTCTCTATGATATCATAGAATCACAGAATGGTTTGGGTGTGAAGGGACCTCAAAGCTCCTCTGGTTCCACCCCCCTGCCATGGCAGGGACACCTCCCACCAGCCCAGGTTGCTCCCAGCCCCATCCAACCTGGCCTGGAACACTGCCAGGGAGGGGGCAGCCACAGCTTCTCTGGGCACCCTGGGCCAGGGTCTCACCGCCCTCATGGCCAAGAATTTCTGCCTAATATCTCAATCTCCCCTCTTCCATTTTAAAGCCCTCAACCCTTGTCCTATCACTCCATGCCCTTGTCCAAAGTCCCTCCCCAGCTTTCTTGCAGGCCCCCTTCAGGTACTGGACATCTAGTGGTAGAGTGTAAAAAAAAGAAGAGTGGTTCATTAAACATCTTTGAATATATAAAGAAAAAAAACCTTACAAGGTAGATGCTCAATTTCTTTCACATCTAAATTATAAAACTGCCATTGTGTTTCTTACACCATTGGGACTGGAAGGAGAGTCCAAGTAGCAAACAACTATTCTTCCCTAGCTACAATAAGGCAAGCAACTCCACAGGTGTTAGTTACCTTTCCTTTTCACCCTCAACTATCCCTAGGAGTCTGAGGGGGAAGAGGTGTGGGTAGCATTGAATAGATTTTCCTGTCATGGAGGATAGTCAGAAGCAGACTGAAGATACCAAGCTCCAGACAGAGTGTAAAAGGCTACAGTCAAAAAGTGCCAATAGAAAATGTTCCCAGTAAGTTTTGGAGAGCAGCAGTCAAATCTTAGTACACACACTTGGACCTCAGTACCTAAGTGTTAAAAAATAAGGGCAGAATTGTCAAAATTTCTTTCTTGCAAGATTTTCTAGCTTGGGAGATGAAAGAGAAAGTACCAAAAAAATTAATACAACTGCACAATTTAAAGTAAATCATAGTAAGTAACACAGAAGTGACATTAGGGCTCACCTGTCTATCTCTTCTAGTTTTTCATCTATCATCGGACCCATCTGTTGACAAATATCTGTGAAGACAGAAGTGTCAAGGGAGTCAGTGTCTTGCACAATTAAAAGTTTAAATGCAGCCCAAAAAATTTATGCAAGTACACTAAAACAGCAGATGAAATTGGAGAGTGCACCTTAGTTGTGTGTCCCACTCCCCCAGCCCAACCAGACTGTGAAAACACTTTGGTTATTCTGCTTTGTCATCCTCTCTCCTCTTCCCCTCGGCCCTCTCAAACAAAAGACTCCTGATAAAACACATAGTTATGCAAATCACTCCACTCAACATGGAGCTGGCTTGGTAGCTATTAGAAAACCCAGTTACACATCTAGCCCCACGTTCCCACTGTGATATAAGCTATTCTACCTCACACTATTAGTACAGACCAGTTTCTCTAAGCTTAAAATAAACGCAAAAGAATTACCAGCCCACTCCACAAAAGGTAATTGTGAGAAGAAATACAAGCACTAGCTAACTTAGTGCTCAAAGTACCTTCTGAGTCTAGAAGATCTGGAGAATCAAGCTTTAAATCTGTAGGATCTATACTCTGGAGTACCTGCAGTGTTTTATCCATCTTATCCTGAAGAGTGAAGAGAAGAACAGTGATTTCTGAAGCATGGCAGAGACTGTTTTATTTTTCCAAACTAAGAAAAAAGTTCTTTATATAAAAGTAATCATCCTTTAACATTCAGTAACAAAAGAATGTTTCACCCAATGCAGAATCTCATCAATTTTTTATATTGAAAGTGACTGCATACCTCATCTATATAAACTGGCTCAGGTTCTGCTTTCTTTATTTCTTCTGGAGCATCCTCAGGAACAGGATTTTTATCCACAGTTGCTGAAAGAACAAACAAGAGTTTCTTTTCTGCAGCTGTGTTACTATGCTAACTCAATATACACAGTTTGGCCTTGCTTGCCATCAGGTCTTTCAATGAGAGGGAAACCT
Organism: Podargus strigoides; assembly: GCA_028020825.1. NCBI lineage: Eukaryota > Metazoa > Chordata > Aves > Caprimulgiformes > Podargidae > Podargus > Podargus strigoides. Next base: position 1,680,620 of record CM051625.1, on the reverse strand, counting down.
GAGGAAGTACTTCAAGCAGTGATGCACTCAGGAGAAAGGAAAACGGGTTTGCCTAGAAAACATTCTGACAGGCTGCTTCCTTTGGGCTGTTCGCTTGACTCTGAACCCATGCCCAGCAAGGGAAAGACTCCTGAGTCACACCAGCATCCAAACCCAGCTCCAACATACGTACAGTTGCTTTCAGCCAAGTCGTAAGCGTTCAGATTTATTTTGGTATCGTGGGCATGAATAAAGCTAACAATGTGATTCTTACAAATCACCAATATGGGTATGAATGTTAATCCATGCCAGGTCTGATGTCTGAAAAGAGACTCTGACATTTTAAAGTGGCAAGTTACTGGATTCAAATGTAACACGTTACTGACAAAGAATTATGGTAAACTGAACTGAGCTTCTCTAACAGGGCAAAGGTAACAACTTAGAAGAGAATCGGAAGATAGAAATTGTTAAAGTGAGCTACAGCAGTGGTATATGCTTGCTTGATGTTTGAAACAAGGGCAGGATGTCTCTCTCAATTCTTTCCTTGGGCTGATTTCAGGAAATTATTTTGCTGATGGCTTAATTAGTAGTTCTACCATAGCCCACCTCTGTATCTGTCAGCTTTAGTAGCTAGCTTACCTGCCTCAGGTTCCACAGTTAAGTCAGAAGTCACAAAATTAGATGGAAACAGTCCCACTCCTCTGTGATTTTCACCTTTCCACCAATTGGTGTCACTGGGGAAATAAAAGATGTATTACAAAACTGTGAACACTAATGCTTAGTGTCAGTATTTGGGGCTTTTGACAGAAAATCTGTGATATCTGATACACTTTTTGCCTGTGTATCTGACAACAAAGGCAAAGGAGAAGGTTTGTAGAGATTAGCAGCAAAGCCAGAGACAGGAGCTGGGGCAGAGGGGTGGGGAGGAGAAGAAGGATCAGGGGAAGTAAAATCACTCAAAATTGAGCACAATTCTAATTCGTTAGACTGATCAGATGATAGCCTATTATAGCTTCATCTGAAAGTTTACAAGAAGTACACAAGTGGGGACTAACATGAGAAGTATAATTGATCTGTCACAGTCTATTTAATTAGAACAGCATTAGCAGGGCAGAAGTTCTGCTTCTTATCACCGTTGCCCCAATGATAGCTAACAACAATAATTATCTTCAATATTTGTTCTTCAGTTTTATTCTTAGCAAATGTGATGCTTGAGAGCCAGAGATTTAACTATTTCTGGAAGAAGTTGGAATTTAGCACTGTAATGCATATGTATATTCTTCTGGCATGCCTTACAACCAACTGACATTTATCTTCAAAACCACAAACAAACTGGGCCGACACCACAGAATGAAATACCCAACATCATACAGTGAGGTTGTCCCTGCACCAAAAGTGACTTGAGGTCAAAACCTTAAGGCACAGGAAGAGTAGTGGAAGATAAAGGCATTTGAGGGAGGTCAGAGTGATGATATACATTTCTGTGAGGGGGAAAAAAACATCAGAGGAAAAATTTGCTGTCCTAAGAAAACAACAGTTCTGGAATAAAGGCACCTTCGTTTGAGTATTTTATACCTGTCATCCAAAACAAAAATAATTTCTCCACTTTTAAAGGTGAGCTCATTGTCCTCAACAGCTTCAAAGTCATACAGAGCTCGCACCTTCCTTGAGTTCTGATTGTTTTGCTGAATTTCTGCAGACGGGTACAAGGATTTAGTTTCCATTTGTTGCTGTTTCTGCTCTTGCAAAGACAATTCGATAGCTGTCATCAGGAGAGAGAAGAAAAAGTTTGTATATTTTATCCCTGTATACAAAGGCAGTTTGCTTTCCTATTAGAAACTCGATCTATATCTGCTCCTCTAATATTTAAATTCAAAATCTTTGCTCCAAACTACTAGCTGTATTTCACATTTCAACAGCTTTACTGTGCCCTGCCACAGGATTAAAAGACAGGATGTAATCATGCACAAGTTATGGAACACTTGAAAAAACCCTTAAAAAACTTTTCAAGGTACAGCTCACTACTTGAAGCAGTGCACGCACTACTAATGTCAGTAGCATCATCAGAAATATGGATAAATTCTTCACTGTGACATCTGAACAACAGTAGCTACACACAAGAAAGAGGAAAAAGAATAAAACATTTAAATGTTCTGATTTTTTTGAAGCATCAAGACAACGGCTAAATTAAAATGTGTGGGTGCAGAAGGGGAGAGACCAAGCTCTGTGGAGGGAAAGCAGTCACCAACCAGTGCTAACGAGTATGTGATGGGGAAGAATGTATCTTACCCCAGCTCCTCACCTGTGAGGAAAGCACCTTCATACCCTTTTGAATGATACAGTGCATTAGTTCCCAGCCTGCTGTGCCCTTGTTGTCAATTCTGTGCAGCAGAACAGAGTATAACTTCCCACTTCCATGCATTTTAACACAACTTTAGAGCACAAGTCTGACCCAAGCCTGTGACTAGCAATTTACCTTTAGCTATATCTTCATCTTCCTTGTTTTTACTTAATGATGAACCATTCTTAGCAGCATTTGTGGTAGCCTGCAAATGTATTAACAACAGAGTAAGTTCAGGTTACAAATGAATAAGCAAGCTCAATGATTGTATACTTTTAAGAATTAGTAATAAGTTGTTCCTGGTTAACTGCCTTACTGTAGTGGACTTGCTGGAAAGGGAGATCTCTTGCCCTGTCAGAGCAAAAAGCCACCCTCTGTCTCTGCTGGTGGGACAGTGGGAAGGAAGAGCAAATGTATATCAAGTTGGGAGCTGCTGACTTAAATAATACGAGTCTCCACAACAGCATATAGTGTAATCATTCTTAGAGTTTTCATTCTGACAAGGAATTCTTCCTGCACAAACCTAGTTTCCAATACTAGCTGTGTCTATCACTTACCAATGGTCCTAGAAAACAATTTTGTACAAGTGTACCAAATCCTAATAAACCTCAGCTTTGCTTGCTTAAAGTGTATGAGGTAAAAACATCAGGATGTCATTTTACTTGTATTTGTAGGAAAGGAAGCATAACTGGTTGCCAGTACTCTAGAGCTTCCATGTTTCTGCCATATGTTTTAACACATACCCTAGATTTAGAAGTGAAAACACCTTTGTGGAAGAAGGCAAAATTGTAAAAGTAAAAAAAGACCCTCTGTGTTTAATACAGAGAAAAGTAAACTTCATGTAAGGAATACGCAGTAGAAGCTGCAGTTCCAATTTTCAGGACTGATCTTTACCTGACTCATAATTAACATGAAAATATTTAGAAGCATCAATAATAAAGCATAGAAAAAACCCCACACCTGTCATCCTATCTGCCAGCTAGAAGATTAGGCATAATACAGCACCAGAAGGAAAATACAAAGGGTGAGGTTAGGGACTGGAGCACCCCACCTACTGCAGAGCCAGGACAATTCCTCGTGTGGACAGGTAACTGCATGAACAAGAAACGGGGACTTGGAAAAGGAAAGCATAGCACAGATCATCTTCAAAAATGTCTCCATCCCAGACTCTGCTCTTTGTTTCGTGAGGCTCTGTGAAGAAAAGTGAAGGTATGTGCTCCATGTCAGCAATTAGAACCATGAAACACCAAGTACAAAGCGTGGGTGCAGAATTGCTTCGATTTAAGGTGGTGACAGCTCAGTGAAGCTCTAAAAATGATTGGAAGAAAAGAAGGCTCTAAAATGAAACAACTCATAAGGGCATCATGAACTAGCCTTTAGTCTGCTCCTATCTTTCTTAGGAAGGCAAGGCCACTGCCAGGACCAGTGAGCCAAACAGTACTGTGCATCCCAAAGCAGCTTTTACCTGCGATCCAGCTGCAGGAAAAGTGACACCTTCTTCTTTTAAAGATTTAATAGTTGCAGATATTAAGCTACACTGTGGGTCTTTCTGAAATTCTTCTGACCACTCCACCATGAGAGTTTTTAACTTTTCACAAACTTTTGGATGAGCCTAGAAGACAAAAATTGCATGAAAGGGTACCTCAAAATGAACAGAAACACTTGTTCCCTCTCAGTAAAACTTTGTTACCACAACCATTTTATTATAAAACCATTTTACTATATTCTTAATCATCAATAATTGTCTTAAAAAAATTTGGAAGACAGAGCCTAGAATATATGGTCTTTTATACACTGATTCTGATATTACAGGTAACATGGATAGCTTTTAGAGCATCATCTTTTCGTTGGAAAGCTGGCATTGCCATTCCCAACACCATTACCTCAAGGCAGCGACAGACTGCAGGGAGTTCAGACTTCCCTGATCCTACCAAACAGCTTATTTAAATAACAGGTTATTTAAAATGAGGGCTCCTTCAACCTTACAGCAATCCTCTGAGACAAATTCTCTTGCACAGCCAAAGCTTAGATCTTGCAGGCAGTTCACCTCCCTATACTGCTGTTATTTTAAGAGTCAGCTTTAGGTGGTTAAGGAAAAAGACTGACAAACTTTTTGACTTTTCAAATCACACACACAGAATAGCCTAGGTTGGAAAAGACCTTTAAGATGGAGTCCAACCATTAACCTAACACTGACATACTATACTATATCCCTGAGGACTATGTCAACCATGTTTCCACCTCAATAGTTTTGGAGAGATTCAAACTATCTACCACACTTACCCAACTATTCTCTACACTAGTCACCCTGCATTTTACCTCCATTTTCTCTTCATTACTTCTAATTTGTATTGTTATACTCCTCCCAACCACCTAAGTTTGTCTTGTAGGGAAAGACAGTATCTTATATCAGACCATACCCCTTCTCTACCTTTTATGCTCTTTGCTTTCTTCTCATATGCCAGAAGACATTTCCCCCTGTTGACCTCTCAAATGACAGAAACTCACAAAAACCTGCTCTTTGTTCCATCTCTGTGTATATGTATATGTATATATATATATATATATATATATATACACACACATATGTATGTCTCCTCATTTCAGGTACTCCCACAAAACTGAATTACACATTATGTAGCAGCTCATGGTACAGTTTATACTATCAGGTCTTGAGTTAGGAACTGAAGTGCAGGAATAGTTTGGTAAAGGAAGAGACTTGCTTGGAGTGGGGGCAAACCAAGATCAAGGTCACACTCTGCCTGCAGTTCCCCTGGCTCCCCCATTCTTCTCTAGCCTCTCACATGAAATAGCCTCTACAGCTCCCCTTCATCCACTGGACTTATAGCTACTCTAAATCCACACAGGATCACTGATTTCATTCAACACTGCAAACGTTATATGCTAACAACCTCACCCAAAGTGATAATCTACCTTCAGAAAAGCAGGTCAGAGTTAGGTATTACTCTAGTGTATGTCTAAAGAATACCCTTCAGAGTATGCCTCAGTAACATCAAACAGCCACTGCTGCTAATCCTGTGATCATGTAACAGCCTTAAAAAAATTACTGGAGCAAAAAAGAGCAACTCTTCAGTAGAGCAGCTAATATATATGAAGGTCATGCCAACACTGTGAGGGCAAAACATGGACCAAAGCACTTGAGATTCCATATACTTTCTGGTTCTGCTGACAGTCGATTAAAAGACTGCAGTTTGAACCCAAAGCATCCAAACTAACCTCAGGATACCCCGCTGGTGACTGAGTTCTGAGGCTGCTGGGCTCACCTACACCTGCTTCACTCGGCTTGCCTGGATGACAGCCTGGGAGTGCACAAATGCAGTGCACAGCCAAGATTTCTCACGTGAGTGTAGTTCAGATCACGTTGTAAGGCTGTGCCTCACGTGTACACATATGCTGAACAGTAAGAACGCTGACAAGTTTGGGCTCAGGCATGCACTTAATTGAAAGGAGGAGATGCAGCTTGATAGGCTCAGTATCAGCACAAAGACGTTTGTTACACTTGTCTGAACTGATTTTCTTTTGGAGTAAGGGAGGAAGTACAATTTTATCTGCCCTCTGAAGATTGTTCCTCCAAGTGGGCCAGGACCAGGGGTAAAACAAGTGTTTCCCAACAAAATTATGCTCCAATAGACCATTCTTTAGTGGGATTAAAGGTCTGTTTTTACGTCCACAAGTGCTGTCAGACCATGAAGGTCAATGTTCTATTTCAGAATGGACCACGGCTAATGAGAACAAAGGGGAGGACTTTAAGACCTATTTTTCCATACAAAGCAAGAAGCAGAAGAGCTGTGAACTCATTTTGCTTCCCAGCAATTTTATTAGTTTCCTTAATTGCTTTGCTCTACCTCTGATGATTCCAGGCCTCCCATACATTTGAAGACTAACTTCTTTTTAACCCATTAGTCATTTTTGTCTTCAACTGGAGCAGTAATTAGGGGAAAGCTGGTTTTGCTTATTCAATTCATTACATCCAGCTTTAGATCACATCAGCTGCTTGACCCTAACCATTTAGGTCTTCCTTTCTTGGTTACCTCCTCATTCAGCATTCTGAGAATCTCTGAAAACTAAGGAAGTTGTCTCAAGACTTAAACTACCTTTTTACAAGGAAAAGGATAATCTTTCTCACAGTTTTCCCTTTGAGCTTCAGCCCATAAAAACTCTCTCCAAAAAAAAGCTGCCTTCACCATTATCAAATTAATTGAACTTAAGAAGAGCCACAGACTTTAACTAAAATTGCTCATGTGATTTCATAAAAATTTGGAGTAGGTATTATCAGCCTGTCACTTCCTTAAACCATTATATTTTCAGAGTAAACATCAAAGTACACGAATTTCAGTGATAAGACAAACAGCCAGCAGTATCTGAAATTGCACCAAAGATGCATACAAACTAGAACATTAGTTTTGCCAATTCTTTGCTATGCTGAGGCAAAGCAAAGCAGTTACCAGAATAATTCTCCCCCAGTACTTAAGGTTAGTAAAAAAAATTACCTTGTTTATTATACTTCGAGCTTCACTAGCAAAATCACGAGAACATACTTCTAAGTGAAATACTTTCCCACAGTTTGATACACAGGCTCCTAAAAGCTGACAAGAGAAACACAGTTGTGAAAATGTATGGCAACAATGAAAAGGATACAAAATAAAAGCACACTTGAAAAGAGTTACATTTAATCCTCTGTCTAGCATACACTCACATACTGACTTCTACTGAGGGCATATAAAGGTATGAATTGATCAGTACACACTTAATAGCTGCATTACATAGAAGAATACAAAGTGTTTTGAAAATAGCAACAGTCTACTCACTGTAAGTGCTTGCAAAGCCACATGGGGAACTTTATGATTTACTCTCTTCATGATGGCTTTAAGGCAATCCTTTGCTCTGAAAAACAAAGAAACTATTAGTGATAAATGTGACTGATGTGATCTGCAGAATGAATGATAGCAGATAATCAAGTTGAGTAAATAATCAAAACTGGGTTTATTGGGAAAAAAGTAACCTAACCTAGACTTTTCTCAGAGCTAGCCAGGAAAAAAATCATTTAACAACTTACTAGCTCTTATATGTGTATTGGATTGGAATAGACTCCATTTTTACACTGGCATTTCATATTAATTTCCATAAAACTGCTGACAGGACATAAAGGGAGCAATTGCAATTAAGTTGAGGAAATGGATTTGAAATAGACAATGAAAGAAATGTCTACATAAAAAAAAAGAATGAGGAGCAGTGATGATTAAATGAATGGTTATTTTACTGGCTACTCTAAAGAGTCTCTGTAGACTTAATTTAAACATTCAGCTCACAGGTTGTCAGCTCTTGGATCCCATTTTCGAGACACTAAGGACACATTAAGACTTTACAATTCACTGCAGCAAAATCAGAGAAGTATAGAATAATGATTAGCACTCTAAATGTTACTCTGCTAAGGAGTCTCATACTTCAAATGAGCATTGACAGCATGCACGAGCTACATGGGCTGAGGCATACATAAGGCTTCAGTAACACCCTCTAAAACCATGAACTCTTGAACCCCCTAAAAACATGAAATCTCTGTGTAAAGAGCTGATGCAGTATCTTTACAACTAATATCACTTGCAGTATAGTTGAGCTGCTATACTCTCAAAGCACAGACATGTCTCTGCTCCGTGCCACCTGGTGATCTCAGCTTGCACAATCTGTGCTCTTTGCCACGAAGGCTCTGGTTCCCTGGTCACTCTAGGCAGGTACAAGCGAAAGCCACTGATGAAAGCAGTGGACCAAACACCTACTGTCCCCGTCCTGTGGCAGTGCTGTCCCCTTCCCTTCCTGACTGAGGCTCAGGCAGTCATGCAGTGCCTGGATCAAGGAACAGACCTGGCTGAGCACATTAGTTTTCAGCCAGATCACTGTCAAGATCAGGTTCACCATCACACAAGGGGCCAGAGGAAATATTTGACAATCATCTTGAATGCAAATTCTCTCCCCTGACAATTTCAAGTCATCATGGAATTGCAGCCTTAGGCAAAGCTTAAAAAAAGCCTGTGCAGAAACGAAACCAAAACTGTTTTCCTGCTAACTTTACAAGAGAGGTTTGTTTCAATGTACTGTGTATACAGTAGTGACAAAGAGTTTATGCCACTGTATAAACAAGATAATACACTGCATCTACATTCACATTTTGGTTCAGAGCAGTAGTCTGGTTTTGAAACAAATCCCCTGATCGTTCCCACATGTTGCACATTTAGTTCACAGTGGAGTTTCGTGCGTGCAAATTAATTTCCTTTAGGAAGAAACTGAGCCAGAAGCTCCTCTGTGCACACCACATGTGCTCCAGCCTCTAAGGGAGCCACGAGAGTCAGAGCCAGTGACAGGACCTGCATACAAACTTGCACCAGTGCTGGTGTGGATAATAAATTTAGGAGAAGTGATTAAATCTGTTCTGAAAGAGGAAAAAAAGCCAAACACCCTGAGCTGCAAACTGAATGGATGTAGCAGCTTCAGTAGCAACTACTCTGGTTTAGTACTCCAGCCCTATTGTTCTAAGTCACTTGGTGATGCACACAGAGCCAGAGAAGCACGGTTTCAGTCCCAACACCGAGTACGTTTGGTCACAGTTAATATACAAACAATCCAACAAAGTCAACATACTTGTTGTTAAACTAAATATTTGCTTAAAGGTAGGCAACAATATTTATTGTTTTCAGAGGATGGCTCTCAGTGAAGGGCAGGAGGGAAGAAAACTACACAAAATTCAAGTAAAATATGCTAGCAGTAGTGGCATTTAAAATTCAAATTTAGGATTTTATTGTATATATGAAAATATATATTAACATTTAATTACATATAGAGCGAGTTATATATTTTGCATGTGTGATTAAAAAAGAAAACCTCTCAATTTTTACAATCTCCCCTCCTCCAAAACAAGTACATTTAAAGCAGCTCCCTCTACAACAGTCTTTTGGCACTAAAAAAAATAATAGATTTTTAAGAAAGGACTCAAAGGACATTCAGTACTTTTTTTCTCCAGGACTAAAGATTCCTAGATTGAATAGATTTGCTATTCTTCCCTGGTATTATAACACCACACTTTCTCAGTGTCATAATCTTAAACGTTACATGTAACAGATAAAAGTTCTAAGACCACTGAAGAATTCAGCCTATGCACTAATTCAGGTTTACTTCAAAATTTAAAAGATGTTGTCACTCAAGATCACCTTAAAATCCAGCAAACATTTTTGGCCATTATAGGATCACTGAGCTACCACTTACTTTTCAGTATTACCACTCAGGCTAAAACTGATCCAAATCGATCTGTGTTTTGATGCCCATTTTTTCCCTTCTCTCCTCCATCAGTCCTGTTCTTCCTAATGAATAAACACAGCCAAATTTCTCACCCTAAAGAGCTAACTGTCCTAGCCAGATAATTTTCTGCAAAGAAACTAGTTCACTTTTTTCCTACTGGCACGATTGCTTCTCGAAATTTATGCAAGATCATTAAATATGAATAACTTGTTCTCCTGTGCAAAACTCCATAAAAATTGGAATGCACTCAGCATCTACAAATTGCTCTACTAGAAATCCTGTTGGAACATTTCTTTCAAAGAATTTTGAAGCCAGCTACATATATCTGTAGAGCCTGCAGAAGTGTCAGATGAGTGGTGGTTTTTGCACCGCTACGATGAGCATTTCATGACACGTTCTCTCCGAAACAGTATTCTTCACCTGAACATAAGAGACATGTTGGAACAGAGACAGAGCTTACCCATTAGGAGTACTTCCAACTTTGTCACATATATCCATAATAAGACCCCAGTCCTCACTGGTGTTATATTCATTTGTAGCTTTTTCTATAAAGAAAAAAAAAAGATTGATGAAGTGTAATACCCTATTATGTTCAGATTCTAGTCCACACTTACTCAGCCAAAAAAAAAGAGACTCCAAGTACAAAATACTGAGAGGCAGTGTCTTCTACAGATTAGCACTAATTCTTCCTATCTTGTAAAGCATTACGTGCAGTTTTCAGCACTGGATTAACAGATGTGATAAGTATTTAAAGGTTCCAAAACTAAAACCAACTCTTCAAGTGTAATGTTGTAAACGATGAAAAAGCAACTGCTTCTCTACAGTTTGTTTAGTTACTCCAGGTTTAAGCCATAGCCTGAGTTTACAGTTTGCTCAGGGTCGCCTAACATTTGCATGTCATTAAATATTTCCCATGCATGTCCCAAGAAAACAACTCTTTAGGATTCCAAAGGAAACCATCTCCTCACTCAACACACTTATTAACATAACTATTTTCTACTAGAGTTTCCAGGCAATCTAAACACCACAGCAAGTGTTGACAGAAATAAATGGCATGGAAGGATTAATAAGGAACACAGAAGGGGGCAAAAAAAACCAGACTGCTCTGTCGAAAGAATGTAGCCTTAATTAATATTTGCAGCATATCATTCTATATATTAACTCATAAGGCTTAATGTCATTTATTTGTGCTTTCCTTTGAAGCTTTTATTAGAACCAGGTTATATTAATCACAGGTAAATATTACAGTTCTATTAACACAGCTTATAAACAGGAAATTCAATATTTTATACCTTGCATTTGCTGCCTTTGGATTTAATTTTAACCTGCCAATTTCATCTTTTAACTAAATTCAAAGATAAGTGCTTTTAGATTTTCACATTACATAGGAATCCCATCAGAATGCACTTCATAATCATGGCAGTATCATAATAAGTACTTCTACAGGATTTTAGTACGAGAAGCCACTAAATCCCCTCTAAAGACTATTTAGTAGATTAAAGCAGACCATAATGGTCACTCATGATTAATGTGACCGTGTTCTGTGATAGCAGCTGTTCCAAAATGGCAAGGTTTGCTGACAACAATACTACCACAGGATAAACCCAAATTCATGTGTGCAATTAAGCATCTTCTCTGATAATCAGCTTCACCACTTAGTTTTGCAGTCAAAAGTTGCAACAATACTTGGGCTGGCTCAGCAGAATGGTTTCCAGACAGAAAACGCAAGCAGAGCAGCCAACAGTGCCCCTAAAAAACCCTTTTATGAGAGATGTAAAAGCAGCCCAAGAAGGAGGAATGGAAATTTGCAGTTTTGGGCATAGGATATCTTCACAAGCTCAGACTATTTAAGGGAAGCAAATACTCTTAACAGCACAAACCTTACAAACTCACCCAGAATGGGTAGAAGTATTAAGCTTTAAGTTTTTAGGAGACTAACACAAAATTCAATGCTTGTTCTTGAAAATAAATGAGCATCTACAATTTTAAACACTTTATCACTCAATTTATTTAAAAAAAATCAAACCAAAGCAACCCCCCCTCCGTACATTTCCTGGGTACACAAGTACTGAACCACCCCAAAAGAACAGCACAACGCAGTGTTTGGTGCACACAGTTTCAGCCTCGTGTTCCCTATCAAGCTCTGCCAGCTAAAACTGCCTTTGAAAAGCGTCGCCTTGCCCGTCTCCATCCCCAGAGGTGTGAATCCTCCCATCAAAACTTGTCAGTCAAATTAATCCATCTCCTCCAACGACAGCAGCCATGGGTTATGCATATAAAGCCAGCCCTCCAATGCCTATAAAACAGGCTGAGCACATTATTTAATAGCACTGCCTGGTGTCACCCTGAGCTGAAACCCATCTCTCCCCTTAAAATGGGAAATAAATCAATTCAGGTCATTTACTTTGGAAGAAGTGATTTAAAAAAAACCCACCCTATAATTGCATCCACAAAATACATATAAAATGCTTTGAGAAGACCTACCTAGTCGATTCACTAGTAAAAAGCACTCCAAAATATCACAGCGAAGAAACAAACTGAAATAGATACTCTGATATAAAAATACGTAGGAAATTTAGAATTACTTTGCTTGTTTACAAGCCAGTCAAATGCAGGCTTGTAAAGTGACCCTGCTGTGTAAATTCTGCAAAGCCACACACCTCTCTTTGTACGTGCTGTCATGTAGATCCAAAAAAACAAGATCCCCCCCCAAATTGTGTCAGATAAGGAACAGGGTAAAACAAGGGCAGTGGTGCAGCTCTGTGGGGCTCCTTCAGCCTGCTGGGACCCATCAACAGCTCTCCTCCCTTTATGGTGTTGGTTATGTATAGACACAAATGCCACTTTTGTCCTCTACAAAAACTCGAAAGCACTTGCCAGAGGATATATCGAAGTTTTCCTGGGCTCTTACAGGAAATCACAATCAGCTTTGCCTCCCACGACAGAAGATGCCCCATGCTATCCTGAGCAGCTCTTCCACTGCCAACAGGAAGGCTTCACGTTTACCAGGCTTCACTGAGAAGTTTCCAACCCCACACCTTCTCCACCCTGCAGAAGGGCACAGCTGCCATCCCACTTAGCACACCTCCTCTCCCCCAGCCAGCACATTCGTACATGGAAGCACATCAAATGCAAACTCCCTCCTCTCGTACCTACACAGCCTGTTCTGGAGCGGCCGTGGTCCCGGGGAGGAGATGAAGGCTGCCCTACAGCAAACTCTTACCACTTTTCTTCCTTGCCAGCATGACAAATTTAACAGCATCTGTTTTTTGCTTAACATGAGCTCCAGCTGAAGCATAATCTTGAAGGATAACTACTTCACAGATGCTGAGACATGGACTTAGATCAGAAGAAACAGATGTAGGAGGATGCATTTTCCAAGATTTTTTTCGGTGCTGAAAGAATATAAACTTAAAAAAAAAAATGCTATGACTTATACTCTGTAGTCCTCCAATTAATGAAGGAACACTAGACATGAGCTTACTTCTATGGAAATAAAGATAAAAGCAAAATATGCTGCTTTCTATTGCTGCTTGGTATATTTTTAAAACCTACAAAGAATTAAAAACCCCACAATTAATCATTTTTAACTGGATCAATTCCCCAATCTGATTTGCCATGCAGCTGCACAAAAAACTATGCCAGCACAAGAGAGGAGATCACACTAAAATGAGCAGCTGGGAAGGGGATGGGAACTGTTTACTGGTATTACTGCCAAAAGATGAAACGTTTGTCAAGCTACTGCCTTAAAACACTGTCACCAACTTGTCCAGAAAAGAAGGTAAGGCTTCACCACAGCATGCTGAAATCAACTTTTCAGGACCCTCTACCACACAACGTCCAAAAGGAGAGCTGAACATCACCCTTTCCAGCCTAATCACACTAGTTCTCTTCCCCTTTTTCACAAGAAAGGGGTGGGCAATACACAGAAACAACACTGAAAGACAGGAAAAAAAAAACACTATGAGTGCTGCAACTGGGCAACACGTGGCAATCCTCAAAAGCATCCCTCTTTACATCTTTTCAAACATCACGTCCTCAGTCTCTGAACATCCTGACATAATGTCAAAGATCTGTGTTCACAATTAAGTATGTAACTGCACATTTGCTCTTCCAGGCCTGGAAACATGACACGGAGCTCGCAGCCTCCCTGCCCTGAAGCTTTCACACACTGCCTCTCTATAGGCCTGCAACACACCCCACTTCTGATACACCCCTGAGAATTCTGCAGGTATCAGTAGGATCCATCTATCCTCACAACAGCAAGAAGGAAAACAGCATGAGCAACCCAGGGAATTTTAAAATACCTACATGAACACAAACAGGAGAAAAGAAAGGGAATTGTGAGGACCTCACAGCCCCCAGAATTCCCCAAGCATGATGTGAACACCCCAAAAGTTCAGCAGAAATCTCTGCCAAGGTAACCAACTTGACACTTTGACTCCTACCAAAAGTATAGCACTGTTACACAACACAAACCCCTCACTGAAATCTGTATCCCATTTAACGCAGAGAAGTAGCATTTGACACTGACACAGTGGGATCAGCAGTCCTGGTCCAATGACAGCTCTACCTCTCTGCTGCCCAGCACATACAACCTTCAAACTTGCAAAATAGTTTGTTATTTCAGACCTGAATTCCCTTGAGCCAGGCTTGCCAATGCCAAATAACATACCAGTTTAAAAAAAATATACTAGAACGTAACCTTTTTTTTCCACCTGTGTCAATTTTTAACCTAGAAACAGAGAATAAGCACTCAAGCACTGATTTAGCATGAAGAACTTTTCATTTTAATATGGCACTTGCTAAAGACTGTGATCATTACTTAGAAAATTTTCTAGGGATTGATTCCTCCCCAAAGCTATGCAAAATAAAATCTTGCCTGCACACAAACACTTCCATTTTTACATAAAGCCATTCTACGTATGTAAAACCAGAGTTCATATAGGAAAAGTGAAAACCAAAAGGAACTGAAGACTACTCCAGACTGCTGTTTTCCAGAAGATAAAGCAGAACCACATGGATGAAAACCAGAAGTTTAATCCCATGCACCCTTATTTGTTTACTTTGCCTCTGTAAAGCTTAAGTAGAAAATTCTAGCTTTGATTTAATTAGTGACTGTAGACACGATGACACTCTAGCCATGAGCTGCATTTCCAGTAACTCTGCATGGTCCACTTGGTCCTTGCTGAAGAGATAACCCTACTTGTAATGACCCCAGTGAGCAGCTAAACCCTGTTCATGTCACCCTGGATATTATATTCTAAAAAAATGGAATCAGCAAAGTGGAATATTAAAATAACTTTTTGCAATGTAAATCCAGTTCACTCAGAAGGCTTTTTCTGAGATGGAATTTTTGTTTAAAAAGCAAGTCTGACATTTTGTTTCATGGAGTCAACTGGCCGATAACCCCAGAAGTAAACAATTCCATTTGTCAGTCTGCAAACTACAAGAAAAACCCTGAGAAGACTAAGGAGGGATTAACAGAGCTTTGTACTTTAGAGCCTGGAAAGCACCGAGATGAAAGTTACCAACAGTCCCACATTAAATAACAAAACATCCCTCATAATATAATGAAAAACAAACAAACAAAAAAGCGTGAGGTTATGATATATTAAAAAATAAACAAGGCAGGGCTTGGGGAACAGAGCAGTAACAATCCTGAAAATGAGAAAGAAACGTCAGAAAATTTCAGGCTCAGAATTTAGGAATTTTAATCAGCCAAACCAAGGTACAGCCACAGACTGAAGACTGGGAAATATTGTCCCTACATGTCAAGAAAAAAAGAAACACCTGAATAACACTCAAAAAAAGCTCCAGTCAGCTTATCCTCAAATATCTGCAAGTCTTCAGACCATATGTTGAAGACAATTATTACAGACTGAGAACACAGACTAAGAGGGGGAACATGGTGAATTGTAACCAAAAGCAGCTACTCTTCTAGGCAAGGATATCTGATCAAAGGCTAATCTGACATCAACTGTCTGTCTGGATTGCAGAGAAACATTCCGTAGGGCGCCACGTGCAAGTTATCAGCTACAGTTCTGGGATCACTCTACCAGCAATGTAAAGCACTCTGAGGGTGGGGAGAGTTTACACCCCAAATGCCTCAAAAATCAGTCTTGAAATCAATATCAATCTATCCTGGCTGGCACTCCCAGCAAGGGTAAGGGTCTTGTAGGGAAGCTGGCAGAAAGTTGGAAGGTATCATCGATAAAAGGAAAGGCTAAAATACAATGTAAGGGGAGATGAGATGTAAACCCTTGAGGACTGGAGGAAGAAAAAGGTAACAGTAGGACAAAATGCAAATTCACACAGAGTCAATACAAGATTCTCCTAGAAACAAAGTGCTCAGCAGTTGGAAACAAGAGAACAAGAAGCACACTAAGTTCTAGCAAAGAGGACACAGGCGACCAGGGTAAAGCAGCCACCAAAAGGCAAAGGCAATCCCAGAATGAAAGACGCCAGGTAAATATTTCAGGAAAGCAGAAGGAAATGTGACATGCTATCACAGAAGCTATCAGCGACCCATGATACAGTGTACGATTCTGGATGCCGGTCAAACTACACAGGCAAATACTTCCTACTCCCTTGATCATGTCAACAGTCTTATGCAAGAAGGCAAGCTAAACAAAAGATGAAAGGGAACAGGCTTGCTCTCTATTGAAGGAGCAACGACTTACGAGATGAAGGTTACTCAAGAGGAAGGACAACGCTGGGAAAACAGCAAGTGCACATGAACTAACTATGAATAGATTTGAAGAGGAAATTAAAAAGCTTCTCACACTCCAAAGAACTAAAGTTTTGGAGTAGCCTCTCAATAAGAAAAAACAGATGAAAGAAACCATACTCCTCTCAAACACTTCTGCATAGGTTAATCTGGAGCACTGCAACTCCATACAAAGCAACCACAGCAGATGCCACGGAAGGGAGACTCCGGGCAGCTCAGCTGAAAAGCAAACACATGGATTTAGAACCAAGAAAGCAAAACCCGCTGTGGCAAAGGAAGAGTGTGTCTCTACATTTTATAAAGGTGTCCCAAGAAAAGCACAGTGTTAAATGTATGGTCTGAAGAGCGAGCTGGATCACAAAAGTGGGGTCCTGTTCTTCCCACTCATCTTCGCAGCCACATCCTGCCCCTCTTTTTCTCCACCATTCCACAGCCTTTGCTGAGCTGATTCAAGCCACCAAACTCATCACCTTCACAGATAATCCAACCCATCAGACAAATACCTTCTTCTGGCAAATAAGTCTTCTGCCAAAGAGAGCTCACTCAGCTCAACAGTGAAGAAAAAGAAACAACTGGGTGGATGTGGCCATGGAAAAGGACCTCTCCTTTCCAGCAGCATCAGGCCATCAGCTGGGCTCGACTATTTTCTTGGCATGTACTTTTCTTTTTTTTTTTAAATGAAGGAGAAAACAAAATGTAAAAAAGTTAAAACCTGACAGAAGCATATTACAAGCATAAAAAATCACTCATATAAATACTGCAAGTTAAAGTACAGACTGTCAACATGTGATAATGTGATATTCTGGATGGTCTCATTTACAATGGAATAATATTATTGTTTTTTAAAAGCTACTAATGGCAAACAGAAATTTTTCCTGGCAAAGGGACTGAAAGATTTAGCCTCAATAATTACAAAGTTTCTATTCTCTTGAATTTGTTTCACTCTCATAAGTATGGACAGTTACACTCAGTACACACAAGGCAGACTGCCACTTTTGAAGTACTATAGCCTTGAAGTTCTTGAAGCATTTAGGTCTGTCAAAAAACTGCACAGCTATGAGAGTCCCTAGTTCAAAAAACCTTCACTCATGCAAATACATTCGTTAGAGCTACACGAAAAATAAGTCTGGCAAAGCACACACAAAAATTCGCAAGGGACAGGACGTAACTGGACTAAATTCAATCATAGGTCAACATTAAAAATCTCACGATGGTTTGTGAGAAGATAAAGAAGGGAACGCTTTTATTACACAAACTTTGCAGACACATTAAGAAAACAGTGCAATTTAAACTCAACAAAAATGAGATGGTGTGGGAATAAGGGCACTCATAACAACCTCTTCCACCTGTACACATCCCCAGCCTTGCCAAAAATCCCAAGAATGCCAAATTCCTCTCTTACCTAACATTCCAGTGTAACAAGAAATGTAAATCTGACTCTGCTGTCTACCTTAATTTAATTGCTTTTTCCAGTGCTTCAATTCAGAATGTCTAAAAAAAAAAGAAGAAAAAAAAGCCTAAAGAAGCAACACACCAAACAAGTTTGATGCTCAGGAAAGCACCAGACAGAGCAGAAGCACGAAACAAAACAACTGAGTCATCTCCTTCGCGCTGGCGATGGCACCAGCTCCAGCCAAAGTTGCCTCATAGCCCTGCAATGGGAGGAAACGTCAGTGCAGGTCCGACCTGAACACCTCAAATCCGCCTCTAGATGATGCCTTAGGATCAGGTACCGAGAGGCACACATGGGCTCCTGGTGACGCTAACAGGGATGGGTTTTCACCCTCGAGCTCGACACCAGAATGACAACCTTCACACACCACGCACACCCAGTGCACCCAGCAACTCCACGGGCGAGGCAGGAGGTGACACGGCATCCCACAGACCTGCTGTGAAACTCCAGAAGTTACACAAAACACTTCCTTAACCTACTGAGGGCAAACGGGAGCGGGCAGCGGCTGAGGCCGCCGGGCCGAGCACCCCACCGGCCCCGCGGAGGCCTCAGAGACCCGGGAGGGCAGGCCGGGACGGCGGCGCGGAGGACCCGTAATCCCCTCATGAACAGCACACCGGCTGTCCCCTGAAGCTCCACGGTGGGACTGCCAGCCGCTGCCAGCGCCCCGGGGACCTCCACCGCGGCCTCCACCACCGGCCGCCGTTACTGCCTCCCTCAAGAGCCCAAGGCCCGCTGCGGGGAGGAGAAGGTGGAGGCCGCCACCCTGCTGTCCCTGTCCCCGGCCCCGCCGCCCGGCCTCCCCGCGCTCCGTTCGCTCACCCACGTCCTGCTCGAAGGGGTTGGGGGCGAAGAGCGGCATCTCGGCAGCGCCCGCCCGGCCGGACACCCACTCCTCGCCCGAGACACCCCGGCCAGCGGCCGTCCGACCTGTCGCCGCCGCCCCACCGCCGCCTCAGGCCCCCGCGGCTGCCCCGCCGCGCCTGAAAAAGTGGCGGAAGAAACGCCGCGACAGCACCGCGACGACACACCGGTCAGGCGGAGGGTGCGGGAGGACGGCTGTACCGCCCGGTGGGACGGGGAGAGGCAGGGCGGGCAGGGGGCGAGCAGAGGCCGCAGCAGCGGCGCGGCGGCGTCAGGCGCTCGTCCGGGCACCCCGGAGGGACGGGGTCCTCGCGGGGGCGGGGCTAGGGGTGGCCGTGCGCGAAGGCCCCGCCCCGCCCAGGAGAGGCGGTGCCGTGGGTTGCTCGTGACGTCACGCGGGCGCCATCTTGAGGCGGTGGCGGGAGGGTGGCATATGGTGCTGGTGTCGCCTGTTTTCACTGCTGTCGCTCGGTGTTTTTTCCCCCGTGGGGTCACAACCCGATTTTAAACGCTGCCTGAGAGCACGGGCTTTATCGCCTCAACGGGTGTGAGGAGCTTTGGGGGATGTACGGCTGAGGGGTACGGCCTGTCGTGAGGGTGTGCAGTCTGCAGCTGGCTGTCCCCACAGCCACACAGGCAGGGCTGTGCGACTAGGAGGGCAAGCTCCCTAAAAAAGCCACTTTCTGGGCACACCTGAGCGCCTCCTGGCCCTGTAACCACTGTGGGCATCTATGGACAGCTGCTTGCAGGAGCCTGGGAGCTGCAGGTTGCTGCTGGGTGTCTCTGAGGAGTGTCACAATCATCTAGGTTGAAAAAGACCTTGAAGATCATCAAGTCTGACCATCAAGCTAACTGTGACTTCGAATGAACTCGCTCAGGCGGGGTGTGAGTCAGTAGTTGCTCACCCAGCACCATGTGCTTGGGAATATGCACAGTCACAGGCCTCAGAGTCACCACCACAGTGGTGTCAGCGTGTTAGTCAGAGCCTATTTTTGACTTCTTTAATAAGAGAACTCATGGAAAAGTGAGGCACAGCAGTGTTACAGTGGCTGTGAGAAGGGTGGCACTCTGAAAGTACCAAGAACAAGATTCCTGAAAGGTTTCTGTATGACTCAGTGCCACTTTCCTGCCCACTCATCTCAAATTTGTGGCATCTCAGCTGTGATGCACAAGTATAAAACTTTAGATACCCAAGTTTCACTTACACGTATGAAAAACAGCATATTTCGTAAGGAATTTTAGTTCATATTTCAGCCATTTCATTTGAAGAACACTGATGTTTCTTCCAAAATCATAGCAAAGTTCATACTTCTCGGACATTTTGTACATCAGAAGCATTGATTAAATCACCTGGGGTCTGTGATGGCACAGGATTATCAAGGGCACTGATTTTGTTCCATGAAATTGCACCAGCAGCTCCCTTGCCCGGCTGTGTCGCCAGTCTCACCCCCCGGCTGGTTTCCATTCTGTCCCCGTTTTCCCAGGTTCGAGGCAGTCTGCAGGTGGCACCGTTGCTGCACGGTCACAGCCATCGTTGCCCATCCCGAACTGACTGCTGGAAAGGAACTCTTTCTGTCAGGTTTTTAAGGGAACATGGAGCGCCTGTCCCTCAGTCTTAAATTTCCTAATTACATTGAAACTTCTAATTTCACTTAATGAATCCCACTGAATAAAAATGGGGTGGGGACTGCCCCCTGCCCTGGGCAGCCTGGGCCAGTGCTGGGGAACCCTTTGGGGGAAGGAATTGTTCCCAATGTCCAATCTAACCCTGCCCTGGCACAGCTTGAGGCCATCACCCCTCGTCCTGTCACTGTCACCTGGGAGAGGAAAACACAAGGCTTGAAATTGAGACCGTCCTTGGTGAATGACCCAGGAATCCCTTTTGATGCCTCCCCCTCCTCACCCCCCTGCCATGTACTGGAGGGGCCAGCTCTGAGCTTTGCCCCTTGCTTGTCTAACAATGGGTTGCCATAATCTCGGGCCTAATCTCGGGCCTTAACTTTTGTAACAGATGTTTTAAAGGACGATTTATATTGTCCAAAGTGTTTGCTTTTAGAAAAGTTGAGTAACTCTCAGGAAGCTTTTCCCTAGTGCACAGAAGCGACTTGCTAAAGCTTCTAGCTTTGTTTTGTATCTGACGGGACTCCCAGTATTCCTCCAGCTGCCCTTTAGTTTACTTTGTGGTTTGCTGAAATATTTTTTCCCTCTTTTTATACTGGACTCTCTCCCCTGGTGCTCTGTGTGGGAGTCATGCAGACAGAGAAACTGATGAAACAGAGAAATGCTGAAAATCATTCTGCATAAAGCATTTCAAGATGTATGTGAGCACTCTCTCCCCTTCAGTTCTTCTCATTTTACTGTTAGGTGGTGCTGGTGACGAAGGAAGTCGGCGAGAAGCACGCTCTTTAAAGTGTGAATATTCTGTGCTTGTACAGCTCTCTGCTGAGCAGATGAAGAGGCTCTGTATCCTCATGCCCTTGCATGAGAAACGATGCTGCGTTAAACACGTATGGCAAAGCTGGAGTGTTTTTAATAACAAATTTTACTGTACACACAGCCTGATGCTGGTTAAGTGGAACACAGCCTTGCTGTTTAAAGGCTTTGATTCATTATTGTTAGGTTTTCTTTGGGTTTTGTTATTCAGCTCAGGCACTCGAGTTTCCTCATAAAAGCGTCTCATACACTTTTTCATGTGTGGCTATTGCAGTGCACTTGGAAACAAGTTGATGTTTACTAGAATACATTTATTTTTCTAATAATAGATTTTATTTTCTTGTACCTGTGGTTACACAGTAGGATTCCTCTTTCTTACATCAGCTGCCGTGGAGGAGAAAGAGAGTGAGAGATAAGGCAGCCAAAATCATGCATCCCACTTTTCCTCACTTCTTTCATGCACAGCACCCACCCAGAGTCTAAAACCAGGAGTCACCCAAATGCTGAGTGACAATTTCCATGGCTAAGGACCTGGTTAATGGACTTTGCTCTGGGATCTTAGCAGCTCTTCAAAACAAACAGCCTGAGCCAGGGCAGGGTTATGTCAGCAGGATGGGAAACTGCTTCTGGAGCAGCCAGAACACCCAACCCTTAGACATTTCCCTGTATGCTGCTTGGCCCCAGCGTAGCTTTTTATATGGAGCCACAGCTCTTGGCTCCCTATTTCCAGTTGGGGACTCTACAAAGACACATCTAGTGCTGTCTGAGGCCTTGGTCTGTGAGCTTTGGGAGATGCTCTTCCAGTGGTGTAGGCGCCTGGGGATGCTTACAGCACTCTGCAGTGTATGTGAATGCACAGTGCCCGTAGGGTCTGAGGGGTGGGAGCTCGGACAAGAACATCTGGAGCTGGGGTATCACCTCCTCCTCTGTGCTGGGGCTCACCGTGGTTGGTGTTTCACAGCAGCACGTCCCAGGCAGGTGGATGTGGGTTATTCTGGGACCATCTTTCCTTCCCACCTGTCCCCTCCAGTCAGCAATGTGGAGGAAATGAGTGTTTTGGTGTGTAGGATAAATGCTCCAGTACCCAGTAAATTGGCCTCAGAAGAAGCGGTTTTGTTGAGCGGTGGGTGATGTGGGGAGCTCCTGTGCCCACCCCACACGGCAGGAGGTACTAAACCACACAAATGTGCCCCCCCCGGGCACCGTGTGGCCTCCCGGCCGTGTCCCTGCCTCAATAACCGTGCGCCGGGGAGGAATGCGGCTGTCAGGCAATCCCAATTGTTTCACAGCGCAAACCAGATTTCGGATCAGATGCTTCCTCTCATGAGCTCCAAAGTTCAATGTCCTTTCACTGCCAGCATTTACGCTCTGAATGGAAAATGCCGGTACGCTGCTTTGCATCTCGTTATCTGGGAACAGACAGCGTGTAAGCGATTCTTTCTGCGGGGCTGGGGACCAGATTTGGATCTGTCTGTGCCTCCGTCAGTGGGATTGTGCTCAGTGTCCGGCCACAACTCGAGCTCTGTGCTCCTTCACCACTGACATATCCCCCAATATATCATTTTTAAGAATGCTTTATGAGCCTGGCGTGTGCTTTTCAGAGCTGTGGCTGCAAAGAGAGCTCAGTGCAGGGTAACAAGCCTGCACGTTATTTTGGGATACTCACCCTAACACAACACTTGAGTATCCAGACATACCATCCCTTGCAGCATATAATTAACAAGACAGTCTGGAATATGCAAATATACATTTTAATTAGTTCTGAACACATGCAACCACCTGTATGGATGTTGAAGGAGGGGAGAGGACAGAGCACCAGAGCTCCACCCCAGACAGTCAGTCCTTGTGTCGGAGACACCTCCACCATCGCGTACATTTAATGTATGCTCAGCAATCAGCTGATTTCAAATTACAAAACGCGTCCGGTTTGTGCTGCCAGGCTTGTTCCAGTTCTTCAAGAGAAAAACAGAACAAATCAAAACAGAACCACGGCAAAAAGAGACTCGGGAGGTCATGAGACGCATTAGCAAGCTGTTTGTACAGCATCTTTCGGAAAATGTTCCCTTTGCTTTTCCCAGCTTGCTTTTTTCTTTGTATGTGTTTCAAATCTGCCACGGGATGACTTAAAGGAAATCCCCCAAATTGTCAGGAAATGTCCTCTCCTGGGCAAACCTGGGCAAGCTGTTTCTGATTCCACACTTGTTCGACAAGTGTGATAGGACAGGCCCTGCGCGGGGGTTTTGCGGCTTCGTTCATGTTTGTAAACTACTCCGGGCTCCTCAGATGAACAAAGATTTATAAGCACAAAATAGTAAGTTGCCAAACTGTTTCTAACCTCAAAACCAGATAATTTTAAATTCCAGGAGACACCAAGGATGTGTGTCCTCCCCCTGGACCAATGGTTTCCGAGTTTTTCTTCCTGCAAAGGCAGAAGCCCCCCCAGCCCCAAGTACAGCAAATCTCCAGGCAGAGCGTTCCCTCACAGAGCATTTTGGGGGCTCCTTCCCCCACAAAGAGCAAACCTTTTGCCATCAGCAGGAGTCCAGCATTCCCCTGGGGAAGCACCCACGCATGGGTGCTCCCCACCAGGGCCAAAGGCAGAGGACGGGGAGCCTCCACGCAAGCCCTGCTGCTCCTTGGGTGCTCGAGTGGGTGACCAGAGCTCCCTTCCAGGAACACGCTGTCCTCCGTGCGATGGAGGTTGTGCTATTTAATATTTTAATAGAAGACAACATAATTACACCTTAATGAATCCTGATAAGAGCCATTGTAACATTTCCTGTTCAATCCTTGCACTGCAGTTGGTGCTGGGCACTCGGTATGGAGCCAGGAGCTGGCAAACCAAAACTGGCCACCCATGGCAAGGGATGCTGCAGCCAACTGGGGGGGGCGGGGAATGCAAAGTAAACAGCGTGGACAGCCATCTGCCACTTCCCAAACAGCAGCCAATGCTCACACCCCATTAGGACACAGACCAAAAGCACAAATCTGGTGGTTTGGCCACCAGCGATTTTCATTTTTCTCCAGAAAAGGCTTCTGGCATTTGTTAAAAAAGAAGAAAGAGGGCCAAGAGATTTGAGGACTTGTTTAAATTATAGGAAGGCTGCTGCTGCCCGTTGTGTTTATGTCATCAGAAAAGGTTATGGCTTTGAACTTACTCACGGGCAACCACAGCGCTGGCTGCAGACCGCGGTGGGGCTGCGACGCTGCTGCTCGCTCACCTCTCCGGGGCAGAGACTCTCCTGGTGTCACAGCAGTCGAGCAGGCTGCTGGCTCACTCTTCCTGAGCCAGGGCTGCTGACCTCAGAATTACCTGATTATTAGTATTTTAATATAAAAAAAGGAGAGGGCAAGAATCGTAATGTTTCCCTTCCCTGAAACATCCGATGTGCTGCTCCTGTGTCTATGAAGTGTCACTGGAAACCCAATAAAGCACAAACCAGGGGTGAGTGTCACCTGTCCTGGCTGTGACCCAAGCACATCCTCCAGGTCTGAGACCTCCTCCAGGTACCAGGACTAATTAACTGATTTTTATAAACATTGTGCTGTGGTCTGTAACATTAAACCCTGAGGTGATTCTGTTATAATGCCGTACATGACAAATCTTAATTTTCTGTGTACTGAGCTATCCTACGTTCTCCCAGTTCTCCAGCAACTCCCATCCTGTTGAAACCCAGACCATTGTGGCTCTGTCCACTGCCCAAACCGCCTCGGTGGGTCACATCGCTGTGGGGCAGCTGATCTCATGAGAAAATGCTGTAAGGGCTTGAATGGCTCCATCACTCCTGCTTCTGTCTCAGAAACCAGGGTCAGCAAAGCTTCGGGCAACGCCTGGGCACGGGAGTGTGAGCAACCGTGGGTTGTTATTGCAATTATTACTGCAATTATTGATGTTGATGTATCACAGAAGGTTGCTGGAAGGACTCCACTATTACAGCAGGGTTTTCTAGTAGCTTCATTAACACCAGTGCTAACGTGCAGCAGTGATTGTATGATTGACAGGTCAGTTTACCTTGTTTCAGTGTGGGGCTCGATGGGTTCACCATGGGATGGGGGGCTCTGGTGACCTGATAGGTGCCACCAGTGCCACCTCCCAAAGCCCATGAGGACAGTGGTGCTGTGGTTCACTGCTGGGCACCACCGCCGTGCTTGGAAGGAACTGCTCCATCCCAGGGGACCTGCTCTGAAGGTGGGCTGGGTTGGAGGGGACAGACGTTAACCATTGCTGCTGCTTACGGCCTTTAGAGGAAAGAAAACACAGTTAAGAAAGCTGGAGGAATGTCACTGACTGCATTCTACATCTGTTACATCTCAGAATAATTTGTTTTAACCTCTGAAGATAGAAGGGAAAATATTTGAAGGAGATGGAGACTTGCCAGTATTTCCAGTTCATTATAAGCAAAGAACTGTTGCTTATAGCACTTTGTTGGAGCAGAGAGCAGTCTGGTTTTAAATCCCTCAAGCAATGAGGAATCGTGTACTCGCCAATTGAAATTGTTCTTCAGTAAAAGTATTTACTAATTAAAAAAAAAAAAAAGGTTAATTTTTAAATTCAGTCTAAATTTCCTCCCTTTACATAAATGTCCTTTCTGCTTTCTGCAGGCATCGCTGGGTCGCTGCTGACCTCAGCTGGGGTTCACCCCAGTGCCTCGCCCCGTCTCACACAGGCTCTGGCAGCAAGGCCAGCACATTGTCACTGTCTGAAGGATCATAGAATCCCAGAATGGTTTGGGTTGGAAGGGGCCTCAAAGCTCATCTGGTTCCACCCCCCTGCCATGGCAGGGACACCTCCCACCAGCCCAGGTTGCTCCAAGCCCCATCCAACCTGGCCTGGGACACTGCCAGGGAGGGGACAGCCACAGCTCCCCTGGGTGCAGTTTCTCCCCGTTCTGTTGGCGTGTGAGCAGGGAGCGCAGGACCCGGGGGATGGAGGGACTTGCTCCAGCAGGATCCTCTCCAGCTGGAGAAGATGTGAGCAGCTCGATGGTGAGGGGCCAGCAAACTGAATCGAGAAGACCCAGAGACATAAACAGTGGAGCAGCTTTGCTTGCAGATGACACTGTATAAGCAGATATGTATGAGTGTTACCAAGATTAAAATTTAATTAAATTCCTGCAAGATTTTTGGGTCTTCATAAATTGCCTTTGAGTTTTGTGCCAACTAGGATATGCTCGCTGGCTTCAGAATGTAAAAGCAAGTGTTGTTGTGTTTTGCAAATATGTTTTATAATGCATACAAGTGCTGACTGTGCAAAAAGTCTCCCTGGTTTCCACAATTAACAAAATTACAAAAGCACAAAGGGTAGCAGTTCTTCTTGTTTTCGACTATCCTTTCAAAACAAGAGATGGATCAAAGTATCCTGTGATTAAGTTCATTAATCACACCCACAGCATGAAAAGCCATCGACTCTTCTGAACCCACTTTTCGCAGAGGGAGGACGGGAGGAGTTGCCCAGGGTGGATTCTGGTGTGGGTTGGTTGTTTATTTACTCATTTTTCCCAGGTGAGGACCTGGATGGGTTGGCATGACAGGGGGCTGGGATGTCTCTGGCTGGGAGCAGGCAGTGGGTGAGCGTGGCAAACCCCCTGCCCAGCCCTCAGGGCTCGGGGGGCACAAACCCTGCTGCTTTTAGCCCGTTTTATGGTGATCCCTAGAAGTGAAGGACTGAGCTGTGGGGACACGGGGTCGGTGGCAGGATGGGCAGGGAGACATCTCTCCTGAACACAGCAGGAGCAGGCTGAGGGACAGCAAAGCCACCACGGGAGCGGGATGGCCCTGCCCTGTTGTGCCGCTCCCGTCGGTTTTGTATCTTCAGGGCTTGTCCTTGTCAACACAGCACCAGCTTATCTGTCGTAAAGGCCATTTATCTGGTGTACCTGGTAACTGAGAGCTGCACCAGCCTTTGCGAGAGGGATGTGCAGCCCGTCAGCCCTGGGCTCAGCCCCCCTGCACACCCCATACACCACGCTCGTTTACAGGGCTGTTGTAAATGTGCTCTCTCTGGGACCCCGCAGCAATCTTCCTACACACGTGTTAAAGCACTTGGAAAATTCAACAGCGAACTGGCAATAATGTTCCCAGGCTCGCAGATAAGCAGGAGAGGGATTTCACGTGATGCAAGTGAGGACCACAGCTCCATCCCTACAAGTGGCATCTGACTGCAGGACATAGGTTTGTGCTTCTCCAAGCGATGGAGCCGGAGGAGCTTCCAACCAGCTGGGAAATCACAGCAACCCATGTAGGACATAAATGTTGCCTGCTATGTTTAGCATAAACCCAAAGCTTTTATAGATGGCTTTTGTAGCCTGACAATGAAGTGGATGCTGTGAAGCATGTGTACTTATGAGGGTCCTGCCTGTCGTGCAAACGTAGAGCGACTGGCCCTGGTTGTGGCCAAAGACATCCCTGTATGAGCTGCACATCCCAGCACAGAGCAGGCAGTGACCTGTCCTACCTACTGCCCCTTCTAAAACTAGCCCACAGACACATTTTTTGATCAAAACCTGCCTTTCTGACCTCAAAAGCAAACCTGCCTTGGTGGCAGGGGGCAGGGTTCCAGGTCTGCCGCTTATGTTGGCTGCAGACACCCGTGGGAATGATACACCAGGGGCTGGCTAAGGGACGAAGGGGGAATTTTCTCCCCCATCCTCCAAAAATGTTTTCAAGTGCTTTACCAGTTCTGGGGCTGGCTGATATCAACACCCTCTTTTTAATTCTGAGTTTCATTGAAATACAAATAATAGTACTAGGGCTTGTTTGCTGGTAAATGGTAGGTTTGAGGTCTTTCTTCCACCTGGCTGCTTTTGGGTCCGGCCCCTCTGAAATGACCAGCAGGTCCCACCCAGCAGCCACGGCAAGGGAGGGCACACGTGGCTGACCTCGCAGCGTGGGCTGCTCTCTGTCCACACTTACAATGAGGATTTCAGCTGGAAAAGAGAGTAAGATTTAAAAGACAGGAGATCCAAAGGTCCAGCGAGCTTTCTGTCTCTGGGAATGGCCAGTAGAGGATATGCTGGGAAATGTATAAAAAAGAGATATTCTTCCCCAGGTGATTTTCCACCTTGAGCATTCTGCAGTCCAGGGATGGAACCTTCTCACTCTGAGGTTGCACCTGCACTGCTCCATTGAATAACCCTTCTCTCCCATTAATTAAGCCAGTTTTAAATCCCACAGAAACATTTTTGAGAATTAGGGAGCAGCCTCCCATGATTGTACAGACTTTTATCACACGCCCTCTTCGTCATGTCCCCTGGTGGAGATGTCCCATCTTTTACATCCTTCTGCCCCAAGGCTTTGGCCATCCTCCTGTCCCTCTGCCTCCACCTCTTGCTCTGGCCTTCCCAGCAGAGAGCCAGGCTGGGTCCCTGCAGCCTGTGGAGACAATGGTGTCCGATACAGACCCAGGAAAGGCACAGCCCAGGCTGGGCAAGAGAAAACAAGGGCAAGGTTTTACTCTAATCCTTCTCCAGGGTTTAATACCTGAATCCAGAGTGCTGAGTGCTCTGTGGGATTCACAGCCTTGAGTGTTTTGCTGGAATTGAGCTCACTGAGGAGAGAGCAGGGGTGTCTCCTGCACCACAGCAGGGGATCTGCTACTGAGACACTGGATAAAACACCCACTACCCTTCTCCTCTGGCTGTTTTCTGGAGGGGACCAGGCCCAGCCATTGCCAAGATTGAGAAGACTAATTTTGTACACATAAAAAAAAATCTTCAGCCCACACCCACACATTAAGCCACAATCAGAGATGAAAACACCTGATTCTGGGTGGATTTGCACCAAACTGTGAATACACTGAGGACAAGTTGCGTTCAGTGAGTGGCACTGCACCACCCTGGCACCCCGCTTGCTCTGCCGTTTGCAAGGTGCAAAATAAGCCTTTATACCACCCCGTTATTTGTAAAACATCCAAATTAATGATGGGGCAGGGACCACAGAGCTTAAACCGCGGTGCAGCATCGAAGGGGTTATAGGGATAAGCCAGCAGCTCCACGTGGAACAAAGCTGGCATTTCAGGGGGAAGACAATGGATTGTATTTTCTGTGTTCATTTTAGTCATCCATTTGGCATTGAGACTGAGGTCACCCACCCAATCGTGCACTGCAGCATCTCTGTTCCAGCTAGCAAGGAGAAGCAAAACAAAGAGGAGCTGAGTCGGCAGGAATCGGATAGCAATCATGTATGGAAAAGTGCTCCGTTCAATGGCTTTTAGATAACGTTGTTGCAGTCCATTTCAGGACACTGTTTAAAATCCTTCTGAATAAGCATTTTCTCTGACACACATCTTAACACTTTGCATGGCCACTGGTCACGCTCAATTCCCCTCTCACATCCCAAACAATAATTACTAGCCTGGCCTGGTTTTGTGGCTGAATGATATGATTTGCAATGCAAGCATTCAGACACCAGCCAAAAGGATGTAAGGACTGCTATCCATCTGTAAATATTTTCTCTAGCAACAGCTTCCTTTCCTCTGAAACATTAAAAAGGTTGTAGCTCTAACATCTATGCGTATGCAGGCACGTGCCTTAAAAAATATACAACAGGCACACACACACGCCTTGGTCTGGCCTGAGTTTTGTGTCATGCAAAGAAGAGGCTCAGTTTGTCACCCTGTCCTGTTCTCTGGGTTTAGTTATGTTCATACCAACTCGGAAACTGGTGTTCTCTGTGGTATGGCTGCATCCCCAGCGAGGCAGTGCTGTGAGCTCTTCTGCCGTGTCAGCCGGGAGTGCAGACAGTCAAGGACAAGGTGCAAACCTTCTGGCTGTGCTAGTGCTGCTGGCCAGCAGAGGAGAGCATGCAATGGGCTCCCAAGCAGTGCTCCAGCAGTTGTTTCTCTGCTTTAGCCAGAAACAGACCAGGATGGGGCTACTCCATCACCGTGCATTTCAAAGCTCACCAAAACAGGTGCCTTGGTGCAGGCTGGGTGCAGCTGCACCCACAGAGAAGTGCCCTAAGGTAGGGGATGTGTCCATGAACCCCGGCCAACCACCACCACAAGCATTTCTCCAGATGCAGGAGGGTTTGGGATGTGCCTTTCCAAGGCTGTGCTGGTACCCAGGGCAGTGTTCCCACACCCCCCACCCCATAACCATCAGACAGAGCTGTGCAGTGGGCCAGCAAGCGATGGGGACTTTGGAAGCCACAGCAGCTGGTATCTCCAAACCCTCACAGCTGGTTTCTTAAAAATGCTATTAAAGATGCAGCAAGTCTTCTTCACGCTCCCTGCACCTAACAGCATTGCACTCTTGTCTGGGTTCAACCAAAGCACACCCGTTTGCCTGCAGTCCCCTGTTTCATTGAGGCAGTAAATAATTCAGCGTGAACTTCTTGTTATCCTTGTCTTGTAACGGGAGCAGAGATGGTTAGAGTTGGTTGGGAAGAGGAAATCTTTGTTTTATGGGAAAACCTGTATTATTGACCTTTTGTTTAATTTAGCATCAGAACAAAACTTTGCACTGGTGAGACCTGGAGGGAAACGAACCCATCTATGACCTCCTCTGCTGTGCCCCTGCCTGCCTGCAGCCATGGGTCAGGAGGGAAGCAATGACTTGTCCAAGTGTCCAGCTCCCAGTGAGCTCACTGGGCAGCTGAGGAACTCCAGATCCCTGTACCTGAGCTCCCACGTGCTTTTTGCCTCCCTGGAAAGCCATCAGCTGAGGCTGATAAATCTCAGACCATCATTCACTGCAAACAGGCCCTCAGAGGTGAAGACAGTGACACCAGTTTGGTGCAAATCAGCCCTGTGAAGGCTGTGGCACCACTCATCTTCCTAATGACCCTGCACACATCATGGGACCAGGTGGGACCTCGCAGGCTACAGCAACACGCAGAGCCCCCACGATCACGTTTAGGGAGCAGTGGGAAGCATTCCCAGCACAGCCCCCATGCCACACTCCTCCAGCTGTCAGGAATGCGGACATGAATGCAGGCACCTCTTTCCCTTGGGAAATGAAGAAGAGTCCCTAGATGTAAAACAAAAGCCTGGGTGCACTGGGTGCGTGGGGAGGAGGGGGCTGAGGGGGGTGCCATGCCAGCACAGCCCCCCCAGCCTTTGGCTGCAGTGATGTGTCGATAAAGAGAGAGATTACAGAAGGTGCTTTAAAACACGAGGTCTGGAAAAGGTGTTTCCAGTGGCTGCACAACTCCCACTCGTACAAATCCTCCCCCTCCCCCTGCCTTGCCAGGAGACAAATGTTATTAATCAGTCCTGTAAATTGAAATCTATATTTTTCTCATGAGTTCTGAAACCCATTTAAGGCCTCTAAACAGCTTCTATCAGCTGAAAAAATTAAATTAATTTTATTCCTCTTGCCTAACCATCCTCGGGAGTTCTTTGTCAAGAGCCTTTGGTGGAAAACAACAGAAACTTGTGGGGCATTTCTGCCCGCAGCCTGCGTGGAAGCACACCGAGCTGCCCTCCTGCCGTGGGTACAATGGCTGGCATTGTCCCGTGGCTGGCGTTGGGAGCCAGCCCCTCCGTTCCACACACTGGGAACTCTCACAGCCCGCTTCAAGCTGATGGATGGGCACAGAGGTACACATCGAGTCGAGCCTGTCTCCATCTGAGTTCACAAAGTGCTGCTCTGCACTCAGATAGAAGCTTTATTAAATATTGACTCCTTCCCTACCATTATTTTCTGCTCCATTATCTCAGTTTCATTAACATTTACATTTCTTTGCCTTTCTGGGAATTCAGAAGTTGTGTTTTGTCTGCTTGCCTTCTGGCCAATAAATCATGCAGGAGCTCCCGGCCGGGGTGCGTCATACCAGAAAATAACACTCGTGTTACATTTGCTCGCGAGTGAGATGGCATGAGACTGAACATGGAGATCCCATGTCTGGCTCCGGAGCATCCCCATCATGGTCTCTTCTCACCACCCTGGTCTGGGAGGCCCCGTGCCAGGGCATTCTCCACCCCAGCCTTTGCACCCTGTTTTAAAGTACGATGCTCGCCTCATTTGGAAAGCGCTGGGAGGAGGTGGGAGGGAGGGGGATGGAGAAGGCAGGGTGTGCAGTGGGGTCCTCATGCTGGGGAGACCCCCATGTCCCCTTAGCTCAGCTTTGCTGCTGTTTACTTTCATTTGAGCGAGTTTGCCAGCTCTGAGCCCCCTGCCAGTGTCCAGCCCTGCTCAGCAGCTCACCTCCTCCATCAGCAGCCCACCAGCAGCAAGCCCACCTTGCAGTGGCCGAGCACCTCCCAGTCAGTGCACGTCCTGGGAGCTTTTCTGCTGCACACAGAGACAGGCTGAGGGAGGATCACAAACCTGTATCCTCTTGTTTTCAGCGCATGGAAAATTTTAGCCTTAAATTACTTTAATTTCTTGTAGAAGTGTAACAGCTGAGCGAGCACCCTGTGTTTGTAAATGCCTCTCTCAAGGACATGTTTTAAAAGAAGACACTCTCTGTACTCCATCCCACAGAACAAATGCTTGTGCTGTTTGCTGTAACTGTTTTTTTCTCCAAACTGCAGCAAATCATTCAGACTAGCTGTCCGGAGAAGAATAATAATCTGAGCTTTGCTAAAAATAAATGGGACTGGGTCCTCAGCAGCCCGTGGTGCCAGGCAGGTTTGCACTCGACCGAGGAGACCAATCCCAGTTTTGCTGAAACAGTGCAGCCTCACCTTTAAAAAATGAGCAGGATCCCACACTGGCCCTGCCTGCCAAGATCCCAGGGCTGGAGTGCTGCTGGTCTGTGCAGAACTATAGACAGGGAAGGTGAGGTCCCGTGCACATCCAAGGTCCACCTGAACTGCACAGTGCCACCGAGGCACCTGGGTCTGCAGGCAAGACGTGAGTTCCCTCAAATGCAGCTCTCAGCCTCTGCAGCCACGGGGTGTTTGTGAAGGTGGAGGGTGCTGTGAAACACAGAGCCCAGGCAGGACTGGTGAAAAAGCTGCTGCAAGAATTAGAAAACCTCCATCATGGTCTTGTGATCCTGCACCCGCTCTTCCCATCAGGCTTCCCTCTGCAGAAGAGGGAAATGCTCCCTCCTTCCCTTGCAGAAGGGAAAAAGAGGAGATAAAAAAACCAAGACATCTCTGCCACAGGCTGCCCACCAGCCTCCCCGCTGGTTTTAACAGGTGGCAGCAGCACAGACCAGGACCAGGCACGAGTGTTTAAGGACAGCATCAGGCTCTGGGTCCCCACTTGAAGTGATCAGATAATGCCCACGGTGGTATCATGGGGGTACCATGGGGGCTGCACTGAACCCTCTGTGTTGCTGTGTGTCATGTGTGTCTTGGATTGAGCGGGTGGAACTCCATGCACTCTCCCATAGGAGTTCTGGATGTGATATTCAGTGCTGGCTGCTGGTAGAGGAGTGGTTCTGAGCAGGAACCGGGGGCTGATCTCATTGCCATTGACATCACGGTTTGCTTTGATGAAGCTGCATCTGATCTACACAAACAAGAGCTGGATGTAAGGCCAAGGACGTCAGCACAGTTAAACCAAAGCAGAGCTGCTGCAAGTAAATCGGATTCAAAGTTACTAATTGAATTTCTAGCAGACAGAGGAAAATCAGAGGTCTAATAAGACATGAACCTCCTAACTCGATGTGCTGGGACCGAGCATCTCCATCTGTTATCACAAGCTCAGATCTCAGCAGGAGATGCAGGAGCAGCAGTCTCAGGATGAGGCTGTGGACACAGGCGTGTGGCCGTCAGGCAGAGGTGCCCACCTACGTGGCAGCAGTAGGATGAAGGCTGAGGAGGCTCTATGTGCTCACACACAGGTGGTCGTAGAGAGGATGTCGATATGGCAGGCAGAAAGGTCCTTCAGAATGACTGCGAACTTTTCAGGTGCCAGGTGGTTTTGAGATTTGCATTTCATTAGTTCTCAAACAAAACACGTGCTGCTCCAGGATAACCTCCAATAACGCTAAGGCTAACAGGCCTGGCCGTTATTTTGCAACTTATTTTTACAATCTGCTGAGGCTAGATAAGGCAGGTT
Source organism: Podargus strigoides (assembly GCA_028020825.1). Lineage (NCBI taxonomy): Eukaryota > Metazoa > Chordata > Aves > Caprimulgiformes > Podargidae > Podargus > Podargus strigoides. The sequence continues at coordinate 1,646,556 of CM051625.1, read as the reverse complement.
TCTGGTACTCGTAGGAACTTGCTATAAATAAGAGGCTAATGGGCACTAAAGTAGATAGCAGATATGTTGTACTGGGTAAAACACAGACCAAAGCGAAACCGCCGCTTCTTTAACAGTGGATGCACATGAGGATAAAGATTATCAAGTCTTTTATTTCCCATCACCAGGAAATCCCTGCAGAAGCTGATTTGCCTTGAGAAGACTGTTCTCAGCAAGCCACCTATTATTTATTTTTCGCATTTATTACAGAAAAAGTCCTCTGTGGTCTTCTAGGCAAGGTCAGCTGTTCATGTGCTGCAATCAATAATCTCTTCTTAAGCGTACACCGCTCAGCTCTCGCAGTGGAGTTTATGGTCGCACTACATCTTTATTATGAATGAGAACTACCTTGGCTGGTGCTGAGCTGGGACCCAGCTGTTCATTGCAGCCTGATGCTGACCCTCCAGCTTCAAGCTCATTAAATCAGATCACTTGGAACTGCACCGAAATGTCAGCTCAGGATCTGTCTGGGAGTGCTGAGCATTGCAGAAAAACGAGGGTTCATAAACAGATCTTCTTTTTCCCCTTCTGAGTTTCTTCCACAGATAGAGGAATAGGCACTGGTTCAGGGGAATTTAAGAAAGACTGCCCCAAGCTTCCAGCCTTGTTTTAAGGTGGTGATTTTGGTGACAAACAGAGCTACCAGTGAGCTTCAGTAAAGGCTGAGAAGTATTTCTCTCATTCTCCAGTGAAATTCCACACAGGCTCATGGCATGGAGCTCTTGCAGAGCTGGAACAGCCATTAACCCCGGTGCAGACAATGACATCCCTGGTGGCATCACCCCATGTGAGTGGCCCAGGTGCCTGGGATGAGCTCTGTAAATTACCCATTGTGTAGCTGGTTAGTTAGTTTAAATAAATAAATGTAAAAACGAAGGTCTTGCTTATTAATTTTTATCCCAGAATAATTTCTTTAGCTGAAGCATGAGCCAGTTAAGTAGCTTTTTTATTTAGCAGTGCTGCCACACTAATTTTGACATTTGCAAATGTCGACATCCCATTTACAGAGCACAACAAATTGCTCAAAAATCATTGTGTTCTCTTAAAAGAATTCCTTTCCTCTGCGCTACCACACTGATGTTAAACAGTGGCCGTACGTGTGGGCGGTTCGCTTCATTAGAAATTTGGCAAGTCTGGTTTTGAACTGAATATGCCTTATAGCATACATATATATACCTTATTTGGCTTCCTGCCAAAATGTAAAGCCAAAGGATGCAGTTTGCCCTGCAATTATCCTAACCCTTCCCAGGTATGTGTGGCTAGCAGCAGCTCACGGTCCTCAAATATCTCCGTTCATGCAGAGGGACTTAAAAACACCGAGATGATTTCCTCTTGATTCAGAAAACTGAGGCTCCTGAGTGTGTTCATGGTGGGAGTCACTGACTGGGCAAATGCTGGGACTCCTCACACTGGAGTAAGTTTGTTGTAGGTAATTAACAGTGACACACGGGTTTGTTTGTAAACCTCTGTCACTTTCACTTTCCCCTATGCAACATAAAGCAAATAACACTCCCCTGCACTCCACAACTGTTGTGCCTGGGATACTTCAGCCCCAGGTTTTGTGCTGGGATTGAAAGGGAGCTGGGGGTATCAGTGATTTCTGATTTGCAGTGCTCAGGGTGCCGGGAGCCCTTCGGGGTGTCAGTGGGGTCCTGCCCCGCAACGCGAGCCCCGCCGGTGGCTCCATCCTTGGATCCTTGGCTAGAGACTGCCTTCAGCACCCTGTACCCTGGCCTCATCTGTTCTCTGTGATAGTCCAATGCTCCCTTATCTCACAGCAGTCCTGTGAAGCTTAATTAACTAATTAATCTTTCACAGAATTGCGATAGACTTAGATAAAAGACATCAGGCAAAGTATCTATTACCGTTTCCTTCGCTATCAACAATGACACTGTTACCAGCTCCCAAGAGCTGTCTAGGGGTTTAGAACTTCGTTTATTAAGGATATTGCAAAACCATTAGGCTTTTAACAAAGCAGTCATACAAGGCTCTGACCTGTCCCTGGGCTAACACCCTCCTCGGTGCCCCTGGGGTGGGAATCCACACCTGCAGCATCACTCGGGGTCCCAGGCCAAGTCCTGCTCTGGCTGATGCTCCGTGGGCAAGGTGGGTGTAAGCCAGGACAGGGTGTGTGCCTCATTGTCCCAGTCGTAGATGTATTATGTCTCCTTTTTTCTTTTTTTTTTCAATTAGAATGCGCACATTTAATTAGTAGTGGGTTTAGAGCACACAGAGGAAAGCTTACTGTCGCTTCTGTGGGTTTTGATGGCAGGGCTGCATGTGCTGCAGCACGTGGCTCCCAAGGCATTGCTTTTTGTAAACTCTGCCTCTAGCACCATCGTTATCCTAGACAACATAACCCAAGAAATGGTCATTTTGTAAACAGTAATGCTTATCTCCTTGCTTCCCCCGCCCCTATTAATCTCCATGTGGATGGTTACCATCTCCTCGCAGGCAAAGCCAGAAATGCTCCCATATCCCAGCAGAATTTGATGGATCCATCCCAGTCCCATCGCAGAGCGTGCTGCTTCGTTTACTGCTGGCCACCAGGTAACAGCATTAGTAACTCCTGTGGCTTAATTCATGAGATTTACTGAATTCCCTGAACCAGCAAAAGGCAGAACTTATGGATAATCACTGGAAACCTTTAACAATGGTTGTAATGTTATCTGTAATTGTGAGCCAGCACGATGCTGAGCACCGGAGCTGTGACCCTCAAGTGAGGACGGACTGAGGGCGGTGATGTCTGGGAGGAGGAACAGGAGCTGGTGTGTTGTCATGAAGGTGAAAGCTGAGTGAAAATCGTTCTTCTCTGGAAGGATAACGAATGTTAACATGGGAAAGGGGGGTATGGATTGGTGGGGGTGACAGGAAAGGTGTTAGGTCTGGGACTGGAGGATAAAGTGTGGAGCAGAGGAGGCTGAGGGGAGACCTCATTGCTCTCTGCAGCTCCCTGAGAGGAGGGGGTAGCCAGGGGGGGTCGGTCTCTGCTCCCAGGTGACAGTGACAGGATGAGGGGTGATGGCCTCACGCTGTGCCAGGGCAGGGTTAGATTGGACATTGGGAACAATTCCTTCCCCCAAAGGGTTCCCCAGCACTGGCCCAGGCTGCCCAGGGCAGGGGGCAGTCCCCATCCCTGGAGGGATGTCAGAGCCGTGGAGATGTGGTGCTGAGGGACATGGGGCAGTGGGCACTGGGCAGTGCTGGGGCACTGGTGGGACTGGGGGATGCTCGGAGGTCTCTTCCCACCAGGGCTGTGACTCTGGCCGCGCTGAGGCGTTGCCCTGGTTACAGCTTTGGGTGCTGTCACCCTCAGCCTGCGGGGTTCACCACCGCCGTTCCCTCTCGGTAAAGGAAGGTGCGGGCTGCGGGGCCGCGGCTCCCGGCAAGCCCCTGAACGCTGCCCCGCCGCTCGCAGCCGAGACCCCCGGTGTCTGTCAGCCCAGCTTCTCCCTCCGCTTCGGGGAGCGGAGCTGGGCACCGCGGGCCCCCCGGCCCCGGCCCCGCAGACCCCCGCGCGGGGCAGGCCGCTGGCGCTCGGGGCGGGGCCGGCGGAGGGGCCGGGCCAGCCCGCTGAGGTAAAATGGAGGCCGAGGGGGCGCCCCAGCCCCCCGGCGGGTCGGCAGCCAGCCCCTTCCCCGCCGGCCCTCCCCCGGACGGCGGCGGGACTACGAGTCCCAGCGCGCCCCGGGCCGGGGGCGGAGCGGGGCTTTGTGCGGGCCGTGCCGGCCGCGGGGCGGCATGCGGGGGAGCCGCCGCCGAGCCGCAGCCGGAGCCGGAGCTGGAGCCCGAGCGAGCCCGCCCCGGGGGGAGGGCGAGGGCGGCGAGCCATGACGGGCGGCGGCGCGGCGTTCCGCCGTCGGTGCTAGAGGGCGACCGCGGGGCGCGGAGCCCGCCTGGCTCGGCGGCGCGGAGCGCGGAGGGAGCGCGGAGGGGCCGCGGCCGCCGCCGCCATGGGCAACGCGGGGAGCGTGGACTCGCAGCAGACGGAGTTGCGGGCGCACAGCGTGCCGCTCAAGCTGCCCATGCCCGAGCCCGGCGAGCTGGAGGAGCGCTTCGCCGTCGTCCTGGTGAGTGCCGGCCCCATTGTCTGTGGGGAGCGGGTCGGGCCGCGTTCCGGCCGCGGGTCTCCGCGCGAGGGGCCCAGGAGGGGTCGCGGGACCCCGCAGCGGGGCCGGGGGCGTGCGCGGGGGGCGGCGGGTGCGCGGCCGGGGCCCGGGGAAAAGTTGGGAGAGCGAGGCGGGAGCTCCCTCGGCGCTCTCTGCCCCCCGCGGCGGCGGGGCTGGCGGCACAGGTGGGCTCGGCGGGGCGGTGCCCGGCCGGGGGCGGCGGGACGGGGCGGCGAGCGGAGCGGGGCACGGCGTGTGCGGCGGCTGCGGCTCTTTGTCTCGGGAGCCTCCGGAGAGTCGCCGTCCCCCGAGCCCGGGCGCTGCCCCGCGCCCAGCTCCGTCCGCTCCCCGCGGACCGACCTGTGAGCAGCCGCCGGCGGAGGGGAGCCCGGGGCGGCGGGGCTGGCCCCGGCCGGCGGGTTGCGGGGGCCGTGGTGCGGCCTCGCCTCGGCCTGGCAGCTCCCGGCAGCCGGACTGGGAAGGGCCCCGCGCCCCGGCCGGCTGCGGGGCGGTGGGAGCCGCGGGACACCCCGGTCCGGCCGTCCCCGTGCCCCCGGTGCGGTGTGCGGTGCAGCTGGGGCTGGCTCGGGGCTGCTCGGGGCGTTTCTGCTCGGCTCCGGTCTTTATTTCACTCTTTTCCCCCACCTGAGCAGTAGGACGGCCGTGTTGTCTGGGATCACCTTCCCCGGAGAGCGTTCCCAGGAAGGGCAGTGCTTCCCCGGGAGCTTTCAGGGGTCCGAGTAGTGCGGGTCGATTCTCGCCACCCATCCCCATCCTCCTTACTTGTGAGCAACATTTACGTGAAAAGCAGAAGCGAGGGGAGGAGAAAGGAGCAAACCCCGTGTGCGTGCCATGCCCCGCGCTCACAGTGCCATGTGGAACCAGCCAGGCAAGCGGCCGGGAGAGTAATTCCCGCATCAGATGCTGGAGCAACCCCCCCGGGATGTGAAATACTGCTGGTGCTGAGCGAGGCTTCACAGACCGGTGTGTGCTGGGGATTACTGCTGGGTTAGACCCAATTAGATTATCATGTCTAAGAAAAGAATAAGCCTATTCAGTCAGGAACCCCCACAGACGAGCCAAATGGTGAGTGAGATGTTACCGTCCTTAGGCACCGCGGAAAAAGCCTGATCTCACGTTGCTTTTGTTGGGGAGGGAACCCACGGTCATTTTACAGATGGGAGAAGCCCCCCCAAGCAGCACGTTACTCACAATCAAGGCTTAATTCGTCTTAACCTACCAGAAGGGTGCCTGGCTTCATTTGTGTGCGTGGTCTGTGGGAGAAAACGAGTGGTTCTGAGTTTTACTGATTAGATCAGTAAAAGGAAGAGATGTCACTGGGAAAGCAGAGTGCGTTAGATACGTGTAACGTAAATACGGGAGGTAACCACGCCTGTAATTTCTTGAGGTACTCGAGTGGATGGCATCTATTTCTTAGAAGATGGACTCAATTCAAGGGTGAGAGGCTGAGCGCTGCAGCGTTGCTGGAGTGGGCAGAGGGGTGTCTGTACAAACTGGGTGCTGGATGGTCTGCTCCCGTCGGGAGGAGCTGCAGGACGAGGCCCAAACACCACTGCTGGAACAGCCAGCAGTCACCCTCAGCCCGTTCTCGAGGCCAGCGGGGATGGCTGGTGTTGTTTGCAGCTTCCAGGAAATATCTGACCGTTTTATGAAAGAATAAACTCCTAGGCTGTTATTATTTTGTTTTCTCTGTGGCTCTGAGGGGAAGCTGACTGTGCCACTGGGCTAACCTCAGGCTGGGGCAGGCGGTGGAACAGCAGGGATTAATGAGAAAGGAATGGCAGTTGGGGGCGAAAAAGATGAGGCACATTTTCTGTAGGGAGAGAGGATTAGTCAGGAGTTGAGAGTATGAGGAAGGAGAAGCTGAAGGTTCTAGGACTAAATCTCACGTTGCTGGCACGCTGTCTTAAGAAATCAGCCTGGCAGAAGTGTTGCTCGTCACTCGGAGCCCCCTGGTGAGGTCCTGAAGGGCTTTGCTGACAACAGCAATTTTCCTGCTGCTGAGGGAATTTACAGGCCTGGGTCTGACATTGCCAAACGTGCAGCTCGGTTGAGTTGCAGGTACGCAGTCATCACACTGAGCAGCTCCTCTCCGTTTCTGTGCGTACAGAGTGGGGACCTACGGGAAAGGTTCCTCCTGTGCAGCCTCATGGACGTGTTTTGAAGTTTTATCCATCTCTCCTTGTGCAAAACCAGCCCAGTGAGGCACAGCCCACCCAAAGATGTGTGTGTCCGTGAGGAGAGGTCACAGTTTAACCACAGGGGCCATGACATTGACTGTTGGTTTATTTTTTTGAACATACTCTCCTGATCTTTTCCAGGAGCTCAGTGGTCCCTTCAGCAAGGGGATGGATGAGCAGTGCTGTGCCTGGAGGTGATGCATATGCACACTAGCTTGTGTTTGCTGGGTTGTTAGCAGCCTTAGTCTTGAAGAAGGTCTCTGGTGAAGTAGTTTGTCCTCTTCAAATATACATAGTCGCCTTCCTGCCTCATTGGTTGGCCTTGCTCTTTGAGGTTTGAGGTGCATAAATTGCAGGAGGTGATGAGAAGTGCTCCAGGTCACGCTTTTTTTGGTGAAGCTCTCAAATCCAGCTGTGCTAACATGCTCCTCCAGCGTGTCACAGTGCCATCAGCATTACCGAGGACACGCTGAGTGTGTGTGTGGCAGTGCCTGGCTGAGGTGAAGGACAATGACGTCGGGTCACACCTCTTGGCCAATAACGTGAGAGGATTTTCCCTGTGGGTCTGGGTCTCCTGGTCTGTTTTTTGGGACTGGTGTAGGAAATGTGCATCCCTGTTTGTCGCGTTGAGATTTGTGCTCGGTTCTGCTAGTGAGGACCAGGTTCTCCCGGTGTGTTTCAGGCAGACGTCGTATTTGAAGAGAAAAACGTGAAGGATAAGCCAAGAGAGATCTCTTTCTGTCTGTAAGTGTTGTTGTTTCCATCTCCTCAAACTGGTGTGAATTCTCCCCTTTTCATAAGACACGTGAAATAATTCCCCTAGTTTCAAGTTTACACAAGAGTGTAAAGTCCAGGGAAGTGGTGGTGTGTTATTGCCACCAAGTTCCCTATTGCCCCTGAGGGGTGCTGCATAAACTGAGAGTCAGCTCCTGGCTCTGGTGCCGAACCAAGCGTGCCAAAAGCATCTGTAGACCTCATGGCACCAGCACCTGATGCAGCGAGTCGTGAGTTTGGAGATGTGGGGGTAAAAGCCAGGCTTCCAGCCCCGGCAGCAGGGTGGTCTTTCCCTGAGCCGGTAACGGAGTTGCACGTTTGCAAATGACACGTGGTTTGGAGGAAGCAGCCAGGACAGAGTTGGCAGGGTAAATTGTTGCTTAATGAGCTGTGATTGACATAATTTGACTGCTGGATTACAAATCTGTGGTGAGGTTAACAGGAAATATCCTCTTACCCCCACCAAGTGGTGGTTCGTTTTACAAAGGAGTCTTCTGTGCCTGGCCCTGTAGGATGGAGGGAAGCGTCTGAAGGGTGAGCGGAGTGTGGCTGTCCTGGTTCTCCTGTGCTCTGTCCTCAGTGTAAGGTGATGGTACCTACCTGGAGGCAGGGCATCAGCTCTCCTTCTGGTGAATGCACGTGAGGCTTTGCCAATAGGAACTTCTTTGTTCCGCTAGAGTTTCCTTCTCCACAGTGGATTTTCTCCGAGTATGGTTTTCCATACCAGTCCAGGGAGCTTTAGTGTCTGTTGCTAAAGAATTTGAGAGCTCAGTGTGAAAACTCTAACGTTTCCCAGCTGTTTTCCATTCCTCTCACTATTCCTCTATCAAATATATTATGCATTGTTTTATAATATATATGGTTTAGAGTCTGCAGATTGTTAAAGAGCAGGACATGGTCGCAGGAGGTGTCTGCAAGGTTGTATGAGTTCCCTCGCATCCGTGGGCTTGGTGGGGCACTGGATTGCTTGGTGTAATTCTTAAATTTAACAGAACTCTCTTGGGAGGAATTTCAATTGAGGTCCTGTGCTCTCATATTGGGTGTAATTTGTACTGGTTTTGTGGAATTTGAAAGCAATAGAAGTTGAAATTTAGGAACCACCTTCAGGAAAAGGATATTTCTAAAATTCAGACCTGTTGCGTTGTCTTGTTCAGGCTTCTGTCGCTGCACTCCTTCCTCAGGGTCTCGTTTTAATGATTCCAGCCATGACACCTTTGGCTTGAAGTACCTTAATAAATCACGTTGTTAAATATGTGTATTTCTAAAGGGTTAAATTTGCAGAGTGAAGCAGTGCTTGGTGGTGACACATGTCTCAAGCTGCCTTGGAGATCAGTGGATGGCATTTGTAAGTTTTTCCACCTAGACATCACAGGAGGATATTTTTGTAAGACTCGCATTTTTTTTTGAGCGTCTGGAATATGAGGATATTGTGGTGGGTATTTAGCTACTAGCAAGTTAATCACATTCCTGAAATTAATATCAGATCCTGGAAACTTGAAAGACTTAAAAAATGGCTGAGCTGATGTAGAGGCATGTATTTTTATTTTTTTTTTCCATATAAAATAATCCCCTTAATTTATTGAGCTATAATGATGGAGGTGTGAACCCATTCTGTCAAACTGCATGTGTCACTTGTTCATAAGCTCCAAATAGCCTGAGAGAAAGCAGGTTTTTTGCCAGAAGCCCCAGGTGGAAGGGAGGGCTGGGCGAAGCCCACACAGCTCTCCCCCTCCCCAAAGGGCCAAGGCTGCTTCTGGGGGGGGCTCTGCAGGGACATGGCTGGTGGGTGTGAGAGCCTGAAGCTGCACACCCAGTTATGGTAAACATGGCAAAGAGGTTTCCTAATCCCTTTAGTGCTGCGTGCTGTATAAACCCATCAGCATGTCATATTTCCTTGCAAATTGCTCTGGGCTTTTGTCTAAGGCGAACAACAACAGGTCAGTCGACTTCTCCAGGCAGAAAACAAAGCGGGGTGAGAAACATGCGTGTCTATGAACTTGGCAGGATTGTTACTCTTCCTTTTTCAGGTGTGCGTAGGGTTTTGTTTTCAGGACAGCCCCTGCTTTCCATCTGCCGCCCCTGTGCTGTGCAGGGCTCCAGGGAGCACCCCGCAGCTGCTGTGCGTGGTGGCTGAAGCCCTGTGTTTCTTCTGGGGAGGGGACAGGCTCTGCAAGCGTGCTTACAGTGGGGTAAGCTCCTTACCCTGGCTGTGCCTGTCTCGGGGATGGCTCCTGTGCAGTGACCCCTGGGCTCGTGGGGTGACTGCTCCTGTGAGCACCAAGTTCCTCCTGCCAAGCACAGAGAGCCAGCAGACCCCTGCCAGACCCCTCAGGCCTCACCACCAGCTTTCCCCCGGTGAAGCTTTATCAAACATCTCCATCAACATCCTTAACCCTGCGTGCAAGAGAAAGTTGGGGTTTTTTTTGTCTCCACAAGCAAGGTCGTGTAAAACTTGGCCCTGAGGTGTGACGTGGTCTCTTCTGCGCCACTGTATGTAGTGGTGATGCTTGGGAAAGGATTTGAGAGGCACAAAGTGAAATTCCGATTTTACAAGATTATCTTAAATAAAACAGTAGCTGTTGAATTGTTTTCAGTTGATGATTGCATGGCTTAAAGCCCCTGGAGTCTGCCTTTAGTCTTGCACTTAAAAATACCCCAACACTTCAGCTTTTCGTGCTGCATGAAAAGTTATTGAAGTCTACAGAAACTTCTTTTCCCCCTGATCAGCAAAACCCAAGAGAAACACAAAACCAAACAATAACACATTCCCCCCATGTGTTTGTTCAAAAGAACCCCAAATAACTCAGATTTGGTGGTACTTGTTATTTTTTATTATATTGGCATAATTCGGCAACGATTGTAAATTATTCAAGCAACTTATAGAGAGTCCAGATGCTTTTAAAAATAAAACAGCTGTCTGAAGTTATGCATGTTAATTATCATCCCATGTCTTGTGCTTGTAGGGCTCCTTGAGAGATGGAGTGTTTTTCCCTGCTGAGATTTGGGTGCAAAAGGGACCGGTCTGGTACTTTGTCTTGGCTCAACACCACCTCTGTTTTTAACACGGCCCTGGCTGTCTTTTGCTCTCGTTTCTGAGGCCTACACCTCCTGGATAAAAGAATTTTTTCCAGTCTGTTTGAAAACGTGGTTTAAATCTGTCATCTCAGTCTGTCAGTGCTCAGGTGAGGGAGTGAAGGACCCTACAGGAGTAGCTGGGTTTTTCCCTCATTATTTGTAGCTTGGAATATATCCTGAAGTGAAACCAAGCTTTGACATTCCCTTTCTGCTCTTTCGTGTGGTTAGTGTGGTGTTACTGAAAGTCAGACCTAGTGCCAGTTCCTGCCTTTTCCCCCAAATATGTCTTGAGCTTTCAGCATTTCTGCTCATTGTTCAGTGTTGTTGCTGTTCTTCTTCCAACTCAGTAACAGAGGAGTGAGGATGAATACAGCCTACTGTTCGCTTTTAGAAGTGGAAAATCCCTGTGATTGATTTCAGTTTTGCTTTTGCTTTTCTTTGCTGACCCAGCTCCAGGTCTTTCCTGTGACACTGGCTTTTGAGCAGCAGCTTCTGGGGTGGCTGTGAGCAGGGAAGAGTCTCACAGGGCAGGTTCGTGCTCTGGTGGTACAATCACTACTTATGTCTGGATGAAACGGTCCCACATCAACACTGATGCTCCATGCTGTCTTGTAGCATGGGGAAATTAAATCGACCTCTTCATTTTTGCTGCGGATTCCGCTGCACAAGTTGCTGTCAGGAGTCAGTGATGTCCCTTAGTGGAGTTTAGTGCCACAGACACCATGGCTCGCTGATGTGCTGCGGTGTGCAAGGGGACGTGTCCAGCAGGTGTCGGTGAGCTGACTTGTGCCTAACCAGATGTGAAGCTTCATGTGAAGGGATGTCATCAACTTGACTCTTTTTGAGCTCCTTTTCATCCAAGGTGCTAACAGGGTACTCCTAGAGTGTTCTTAGAAACAGCAAATCTAAAGTTATTTAAAAAACGTTAAGTTCTTTGTCCCTCTTGTAGTTTTCAAGGGTGGTCTTCCAGGAGACACAGTGAACCAGGCTTGGAAGTCACCAGCATCCCTGTGGCCACCTCGTGCTGGGCTTGCAGACCTCCTCCCCAGTTTGATTTGGTCAGGCAGGGGTGGCTGATGCCAGGCTGTACCCCGAGGAAGCCGTGGAGGAGCACGTGCCTGCGCTGCCATCGTGACCTCGCACGGAGCAGGAACTGAAGAGCTCTCCACAGCACGATGAAATGAATTATGCAAAACATGCTAATGCAGCGACGCTCTTCAGCACCAGTTTATTTTTAAGCATCTGGGCTGCCTCTTGAGTTTGAATTAAGCACATTATGATCAGGATCAAATAACTCTGCGGTGCAGGAAGCTGTAAATAAAACCAGGAGGGAATTGGTTGTTTTTCCCGGTCCCTTTTGGGTGCTGTGGCTGGGAGGTGTGTGTGACAGCAGAAGGCAAGGCTGTTTCAGATAGGCTGGTCCCCCAGGAGCACTTGTGGAAGGAGTATCCCTGCTCTGGAGGGTCTCCTCACTGCTGGGAGAGGTAAATGTAATTTTCTTTGGTAACCAGAAGATTAGACCTTAAAACTAGCTGGGCAGCAAACCCATCCATTGCCTGTTTGGAGAGGAGCAGTTTGAAAGGCACTGCCGGGCAGTGGCAGTGAGGCAGCTGTTCAGTTGCTGGAAGACTTCTGCAGTGAGCAGTGTGCAGCCACATTTTAGCCAAACTGAGCTGAATTATTGTTTGTTTTCTTCTTTGTTTATTTGTGAGGGTCCGTTTGGGAATTTGGTACGGGAAATAAGTGACACCAACTCATTCAATGTGATTTATAATTGCGTTAAAAATATCTAGCCCAAGCCTCCAGCTCTTAGGAGCTGCAGCATCACTGTAGCCAAAGGTCTCAGCCTGATCATCAGGTAAAAGCACTTTCAGCTGCTGTTGCTTAAAAAGCAGTAATTTTCCATTTATCACATCCTGCCAGTTTCAATTCTGAAGGGTCAGTGCAGTGAAACAAGCAGGTTTTCAGTGCTTGGACTTTGTACGAAGGCACCAGTTGACCCTGAAGGGCTGTGCTCTTGCCCACATGGCATTGTCCCCGAGAAATGCCATGTTCCCAGTTACTTCTGCAAAGGGCTGCTGGATCTTCTTCTGCTGGTGGCAGAAGGTGTGTGGTATGCAGCCCTGTTTTAATTGAATATTGTTTCACTGTTATTTTTTCTTTGATTATTTTTGACTGATTATTTTGACCTCGATCATCTGCTTTGTCGTTTTAATAACTCAAGATGCACAACATTATATGTGGGTATATTGGAAAATAGAAGCATTAATTTGTCCCAGGCTTTGTCTTTTCCTAAAATAGTATCTTGCTGCCTCCACAAGTGTTTTGTTGCATAAAGACTTGGATAATGTATAACTTGCCCATACTCTGTTATAAATAACATACTGTAGAAACTCGACGTGTGTTCGTTTTCAATTTACCATGGGATCTCTAACAAAACAAGTGTTTGTCTTCTATAACTCTGCATCGTTAAACATATATTTGGGGAGGATATTCATAAAGCAGCATAATAGTTGTATTGTATTGAAAATGAATGGGCTTCAGATGAGTGCTGCACGATGCGTTGACCTCCGGGACTCTGCGCAGCAACTCTGGAGAGGAACTGTGGGTCCTTGATCATGGGCTGGAAACATGCCCAGCAGGCAAATGGGGACACCTCTGCGTGGGACACCCTGTGGCTGTTGTGCTGAGAGCTGTCCTGGGATGTGGTGGGACTGCTGGGGTGATGGCAGGCAGTGCAGCCTGCTCTGTGCTCCAGAGAGAACTCCCGTGTGAGAAGGATCCTCAGGAGAACCCCGAGCAGATGTGACTTCTCACGTTGCCTGAACAACACAGAGAGCACAGTGTTAACCACGGCCTCCTGCCCTTTCAGAAGTCATGTCCTGGTCCAGCGGGCAGAAGTGCTTGGTGCTGGCAGCAAAGTTAGGTTTTCTAAGTGTGTGTTTGGGTGTTGTGGAAGATATCTTTAAAATACAAAAATTAGTGGGGTGGTTTTTGTGTTTGGGGGGTTTATGTTTGATATTTTTTTTAAAAATATACATTATTTGGCCAGAAGTCCTTTTACTATAAAAGGACTTGGGGTGAACATAGATTGTACATCTGTTACTTGTTTGTCAGCGAAATGACTGTGCAATTGAGGCCAAAAGCAAAGAATAGAGAGTTGCACGGATTGGCAAAGTTTCTGAAGTCTTTTAGAAGCCAATAATTAAAATGAAAAAGCAAATTGTTCAATCCAGAAATCCTGGTTGTTCGTACATCTAATGCTCTGGGCATGTCCCTCTGCTGAGTCCTTTCATTCTACTTCCCATCTCCTAAGAGAGGCAAAGGAATAACACACATCCACCTGGGTAGTGCTGGAGCCAACTGTCCCAGCAGAGGTGGGTGGCACTGGTATCAGAAGGCTCCGGGAAGCGATGGAGATAACTTGGTGGAGTTTATACAGCAGTTTTCTGACAAACGTTTCCAATAATTTAGTGTGTTTGGGAGTGCTTCAAAGGGCTTTGTGCCCAGCTCTGTGAGCCTTGCAAATACAGAAGAACAAATAAATTAACTATCACAAATATTTAACTTAAGGCGTGGTCAAATAGGAGCTTTGATGTGTGTCTGAGAGCCTCTGTGTATCCCCACACTCTCACAGATCTGTTAGGTCAACGTTGTATTTGTCTCTTAGACATAATAAGCCTAATACTGCAAATCTAAGTCATTGTGTTCCCCCTCTGTAGGCAGGCATGTTACCTGGCAGTTCGGCGTACAGGGAGCTCCTGGGGAGCTGATGGTGAGCAGATCATGGCACGGTGCAGTCATGCTTGTGAGGATTGTGGGGTTGGCTGGCATGCCACCCCTACAGAAGGCATTTCTTGTATGTTATCTCTCACTGTGTTGCTTGATGGCCAACCCCACTTGTCAGGTAAAGTCAATAAGTCAATTTGACGCAGTGATAATTATTAAAGTGTGCCGTGGATCGAGCCAGGAAGCGTTTGGTAATAACTTTAATCCTCTTGTGATAGCATCTAACTTACAGGTAGCTCCTGATGAGTTGCTGTGAATCTCGTTCTCTAAAAATTGCAGCTTCTTAAAACAGTCCAGGAGTTGTCAGGGCTTCGCAGCAATCCTCCCCAGCACACAGGGGCACGTTCTGCTCCGTGTCAGAGCTTCAAATACAAATGTCTGTTCGCTTGGTAAATGAATCTCAAAGTGTGGCAAATGTACAATATTCTGATTTTGGTAAATAGAATGAGAACTTCTGTACTTGATGGCATTTGTTCTCTGTGAATCTTTGACAAACCTCAGGAGTTACACCCTTTGGAAAAGGAAACCTGAGTCTGTGAGCCCCCAAGAACTGAGCAACAGGGCAGAGATTGGAAATAACATCTCTCGACTTCCCAGCGCTCGCTGTAACCCCTGGGAACAGAGAATGGGAGTGTTGGCTGCCTCCCGCTGTGACCATGTGTCTGACACACTGGTGAGCCCGCTGTGCCTCTCTAGCCAGGGTGGGGATCTGGGACCTGCCCGCTGGCACTTGGCTCTCTGAAGGCACCTTTGCAGATCCATCTCAGCTTTCCTTTAAAGGCTTTCATTTGCCAAGCTCAGTGACACAGAAGCTTCAGACCAGCATTTTAGTTTGCTTATTTTCTGGTGATTTAGGGCAGCTTTTCTGTTTGATATGTTTAAACAATCTCATTTTGTACTGGTTTTGGCTGGAACAGAGTTAATGGTTTTGTTTCCTTCTCACCTTCTCTTCCAGTTTTAAATTTTCTGCTGTATTCTGGAGGTGTGATGAGGTTTTTGTCCCTCTTTGTTTATGCACATGTGTATGAATTGAAACATTTTGAGTTTGTTTGACCACAAGGCTTATTTCCAAAGGTAATTGACCTGTGAGTCCAAGTGACAGATTATATTCATCCAGAGATGCTGCAGTCTGAAAAAGCTGGTTGGTGCTGCAGGCTTTTGAGCACCCCCTGCAAAGTGCTGCAGCACCAGTGCCACGCAGAGGACCTCTCTTTTGGAGAAGTCAAGCTGTGGTGGAGGTTGTTTCAGGAGAGAAAACGAGGATGGAAGGAGGTTGTGAGGGTCTGAAGAATCATGTTGACTTGGATGTTAATTCTGTGCTTTCTGTTGGTAGAAAATGAATTTCTTTAATGTAGAGATGTGTGAGCTGATGAATGATGTACAAAAAACACTAGGGGGGAAATGCTTTTTAATTTTTTTAAATCCTTTTCTATGAGAACCTGTAATAGAGCCTGTGATAGATAAACAAGTGTTTTCCTTGTGCGTGTTTGCTGTGCTGAATGCATTTGTGAAGAGTGAGAGATTCAGCTGACTGGGATCAAATGGCAAAGGAATGGGAGAGGGGGAATTTGGGAAGTTGAGTCTCAGACTTTGTACGGGTTAAAATGAAATGACCTTTCAGATCAGCACACATGAAGGTTTGCATGATCATGTATGTGACTGATGACCTTTCCTCCCAAGTGAGGCATCCATCTCTCAGTGAGGCTGCAGGAGCTCTGTACGGGCAGCCCTGGGTGCTCCACTGTCACACCAGTTGTCCAGCTCTCTACATTTGAAGGCCATCGCTTGGTACATGAGTGACTGAGATGTTTTCCAGAAATAAAGCTGTAAATCCAGGCTGGTGCTCAGAAGGCAGGTGGGCTTTCTCTGTACTAGAGAAGGATTTTGGTAGAAGATTTAAGTGCTTCAATTAGAGCAGAAAAGAAATCATGCAAGAGTTTACATGAGCTGAGACCTTCTGTGTTCAGCAGGTGTGGGATTCTCCATCAGAAAGTGTGATCCAAATGAATCTATCATTGCACAGAGCAAGGCAGGAAAACCAGCTGGCAGTTTTCACATGCTGATATTGCTCCTGCATCCTCTGGTACTGCAGTGATCACCGAGGGCAGTCAGTGCTCGTGAGCATGCTGGGTTTGCAGTTCAGATGAGGAACTCGGATACCTACAAATGTGAGTGAGGCAGAAATTGATTAAGCATGAAATTCTTCTCTGGCAGAGAATTCTTGGTTGGCTCAGAGACAAAAGGTTGCACAACTGAAAGGGAAAAAATACTGTTACGTAGAAAGCTCAAAGCCTTTGTTTGTTTAGTTGTGCTAATGTTTATTTTATGTCTGATGGCAAATCTTTGTTAAAGGTGAATTATCCTTTCTGTTTAGCAAGTGGAGTGAAAACTACCCAGGTGCACTTGTAAGGCATTTGGTAAATTGTTAAAACCTGATCCCATTTAGGTGCTCTGAGGAAGTGGTGATCCTTGATGTGTGACAGTGCGTGTAGAGCAGAGTATTCCTCGTGTTCCTGGTTCTTTGTACTGAATCAACCCAGGCAGCATACACAAATAAGTATATATATGTATAGGTGCATTGAAAGATTAAAAAAGAACACATGTTGCAATATTTTTAAGGTTGTTTGGGTACATTCTCCCAATTACTATTGCTGTGCCCAAATGTATTCCACAGGAAAGATGTGTAAGGAAAAAACCCTCCCCTCTTAACATGGAAAAGAATCCCTGTTTGGATTTATTGCATCTTCAGAAATGGTGGGTTTAGGAATCACTTGTTAAGGAGATACTCCTCGTGTGACAGCTCTGCATCGGCGGCCCAGGTCCTCCCTTCCCAGCAGGGCTGTGGCTCGCAGGAGAGCTTTTCTCACAAAGATACTGGTGAAAAACAAGGAGTCTTTTGCTGAACCATGAAGCAGTGTAGCCAAAACATTGACTAAGGCCTTGAATGTGGCTTCTCTTATCCTGCTGAGCTTTTAGCGTGGCTGACCTTGTGCTGGGTGATACCACGTCCATGGACACATCTGTGGGAGCTCTGTGCACTGCCTCTCCAATGCTCAGTAATGACCTAATTTTGGTTTCCAAGTTGCTGCTACTTACTCCAAGGTGCTGGGGGCCTGGCTGCGGGCTGCTTTCTCCTCTCTCAATTAGTACAGATTTTTACTTTGTTGCTTATTCCCTTGATTCGCAATTTTGGGGTTGAAACTTTCCCTTTCCTCACAGGAGCTGGAATCAGCAGCTATTGCAGCATCTCAGTGTGCTATAGTCATAATGAAGGCTTTAGGTGCTAGTTGAAGTAGAGCAGATCAGTAGATTTATGGATTTTTCTGGCCAGACTCCATCCTTGGAGATGCCATGTGCAGGTCTGTCCCTCAGGGACTTCTCAGCAGTTGTGCACAGCTCAGAGTGGAGCTTGGTCCTCAGCAAAGGTGCTGTTTGCATAGCTGTTACTGCCAGCACAGGACAGAGATGTTCTGAAATGATGGAGGTCTTAAAGTCTGTGTCTGCACCTTACGCTCCAGGAGTTTTACCAGGTGGCAGTGCTTGGTGGCCTTCACTTCAGTTGAACTGCCAGGCTTGCAGAGCAGGAGTGACCCAACAGGGCTCTCAGAGGGGTTCCAAGCATTATTTATCACCCACGTGGGAACCTTGAAGGCATTTTAGTACTTTCACGAGCGCTGGCCGAAGTACAGACTCAGCTTTGGGTTGCTGTGCTTTGTTTGTGGATCCATGCAGTGATGTGGGAAGCACTGTGGTCTCGCATGGAAAAGTTAGAGGAGCTGGGTGGTGAGTTGGCACGTTGGGTATGTTTGTTAGAAAAGTGAAGGGCACCCTAGCTTCACTGCAGGGCCAGATTTCGCATTAACAGGTCCCTTCAGACACGATGGAGGAGCTGATTTAGAGAGCAGCCTGCTCTGTCTCCTCGCAGTTATCTTGGAGGCATTTCTAACTTCGTGGGAGGGAATGTGGCTGAAGAAATATCAACATGCCATGAGCAAGTACGGTTCATTAGAGAGCACAGTTTAAAATTTTTTGCATTAGTAGGAGGCTGAACTATTTTGTTCCTGTCTTGTTTGTGTACTTGGTGGTGGACGGAGGGGAGGGATCTTACACACTGCGTTTGAGCAGCAGGGAGCAATTTGCCAATACATAATAGAAATTCATCATAATGATAAAGCTTGGGGTGGGGGGAAGGCTTGGGTTTGCACTGCCCCCGTGTTTATGCCGTGAGAACCCGGTGGTGGTTGCACATTGTCTCCGTGGTGTGCGTTTGTGCATATGTTTTTGCAAATCTCATGTAACTGTGATGCCATTTTTTTCTACTCTTCTGTCATGTTATGATCTCTGGAAAATGTCACCAGGTATTTCAGCAGAATAAGAAATGAAAAGACAAGCCCTTTCCCTTTAGGATAATTGCCTGCCCTTGATGCTCCCTCCCCCGGAGCAGAAGCGTTTGTAGGGCTGTGGGCTCTGCCCGGTGCAGGTCTGTATCTCACAGGCTTATCCAGACACACACATATGGGCTAACTCTGAGGTGTATTTGTCTTAAAAGCAGGATTTTTGTGTCCTGAATGGTCCCCCTGACCCCACTGGGTGCAGGTCTGAGCAGAGGTGAGGCAGGGCTGGTTATCAGACCATGCCACATTGGACTGGTGAGCAGGGACAGCCCGGAGCGCAGGAGCCGGTGGCAGGGAGAGGGGACAGCCTTGGCCCCTGGCAAGGAGGACACCCTCTCCTTCCTGGGCTGGTGTGGCCTCAGATGGAGCCAACTCCATCAAAGGTGATATTCATCCAAAAAATCAGTGTTGCACGGGTGCCCAGATGCACGGATGAGTTGGGTTGTTTTAACTGCTGGGACACTGTGTGCATCTGAGCAGGCCACGCGTAAGGAAGGTCAGCTGAAGCAGATGTCATTCCCCTGACCTGATGGTATTTACCATCTGAAACGTGTGGCTGGTTTCTAACATCTGATGGAGATCACTGTTAGTTTGAATGCCACTGATGCTTCCCAAAGATGCTTTTCAGTGCACTCATGGAGCCTGGTTTCACTGTGTTAAAGGTTCTTCCACTTCTTGAGGGACACGTAGGTGTGCTGGAGGGACAAGAATCAGGCTCTTAGTTTATTTAAAATTACACTTCTGGTCTTGCTGAGGGTGAGGAGCATCAGCAGCAGAAGGCATCAACTTGCCAGAAATCTTTGCATCTATGTTGGCAAGGACTGTTGGTGTTGTGTGTCTGTAGGTGCAAATCCCATCTTTTGTCCTAATCTGACAAATCCATGATGGACTGATGGACTCCAGCAGTGGGCTCTGCGCCTTCTTGGTGAATTACACAGTTTTCCTTGTAAGTGTGGTCATTCTCTGCATTATAAGACAGGGCAAATATTGTTTATTGGTTCTTTTCCCCTCTTTTCTGCCCTCCTGCATGCTGGAGTCTGTGCTCCATCATATGCCATGGAGACCTCACTGTGACTTGGTGCCTGTGACTCTTCTGTCAAGAACTTGTGTTCATTCACATAAGGGCTTGTGGTTTTTGGTAAATTGCAGTGTGGTTTTTTCCTCTGTTTGTTGCTGAGGGGTGTGTGAGACTGGGCAGGCTAATGCGTAGGAGAGGCACTGGTGGGACTGGGAATGACTGACCTGACCTGTTGTTACTAGAAGGAGTTCTGTGCCAGGATGATGTTTTCCATTAGAAATAAGGAGTTGAAGTGCTCATACTCTCTGTGCATCCCTGACAGCCACCTCTCTGCTCCTGCTTCCCTCTTGATGATGTATGATGTAAATGTCATTGCTTGTGTTCTGTAAGCAGGGCCAGCAGTGACTTGGGATGGGGATGGCAGAATTACTGTGTTAGCTTCTCTTTAAAATACACTGCTGGGATTCTTAAAACAAAACCTATGGTCTCTGATACGTGCTATGCTCGTGCCTGGCTGCGAGGCTCCCAGCTTGTTGTTCCTCCTGCAGGTTTTTATGCTGTATCTGACTCCTTTCCTCTGGGCTGAGCTGCAAGAGCTACTTCGCTGTATCTTAATCCTCATCTGTCTAAATCAATCCCTTTTTTTTTGCTTGCAGATAATATTATCCCCTGGTCGTCCCTCTTGAGTACTCCACAGGTTTACTTGCATGTCCCTTAAGCAGCTTACATATAAAAATGAGGATCATTTTCTAGTAATTTCCTGGGTTACCCAATTAAAATTTAGTTGTTCCAGTAATTCAGTGCAAGGGTTATTTATAGCACAACCAATTGTGGAGTCTTGCAGTAGCCTGGAGTGCTCAAGCACACTCAGCTCCACGGCACCCAGCACACACCAGGCAGGAGCCTGCTGCCTGTGAAGGGGCAGGCATGACTTGCTTGGCTTCGTGCAAGTGTGTCTGGGTGAATGGGCAGAAAATGCAATCTATTTTCACAGAAATGCCTTGTTTTTCTAGAAGCCTGTATTTTCGCAGTGGAGCAGGCTGCAGAGGTGGGCTGCAGCGTGGCTGGCCATGTGTTGGGAGTTAGCAGGGACCAATGCAGCGATGCAGAGCGCTCCGAGCTGCGCCCTTCCCGCTGAATGAAGCGCTGTCCTTCTCCTTTTGCCAAGAGACCTGGTTGGAAACCAACTTAAACACAGCCTAATGTAAAGAAGCGTGGCTCTGGCCCACAGATGTTTAGAATGAATCATGTTGCTTGTCTTTATTTCTCAGCTGGGGTTAACTCCTGGACTATGGAAAATAAAACTGGTCTCTTTATTGCTTGGGAGGCTGCATTGTTGAGCTGATGCCATGGATGCTTGGTGATGAATACTGCAGCACCAAACAGCTGTCTGTGAGAGCAGTACAATTGTCAGGCAATATGCAGTTTACCCGTCCAGTGAGATGATGCGATTGAATCACAAATAGATAAACAGAGCTTTGTGTCTTCTCTGTGTATTCTCTGAACAGGGGCTTCTCTTCCCATGAATTCTGAGAGATTAAAACATACAGAAATGAGTAATATTTCAGCTAAGCAGCACCACACTCCCAGCAGTACTCTTCCCTGCTAGATTTCTTATGATAAATCTCCATAAACTTCTTCGAAGGCAGTAGCATTAATGACATGTGACAATTCAAAAGCAGCAATAATAATCTTTCTGGCCATTAATTTAGGGCATGGATTGGAAAAGCTTTGGAGTCCTAAAAGCTTGGATGTTTCCAGGCTCTGCCAGCCCTCCTGTTTGCCCGATGCTTTTGGCTCTGGCCCAGGTATCTCACAACACCTCGCCTTTGAGGTCGTCTGCTTTGACTGATGGAGGAAGATATGCATGAATACAAGCACACATAATTCAGAGATGATTGACTAACACTTTTATTATGGCATTAGCTGAGAATACTAGTAGAGGTGGATAGTTAATACAATTGAATGGATGTTCTTACAAAAATCATTCTACAAATGTTTTTAATGTAGGCTAAAACATATTAAAATACATGAAATTCATTTTAACTTTTCAATTTCTTAAACTTTCTTGACAGCAAACCCAAATCTAGGCTTCTTAGTGCAAAATGGTCCTCACTGAGGGCTGTTGATCGACCCTGCATGGATCTCTCTTTGTAGTTTTTGATCATTGCCTACCCTCAGCTGTACAACAGGGAGCAGCACCACAGTCTCGAAGATGGGACACAAGTGGGTAAGGGCAACTAAAGGAAAATTAAGGATTGAAGGTGGATGAGGTGCAGTGAAAAGAGAAGACATGGTATAAAATACTAGAAAATGGGACATTCTGGTGAAGTAAATGCATTTAACTGCAGTTCAGATTCTCTGTGTGAAGAGAGATTTCCTCCCACTGGGCAGACATCTCTTTTGGTGGGCAGTGTGTGAGTGATAGTCACCGTGAGAGCACCCCAGGTCAAAGAGTTTCTGTAGTCTGGTGCATAGTTTGCTGTGCTTCAGTCTTTAACACTTTGGGACAAAAATTTCTCCCTAATTAGGCCTTATTTCTCAACTGGCCATCTGTTCACTGAACCCTCTCTAAATCTTCCTCTGCTGCAAACCCTCCTCTGGCTGCTTGGAGATCCTGGCTGTCTCTCAGCTGCTTTTGTAAGGTGAAACAGACTGAGCTGAAACAAGTCGATGCTGAGCCTTGGTACCCTGAACCTGTGAGTAGCTTGCACTGCAGAAATGTTTTTGGATGGACTTAAATGAGTCTATCTGGACAAGAAAAGGCCCAAAAGACACCCATGACAGCAAGTTAACAAACAGCTATTGAAGACAATGGCCGTTTTCCCAGCCTCAGTCTGCATGTCTCTCTGGCCCCCTTTTCTTTTTATGAAATGCCAGGGTTCCTTTCTCTGCTCCCCTTTTAAACTCTGGGTTTTTTTCTCCTCCAAAACCTTCGTTTAACTCTCGTAAGACCAGTGCTTTTAGGATGCCTGCTGCAGTGTTTTGTGCAGGGGGTGCATGCACTAGGGATTAGTCCAGCTGATCAGCTTTCCCTAAGAACGGTGGGAAATCCCTTTGCTGTTATTGCTTAACAAAGAGAAATGAGAAATCTGGGAAGGTTTCACCTTCCTAATCTCTGTTTTATGTGGCATCCCCCTGAGCTGTGCCCTGTTTGGGTGGATAGCCTGAGGTTACATACACCCCTGTCCAGGTCTCAGAAACCTTCCTGCAGAGCTATAGCATGTTAGATATGGATATGCCTGCAATCTCCTGGCCTCAGGGGGCTTGAGAGGTATTTAATAATAATAATATATATTATTCCCTTTGCCACTGAATGTTTTACAGTGCTAGTAGTTGAGTACCAAGACATTTGCAGGTCATTGGATGCAGTGATAGTCACAGCTGGTACTACCTGCTCCCATGGAACAGAGCAGAGGGAGGAAATAGAGATCTGAAAAGGAATCAAACCCCTAAATAAAGCTTTTTGGACATTGGATTAGAAGAGACATTTCTATCTAGGGATGTTTGTTTTACATAATACTAGTTCAGCTGAGACAAACGTGGTGCAGAGTGAGAAGTGCCATTCCTGTGCCCAGACCAGGGCACCTTCCTCTTTCCTCCCGCTCACACCGTGCCCTGTGCCATGCTGCTGTGGAGCTCTTTTCCATGGAGGTGTACACCAGAACATCTCAGGGAGTCCATGCCTCTGTGTCTGCCTCTGCACACATCTTTTTGTGGCATCTTTGGGTGAAACCTGTGGATTGTGACCTAAAAGGCCTTTCTAGGCTGTGCACCCCCTCTTTGGGAACAGCACGGGTGAGTTGCTGTGCCAGCTTTGTGACTGACTCCGGGGGTCAGTGGTGGAGCTGCCTTCCTGACGTGGTGGTGGGCTCCAGCTGGAGCAGCCACCTGCTCTTCCCTCGCAGCCAGCTTTGCAATTATCAGCCATCTATACACACACATTCCTGGTGCCCAGGGGTCCTGTCCATGCTGCGAGGAGAGGGGCTCGGGAGCAAAGGTGGTGCTGCCATCCCAGAGCATAAGCAAGCTGCAAAAGAATGAGGTATTTCCAATTCTGAGGTGTAGTAGTGGGGTTTGGTGTCAGGAGGTAATTAAAGCAATGGTTTGAGGTTGACCTCTCTCTTTTCCCAGGCTGTTGGAACATCCTAGCCCATTCTTTAGGACACCATAGATGATGGCAGGGTGTAATACTTTTTTTTTTTCTAATATAATTGTGTGTCTAATAAATGTAGAACTATAGAGTCAGAAGTGTAGGGATACATGTGAAAGGTTTCTATTTTCTAGCCGTTGCATAAGAGTTAGGTTTGTGTATATACAGTTTATGATTTATTTTCAGGAAGGATGGAAATTTTGTCCCTGTGGTAGCTTCTCCTGAGTAATCAGTTTCATCCTTTGTATTTCCTGTGTTTTCTTTTTTAGCAGAATACAGTCTCCTTAGAAAAAGTTCACTTTCCATTTAATTCCTGTTCAGTTCTGTATATATTCATGGTCAAATTCTGGTTTTAGTTAACTTATAGACAACTCCATTGACGTCAAGAGAAGCTGGATGCATGTAACAGTATGACTCTCCATGATTTCATGCATTTATTGCTTTCGTTTTGGCTCACAGATAGAGATCTCTGGTGTCTGCCATTACAAAGAACAGATGCCCCTCATTTCAGACCCAAATTTATTCCTGTCCCACACAGATCTGGTTAGTGTTCTTGCCCTGTTATTGTTGTACGCTGTGCAAATGCATTTGAAGTGGGAGGTCAAGGAATCAGGAGTACAAACAGTGCTATATGTTTAAATATTGCAATCTCATAGTGTTAACAGTTTCTTGCTTTGCTCTTGCCATGTTCTTCATTTGTGGTTCTTATGCTTGGGAGAAAGGGAGAGGCTTGGTTCATGTTTGTGTCCTTTTATGCGTTTTGTATTTGTTGTCCTGTATTTAGTGACATGTCTTTGGGTCACTTTTCGAATGAAGTGGCTTTTTAAAAGCATGGACTAAATCCTGTTCCCTGGCTAGGTGCAGATTTGCAGACTTGCATGGATGTAAATGAATTGGGAATTGCACCTTTCAGCTTTGATGCTGTCCGGCTTCTTTGATACCTTATTTCCAAGGTGGAGTGAGCTGTGAGCACTGCCCGTGTGCCCTGTGAGCGTTGTACATACACTGGCCATGGCCAGGAGCAGTGAGACCCTTCTCTTTGTGCTCAGGTTGCTCTTGCAGATGTGCAACAGCACATCTGAACCTGCTGGCACCTGGTGTGGGTGCAAGCTGCAAATGGGCTGTTGGTTCTCTTGAGAGGATGCTCTGAACAGTGAAGGGGAAGCCCAGATGAAGTAGCTCTTCAGTGGGCATGAGGGTAACACCATCTGAACCACGTATGGCTCGATTAAGCATCAGCCCTCCAAAAACCCCCCCCAAATGAACAACCTTTTTAACACTTTGCATCTGAGTTCCTGGAGAAGAGCAGGAGGGGGTTGGCAGCAGTCGTGCCCTGGTTCCTCTTTGACCACTGAGAAGCTGTGCAGGCTGCTGGGTTCTGTCCTGACTCGACCCTCGCCTGCGTGGGCCATGCCTGGTGGATGTGGTGGGCTTTTCCATTCTTGGCATCTGCAGAGGCTGCTGGCAAGGATGGCATGAGTGCCATCTGTCGAGCTGATGTCAGCACAGATACTCCCTGGCTGTGGTGCTGGAGCGCGCTGCGTGTGCCCTCGCGGCAGCCGGCGACGCTGCGCTCCTCGTGGCAGCGTGCTGTTGGCACAGGGCTCCTCACCAGGCTCGCTGCGTTGTGCCCTCGAAGCACCTCTGCTTTTGCCTTTAGCTGGGTAAAATGGGGGTCTTGGAGAAAGCAGTTTTGGGAGCTGGGAGATAAAATGAGATGTCAGGATGAGTGTAGCCACTTGAGACGGTCTCGCATCCCTTCAGTGTGATGAAGGTGAAGATTTGGCAAGGTTTCTGCAAGACATCTTGGGATCTGGGGAAAGCATGGTTGCTGCAGGGCCATGGTGGCAGTGGGGTGGCCACAGGACAGCCTGGGCTGCCTACAGCCACCTTATGGCTGTGCCTATTCTGCTCCAGGCACTGGAGCTTGCAAAGGCATCCTGGGAATAGGTGGGGGGGACTGGAGCAAGGCAGAAATCAGCTTTGCCTCCTTCCCTTCTTTTCTCTGTTACTAGGGGTAATTTATAGATGCTGGTACAAAAGCTCCCTGTTGAAGCCTCATTGAGTTTAATGAAGTGAGTTTGCCCTTCTTGGAAATGAAATAAAACCTCTAACAAGTCAGTAACCTTCAAATGAACGAGAAGGTGATTAAAATGCTTTGTTCTGAACTGCCTGGGATTCTGAGCCATTTACCAGCTAGCCCTCAGAGTCCTAACTGAAAATTAAGGATCAGCAAAAGAAGATTGTATTAAAAAGATAAGAAGAAGGGGTAATGATACCAGGAGAGTAACATCTTTCCTGAACCATTTTTCCAGAGTTGCGTCGTAGACCCCTTGGAGCTTCCAAGTCAGGCCACATGTCTGAACACAGACTTTTTGCATTTTTTTCTGCTGGGATAACTGTAAATACCTGCCCACATGCACAGAAAGGCGTTTCACAGAGCTTCTTCCTTCTGTGAAATTACAGCTTCAGCACGGGGCTTGCCTAAACACATTCTTGTCCCCAGAGGTGCTCACGCCTGGCTGTGCTGCTGACAGGAACCGAAGGGGCACGGGGTAGGTTGGAAATCTGGGTATGTGCTGGGGGAGGTGAGCGCTGTGATACCCCAGCCTCAGTTACAGCTGAGCACCTGTAAAAGTCTGGAGCATATTAATAAATCTCAGCTGTAAAGATAAAACAAGCTTAACCTTCCCCGGTTCCCCTCAAATTCAGAGAATATTCTAATGCACATATCCATCTTAATAAAACATATGGAGATCTGAGGATGAAAAGTAAAATGTGAGTGCAAAACCCCTATGGGGACAGGCTGAGGGAGTTGGGGTGTTCAGCCTGGAGAAGAGAAGGCTCTGGGGAGACCTTAGAGCACCTTCCAGTGCCTGGGGGGTACAGGAAAGCTGGGGAGGGACTTTGGACAAGGGCACGGAGTGAGAGGACGAGGGGTGATGGCTTTAAACTGGAAGAGGGGAGATTCAGATGAGATCTTAGGCAGAAATTGTTGTCTGTGAGGGTGGTGAGGCACTGGCCCAGGGTGCCCAGAGAAGCTGTGGCTGCCCCCTCCCTGGCAGTGTTCCAGGCCAGGTTGGATGGGGCTTGGAGCACCCTGGGCTGGTGGGAGGTGTCCCTGCCATGGCAGGGGGGTGGAACCAGATGAGGTTTGAGGTCTCTTCACACCCAAACCATTCTGTGGTTCTATGAAAACTCACTAGTGTCAGGTAGGTGTAGTCCTTTCAAAAAATTCTATTTTGTGGAACCATTAACAGTGAACTGAGGACTGTTAATTTCTGTATGACTGTCCTAGACAAGGGATGTTACCTGTAGTAATTATGTGGGTTACACATCCAAACACGCTAGCAAGGAGCAGAAATAACATTTGCTGACATTCAACCAAGCACACTCTGATTTACCTTGATGAGAATGACCCAGTCAGATTTCTAAGTCTGAAGTCAGACCTTTTGGAAGCAGGGAGCTGGGCTCATGTTCACATCTCTGCCTGTACTGGAGTTTCCAGAGAGATTGCAAATTCTGGTGTTATTTCAGCAGCGCAAAAATGCCTCAAAGCTGGGGCTGTGTTTGAAAAGAGGCAGTGGATTGTGGCTCGGGTGCTTGGCTGAAGCATGAGCTGCTTTAAAGATTCACTGTAAGAGAATGCAGGACTCCTAAGTGCCTTGAAGATATTTAAACCACCTTGAGTTTGAGTGACTTGAGAACAGTTTTGTGAATTCTTCTGTTTCACAGAATTCTGCATTGCTGGATATTTGGGTGGGTTTGGGTGCAAACTGCTCTGCTCTGGTGCCAGGAGGATGAGGCTGTGATGGGCTTTGAGGAGGTTGCATGAACATGTGCTGTTGTGTTTGGTTGCATAGGTGTTTGCTTTCTTAGCAGATAAAGTGGAAGGAGAAAAGTCAGCCTGGATTTCTTCAGCCCCTTACATCTGGAGGAGACATCTAGTCAGTTCAGTTGCATTTCCTATTGGACATCTGGAAAGACCCTTTAAAATGTGCTTGTGATTTGTCACTGAATGTCCCCGTTGTGCAGCAGCAGGCTGGGCAGCTGACAGTGAAAGGAAGCGAGGAGTCCTTCAGGAGCCCGCTGATGGATGAGGTGTGACACCAGAGTCCCTGGGTGTGAAGGTGGGCTGCACCGTCCGGGAGGGATTTCAACTGGTCCAGAGAGTTGCTTTTTTTGGTGGAAATCTGTTGGTGTTTAGAGGTCAGTTGTTAAATATTCCTTAATTAGACAGATGGCCAGGGAACCTTCCTTACCATTGATGGCGGTGACGTGGTGCTCTCCTGGTTGTTTCCTCTTGTTCCTTCCAGTCCCCATGTTCAGCTGTGAACTCGCTGGGGCTGTTGGCCTGTCTGTAGACACAGGACTGATGTCCTGAGGTGACATGAGGAGGACAGAGCCCTGTTGAGATGCCGTGTGGGTGCTCACCAGGAGCACTGCAGCTTTGCAGCAAGCACTTGGCTTTGGAGGTGCCGAGGGTGTTTTCCCACGTCTCTGGGTAAGACGGAGGCAAGGGAAGAGACAAAACAGGAACTTTCTCCCCAAAAATTCCATATAAAGCTTCAGTAGTGCTTTAAAGGCAGCCCAGAGCTGCAGTCAGTAGGTGTAACCCTGGTGCTTCAGGAGGGCTTCCCGGGGACAGCAGAAAGGAGGTGTTAAGGGGGTGGCCGAGGGGTGCAGGCTCTGCACATCCCAGAGACACCCCGACCCGCTCGTGTGGCCAAACACTGGTACGAAAGGGCAGGAGCACACCTGGATTTTCTTGTTGTTTTAGAGATTATGCTAAGTGTTGCTTAAATGAAAAGGCTTTATTTTCTTACGCCCACGTGCGTGTTTACTTCCTTGTCGTACCTTCTGGAGTTGAAAGGGCTCTTTCATTTAAAAAAATTCCCCTGCAAACCAGCACTTTTGTTGTGGTTATTTATGATGATGGACCAGTGAGTGTGTGTCTGCGTTTCCAGTAAGAGCTCGGCGGGTCCTGAGGTCCTTGTGCCGTTGAGTCAACGTGTGCCGGTGACTTGAGGATGGTTCCTATGGGAACAGGTTATGGATCCTCCTAATGAAAGGATGAGGGCTTCTGCTGAAACGTGGCCAGGATTTCAAGGAAAACATGGTGGCACGAGTACTTGAGCATGTGTCTGTGCTCTGCTCAGCGTTGCTGCTCCTGGTTTTGTGTCAGTTATCAATAATATCACTGGTTTTAAGTAAGATGAGAGGGGGACAGAGACAGGGCAGTGATGCCAGCTCATTGCTGGTCTGGTGCAGGCTATAAAACAAGGTCAAACTCACCTTACAGTTCAGTTTCTATAAGCAGTGTGTAACGTGGGAACAGCGTTTTGCATTCTCTGTCAAACCTGTCCTCCTGGGAACCCGTGCCGGGTTCCGGCTGTGTAAAAATGCCTGCTTACAACCTGACAATAAGTGCTGCTGTCACCCCAGGGGGCTTTGCAAGCAGCCACTACACCTATCGAGCTGCTCTGTCAAAGTGTCTTGATTAAATTTTTATCCCTTCCTTCCTTCCTACATGCCCAAGGGAACCCGTGCAGTCAATTTTTGGCAAATAAGAGAATTGTGACTTTAATAATAAAGATGTAACCCCTCAGAAATACAGGAGCCTTCCTGGTAGTACTTACATGCTTGCTTCTATATTGTATGAGAGAAACTGAAATAAATGCCAGTCAGTTTGGAGGGTTTGCAGTGAAAGGCCTTTGTCTGTAAGATGTGCTCCTGGAATTTGTCGTCGTAAAGTGCAACAAAAAAGTAAAGGCATAAAGTGTGTGTCTGTGCTTTCGATGCAAATAAGTTACTGTAAGGAAATAATAGAGCAGGTTAGTGTTGAGACTGTTCTGGAGAGGGTTTTGTCAGTGTGTATGTGGGTGCATCTGTTTGTATTATGAACAAGCCTCCCACTTTAAAGGTTATGTCAGTAAATAAAGGGAACTGTCGGTGTCTCTGGTTGATAAAGGCCACGTACCCCAACCTCGCTGACGTCCTGCCCGGGCTGATGCTGCCACACCATGATCAGATGGAGGCTGGGAGCTGCACAGTTAGGACCCATGCCTGGCGTGTCTCTCACATCAGACCAGTAATTCACGCTGCACTGGTGCAGGGAATCCCCTGTGTCCTTCTGCTGCCAGCCTTGGTGTGCCGAAGGCTGCAGGTCTCAGCTCGTGACATTGATGGTGCTATAGGCTGCGGTGGCACTGGGGCTGGAAGGGACCTGAGGACATCTCTGATCCTTCT
The DNA here is from genome assembly GCA_028020825.1 of Podargus strigoides. NCBI lineage: Eukaryota > Metazoa > Chordata > Aves > Caprimulgiformes > Podargidae > Podargus > Podargus strigoides. The sequence continues at coordinate 1,616,755 of CM051625.1, read as the reverse complement.
CAAAAGGGGGTCAGGGCTAAAATCAGACTATGAGGTATTACTGAGCACGAGAAGAGCACTGCCCTTTGGCTGCTGCTGGATTTGATGATATGAAGGAAAGAATGCAAACAGGGAGGGCTTTTCTAAAACTTGTTATTTTTTCCCCTTTGCCCTAAGCCACACATACAGATTTTGGGACTTGGTGATGCTTATTCTCTTCGAGCTGTGACTGAGTGCTCTATACTGCTGCAGAGAATTGCTTGTATGAAAACCTTTACTGCAAATGAGCCAGAAAATGCATTTTCTTTTAAGCACTGAAAATATGTGGGGGTAAACAACTTTGGCATATGGCTCCGGTGGACAGAAACATATTTTTTCCCTGTGTTCTGGTTACGTGGCAGGATCCCTTACCTAGAGTGCAGGAGCATTACCTGACACAGCCTCTCTTGATTCATCTTTTGGTTTGACCTGCAGGAGCACCTTAGGTGTCCCTTTAAAAGGTCTGGGGGTGCTTGTCTCATGGCTGCACATGTGGCTGCCCGCCCTTAGTGTGTTACTGGGTTAGTGGCACATCTGCATCCACAGCTGGCACTCAGCACTGCACTGCAGAGCTGTTAAGATTGTTTTGGATGAGCTGTGTGGCATCTTGCCATGTTTTTTCCAGGCTCACGTTGGGAAGCCGTTTCTGGACCCTAATAACTTCCTGCAGTGTGTGCAGAAGGACAAGGGAGGTGTTGGTGGCATGGGTGGGACGGGGACACTTCCCTGGGTTCGCTTGTGCTTGTCCCTTGGTATACCTGTGTACAGTGCCAGAGCAGGAGTCCTGCAGCAGCCAGCGTGCTGGAGGTGGCAGGGAGGGCACAGCAAAAGGCTGTGTGACTATAAACATCCAAAGAGGGCAAGCTGTCAGCTGTCCTGGAGGGAGCTGGGAGAGAATGGACCAGACATTAATGCTTCTGCCATTAAGGGCTGCTCACAGTACCTATATCACAGAATCACAGAATGTCAGGGATTGGGAGGGACCTCAAAAGATCATCCAGTCCAATCCCCCTGCCAGAGCAGGAACACCTAGGTCAGGTCACACAGGAACATGTCCAGGTGGGTTTGAATGTCTCCAGAGAAGGAGACTCCACACCCTCTCTGGGCAGCCTGTGCCAGTGTTCTGTCACCCTCACTGGGAAGAAATTCTTCCTCACATTTATGTGGAACCTCCCATGTTCCAACTTACACCTGTTGCCCCTTGTCCTATCATTGGATGTCACTGAGAAGAGCCTGGCTCCATCCTCATGACACTCACCCTTTACATATTTATAAACATTAATGAGGTCACCCCTCAGTCTCCTCTTCTCCAAGCTAAAGAGACCCAGCTCCCTCAGCCTTTCCTCAGAAGGGAGATGTTCCACTCCCTTCATCATTGTGGCTCTGTGCAGGACTCTCTCCAGCAGTTCCCTGTCCTTCTGGAACTGGGGGGCCTATTTCACAAAGCAAGCGATGCCTTTGTTCACCTCCCTCTGTGCCCAAGCAGCCTCCTGGGGGGTTGTAGAGGGTTTCTAGATGTCTGCCTGGGAAATGCTCGGCCCTCGAGGGTATAACAGAAAAATTAAAGGTTTTCATTTGAGCTGCACGCCTCTCCTCCTTGCTTGGAAATTGCTGGCAATGCACTTTCTGATGGCTTTTAAGCCTTTGGGATAAAACAGGAAACAATCAGAGGTCAAGTGAAAAAAAAAGAAGGAGTTTTGCTGAAGAAGTAAAGAAGGAGGCCGGGATGTAGGTCAGCTGCACACAGCACAGGACGTTAGGAGCTATTTTCTACAGCTAAATTGTACTTAGAGACTTTTTGAAGTGCACATCTGGTGAGCAGATTGAAGGTACAAGCCTCCAGTGTTTGCGTAGTGGTTTCTTTGCTTGCTTTCTAAAAATATGACCTGGAGACCTCCCTTTTGGTGAAAACATTGAGAATCTTGCTGGGCTTCTCTGCCTTGCACTGTGGAAGCTCCAGAAGTGCAGCAGGCAGATGAAGGCTTCCTTATTTTCGGATTAGCAACCACCTGCTGCTTGGATTTTGTGAGTCCAGCTCTGGATGAGGGAGCAGAGAGGCTCTGGTGGCATCCTCAGGGATCTGTGGCATGTGGGGTGGCACGGTGCTGGCTCCCCGTGGCCCAGCCACCCGGAGGGCTGGGGGTGAAGGCTTTGGGAGGAGAGGAGCAGTAGGAGATGGTGTGTGTGGGTGATGCCCGATGCTTCCTGCGCTCCAGTGTTGCTCTCGTGTTTGATCTCGCTGGAGTCGCTCCAGGCTTGCGTCAGAGTCAGCCCCAGCTCTCCTTTCCTCCGACAGAAATCTGGAAGAGCTCTGCTGAAGGCAGCAGAGCAGCAGAAAAATATTTATAGACAGGAAGGGAATCTGGTCTCCCCCCACCCTTTGGCAGAGTAACTATCAGTTTCCTTAAGATACATGCTTGGCAGCAGTGGGACGTAATTCATCCCAGCGAGTGTACTTCTCCTCAGCCTTCATCAGATGTAAAATGTCATGGATTTGTCATGTAATTTAATTTCTTCCATTCGGATATATGTTAGGAATGAAGTCAGCTGAGGAGATCACAAAAGGAGCATTGATGCTGTGGCCCCTGCACATATTTCGAGGGGAGGACTGAAATGCCAGGCAGCTGGTGGTGCACGCTGGGTCTGCCTGTCCCCAGCGCCCACCATGGGGACACCCCAGGAAACTGGGAGGTGAGGTGTTGATGCAGGGCTGTGAGTGTGCTCTCTCCAGGGAGAGCTGTGTGGAGACACCTCACCGTCCCTGGCGAGCATCCCGACTTGCAGCCTGCGAATGCTGGTTTGAAAAATGTTTGAAAGAATCAATAAAAGCATCTTAGGGGTTTATTGGGTGGTTTGGAAAATGTCACGTTCCTCCTGTAAACCCTAGCTGTAGGTTCATGTTTTATTCTGCCTTTGCATTTAAGACAAGACAGGCTACGACTTGATGGTGGTTCTGTCACCACTTGTAACATCTGAGGAAAAACCCTGCATTGTTTCTTCACTTTTAATAGGTGCATTATTCACCTTGAAGCAAGGGCAGTAATCGCTTCTTTTGAAACGGATGAGAACTGAAGTGCCTTTATGGGGAGAATCAGAGCAGTGAAAATACTGTTTTATAGGTGAGAAGGGTCTGATTTGCAAAGGGGGATGCTGTTGCCTTCATGCCTGGGAATCCTTGACCAGATGTGTGGTGCCACCAAGCCTGTGGGGAGCTGGGTGCGGTGCCTCCATCAGCTGAGATCTGTACGGCGCCAGAGGCAATTTTATCTTTTGGCTGCCAGGACTGGGAAGGAGCCTTAGTCCCTGCTCCTCCTCCGGCTTGTCTCAGCCTCAGTGAGTGTGTGGAGAGCCTGCTCTGCTCCATGGGACAGCAGTAAGTCTTCTGAGCCCACGGTCAAAACATAGCTGGTGTGAGCCCTTGAGGAGTGGGTGATGCTTTGGAGATCTGAGGCATGAGCACGCTGGGGAGGAAGGCAGGGCAAAGAAGGGCACAAAGCCGTGATTTGGGTGTATGGCTTGTGGGGAACCCTGTCCTTCAGTGCCGTGGTGGATGCCAGTACCTGCTGTGGGTGCGTTCCTGGTGTGGAGAGCGGCTGCCCTCCGCTGGGGCTGGCTTATGCTCTGCAAGTGCCCGTGCCAAACGATTGTTATACCCCATGAAATGCTCCATTGATGGGTTTCCAAGCCCACTGCCCTGGCCAAACAGCACCCGTGTTGTTCCTCTGTGCAGGGAGCCCGGCAGCAGGGATGGGGTCAGTCCTGGAGGTGTGCACCAGCCCCAAGGAGACCTGCCTTGCTGTGGGTCAGAAAATACATGATTCAGGGGCTGAGTATGGGTTAACATGGACACGTGAGGATGCACTACGTGCTTAGTCATAGCAGGAACAAGCAGTATCTCAGGGAGGGATCAACAAATGTGCAGTGTTCTCTATGGAAAACTCAAGGGAAGTTTGGTGGGAATCAATGTAGCTGCATTGATTCCAGTGCATCATTAACTCTTTACACCAGGTGGGGATCTGGGGATGATGGTCACACACTGCATTTTTAATTGGTGCAGCTGTAGCACTGTGACAGTTATGTAATTATTAGTTTATGACCCCCTTGAGTTGCCCCAGCTCTTGGCATTAACCCATCGTGTTACTGCTCCTGGGGTTGGGGACGTGCTGGGGGGGTCAGCTGCTGCAGCAGAGAATCTCCCGTGCCCACGGAGGGTATGGCACTTAAGGTAAGAAAAGGGTGCCAGGAAATATCTACGCTTTAGAGAACACCCAGCTGTGGGAGTCTTGCAACAGCGGAGCCCATCTCGGGGGAAAGTGATTTCAGTGCCGTGGCTCCTGCCAAGTGGATGTGGTCACCGCTCACAACAACGGCAGCAGTCTTCCCCCAGACAAGTGCACAACCTCCAGTCAGAGGCGCCTTTTCACATGCTGGTTGGCCAGTTGTGTGTGTGTGGCTGTTTGTTTAACGTTGCTTCTTTTTCTAGTTAATATACGTAGTGATTTTTGTGCCTGAGAAAGTGAAAGCCTGTGAGTGTTGGTGCAGGTGACCTCACACGACTGCGCTGTGGGATCCAGGGCTGACCAGTCTCCTCAGTCCCTCCTCCATCCCCCAGCCCTGCTTATTCCTGCATGGCTCTTCTCGAGAAGAGATTTTCATCTGTGCCAGAACGTGCAGGGATTTTGTGCTTGGGATGCATATCCTCCCTGGGATTAATTTAAGGCTTGTTTTATTAGTGACCTAATCCATATCTGCATCCATTTCCTTGGCTGGTGAATGCACTAACCAGGCCTCCCAACTCAGCTGTGGTGTCTTCTCCCTGCAGCTCTGCTGTAGGACACGGTGGGACAACTGGTGTGACTGTCTGTGACCACCACCAGTGGGTGTACAGAGACCTTCTCCTGCTGCCTGTCTGCAGGCACGATGAGGAGTCGTGGGAATGCTGTGGGAATGGGGAGGAGAAGACTCTTACCCCACTGCCTGTGGTCTTACTGTGAAATGCCAAGAGCCCTGTAGAGAGAGCGATAGCTGTCCCTTGTGGGGTGTCCCCGTGGCTCGCTTCTTGGGGAGCAGACATTTGGTGAGCAGTGCCACTGTGTGTGTCACTGAACACAACACTTGCACAATCCTTCCCGGGAAGGGAAACCGAGCACAGTTGGCCTGATGGAGCCCCACTGAAGGAGGTTTATATATTAAATACCTTTTAATTAAAGGTGAGGAAACCAAGATGTAGAGAGATTAAGGACCAGTTTTCTGGAGCAGCTCAGTGGCTAGTCAGGACTAGATTTTCAAAAGAGCTCCGCTCCTGTTGAAGTAATAAATGAGCAACTGGATTTTCAAAGCATCCCATCATGTTAGATGCTGAGCCCTTCCGACTGGGCTGCAATTGCCGGTGGGAACTGCCCGCCCCGGGTGCAGGGAGGGTGTTCCTCACTCTGTAGTAGATAATGGGGTGGTTGACATCTGAACTAGCCCCTTGTAGCGTGGGGAGAAACGGGCCCTCTGGGCTGTGAGAGGTTTGACTGTATTAGTTTTGCATGGAGGAGGTGGATGCTGGATGTGCTTATTCCTCTGTGTTGGCTGCAAAGGACCATGACCTCAGAGGTATATATCTATATGGAGAAGGCAGATCTATAGGGGAGGTGAACCCCCATCCTCTCTGTTGTGCTCAGAGCTTTGGTGTCATCTACACTAAAGTTCAACATCATCTACACTGAAGCTCTCAAGTGCTTCATGAGCAAGGGGGCTGCACAGGTAGTTGTAAGCAGATGCTTAAACCAGGCATCTACTGAAGAAGACATTATAATTATTGAAGATGCTGTAATCTAGTTTGGTGCCTTTACTGAATTGGTATCATAGAATGGTTTGGGTGTGAAGGGACCTCAAAGCTCATCTGGTTCCACCCCCCTGCCATGGCAGGGACACCTCCCATCAGCCCAGGTTGCTCCAAGCCCCATCCAACCTGTCCATGTATATTATTATATATTATACCTTTTAAATGTCACAGCAATACGATTTGAAACCATTAATATGTAAAGCAAATCAACAAGAACCTTTTCCATGAGTGTGGATCAGGAGGTGAGGGAAATGGGGGACGTGTGGGGCAGCTGCTGTTTGCAGTGGTGCTGTTGGAAGGGTTGGTCTCCAGCAGTGCACCAGCATGCCCCATCTTCCCTTCCTCCATTGCTCTGTGACCCGAAGGGGAGCCCTGTACAGATTTTCTAAGAGTGCTTTTTAGCATGGAACATTTACCACTTGCTTGTTCTCTGGGGCTAGATAACAGCACGCAGCCCTCGCCTGCGTGATCGCTGCAGCGATGGGAAGGTTTTTTGGGTTGAACTCATGACCCACTCGTGGGTGTAGGACGGGCTTGTGTGAATTGGAGCGTGCGGCGGCGGCCGGCTTCCTGCTCCTCAGAGGTTATTTCTCTTCTCTTTATACACAGTCACTGGCTGAGCACTGTTTTTTTAGGTTATAAATGGGATTTCTGAAGGTAGTGTGTGTTGTGGAGGCAGAGCTGGTGCAGCCAAGTGTTAAATGCTGCCTGGAGTATTGAAGTACTGAGAATTTTCCATAGATAATAAAGGAGAATTTATGCCTAGAAGGGCTGTTATTAAAAACAGTCACAAAAACCCAAACTGTTGGGACATTTTTTATATCTGATAAGGAAAACAAGAAGATAAAACATTAGGTCCAGGCAATGAAATCTTAGCTTAACTTAAGCTAAGAGGGATTTTTGCTGTTTTCTTCTCAGTGGCCAGGATTTCACTTCTCTACTCAGACTTCTTATAAATTTCCAGGCTTGGTTATAATTTAAGGGCCACTTCCCATCTTGCATAAGACCAGTCATAACTTCACGGAGCAGTTCCTGCATCTGTGTGAGCTGGACGGCGTTTGCAGGAAGAGGTCCCTTAGCGACCAGCCTGACTTGCAGTCCCACGCAGGGGACATTCCCAGTGACATCAAAAGGAAGGATATGGAGAGCAGAGAATTTAGGATGAGACCCGAGAGATTATAATTTTTTATGTAAATCTGTTCTGATGAGCCACTGAAACACCTAAAAGCAATAAGCTGGCTAAATGGTCTCTTTGCATGTTGTGTTTACTTATCTTGCATGTGGCTCGCCGGGTTGGAATAAGGGCCATGCTCCAAATTAACCTGTGGGAGAGCCTACGGTTGCTCCACTTACTCCTTACCCTCTCCTCACCTTTTGTTGTCTTAGACAGCAGTTTAATTGGGTCAGGAACAATATTTTTGTCTTAGCTGGGGAAACAATGAGCTCAAGCAGCAACAGCAACCATAATAAAAAGCCAAATTAATTCCTGATGAATTTACATCACTTTGCGCCGGTTGTTGGGTTCTCGCGGAGCAGAGATGACATATATGGATGAGGAAAGCTGCTGGGCTGCAAGTGGCTTTGGAGATTTTTCAGCCCTGAAAGCCTGAGCATCGCCTGCCCTGCTGTTGGGAATGCACACAGGGGGTTTGAGCTCCTGAGATGCAAACTGCTTGTGTGATAGGCACTGGTGGGGCAGCACAGCACCTGGGGCAGGGCTCGGTGGAACCAAGGGAGCACGGGAAGGTAAATCCTCTCCTTCTGAGAGCTCAGCCTTGTATTGTGGAGAGGCATGACCCAGCAGCTCAGTGTCAGCCCTGCTCTCTGCTGCAGCCAAAAGTGACACAGGGTGACACTGCAGCCCCCTCGCTTTCTTTAAGTAGCAGTAACAGGGTGCATTTATAAAGGAGGTCGTTGGACATCGTCAGGTGCTACCAGGAAAATGCAGTACCCTGCCACTGAAGGGTTCCTGGGCAGAGATCAGTATTCTTACGTAAGATTCTTAATATTGCAAGAACAATTTTACTTTAAAAAGCTTTTATTACCTTTCATTTCCACAGTCATTTTTAAACCACAGATCTGTGTTTTTACAGCATGAATAGTTAACTAAAAGGATGCCAAAAGCTTAACTTAAAGTTGTTATTCTGATTTCTATCCAAAAAAGTAATTGTTTACTTTACCCTTGCAAATACGTGCACGTGGCACCAGCAGCTGGCTTGAAATTGTTTTGGGCCAGATCCTGCTTTCATTGAAAGTGGTATAATTTCAAAATAGTCCCTTCATCTTCAGGCAGAGGCTCTGAACCCAGGGGGGTGGCAGGTGTGGGTGTTTGTGTGGGGTTATACACAATTTCTGTGCAAAACATTTTGTTCACGCTTCAGAAGGGGTTTGTCAGCATTTTGTTGGATATTTTAGTGGAAAACAGAACAAAGTAAGAGCCCTGTAGTCAGACATAAAATAAAACCTCTCTGTTTTCTCCTTGACCCAAATGCCTGGATGCAGCAGGTTTGCTTTTTGGGCTGCCAAGGAGGTCAGCAAGTGCACAGGATTGATCTGGGGCACGGCACACGGACGGCGTGTGGGGAGGGACCGCGTGGAAATGGGCGTGCTTCTCTGCACTGGTCTTTGGCACGATGGGGGTCAGCAGTGATGGGAATGAGTGAAAACTGGTGGGGGATCCAGAGGAGTCCAGAACAGCAGTTTTGCTTTTTTTCTGGCTTGTTGGGAATGCTTTTCTCCTGGGCACATTTCCAGGTATGGCAGGCATTGCTCTTGGGACCCAGGTGTGTTCCCGAGTTGGATAAATGATGCTGTAGTAGTTAGTTTCATAGAATCACAGAACAGCCTTGGTGGGAAAAGACCTTTTAAGCTCCCCCAGTCCAACCATTGACCCAGCACTGCCCAGTGCCCACTGCCCCATGTCCCTCAGCACCACATCTCCACGGCTCTGACATCCCTCCAGGGATGGGGACTGCCCCCTGCCCTGGTACTCTGTGTGTGCCACAGCCAGCCAAGGAGTGCAGCAGTGACTCAGCACAGCCATCCTGATGGCTTTTAAAGCTCTTTTCAGAGCCTTCAAGATTGTTAAACTCAGAAGTCTACAAAAACTTGCCTGGTAATTAGTTCTGCAAATAGAGTTAAGGGTAAAGTCTAGCTGTGGGAAAGAGATTGAGAGAAATGCACCTTCCCTGGATGGTGTGGGGGCACGAGGCTGTATTGAAAATATATCCGGTGTTTTCATAGTTTTCAGCATAGACTCAGGACTTTTGGAAACATCCTACAGACCTTTCAGTGATCCTGAATAGCTAAGGAATCTTCAAAGGAACATTAGTGTGTCTCCTCTCACAGGCAGTTTGGCAGAAAGCTCTGCTTGAAGGAATACTAATAAAATGCTGCATGATTCACATAGGCTTTGTGAGGCTTAATTGATTCAGGTTTATAAAGAACTTTGATCCAGGAATGAAAGGCATTCAACAGATGTGAACAATTCCAAGTGACAATTATCCTTTATTTGGAAGGACTCCCTTTTTTTTTGCCATAATTAATTTGTGTTCTCCATACAGAAGCGGCGATGGGGATGATTTTTCCTAGTTCCCGAGTAACTCCCGTGGAGCTGAGGCTCTGGGGGTGAGTCTGGAACGAGCGTCTGCCCTTGCTGCACCTCTCCCCTACACCCACACTGTCTGCGAGCGTGTTAAAGCTTGACATCACCGCTCAGTCCCATCCTGATTTCGCAATAATAAAAAGCAGAGTTTGGAGAGCGAGCTGCCAGTTTTAATAAGCTCTGAAACACACCCAGCCAAGTTTACTTTATTGTTCTTGGGATACACAAAAAAACCCCTTGTTTGTACAATAACATATTTTGGAGGGTTTGGCTGACTCCAGCCTTTCCTGCCTCCTCCTTTGTTTTCCGGATGCATCAGCAGATGTCCATGAAAGTGCTAAATCTGCACCCTGCCTGACCTTTCCCACCGAGGAAGGTAAATCACTCCTGGCAGCAGCCTGCCCAGAATATCTCCAGAACGATACTATTGCTGTTGTAAACAAATCTAATTAAAGAGGAATCGTTAGAAGGTTTGGGTGCTGGGTTTCTTTCCCTGCTAATGTTTTAATTAGTCACCTACATCGTCACACTTTGCTGCTTTCTCAAGAGGTGAAAAATTTGCTCAAGATTTGATTTTTTAGGGGTTTGGGCTTTTGTTAAAGACGTTTTTCTGGGGGGGCAGAGAAAAACTTAAGAGATAAAGGCCACCAAAATGAGAAATTAGAAATATGACTTGGAGGAAGGTGTGTTAAGCCTGCATTTGGCACTCGTGGTGGTGGGGGTGGTCTCTCCTGACCTGGTCCAGTGGTGGGTTCTCCTGACCTGGTCCACGATGTTTCAGGGAGAAGAGGAACTTTAGCTGGAAGCAGTAGAGGATGGGAGCAGTTCTCCAAGTACCCAGCCTCGAAGCAGTGGATGGTGAGACTCTGGATGCATCTCATTGGATGGATCTCCTGCTCTGGCTGGATGTCCACGGGTTATTCTGCTGTCAGTCCTGCCACTGTTCTTAATAATTTGGCCACTGCTTCATCAGCAGTTAAGAAAACTTTCTGGGATCTGAAGATAGGCTCCTAAATCTATATGTAATCACCTAAATAAGCACATTCCTTTCCCAAGGGTGTGTCTTTAGGTTCTTAAGTACAGATCTGGTCAGCAACCAACTTTGAAAGCTGGGCTCAGCCCTCCTGTGAGGACATCCTGGTCCTGGTCCTGTCCCTGGAGCACGTTCAAGGGAGTTTTTCCAAGTTCCCCTGAGCAGGAGGAGAGAGGGAGCCCCAGGTCCCCTCTTCTGCAGGTGTGACCCTGGGAGTGGCTGTGATGATCTCCAGAAGGGTTCATCTGGAATATTTTACCAGTCAGATTTTCCAGTGTATGTGTGAGTGGGGGTTTGTAATGTGAAGTGCAGCAGAGTGAGTTGTTGTGTGTCAGGGCAGGGAATGGTGTTCACCTGAAGTGCTGGTTAGGAAAATGACCAGGATGGCAAAGACTTCCTGCAGACTTTGATGGGGGTTTTTGGCATGTGCTGTTTGCCAGATAGCACTTGACCCTAAGAAATGTAATTGAATTATTCTATTGATATTTTTAAAAAATAAGAATAAACCCACTGTTTTAAAATCCCAACACATGCACATTAGCAGCATGAACCTCAGCCTAACAGTGAGACTTTGTACTTTGGCTTAAAACAACTCAGACAGGAAACTAATACCAACGCCCATTTCAACAGATGGCGTGTGCCAGGAAATCAATGTAATACATTTCCAAATAAGAGCCACGTTCTGCATGAGAATCGAGTAGTGATGTCAGGACTTCACACACAGTGTCAGAGCCCCTCCAAAGTGGGCGTTATTTGCCACGGGGAAGAGCAGCACATGCAGGTACATGCTCGGAGGGTGCTGAAGATGATGGGCTTGACATTTGGTCCCCATCTCCCCTAAGTGCTGTGTCACATCGCCCCCACAACTGGCATTTCACCTGAATGTGCCATTCCCTGCCCCGGCATGGGGAGGAAGAGTCTCTTGGGAGCTGTGCCTGGGGGGGTGTTGGATGTGTCTTCTGTGTGTCATCCGGGGCAGAGAACAGTCTTATTGTTGATCAGAGAAATCACACTTAAATATCTGCAGGGTGTTGGGTGGCAGTCCTCCTTCTCAGCCCAGGATTGTTACAAATACCCTCAGCACCCACCTTTATCTCACCTCTACCTAATGCCAGATTTTCACAGGCTGCCAGGAGCTCCTGGGCTCTACCACTGCCATAACACATTTTCAGGGATGCAAACTCATGAAGTTGTGCAGTCCCATGCTTAACTCCTAAGGACAAAAATGGTCCCACTGGATTTTGGGGCTGAAGTGGCTGTTTTGGTGCAGGTAGTGTCTGTTCCCCCTCTGTGTTTGTAGATGCTCCAACTCCATAGGAGTGGGACTGAGAAGGGAGGGTCTATAGGTGCAGGTCTGTGGGTGCATGGGTGCTTTGCAGGGCTGGGGGGCAGTGAGGGGAGTGCTTCCCAGGCATGTCAAGGTGTCTCTGTGGTTTTGGCTCTGATCCCCTCTTATGGAGCAGCCGAGACGGAGCAGATACGATCGCGGTGCTGCGCTTTTTTTTTACCTGGTAAGGCTGGCCAAGATTATTAAGATAAATATACATGAAATTTGCATAACTGGCAGAAGAAGACTGTTTACTGAATCCTGAGAAAATTGCCTGTCTTTTTATTAGTAATGCATTAAAATAACTGAACACCCAGCCAGTGCTCCCTGGGGGTTGGTTTTGGTGTTCAGGATGGGATGCGGTCCCTCCCTGCGTTGAGCTCCACATCGGGACCCTCTGGGCATCCCCCTTGCATCACTGAGCCTCGCTGCAAAACTGGAGACATCAGAGCACCCCACAAACCCCAAGAGTGACTGTATGCGGATCTAAATGTCATAGGTGAGGGTTAGGGAGCTTGTTTTACCGCTGTGTTTTGAGGGTGCATTCACACCCTGTTGCTGCTGCTGTGCCTCCCTGTTGGGAGCTGCGCTGACGTCTGCCTCCGCAGCCTCTGCTCCTGCTCCAGTCACTGGTTGTGCTGTTCCTCACCACAGGTGTGATGTCTGCTTTGCTGTCACAACTGGGTGATCCCTATCTGGTGTGTTTTTTGGACAGAGATTCACACGTAGGTGCTGTAAGAGCTTGGCTGGTGTAGCTTGGATCGAGGAATTGGAAGAGGAACACGCTGAAATGGATTCCCATCTTTGAGATACTTTGGATTTGAGGTGGGCTGGGTGGCTGTCCCGGCTGTATGTACCCATAATGAGGCTAAAAGTTCAGTAAGGCTGTCAGACTTCAGCAAGAACAAAAGCAAGCTAAATACTGATAAATACATCTCCCTTAAGACTGCATTGAGATCAGGTGACAGTAAAGACAGTATAATTCAGTTTTAAAATCTGCTTGGTGATGCCATTAGGAGTGTTTTCTGACTTTGGAAGAAAATCAAGAGTCCTGTTGTGTCCTGACCTCATTGGTAGGCAGCATCCCCAAGGGTATTTGCTGTTTTAGTGGTTTTTACTGAGGTACCACTGAAGCATTTGGAAATGGTCCCAAACATACCCGAGATGTGGAAGCAAGGAGCATCCTGTGCTCTGACACTTCTACATGCAGAGTAACTGCAGCTGTTCCTTGCATGGGGCAGAAGCTGCAGGTGTGGAGTCCAACTCCATGAGTTGTGTTGTGTGGTGGCACAGCACAGGGTGGGAAGGAGTTTTTGCTTTAATAATGGGCAGAATGGTTCCCGTTTCCTGCTAAATGAAGTCATGACAGGCCTGGATCAATGCTGGTATCTCTGCATTATTCGTAATTCTGTAATATTCCTCCCCTCAGCCTTTGCCAAGCCATCGTGCTGGTGTTTGGTGCAGGAGCCCAGCACCTCCCTCCCTGGGCAGCTCGGAGGAGCCAGAGGTTTTCATCCCTCCTGGAGCAGAAAATGGCCAGGGCAGAGCTTGGGTACGGAAAGCTGCAATGGAAGAAAATCAGAGCAATGAAGTTTTAAACATACCTAAACAGGGAATGGCACAGCTTGGATAACAAGGGGCTATAATTAATTAATTAAACCCACTTAGGCAGACTTCAAGGGGTTCTGCTGACGGCGCTGCAGCCAGGAGAAGGAAGGTCCCGTGGCTTGAGATGGTATCCGTGAAACCCCGATACGTGTGCCGAGCTTTATCAACGGCCTTACTGCCTGATGTGGGGTGTTCTGATGGCTGTCGTGAGGTCCTAATTGGTACAACATGTTTTATTAAAGTAGCCCTCTGCCCTCACGCTTGGCTCTCTGCAGAGACAGTGTTTGTCAGGGAGGACGGGAAGCGCCGGAACGCCGCGGTCCCCGCGGGACGCCGCCCGGGTTGCGCTGGCCTGAGGTTTGCAGGGGTGTCTGCAAGGAGCTGGGGTCCAGCTGGCTGGCTCAGCTAAGAGGCTGTGAAACCTCCGCCGGGGTTTTCCCCCGTGGCACAATCCCATCCTTGGCAGTGCTGGCAGTGTGGCAGGTCCCCAGGCACAGCTGGAGCCGTGGGCTTCCTTTGCTCTCTGTGTTTCTGTGGCAGGTCCCGTTGGGGATCCCCTGCTCAGGGTCGGAGTTCTCCAGCAGCGGCGCTGGCTGCGGGTGGGGAGGGGAAGGCAATGTCAGATCTAGAGATCCCAGTGCCATTCCCTTGTTTGTGTTATTTCTCACTAAAACACTTCTCCTCGTGTGGCCATTGCCTGTATCCTTACAGACACGAGTGCTCACGGTCCTGCTCGGAGGGGTCTGCAGCACCAAGTGTCACATCGGGTTGCACTGGGTGCTTTTTAGCATAAGGGTGTTTTCTCTCCACAGAAGGTAGCAAAGGGTGGTGGAACTCTGCTGTCAGCTCAGCCCCTGCTTGTTGTGAAATAAGCATCATCAGACTGCAGCAAACACCGCATGGATCCCTCTGCTGGCTTTGTCAGTGCGCGGGCATCCCAGGCGGCCCCTGATGAAAACGTCCATCCCTGCCTTCTGCTGCTTTCTCTTTATTAAGTAGTTGAGTGGTGTTCAATTTTGGGTGGTTCTGTTTTCCTTCTGACAAATGCTTTTGGACAAAGGCGTGTGTCTCTCGGGGTGCTGGAGAGCTGGATTGCACAAGCTGATTCCGCAGCGCCGGCAGCGGGGGCTGGCAGGGCCAGGTCGGGGTGCGGGGCTGTGCTCTGGGGGTGATGTCTGCCAGGGTGGGCAGTGCCCAGTGCCTCCTTTCCAGTTCAGCCCAGTAGTGATCTGAAGAGTGGCCCTTGTGCTCTGTTCCCAGAAGTGATCTGGTTGTTTCTTCTCATATCAATAACAAGGGTTATCTTTAGCCTGGAAACTCAGTGCACTTGCTAAAAACATATTAATGAAGCACTCTGAGCACGCTGCTTTTCACAGCCTGCTTACAGAGGCACGAAGGGAGATACAAGAAATATTTTAGTGAACAGTGTTGTATTGTTCACCTCTTTCACAGATGGTGAATTTTTTGCCCAGTGTGACCTTTTGTGTCTGATCCTGCGTGTATTCTGGGATTTCTTTCTCATTTTAGGGGATACAGGCTCTTCTTCTGCATGTAGATGTCCTTCCTCAGCAGTGGGCACAGCTCTCAGACTGCAGGGTGGAGGACTGGAAGCTGTTTTTTCTCAGCATACCTTCTGCAGTTTGCTGTGCTGCTGCTCTGGCAGAGGGATTTGAAAGTGCAAACGAGCAGAGCCACATCTGTGATAATATTAAGAATGGGGGTTCCCTTGCTCAGGAGAGCACTGCTCGGGGGTCCCTGCTACTGCTCTGAAAGCCATTTGCTGCAGGCTGTTGACCATTAACTCCCTGATGTCTTGGGAGTGAGTGTGTCTGCCTGGAAGAAGCATTAATTATGATGTTTTGAGTTAGGTGATTTGGGAATTGATCATCTTTTCTAATCCCATAGCACTGTAACATATCTGGTTGCTTTGTGTTTTTCTTGGCAAAGTGTGAGGATGGGCATTACCCAGCCAGATCCTGCGTTTGTTCCTGCAGAGAGGAATTAAGATGGATGTGGTGTTCAGAGGGTTTCACACTGGCTTTGTAATACTCTTTCTGTCTCATTTTAAACAACCAACAGCCCGTAATTTTAGCTGGTATTAATTGTGTAACTGAGCAGTAAAACTACTCATTTTCACGTGAAATCAACTTTTACGTGGCCTGCACAGGGGTGAGGATGCCCTGCACAGGGGTGAGGATGCCCTGCACAGGGGTGAGGATGCCCTGCACAGGGGTGAGGATGCCCTGCAGTGGTGAGGATGCCCTGCACAGGGGTGAGGATGCCCTGCAGCTCCAGCTCCACCAGGAAATAAAGCCAAGCCAAGAAATTGAGAAAAACATTAGTTTTCATGGCACTGCCAGTTTTGATGTCACAGAGGCACTGAAGCAGCAGCTGAGTTGGTTGTTTTGAAGGAACTACTGAGGCAGGAGGGACTCCCATGCTCCAGATAAAGCGTGCCAGGGTGAGGACAATCACAGTGTTCTGGAGACAGTCAAGGTCCTGCACATGTGGGCGAGTGGACGGTGTGGCAGCCAGTGGCATGGGTCACTCGGGGTTTGCTGACATCCTCCAAGTGCCCGAGTGCTGCTGTCACATCAGCATAGCCTCCTGCTCCGTGATGGTCCGGGGGACCACGTGTCCCTCTGGGTGAGGGTGTTCCCCTCTGCCTCCGAACCCACACGCAGCCGTTTCGCCCCTCCTTGTTCACTGTCCTTTATTTTCCTTTTATCTGTGCTTGTTTCCCTGCCTGTGTTTGGACAGAGAAGCTGTTTCAGCCTCTGCTTTTTCCTTTTAACCTATTTACAGAGGGTTTGCCTGGAGTGCTCCGGTGGTTTGGGTTTTAAGGGCTGTAAGGGAACCTCTAGCAACAGGTTTTGCTTGCTGCTTTATAGGAGGAAAAAAACCCACCACATTTGGAATACTTCTGTTGTTATTAAGCTTTGCAGATATTTATAAAAATAACATTTTGTCTTCAGTCTTCCCCGAAGTGAAACCTCCTGGTGTGTTAGCCCGGAGCAGGGAGCGTTCCCCTGGCCCTGGCCCAGGAGGGATGCTTGTTTTCCTTCCCAAAACTGGGCTGGGGAGGAGGATGGGGAAGCCGAGAGGCCGGCGAGGAGGCAGAGCAGAGCCTCGGCGTGCCTGGACTGCCAGGGGTGGGCACTTAGGAGCAACACAGAAACGTTTTTCTCTAAATACCAGATTTGTTTAGTTATTTACTTATTTTCATAGAATTATAGAACAGCCTTGGTTGGAAAAGACCTCTGAGATCATCAAGTCCAACCTACCACTAAGTTAAGTGGTACTTAACCTACCTACTACCAAGTTAACCTACCACTGGCCACGTATTTAGGCCCCAGACACTCTGTCTTGATTATTTTATAATCTTATAGGCAAGCCCAAAATATTACAGAGATCTGCAAAGCGAAGGCTGCCTTAACTGACAGGAGTGCAGGTGCAGTGTGCCAAGTGCACTCCCGCGGTGCCAGTCAGCCTGGGGATGCGTGCTAAGCCCCTAGCACATGCAATATTTTATCTGTGCAAAATTTTCTCAGTTCCCATTGATACCAGCCTGGTTGATAAGCTGGCATGGCGTGGAAGTAAAATGTGTGCCAGCTGCGGGGAGAAATCCCTGTGCTGGGGAAGGCTGGGGTTGGTGCTCAGCCTCCTGCTGCTCCTGCGAGCTGGTATTTCATGCAGGGGATGTAAATCTTGTTTGAAGGCATGAGCCAAACTCCTGACTAACGATTGTGAGTCGTAAACATTGCCTGTGGGTGATGGCTCCCATGCCAGACCTGCACCCTCCCTACCTGCACCCTCCTGTGCTGCCCTGGTGCTGGTGGCTGTTGGAGCTCACAGCGGGTCGAGGTGTTCACTGGTCTTTGAGGTGGCTGCACCCCATCAGCAACACTCCTGCCAAATGATTTTCGGGTTGCAGACTTGAGTTCTGCTCATCTTTTGCCTTGCTGGCAGGAAAGGTGGTTTGTGCCCTTCTGAGGAGACGAATTAACGCAGGGATTTTAATCGTGAGCTAAGTTCTGTTCCCATGACCCATTTCCCAGCTGCAGTAATCCCAGCACTCTTCTTGTTCCTCGGTGGATCCTTTGTAGAGTGACAGCTCTTGTGTCAAGTGAACATCACCGTGTCACTTGTGGGGCTGGATAAAAACTTGCTTCTTCAACCTTTGCAGCAGTTGTGGCATTGCTGGTTCGCTGCCTTTCCCTGCGCTCAGCCTGGGAGTGGTGGCAGAGTCAGAAGAAAGTACAGAAAATGGCATGTTCTGGTGCGTGTGGCATTTGGGAAGATGGGGCTGGGGTGGCAAAGTTAGGACCCCAACTTAACCGTTTCCTTGGCTGGTTGTTTGAATCACAGCACTTTGTGAAAGAAGTAAAAGGTGACCTCTGTATTTGGAGGTGCAGCTGAACTTCCCCAGCTCTTAGGTGACTTGGATTCTGAGGTTTTGGGTTGAATTCCCTAAATTCTGCATAGACTTGGAAGGCAGAGAGCTCTGACCATCCCTTGCCAGCAGGTGCCACGCTGGCGATTCGTGTCCCTCTGCGGACACATATCATCCAAACCAGCGTGAGCTCCTCTGAAATGCAGACGTTTTAAGAGGGATTAAAGGTGTGGCTTTATCTTGCATTGTTTAGAAGGCTAAAATACAACCAGAGAAACATGGAAATAAAATGGATTGTGCAGAAGCACATTAGGATTGAGCCACTGGCCTTTGAAAGCCAGCAGAGACTTCACCGACCGAAGGCAATACGCAGACAGGTGTTGTAAAATTGGCTGGTGCTTTTATGTGAGGTTTGGTTTGGCTGTGTGTAATAGATTTCCTTACTGATAGCCCTGAGTGTGCTCACTGTGTGCCAGCTCAGCTGGGGAACCTTTGCAGGGAAATCATTGGGACTGGGCATCCATCCGTGCACGGTGAAGAAGAAATGACATCTCTTATTCAGGGCTTTTCGTCCCTGCTGGGGTGAAGGGAACCTCTGCGTGTGGAAGGGCAGCACGTTTAACTGCTCTGCACTACTGTCATCCTTCGAGACACGGAGGGAGGGGTTTGCTTCCCTCCATGCCTGCCCCTGGAGGTGCGAGGACCCGTCCCCTCCCGCCGCGCAGACACAACTTATCCCAGTCCTGTCCTCAGCCCAGCAGCTCACGGCAGGATGTCAGCCGCCCTGAAACACAGACATCACTGTGACAGTGCACTGCTCGCTTCCCACCCTCATTAGCTTAGCAGAAAAGGAAGACTAATTAGCCGTGCTGTGCTCAGTGTGGGTCTGCTGCGTGCTGTTCCCAGGAGCAGAGCCAGCCCCCTCGCCGGCGTCACCTCCGCAGCGTGGCTGGGGGTGTCCTGAGCCACCCGTGCACCCGTCCTGTGCCTGCACCCATCCTGTGCCTGCACCCACCCTGTGCCTGCACCCATCCTGTGCCTGCACCCATCCTGTGCCTGCACCCATCCTGTGCCTGCATCCATCCTGTGCCTGCACCCACCCTGTGCCTGCACCCACCCTGTGCCTGCACCCACCCTGTGCCTGCACCCACCTGTGCCTGCACCCACCTGTGCCTGCACCCACCTGTGCCTGCATCCATCCTGTGCCTGCATCCATCCTGTGCCTGCATCCATCCTGTGCCTGCACCCACCCTGTGCCTGCACCCACCTGTGCCTGCACCCACCTGTGCCTGCACCCACCTGTGCCTGCACCCACCTGTGCCTGCATCCATCCTGTGCCTGCACCCATCCTGTGCCTGCACCCACCCTGTGCCTGCACCCACCCTGTGCCTGCATCCACCTGTGCCTGCATCCATCCTGTGCCTGCACCCACCCTGTGCCTGTACCCACCCTGTGCCTGTACCCACCCTGTGCCTGCACCCACCCTGTGCCTGTACCCACCCTGTGCCTGTACCCACCCTGTGCCTGTACCCACCCTGTGCCTGCATCCATCCTGTGCCTGCACCCACCTGTGCCTGCATCCATCCTGTGCCTGCACCCACCCTGTGCCTGTACCCACCCTGTGCCTGTACCCACCCTGTGCCTGCACCCACCTGTGCCTGCACCCACCTGTGCCTGCGCCCGTCCTGTGCCTGCGCCCGTCCTGTGCCTGCGCCCGTCCTGTGCCTGCGCCCGTCCTGTTTCTGCACCCATCCCACATCCCCCTGTTTCACAGAGGGCCCATTAAACGTTAGGATGGGATTTGTCTCGCCTGTCTTCAGCTTGGAAGTCGGGCATTTGGTCCTGGCTCTCCACACCTCTGTCTGTGGTCAGCGTAGCAGGACAGTCGTGGATTACCCCTCCTGTCGTGCCTCTCAATCTTCAGGCCACTAAAACCTGAATTTAGGGGCTTCACTGTGGGACTGCTGCTGGTGCTGGTCTGCTTTGTCGACTTTCAAAGCCTACTTTGTGTTCCCTGACAGAAGGCTGAGCATATGTTCAGAAGGGGCGTTATGAGGAGCAATTGGTTCCAACCTTGGTAATACTGGGATTTACGGTCCTCCAGTAATCTCTGGTGCCCAGTGGGGATGAGAAGATGCTCCCGAAGGCGGCTGGAGAGTTGAAGCCTTCTGGAAGGTTGTGTCTGGCTGATGCCCGCTGTCTGCAGCCGGAGGTGGGGCTGCTGGTGACACCCCGATGTGGGCTCTGTCGTGCTGACATGCCATCGCTGGCCATGATTGCATTTGCATTTATTTTGAAGGCAGCCACCCCGCTGGCTGTGTGTGAAGCCCACTGTGGGCTGTGGGTGCTGGCCAGACCCACGGCTCTGCCTTTGTTTCTGCTGCATGAAGCTTCCTCTGGTCTGTCTGTCAGAGCAAGTGTGCTTTGCTGTGGGGTTTGCTGCCCTTCCCATCCCTGGCAGGTCCTGTGCGCGGTCCCGTGGGGCTGGGTCCCGCTTGGCCCCCGAGGTTGGTGCTGCACAGCCTCTGCGCAGCCTGTGCCAGCCTTGGATCATACTTACCATATCAAAGGTGGTTTTTTTGTTTGCTTTTTGAATGTTTAAGTGGAATTTGAAGTATTTCAGCCTGTGCCCATTACTTCTTGTCCCGATGCCAGGTTGGGGGCTGGTTGCTGCCGATGCCAGCGTGGGATTAATTCTGCTGCTCATCTCGGTCATACGCCGCCTGAGAGCTCGTTTTCATTCCGTGCCATGCTCTGCTCCAGCGTGAGCCCGTGAGCTGTTTAACCTAATTACCATCCCAGGGATGGCCTGAGCTCCCGGCGTGGGAAGCTGAGGAAAGCCGGAGCTCGATTTAATAAAGATATCTTCATTTCAGCACTTCTGAAAAGCTCTGGCTGCGCTGCCTGCCCGAGTGACTTCTTAGACACTAAAAAACAGACTTTCATTCATCCGTGGTGGTATGGTACGCCCTGACGTGTAGGTGACACTTGGGGTGTGTGGCAGACTGTACAGGTAATAAACAAACATGCCTCCAGGTGAAGGAATTACGCAGTGTGCAACAGGGGCTAAAATACACCAGAAAAGAGTCTCCTCATCATAGAATCACAGAATGTCAGGGATTGGGAGGGACCTCAAGAGATCATCTAGTCCAATTCCCCTGCCAGAGCAGGAACACCTAGGTCAGGTCACACAGGAACATGTCCAGGTGGGTTTGAATGTCTCCAGAGAAGGAGACTCCACAACCTCTCTGGGCAGCCTGTGCCAGTGCTCTGTCACCCTCACTGGGAAGAAGTTCTTCCTCACATTTATGTGGAACCTCCTATGTTCCAGCTTGCACCCATTGCCCCTTGTCCTGTCACTGGATGTCACTGAGAAGAGCCTGGCTCCATCCTCATGGCACTCACCCTTTACATATTTATAGACATTAATGAGGTCACCCCTCAGTCTCCTCTTCTCCAAGCTAAAGAGACCCAGCTCCCTCAGCCTTTCCTCATAAGGGAGATGTTCCACTCCCTTCATCATCTTATCCTTATAAATAGCTGTTTTCAGCTGTTTCTCTCTTACGGTGTTTTTAAGCTCAAATCCATTTAGTTCACTGATTTTGCTGACAGCCAGCCCAGCTCCTCCTGCCTGGGATCTGCAAGTCAAGGTCCTTCGTTATTCAGTCAAAGGCTGTGAAGCATAATTGAATCCAGCTGTCTCCTCTGTAACCATCCTGACTCTCTCAGTAATTAAGAGGCAGGTGATGGTCAGCAATTAAGGATAGCAGCTCTCATTTAAAGAATCTGGGGAGTAAGCTTCCCCTTTCCATGCCACGGGCTGGGGCTGTGGTGAAGCACAGGGTGCCACTGGGCTTCCATGTGGCAATACCATCCCTGCTCCCCTGGTGTGCTAGTGGAAGTCAGGAAATGTGCTCCAGCTCTTTTCAAAACTGGGGTTCTTCATTCAGTAGCTGGGTTCACAGGCTGATGGACACAAACCCATGCAACCTCCTCCTGTGGAGCGCAGCTTTTTAATCGCCAGGAGGCTCATTTGCTGCTCCCTAAGAGCTGGGTGTTAAATGGGGATGGCTAGGCTGGCTTGAGGTCTCTGCTGGTAGACCTCATCCTGGCAATGCTGTGCTAGATAACTGATTTTAGGGATGATTTAGGGGTACTGGTTACATATTGGAGATAAAGACAGGAGAGGCATCAGCCTGGGTTTGCCTGCTGTGTGTGAAGGATGCTACTGCTGCACAGAGCTCCCAGTTTGTGGCTGCTGCACAGAGGAAGCAGGTGAGGAGAGCTGCTAAAAAGATGGGACGTTGTTTTTCTGGGAGTAACGACTTTGCTGAGTCTGTGTGCTTGGGTGTGTGTTGCATGGGCAGCATGTGCTGACCGACAGGGGAGAACCTGCAGACCCCCCGAGCCCTTTCTCCCAAAAGTGATGAAGCAGATGCCTTGGCAGTAAAATCAAAGCCTGTTTGCACAGTGTGCAGGTCTGTGACCCCGCTCTGATAAGGATCAGTGCCAAACTAAGGCCCTGTCAGACCCAGGCAGGTGATACCTGGCTGTTACTTGCTGCCAAGCAGCATCTGAAGAAGGAAGCTCTGCCCCTGTGCAGCAGTGAAATCCTGCAGGCTGCTCCTTCTGGGCACTGCTGAAGTTGTGAGGGTTCACATGCTGGTGTGGTCACTGCTTGAATAAATCCAAACCCTTGTCTGAAGGAAATGGGCAGTGCTTTTGGTTTGCCAGCAATTTCCTGAGCCAGCCAAGCTAGGTTGGCACGTCGGTGAGAGAGCAAGTGGTGAGGAGGTGGGTGCCCTCTGCCTGCACTGGGGCACAGCAAGGGTGGGCAGGCATGGATCAGCTCCTCACCCTCCTCCTTCCTGTGCTGTCCTCAGGCTGAGAGACTTCAAAACCTCTGCAAAAGGCCTTTTCTTCTTAATGGGGGTTAATCAAGAGAGTTACTGCTTAATTGGGGGCTCTTAAAGAGCAGCAGAGCCTCTAGAAAGGCGTTAGATGGCTTAGCCTCTTCCCCCCCCCCCCCCCTTTGTTGATATTTACAGTGTCAAGGTCATAAAAAGAGAATTAGAGGAGGGACGTGGGAGGGCACTGTGCTCTGAGCTTTCTTGCATCGGGGTGAGGTATTTGCCATTTGCCTGAGAGTGTTTCTCAGGAAACCCGGTCTGGTTCTCCTCGGATGTCCTGTCTGAGCCCCCTCTTACCTGATCTGAATTTTCACCATGGTGCCGAAGTGATGCTGGTACCCTGGGGACCCCAGGATGTCCCTAACAGACATTGTCAAAGAGACACCAACATCTAGGAACAGAGATAGAATAGAAATAGAATATTTAGGCAGTGGAATCCTGCCCTGGGCAGCCAGGACCCTCGGTGTGCTCCAGGCAGAGGCCGTAAGCGTGCGGTGCTGCAGTGTGATGCTCTGTCACGTTCTGGCTGCTCTGTAGTTTATAAACATTCATCAAAGGGATTTCTGATGACATACAAGTTTCCTCTGTTTATAGTCTTCATGCACCAGGGGGAAATCGCGAGGGGATCTTGGAGGGTGAGCAGGTGAAATATCTCAAAGATGAAAGCAGTAAATTAGAAACATATTTGTGGATAAACAAAGGCCATTGTAGAACATGTGTTATTGTCAGGTGAGAAATCCGGTGGGAATCGGTAACAAAGACAACGCTGGGAGCGTGACTGAGAGAAGTCACCAGCTGGAGCAAGCCCTTTGGGCAATGGCTTTGCTCTGTGTCCTGGCACATCCTATCTCACAGGCAAGAATTTCTGCCTAATGTCTCATCTAAATCTCCCCTCTGCCAGTTTAAAGCCATCACTGCTTGTCCTGTCACTCCATGCCCTTGTCCAAAGTCCCTCCCCAGCTTTCCTCTACCCCCCAGGCACTGGAAGGTGCTCTGAGGTCTCCCCAGAGCCTTCTCTTCTCCAGGCTGCACAACAATTTGGTGTTCATCCACAGAGGTTCAGAAAAGCATCCAGAATTGCCTCATCATTTTCCAGCATCCTCGAGCGGGTAACCTCACCGCGCCGGTCTCCGCACTGACAGCACTTTGCTCAGTTCATGTCTGAGCAGGGCATTAGGCAATGTGTCGTAGCTGGCTTACTGCGAGGGTTTATTAGGAGTGAATTAGAAGCCGTGCGGGGAGAGCTGAGGTCTGGGAAGTGTCGGGGGCTCTGGTGCACGCTGATGGTAAGCAGGAGCCCAGAGACTGCGGTCAGGGCTTTATTTGGAAAAAGTAACCTAGTAGAAGCTTTTATGGGGAAGTTCAAACATTTATTGGTCTAGCCTTCAGGAGCAGCTTTGGGACGGCTGCAGTAAAAGCACTTACAGAATAACCAAAGTGTGTTTCCCAAAGGGGAGCTTTTCCCAGGAGGTTTTGTCCCGTGCCCAGAAGCTCAGCAGGGTTTCTGTGCAGCTCTTGGTGCCAGCGGGCCAGGCTGTGGGTCTCACACCCCAGATTTTGGGGAGGGGAACAAATAAAGCACTGCTGGGACGAGGGGAGGCCAGCTGTGTCCACGCTGGTCCTTCATGCTGCTTCTCCTGACATGAGCATCCTGAGGCTTCGGGGTTCAAACCCATGTGGGATGAGCAAGGAAAGATGACACTGGTAAAAATTCACTGATTTAAGCCAAGAGCTGGTGGCTTTGTGGCGTTTTGGGTCACTGTGAACTCTGCGTGCTACGGGACCTGTTAGCGTGGCAATAAATACTTGTAGAAAAACTGATGGAGACTGAATGCACGTGTCTGAATTCCCAGTGCACTTGGGTTGGTTGTGGTACAAAAGGACGTGTACCATGACTAGGTCACAGCAGGGAATCGTGGTGCTGTGTGAGTTGAAGGTATATTTTTGCAGCACGTGTGCACTGGCGTGGTTGGCATTTAGGGCAGCGTTGCCTGTGTGAGGAGCCATGCACAGCGAGTTGGCATTGCAGCAAACCTGTGCTCGAGGCTGTTTGCTTGCAGCAACTCTTCATTTCTATTTCATGCCGAGTTGCCTGGGTGTGCGTGCCACACAAACGCTGATGGGTGTGCAGCTGGACATCTGTCGTGCTGTGAAGCATCCGTCTCGAGCAGGGAGGATGATGAGGAGGCAGTGGGAGCTTGTTGGTGAGGGGTACCCAGGTGGGACACGATGGGGATCAGGACACGGTGAGGGCAGCTGGTGCCCATCCAGGATGGGTTTGCTGGGAAGGGAACAAAGGGAGCAAAGACAGAGGTGTTTGCTCAGCAGCCACATCTGGTTGTTCAGTCAAATCCTCGTGTCTCAGACTTGGAGCCTGATGCTTGAATGTTGGAAGACAGCGAGAAAAAATACTGGGGTGAAAATGTGACTGGTGGAACAGCAAGTGTCAGGGCTGGCTGTTTGAAGGTGTGTGGTCTGAGGGACATGGGGCAGTGGGCACTGGGCAGTGCTGGGGCAGTGGTTGGACTGGGGGAGCTCAGAGGTCTCTTCCAACCAAGGCTGTTCTGTGATTCTGTGATTTTTAGGCACTTAAAATTATTCATGTGATGTACATGTGTTTATATGTCATACATTTTTACTGGCTCTGTGACTGCCAGCCCAGGCAGACGTCATGTCAGGGAGCCTTGGGGGGGTTACACCTGAGTGAAGGACAAAGCAGGCTCGCTGTATGAAGTATTTCTCATTATTACTAGAAAACACCTGGTGGTGTACTTTGGCTTCCCATCCACTTCTGTTGGGTTGGGGTGGTGCCTGCAGCAGTTAGACCTGTAAATATTTCCAGTGTTAAACCAAAGTTTGTAACTTGCCTTTCAGAATTCACTTGGGACTGAAGGCTGGCATGTGAGAGCCTTGTTGTGAGTTTACATTTTTACATGTAATGTACTTTCAGGTGGATTCCTTTCCCTGTTCGTCGGGTACTTGAGTGCAGAAAAGAGGGATGTAAATAATTTGCAATTTTTAAAGTGCTTGTCACCTCTGTGCTCCCTTTGGGGCAGCGTGAAGGAGGCTGCCCAGACCTGCAGCTCAGCTGTGTGCAGGGAAGATAGAAACAGGCACTAAAGGCCACTTGTGCCCAAGTGAGCTCCCAGCACTGAGCAGTGAGCTCACATCTGCTTCAGGAGCAGAGGGGTTTTGTCTGAGCCCTGGCTGTGCACGGGGGGCTCGTGCTGACATCCGTCGGAGACATAAAACCTGGGAGCGGGATGGGGGCCAGGCTTTTCATCCCTGAGTTCATTTATTTTTCTTGGTTTATTCAGCCCTTGATATTATTCAAATGAAGATTTTGTTTCTAGACCAACATCAGTCAGGGAAGCTGCCAGCCTGTACCGTGTGCTGGGACTGAAACACAGTGGCCCTGTCGGTTTTATTTGTTTTTGCTTTTTGTCCATTCTGTTCTAAATGTGTACAGAAGGGTGGGCTGGGACAGGAAAGCACCCATGGGTGCCCGTCACTCCCTGTGAAATACTCTGTTCTCACGTTTTAGGTGGAATTTCCTGTATTTTGGTTTCACAGAATCTAATTCCAAACCTCTTCTTCCATCATGTTGGTGCAGGGAAGGAGCTTCAGTGGCCCTGGGGTTGTTTCAGGCTGAGGGCATTGTCCCTCTCCACTGCAGCAGGGTGTTGCTGCTCTTTGAACCCCCTGGGCTTGACCTACATCACCTCTGGATTTATGGTGGGGAAAGACTTGCTTTGTCTGTCGAAGAGGTGCATGTGGGATAATCTGTGAACAGCTGCTTTTAGAATTGCAGTTAGAGGAAATGTAACTGTTTTTTTAATTATTTCAATGAAAGCTTGCAGCTTTTCCCCAATGAGGTTGGCTTTGAAGGCTGTGACCAGGTCATTGCTTTAGGTGGGGGGGAGGCTTGGAGTCCTGGGTGCAGGAGGGGAGGTTGGGGGCCCTGTGTCCCACCCACCCTCTGCAAACCACTGCTCTTGTCCTCAGGGATGTCACATAAAATGGTGGTCCAAAACCCATTCCAAATCTATGCAGGTAGCATCCCTCTCATGTGCTTGCCTTGCTGGCTGGGTCATGGTGGCTGACTCCTGCCCAGGGCATCCCCTCCCCACCCTGCCTGTCCCTGTGGGTGCTCGGGGCTGACTCCCCTCCCCTTGAAATCCAGGGGCTGTTACTCAGCACCGCTTTGTGTCACAGCTGGGATTTACACCTGTGGAAAGAAGGTGGCCTTTGAGCCTCCTGTTCTTTGCTGTAACGCTGGGGTTCTGTGGTGGTTCTGTGTGCAGA
Organism: Podargus strigoides; assembly: GCA_028020825.1. Classification (NCBI taxonomy): domain Eukaryota; kingdom Metazoa; phylum Chordata; class Aves; order Caprimulgiformes; family Podargidae; genus Podargus; species Podargus strigoides. The sequence goes on along the minus strand of CM051625.1, from coordinate 1,589,724 downwards.
TGGCAGGTGGGGTTTGGCAGCCGCTGGTAGGTGCCGCTGCCCTTAATTTTAATTTTTCTTTTCAACGGGGTGATGGATGAACAGCTGTTGGGTTGCACATGTCACCCTGCAGCATTCACTCTGATTTCTGAGGGTTTGCAGTGCACAACATCACAAGGGGATGATTTACAGTTAAAGCTCTTTTTTGAATGAGATTTGGATAAAAGTTTACGAGAACAACCAAAACCCGTGGGCGTATTTGGGATAATTGTTGGGATGCTCAGACTTCACCCCTCTGTCTGCACTGCTGCGTGCCAGTGGGGGGTTGGAAAAGGTATAAAAAGAGCTGGAAACCCTTATCTGTGTGTCTTCTGCTGTCTCCCTGTCCTGCAGTGTCCAAGTGCCAGGGTGAGTGCCTGGTGCTGTGGCTGGCTGCCCCACGGCGAGGACACCCCTGGCCCTGAGCTGCTGGGATCACGTGGAGTAACCACAATCAGTGCAAGTCTGAGCACAACCTTCAGCCTGTATATATATATATATATATATTTAGGTTCTTTGGAAGACACTTTCTCAGACATTTCGCTTAAACGGCTTTAATTTTGGATTTTGTGGTTTGCCTTATCAGTCTCAAGTGCCTTTGAATGGTTTAATAAAGCCGTGGGGTTTGCTTGGAGCACTCTTCCCGGCCGGGTGAGTCAGCGGTGAGTTGAGCTTTGAAGCTTTTGTAGCATGAAACTATTTTTCAGTGGTGAATTAATGAGGTTTCAGCTTTTTTTTTTTTTTTTTGTTATTCCAAAATGTGAAATGCATGAGGCTGGGGCTGAATTTTTGAAAGGAGCAACCAGCTCTGTGGTGGCAGCAGTCACCCTCGGGCACCAAAACCTGGAGAGATTTCCCAGGTGGAGTTCCAGCAGTGGCATCGAGGACTTTGTGGCTGCCCCATGAGACCCCACTCACCGTGTGCTCCCGTGCAGAGCCCCAGGGGGTTTGACCCAGGGGATAAGCCCAGCACGGTGGGGGGAAATGCTGGGATTCCCTCTTGCAGCTTCGTGCACAGCAGTGTTAACCATCTCCCCTGTTAGTGTTTACAGTGTGGGGAGCTTTGAAGTTAAATGCTAATTTATTATAAATATGCAAATGTCAATGCTAATAAAGCAGAGCAGCAAAGTAGAAGCAGCACGTGGAAGCTGGGAGAGGTGATGGAGACGCGGAGGGGCTCCGGGAAGTTGTGGAGAACCACAGTGATGGTAAAACACAGATATTAAAACAAGCTTCTTGTCATCCAAGCGTCAGCCTTGCACGTGGACATCGTCCCCCGCCGCCGTGCAGGGCAGGGACCCCTCTGCTCTCCAGCTGGGACTGTCTCCGGGCTGTGCTCCGTCAGGACTCGGGGCTGATGTGCTGCCAGCGGAGCTGCTGCTGGCGGGGGCCGTCTGTCTGTAAGCACTGACCTCCCAAGAAGTGTTTTATTTACCCTTCCCTGCCTCTGGATTGCTGGATGGTTTCGTCCTTCCTTGTCTGCTGGGGAAGGACTCACAGCAGTTTTCTGGATCCCAGCTTTCCCCTTCCATGTGTGAAGCAGTCGTTGCTGGATGAGCTCATCATGCCCATGGAGATGTACATGGGGAATCATGGATCCAGAGTTTCACCTTGGTGTTTTTCCAGTCATGTTTCCGAGGCTGAGCTCCATGCTGGTGTCCCCACCTCATCCCTGGGATGTGATGACCCCCTGTGCATGGTGTCCTCTGAGTGGGGACACTGCAGCTCCCAGCAGTCACCCCGTGCTGATGAGTCTGATCCTGCTCTTCGCAGTGCTCTCCATGCAGAGCTGGGGTGTGTTTAGGAGGAGAAAGGACCCATGCAGTGAGAGCATTGGTATTTTTAGATCAAAGACCAGTTTAATAAAAAAAAAAAGAAAAAAAAGGAGGAGGACTAGAACAATAAGTCCATTTAATTTTAGCCTAGCTTGGATTCCTCATAAAGTCAATGAACTTTGGGATGGCTTCATTTGCCTCTGGCTTTCCTAAATAAACACACCGTAGCTGGACTGAGAAGTTAAGTAGCACAGAAAATTGCAAACAGTTAAATTTTAATATTGTAGAAGAATATGAGGGGCTGTTTTAAGGGCCAGGTCCTGGAATTAAATTTTAATACTGTACAAAAATATTGAGGATTGTTTTAGTAGGCAGCTACTGAAGTTAGTGATAGATTTTTTTCTTGCTTTCCCTTGCAGAAAGGGTCAGAGTTAAAAGCAGGGTGAGGGATGGAATGAGGGGTCTCCTCCTGGGCAATGCGGTGCAGCCCTGCTGCCAGCTTCACCAGAGAGGGCAAATGAGGTGAGTTTGGGGATGGGGTTTAGTTCTTAGGGAGTTTCACCCCAGGCTAAACAGACCCCATTGCCACCAACCTCCTGCCCTGTGGCCCTGGGTGATGTGGTCTGTGTGTGTGTCACCTGGGAGGGGTTTGGAGATGAAGAATGCCGTACTAAGGCTTTAGATGTTGTAGATGTTTAGTGGACCTTGGGTCAGAAGTCACTTAAGTCAGTGGGGTGAGTAAGGAGGTCTCACTCGTGATGGCTTCATGGCCCTGAGTCAACATCCAGCAGGCACTGTCTCCTCTGGAGCTGGTTATCCCAGCAGAGGACAAGATCTGAGTAGGAGCGAGTCATCCTTTACCACTCAGGCCTTAGAGCATGAGTACCAAACCCTGGCTTGCTGCTGCTGCCTGTGCATCCTCTGTTCAGTAAAGATGAACCTTTGTGACATTATAAACTGCTTTCTTTTCACACCAACTAAATTTAGAAAACGTGAAGGAACGTTTACAAACTCAGAGATTGTGTGTATCTGCCAAGGAAGGGTGACAGTGTCAATGTCTCGATGAATACCCATGAACAGATCTGAACTGCGTGGTGTGTTGCTTTCCATTCTCTTTTTATTATTTTTGGGATTTGGTTACTTTTGGATCCCGGTTTCTGGGAAGATGTGGGTACCTTGCAGTGCCAAGAAGTAAACCTGGATCCACTCAGGAGCCGTTGTTCTGTTCTCAGGCTTGCTCTAGCCAGGCTGCTCTGTCTCAGCTCCGCGAAGGTGGGAGGTGTGGATCTGACTTAGGAACCAATTTTGGATCTACTGTGTAAGAACTCACTAGATACTAATAAAAGTTTAAAATAGTTCAGGCTGTGCCTTAAAACAGCCCTGACTGTAATGCAGAAGAAATTAAGATTGCAGCTCATCATGGTGGCGACAGTGGAGATAAAACCAGGGGAGCTGGAGGCAAAGTGCAGGAGATGTGGCTGTTAGGAAACTGTGAGGAACTGGGAAGTTTAACCAGTGAGCTGGCGAATAAGCTCAGATTAGGAAATTCCAGGTGAGGATAGGGGGTCCTTGAAGTCTGCAGTTGCTGCAGTAACGAGCAGAGCTTTGATGTCAGTATGTAAATCTGAATCTAATTTACAAGGGCCAAGAATATTGTTTTAAATGTGTTAAAGCCTTGGTCTTTTTCATCAGTGCTGTTGTGAAGCCAAAAGCTACCAAGGTTTGTTTTTCTGTCTCTCTGGTGGCAGTGCAAGTTGGGAATCATCCCAGTCAGAGGAAGGGAGGAGGAGAAAGCGAGCGGGGAATTGGTTCTCCAGAGCATCCATGTCTCCTAGAGGAGTGGGTACCAACCTGCACCCTTCCCTGCCACGCTGGAGGTGCTGTGCTTGCACGTGAGGTTTTTATGGGATACCTTAATTTCATTTAAAGTTAACAGTGCCATGATGGAAGTGGGAAGTTTTAACTCCGTGCTGAAATGGCTTTTAAATGTCATCCTCCTCCAGCTCTGAAGTTGGCAGTGCTGGCTGACTGGCCTTGCTTTGCTGCTGTACCAGAGCTGGGAGCGATGCAGGGCGGGATATTTCCATCACTGTGTGGTGGGTAGGAGTAGGCTGGTGGAAATATCTCCTATTATAGGGATACACGTGCTCCAATTCTCTTAATAATGCATGCAGGGCCATTCATGGGAACAAATGGATCAGGAGGACTCTGTTGTGTTTGTTGCTAGCACATTAATGTCATGATTCATAAATAAAAGGGATTTAGCCTTAAAGATGATAAGATTAACAAGAAAGAGCAACAGCCTAATGCTATTAATTAGCAATGCTTATGCTTTTGAGTCAGTCAAGTCGCTGCCACAGTTGTTTTCCAAAACATTGAGCCTTTTAATTCTCATTAAAACGAGGAAAAAGTCAGAAAAAATACAGCTCGGTCACGCCAGCACCAGCATCCCGCGTGCAGCACTGGTGCTGGTGTGACCTGATCTGCAGTTCAGACCTGTGGTTATGTTCCAGTCCTTTCCTTAGTGAAACCACACGTGCTGCTGAACGTGGTGATGTTGCTGTGATGTGAATGAACTCAGCTGGGTGCTTGATCCCTCTGTGGCGTGTGAGCTACTATTATAGCATTTTTTCTGGATAATATTGGTAATAAATGGTGCTGCAGGAGCACTTTGGCCCCAGGGCCACCACACATGGACACCAGTGGCTCCATGGCCCGAGCTGGTGCCCCCTTTTTCCATGGAAGGGGATGGCATGCAGATCCCCAAGGGCCAGGTTTGAGGCCAAGGGTGAAGCCAAGCGCCATGGTGGTGGTGCCCAACTCTTGCAAGTTGGTCTATAAAAATAGATTTTAGTGCCAAAAAGTGAAAATGGAGTCTACGCAGTTTCCGTAGTAAATTCAGATGCTCCATTGACTCCAAACCTAATCTGAAGCTGCTTTTCTGTGGAGACTTCTGGGGGACAGCAAGAAGGTTGCTATGAGCATAACAGATGGCACAAAAGTTGGTCAGTTTTGAAGCGGGCAGCGAAGTGCCACCACAGCTTTTACCCTGAGTTATGGAGAAGGTAACGCTGCGAGTGCCTTGTCCTGCCCCCACTGCTCTGGCTGTCACACTGATGGGTGAAATCATCTCCTTGGATGAGCCTAAACCTTGGCACAGCCTGGTTCTCAGCGCCGTTGTCGAGTCACCAGCCCCGTACTTCGGAGACGCAGGTTGGACGGAGCTGGGCTTTGTTTCAGAGGTTAAAAATACATATATTTCCTTGATGCACTGTTGGTTTTATTTTTAACTCTTCAGCAATTTAATACTTTGTAGGTCTGCTATTATTTCCCCCAGTTTTCCATCTGCTACTGTGATTAATTTCAGTTCTAGCTTTATAATGCCAGCCCGGCGCAAATGGAATGGAAACCTTACCTATATTATTTGGCACGTAGCAGTAGACATGAATAACTTTGGAATTTGTGGGGAAAAAGAGAAGCTATGTGTTTTCTGGAGCCAAGGTATGACTGGAAACGGGCCCTTGCAGACAGTGTGATGCCGTGTAGGGTCTGGCTGCAGTTCCCTGGGAGTGCAGCGCTCCGGGTTTGTGTTTGTAGGTGTTTGAGGAGTCGGAAGCCTCACTGGGAGGCTGTGAAGCAGAGATGTGCACCCATTTCCTATTGCCTCGCAGACATCGAGGCAGAATGACGTGCCAGGGCTTTGCTTTTTGTCTCTCTTCAGTCCTGGAAGTGGTCTGACGTAGTGGAAATTTGCAGTCTGATTTCCTAAGGGTACGGCTCTGTGGGAGGAGGGAGTGGAGCAAAGCTGCAGAGCTCACCTGGGTGAGATGTGTGGCCTGGACTGGTGGGCATCGGTGTTTTACACAGGGCTGCGTGACCCAGGGCAGTGACAGGGAGCAAGAGGCAAAAGCCACAGGAGTGCTGGTGGTGACACAGGGGACAGTAAGGGACAGCCTGGCTGGGGACACAGAGAGTGGGGCCATCCCTTCTGGCAACAGCAGGGATTTAGATTGTATCAGGGGTGGAATAGTTATGCTATCAAAGGCCTTCAAAGCATGAACTCTAATTAGGGTAAAGATGGAAAGAGACATCACAGATCATAGCCCTGTCATTAGCTAAAAAATGCTGGTATGTGTGAAACCCATGGTCGTAAGAGCTGGAAGTGGCCAGGAGACATTTGTGAGTCATTTCAGTGATCTGCAGAGAACAAGGAATCCAGACTACTAATGCATCTGGTTAGCTATGACTAGAGTCAAAACTATTGCAACTGGGGAGGTCAGGCCAGCCAAGTCAGTAGCCTTCTTTGCCATGGTTACTGATGCAAGAGCTAAATGTTATGCAATTACATATCGTACTCTAGGAGTTCAGAGAGCCAGTTGGTGGAGTGCCATGCATGAGCATGAAGAAAATATATTACTTCCCATTTAAATAAAAAATATGATGGTTTAGGAATGGTTGTTAACAGTAGGACCAGCTGAAGAACAGTGTTAGTCCAGGTTTTAGAGAAGGGATGATCTACACCTGATGATCATCCCATGATCTACACCTCCCCAGGGGTAGGGTCTTTTCTGTCCATAGCATGGGGATGGACTTGCACACAAGCAGCTTTCAGAACTGCTTTAAATCTCTTACTGGGAAGTGAGAAGGAGCAGATCATCCCCTGGTTACAGGCAGGGAGTTGAACCTGGTTGCATGTGGTGTGTTCATAACTAATTTTACCTGTGGGACCAGGGCGGGGGGGATCTGGAGTGAGCTGCAGTAGTTGTGGAAATACGTGAACTGGTTGTGTACAGCAAAAAGATGCGCAGTGAAGGAGTTCAGGTTTCAGAATGAGATCAGATTTAACTCATTTTGAAATGAGATCACTGGAACCTGCTGCCTGGGTCTTGTTTTCCCTGTTTCAGGCTTTCCTCTGTGCTGAACTGAGTGAATTCTGCAAAGGTTTCCAGGCAGGTTTCTTGTCCGAGCGCCAGCCCGGTTGGGTAAGCTGATTAGTTATAAGCAGATCAGTTTGACAAGGGGTGTACTGTAGGTAAACAATCTCAGCTTTTCCTACAGCTGAGATTTAGCCTAGCTAGGAAGTATGTTTGCATCCTCAGAGGTAAGGAATGGTGCTTGAAAAAGCCCCAGGAAAAATACCAAGAAGTGCATTAAAATGATAAGTAGAACTGATAAGGTACGTGGTGAGAGGCTGAGAGGAGAATCAAGCACAGATGTGATCGCAGCCTATGAATACTGTCAACATGACAGCACAGATGAGCAAAAGGAAGAGTATGTGTTATCTGATGGGAAACAAGCTTCGGGAAGAGCAGTCATCACAGCAGTGGGGCGGTGGAGGGGGTCCCCAGGAGCAGGTGACACTTGGAGGGATGGAGGGAGATAAGGTCTTGTGGGATGATAGTGAGTACATCTGCACCATGCAGATGTGAGATCGGCCAGAGACCTGTGATGTCCTCACCTCCCTCGTGGTCCTGTGTGGACCAGGGGGCACAGGTGCACCAGAGGGGTCCCTCAGGTGCCCACTGTGTTCCAGGTAAGGAGAGGCATTTGCTGTCACACCTGAGATACAGAAGGACATGTCTGGGGCATGAGCCTGTTCCTGCCTGTGCTCCTGTGCTTTCAGGCATGGTGATGGGAGGGGAGGTGGTGGCTGCATTGCGCCAGTGTGCCCAGGGATGCCCTCGGGCAAGGGGGGACCCCTGCGCTGAGCATCACACGTGGCTGCTCCCTCCGGGCTCGGCAGGCAGATGGCTGCAGCAGCTCTGCTCCTCCACCCTGCCTCCTCACAGCCATCGCTGCCCGCGGGCAGGAATGCCACATCTGCTCCTGGGTCACACCCCAGCCCTCCTGCTTTCCCTCCTGGAGAGCTTTGCCATCTATCCATGGCCAGCTGCTGCCAGTTAACCTCTGGGCTCTCCTTCAAAGCCCATCATCCCCCAAAGCTCGCCCAGTTGTTGCGGTGCAGGATTGTTTAACAGCCTGTGTGCCTGGCCTCTTTTTGAGCCTCCCACAGCCTTTTGCAAATGAAACGTGCAGGGGTAGTGCCTGTTGGTGTGCAGGGCTGTCAGAGCCTTGTGCTCCTGAAGGGTTGATTGGGGATAACTCGGGTCTGGGATGTGAGCTGGAGACCAAGAGGTGCTGGAGACCAAGAGATGCTCAGCAGGTTTTTCATTCAGCCACTTCACCTCCCTGCTGGGCTGGTAGGGAGGCTCTCCAGACTTGGTGTTTGCAAAGCTCTCGAGGTGTTCCTGGGTTCTCCAGGAGCGTAAGCACCACAGTTACGCTGTGCATTTAGACACAGCTCTTAGGAAAGCTGCTCGGGAGCCAGCAGCCAGCCTGTGCCGCCCTACCCCAGGGACCTGCCCGTGGGAAGATATCTCCACTGACATCAAAGGAGCCAGCAAACGATAGGCATCATCTAATTGCTGCTCCTCCCTGCCTTCTGACTCCGTCCTGCAGGTTGTCATTCACAGTCCTGGATCCTTATCTTTGCGTCTGCCAGCAGCACCACGGCAGGACGGGCAGCAGCAGCCCTGCCTGGGGGAGCTGTGTTAGCAGATAAGGTTGCACGCGGTGACATTTAAAGGCCTGAGTAGCGTCCCACTGCTGAAATAAAATGAAATGGTATTTCGAGATCGTGTTTGGAGGGATCTGGCCTTCTGTGGTGCCCAGCCTGCAGCTGGAGTGTGTCCCCCTTGGGAGTGTGCTCAGGTGGGGCAGGGACGAGGGGATGTGGTGCACCACAGGGACCCTCTGGGCTGGGAGGTGGCTGCTGGAGCCCCGTCCTCTCCTCTGGATGGAGGTGGCTGGTGCTGAGCTCCAGTCCCTCACCTCCTCCTTGCATCCCAGCCTGGCACGGGACTGAGCCCGGCCCTTCGATGCCCTGTGATTCACTGGCACTTCTGGGGCCAAAACCAACATTTAGAGGGGATGTTTCCGAATCACCCTGTCAACAGGACTCCGCAGAAAACAATTAAAGCAACCACAGCCACGTTGCCTTGGTTTGCCCGTGCCCGACTGCGCCGCAGCCCCAGCCCTCCGTGGCCCCTCACGTCTGCTCTCTCTCCGCAGAACGCCATGAACTTGCCGCCCGACAAAGCCCGGCTGCTGCGCCAGTACGACAACGAGAAGAAGTGGGAGCTCATCTGTGACCAGGTAAGGGCGGCCAGGAGGGCGTTGGGCAGGTACCTCGGTGACAGCACCGGCGGGTCGTGTCAGCAGTGCCCCAGGTGCTTCGCACAGGACACGTGGTCGGATGGATGCAAACATTTCCTTGGCCTTGTGCTCCGTTATTGGTAACCACTCAGAGAAGCCTTGCAGTAATAATTCCCTTTTTTTGCCACAGAGCAGTATTTTTCCACTTTGATGTTACCAGCACCCTGTGCCTGTTTCCTCTGGGTGGTGAATGCAGCACACACAGAGAGTGACCTGCAGCCGCCTCTGGGCAGGTGCTTCGAGTGTGGTCTGTCTTTGTTGTAGAATCACAGAATCCCAGAATGGTTTGGGTGTGAAGGGACCTCAAAGCTCATCTGGTTCCACCCCCTGCCATGGGCAGGGACACCTCCCACCAGCCCAGGGTGCTCCCAGCCCCATCCAACCTGGCCTGGGACACTGCCAGGGAGGGGGCAGCCACAGCTTCTCTGGGCACCCTGGGCCAGTGTCTCACCACCCTCACAGACAACAATTTCTGCCTAATGTCTTATCTCAATCTCCCCTTTTCCAGTTTAAAGCCATCACCCCTCGTCCTGTCACTCCATGCCCTTGTCCAAAGTCCCTCCCCAGCTTTCCTGTCCCCCCCAGGCACTGGAAGGTGCCCTAAGGTCTCCCCAGAGCCTTCTCTTCTCCAGGCTGAACACCCCCAGCTCCCTCAGCCTGTCAAATTACCTGTGTTACATGAATTAATGGTCTTGATCCAGTGAGTATTTGGCTTTCCTGAACTCCCCTTTGCCTCCAGAGGCTGAACAACAACCTCGGATTAAGCAGCACCATATGCTGAGGCATCTTTTGTGTACGAGCTCTGCTGCGGCGTGCAGACTTGGCAGCAGTGCAGAACAATTAACAGGTTGGCTCCACTGTGACAAACGAACAGAAACTGCATTATTCAGAGAAAGCAAAGCATGCAAAAGGTAGGATGTGCATTGTGAGCCAGCAGCACGATCAGGTTCTGCCATGAACTTCAAAAGCAATTGCTAATGAAAATAATTGATCCAGAGCAGTGAAAGTAGGATGTTTCCTTGGAAGGTAAACACAGTGGTACGGGGATGAGTTTGGCAGAAGGTACAGTCATGCTGTGAGGTCAGGAAGATTTTAATAAATAGATTTGTGGGACATTTCCTATTTAGCTGTTACAGTGGTGGAGCCTCTGATAAAATCCAACTGCCTGAAAGTAAAGCTGAATAAAGAATTACTTGCTTTATTCCATGAGTTTTCTGTGCAGAGGATGTAAAGCACTGAGCTATTTAAAGTTCCAGTTTAGTGAGACACTGAACAAATTGCTTAATCTGCTGGAAGTGATTTGTTTCATGGATGTTTGCTTGACATGTGCCCAGTGAGAGCACGGACATGGAAATGGGAGCTGTGCTGGAGCCTGCACACTGGGTTTGCACTGAGTTGGCAGCAGGGCAAGGCAGAAGCAGTTAGATCACTGCCTGGACGTGCAAACTCCCACCCCGGAGAGGATCCACCCTCTGCGATGTGCAGCTGCTGCTGCTTCACCCCCAGCTCTCCGGCGACATAGGAGGGCCGAGCAGCTGGCAAGGCAGCGAGGGAAGTTTGCAATCTGGAGTAATCAGGGCTCCTTGCACAACACTGAGTCCACCCCAGCTGGGATGAGTGTGCTTCCCACGGCATGGAGAGGGCAGGGCTGCGGAGCCCAGCGCCACCCGCATCCCGAAGGGACGGGAGGTGCTCGCCAGCCGCTGTGGATTGGAGCAGCCTGAAGCAGGTGGCTGTCACAGCACTGTAATGCAGCATATGGGGTGTGAAATATTTATAGCTGTCCACATAATTACGGTGCGTGGCTGAAAGTACTTCCAGGAATAGATTCTGTACGCAGTGCGTGTTTTGAGTGTGGATGCACATTTTCACTGCTATTTTCGCCTGATTTTGCTTAGTGGAGGACTGAGGATGTAAATTAATGTAACAGCATGAGGAAATTAACTCTTTCTCTCCTGTGCTGGTTTCCAATTTATGGCTGAAAGGAAAAAGGGTCCCAAGGTTGCTCTTAAATGATATTTTCTGAATAGTCTGTAAAGCAGACTCTGGTCATTTGTCTGTGAAGTATGTTGAGAACATTAGGGGAGAGAGTTCAGCCCCCAAAAGGAACTCTCACTTTTGCAGAAGAGTCACAGAAGTTGGGATTTACCATTCTCATAGTAATAATAATAACCATCATCACCATCATCATCATCTGCCATGAGTGGGATAGTACATGTAGTAGTGAGTTGTTGTAAGGGTTGCTGAGTTGGCTGTAGGGAACTCACCCCATAGAGTACTTTCTGTTCCTTTGTCTATAAACCTTGGAAGTCATCTAAGCATTGATGCTCGTGTTCTGAAAGCTTACTCCCTCCCTCTCTGGCTTGTGAAGAAGGAGAAGAGCAAAGCCAGTAAACCTGTTGCCCATCGTGGACAGGGCCAAAGGATGGTCATCTGGGGAGTGAGAGCTGGGAAGGATCCAGGCAGGGAAGAGGATACCATTTCCTGGCATGGAGAGCCACCCTTGTGGCTTCCCAGAGAGCTGTGTTTGGTGGTACTCAGGGCCTCTTTATCCAGCTGCATGCCACGAGGTGTTACAGAGGGGGTGTGGATGTTGAGGGAAGAGGTTGGGGACATCTTACAAAGTTCTTCGTTGCCCTCTAATGGCAAATTGTGGCAGGGGCATCACCGTGTCCTCACCTTTGCAGACACTGGAGGTGTGTGTGGGGAATTAAGACATTAAGACACCTAAGATGAAAGTCAAGCAATTTACATCTAAAACATCCTCACTGAGGTGTTAGCAGGTCTCTTTCCCTTTCCTAATGACACTCCTAATGAAGGCAGGTGCTGGCTGTTTCTGGGGCTGGTGGCCAGCATGGAGCTCACTGGGATGGCGGTGGGTTTCTCTGGTAGGTAGGTGGTCCTCTGCCATCCCTCAGGTTTGCTTCCAGGGGCTCGGGCCCCTCCATGCCTGTGTCAGGGGTAGTTTCACCTGTAATTTCCAAGGCCACATGGGGTGTGTTGGCAGGGCACCATGTTCCGCTTTAGGGTTTATTTGTGACTAAAAATGTGCAGGAATGGGTCCTGTTGGGCACACGGTCCTAGGTGAGAAGGTTGTGCCGTGCCAGTCTCACAGCCCTCCAGCTCTTTAGGTGAAACCCTGGCTCTGCCAAGACCAGGGTGGCCTTCTGGGAGGGGAGGGTGACCTGGGCTCGCTGCCTGGCAGAGCATCATGGTGGAGGGGCAGTTTGAGCACAGGAACCTTGAGATTAGGTCATCAAGGTGACCTGGAGAGGGGTGAGATCTGAAACCACAGAGGGACCCTGGGGCTTGTATTCATTTACACTTCAGTTCAACAAGGGTTGACTTAGTGGTTAGGTCACTAAGCTCTCTGTTCCATCACACAGAGGTGTGCCACACCCCCATGTGCCCTTCAAACCAGGCTTGCTTCTGCACCCCTTCCTCTGCCACTGAGGATGTGCTGTGTGCTCACCAAGCATATGTGGATCCCAAGAATGAAACAAGTCAGTGAGGGTACTAATAATGATAATAACATATGCCACTAATGCAGAAAATGTCCTGAATGGTTTTGGAAGCAAAAGATCTCTGGAAAAGCCACAATTTCCTGGTTACAGAGTTAATACGTTTTCCAGGTTTGGGTGAACAAGAGATGTGTTGGGTTCTTTGTAGGATCACATGGAAGAGGAAACGCAGAAATCCATCAGTTCCTCTTTGCTGCTGAAGTAAAGCCCCCTCCCCAGCCCCCTTTTTTTGGTATCCATCAGAAAACAAAGTGCTAATTCTTCAGGCTGCTCATCCAAGCAGCACAGGAGCGGTGTTGTGTTCCCTTGTCCAAGCTTTTCCCCTGAGTTCTCATCATTTATTACCCTGAAGGGAGGTGCTGGGGACCAGGTCACCTCACTGCTCTCGGGTCTGGCTTCTTGCATGTGCTTCTCTGCGCTGTCTGGTGTTCTGGCTTATAGCCTCAGCTGATTTTTCAAGTAAGAAAGAGCCTTTTATCCTTGGGACATTCAGTTAGTTTGCTTTCAAGGTGGCTGACAAAGGCTGGGTCGAGTTATTGCTGGTCTGTGCCTTTCAGGGCTGTAGATAGTGTTGGTGCTCGCATGAGTCACGTAGTGGAGATAAAATAGGTTTCCTCAGCATTTATTAACTTTGTTGTGTCTGAATGGCCCAGTCTGGGAGGGGAAGCCACCACGTCCCAGTCGTGATGTCACCCACTGGCTGATGCTTTTTGCTGGTTCTTGCAGCGTATCAGAAAACAGTCAAAGATGGGTAAACTGGAGCAGTAATCACAGCCAGGAAAGGGCAATTTAAAAGGCTTTTCCCTCATGGCTTTCCAAAGCAGAAAAAACACTTTAAATGGCTATAAAAATCTTTCCAGGACTAGTAGATATTTACCACAAGTGGTTCTAGTTAGAGAAGAGCATTGCTGGTATCTGCTGCTCATGGATAATGTCTTTAAAATCCTTCAACCCAAAGAATTGCCCTATACAGTGATGAGCAGTGTTAATGAAGCCGCTGTAGAGATTATTACAGAAATACATAATTACAGCTAGGTTTTGAGGAAACAAACAAAACAATATAGTGTCTGCATCACATGTGCTTGTTAGCAGGAAATTTAACTAGAAGAGTGTGAAAGGGACTGTCTGACCCATGGGGGCTAGTTGAGGTGAGATGGGCTTCAAGCACCAAGAGGGTGCCATGGTGCTGGGGGAGGATGGAGCAGGACAGACACCCCTGGTGTCACTTTGGCCAGAGAGGAGCTGGCAACCAAGAGCTTCCTATTTCCTGAACTGTTTTTTAGATAAAATGGAAGTGCCAAATTCAAAAACTGTGTTGAAGGTGCATGGAAAAAAAATCTGGTGGTAAAAGAGGAAAGAAACGTCTGCTGTCTGTCTTAGAGCTCTCGCTGGGGCTGGTGCACCATGGGGCAGAGTTTTTAGTTCATTTTTTCCTGCTGACCACGATGATTTACTTTTTTTTTTTTTTTTAATAGCAAGCAGCAAGATAATGAGAGGAACAAGTTTTGGTGTTCAGACAGTATGTTCTGGTAACTGGGCAGCAGTGTCCTATTCATTATGAAATAACTTTCAGATAATGTAGTCAAAATTGCATCCTGACCTAATAAAGGGAGGTTTCAGATATCAGTTATAAAACACGAAATTTCAGGAGGAAATTGTTATGAGATCTTTCCTCAAGGGAAAGGGCAGAATAGTTTAAAATTCGTCCAAGATACAAATAGTATCAGAACTTTTGGTAATGCTCTTAACAGGTTTGGACACAGCATACTGCTCGCAGAACAACTCATGTTTCACAGCAGCTTTGTAGCATGAATTTCAAAGTTGGCCGTGCAGCTGGTAAAAAAAGCAAGCAAAAAATCCAGCAGCTCTCAGAATATGCACTTCACAAACCTTATATTTGCCATCAGAATCTTTAATTCAGTTCTGGATGTGGCTGATGCTGGATTGCAGATCGAGCGGCCCCTGTAAGGTTACAGAACCTGTGGTGAGAGAGGAGCCTTGGAGGCAGGGGGGAATTTTTTGGCACTGGACTAGCAGGAGGTGAGTGAGATGGGGAAGGGAAATTGGGCATGCTGCTGGTGTGTGGCAGAAAGCAGGGAAGCTGGTGTGGGTAATGAAATGTTTTACGTGGGTAAAGCCCACAGTCGTGGGAACCTGCCTTCCTCTGTGTCCTGAGGTTGATCAGACTCCAGCCTTAGCAGGGAGGAGAGGCTCGTGGTGGTTCCCAGGCTTTCCCAGCAGGATGGGGATGGACATCTGTGTCCAGTTCTGGGGCCTCCAGCACCAGAAGGACATGGAGCTGTTAGAGTGGGTCCAAAGGAGGCCACGGAGATGATGTGAGGGCTGGAGCACCTCTGCTGTGGGGACAGATGGAGGGAGTTGGGGTGTTCAGCTGGACAAGAGAAGACTCTGGGGAGAGCTTAGGGCACCTTCCAGTGCCTGGGGGGTACAGGAAAGCTGGGGAGGGACTTTTGGCAAGGGCATGGATGATAGGACGAGGGGTGATGGCTTCAAACTAGAAGAGGGGAGATTGAAATGAGATCTTAGGCAGAAATTCTTGTCTGTGCGGGTGGTGAGACACTGGCCCAGGTTGGATGGGGCTTGGAGCAACCTGGGCTGGTGGGAGGTGTCCCTGCCCAGGGCAGGGGGGTGGAACCAGATGAGCTTTGAGGTCCTTTCACAGCCAGCCTAGTCACCCCTCACCAGTGCAGTGCCCGTCCCCATAAATGGGAACCTGCACTAAGGGTTGGGCTGGGAGCTGGTGGGGTGCTTACCAAGACAATCCCATTTCATACCATGGAGTTAAAATATTGCTTGTTTATTGCTAACATACTTCTCTTACATTCATTTTTCTGGAATCCAAACAATGAAATGATGAGACTTCTCCCATGAGCAGACTGTACAGTTTGTTTTTAGGCCTGTTCCAAGTGATGAATGAG
Organism: Podargus strigoides; assembly: GCA_028020825.1. Taxonomy (NCBI): domain Eukaryota; kingdom Metazoa; phylum Chordata; class Aves; order Caprimulgiformes; family Podargidae; genus Podargus; species Podargus strigoides. The sequence continues at coordinate 1,574,256 of CM051625.1, read as the reverse complement.
GTGTCTTGGCTGTTGCAGTGGTGACTTTCAGTCAAACATGGGCACATATCCACTCCTCTATCGCTTCTCTTTCCTCTCTGTGCTCCTGGCTAGCAGAAACCCTCTTACTTCAGATGTGTGTGTTGGTGTGTGCCACTGAAGTTCAAAGTTGTTGTTGAATATGCCCTATATAAATATCAAATTTCAGAATATCAAGATACATGTGAATATATTTTATTTGCATGCATATTGCATATGCATAGGTTGTATATTTATGAACATAAGGTATGTACATATAAAACTGTATTATAAATATATACTATTTAAATATATATGTGTGTGCATGCATTTTGTATCTGTAATAAGTAAATACAGAGGATGTTGAAAAATGGCTGATGTTTATTCTGGTATTGTTTGCAGGAAAGATTTCAAGTGAAGAATCCTCCACACACATACATCCAGAAGTTGAAGGGCTATCTGGACCCGGCTGTAACCAGGAAGGTGAGGAGCATCCTGTTTCCACTCACTTTTCCCTTGTTCCTCTGCAAGGATGGTCCCGGGGTCCGGGTTCCTTCCTGCCTTTGTGTACAAGGTCCCGTAAAAGTCTCTGAGAAGAGTCTCAGAGGTGGAACAAACTGCAGAGGGGAGCAAAGAGAAATTGGAAAGCTGCTGTGGTTTTTGCAGCTCAGAAAGGAGAACAGATGTTGCAAAGAAAAGGACCATCTGACACATGGAACAACTTGTTTTAGTAACTTTAGCTTCAATAAATAGTCCAACAGAGTATCACTGAGTGGTACTGTAGGTCTGACTGTCCATGTGGGCAGTGCTGCTGGTGGATAAAACCTCTGCTGGATGGCACTTTTCTCTCCTGTGTGGAGGGGATGTTGAATTTTGAATCCTTTTCTCTGGGTGTTGGTGTGACAGAGGTTTGGTACTGCTGGCACAGCTGGCCTCTCACTTGCCATCACAGAATCACAGAACAGCCTGGGATGGAAAACACCTCTGAGATCATCCAGTCCAACCATTAAAGGTTGGAGGTTTCAGGGTTGTGAAGTCAAGACGTGACCTGGGGTGTGTTTACATGGCAGAGCCTCATCCATCCTTCTGCATATTATTTCATCCAAGTCAGTTAATCACTTGTGAAAGACTCAGGCACTTCACTTGTCCTTTCACGTGAGCGTTGTGTACCCCTGAAGGAGGCTTCTGTACCCAAGTGTAGTTGTGGCTGGTTCTGCTGTTCCTGCCCCACTCTGACAGGCTTAGTAATACCCTCCAGGAGTTCAGAATATCAGTAAACCTACGTCCCATTCCGAGGAGCATCGCTGAACCTTTGGTATTTCACTGCTTTGGCTATCAGCTCATATCCTGTGCTGATAATTATAATAGCCTTTAAAATAAACAACAAAAAGGGGCAGGGACAGTGCAGCAGATCTGTCTGTTGGCTGCCTCTGCCTCGTCCTCCACAATCCCTGCTCTGTGCTGCTGCACAATGAGCCAAGGTTGGTGCCCCACAGTAGAATACGTATCCTGGCACAGGGCTTGCAGGCTGGGCTGGCTGCAGCCATGGCAGAGGTGCACCTCCATCCCAGCAAGGGGTGAACACTGGGCACCCTGTGCCTCCAGCACCCCGTCCCTCTGCCTGTCCTCAAGGCTGCAGTCACGGCTTCCAACAGTGCTGCTCTTGTTGGAGGCTCTGACAAGGAGTAGGAAACCATTTAGGAGGAAACCTTGAAATTTGCCTGTAGCTGATTATAGTGTTGGGTTGGTTGTTTTTTTTTTTTAAAAAAAAGTGAACAGAGGTCTTTGTGTCTTTCTCCTGAAGGGTTTCTGAAATTCATTTAGTGTTTGGCTTTGCTCAGTGGTTGCTCCGTGGGTGCACATTGGAGCCTTTCTTACCCTAGTACTGCTAGGGGAGTCCCGTGACAAATGACAAAAGGGAATGAGCCTAAAAATAACTCGGTTGAGTTCCTCTCTTTTGTTGCGTTATCCTGTGTCACCGGCAGCCTTTCCTCAGCCTGGGCTGCGGGGAGGAGGGTTCACAAATGGGTGGACCAGGACCAGTGCTGTGACTGAGTGGTTTGGTGGTCCCCAGCCTGGCTGAGAGGAGGTGGCTGCAAACGCTGCTGCTAACGCTGGTGTTTCAGCTTGTGATTGGAGTCACAGTGGCTCTTCCCAGGAAAACAATTGCTTTTTGTCTGAGCTGGGTTTTGGAGCAGGAACATGAAAGTGTTGAAATGACACGTTTTTAAAGAAAATGCAGTTTGGTGGCTGCGTGAGCCCAGTAAAGCACTGAGCTGCAGAGAGTAGCATGGCCTCACTGGGGGATAGGGGAGTGTGCTGCCTGTTTCTGCTGTGCCCTCCCACCCCACACTCCTGCCTCCCTCTTGCTACATCCATACCTTACCTGTACTTCTAGAGAGGTGAGCCTCTGCACTGCTTGCAGTTACACTGTGTGAACTCTCAGGAGAGAAGGCACTGTGTTTTTGTACTCTGAGCTCATTAACTGAAGTCCAGAGCAACTGTGTGTCTGATCTCAATTTCAAAGTTAAAATTAATAGTGCCTCATGTCTACAAGGACCTTACAGCAAGACATCTGTTTCAGTCTGCTGGTGGCTTTCTGAGCTGGGGTTTACTCTATAGTAAGCCAGTGGTGCTAACTAGCACGTGATAAAACCCCGGTGAAAAAGGCAGCTGATAATTTTCATGTAGGTCAACAAGGTAAATCCTGTCCTTTCATCATCTTCACCTCAGTGAATGAGCTCACGAGAATTATTAACTGCCAAGTAGTCCCCTTGATTTTATTGTGGGTTTATTGTGCTGCCCTGAGACCTAGTGTTCGGAGCATAGTCCTACTTGCAGCATCACTTGTGTCCTAAGCATTTATAAGCCCTTTCCAGACACGTCAAGTCTGTGTGTGTGATAACTGATGGCTGAGTTGGTTGTTAAGTACTGCAATGCCAAGATGGTTATCATCATCCATCCACTTCTGCTCTCACTTACCTTGTTCACAAATAAGAATTTACCAAAACAGCTGCTCCACAAGAATTTATCCAGCTGTTTTAGTACATTTCCATGGGCAAGGAGCCCCAGGCAGGAGAGAAGACTGCAGCTGGAGGGGGCAGGAGGCATCTCTGGCTCACTCTGTCTGCACACCCAGGGTAGCTCTGCTTTGCAGAGGGTGGAGAGGAGCTGCTTGACTCGACTCGAGACGAGTCCGTGTGCATTTAGAGGTCTTCTGCCATGGCCAGTGCCTGCTTTGAGCCATGGAGTGGGGCTCTCACTGCATCCCAGTGGGTTATTGCCAGGTCACCCTTTCTCCTCCTGTATGGAGATGACATGAAACCTCATCTCCTTTCTGCTGCATTGCTGCCTGGTGTTTTACCTCTGCCATTTTATGGCCTTTTCCCAGCAATTTTGCAGATACAATTTAGTGTGTGCAAATCATTCAAGCATTGAGATGGCAGCACGTGTGTATTCCATTATTGGCTCCCACCCATGGGTTTGGTAATTATACAGAAATCGTGGCAGGTTTGTTGGTGTGGGTGTAATGTCTCGAAAGCGAGATGAAAACCCCAGGCTGAGGATGAAGCCCAAATGCTGCAGTTCTCAATGGAGAGTTTGCTCCTAAAAGAAAGCTCATATTGTAAAGCAGTGTGTATTTATCTGCAGGCTTCTCATTTTCTTGATCCTGGAAACTCAAAAATGTGTAGGGGAGGAGAAGTTATTTTTCTGAGTATGTTTTTATTGACTGCCAGACTGTTGTTGTTGCATTCCTCAGGATTTAGAGGGGTTCTCAGTTTACCTTAATGTTTTATTTAAGCAGTCTGTGTGAGATGTTGATATTTTTAATAGCATCACTTGACTCTAATTGTTATTTTTGCCTGCTCACTCAATTACAGAAATTCAGAAGACGAGTCCAAGAGTCTACTCAAGTACTCAGAGAACTGGAAATTTCTTTACGAACAAATCACATCGGGTAAGAATTTTTGATGACCTCTGGTCTAAGATTCATTTTATGTACATCTGCTGATGAATGTCTTTGAGAAAATACCTCTTTGCATGCCAAGCAGTGATGCCCCTGGACTGATTGTTATAGCCTGAAGGGCTCAGTGAAGGGATGGCTGGGCATCTCAGGGGAATAATTCAGCTCTAATCCTTTCATAATAGGGTTCATCCACATCTCTGTGAAGGCTGTGACAACACTGGAGTCAGCTTCTGCTCACTGTGAGTCACTCAGAGCAGGAGTGAGCACGACTCTGTCTAGAAGAGTAATAGTATTGCAACTATAAATATATATATAAAAATCCCCCATGCTGTTTTATAGCTTTAGCATGGTGCAGCTCATGAAGCCTGACTGTGAGCGATGTTACCAGGGTTTTGCTTCCATAAAGCAGAGTATTCCTCTCAAATAGCCAAAGCAGAATTACAGAGACTTCATTTTGTTATCAAACATGCTGCTCCTGTCCACGTTTCCACCAGTCTCACCTCTCTGCTTTGGGGCTCAGGACCAGAAGCCATTTCAGCACTGCTACAACAGCCAGGGAGGTTTTATGTCGTGATCACACACTGTGTCCAGCTCATTTACTTACATGGATTTTACAGGATGCTGTTCTTATTTTGAGGAAATGAGGGTGATTTAAACTGTGGGAGGACTATTCTCTCTCTGGGAGCCATTCCCCAGCGTGGTGTGCATGAATGGTGATGGGGGACCCTCCCAAAAGCTGCCCCATCACAAGCCCTTACACCAAACTCCTCCCACACCCCTGCTCTGGCTCCTGCTCTGTTTTCCCACACAAAGGATTCCCCACCTGAAGCTCAGGGCATCTGAAGCGTGATGCTCTGCAGATTTATGGTGGCTCATGGGTGCACAGAAGGAGCTGTGATAGTGCACCACATAAATAAAAGAGGCTGACAAGACCAGTGTTTATTTATTTGGTTCACTTGGCTTTTATAAAAATGCCAGTTGTTTATTTTAGCAGGTAAACAATGAAAGATTTAAAGCCTGAAGTCTAGAATAACTCAGAGGTAGTGGTGTCCCACTCCAGAGCTCAGGACTTAGAAGAGCAAACCTCTATTTTCTGAGCCATGCAGAGTGTGCATAGGGTTTTTTTTGATTTATTTTTTTTCATGGAAAATTTTTCCCATCATTTGTAAAGTCCTTTAAAGGACTCTGTTTTCAAGTCCTCTAAATAATAAATGAAATTTTTTAAAAGTCTTCTTTTCCTGAGTGAGAAAGCAAAGTTTGGCTCAGCAGTGCTGCCTCTCCTGTCTCTGGTTCCTCTGACAAGAACTCCAGTAACTGCCTAAAGCTGTGAAACGCTCTGATGTCTGATGATTTTTCTAACAGATGGGTCAGGGAGTTCCTGAATGAAGAAAACAAAGGCCTGGATGTTCTGGTGGAGTACTTGTCGTTTGCACAGTATGCAGTCACGTAAGTAAGACCTGTCAATTAATCCAAAGCCATCGTGTTGTAGAGAAATAAAAGCCTAAATTTAAGCCTTGAGATTATTTATATCTAAGATGGTACTGTCACATTTTTTAGCTTTGGCCTCTGACAGTCTTATGGGTACAGTGCAGAAACATTCAACAAATGTGTGGAAAGCACGTGGGCTTCTGTAGAACTAGGCATGCAATTAGTGCCTGGCCCCAAGGAATTCTCATACTGCTTGGCACATTCAGAGGGACACGTGAACTGCTTCTCACAGGGCTCCTGGCATGCACAGTCCTCAGCATTGTGTGCAGCAGATGATAGAATCATGGAATCATGGAATGGTTTGGGTTGGAAGGGACCTCAAAGCTCATCCCGTCCCACCCCCCTGCCATGGGCAGGGACACCTCCCACCAGCCCAGGTTGCTCCAAGCCCCATCCAACCTGGCCTGGAACACTGCCAGGGAGGGGGCAGCCACAGCTTCTCTGGGCACCCTGGGCCAGGGTCTCACCACCCTCACAGCCAACAATTTCTGCCTAATGTCTCATCTCAATCTCCCCTCTTCCAGTTTAAAGCCATCACCCCTCATCCTATCACTCCATGCCCTTGTCAAAAGTCCCTCCCCAGCTTTCCTGTATGCACTGGAAGACAACAGTAGGAATTTCAAGGTGATTTTGCAAGTTGGGAGGACTATAAAACAAGCTTTGGCACTTCTGACATCTGGTTAACTGGGAGTCAGATGTACTCATTTAGGTAATAAATCATGAAATGGCCTCTATTAAAGCAAATTGGGAAAAAGTCAGCTTGCTTTAATTATTATATCACACAATTTGAAATAGATGTTCAGCTGAGGATCTGGTTTTGTATATTTTGCTGCAGGATATTGGAGCAGGAGGGTTTTGTATCAAATTGTATGAAAAGAAGCAGTAGGTTAAATATAGTTAGGAACTCGAGTAGAATTCATACTTTCTTTTTAGAAAAGATGCTGTCAGAGGTACATATATCATTGCACAGAAAAGAGGTTTTTTGATGGGGTTGCCATAAAATTAATGAAGGAAAATCATATGTTTTAAACTGTTACTAACCCTGGAAAAAACTGCACACAGCAAAAAAAGTGTTTGTATAAAGACTTTCTTCCGAAAATTATACAAATGTAGGCAAGTTCCCTGGCTGGGTTTTTCCCCTCTCTAACATGGTAAACATGAGTAATAACCTCAAAAGCTGTAAGGGGAACAAGCAATTTGTGCTTGAAATAGCTGTACAATGGGCAACGAGTCAGAAATCAAAGCGAATCTGTAATGATTATGGTAATACATGACATATGCTGGGAGATCCGTGAGGGCCAAGAAAGCAGTGTAAGTGCAAGTGCTCAGTCCCATATTGATGGAGGAAACTGAATTAGTGCTTGCACAACGTATTGCTTTATTGAAATAAAATGGAGACAGCTTTAAGAGAGGGTGGGTTTAGACTGGATATAAGGAAGAAGTTCTTTACCCTGAGGGTGGTGAGGCACTGGAACAGGTTGCCCGAGGAAGTTGTGGATGCTCCATCTCTGGAAGTGTTCAAAGCCAGGCTGGATGGGGCTTGGAGCAACCTGGGCTGGTGGGAGGTGTCCCTGCCATGGCAGGGGGTCGGGATGAGATGAGCTTTGGGGTCCCTTCACACCCAAACCATTCTGTGATATGATTTTGGGACCTACTGAAATCTGTGGGTGTTGAACAGCAATGAAAATGCAATGTGCATGTATTCTGTCTAACTGGGCATTGGAATGTCTGTTTCCTTCCAGGTTTGACTTTGAAAGTCTGGAGAATAACGTGGAAAACTCGATGGAGAAGTCGAAGCCGTGGAGCCGGTCCATCGAGGACCTGCACCGAGGCAGTAACTTACCCTCGCCGGTTGGCAACAGCATCTCCCGCTCCGGCAGACACTCGACTTTACGGTGAGGGGTTAAACAGGGCAGGGGGGACCTGCAAGCAGGAGGTGCCCCAGGGAGGAGCATCAGCCTGGCTTTCTAATTAGAATATTTTTAATCTTCCCTCTTTTCCCAGTGTAGGTTTGACATGTGTAGGAAACGTGTCGCTGTGCTGATGGTTTGGAGGTGGAAAGAAGTGCTAAGGCAGGGCTTAACACAGCCCTAACACAGGCAGGGCTACACAGCAGTTGAGGAAATGACAGGGATAACTGCCTCCCTTTCCAGTGGCAGGGGGATCTAAGGATGCACGAGACGTTTCCGTCAGGTGGCTTGCACAGAGGAAGCCATTCCTCTGCTCCAGAGGGTGCCTCAGGATTTCCATGGACCCAGCCAGTCTGGAGCTCCAGTCTGGTGTCTCGTCCAACAAGGTCTCTTCTAGCAGCACATTCCTTCCATCCTGCTGTGAACAAGATTATTTTTTTAAAAAGGCCACTTCCATCCTTTGAACCTGCTGTAAATTCTAGCACCACCCCAGGCTTCACTCTGGAGTCTGTCTTTCCAAACACTGTTTTTTTATTCAGTTTGTGGAGAAGGCAGGATCACTTCCCAACTCCTTTACATTCCTTCAGTGCTTCACTAGTACAAAACATGTTAACCACCACCTTCAGACTAGCAGTACTGGTACCTAGGGGCACAGCTCAGAGTGCTGAATGGCATTTACTCAGACACTTTTAGACTGTCTTTGGCTTTCATGGAGTTCTGTTATGCAGTACTGTGAGTATAAAGGAGCCCACAAAAGCTGGAGCCTGTGAGGACTTGTGCCTTTTTCCTGCACCTTCCATGGGAGGTTCAGTTTTGGTTTGTCAGTCAATGGTAGTGTTGGCTCTTCAGCTGAAGTGAGTGCCTTCCACTGGAGCCCTAGTGGATGTGGTACCTGGAAGATGGAGTTCACACACCTCTGGCAGTGGGGAGGAGGTGACAGACACGGTTCTGGTGAAGAGATACAGGCTCTGCAGCCCAGCAGATCACTTGACCAGTTGATTTTATTTTTTTTTTTTAAATATTGCAAAGGTGTTCTTAGTGGTTTTGGTTTTCTTTGATCTACTATGACAGAGAAATGGGAGAGTTTTGTGCTTGCAGGAGGGTGTCTAATTCCGCTCTCTGGGAGGCGTGCTTGGGGTTAGTTACACTAGAAATGCAAAAGTCAGGTATACTACATGTCTCTTACATTTTTTCTCTTCATTTCCTTCCATCCTTTTTCACACCTCCCTCTATTCCTTACCTTTTTTATTTTTCCATTTCAATGTCTCCTTCCTTGCATCCTCCATTCCCCTCCCTCTTTCAATCTCTCCAATTCCCTCTCTCTCCTCCTTCCCTCCTCTGCTCTCATCTACCTTTCACACACCATCAGATTGATTTCTCTGCCTGAACAACTTCAGCTCAAACGCCACCAGAGCTGCTTTTCAGCCAAGTGCCTCTGGAGTGGCTTCACTTGGCGCTCTGCTGACGAGGCTTCGAGCCGGAAAACCTCGTAAGTGCCCGGTGCCAGGTTCCCCACGGCTCGTGCAGGGCATGGGCACCGCGTGGTGAGCTCTGCTCCCCATGCCTTATAATCTGGTACTCATACGTCTTGGGAAAGCAACCACCTTGGCATCAAGGGGGAGTTCTCAGCCTCCCAAAATGTGTGGCTGTCACATTATAACTTCAAAGTGTAGTTTGCTTCCGTAGAGTGGGGTTTTCTAAAAGGAAATAAAATGTGTTTTACTTTGAAGCGAGATAATAATTTTCTTTCTCATATTGCAAATAGTATTGCTAGTTTCATACCCAAGACATAGAGCCCTTAGTCATTGTCCATGTTATTTCACAGAATCACAGACTGGTTTGGGTGTGAAGGGACCTCAAAGCTCCTCTGGTTCCACCCCCTGCCATGGCAGGGACACCTCCCACCAGCCCAGGTTGCTCCAAGCCCCATCCAACCTGGCCTGGAACACTGCCAGGGAGGGGGCAGCCACAGCTTCTCTGGGCATCTTTTTTTTATTACAAGTAGAGACTTCATTCCTATCCCAAACTGGCACAGCAATGTAACCCAGTACAGTGTTTTTCAGCCAAGTGCCCCCTCCTGCCTGCAGAGCCACCTTTATACTGAGGAGACTTGGGCAGAAACTGCCCAACAAGTTACATGGAATTAGCATCTTTGGCTTGTGTTTCATTAAAAAAAAGTAAATCTGCGTTTTAAAATGTGTTTTTTCAACAGCTGGGGACCATGTGTATCAAAAAAGGTAAAAGCTAAATATGTGGGAAGTTTTTAGGAAGGTTTTTTTATTGTATAATTAGTAAATATTGGTTAACTGAAACCACATCTTTTCCTGAGCACAAGGTAGGTGCTCATCAAATGAGGAGGGTGTGCAGGGTGGTGCTGCTGGTCAGTGCCAGGAGGGTCCTGCCCCATTGCTGGGTAGACAACGTGATGGGGACCTGTGGGGACACAGGCCATAGGTGGTTCTGGGTGGAAGCTCCTCTTCTGCCTTTGTTATGAAACCATTAAAATGGAGAGAGGGGAAGGAGCAGCCCTTCCTCTTGTGTGGAAAAGCAGAAGGCTGACAATCTTAACAAGGTAGCTTGAAATTCAGGAGCTGGACTCCTGCCTTCTATGCCATAGCAGTATGGAAATGAGAACAGTTTTCACCTGGATTCCTTTTTATTAAAGCAGCAATAAGATTTGGGGAGGCAGTGTTTCCTGACAGCTTTAATTCCATTTTTTTCCCTCATTTTTCCTGCCTATATGGCAATGTCACAGCACCAGCTCTCCTCCCTGTCCTCAGGGTTCAACAGCAGCAGACCTGCTGTAGCCCTCAGAGCCCTGCAGGTCCCAGCTGATGTGTGCTGTACCCGTGTGATTACAGCCAGAGGAGTAGGAGATGAGCACGGAGGAACACGAGGAGGTGCTGGCAGAGCTATGCCCCTTGCAAACGACACGGCTCCGTCGTAGGGAGCAGCTCCATTGACGTGGGCACAGAGGCTTTCTGGCTGCTCCTCCGTGTGGCTGAGGCTGTCCATTTCTAATTGTGACTTTAACTGCCTTCCCGGAGCTCTTAGGAGTGCTAAACCCTGCCAGTTCTCAGCTCACTGGGTTGCCTTGGCAACTGAGGGGGTTTTTGGGTTGTTTTTTTTTTTTTTTTTTAAAGGAGGCACAGGGATTTGGGAAGCAAACACTAAAATGAGGGCAGAAGGATAAAAACAAGGATGAACCTTTGGGGATTTTATTGCTGCTTTTTTGAGGGGAGAGAGCATCGCTTCCACATGAGAGTCACACTCTCCTGTCAGATAAATATTAATGCAGACTTTGTAGTGTCCCAGCCTATTAGAAATTCCCTTTCTTCCGAGGCAAATACTTTGATTTTTATGTGGATTGAACTGAGAAACTGCATTTCTTTCTCCATAATCTGTGGAGTCCATAAGGAGAGAGCGATGCAGGCAATCGTGTCTTGATCCATCAGTGGGCTGTGAGTGCATCCAATAACTGAACTCAGTTTTGGCATTGCACCTTCCGCTGCAATGAACTGGACTTCACCATTAACACTTCCACTGCTCACCTGGCTTTGTTGTCATAGTTTTTGTCAGGTAATTAACAGAGCATATTTTTGAGTGTATTCCCTTGCTGGGAATGCAAGGGCTGTGTGTGGCATGGTGGAGCTGAGCACTGCCTGGGTGTGTGTTTCCATGGAATCCCAGACTGGTTTGGGTGTGAAGGGACCTCAAAGCTCATCTGGTTCCAACCCCCTGCCATGGCAGGGACACCTCCCACCAGCCCAGGTTGCTCCAAGCCCCATCCAACCTGGCCTTGAACACTGCCAGGGAGGGGGCAGCCACAGCTTCCCTGGGCACCCTGGGCCAGTGGCTCACCACCCTCACAGCCAACAATTTCTGCCTAATGTCTCATCTCAATCTCCCCTCTTCCAGTTTAAAGCCATCACCCCTCGTTCTGTCACTCCATGCCCTTGTCCAAAGTCCCTCCCCAGCTTTCCTGTCCCCCCCAGGCACTGGAAGGTGCCCTAAGGTCTCCCCGGAGCCTTCTTTTCTCCAGCTGAACACCCCAACTCCCTCAGCCTGTCCCCAGAGCAGAGGTGCTCCAGCCCTCAGATCATCTCCGTGCCCTCCTCTGGACCTGCTCGAACAGCTCCATGAGATAATGAGATAAAAATGATGGGAGAAGCCAGCTGTGATTTGTATTCATTATTAATGTCATGCACTAGAAGTCTGCCTGCACCATTGGACTGGGCACATGTCCTCGTTTGAAGGATACAAGTCCTCCCATTGAAGTTGGTGGAGATGGCAGGCATTTGTATTGAGATTTGTGCTCACTTACCATGGTAAAAAGGCCTTTTATTTACTTTGAGTATCATGATTTGTTGCGTAGCTGTTTTAATTATCCATCTGTGGGTCTTCAGTGTCAGTGTGAGCTCTTCAGTGCCAGAAGACACCCTGGTGTGTTGTGTTTTCAAGGTCTTGGTGTACAAAGTGCTGGGTGAGTCCAGGACACACTGGACATTTTCAGCAGCTCTGGCTGGTCCCAATAGCGAAGGAATGTGGATGTGGAGGCAGGAGGAGTTCAAAATTAATTTCTTCAGGCTGTCTGGGCTTGAGTGGTCCTTACCTGGTGGGTAAAAGAGCAGCCTGGTCTCCAGAGACTTCATGGCAGCACCTTTACAAGCACCAAACTAACTAAATTGTTAACAAATTGAATACAAATGATGAAGGAGTTGTTCTTGAACAGAAAAGTCCTGTTAGGTCTGGGTGAGAAGAACCTTAAACCATACTGTGTATTTCAGCACAGGTTTAGGTTTGCCTTTAATGGTGGTTGGTTTCTGCACGTGGGTGCAGTGTCCTGGCTGTGGAAACGCTGGATCCTGCCTAATCCCCCCCAGTCTCCAGCAGCAAAGGCAGGGAGGTGGGGAGCAGGTCCCCCCAGGGGTGACATCCCGTCCCCATTGCTGGTGGCAGGCAGGAGGGGAGCGTTGCACACCACAGGAGCTCACACATGGCCAGCTTCTCTGGTTCTGCTTTTTTCAGAAGGTTTTATAGTTCTTTTTTAAAAGGAGGGGCGGAGGAAATGAAAAGAGGAACCATCTGAATTGAATTACCAGGATAAATATACTCTCGGTGACATAATCTTTGACCTGCAGCAGACAGGAAATCAAACCCAACAATTCATCCAGATGCTCGGATCAGCCTGGTGTTTGGTAACGAGGGATGGGGTAAAAGCAAACGAAGATCCTCCGCCCCAGCTTGGCTCACGCCGTGCAAAGGGAGGTGTCAGAGCCTGCCCTGCCTTTGGGAAGCAAACAAATAGCATCAGGGGTCGGTGCAATTGCCACTGATACAGAGAGAGCATCTTGAACCTGAGTTCCAGCGTGCAGATGCGTTGTGAAAGAGTTTCTGTGCCAAGAAAAAAAAAAAAAATCCTCATTAATTCTTGGCATTTGTGTCTGTGTGAAGAAATTTGCATCTGTTGGAGGGAAGCGATCTAAATCTAGGGCAGAATCCCATCTGTGCTGGAGAGATTTTCTGTGCACTGCAGCTCTCGGTTGCATACTCCACACCCCTTTGTCAGCCCGGTTGGGAACTGCCACCGGGGGAACTCTGCCAGCCGGAGGTGCGGGCTCTGGGTACCACCGATGGTGTCACCGGGTGACACCCCGCAGGGCAGGGGTGTGCAGGGTGCTGGGCAACGCAGCGTCCCCAGACCTGAGTGAGGCTCGTCTTGGGGTTTGGGAAGAGAATAGAGCAGCTGCCCCTGGCTTTGCCCAGTTAGCTGGTCACTGGCATGAGAATCCTCCAAGTGAACATCTTCAGAGTTCAAAGCAGCAGTTTTCTGCCTGTGGGCAGGTCGTGCCGTGTGGGATGTCTTCAGCCCTGGTTGCGTTTCTGTGGGTCTTTCCCACCTCTTCAGAAGAGACGAGTATTGTTTTCACCTCCAACCTTCCTTTCGGTGCCTGCGTTACTCTGCAAGGCAGGGGTTTGAGGAGGTGCCTGGAAAGGCATGAGGGTAGTGAGGAGAGCATCTCTCAGCCTGGGAAGACTCTCTGGGTGGCTGCATCCCAGGCTGAGTGCCCAGGGAGAGAGACCCAGTCTGCTCCGGGCTCCTGCTGCATTGCAGAGTATCCTTGCTCCCCAATTCCACTTCTCCTCACTCCCCAAGCAGCTGGAAATGCCAATGTGGCTTTACACTCACCTTTTATTGCTTTAAGGGGACTCACTCCCATTTGTTCCAGCTGACAAAACTCTGTCAGATGCTTTTAAAGGCATTCTGAAATTTAAGGAGTTGATACACCAGGCACTGAGGAGGATTTTTTTTTTCTTCTCAGTGGCATGATAAAGATCTAATTACTCTGCTTATTTAAAATTTAAAGAAAAATAATGTATGCAGCCTTTAGTAGTTTCAAACTGAAATAAGTCGTTGTAGGAATGATCTCTGTATGATTAGGAATGACTTTTAAATCTTTTTCATGCAGTGTTTTTCATATTGAGTGAAATGAGTGTATGGAAATACACTAGTGTGGGGTGGTCACACGTTCTCCAGCCAACACTGGCAGCACTTCCACACTTCCCAGCTCAGACTTAATGTCAGGCTCCCAGTTAAAGGTTGCATTGCTGCTTTTTTGTCTCAGGAAGGGAGGTTTGGAAGATGGATGAGTCCCCGGGTGCGGGGTCTGTGAGTGGGCAGTCAGCCTGTCAGTGGGGACACAGGACAGTGGGACAGCCCTGGCTGGGCTCCCTGGCCAACCCCATTCCCACCAGCAGCAGCCAGACGCAGTGTCCCAGAGCCTGGGTGTGAGGTGCAAAGTGCTGGTGGTGGCTCGGGGCCAACCCTGCAGCACAGTGAGCAGCCTGGTCCTGTCCTGGTCCCCCAGGCCCCCTCCTCAGCTCTGGTCCCCAAAACCCCGCTCCTGTGCTTTAACCACTCAGGCAAAACCAGGTCGTGTTTCCCACAAACCTGAAATCCATCTGGAGTGCCCTGAGCTGGTTTATGCATTCATATAGATGGGAGGGAAAAAAAACCCCAAAAAGCAGTTTGACTGAATTCTGCTTTGAATTTTGGGGTTTCTTTCATCTTGGCACTCCTGGAAAATGAAAGCAGAGGAAAGTAATTGCTGAAGCCTGAGAGCTGCCAGCTCAGGGGGGTTTGGACCGCGCTCCAGAGCTCAGTGAGTGTTCTGATCTCATCCCACGCTGGGGCTGTGGAGCAGGGAAGGCTCCTGCGACCACATGGGTGGGCACACCGAACCCCGAGACCCTCCTCCCAGCTCCATCATTTCTTTTCTTTGCACATTTAAAGGTAGAAAGTTTGCAAGGATGTTCCTTGTGTTGGAGAGTGAGCTAGTGAGTCAGAATAGAACAAGTCTGTTATTTGTTAGTGTGTTTATTGTTAATATGTACTGTTGTTATTAACATCATTAATAATGTTATTCACTCATTTTCAAAGCTGCACCTCATTTTTAAACAAAATGAGTAGCATAGATTAGACAAGCAACTTGCACAGGAGCATTGGCTCCTGTATATTAAATAATAACAATTGGGCAACCCCCTAAAAGTGCTCAGAATCCTGCAGGAGATGCTGAGAGCACTTGCTCAGTAGGAGCAAGGCAGATACCCAGTGATGTTTCTCCTGGCACATACTCCTCTTTCCAGCAGGCTGCAGGTTTCAACGTCCTCATTTAAGGACTGCATCTCATCTTGAATAGTTCTTGATGGGTTTTTTCCTCTGTGAGTTGGTGTAAGTGCTTTTGGAGCCCGTGCCAGGCTCGGGGCTCTGGAGCAGTCGTGCTAAGGAGCTCCTGCTTTCCAGGGCTCTGTGCCTCGAAAATTACCAGGTTTGTTTTGTTCCTGTTACCTGGTAATTACGTGTGATGCCACATAGTTCCTGTGTTACGAGCCATAACGACACGTCATTCCCCGTTGACTCCCTCCATGCCACTCATACTTTCCTGGAGTGTCGGGGTAGCTCTCAGGTGGAAAAGCCTGGGTCTGTGTGTCCCCTGGAAGCTCTCCTGGTCTCCACCCCACCTCACCCTGCATCGGGGTGTGTGTGCAGTTGTGCTTTGAGTCATTGCTGGGCGCCAGCACTGATTTATTTAACACCTGGTTAGAGACTGGAGTGAGAGCTGAGGATGCTCTAACCCAGAAGCTTCCCCCCCTTTTCACATTTGCTGTCATCATCTCTGGCTGAGGCTGTTTGGGACAACCTGTGCAGTGTTGCAGAGGACCCCCGTGTCCCTGGCACAGCTAGGGGGTCCCTGCAGAGCCCCCCAGGTTTAGATGGAGCTTGTCCTGCAGTGTGCTGGTCCTGGGGCTCGCAGCGTGACGGCACCATGGACACCATCAGCCGATGGCAGCACTTAGTGCATCACTGTCAAAAGAGTTTCTTGACCATAATCCTAATCCTTTTGTTGCTTGTTCACTTTCACAAATGTAAGAACATAGCTGTAGTTCATGTGGCAGCCCATCTCCATGTCTCCAATTTCCTGTGCTCGGCTTGTGAAGAGTGTCTTTTCTTAAAGAAAATAAGCAGTATCTCTGGAAGAGCTGAAATGTGGTTCTCATTTACTGTGCCACAGAAATGATAGATTTAAAGATTTCCCTTTGTGTTTATTCCCTCTACTTATTTAATTGAATTCAAGGTTGATTTACCACTTAGGACTTACAATTAAAATAATTAATGCCTCTGTTTCTGAGGAAAGTTCCTAAGGGCTGTATTTTCCCCAAATAATTTGGAGGGCTTTCAGAAAGCTCAGCTGCAGGATGGAAGAGAGGCACTATTCTTAAATGAAATGCAGTAGGAATTAATACATTTGCTGGTGCTGATGAATGTTCAGTGCCATTAAAAGTCTGTGCTGTTGCTCATGCAGAGTAAAGTGCATGGAAAAAAAAATGGAGTACCTCTGCTTGCAGGTGGATTGTTCTTTCCCCATTGCATGCCATGAGAGATGGAGGTACAGGGCTTTGGATGAGCCACGGTGGGGCTGGTGGCATCAATGGCTGGCAGCTCGGGGTCTGTGCCAGCCCAGGGCTGGGCAGTGGTGGCCGTACATCCAGGGCTTGGTACCAGTGCCAGCAGCCCTTTTTCTGCTTTATTTGCATGTGTATTATGTGATGGCTGTATCCTCTGCAGAACTGAAAACTGTCTGTGTTTTCACCCAGCGGAGGAATATTTCCATTCCTTTCTTCTGACCACCTAAAAATAGTCTTGTGATTGATGAGAGCTGTTTTTCTTTGCAGGTATAACACCTTGCCAAGCCGAAGAACGCTAAAAAATTCCAGATTAGTGAGTAAAAAAGATGATGTTCACGTCTGCATCATGTGTTTACGGGCCATAATGAATTACCAGGTATTTCCCTCTTTGGTCTTTTGAACCACATAATTATTTTGTTGTTGGGACGGGGGAGGAAGAGGTTAGTGGTGAAATGTTAAGGTAAAGCTGGTGCAAAGGTTTAAATTCTTACAGTGTAGCTGGGAAGCAGTGTGACACAGTCCTTGTGTAGGTGGTGTGGTACAGATGTGAAGGCACACGTAGGTAAGAGTGTGTGCATATTGGGCCAGTTCCTGTTTGCAGTGATGGGCTCAGCATGCACTGACATTGGACACACAGCTACACCACTGAAGTTATAATTTGTCTCAGAGTGTAGTTCTAACACTGAGGAAACAGAAGAACTATACAGGGATGGAAAATCCAAGCTGTCACTTGTGTTTATCACAAGGCAGTTGCAATAACTGCAAGTCAAAAGAAAGTTTATTCTACCAAAGCTAATCTTATTTTTCTGAGTTTCTTTTCTCTTCAGTGGCATGCTGTGACCATATGACATGCCCAGGTAGCTTCCAAGGCTTGGGATTTTGTGCTAAAACAGTAACAGCTAAAAATTCAGTGCTTCAAAGAAAGGCTGTGGTGAACAGCTTTGTTAGGAGTTGTATGGTCATGGGAGGGATTTCTGACACGGCGGCGTATATGAACTCTGCCCTGGGGACCCCAGCTCCATGGGCTTTACAGGGTGTCTTACCTCTGGTGGGAAGGATGCAAACAACAATCTTGTGCTCTTAACCAAGGCAGTGTTTTCCAAAGCAATTCATTTTTCATTTTTGGAGAGCAAAGCCAGCAGTACTCGTGCAGTAACTGCACGCTGCAGTCGCTCTGTGTGCTGGAAAAGGAGGGATTTGGGCAGCTGCATTGCAGATTCCTCCTTTGAGACTGAATGACACACCTGACTGTCAGAATTAAAAGGGGGCTGGGGAGGAAATGACAAGGAGAGGGGTTGGCAGTGGTGTAGGAGTGGCTCTTGGACCCCTTTTCGTTGGCTGACATGCCCAAACCAAGTGCTGTCAGTGACAGAGAGGTTGCTGGGCATGGTGGTAGATGGAAATATTCTGGCTGACTTGGTAAACTCACCAGCGTTTTGCTTGGCTTACAGCATTGGGAAAGGCTGCTGCCAGACCTGGTCAGAGATAGGTAATTTGTTGGATTTCAAAAATAATAACTTCAGTCTCAAAACTGAAGCACTCTTTTCCCTTTCTCTTTGCAGTATGGGTTCAATATGGTCATGTCACATCCACACGCCGTTAATGAAATTGCACTAAGCTTGAACAACAAGAATCCCAGGTAGGCTGCACTTGCTTTTAGAGAGTGTAAGAAGTAGGTAAGTAAAGAGTACGTGGAAAGGGATTTTCAGGGGTGTGTTTATGCACAAACCTGCAGCAAAAATCAGGCTTCGTTCTGAACCGGATTAAATCTGTATTATGGTGCAAATAAATGAGCAATTGCCATCTGGTTCCACTGGTTTCAGGAGCTACTGACTCTTCAGCTGAAAGTTCACTGCTTCTTTATGGAATTCTTTCTAAAGAGTCCTTAGGGCAGCCACTTCCAACAAAGCCTGGAGCTGTGACATCTTGCATGTCTAATAGAACCAGAGATCACATACTGATGTTTGCAAGGAAAGGTGAAACCAGGGGATGAGACAAAACTAAACAGCACTGTATATATACATGGATATATCCTTTGCTTAGGCTGCCCACTTGCCTTACAGTGCACTGCTTGAGATCTTGTCCTGGTGGAAGTAGGTACTTCCTTCCTTTCTTTTATTTACCCCTAAATCAGCAAGCTTCAGCACAGGATAAATAGGAAGGATGTGGGAAGTCTCTTGGTTTTATCATTTTTAGTCTCCTGTGCCTGGAAATCAGGTGATCAAGGGAGAGCCTATGTTTTCATTTTTGAAAGAAGTGGATTATTTACATGTCTGTTTCTAAAAAAACATAATCTTTCAAATATGGCTAGAATAATCTGTTACTGCTGTTCAAAACCTAATTTCTTTTTCTTTTAGCCCCATCATAATTTTTGCAGAAACCAGAGGTTTGGGTGCTCGGGGATGGCTGAGATGTGCAAAAAGGGAAGCAGCAGCTGAGAGGTGCTGCAGAGCTGATCCCACCCCCAGCCTGTGCACACAGCTGAGCTCAGTGCCACAGGGGTGGGCAGGGTGGTGAGGGTGACTGTAGGGACTCTGTCTCCTCTGGTTGTGCCCAGGTGGGTGCCACCAACAGAGCTGTGAGACAGGGGCATCCCCTGGGCTCTGCACTCAGAGGTCACCCTCCCCTCTCCCTGCATACCTGGATCATAGCCCACCCTTGGAGGGGATGTTCCTGACAGTCTGTAGTGAGAACCCCTTGGTCCTGTCTGAAAGAGCTTGGGTTTGCTTCTTGTGGCTGGAGAAAAAAAACATTAATGAGTAAGAATTGAAAATGATACGTTTAAAATTCCCTAGGAAAGTGAACATTTTATCTGGTTTCCAAAGATAACCTTGACCCTTTGAAAGCCAAAAGGTATTTCTTTGTCTGTAACATCTGGTTTGAGTCAATGCTTTAGCATGAGGCTAATTTCATATGTGTCTGCATGATTTTACTGTCTGCTCAGAGCTCCTCTGGCCATGAAGTCCAGTTGGTGCTTCTGCCTTATGTGAACCCTGTAAGAAAGTACAGGGGGTGATTTATATCAGAGTTACACTGAGTCTGCTGCATGCTTTTCTTGCAGTGATCTGTTGTCTTCTCTCATTAATACACCCGTGTTAGCACTCCTGTCAATCAGTGGCCCAGATTTCTGACCCAAGAGGGGAAAGACACACTAAGGCATCCTATATTTACTGCAGCGAACCACAGCAAGGGGTTTTTTTGGTGGCTGTGAATAATGCAAATTATCATCGAAAATAATTCAGATTTGTATCAGGAAAAATACAGCTTTGAATTATAAGCTCATCCATGAAAAACTGGGCTCAGAGGAAAGGGGCTGTGTGGCAGTGAAGACAGCTATGTGTGGTGATCCTGGCTGGGGTACAGCTGCCTCCTCCCCGGGTTTGTGCTGGTGGACACTCCGGGAGCACAGGCTGACCTGGTCTGCCTTTACCAGAGTTCTGCAGCTGCCTTTGGTTTGCTTGAATTTCCATGTGTGATTTAAATTTTTTGCATGTTTTGAGAAGCATTAAAATGGGGGAAAACTGCATGGTCCTGGGAGAGTCAAAGTGCCCTGGATCAGGTGATGCTCAGCATCGTGCATCTTGCAGGTTTACTAGTTTCAAGGGATTAAAAGTACACAGGATGCAAACGACGTCTCCCAGGGTCTCCCCATCTCTTGCAAGCAGGGAGAAAGGTGGTTCAGCATGTGGTGGTCACTGGCTGTCACCATTTCTTTCCTTCACAGGACAAAGGCCCTTGTCTTAGAACTTTTAGCAGCCGTTTGCCTCGTCAGAGGAGGGCATGAAATCATTTTATCGGCGTTTGATAACTTCAAAGAGGTATGTTATTCTGCTTCGTTGGAATGTGATGTGTGTGTCAACAGTTCTCTTACTATTGGCTAGAGCTTTCTCATTCAGCTGCATTTCCTCGAGTAAGGATTTTCCATGAGCTGCAGATTTGCCATAAGTCACTTGCACAGCAGCAAACAGCGGTGTCAATGCCATCATTTTGTTCACGTTTGCATAAAAGAGCCATATTCCCAACAAGGTGAATCCAGACTGTGAGCTGCTCCCCTTGCCTTTTGGTTGGTTGAGCTGTGTCCCTCAAGTGGGAAACTAATGGAGACCTTGAGAGCTTCACTCCAGTTCTTCTGTCTCTGAAGCAACCAGGAATGGTGTATTAGATCTCCCATTTTCACAGCCATTTACACAAGCCTTTGAAACACAAAACTCCTGGGTTTACTACAAGTAGGACCTTCTATTTGTGACTAAATTACAAAGTGGTGGATGGATACTGACTGTTGAAATGAATACAGGTGTTCCAGTTGTCTCAAGTGGGGCAAACCAGTGTTATTTATATAGGTGTGTATGTTCAAGTGTATCCTGTGTTTGCATGCAGTGGTTAGTGGGGTGTGAGAGCATTGCACGAAGGTTCAGAAGCACTCGTGAGGGAATCAAGGCCTAGAAAGCTGCTGTTCTAGTTAAATTTGAATATTGGATATATGTGTGGATTTATTATCAAAGAAAAAATGAATCTAGACTTTCCAGCTCAAAAACTGTTGGACTTGATGAGTCCCAACTGGATTACATATGAACATGTCGTGTGTTTTTCCTTAATGCCACTGTTTGCTCTAAGTGGGTTAGTGCAGATGCTCAACAAGCCAAGTTGCTAATTCTTTAACTTTTTGTGTTTGGGGAATTATTTCTGGTGGGGAGATACCAATCTCTGATTTACATCCACTGTAAATATTTGCATGCCATAGACAAATAACTGTATTTCTGAGGTGCTCATCATTATACAGAGCCAGAGCAAAAAGTCTGAAGTAACCTCCAGTGTGGGGGTGTTGTAGAACCCTCAGCTTTGCAAGACTAGACTTGTCCTAGATGTGAGCTGTGTTGTGTACATAGAGCAACCTAAGGACAAGGGTGATGGGACTGGCACGGCTTCTGGCGAGGCTTCCTTGGCTGCAAAGTGGACATTGAGTTGGAAGGACTGTGTGTCCATGGAGAAAGCCTTGCTTCTGGGTTACACCAGTGGGAAGGATGGTCAGAATATGGAAATAAGAGGTTCTGCTTCCAGCTGGTGAAGGGTCTGCAGCCCTTTAATGCCGGCACAGAACTGGAAATCGTAGCTTGGTTCCTTCCTTTATTCATCTGTAGCCTTGGGCAAGGTGCCGGTGTCTTTGGCTTTATTTGAGCCTCTGTGAGACGGAGGGATCACGGCAGCAAATGCAATGAGGTTGTTGTGAAGAACAACTGGGTAATATGGGAGAAGTGCTTTAAATAGGCAAAAGCACTGTAAATGTGCAAAGTACCGTGTTGTTATTCCAGGCTGAAATTCTGCTGGCTTATTCCTGCTCTGTTACAGAAGAAGTGTGACTCACTGGGGAGGACAGTGTGAGGGTTTGCTGAGAAACTGGGGAAGTGGCTCCAGCTGAAATCCCACTGGTGGGGACGGTCTGGAAGGCTCACTGAACAGCCCTGTGCATGTCACGGGGAAGGGTGGGTAAAGTCCCGTTTGCTTTCTGACCTTCCTGGCATCTTCACTCGAGGTTTTGCTCCGTCATTCTCTTTCCTCTCCTGCTGACATTCAGAAATCCCAGTGTGACACATCCACTTTGTCTGCCATGATTTATTTATCCCGTTCCTGTTTGTGTTTGATCGAGCCGTGTGCCATAATGGAACTGTTGGGTGTTGTGGGTGAAGGGGGTGTGCAAGGAGGGGATTCTGCCTTCCTCAGTTCTGCATTTGGCTGTTCTCTTCATCCAGTTACGCTGCTTATTTCAGGCTCTGTGCTGTTGTTTCCCAGTTTCCTCCTGGGCAAGTTTGCAGTAATGGTTTCGAGCCTTCATGTTTATAACTCATTCAATTGGTATATTAAAAATCTCTGAGTTGCTGACATGTAAAGTACCCAGGGTTGGATTTCTAGCACTATACTTCCAATTTAAATTACTATAAACTCAAGAATATTTGTGTGGCTTCTGTAACTATGGGTTGCAGGGCTGCCACAGCTTCCCTGTGGTTCTTCCAGCAGACACTTGGTGCATATTTAGGAGAGAACAGACTTGTTGAACTAGATCTCTGCCACTCTATCTCCCTGCCATAGAATAACTTCAAAAGAAACCTGAACTCCTGCCTAACGCTCACCCTGTAATAAAGTCAGTGGGGAAAACAGGATGTTTCGGACCAAATTCTGCTCTCATTTACATCAGGGTGAACATCAAATATTTCACTCGGCTTTGAGCTTTGCTCTGATGTAAATGAGAAGAGAATTTGGTTCTCAGGGTCTGACTGAGCTGCAAAACCGCAGTCGATCTGAATCTTGTTGAGAATTCTTTTTGAAAATGACTTTTCATTTGGAAATGATTTTGCAAGCCAGTCTTTTTCGAAATCCTTGTCTGTATTGTACGGGATGAATCAGGAACTTTAAGGGAGACAGCAGTATTAGGATCTCCCCTGTCTTTGTGTTTCTCCTTTGTGTTTGCTGTAATGCTGAAGAAGTTTGGATGTTGAGTACAGGCAGGGAATGGTGTAGGTCAGTGTGGTGGTGCATGTGTCTGCTTTCTGCAGCCTGCTCTGCATTCTGGCAGTTTGGCATTGACAGAATGGCAACTTCCAGCTCACCGAGAAAGCAGTGCCCCCAATATTCACACACCTTCTGGGTTTGGTGGTTCCTCCCAGGCCAGTGCAGACATTGGGTAACAGTTTCCAGCCTAAATCATAGAATCCCAGAATGGTTTGGGTATGAAGGGACATCGAAACTCACCTGGTTCCACCCCCCTGCCATGGCAGGGACACCTCCCACCAGCCCAGGTTGCTCCAAGCCCCATCCAACCTGGCCTGGGACACTGCCAGGGAGGGGGCAGCCACAGCTTCTCTGGGCACCCTGGGCCAGTGTCTCACCACCCTCACAGACAACAATTTCTGCCTAATATCTAGTCTGAATCTCCCCTCTTACAGTTTAAAGCCATCACCCCTCGTCCTGTCACTCCATGCCCTTGTCCAAAGTCCCTGCCCAGCTTTCCTGTACCCCCCAGGCACTGGAAGGTGCCCTAAGGTCTCCCTGGAGACTTCTCTTCTCCAGGCTGAACACCCCAACTCCCTCAGCTCAGCTGGGTTTGCACTCACAGGATGATCCACCAGAATAACGAGGGCTTTGGGCTATTCCCTTATCGTTTTGATACTTTCTGACCTGTTTCTGGTTCTGTTTGCAGCCACCTCTTATTCCCATCACCTTGTGCCCGAAGGTGAACACTGCTGAATGGGCTGTCCCAGCCTTGGCACAGCCATGACCCTGCCTTCACCCGCTGGCCAGGGGGTTCCTTAGCCGTGTTCCCAGCCCTTTGTGCTCGTTTCCATGGATTTGTGAGAACTGGCATAGGCGGTTTTACCCAACTTGCCTGGGATTTGTGTTGCAGGACGAGCAAATGCTGCTCAGCAGAATGCCAGGGGAAGAAAATGAGAGTGGAGTCAGCCGCAGGAGAGCTTTTGGGGAGCTCCCAGAGTGACAGACCAGATGCTGAGAGCTCGTGCCCTGGTTAAATTGAAGCAGGCTGAGTGCACTGCTGGAAAACAAGATATATTTTCCTAATGCTTATTCAGATTAGTTAGTTCATTTTAATAGTGTGATTACATGTGTGGGTATACAAAGAATTAAGCTGCTGTCCTTTACTGCCAACAGTAAAACTTTGTTTTAGTGTTATTTCATTGCTTACTGCCCTTACTCTTCCCTGGGAATGCTGTTTGGAATTCCTGAAGGCACGTTGTGCTGGTGTCCTGGTGAATCTGCCCGTGGCCATCGGAACAGAGGTGGTGTAGGGACTGCTGCTTACCCCGTGGTGTAACCACACACCGCTCGCTCAGGACCCAAACGAGCATCGTTCCAAAGCTGCCCTTGCTCTCTGTCATTTCACTGATACCTTGCTGTAATCAAAACTCCTTCGTTCATTGCTGCCTTGTCAGGGAAGGATGTTTTCATGTTGATGAGATTCTACAGCTTGAGAAGATCTTTTCATCATCACTGCCATTGCCTGGCAGTTCTTCAACTCAGTGTGCATTTTGCTCTCCCTTTTCTGATCTGAGTGCCGAAACCCCGTGTTGCTTTGTGTTCCTCTTGGAAGCACAGCCCATAAAGGAGTTTCTGCTCTCCTGGCTGACGTGCATTATGTTCTACTGAAGATCAGTAGAACTGGGGGCAGCACCTTCCTGGAGCCCCTTCCCAGGGATCCTGGAGTGAGAGTGGATGGAAACCTAATGATGTTTCATGCACCATATATCCCCAGAAACACCTGAATTAGCCTAATTGCACACTGGGCTCAGGCAGCATTGCAGGGTGTCCGTGGGAAGCAGGTGGTGAGACCTGGGGGCAACACCACCCAAAATAAACCCCTTCCCCAGCTCAGAGGCACTGGTCATAGGCTATCACAGCATTCCCAAACCTAGGTGAGATTCCTCAGAGCTAAGGCACAGCAGTAACGTGGGCAAGGTCATGACATCTGGTGAGAACACCCCAGAAGAGAGTTACCAGCAAAGTCCTGGTTCAACAGAATTGAATCTTGTTCAGGCCACGAGTGCAGAAAGCCATTTTCCAACTCATTTATGGCCTTGCTTCAAAATGAGAAGTGTTTTGCAGCATTTCTAGTTAGTGGGTTTGTTTGCATGTTTTTAATTTACTGAAAGCGTAGGAGCCAATAAACGAATGGCTTCAGTAAGTTCACAGATACGTTAGAAAAAATCACAACCCAACAGCACTGATGTGATTGGTAATGAGAACAGTTACAAAGACATTTTGAGGTTGTTTTTTGGGGGTTTTTTTTTGCAAATACTAATTTCCTCAGCTTTAGTGAAGACCTGAACATGACAGTTTTTGAATATACTTCACAGCACTGAACTAAGATTTTACAGAGCAACATCTTAGATCCTCATGCAGCTTTTCATAGAATCATAGAATTGTTTTGGTTGGAAGAGACTTCCAAGCTCCCCCAGTCCAACCAGTGTCCCAGCAGTGCCCACTGCCCCATGTCCCTCAGCACCACATCTCCACGGCTCTGAAATCCCTCCAGGGATGGGGACTGCCCCCTGCCCTGGGCAGCCTGGGCCAGTGCTGGGGAACCCTTTGGGGGAAGGAATTGTTCCCAATGTCCAATCTAACCCTGCCCTGGCACAACTTGAGGCCATCACCCCTCGTCATTTTAAACATAGGAGAATTTACTCTAATAACAACTAAATATTTCTGGGAAAAGACCAGAGGAGTTTTTTTAATTATTTTTTTTTAATAAGCACAATAGTAGTTTTAAAACAGATCCAAACCAAGGAGGCAAAAGAATGGACTGGGATGTGTAGTGAGCCAGAAAGCCAGCCAGAAATAATCCCAGCTCTCTGCAGGGAACAGTTCCTGACTTTGGCTCTCGTCCAGCAAAGCAGTTAAATTGCTTTTTATACACTCATATCCCAGAATAATTAACAGCAGTAAGGTGAGTGTATGCTTGTGTGCTTCTCCATATGGGAAATAATTTTGGTATTTACAAATAAAACCAGAATTGAGGTGCTTTTCCTAAGGTAAGCTGTCCCTTTCTAGAAACTGCCTTGTTTTGCTCCAAGACAAGAAATGCCAAAAAAAAAATGGGAATTCAGATAGTTGGGGTTGTTCAGCCTGGAGAAGAGAAGGCTCCAGGGAAACCTCAGAGCATCTTCCAGTGCCTGGGGGGTACAGGAAAGCTGGGGAGGGACTTTTGACAAGGGCTTGGAGTGATGGGATGAGGGGTGATGGCTTTAAACTGGAAGAGGGGAGATTGAGATAAGACATTAGGCAGAAATTGCTGGCTGTGAGGTGGTGAGACCCTGGCCCAGGGTGCCCAGAGAAGCTGTGGCTGCCCCCTCCCTGGCAGTGTTCCAGGCCAGGTTGGATGGGGCTTGGAGCAACCTGGGCTGGTGGGAGGTGTCCCTGCCATGGCAGGGGGGTGGAACCAGATGAGCTTTGAGGTCCCTTCACACCCAAACCTTTTCATGGTTCTATGATAATCCAGAAGATTTTGGGGAAGCTCATTGTTTGGTGGTTATTCCAGTTGAGCTTCCCTGGGTGCTGGGGAGAGAGGAGGTGGTGCAAGGTGATGGAGGCGGGGGGAGGAGAGAGGAGCAGGGTCTGGCACGCTGGCACTCCCTCTTGTTTTAGCATCACTTTAATTGACTTACGCATTCAGGGCTCTGAAATATCTGAGAGGTGAAGAATTGCAGTCCCCTCGTGCATCCCCTGGTTATGGCTGTCACTGCCAGCCAGGTCCCTCCCAACTACTGGGCAGTGAGTGGAAAGGGGGGGCACGGCCATGGACCGCAGTGTTTACCTCCATCAGTTCTCACCCTCCGAAGTGAGACAATATTGTCCAGCCCCCGGGTTGCACAATGCTGAATTCAGAGTCACATTTCTCCATTTGAATAATGAATGAGAACAGCACCTCTGAATTATTCTTGCGGGCTGTTATAATAACTCAGAACTATTAGAAGCTGTTTGCAAGTGCTGGCAAACGTAAATACATTTGTTGTCTCTCGCGCTGCAGCAGTGTTTTGAGAGTGCCTTAACCCTGCTGGTAGGGAAGTACAAGGTATTTTAACCTAGTGAGTATTAAATAACTGTGTACTTAACCGGTGACTTAGGGGAAAACTGATTTTTTTGTTCGTCAGCAAACTGTGACGCTGTCAGCGTGCTCAGTGCAAACAAAGTGTTCCCGTGGGGCGCTGCTCACAGGGGGCTCTTGTGGGCAGAGAAAGCCAGCATTGTGCTGCCAGACAAAGGGGCACGGGCTCACAAAGGGTCCCAGGAGTGTTTGGGTTGTTTATGACATCAGGTCCATCATCTCCACATATTTGCTGTGAAACCCTGCCACTGCATCTCGCCCTCAGAGGACTCACAAGGTTATCGGAGGAGGAAGGAGCAGCGTGAAACAGCCTTGGGGCAACACATGGTAGATGCTCATTTTAATTCATGTCTGCACTGACAGGAGTTGTCCTGTATTGCAAAGCCTTTCCAAAGGCTTAGGTAGTTTAGATTTGGCCCTTCAGAGAATTATTTTCCCTGCCTTGAGGCCACTGTTAGCTGCCATTGCCACGCCAGACCATATTCACCTTTAATATTCACCTTTAATTATCTGTATGGTGATTAGGACAATGAGGTGTTACCTGCTTCTGGGGCACTTTGGGAGCTCCCAAGCTTCCTGATATCTTTTCTAGGAACATGTTGAGCCAGCTCAGAGCTGTCACCCTCTCCCCACTTTGCTGACAGACAGATACTGACACCGCAGCAGTGGCAGGAGGCAGCTGCTGTGTCTGGATGGGGCACTGCACGGCAGGCTTGGGATGCCCTCCAGATGATGGTCTGGCAGCTGTGGCTCGTAGTCTGCCTTTGGTACCATTGGCCAACAAGCTGCAGCTCCAGAGCCTGAAATCCTGCCCGTGTTTGCTGCCATCTCCATATGGAGCATGCTATATTTGCTTGTGGTGAGGTTTAATTACGAGCTCCATTCTCCAACGAAACGAGGTGGTGCTTCAGTCGTTAAAGAACTGTCTGAGGCACAACAGTGATGGATGTGCTTTGATCTGCCTGACACTGCACATGCAAACATCTCTGGTTTTTCCAAAATCCCCTTGTTGTCTCTTACTGTCAGCCCAGGATGCTTTTCTGGAGCATCTTACAGTAATCCAACCACATGTGTGGGAGCAACACAAGGGTTGTCATACTTGAACTTTGCTCTTGGGTGGTCTGGATGTGAAGCGTATGACCGGAGAGCATTGCCAGGTTGGATATGGATCTAATCATCACCAATTTTTTCATAATGGATCCTTTTGCTTCCTTAAAGGATTGCATTGTACCTTTGTAGTAGCCCTGTGAAGGGCTGGCTACGTTAGCACCCAAAGCCTTTCCAGACAAAGGACCCCTCGTGGGTGGTTTTCCATAAAGCCACATTGTTCTTCCAGAATGAACGTGGGCTTAATGCAACCTAAAAAGGTTCTTTTTCACAGCCCGAGTGGAGACAGAGGGGTTTTTATAGCTGTGGTAACCCCGTTTAATCTTGCTTCTTACACAGAATAATGCTAATAAAAGAAAGATCAGCCTTTCTTAGTCCCAGCCATGCTTTCAAATGACAGACCTCGGAAATTTATTCAGATATAAACGGCAACATATGGTTTTACGCGGCGGGATTTGATTTCAGCGTTCGCCCTGGATTCCGGCCAATCTTCAGGCTCTAGGCTTCATCCACGGCTTCACTCTCTTTAATCTTCCAGGATAAATTATATCACTGCATGGAAGTCAGCTCGCCCTCTCTGGAAGCGCGCGCGTTCCCAGCGCTGACTCACGTGCCGGTAGCGTGAAATACCCGCGAGCAGCCCCCGACAGCCGCAGGTTGTCGTTGCTTCTCCTCGTGCTGTCCCCTGCTGTATCCCAGCCAGGGCTGCTGGGCTCCCAG
Organism: Podargus strigoides; assembly: GCA_028020825.1. Lineage (NCBI taxonomy): Eukaryota > Metazoa > Chordata > Aves > Caprimulgiformes > Podargidae > Podargus > Podargus strigoides. The sequence continues at coordinate 1,545,491 of CM051625.1, read as the reverse complement.
CACCGCCCGTGCCGTGGCTGCATCGCTTCGGGTCGCTCCCTGATTTCATTAGCCAGCCAGAAATGGCTTGTAGCTGTTGATGGCAGCTCTTCTCGCCCACGTGGAACGGTTTACGTTAGATTTCCCAGAAATCGCTCCTGCTGGCTTTGGTTGCTGGGTGATCCCATGCACCATTGTTCCGCTTGTTTCCACAGGCCAGGAGTTTGTTTAAATCGGCTCCGTTTTTCCTCAAGTGGGTACAAGATTGGGTAGAGCTCAAAGCTGAGATGAACTTGCTTTTTTTTCTTTTGCTGTGTTGAGTTGTGACTGTTTGGTGGGGAGGGGAGGGTATGGAGAGCAGTGCAAGAATTTGCAGTTAGTTGAGCTGAAGCACCATCCTATTTACTGCAGGAGGAAAACAACGTCTTGGGATAATAACATAGGGATGAGTGCACCTAAGCACCCATGGTGGAAGTGAAGGAGAGGGTTCCTCGGGTTTGCTTGGAGTGGGAGCTGGATCAGGCCCAGCCTACGCCTCCAAAATCAAATTACACCAGCGGGCAGCTGCTGCCTTTGATCCTGGCAGTGCCAGGAGGTTCCTGAAACTCAGCCAGATTCTGGTTTTCTCTTTGGCTCTTCCTGATGGAGGTTGGCCTCTGTGCAGCATTCTGTCTCTTTTCCTGCTGATGTGTGAAGGATGTGTTGCTCCTGCACAGGAGTGTGTGCGTCCCAGGAGGGGTGTGTGCCACTCAGGGCTGTGTGCCTGCAGGCTGCACCCTCCTGGCAGGGCTTTTGGTGTAAGAGGGTGATGGGCAGGCATTTGTGGTGAGTACCCAGAGTAGGTCACATTGTTCCATATTCAGTGAACTTGAGCTTCTCCATAACAAATCAGTTCCTGGTCCTGGGAGCTGGACAGGGTGCAGGTGGGCACTGGTTCTGTGATCTCCTGTGGAGATGCTCTGGTCCCCCACTCACTTTTCAATGCACGCTTGTGAAACCAGGATAGTCACACCAGAATGCTCACAACGATCTCCCTGTTTTCCCAAGGATGCTCTTGGCCATTTTGGATTGGAGTTTGCCATTTGGTGGCTTTGTGGAGCTTAAGGCTCGTCACCAGTGACGCCAGCTCTTGAGCCACCTTCAGTCTCCCAGCAAGGTGATTCCTGATGCTGCAGGGAGGCTTGATGAGGATTACTCCTGAAGAAAAGCCTGAGATTAGACTGGAGACTTAAAACCTGAAGCTGAATGGCAGTGGCTCTCCAAACTCACCCATCCTTTCTGTGTCCCAGGGACCCCACCTCTGCAAGGCAGAGAGATGGGTCACGCATGCTTTGCCCCTTGCACAGCTCTCCATCCAAGAGTGGGTCTGTCTTGGCTCTGTTTTAAGCTATTGTAGACCTTAGTGGGTGTTTATGGGCCTAGTGGAGCAGCTGGTGTAAAGGTGTTAAATGCTTCAAAACCACTTTCATGGCATAGGCTGCAGAGAGAGCCGAGTCCTTTGGGTCTGAGATCATGACAATTTGCTTGACCAGCAAGTGTAATCTGTATTTCATGAGGGTGTGTGCTTTGTTGTTGAAGTGTGGTTTTTTCTACCTTGTGAGTCTTTAAGGTTCAGCTGCAAACGTTTAAACCCAACTTTAGCCAGTGTTTGTGTGCAGCCTCAGCGCCCTGCCTGCCAGGGGCTGTGCGAGTCGGGGTTGCTGAGCCTACACAGAGCCCCTTATTTTGCAACTTGTGGGATTGTGGCCATGAACACTGATGGGAATGTTATCAGGTAGCTCATCCTAACCAGTGTCCCTGTCTTCTGACTGAGATGCAGTGGCAGAATTCCCATTGACGTCAGGTACTGACCACAAATATCTGAGCAATAACCCAGTTGTGGCAGTTTTGCATCGGAATGACAGAAGATGTATCACATGCACCACAAGTATGTTTTATTCAGTGGCAGCAGACAGCAGAAAGCGTGGTGAGAGGTCACCCAGCAGGCCAGCACTCGCAGGGCTTTGCAGATCTTGTGGTCAGCTCTGTTTAGGTCCCCCTGAACTCTGTGTGACTACAGTGAGGTCTGCTCGGTGCCTTAACCTTGGTGTAGGCACATGCTGTAGGATAGACACGGTTAGAAAGAGGAAGCTGATATGGGAATAGTAATAATAATATATACCTGGTGAAGAACTTGCTTTTTGGGAGTATTTAGAACCCCCAGTTGGGGATTTGGTCTTTTTGTGGGAGACACGAGCATAGAAATATGTACAAAGAACTGACCCCTGCCCCAGGGAGGTTATTTTCTAAAGAAGAAGTAGCCAATGCTTCCACCAATCCTTAATTACTATTCATGGGCTAATTTCACCTGCCTGCAGTGCCATGAGCTGGCTGCTTTGGGCAGCAGCAGCTGATGTCTCGGAGGGGTGTGCTGTTGGGAAGGTGGTGGATGCTCACCAGACAGCCAGGGCTGGAGGTCCTACTGCTGTCCCCCTGCTTCTGATCCAAGGGGTTTGTTCCCCAGCAGAAGGGAAGTTTCAGTCCTCCAGGTGACTGGACTCTACTTTTCAGGACCTTTAAGAGCAAAACAGCTTCTTTCAGAGCTTCTCCTGTCCCTCTGCAAACACCAGGACCTGAGGATGGTGAAGCTGGGAATACTGTTGGTACAGGGATGTGCCTGTGCTCTTCCAGAATTCACTGCTCAGTTTGATGCCAAAATCCAGCAAGTGAGAAGTCAGCTCATGGTGAGGGCTGTGAGGAAGCTGCCAGTGGATCTGGGAACGTGCTGGACCCTTTGCACTGTGCCCATTACCTCCCAGTGACCGTGCTGGGACAGTGGGGCTTGCTGGGACATCTGGGCTTGGAGCAGCTGCCCTGCACTTGCTCCTGCCCCTACGGCTTCGGTGGTCAGGGTGGTCTGTTCACATGGGGACAGACAAAATACCACAGAGGGAGGGGTGGCAGTTGCTCCACAGGGAGAATGGGAGATGGGTGCACATCCCAGTGCTCACCTCTGCTCCCTTTTGCTGCCCAGCTTGCTTAATATTTTGTGATTCCTCTCCATTGTTTGCGTGCTAAGGAAAGTAGGACTGAGCCAGAGAAGCTACTGGGAAGTAATGAGATTTAAACAATATCCTGAGACCTGCTTTATCTTAGATCTTATTTCTCCCTCCACTTGCTTGTTTCCTGCCAACAGCCCTGTATTGTGGCTCTGTAATTCTGAGCAGCTGATAGTTATGCTGATGTATTTCACTCCTTGTTTAGCTGCTGATAATTTCCTTTTTTTTTTTGCCTCCCCCCCTCCCTGTAATTTGGTCTTCTTCCTAATTACATTATACTACAGTGGAAAGCCACTTAAGTGCTGTGAGAGAGGCTGAGCCTTCCTGTGGCAACTCTGTTGCTCACGTTCATACCATCAGTGGGTATGATTAAATTTTTAGGGGCAGAAGAGATACAGAGAGATATGTTATAACTAACCTGACCCCTTAGACTTGCAGTGCAGATGTTCACATGTGATTATTCAGCTAGATTTGTCTTGGAGAACATTTTTAACAAGAGAGGAAACCTGGACAGGGACGTTTTGAGCAAGCAGATAAGCTGCTTTTAAAATGTTTTTAATACTCTCTCTTGCAAGCTGTGGTTTGTCAAACACGTGGTGATTGTTTTGTAGGTGTGTGGAGAGAAACAGCGCTTCGAGAAGCTGATGGAGCACTTCCGAAATGAAGACAACAATATAGACTTTATGGTGAGTGCTCTTTATCAGCAGCAAACTGTGGTGTAGTGAGTCTGGTCCTTCTCTCATAGGCAGAGGTGTATCTGCCTTCTGATCCTTGGCCTGAAAGCACCACAATACATTTTTCACAATATTCCAAGCTACATAATGTACGTTTCATTTTTAGCTTCTGTTCAGTTCAGTTGTCTCCAGGAAATGCCTTGTGCCACAGTGAAGGTAAGAGGGAAGTGGCCCTTTGGTTGTGTGTGCCATTGCACTGCAGCAAACAGCAGCTTCTGCAATACCAAGACACACACTCTGTCCGTGTGCCAGCATCCTCGGAGTCACAGACAGGGAAGTGTGGGAGAGACTGGCTGCAGCTGCTGTCTGTCCTTATCTGCTGATAAATATAGCAGTGGCTTGCTCCACTCCTGGTTCCTCAATGTGTATATGCATGATTATTCACCAAATCCACTTCCCCTGGAGCACAAGAGGGAACGGCGGGAGGGGAAGCTCTGGCTGGCACCCACAGACACCAGCGCCAGCTTGCACGGTGGCAGCACGTGCGGCAGAGGTCCTGACAGTAAGGATGAGCTGGCTGGTTATGTGGTTACTTCTGTATCCCTCTCTTTAAAGTCTATGGCAAGTGAGTGCTCGTGTCAGATGTGTGAGAAATTTAAGTCCTGTTTTTAATTAGAAAACAAATCATAGAATCACAGAATGGTTTGGGTGTGAAGGGACCTCAAAGCTCATCTCGTCCCACCCCCCTGCCATGGCAGGGACACCTCCCACCAGCCCAGGTTGCTCCAAGCCCCATCCAACCTGGCCTGGAACACTGCCAGGGAGGGGGCAGCCACAGCTTCTCTGGGCACCCTGGGCCAGTGCCTCACCACCCTCACAGACAACAATTTCTGCCTAAGATCTGGTCTAAATCTCCCCTCTTCCAGTTTAAAGCCATCACCCCTCATCTGTCACTCCATGCCCTTGTCCAAAGTCCCTCCCCAGCTTTCCTGTCCCCCCCAGGGCACTGGAAGGTGCCCTAAGGTCTCCCCAGAGCCTTCTCTTCTCCAGGCTGAGCATTTCTTCTGTTTAAAAAGAGAAAAACAGTTACAGTGATCCCTGCAATTTTGCTCAAGTTAGCAAGCTGCTCTCAGCAACTCTGGCATGTTACAGTTGGGTTTGTTCCTTATTCCTGCAGTCCCAGTAAGGACATGCTGGTAGTCACAGTATACATTCAGTGTTCTCAGATGTACACACAATTTAGTCTGTAGTTTAACAGAAAGATTTGTCAAGTCCTCACCACCTGACACTGCAGTCATTTTCCTGTGCTCACAGGGAGGTTTGATTGTATTTGGGGAGCAGGGGGGCAGCACAGCTCAGTGCAGCCTGGAAGCAAGACAGTGGCAGCAGCCTGCAGCCAGCCACATTCCTGTCAGCTATGGCATTTGTCCACTCTTTTTAATAAAAAATCATCCCTCATCTTTATTGAAGATGTGAGATGGTGTATTGTGAGGCTGCAGTAGGGAATATGCACGTGAGTGGGTGTCTGTGCAAGCCCAGGGAGCTGTGAATATTCAGCATCCCTCTGGATGGCTGTAAGAACATTCCCTGGTTCTCTCGGGCTGTAGGTTGGAGGTGGCTGCAATGACTGAACATAAACAAAGAGCTGTTCCTGCAGGCTCTGGCTTCCACGCTGCCCTAAATGGAGAAGGTGAGAGCTGTCTAGAGCAGGAAGGGGCTGCGGTTCATTGCATGGATCGACAGGCAGGAGAGAGCAACAAAAAGGCAAAAGTATTTTAGAGAAGGTTCCTGGTGTTGACATTGACTGACTTCAGTTTAAAAGCATCTTTCTTAGATTAGTTTTCTTTGCCTTGATAAATTCCTTAGTTGTGTATGTAAGGATCTGAGAAAGGAAATGGGAATTTGGCCCCAACGTACCAAGCAAGCACAACAACAGGACAGGGCTTTTGAAATAGGAGGGTTTAGCTCCGGGTGGCAGGACAGGACAGCAGGGCTGAGCTGGCAGGGGCAGGAAAGGGTCCTGCAAAGACTCAGAACCTGAATGAAGTTTCCAACTGCCCACACCAGGTGTGAGAGATGGGTGCACACTGAGATGTAGGGTTGAGGCATCACGGGAGCTCCGGGATGAGTCTTTAGACCGTCTTCCTTTCTCTCTTCCTTGGGGTTATCCCTGTTACCAGTCACAACTTTGCATTATCTAGAGTTAAAGTCCTTTTGGAAACAGAGTGGTTAAAGCTGGTGGGGGTCTACATGGCAAGATGTAGCTGAAAGATTTTGACTGGCCTTTGTTTAACCATTTTGGCTCATTGTGTCCCTGTGCTCCTGGCTCCAGAGCTGGGCAGGACCCAACAGTTCAGCCAGGAAAGTTTTTGTGCTGCTGGGAGGAGCAGCCTGGGGCATCCCAGCCAGACCCATAGTCAAAGGCCACCATGCCTAAGATCCCTGCCCACAAGTTTATCCTCTGGGCCCTGCAGCAGATCACAGGGAGCTGGCCAGTTCCCTGCAGCAAACTGGTGATCTAGAGAGTGACCTTCAGTTAGTTCTTCTCACAAAATGACCCAGAGATGTGGGGTCTCCTGGAGGCTTTTCCTGCAGGTAAAATCAGGTTGCTTCAATTTTAGCTTCTCGGGTTCATTCTGGAGACCTGGGAAGTGTCTCCGTAGCTGATGAGACACGGCATTGCTGGCAGGCCAGGGTTCTGCCCTTGAATAACCCAGCAAGGACTAGGCAAACCCTCTCTTAAAGCTGCTCAGAGGGTCACAGACAGGATCATCTGTGAGCTGAGAGAGGGCTGGGGACACTCCAGCAGAGCAGGACTTGGCCGTGCCCTACATTCCAGTGGAGCACAGAGCTGCTGGGGGCTGTGGCCTGATTCCTGCCACCCTGCAGGAGGTTTCCCCTGTGGCTCCTTCTCCTCCTGACCTGCTTTGCTCCAGAGACTTCTCCTTTCCTTTGCTGTGCTTGGATGTGTGTGGATGCCAGCTCCTATGATCTGGTCCCTCGTTCGGTTACCAAACCACAGCTTTGGAAATATGCTTTCAGCAAACAACAAAGCGCCTTTGTGACAGTCCCGTTCCCTAAGCTGGGGGTTCCAGTTGCAGAATTAATCTCACTTTTACAGCCCATTTCAGGAACACCATTGTTTTCTTAAGAGCTTGTGTGCTTGTAGGCTGTCTGGCCACGCGAGCTGGCATGGGACGCGCTCACCGGCACGCAGCAAAGGTAGACTCTGCAGACATGACTTAATTTCTGGAGCTTGTGTTTGCCTTTATCGCAGCAGACAAACACCCTGGATCCAGCTCCAGCTTGGAACAAAGCTGTGGGGTAGTGGCTCACAGTTTCCCCGTGTAGCAATGGCAAGGAAATGTGGCTGTTTGCTGTGTGTGACCCGTGGAGCCCCAGGAGATCCCGCTCCGACCCTGGGGCTGTGCCATCACCCCCGCTCACGTGCTGGGTTCTCCTTGCAGGTGGCCTGCATGCAGTTCATCAACATCGTTGTGCACTCGGTGGAGGACATGAACTTCCGAGTCCACCTGCAGTACGAGTTTACGAAGCTCGGCCTGGATGAGTACCTGGATGTGAGTATGACCAGGGCTCAGCCTTAGCCCTCCTCACTCCCCTCACCCGAGCCCTTCTGGGAGGGCATGGCAGGGCTGTCCCATAGCATCTGCTAAAAATGCCCTGCCTTGGCTGCTGGGGCTGTGGCCCGGAGCCACCCCTGCCGAAGGAAAAGCTGCGACTCGCTGCAATTACAGACCAGGAGCTAAATTTGTAGCTTCGCCTTATGACAAAGGGAGGATGAACCACAGTTGTCCTCGCCCACGCCACGTCCCTGACCTCCAGCTGATGGCTGCGTGTCAGCCCTGGTGTGGGTGCCACCAGGCCCCCCCATCTCCGTGTGAAAAAGTCTTCCTCCGAGCTTCCTCCTGCCAGCCAGGCACTTCTGGCAGCCTGTGAGAAATGCTCTCTTTCAGAAGAAAGCTGCTTTTATACTTCCCCCTCTCCCCATCCCTGCCCTTGGGAGTGTGGACATGAAAACAGCGCTCGTGTTGATGATGGATTCCCTGCTGACTCCTAACCAGGAGAGCGGGTTTTCGCTGTCTGCAAGAAGTGTTTGTACATGGTGACACTGAGCATGGGTCTGTCTGGGGTCCCAGGGTGGCACCAACCCTGCAGAGCAGTTCAAAGCCTGCTCTGATGTCCTCCTTGAGATAAAGCACACTCATTTTGAACAGAGCAAACCCAGTGTGAGGTCAGTGAGAGCAGTCAGGATTTGCTCCAGGCCATGATGCTGCTTCGAACCCAGACACAGGTGGTGGCCTCACCTCTGCCTACCAGACACCAAGCTGGTGGCCACCGTGGGCAGCAGCAGGGTCGGCCCCACCAGCTGCCCACCTTGCTGGCCTCACATCATCCCAGGGCTGGGTGGTGGATTCAGAGCTTGCCCTGGTGAAGCAGCAAGCGTGGGGGAAAGCAGTGGTACCTTCAGCAGTAACAGAAGGTGAGGTGCTGCTTAGCTTTATTTGAAAACTCTGAATGTTTGGTCTTCAAAAATGAATTTATCACTTATGACCCCAGCTAACATTGAAATGCAAAGTGTTTTCCTGGATGATGGAAGTGAGAGCTGCCCCTGCTCTCCCTCCCCTTTGCTGCTGTGCTGTGACACCCTTCTCTCCTTGGGTTTGCAGAAACTGAAGCACACGGAGAGCGACAAACTGCAGGTGCAAATTCAAGCGTACCTGGATAACGTTTTCGATGTGGGAGCATTACTGGAGGATGCTGAAACCAAGAACGCAGCCCTGGAAAGAGTTGAAGAACTGGAAGAAAACATTTCCCATGTTAGTACCACACTTTGTCACCTTTTGTCTCTGAAGTCGTTGGGAGCCCACGCTGTGCCTGGGCTTTGGCACTGCCTGGTGTGGGAGGTGGAAGGGCAGGCACAGCGGGGCTGCAGCCTTTGGGGTGAGGTTCCCTTAGAAAAAGCCTTGGGACTGCTGGGCTTCTGTGCTGGGGGAGGAATCAGATGTTGGGCAAATGAAGGGATTTGGGGGATCTCAGGCAGATAAACTTCCTAGGTGTTTTCATGCTGTATTTTGAACCTCATATTCCACATGGTTTAATTAATGAGTGCTCCACTTGCTACAAAGATTTGTTTGTAAGCTGTTTATTGACCTGATGAGAAAACATTCTGTCATTTTATTTACCTTCCTACCTGACACACACCCCCAGCTTCTTATAAAGGATTCCCTTGTTAATGTGGGGCTTGACACACCGTTCCTGTGTACACCAAGGGGTGGTTTGGCCCGTGCTGTGGGGTTCCTGTTGGCTGCAGCACTCACACCCCTCCATAGCACCAGGTGGTTTATCCCCAGAAGCTGTGGTGAGGTGGGAGGAGATGACCCCCGTCCTGGGGGCCAGCTGAGCAGAGGGTCACACGCCATGAGACCCTGGCACGGTGGGTTTGCAGCTTTGGCTGCAGTTCCAGGTGGGGTCACTTGGTGCATGGAGCCTCTGCACAGACTTATGAGCTGGGAAAGCTAATTTACATAGAAATTGCAAATTCCTCAGCAATGCAGCACTGGTAAATAGAGCAGATTACCATCCTGTCTGTGTCTTAAAACACATTACTGGGCTCAGGAGGTATGGAAAAACCCAGTGCTGTGCAGATACTCAGTGTTTGCTCATGGCTTTTCTGTCCCTCTTGGTGTCAACGTGCTTTAGTCCTGCAGACATGGCTTGGCTGTTTTAAATTTAAAATGTTTTCTGTACTTTAAAAAATATCATAAAAAGTCATTCTATTATGGTCATACCATTCCTATATGACCATCACTTAGAATAAATATGTTCTTAAAACAGCTTGCTGTGCAGTATATGCCCCTCTGAGGTGCTCTTCTGCTGGAGAAAAGCCATCCAGTAGAAATGGCACCATTTGCTCCATAGATCTGCTCCTTTCAGCTGTTTAGGAACTTAATGGTTTACTCCAGTGGCAAATTTTTAAGGGCTTGCTTCTGATCTCTTGTTACATGAGCTAGACCCATCCCAGGAGCACGGGCATCATTTTCTGTCATGTGTTGACAAAAATACTAATAATAGAATTGCAGAAGTTTTATCTGAGTGCCACCTCGGCAGCCTTGCCTGAGCCAGCGTGGGTTGTGGTGATGGAAAAAGCCAGCACGAACTGCGGGGCTTTCACATCCCAGGTTTGTGGGGCTGGCAGAAAGTAAAAGTCAATCAAAAGACCATGGGGGAGATAAAAAATAAGCCATTTCATTCATGACTAATCAAATTGGCCTCGTTGTGAGAGGTGGTATTTATAGGTTCCAGCATCCGTTGGTTTTGCAGCAGTGCCACTGTGGTGTTCTGGGGGACTTGGGGGTTTCAGGTCAGACTCAGGTAGGAAAATAATTGTGTTTTAAGGGCTGTCTTGGTTTGAAAGACAGGTGTCTGCTAAGGAAGGCAGGAGCCCCCCTTGGAATGGAAAATACAACCCCCTTCCCTCTGAATTGTTATAAAATTGAGATTAAGGGGCTTTCAGGCAAAGATGTGAGGAAAATGGGAATAACAGTTTTTACTAATGCATACAACAAAACTATAATACAGAGGAACTGGTTACAGGCCTGACAGAGTCAGGGATACAACCTGGCCCCTGCCGGGCAGGGTGCTGGTACCAGTCCGATCCAGTGGCAGCTGCAGTTCTCTCCGAAATGGTCCTGTTAAAGCGGTGGTCCGTAGAGAAAAAAAAAGTCTGAGCAATCCGATTTCGGTGGCAGCTGCAGTTCTCTTTTAAATGATCCCGTTGGAGCGGTGATCTTGTAGAAAAGAAAACTGGTCCTCCTCCGAAAATCCGGCCGCGGTGCAGTCCCTGTCCCCTGGGATCCCAGCGGGTAAGGCTGCCCGTGCTGCCCCAAACCCCAGATTTTATCCCCGGCGGGAATGCTTGGCTCCCTCCCTCCCCCCCCGGCCGGAGCATCTCACAAAGGGACGGTGAGTCCTGGGGCAAGGCACTGATGGGCGCATTAACGGAACAACAGTCCCGGGGGGGCGGGGCGAGGAACCCCGGCGCCAGGCTCCAACGGCTCATGGCAATAGGACAACATTCAGGGCACCTAGTGCACCCTGAGCGTATGCAGGAACCCTCTGTCTTTCCAAACCTTTTCAGGGTTTGATGGGATATCGATAATTCACCACGTACCACTGCTCCAACAAGCATCCCTGACATTTGGGTTGAGCAAACCACTGCTACCCACTTACATAACCCATTTCTCTTTCGAATGCTAGTTATCTGAAAAACTCCAAGATACGGAGAACGAAGCCATGGCAAAGATTGTGGAACTGGAAAAACAACTTATGCAAAGAAACAAAGAACTGGATGTGATTCGGGTAAGTGCAGTGGGAAGGCTCTGGCTGGGTGCCACCCTTCAGGGTAGCAGTCTCCTGTGCACTTGGTGTTTGGGAAGTGATGACCCTTTTAATGGGCCAAGTGACTTCTGTTAACTTCCTAACCTTGAACCTAGGACAGATTTCAAGGAGAATTACTAGTGTGTGCACTCAAGGATGGACACAAAACTCTTTGAATGTGCCAGAAAACCAGCGAAGGAGTCAGGCAGAGGTTTGTAGCATCTGTGTCTGGAGGTCTGCAGGTGTGGTTGGCTGCAGAGGGGCACTGGAGGTGAACCTGGAGTCCTTCAGCCTTGGGCTGTGCAGCAGCAGGACAGGAGCAAGTGCCCTGTGTGCTGTCGAGCAGAGCCAGCTTTCCATGCACAATCCAGACTCAGTACAAAATTAGTAACAAAAAATTATTAGTATAATGTAATCTAATTTCAGCCTAATTGTCATCCCAAAGTGTGGTGTTCTAGGGTTCCTTCAGAGGGTCTACCCTGGGTACGTGCAGATACAATCTCCCCTCCACATCAGGAGCTCTGTTCCTGCTTCCCTTTATGAGGCAACATCTGCTCATAGGTAGAGCAGCCAGCCAGGCATCAGATGCTCTCTGGTTAAAGTCAAAACCGAGGAAGCATACCTACACTATTTGTTTAAGACTAGCATCACGAAAAAGTGATTATGAGAAATTCTGCACCCCTAAGGTGAGATTTCTCCCAGGACTCAGTACTGTGCACTTGCTGCTGCCTTGGGAAAACCACAGAATGAGTTCTCCCTCACCAACGAAGGCGTATGGTTTGCATCAAAGCTCCTTGTTAGGCAGAGCCTAGCGCAGTGGCCATCCCAGGTCAGGCTGTTCTGTTTCTGGTATCAGTGTTCTGTTCTGTGAGTCCAAGTGCAAATTCCTCGTTCCTCTGGCATCCTCAGGAGATCTACAAAGATGCAAATACCCAGGTTCACACCTTGAGAAAAATGGTGAAAGAAAAAGAAGAAGCCATCCAGCGACAGTCAACGCTGGAGAAAAAGATCCACGAACTGGAGAAGCAGGGCACCATTAAGATCCAGAAGAAAGGGGACGGTGACATCTCTATCCTTCCTGTTGCTCTGGCCTCTGGGATGGTGCCAGCAGGGTCAGAGGCTGCGGCTGGCACGTGCGTCGCGCCGGTCGCTGGAGCTGCATCTTCGGTGCCACTGCCACCACCACCTCCACCACCGTTACCCACCTTAGCAGTGGCAGCTGAGGCAGGTGAGAAGTGTTTTGTCCCTAAGGCATGGGCTGGCTGGGAACTGGAGGTGGAGTGTGTTGCACTGGGGACAGTCACAGCAGCCTTACGCTGACAAAACCAGCTTCGGTCTCACGGAGCCTGCAGGTCGTGGCACCTTGCAGCAGGTGGATGAGGATGCCGAGGGTCCCCTCACTCTCTGGGTGCCTCCCATGTTTGTCCCACCCATTTCTGAGCCTTTCAGTTGACAGAAAAAAATCCTGACTTCTTTCATGGGGGTGGTTTCCTCCTGTGTTAATACACTGAAGTACTTTGAATGGTCCCAAAAATGCTTGGGCTGGTAGAGTGGTGGAGAGGAGATGTATAGTAGGGGACAAGGTGGATGTTGTGACGTTTTCTGCCGGTCCTTGTGACATTTTGATCTGTGTTCATGGTTTTTCCCTTCATTTCACAGTGCAAAACGGTCCCGTGTCGGCGCCGATGCCACCTCCACCACCGCCTCCACCGCCACCTCCACCGCCACCTCCTCCTCTCCCAGGTCCATCTTTGGAGACGGCTCCTGCGGCTCCGCTGCCCCCGCCACCCCCGCCATCAGCACCCCCCCTGCCTGGGACAGCCTCTCCCACTGTGGTGTTCAACTCAGGGCTTGCAGGTAAAACTCCCGTGCATCTCCCTGGCGTGCTGCGGGTTGCTGCACAGTGAGGCAAGGTCAGGGCACTGAGGTGGGACCTCATTACCTCGACACATGAGTAACACCCATTGTCTCACCTAAAAACACCCGTTCTCTCTTACTGGCATTGTTCTCAGAGGGGTTTATAAAAGGGAAGAACACTTATCCACCAAATGCTTTTGGTATGGTCTGGAAGAGAGGTGGCTTCCTCAGTGAAAGTAAAGCTATTGCCAAAAATGCTTTTCAAACGCAATCACTTTTGGCTTTGAGCAAACACAGCATGGGTTTGAAGGAAACGCAGAGCTTCGTGGTTTTGATTTCTTCTGAGAGCTCGCTGAAGGAACGCCTGTGCAAAAGGAGGGCAAACTTTTCTGTAGTTTTTTGCAAGGAGGAAAAATTTCCTGCCTGTCTTTAATCATGTTTTTATGCACTCTCTGACATACACCAAGCGAGTAAATGCTAATTGGTATCGCGCTGCTCCCCCGCAGGAGATCTCCAAAGCGTGATACGAGTCCAGAAAGAGAGACTGAGGAGCTATGATTAATAGCTTTTTTTAAAAAAAAACCTGATAAAGTATTCCAGCTTTAAAGTTTCCTCTGAAAGCGAAAAGCATCAGGGAAACAGAGGGTCCCAGGGTGTATTACAGTAAAAAGCAGGCACAAAAGGCACGGCAGGAGCTGAGGGTCACGGCTGGTCCCTCCCTGGTGGCTTTGGCAGAGCTGACAGTGGTCCTGTGCTGCAGAGGGTGCTGGGTGTGGTGCTCAGAGGGCTGCTGGGGGCACAAGAGGTGCCCCAACACCGTGCCTCATCCTGGTGTCCCTGTGGGGTTGAGTGGGGCAGGAGGAGCGGAGCAGGCGCTGCTGTGCGTGGGTCCTGGAGGTGCAGCGAGGGCAGGGCCAGCCCCGCAGCCACGCTCCTGGCTGGGGTGGGATGCCCTGGGGCAGCTGGGGTGGGTGGGTTGTTCTTCAGTGGGTCAGGAGGGGGAAGGAGAGCGAAAGCGCCTCTTCTTGGTACAATGGCTGCGCAGAACGGAGCTTCGGGGCCAGAGGGGAGGCAGTGAAATAACAAACTCGGCGTTTCTGACCATTACTAACATTTATTTTCTCTGTTCTTTCTGCTTCCTGGTAAGATGGGCCAATCAAGCTCTTCTGTAGGTTGCTTTCTGCTAAGTATTTACCTTCCTCTCCACGTTTCCCTCTGTGCTGTGCCCGTGTGTGTGTGCCCATGTGGGGAGGGGGGAGGCTGGTGCAGGGGCTTCCTGGGGCTGGAGCAGGCAGTAGCTTTGGGCACGCCGCCACCCATCAGGATGTGGCACACAGGAGGCTCTGATCCAGCAAAGCACTTCAGCAAGTAATGGCAAGGTGTGGTTTCTTCTGAGCCATCCTCGAGCCACGCTCTCAGCACCCGTCACGCCGCGGGTGGGCTTTTCCCAGGGGGTCTGGTCCCCAGCTGTCACCGCATCCCCGCTGCCAGCAGCAGCACCACTCCTGGGGCATCACCTCTGCAGGGCTCAGGATGGAGGAGGAAGGGAAATGTAAGAGATCCTGATTAGCTACATCAGGGACTGGCCCAGGAGGCACTTAGCTTCCTCTCCTGTCCTGAAATAACCCCCAAGCAGTTAATAATCTATTCTAATGTATGCGCAAGCGGAAAGTGTTTTTTTCATGGGTATTTCAGATGGAAATAGCTATTTCTTTTTTTTTTTTATTATTTTAGGAATTATTTTGAAGTAACCACATTAATTAAGCAGAGAGTAAAACTCTGTTTAGTTTAGCTGAGCAGAAGTAGATCACGTGTGTTCATGTCTTCCAGCGGGATGAAAATAATTCTCCAAATACACAGCTGAATATTGTGGATGTTCCCTATTATTCACTTATGGCTCTTTGTTTCAAGCAAATCCTCTTGCCAGTAGTTTATTCTTTGCCATGTCTCTGCAAAACGAGCACGAGCATGAAAGGGACGTGGACACACAACTCTTCTGGAATGGCAAAGTGCAAGAAGGGTTTTCAGCATTCACCCAGCTCCAGTGCACAATGAGACTGTCCCCTGAAACAGGTCATCTCTGGCCTGGCAAGAAATATACATCCTGAATTGTTAGGGGAAAGTTAAATGATTAATTGCTGAAGTGCTTTGCAACCCAGGGACCTGACCCTCTTCTGAAAATGAGGGGAAAAAATGGAGCATCTCTGTGGAGCATTGAATATTTAGTGTGCTTGCTCCTGCCCCAGAGGCAGGGCAGGCAAAGACCTGACTGAACTAACCCAGCCCTGCTCCATCCTCAACTGGGGGAGCACTGAACCTGCTGGGGGTGCTGGGGGCTGAGTGTCCCCAGCAGGGGAGTGCGGGCTGTCACCTGCCTCTGCTCACCACTGCCGGCTGCATGGCTCTTTTTTTCCAGCACTGGAGAGGAAGGACCAGGGTTTCTACTTCGTGTTTTCAGCTTGGAAGGAAACAGTTTATTTTCTGAATAATTCAGGAGGAAAACGTTGATTGATCGCTTTAATGAACATCCCAATTTTGTAGCAACTAACAGCTTCGTGTTTACATCAAGATACAAAGAAATGAGAACTGAATTACAGAAATTATTCATGTACCTTCCAGACCTGTTAGGAATAGAAAAGTGATGTTTTCCTTGCTCCAGTGTTGCTCTTTTGTATTCTGTTCCCGGATTAATGAGAGTAGTCAGTCTTCATTTTCATAGCTTCTCTGTGTAAGTTACTAAAACCTTGCAAAGGGACTTTTTTTCCTTCTTGTCACCTATTCTGTGTTGAGTTTTGTGACACAGATCACAGATGGGCTGTGCATGCCTGTGCATCAGCTCACACCAGCAGGACAGGGTTAAATTGGACCACTCTCTCCATTTTCTGTAGCATTTAAAAATAGCCTGGGCTTCTAAATCAATGCAGACAACATGCAGTAATAAAGTAGTAACACATTTCCTTTAGTGAAGGCTTGACAGCCTCTGGCTCTGCAGAGGGGCTGGATGAGAGCCCCCCAGCGCCGTTCGCCTCTCAGGGCTGCAAGATCTTCCCAGGCTTTCCAGTGTGATGGCTCAGCTCTGGCCAGTTCTTCCTCCAGTGCTGAAATGCTCGAAAGCTGCGGTGGGGGCACGTGGGGTTGTTCTTCAGCAGCTGGGGAACTCATCATTTCTTCTCCTCTGCTGCCTTTAGCTGTGAAAATCAAGAAGCCGATCAAGACCAAGTTCCGCATGCCAGTGTTCAACTGGGTTGCCCTCAAACCCAACCAGATCAATGGGACAGTCTTCAACGAAATCGATGATGAAAAGATCCTGGAGGTACGAGTGCTGCTTGCTGCCTTTTGCATCCCACTTCTGTCCATAGCACGAGCGAATATCGGTCTCTGCAGGGACAGATGGCAGCAATGGTTTTGGCAAACAGCTCATCCAGTGGCCACTGGTGACTGGTACCCAGTAGGTCAGCAGGGGTGCCTTGGTTGAGAGTTAGGGATGAATTAGGGGTGGGAGCTGGTGGTATCCATTGTAAAAGGTGCACATTTATTTAAAACAGATCAACCAAGATGAGGAAGGTGCATTTTTCCCAACCTAAAATGTCTGGTGTGTAGAAGCTGGGTTTGGGTGGGTCTGGCACACTCCCCGTGCCCTGAAGAGTGGCTGGGCAAAGCCTGAGTGCTAACAGGAACAGTTTCCTGAACTTCTGAGGGTGGATGGGGCTGTTGGGGGTGGAGGCCAGGTTTCCTGATCACTAACTGGTTACACCCTGCAGCCCCCGGGCACAGGACTCTGCTGGAGTCACCGCATCGCAGGGTTTTACTGCAGCTCAGGCAGCACAGGGTTTAGTGTTCGCTGCGGGGAGGGATCAACCATTTTCCTTCCTCTGCAGGATTTAAATGTGGATGAATTTGAGGAAATATTCAAAACGAAAGCCCAAGGTCCGGCCATCGATCTTACTTCAAGCAAGCAAAAGATAACTCAGAAAGGGTCAAACAAAGTGACGTTACTGGATGCCAACAGGGCCAAAAATCTGGCCATTACTTTAAGAAAAGCTGGAAAGACAGCAGATGAAATCTGCAAGGCTATTCACGTGTGAGTAAAACACTTGTCAGCAAAGAAATCTTGGTAAAGATTTCCTGTGCTTTTTGATTAAGAGGAATGGGTTTGAATTGGCAGTTGATGTAAATGACTTTGCACCTGGAAAAAATCCAGGAGTAAGGATGGAACCGTTCTGGATTCCCAGAAACCATTCCCTTGAACTAAAATAATAAATCATGGTGGTTTATGTCACTGCATCACTATTTATGCTCAACAAATTAACACTTCTTTTATTAAAGAGGCTAATTCATGTATATCCATGGTATGCCCTTGCACGCTGCACCTCATTCTGTTTGCACAGTAATTTCTGTTACAACAGACACTGAAACACTGGAGTGTTGGGAGGAGGCAGCTGGTTTAGTTTGCTCCATAAAGCAGGACTTCAGTCCAAGTGCACTGGAAGGGTTTTGCATACAATGAGGTTTATGTAATGGCCACAGGCAGTGCCAGAGCTCTGTGTGATGCGGATGTGCCCCAGGTAGGAGGCAGATCCCCCTCCCACAGTGAGGGGCTCAGCTGTGTCCGGTCCCACACCCATACAGACCCTCACCTGCCACCTCCAGGAGCTCCCAGGGATGGAGCATGGGGCTATCTGCTCCTGGATCCATCCAGAAACACATCATAGAATCACAGAATGGTTTGGGTGTGAAGGGACCTCACAGCTCATCTCATCCCGACCCCCTGCCATGGCAGGGACACCTCCCACTAGATCAGGTTGCTCAAGGCTCCATCCAGCCTGGCCTGGAACACTGCCAGGGATGGAGCATCCACAGCTTCTCTGGGCAACCTGTGCCAGTGCCTCACCACCCTCAGGGTAAAGAACTTCTTCCTTGTATCCAGTCTAAACCCACCCTCTCTCAGCTTCCACCCATCACCCCTCACCCTGTCATTACAGGCCCTTGTAAAAAGTCCCTCCCCAGATTTCTTGTACCCCCTTCAGGTACTGGAAGGCCACTATGAGTTCTCCCCAGAGCCTTCTCTTTTCCAGGCTGAACAAGCCTAACTCTCTCAGCCTGGGTTAATGGTTGGACTCAATGATCTTAAAGGTCTTTCCCAACCAGATTCTGTGACTCTGTGTAGAGCCTTGTCCTAACACCACGCCTGGTTTGTTACCACGCAGGTTTGACCTGAAGACGTTGCCGGTGGATTTTGTGGAGTGCCTCATGCGGTTCCTGCCCACGGAGAACGAAGTGAAAGTGCTGCGGCTGTACGAGCGGGAGAGGAAACCCCTCGAGAACCTGTCCGACGAGGACCGCTTCATGATGCAGTTCAGCAAGATCGAGAGGCTGATGCAGAAGATGACCATCATGGCCTTCATAGGCAACTTCGCAGAAAGCATCCAGATGCTGACGCCGGTGAGTGAGGGACAGCCCCTGGGGACACCGGGGCGATGGGATGTCTGAGTGCCACGGCCTGACTGTGAGCTGTATGGAGAGAGGACGAGAAATACTTAGACAAATGAAAAAGTGGCTTTCTAGCCCTGTTTTCCTCCATCAGTGGCTCCAGTGCCCCAGGTGCTTTTTCGTATGGCACCTTGTAGCCTGGACTGCTCCGTACCATCCCCTGTTTACCCTGTGGAAGTTTAAACCCAGTTTAAATGAAAACCTAGTTTGTCTCATCAGGGCAAGTTGTTATCAGCTCTGGGCTGTGGGCGCTTTGAAGTGTGTCCCGTTCAGCCTGCTGCATCTTTCGCAGTCGTAAGGGCTGAAATGCAAACACAGTTACCCAGCCACATCTGAGAGGGGTACATCTGCCATGCAAATGGATTATTTGAAACCCCGACGTGTCAGGGCAGGAAAACATTCCTGCTAGGGCCTGCGGTATGGATGAAAAACAAGAGGGTTTTTGCACAGTGTGAGGGTTTAGATTGTAATTTTACTCTTGGGTTGCTCATGCATTAACCAAAGCTTTTCCTCTGTTTACCTGCAGCAACTTCATGCGATAATAGCTGCGTCTGTCTCAATAAAGTCATCCCAAAAGCTTAAGAAAATACTGGAGGTAGGTCTGATTTTAGATACCTTCAATAGCTGCATCACTCATGGGTACGTCCCCTTACGTGCACCGACACCACACCTGGGTGCTGATGTTCCAGCTCTCCTTCCAGAGCTTTCTAAGTGTCATGTATTTGTCTTGAAAATCCATGCTCTGCTTTCTTTCCTCCTGGCAGATAATCTTGGCTCTTGGAAACTACATGAACAGCAGTAAACGAGGAGCTGTGTATGGGTTCAAGCTACAGAGTTTAGACCTGGTGAGTAAACCAAGTGGGAATGCATTTGATGTACCCAGTGAGAGGCTGCTGGGACAGATGGAGAAGCACCAGGGCGCTGGTGGAGTCACGTTGCCTGCTGCACCTCCACCCAGCAATGCCTTTGCCTTCTCCCCCCAGCTCCTAGAAACAAAGTCGACAGACCGAAAGCAGACCCTGCTGCACTATATCTCAAACGTGGTCAGGGAGAAGTACCAGCACGTATCCCTCTTTTACAACGAGCTTCATTACGTGGAGAAGGCTGCTGCAGGTACCATCACCCTCCCTGTGCCTGCCACGTGAGGGCTGTCCCAGCACACCATGGGCTGTGGGGCTCCTCTCGGTGGGGAATTACTCAGGCTGTGGGTTGGGGTGCTTGCAGAGCAGGAGCAATGCAGTGGTTTTGTTTTATTCCCCAGTATCTCTTGAAAACGTCCTCTTGGACGTGAAGGAGCTGCAGAGGGGCCTGGACCTGACGAAGCGCGAGTACACCATGCACGACCACAACACCATGCTGAAGGAGTTCATTCAGAACAACGAAGGGAAGCTAAAGAAGCTGCAAGATGACGCCAAAATAGCCCAGGTATTCCTTTGTTCTCGGGGTTTGGCGGGGGAGTCTGAGTGGCACAGTGAGCAGCAAAGGATGTGCTTTAGTTACGCAGCCAGGAGGAGATGTGGGAATGTTGTGGACCCTGAACACTGCAGTAATGGGTGGTGAGTGTATCTTGAAATACGTGCAACGCAGTAAATCTGTGCTTTTTTTCAGGATGCCTTCCATGATGCTGTGAAGTACTTCGGGGAGAATCCCAAGACAACACCCCCCTCGGTCTTTTTCCCAGTGTTTGTCCGGTTTGTGAAGGCCTACAAGGTAAACAGGAGCATCCTTCCTCCTCTTCTGTCCTTCAGCACCCAGTGTGGTACCCGGGTGGCTCAGGGCATCCAACAGAAGGGTGTGTGGCTCCCTCTAGCTTTGACACTGTGTGAGCCATCCTTGACAGCACAGCAACACCAGCCCCAGGCAGCACAGATAGTTGGTCTGGGATTATTTTCAGGGCTGAAAGACAACAGGGCTGTCTGAGGCACTGGAGGGAGCCTCAGGAATTTAATGTCTGGCACCTTTAACCCTGAATATGTGTCTTTTGGGACTGGGAGAGGATGGTTTGTGCCATCTAGGAAGGTCTCTCCTAGCCTGGCTTTTTCAGACCGTGTTCAGAGGCAGCTCAGTTGCTACACCTAATCCTGCTTCCTTGGAAAGCCCCGTGGTCACAAGGGATAGTGTCACTCATTTGCTGTATTTAGGTTCCCTATAGCAATTGGAAGCTGTAACCTTTGTTTTTTTTATGATTAACAGCAAGCAGAAGAAGAGAATGAGTTGAGAAAAAAGCAGGAGCAGGCCTTAATGGAAAAACTTATGGAGCAGGAAGCATTGATGGAGCAGCAGGACCAAAAGGTACGGAGCAGATCTGTGTTACAGGAGCCATCGTGTTCATGTGTTTTTCCTGGTAGTTCACAAACCTCAGCTCTGGGTCAGAACTTCAGTTGCCTTGGAAAAAGGAAAGCCTGTTCTCCTCATTCCCCTCATGCTTTTCTGAGGTGAGAGCTTGGAGCTCCAGTTCCAAGTGATGAGAAAGCTCAGAAGCAGATTGCAAACATAAGGAAGAAGAGCAGCCTGGCTATGACTCTGCCCATCCTCTGCACATTGCTCACACACACGTGGGCTTCCCCGTCGTGCAAAACAGGGCAGGAAACTGGTGATTGCTGAGTGTCACCAGTGGGATCACCTGGTGTGCCTGCTCTAGCAGGGGAGTTGGACTAGATCTTCAGAGGTCCCTTCCAACCCCTACCGCTCTGTGACAGCCCTGTGACTCTCTGCTTTCAGTCCCCTTCGCACAAAACCAAGCGCCAGCAGCAGGAGCTGATAGCGGAGCTCAGGCGGCGGCAGGTGAAGGACAACAGGCACGTGTACGAGGGCAAGGACGGTGCCATCGAGGATATCATCACAGGTAAACACCTTCTGCTCCCTAATCTCAGCGGCCTTTTCACAAAGGATAAAGATGTGACCTGCCTGGTAGCTATTGTGAGTGCTTCATGTGCTTCTTGAGGAAGCATTGCTCGAGCACAGCGTAGGACACTGGTTATATGCTGTGAATTAAGTATAGAAACTTTTGCTAATGATATATAACAACCCAGCCCCATAACCTGCCTTTACCTGTGCACTGTGTGCAGACCCGAGGCACACGCTGGGTTCCTTAGTTCTCCTCTTTCAGCATGTGGGGACGTGCTCCTTCTCTCATCTGAGCAGCCAGCTCAGTGCCTGACCTCAGCAGATGCCCCACTGGGGATGTGCATGCCATGGAGATCTTTCCCAGAAACCTTTTTTCCCCATTAATAGAATGAAGGACGGATGTTTAACGTTATTAAGAGCCTACATTTTCATTAAAATGCACTAACAGTAATTGCACCACATCATTGCACAGTTACGGTGAATCATTTAGTCCAACCTGAATGATTTATGACCCTAAACTGCCTCTGGTTTTACTGCTTCTCAGATTGGTGGGCAAAGTCTGCCCTGATCCCAGCCCAGGGCAGAACCCGTAGCCACGCAGTCAGGACCTTGGTGCAAATATTTGCTGATAACAAGAGCCTCCTTCTGAACTGCATTTTGTTCAGGAGTCAAACACCTTGGAATTTATACAGCTGCTCTGACTGCAGTGCGTGGGTTGTACTGCACGTTCTTCACCTGTGGTGTGGAAGGAACACGACTTTAACACTTCGATAGGTTCACAATAATTTGTTTCCATTGCACGTGCTCAAAAAAGGATCTTTGGGCCAGATTTCCTTGGCTGCTGCCCCTGAATGCTTTTCACATGAGTTTTTCCTGCAGGAGGGCAGGAGAGCTGCTTTACTACTCACTAAGATGACAGGACTGAAATGCTTGAAGCTTTCATAACCCTTTTTAACCTTGATTAATTGCTTTCTAAGATAATATTCTTTATATGAAGGGCAGAGTTGCTATATATAATACATATGATGTATAATGTCTCATCTGTTACTGCTTCTGCAACTCCTTCAGGCTCCTGGAAGCTTGCTTACTTGGTGATGTGGTTCTCCTGCTCTGGGGGAGAAACAGATTGCGTGGCAGGAGACCCTCCACGTGCAAAAGGCAGTGCAGTGGAGGGAGTGCCAGGCTTAAATTAAACATTTCCTATGGCCCTGTGCCTGTCCCCCATTATGGGGGGGCCTCATGTAATAATAAGGGCACAGAAAGTCAGGTTGGACTGAGGTCCCTTGGGCACAGCCTGTGAGATGTCTGGCAGTGGTATGGAAATAATTGAAAGTGTCATTTTAAATTGGCCAGTGCCTGGTCAGGAGAGCTGTGACGAGGAGCATGTTTAGCCACAGTCTGTCCAAGGAGCTGGAAGCCACGTAAACCAAGTGACCCCAGCAGCCTTGTGCCGAGGTCTGTGTGGCGTGGGGCTGCTAGGACAGCTGAGAGCACCCCTGGGTGTCTGTAAGCGAGCAGTGCCCCTGTCCCCCGCTGCTGACGCTCTGTTTGTCTCTCTGGCTGTTGTTCCCATGCAGTGCTGAAGACCGTGCCCTTTACCGCCCGAACCGCCAAGCGGGGCTCTCGGTTCTTCTGCGAACCCGTTCTCACTGAGGAATCCCATTACTAAACTATTCCTCTCTCACACCTGATGCTCTTAGAAAACAGAAAGGTTGCCGTAGATCGTTTTATTTTCCTGATGCTTCTCCGTTTGTACGGATCTCAGCCAGGATCATGTGAATGTTGAGTGTGTAGTGGTGTCCCCCCAGAGTTGTATTGGTGTCACCTCTGTTGCATGTCCCTGTGTTCCAGTAACCTCTTCTTCCATCCCATTTGTGCTCGATGCTTTTGGCCACCCTGGCACCCAAAGGCATCTCTCGCCCTCCCGACAGGCGCCATAGAACAGCAAGTGGTGGAAGTCACGGGAGGTTTGTGCGGGTTTCCTGCAGTTCACAGGACTGAGGAGATCCAACGCAGCCCAGAAGTGACAGTTCACTTGGCTTTTCTATGTCACACAGCTCTTCCCCCTGCACGGGTCTGCCTGCGTGAAGCGCGTGCCATCCCTCAGCTCTGCGCCAAGACGGGCTGCATGAACTAAGGGGGCTTCCTTGGGGTTCCCCTTCTGCCTCGGAAGGGTTGTCTGTCATAACCTGCATCCTCTGCAAGGACTCTTTTGGTTTAGACTTTGTAACCAGCACCTGCATGTTTGTCTGCATGTCACAAAGCAGCGTAAAACCTTTCCTCGTTCAGCCATGTTTAACGTTCTTCAGTTCCATGCCAACTTTATCTCCATAAAACACGGGGGTGTTTGCTGAGCGCTCGCCAGTCCCAGTCCACTTGGACTTTGGGCAGTGCTGGGGTTGGGCTCAGTGGGTGATCTGGGGGGAGAGGGGTTCACAACCACTTTGTGAAAAGCTTGACATGGAACTGAGCGGTGTCCGTGGTGCGGGGCGAAGCACGAGAAGGGTGTGTGTCACCCAGCATGTCCCTTCACACTGTTGTCTTGAATTAAGGACCCTGCAGCTTAAGAAGACAACAGTGTTTCACCTCTGTGAGATGTATTTTCATGAATGCTTCTAATGTAATTGCAAACCAGCTCAACGGTCGTTTGCTCTTTCGAGTTAATTGCTGTGTTATCTCCCTGGAGCCAATCTTCAAAGCAGCTTGGAATTTGGGTAGCGAGAGGTGGGGGTGTCCCCTGTCCTTTCCTCCATGCCTAACCTCCTCTCCTGGCCCTGGCCTTACCCCTCCTGCTCTGTTGGCTAACGTGCCTGGGAGTTTTGAACGCTGACTTGACTTGCTCTTCATTTTCCATCCCATTTTTTACTTAACCATCATTTTGTGTTTTGTTTCTGTTTGTTTTGTTGTTTTTTTTTTCTTTTTTTTTTTTTTTTTGTTTTGTTTTGTTTCTGTTTAGCCCTAAAGAAGAATAATATCACTAAATTTCCAAATGTTCACTCGAGGGTAAGGATTTCTTCTAGCACACCGGTGGTGGAGGATACACAGAGCTGGCAAGCATCACTTTTTACTTAGCTTCCTCCTCTCTCTGTATGCCAGGCAGCCTGTTGGTAGATATGGCTTAGTGTAATACTGGTGAGAGCCTAAAGTGGAGGCTGAGACAGTTTATTGTCACCCTCTGTGGTGCTGGGGATCCACAGGCTGTGGGCTGGTGACTGGCTTTATACTCTCTCCATTTTGGCCCTTTCTCTTCTAAGTTTAGCCCAAGATAGGCAGTCTTGTCCCCAGGTTGTTTCAGCCCCATAGTTCCCTGTTATTCTGCTGTCCCCATCTCAGTCCTGCCACTGAATGGGACATGGGAGATGGACAGCCAGCAGCTCAGAGCGTGGAGGTGGGAGGGGGCAGCCTCCAGCAGAACACCTTCTGCTGGGGTACACTCAGAGCCAAGAAGTTTGGGAGTTGGATTTAAACCACAACAGAAGTCATCCAGGGAGCTGGGGGGGAGGTTTGCCCAGTCCAACACAAATTTGTGTCCCAGGAGAGAAATACTTAAATTAGGCTTCAGTTGTCCCAGGCGTGCTCGTTGTTACCGGAGCTGCACGCGTGACGTGTGAGAGCACGTGTAACACAGGCTTTCATCACCACCTCCATCTCCACCAGTCCATCCCATGCATGCTCAGTGCTCCCTCCCCAGTAGGGAGGCTGGGGAGGGAGGGAGGGGGTTGGTGGCTCCACTGCCTTCAGCTAATGAAGCATCCCTGCAGCGGGTGAGATGGTGGCAGGGAGGCTGGATGGCATTGGAGCCTTGTGAGCCAGTCCCAGCTGCTTGTTCTCAGGGCACCCTCCTTAGATAAAGGAGTATATAGGGAGCACAGACCCACCCCTGTGTTCCTACACACTTGCACCATTGTGCACATCTCCAGTGAGCTCCGTCCTGCTTTAGAGAGCTCCTTCAGCTCACGCTGGTGGTGGAGAGGCTGCAGAAGGCCCTGGGCAGGCTGGTTTCAGTCCGTGGTGCCTTCCTTGCTGATGTTAAAGAGCAGTAGGGAGACCTTCACACCATCCCTCCACGTAGCTCCACCAGTATTTCAGCACCTTTCACCAGTATTACTGCTGCTTGGGTGCGCAGTCAGAGGCCACATCAGCATCCGCTCACTTCTGCTCCCTGGGGTTGGAGTCCCCTCTCCGTTCCTACACAAGCTGCTTTGATTGGCTTCCAGCAGGACTTTTCCTTGTCTAGCCTGCGTGTGCCTCTGTGTGTGTGTGTGTGTGTGTGTGTGTGTGTGTGTGTGTGTGTGTGTGTGTGTGAGAGCCGTGCCTGCTCACCGACCCCGCTCTCCTCCCCGCAGATCTTCGAAACCAGCCGTACCGCCGGGCCGACGCGGTGAGGAGGAGCGTCCGGCGGCGCTTCGACGACCAGAACTTGCGCTCTGCAAACGGTGCTGAGATAGCCATGTGAGCTGGAGACCTGCAGGTGTCCGACACACAGGGGGTGCTTGAACCATGCCTTGTCCGTGTGAACCCTGTTCTGCCACTCATTTACAGCCTTGGGAACAGCAACATTCACATTCTAAAAAGGGCTCAAAGACCTAAAAAAAAAATGCATAGGAATGGCAGCGATGGGCTCTCCACTCAGCCGTAGCTAACAAGTGCCTAAAATCAAAGTACCTGCTCAAATTAATCAAAGCAATAGGACTTGATTTGATTGGGTATCTTTTTACACCAATACATTCTGCAGTATTTTTAACCAAAATGTAAAATACGTGTTGTTTTGGGGGTGTTTAGTTTGGGTTGATTATACACGAGTTTAGTGACTGGTCTCCCGTGGCCCTGACCTGCATCCCGACTGGTTGTGACCAGGCAGTAAGTACTTGGATGTGCTCAGCTTTGAAATGCAGTCCTGTGCTCTCCACCCAGGGAGTCACCTCGGCCTCAGCTGCATTACTGGCTTTTGCTTGTCGTTTTTTGAAAACAGGGAGACATTTAAGGGCTTTCTGTATGTGACATGGAAATAACTCCGAGTCCTGTACCCTCTCCCACCGCACCATTCCCCCGCCGCCGTGGCCGGGCTGTGGTGCCACACACGGGGGGATCACGGGGAGCGTAGGGAGAGCCCCTGAGGTTGTGGTTGGAGGGTGCAGCGTGAGGGTACCGGGGGGACGGACGTGTCGCGGATGCACAAAGCGAGAAGGGTGGCCGAGGCCTGGCTGCGCTCTCCAGCTGGAGGCAGCTCTGGAATAGCGGTGTATTTATTAATTAGCACTGAGGTATTAACATCCCCACAAGCAGTATTGGGGTTCTGAGGCCCGCTGGGGTTTGGTTACTGGCAGGGAGCAGCCGCAGGGTCAGCGCCCCACGCTCCTCGGGCAGCGCGGTCCAGGTTCCCTGCTCACGGGGCAGCCAAGGGAAGCCCAGCCCAGCCCAGCCCCCTGGGGTACAGGTGGAACATGGCATTTGTGACAGCTTCCACAGGGAGATGGCACTTCAGCGCAGCAAAGAACTGCAGTGAAATTTGTCCTCCCCGAGATACCTTTCGCTTCCAGCTCACCTTTCCTGGTCTCATTGCATCAATATGTTAATTGTAAAATTTATTGTATAGTATTTAACCACTGAACTTCTTTTTTTCTTTTACGTTGTGCTTATGTGAACCACTGGTGAAGGTCCCTGTTTGTTTTTTCCCCTTGGATAATGTGTAGTTATATGATAATCTGTTTTTAAATGTACAGATATTTTGCTACAAAATTGGTGCAGTTTTTTATGGTTTTTACACTTCTCTCTTTTACTCCCACTTCAGCCTCTGGGTAATATTGTAAATATTGTTTAAAAACAACAACAAAAGAAATAGTGCATCAAGCCTGTGCTATACAATCTGAATGTTATTTTAACTTATAGTTTTTGTTTTTATATTTAACTAAATGGACAGTTTGGGGCTCAGAGTTGCCACGCTGACCTCTGCTTACCTATTTACGGGAAGTTGACTTTAAAAACTGCCACCTTCTTGCATTTACTCGCCGTGCTAAAGAGAACATGCCACGCCAGAGGCATTGGAACCTGCGTGAGAAAACGGTGACAATTAATTCAGCCAGTCGTTAGGCAAACGGTTAAAAGCACGAGCTCTCGCATCCTGAAGCTCAGAGGTATTTTTTTAATCGAAGACAAAAATGGTCACAACCAGACTGTAACGCTGGCATGTTCTCTTTAATATTTTTCTAGTAATAGACCTGCTTCTTAGCAATATTAGAAGTGTTTTATAAAAGCAGTTCATGTTACTTTCCTGGTCTGTTCCTGGCATAAGATCAAATAAACTATTTACACTACTACACAGGAAGCTAGAGGGGTTTTATTTATTTTTTTGGGGCCACTTTTACCTTTTTCCCACGGGTGGTGGTATGTGACAGGTGACCCCCAGGTGCTTTCAGCAGTGGCAGAGATGGACAGGGCACTGCTTTGCTTTTTGTGGGTTTGTTTTTTTTTAAACCATTCACTATTTGCTTTTGTACATCCCATCACTCAGTGACTCTGAATGCAACCTGGTGGGTTTTTTTTTTTTAATTCTTTTTTATTTTTACCCTCCCAAGTGTCATTCCTTGGGGCTGTTGGGGTTGGAAGGGAAACCCCCGAGGCCCTTTCACAGCCCCCTGCAGTGATCACCTTTGCTGTGCGTCCCCACAGGTCACTACCCAACCTCTGCTACCAGCCATGAACACGTGGGATTGACCCCAAAATAAATCTCCAGGTTATTTTATTCACATTAGTTTACTCTGTGGGGCAGCTGCAGCAGAGGCCATGAGGGGCCAGGAGTAATTTGCCATAAATACACAAAAAAAACCCTCAACAGTACAAATATTCAAGGCTTAAACTTAAAGGGAATAACTTAATCTCTCAGCCAAACTTCAGATTTAATTTTTAGGAGGATTTAACAAAATAATGACAAGATAGCAAAGAGTGGGTGCTCAGGAGCTGCGGGGTGGGAGCTTGGGGGGGGACAGGGGACACAAACCCATCACAAATGAGACCATGAGCCACACAAGGGCCGTGCACAACAGTGCAAATCAAATACATTCAAACTTAAATACTCTGCTAGACACCATTAACACTTCAAATTAACCCATCTTGCTAAAAAGCCTTTGGGTTTCAAGGCAGAAATAGAGTCTGAGCTCAGAGCAGCATGCCAGGCAGGAGGGACAGTCACCATGCACGGGCACTGCTGGCCACACCACACCAGTGATGGGCCACCAGAGGTGAGGCTGTGAAACAGCAAAGAGGAGCATAAACCAAAAAAAACCCAAACCTGAAAAAAAACCCCTGACCTCATTTCCCTTAAAACAAAGTTCTGCCATGCTGGGATTGTTCTGAACAGTCTCCTTTTGAGATGTATTTCTTTTGCAAGATCTAATTAAGACATACAAAAAAAAAAAAACAACCCATTGGAAAAATTTACATTTACAGTTTTTTTATTTTTAATGGAAAAATAAAAGCAAACCTTTAGAAAGTAATATGTACTTAGAAACACTTTTTCCTTACAAGTTATGCAAGTTTCCTTGCAAGTTATGCAAATGCAAAGCAGTAACAAAATATTAAACATTAGTTCTAAAGCCTTTGCAAACCGTTAGGACCTGTCACATTCCAGATTAGTTCCACACCCGCTCCCGAGCTCTACACCAGTGTCACACCCATGTAAGTCGTGAGTAACCACGAACCTCATCGCTTGGCCCGTTTCCCACGTGGGCACTGCGATGCTGTCTGTGTTACCAAATAAATCCAGGAAAGTCAGTTTACCAGACTGGCAAAATCCATAAAGTCTCAGCTGACTGGGAACAGTGCTGGCAGTGTCACCTAAGATATCCATCCTCCTGGCTGGGGACAGCCACGTGCACCAGGGGAGAAACCTGGGACAAAGCCACCGCCAACGCTTCCCACACCACCAGGTACAAGCACTGCAAGTCCCCTTTGACCAAACTCAGGTATCTTTTCCCCAAGGGATGTGCAGCGAGGGGTGAGGAGCACCCACCTGCACTCTGCTGGAAAACACTTCTGGAACGTGCTCTGCAGGGAACAGCCCATGGATCCCACCTCAGATCCATCAAAAAGGTCATCGGTTCCTTCCCAGCACAGCACAGCCCATCACCAGTTGGCTCATCTGTCCAACAAGTCATTGCAACCTCAAATAGTCCTCACAGAAGGGTTTGGGTGCGAAGGGACCTCAAAGCTCACCTGGTTCCACCCCCCTGCCATGGGCAGGGACACCTCCCACCAGCCCAGGTTGCTCCAAGCCCCATCCAACCTGGCTGTTTCCAGGGATGGAGCATCCACAGCTTCCTTGGGCAACCTGTGCCAGTGCCTCACCACCTCAGGGTACAGAACTTCTTTACCCTTCTTTAAATAAATTCCTAAGAACTCAGAATTATGCAACTGCCCGAGCATGAAACCCCGTATGGATCAGACATTTGGGGCATTTATGCACAAGTAGCTGCTGCCATATTAGGGAAAAATGCACTGAAAAGGATGCTGAACTCTAAATAGTCTTCAAATAGTTTCCACGAAGGGACATTGCTCAAATCTAACACTCAGGAGGCAGTAATAATTCATCAGAGCTGGACAGAGTATTCAGAACCAGAAATAAATACTAGTACACACTAGAAGACAAGGTTTAATCATCGATAAAAATGTACAAAAATATTCCCCTGGGCGAGGTTTCTGAACATGTAGGAGCCCCCAGCAGGGCCCCCACGACCTCCCTCAACTGGCCAGGGGCAAGTGGAACACAGCCAGGGCTTCGGCTTCTCCCTGGCCAAGGTGTCCTGCACGCGGAGCGGGGCAGTACATCTCCAGCAGGTTCTTAAGGCAACACACTGCAATTCATTTACAGGTTTTTATTTGGAAATTCTTTCTTAGCATGAAGACAAAGGCTGCAGTAAGACCTGGAGCAGTGGGGGGGAAACCCACACGCTGCTGTCACCACCATGCCGGTCCCTTCCCATGCACCAGGGCTGGGAGCACTGCAAAAACCCCCTCTGAGCTGGTACCAGGACACCAACCTCAGCCCCAAAGTCAACTCCTGTTCCATACAAAGCCCAGCGTGGGTGCAGCCACCGCCGCGGTTCAGAAAAGAGCAATTCCACTGCCTGTTAGTACAGATCAACAAACGGATCCATCACTCCCACTGCCTTCCCCTTTCCAAAATAAAAAAGCCCCAAATCCATAAAACAAATTAAACCACAAGAAACTATATTAAAAATCTCTTTCTACAAAAGAATGAAGTTTGCCCAGCAGCGTTCTAGGAAGGCCCAGCCTGGAGACCCTTCACTAGAAAGGTGCCAGCGCTGCCCCGGGGCTGCAGAGCAGAGGTGGGGGGCAAGGACAAGGCTGTCCCCAGTGGGGCTCCCGTGGGAGGCTGGGGGGTGGGGCCAGAGCCCCCTCCTGCCTAGCAGGTCTGGGACAGCCTCCCCTTTGCACTCGGAATTTCATTCACTTTTCTAGATTTGACAGTACTTGAATGTATGGATGTGGTAAAATTAAACCCCACTGTTATTTCCACAATGGAACTCAGGATATCAGAACCCACGTCCTGAATTAGACATTGGTTTCTTTTATTATGCCACAATGTAAACATATTTGGTATAAATAATGTTCTCATTGATCTTCATCCAGTTGTTCCAAAAGCGTCCTCCTCTGTTTCTCCAGCTCCCCTTCGCTCAGCTCGCTGCCAGACGTGTCCCAGTTCCCCTGCAGAGACACAGCAGCATGGAACAGAGCTCTCTTCCAACCAAGGCTAAGCTCCCCAGTCCAACCATTAACCCATTAACCCAGCACTGCCCAGTGCCCACTGCCCCATGTCCCTCAGCACCACATCTCCACGGCTCTGACATCCCTCCAGGGATGGGGACTGCCCCCCTGCCCTGGGCAGCCTGGGCCAGTGCTGGGGAACCCTTTGGGGGAAGGAATTGTTCCCAATGTCCAATCTAATCCTGCCCTGGCACAGCTTGAGGCCATCACCCCTCGTCCTGTCACTGTCACCTGGGAGCAGAGACCGACCCCCCCTGGCTACCCCCTCCATTCAGGGAGCTGTAGAGCAGTGAGGTCTCCCCTCAGCCTCCTCTTCTCCAGCCACCAGAGCCAGGCACACAATTTCCCCCCTCAAGGTGCTGACTTTCCTCCAGGCTCAGCCCAGCACTGCAACTACTATTTAATCCAATAGTAATTACACACCAATGAAAAACCCAAACACTAAATGAGGGCATAGGATCTGTATGATTTAGCTCTGCTTGAACATTTGATCCTTTTTATCTATAAATGGAATACAAATAAAGCTTTAGCACCTCCAAGTACACCTATGAAGCTTGCATACGATCCACTAGAGCATCCTGCTGACACAGGATGCCCAAAGTGTGAGACAAACTGAAACAAGAAAGCTTACAGAATCTTTGCCAGGCCGTTTTTTAGTAGGAGATTTATGTTTCGATTCAGATCTTTGTCTGGCTCTGTCCTTCTCACTCTCCCTCTCTCTTTCTTTTTTGTCCTTTTCGCGTTCGATATCCGATTCTGGTGAATCCTGTGTAAACAAAGGGGAAAATATTTAATATCTATTCATATATATAATACTAATTTATAGAATAAGCACATCTCAGAACACTGTCCACCGAAGGGCACAGCCAACCACTCAGAAATTACAGAAACAAAAGAATACAGCAGTTTTGAAGAGTTTTGCAGCCAACATGAGTTCAGAGACCCAAACTTCTTTCTTTACCCAAGACAAAAAAATACTCTTTGGCCTCAACTGACAGAGTCTCCTCTTTAGGTCCTTTGGCTGCTCCAGTACATTTGATATCAGAGCTTCTAACACAACCCTGACACTGAAGTGAACAAAAGGACTGATGCTAAGTGATGGGACACCTACAGAGGGTTACTGAAACCAGAAGGTGTCAAGGTGCCAGCTCCAAAAAATGAACTGCACTTACAGACTTGTGTCTTCTCTTCTTGCTCTTTTTCTTGTGTTTTTTTGACTTCTTGTAACTTCTCTCTGCAGCCACGGGAAGAAACAAAAATATATTGATAAACCAATAAAGACCCAGCAACAAAAGTGTAACGTTAATTTATAAACAAACAATCTCCTACCAGATTCTGCACTGGAAGAACGCTCAGAAACTGATCGAGATTCCGAACGCTGCCTTTTCTTCTTCGAATGGCTGTCGTCATCCTCAGACTCTGAGCCCTGCAGGTACAAACACAACATCATCAGCAAGAGGACAGCATTATGAACAGTGACAGAGGGAGATTTCAAGCCACGCAAGACCTCACCGAACGAGACCGTGATCGCTTCCTGTGATGTTTTTTAGACTTTTTCGAATGTTTCTTGTTCTTTGAGTGATGATGCTGGCACTCGTGCTAGAGTACAAGAGAAGGCAAATGTTAGAATCAGCCTCCAGGACACAGCAAACTAATGATGTTTCTCATCATCCACTAAAGGCATCTATGGCTAAGAGTGGTTATAAAAATATTAAAATAATGACACATTTATTGTGTCAAAAGCCACCAACAGCTACCACAGGTACTGCCCTGCTAAAGCTGCAGGAACAAGCCCCTAGGAGCAAGGAAACTGCAGCTTTAGGCACAGATGCACACAGCTTCTATTGCCTGGATCCCCATTTCAATGCTCCCAATTTAAAGCCCCTGCCCAAGATGGCCCAGAAGATACTGTGTACCTTGCTTTGCCAAATTTGAAATTTTGAAATTAAGCCATTTAAAATATTCTTAAAAACTCCAGAAAATGAAACAAAAAAGCCCCAAAGAGCACGTGCTGCAAAATCAAATCTCCCATTCTCTAGGAAAAAAACAGCACCTTATTGACCAAGGATGACTTGTCAAACCTTCTGCAGCTTAACTCCCACTGCAGCCCATCCAAATATTAAGAATGAAACTAAACTGCACCATCCCCTTTGCACATCAGCAAATAATTGGCTCCAAAAAAAAAAAAAAAAATATATACAATGTAATGATTACCTCTAGTACATGCATGAAATCTTTAAATATTCTTTTCCTTTCAGACTCCAGAGTGATGTCTTCAAACGCTGGTTCCTTCACAAATCTATCTCTGATCTGTAAGCAAAACAGCAATGACATACTAATACTCAATACAGCTGGTCAGAAATAAAAATAATAAAAGACATGATTTCACCAGCTGGAAAAGCCATTGTACTGTCACAAGGCTCAGCTTTCTTTCTGCCAGCTTCAGAACCAAAATGGCCTTCATAAAACTGTCACAGATGTAGGCCTGCAGAACCAGACACTTCCTGCACATGCCAGGTTTACTTATAGGAGCATCAGCATGCAGCAGCCTGTTGAATACATTTGGGAAGACTTTCACATTTCAGTGAGGATACCTACATCTTCCCAGACAGCGTCCAATTCAATGGGAGGAGTGGCTTGCTTCAGCATGCTCTTGAAGGCAGACTCTTTCCGCTTCATTTTGCGGGCTTCTTCTTTCTCCCTCTCTCTTTCACGGGCTTCTGCCTTTTCTAGCAGCTGCATCAAACAAAAGTCGTAAGATCATTTGAGAGACAGCAAAATGGAAGACTAACAGTTCAGTTTAATGTCACTTTTGGAAAGCCCAACAAGTGTTTTCTATTAAGTCACTTGGGCATACAGGAAAACTAACTAATTACTTATTTTTAAAGCACGCAACTGCAGTTTCTCAAAGAGAGTTAACACATCATGTAAGCAGAATTACATCAGGGTTACAGAAACACACAAAAATCCCTCATGAGAGTAGTTAGATATAAATGAGAGAATATTACTTAATTCCTACCACAGAATTTCTGAAGTTGATGTTTTGACTAAAGATATACATCTGCAACCTTTACTTTGGGAACTGATACCAGGATAAGCAACTCTAAAGCACAGCATCTCTCTCAAATATTGCAAAAATAGCCAGCAATACAGTGAAAATAAGTGCCAATTCTTGTTTTCACAAGAGATTTTATATTAAAAGCTTTCAAACATTCCTATATATTAATACTTACGCTGTTGAAAGCCAGCTTGATATTTCCTGCATCTAAAGTAGTAGCTCTTTTAGTTGAACTGATGACCGTAACAAAATCTTCAAAAGAAGTATTCACTTCAACCACAAATCCTTTATCCTGTAAGAAAATTGCTCTTTTGGCATCAGGTAAGTCAGGAAACTCACATTTCAGAGGGAATGCACATGACATTAAGGCAATGTGAAATCCCATCTCCCAGCAGCAAAGAGTTCACTTGAATGACACATTTGGCATTAAAAGAAGACACCACATAATGGAGCATTTGCCCCCTCTCACCTTTAAGATATCTTTTATTATCTTCTTCTCATCATGGTAACGTGCTTTCAAGTCTTCAACATAGAACTTGAAAAGATCAAGTGCTGTTGATCCTGATGAAAAAACTAGATAAGTCAAAAGCTAGCTCTAATAAAAGAGCTGCATTTTTTTAGACAATTAAAAATATACAAATAACCCTGTTCTACTCTGCCCCAAATCCAAGACCTTTACCTTACTGCCTACAGGGTTGGAAGAGACAGTGTTCTTACCAGGCTGACCAAGCATATTGGTGAATCTGATGTCAGAGCTTATGGTTGGGTACAACTCCATCCAAGAGGACATTGAATGTAATTGTCCATGCTCGTGCAGTTCATCTAAGAAGAGCTACAAAATACAAGGGAAATGGAAATACGTAGTCACTCATCATGTTTTTACTTGGCTGACAGCTGGAATGGATACTTTGGATAACTAGAATTCCATTTTTGTTAAAATGTGATTGAAAAAAATCACTTTTCACATCATCATTTCTTCCTGCCTTCCTCTACCATTTACAACGTTCCAGTTGCATTTCCTTCCCATTCAAATCCAGTTCCTCTTACTTTCCCCTACTCTTGCAGTTTTCTAGCAGACAGATGTATTATACAGCAGACAAAATGCCACAACACTGATAGCTGACATGTGATACACTCCCCCCTTAGCCTACCCTAAGAAATAAATAGACACCCATAGAATATCTAATGACACGATACTTCTAGGACAGAAAAAGTCCACCAACCTGAAAAGATTCTCTATTTTTACGCTGCCGCCTTCTTTCCCTAAGCAAGCTTTTCTGTTTTTCCTCTTCCTCCTCTTTTTCCAGTGCCCGGATATGTTCCTCAAAACAGATCAGTGCGTCCTCCTTATCCATGTCTAGCAACAGATAACAGTGATAAGAGTAAAAATTAGGGATTTCTTCCCACTAACTGTGGACAGTTTCTTACTGTAACAATTGCCAATTACTACTGTGAGTGGAAGCTTCATTGAGCACTGAGATATATGAAGATCTGCAACCATCATTGCCAGTCCAGAGCCTTTATGAGAAAACTATTGTGGTGAGCACTTGTGCCTCTCCCTGCATGACCACAGGTGTCTTAAAAACATGGGACAGAGGTAAGAAAGTAGAGCATCCAAGGAACTAAAGACAGGGTCCTTTATACAGGCTGCTCAGCAGTTGTCACAGAGGCTCTGGACTGGGAAAGAGTAAACTATACCCAGCCAGGAGTCCTCACTGCTACAGACAAAGCCATTCCCTCTTCCAAAAGAAACACACAGATGTTTTACATACTCTGAAGCTCCTCATCTTCTGCAAACGTAGGATTGTCCATCAGATACTGCTGTGCCTCTGACCAAGTGGTACAGTAAGTGACATTAGCCATGTTATCTAGTATGTTCTTCAAAGCTTCCCAATTCCTCTTTCGTAACTGTTTGGCTTGTTCCTGAGGAAAAGATGTGTATTATTTTTTTTTGTTAAATTTGAGACTGCATAGGCAAAAATACATGACCCCTCAAGTTTGTTCTCCAAAAAACCCACAAAATTAACCTTTCATTTACATGTAAAGCAACACAATACAATTTGGAACTACAATCACATCTTACTAAACTGGAGCTCCTTCTCTGTAGTGTCTCACACTTGACAAACCTTGCCTCCCCCTTCTGTTCCTTTCTCTTCTCCCCCTTTGGAGAGGGTAATCTGATCTGTAAGCAGTGTATGGGTCACAGTAATGCAGCAACAATCTCACTGGCTCTCCATGCCTTTCCTACAGACTCCTCCCCTGTGTTGGCATTTTCATTGTCCCTGAACAACACTCAGAACTGCACTGCTTGCAAGATTTCTTTACTAAGAGGTATAAATTAATTTACAGATAACAAGTGAAAAGGTAAGTTTGAACAAAAGTTACCTTTTCTTTCTTAGACAGAAAAAACAAGACATCTTCATAAATTTCAAGACGATCACGCTCAGATATCGCATTCCAGACTTCCATCTCCCCAAACATCTGTTCAGCTTTCCTGTCCAAAACAGAAAGAGTATTCAATCAGTTATTGGTGAACACTGACTTAAACTGTCCCACTGGCTTACAATAACATTAATGAACTCTGTTATAAGCAGTCATGCTTTGGTATGACATCTCCTTCATTTTCTCTTTTGGGAAACTTTTTCTGTGACAATTTGTGTCTCTTACAAAGGAAACAGTTAAAAATAAAAACTGAATTCACTATGCACTCGTCTCCACAGAAGTGCAAGTTCACTTGCAGTGCATTACATGAGTATATTTTTATCTAGCACTTGTTCAGGTCACCATTCTAGCAAACTTTACATGAACTCAGATCTACAAAATTTTCCACAAGCAGCTCATTAGACACACCTCCCTTTGGACATGAACTTCCATGAACAAGCTGTCAGAACTACTTTGTTCTTAATGGTAATGTAAAACTCATCTCACTGTTCTATTTCATTTCTACTTATTAGAAGCTCAACCCATTACCATCAGCACACCTTTAAGCTGGTTTTTTTTTGCCCAGGTCTATGAAAATGAGGATCTTTGTGTTCCTCTAAAAATGTTAGTTAGAGGCTTTTCCTGGCTGAGTGCATACAAAGGTTAGCATTCACCAAGAGCAAGCCAGCAAGATTTGATTAACCTGGCAAGCTAGTAAAGGCTGGAGCTTCATTTAATACTGGTCTTACTTGTATCTTGTTGTGGATGTCATCTTTTCATGGTTCTCAAGGAAACGCTGGAAGGATTCTTTAGCCTCTTTGTATTTTGATCTTGCTTCTTCTTTCTCTTCTTTTTCCGTTTGAACTTTGTAAGCATTAAAGGCTTGCTTTTTTTCACTTAATTTTGCCAAAGCACTTCACATCAAAGAAAAGGGAAACAATGTCAATTATACAAGAGGGCATTAAATTAGAAAAACAAAACCAAAGAACCAAAAGGTAACACGGATTTGAACAATACAAATTTTTGAGCAAAATTAAATATAATCTAAATGGCCAGTCATCATCCTGCCCCTCCCTCAGGATTATTGGCAGACCATTTAAAGAAAGCAATAAAAACAAGCACTTACTAATAAAAGGAGTTAACAATAAAACACAAGCCCCTATCACGCTTCCAGGCTGCACTTACACACTGCACAATACTATTTCTGTAAGAGGTATCAACCACTTTCCTGCCACTGTTCATAGCAGCCACTCATTTCAAAAAGTAACCTAGAAAGTCTTCAGCTCCACCATTGTCACTGCACGTTTTCACTCCCAAGAAAATAATATAGCATAAAACACAACCAACAACTGCCACATCTTTCCCAAATGAAAAATTAAGCCTAGGGCTTGCATTTCTTTATGTAGGAAAGGAACAAAGCTCCCAGACAAAGGTACATGTCCACAAGTATCTATTAAAGCAATCAAAACTTATATCAGCAAATTCAAACTACCTAAAACTGTATTTATGTAGAAATGTAAGGAGGAAAGAATCAAGCATTACCTGTATCTAGGATCATTAATGATCATTTTCATAGCTTGCTCCCAAGAAGCATTGGATGGTACTCGCTGCAAAGACATAAAGTAAGTAATTAATTAGATACAGAACCAATATCCAACAATGACCAATTCCCTAGAAAATAGCACTTGGAAAAAAAGCACTAGACTTTCGAGGGTAAGACAACTTTCTTTGTCATAGATTTTTATATTTTTTTTAAATTTTATTAATGGTCAACATGGAAAATAGAACAAGGTGCTTTTGGATTGTCATTTCTACAAAAAATTCTTCTGAAAGTTTCTCTCCTATACAACTATGTTGACTCACTAGACACAACACAAACAGTTCCCATATACGCCAAGGGAAAATCAAAGCCAGTCTCATTTTCTCCCACTTCATCTCCACCTTGAAAACAAATTAAAAATCTCAGGGCTCAGATGATCAGGCTGCACTTTTATTAGAAATGTACCTCATTGTCTGACAAAAATATTGGTAAACATAGTTTTAGAATTGCAGCTTCATAGGGGAGAAAAATAATGTGTCTTGCTTATGGAAACCATGCACACTAAATCTAAGTTTGTCCTTTTTCCACATGGACCCCTACACTGTCTGTCTCATTGGTTTGTCCCCTCATTTCTTGGTTAGTACAAAAGCCTTCTTTCACAACAGTGAGAAATTCTTCACACACTCAAAAAAAGTCTCACAATTTCTGGCAAAAGCAGTATTTGTAGTTCTGTAAAGCATGAAGAATAGTTGACTGAAATACCTTTTCTTTTAACAGTTCTTTAAACGCTTGCTTTGCTTCTTCCTTTGTATTCCACGTGTAGGTTTTTTTAACTGGCTGGGCATCATCGTCCTCCTTCTTTGCAGCACTACATATAAAAACCAATAACTTTATTATTTCAGCGGTTTTTCCTTAAATTAGAGCCACTGAAGAGTCATAAGCCACCATAATCAGATAGAATGAGGTTTTTTAAAGAGCAACTCAAAGAAAAATAATAAGCACCACAATTTGTACATGACTCTTCCTCCTTACAGACACCATATGCAACTGACAAAAAAACCCAAACTATTTCAGAGAAGCATTATCACTTATGCAATAGGCTACCTGCTCAAGTTATCTAGAAAGGATTCATAAAAATATAATGCTGAAAGTTGGCAGGAATATTTAGATGTGTATTATATAAAAATATAAAAGGAAGTGCCCAAAAATACGCCTCTTGCCCTCAATTGTCTCCTGCTGGCTATCATCCCCCACAGCATGTTTCTTTTTTGTTTGAATGATAA
Source organism: Podargus strigoides (assembly GCA_028020825.1). Lineage (NCBI taxonomy): Eukaryota > Metazoa > Chordata > Aves > Caprimulgiformes > Podargidae > Podargus > Podargus strigoides. Next base: position 1,506,123 of record CM051625.1, on the reverse strand, counting down.
AAATCATAAGCTATAATTTGCCACATAATCAATTCTCCATTATCAAACCCCAAAGGAATTCACTTCTGGTGGAACAGATGAAGATCTACTTAGTGGTGCATTTTCTTCCAAAGACAGCCAATTGCACAGATCCATGAAGAGGAAACACAGGGCAAGCATGTAATGTTACCCCAGGAAATTTTTACAGCTATCAACAATATATGAAATATTCACACCACTATATGTTCTTTGTAGGGTTTAAGAGCTTTGGGAGAGGGCAGCCATGGGGAGGGTGTTAATTTTTCTAAAGACAGATTTAATACTTCTTCCTCATTATCCTTCCCTGCTGCCATTGATTCATGCTCTGAAGAAACAGCTAACTGCCAAAGCAGCCTGGCCACCTAAGATAAACCAGATCCTAGAGGAAATACAAACATGCAAAGCCACATGCTGTGTAATTTCACTTACTCTGCTGAGGCCTCCTGCTTGGAAGAGTCGTCTGCTGCGTTAGCTGCAGTTTCTCCACTCTGGCCCTGCGCAGCAGATGCAGTTGTTTGTTCTTCAGCTGTGGCTGTGCCAGTACTCTCATTTTCTGCCGCTGAAGAAGCTGCAGCAGATTCTGCTTCAGGGGCTGCTGTTGCTGCAGAAGCAGCCGTGGTGGTGGTAGCAGCTGCTGCAGTTTCGGCAGCAGTCGTGGCTGTGGTGGTTGCGTTTGCAGCTTCTGCTGCAGCAGCTGGAGCAGACGGAGTTGATTCTTCAGGCTTTGTGCTATAGGTATCAAAAACCAGGAAGAGTCACATACAAGTATGGGACAACTTGATTGTTTAGGGAAACCCACAGTTTAAGAAAGGTAATAAAGTAAAAAATAAGAGGTTTAGGCCTAGTTACAAAGACTTCTCGGAAGAACAGAAAGAAAGAAAATGCTTTAATGAAGCTGTGTATCTGTGTACAATCATTTAACTTAAGAAACTTGTATTATATTATTTGACTTTATATTAAGCCATTATTTGGAATGAAAAACTGCAAGAAGAATGTTGTAAGATTCAAGGATTAGATTCCATGTTTAAGAAATAGGCAGCTTAACACAAAAAACACCAGCATACCAGTAACAACATACCTGTTCTCTTCAGCTTTAATCATTGCTAGAAAGGAAAGGGGGAAAATAATCAAAATATAGCTTCAGAAATAGTTTATATACATGTGGTAAAAAGTTACTGTTAACATGATTTAATAAAAGCTTAACTTTAAATGTTTTTGTTACTATTAGTAATTTTAATATCTGTGCCCTTTAAAGACTGAAATCAATTCAGAGCAAAACAGAATTTAGAAATATAATTAAAGACAGACTAGAGTACATGAAGAATGACTTGTTGGTTTAAAATAATCATTTCAACTTTAAAAGACTAGTCTAAAGAAGAGAAAGCCAGGCTTCCTGAAACAATCTTTCTTTCTTTTTTATTCTAAGTCACTGATGCTTATTCTTTGTAGTACTTTTTTTAAAATACTCACTTCTTACCCTGGCTGATTTTGTATTTTTCATCAAGATCTTATTTCCCTTACAATACCAAATAAAACCACGAGGAGCACAGCACTATGTGATGTTTGTACAAAAGGAGACACTGCCTTTGTAATACAGAAGGGCAAAAAAAAAAAAATTACTAATATTTTTACCACATCATAGTTTTTCAAAACTTGGTGGCTAAGCAAGAGCCAAATCCTACAAGAGCCCTAAAAGGAAAACGACTTGATGCACTACCTCCTGCTGACACAGAGCATGCACATAACCCTGAACAAGCCACAGCATGCTGCCTTCTAATTCAGTCCCTCTTCAGGGACACCAGGGGGAGCTGTTGCTGCTGCCACATAAACAGGGAAGAACTAAGGGGTCAAGGCTGCTCCATCGAAATCTCAGCCTGCATTGACTCTCCCACGTACAGCTTATTCCAGTAGATTTAATTTCTAACACAAGTTTGACTGCTATGCTTTGATACCAAATCTTTGCCAAAGTCACACATATGCACAGCTCACAACTCACCACCACCCTCCTGACTCATTTCTGTTAACTTTACCTTCAAGATCCTCAAGCTCTTTGGGTTTTGCCCAGCGTGACTCCTTTGTTTGGGAATTATAATAGTAGGGCTTTCCAGAATCGGATTTGTACTCTTTCCAGGGACATTTAGACAACAATTGCTAATGGACAGAAAACAAAAACAAAATCAAACTTACAACAGTGTTTAAAATTAAAAGGATAGCTAGAAATGAGCCATGAAAACCAGGCCAAGAAGTAACTTATGGACCAATGAATAAAAGGCATATACTTGCCAAGGAAAAGACTCCCTAGCAATAAAGAAACACATTGCTTATCTAAATATTAAAGAATGCCAGCTTTCTAATTGGGAAATTTATCTAAAAATTGAGGAAAACTGTTGAAAGCTTTGTCCATTTTGCAGCTTCAAGTTCTACCCACGTAAGGAGCCAAATGTGATCATTTTCGCAGCATGACTTATGTGAAGACCTTGCTGCCTTTGGGAAAAAAAATCCATTGGCACAGCTATCCTCCTGCACCAGAGTTATGCCAGTAAATTCCCATGTTCACACATACACACAGGAATCTTCACCTGGATTTAGTTTACCTCAGCAGGTGTTTTGAGATCATCTGGCTTCTCCCACGTAGACTGCTTTGTTTCAGTATTATAGTAATATGTTCTTCCATCAGGTGATTTGTGTTCTGTCCATGTAGATTTCTAGGAGAAATAAAAGATATCATTAATGATGAAGAATAATTGCTGGCTGAGATGCTATCAAAAGCCACAAAAGCAGTTGAATACAAGTGGAAAGCAGATAAACCTGTTTAGAGTGCTCTTCATTAACAGAACTGTTGGTTGTGGTGGTTTGCTGGGCTGCGCAAACTACGGGATGTGTTGTCTGAGGGCGAAACAAAACAGAGCTCTGAAAAGACATTCTGGTTAATATTTGGTTTGCATTCGAAGGTGTGTATTAAAAACACTAAATAATTCAGCAGGAAAGACAGCAAGCCAAAATCTAAACACATTTAAGTTTCAGTTGATATGGCTGAGGAGAAACAACTTCCTTAGAAGTCCACTGTGCCTTGTTCAATTACACAGAATGCAAATCTCACAGCAATAAAAGGACAATTGATATCCAATATTTAATAATTAAGCTAGGCACAAAGTCCCCAAATTTCAAAGCAACAACCAAAAACTCACAATGAGGTATCTTAGAGGCCACATGGCTACTTTTACAGATTCTGCCTCTTGGTTATCTAGCCAAATTATTTTCTTCATCAGCTTACAAACTCGAGGTAAACGTCTGGGATATCTTCTACAGAGGTAATTTAATATTTACAAAATTTTAAACAGAAATCTGAAAGCGACTGAAAGTTATTCATGGTCACTCAAAGTGCCACAAAAGACAAATTTGAGAACAGTTCCAGATGAGCTGCCTACCTCAATACAAAGTTACATGGGATCAATTCAAAAATGTCAATACTGAGATCTACAGCACCAGTTCTGCCCCATCAGTGAGTTCTCAACTGATGGAAAGGTGGAAGACAACTGAAAAATCACTTAATGAAGTAAGTCTGGCTGTCAAGCCACCATCCTATTTACAAGTTCAACCTACATTAAATCACCTTCCATGCAACCTAACTAGTATTTGTTCCTACTTAAGCTACTGAATTATGCTGTTCCCACAAACATGGAAGGAAGGGGGGAGAAGTTAAGCTGAATTACCAACGAGCAGTAAAATTGATGGAGTGGTGATAACCACACTGAGGTTAGTACTTTATACTCTTCAGAAGCCATAGTGATGTTTTCCAAATTACTATGGGTAACTATATAGGCTATTGTCTTTTTATTGCTAAAGGATATGGTAACAAAACTCTCAGCTAGCTGACAATGCTAATAAAGGTTCCAATAAATCACAAAGGACCAAACAATACCAGAACCTTGAGGTGGCTTCTCCTGCTAAGTGCAGGAGCCTTAAGGAACAGCAAGGAAGACTTAATCATTGCCTATCAAATTCTGTTATATGCATTAGAACTGCCAAAGCAAAATATTCCCTAATATGCAACAGGCCAAAAGTTACCCAAATGTGAGTAAAATAAAAATCTGCCTCTAAACTGGTCACTGATATGGAAGGAAAAAACAAAAAAAAGAGGAAAAACACAGAAAGAGGAACAGCTTTCAGTCTTCTTCAGTGCAAATAAACCCCCAACTCTATCCTGACTATTTAGCCCCAGCACTTGCAAAGATTTAAATATGAAAATAGTCAGCTTTAAAGTTACATGGCCATCTAGGCTACAATTCACTTTCTGCACAGGTAGGGCAAAAAGACCCAAAAACACCACAAGAGACATCTCACATCACTGTCCTGCATATTAGAACAACTAGAAACTAATGTACTTCAGTGCTCAGCAATTAGTGGAAATAGAACAGAAAACAGATACTTTAACTATTAACATTAATTACAGACTGACAGTCAAATAAGCAAAGAAGCTCCCTATGAGAAGAAAAATAAGATACAAAGTTTTCTTTTAATCCTGTAAAGCCAACAGCACATTGCCATTACAATTTCCTAGAATTGTTGGTTTTCACATACCTGAGTTCCAGGAGGTGTTACACCTAAAAAAAGAAAATTAAAAAGAGTAATTTTAAAAGGGTTTGGTTGCTTCATTTTTCTATATGAAGACTCCAATTAATGTTTGAAATAAAGCAGGTTTTTCTGGGAATCAATGAAGATGTCAGTTACTGAAATGCTAAATCATATTTTATGTAAAGGTATATATATATTTTTTAAATACTTTACCTAATTTGGGTGAAATATTTTGAAATGGTAACAAGTTGCTTACTACTTACCTACTTGTGCATCCATACTGCTCACCCCTGGCTGGAGAAACAATTAACAGACATATAAGCACTGAGTGTAATTGTCATTAAATCATCAATAAACTCAATACATAGCCAAACAAGTGCTTTCAGCAGCAAAATGCAAAAAATGCATTTAAGGCAAATATGGATTCCTATCTTCCCACTGCCCACTAATTATTACTTATCCTTAAACAAGCAATTAGAAACATCAAGCTACTTTCCAGAAAGGCAATGTATACAATAATCTACACAGGGGGTCCCTTGCCATCATTCCAGTATCCATCTTTAGCTCTCAAATGAGTAGGCTGGGAGGAAAAAAAAATTATATATATATATATATATATATATATATATATATATATTCTGATTTTCTGCTGGAGTAGCTTAGTAGGCTTCCATTATAATTAGGTGGCATAAGCCTTTGAATGTATTAGTGTTGCATTCATAAAACTGCTTGCAAATACCCAAAGCTCTTACAGGTACCCGCTCTGAAATTATTTCAAAATAAGGAAAAGATTTAAAAAATTCAAATTCAGATAGTAAACTTGCAGAGGAGTGGTTTGAAAGACTACCATACTTGGAGGAAAGCCAAGACCAAAGAGCCCCAACATCACTACAAATCATCCAGTTGGCCTCAATTTAGATCACATTTTTTACCTGGAGAAGGTATTTTCCATCAGACAGTCAAAACAAGTCAGTTAGCACTTGAAATTTACCAAGCAAGTCATCAGGGCTGCAAAGAAGGTCATGATTTTTTTACTCATCAACAAATTATTTTAAATTAGGAAGTGGTAAAATCATTCTTTTATTTCTAAAATACTTCCCAGGCTGTGGTACACATGGGACAGCAGAGGGACAAGAGCACTGCCACAACAGACAAACGCCTTCTCATACGCATGCACAAAGGTGTGAGCTCCTGCTGTCACTGCCAAATTAAATCTGCAGCCCTCTGCCATGCTCCTTTGCCTCCTGAACACCACAGTCCCACAGCCTGATTCAGTCAAAACGTATTCCTAATCCTGTCTTAGAAAACCAAGTGATCTGCCTTCTTGACAGAATACATAAAAATCTACAGTAAAATTCAGAATTCGGCTGATTTTAGCACTGAGCCCTCCCTCCTCTTTTAAGTCTCTTTTGGCCTTAGCATTTTTAATTATTTTTTTTCCTGAAGGTCTGAAATTCTTTCCAAATTTCCCCATGAGCATCACTTGTCAGAAACTCCTAACAACTTCTGTATGGGAAATGGAGGGAAATCACTGACATCCTGCCTCCTCAGTAGTTTCCAAAATATTCAGCGCATTAAAGTTAGCACAAAAACTAATGAAGCACAGTTCCTAAGAATCTGCATAAGGAGTTACTGACTTTTTCTTAAGTGACACTCAGGCTGTAACATACACCCACACCTCATTAAACAGAGAACAGCAGTGAGAAACAAACTCCTATCTAACAGGAAGATTCTCTAGTGTCTGATAAAGCCCAAACACTACACTGAAGTTTTCCTCCACTGCTAAGCTAATTAACATCCCTCCTCTGGTATGAGTTCTCGGACATCTAGTACCTGTCAAGGTGACATTTCATCCTTTTCCTAACAGTCCCTTCTGTATTTATTTTGCAGAGACTTTGTATCTTTCTATCTTTTACTCCAGAGGGGGCACAGACTGCTTAACACAATACATCTGGTTACACAAAGCATACTTAGTAGATGAATTAAAGATCTCTCTCAGCAAACCCTTAATGAAAAAAACCCCAAGTGGAGTAATAACCAAATTTTCAAATATAAGTAATCAACAAAAGCAGTAGCAAAGGTTTTCTGCTTAGCACTACAGAAAGACTGAGAGTTCTACAAGGATGAATCTGACTGGGGGATGTAGCATCTGCATGGTAAGAAAATAAAAAATCACTTATTTCTACTGACACAGAGACCTTTGGAAAGCCAGAAGAGTTAAGTTAAACTCACCGGAACTGTAGGCTGCATAGCAGCTTGGGACATGTGAGACATCATCATTCCAGGCATGACTGACTGCATCATTCCAGGCATCTATAATTAAATAGTATTTTAGATATATTTTATGATATTTTAAACCTAAAATATGAGCATTCTTTTATTTTTATTTAAAAGCAATTACCTAGTACTAGTTTTTAATCCAAAAAAAACCCTTCTAAGCATTTGGCAACAAGAAGACAGACAGGTTTGTAGAACTTTCACTTCCTTCATTACACTCCTACAAAATGGACATTAGGAATAAATGTCTACAGCATCCCAAAGTCTGAAAGGAAACATTAATAAAGAAGACCATTTAAACTACAAAAGAGCAACAGCAAATGGTAAGATGTGTAATCTGTTAATAAGCTATTACTGAAATCTTAAAGTAAAGCAGGAAAAACAAAAGTTGGGAAAGATTTCTGCAAAACTCCAAGGCCACACGGAATAAACTAAACACAGGAAACAAAACTCAGAATCTAAGATTAGTTCTGCTCACATTTTTTGACAACTTTCAAACCTGTCTCACTTCCCTCTTACCTCACAAATAGGAAGAAACAGGGATGCTAGAAGAATGAATTTCTGCAAACTTCTGGATGAAGCAAGCTATTAAATTTAAACATCAAAGTTCTAAAACAATTCTGAACTCTTTTTTTTAAAGGCCTGGGAAAGAAAACCTTAATACAGACGTACAATATTAAACCATGTAACAGTGTGAACTTGGCAATGGGGACATACCACACTACAGGAATGAAAAGTTTGAGTCTAGAATTGTACTGGAGTTTGTTGGGTGGTCTGATGAGACCAAAACCCCAGAGAACTGCTCCTCAGACACACTAGCTTTTGCTCAGATATTTATGTTTATAGCCTGAAAGGGATAGTTATGCAGAAGTTAGGCATCGCTGAAGTGATGCTCTGAATAGATGTCAAAAACCCTATTGAAAAAGTGGTTAATCTTGCATTACTTTTACTGATCCTGGCTTTTAAGTACTAACAAGCCACAAAAAGGTGGCAAAATGAATCAAATATATAATTTAGGTCATTACGAACATGAACTTTTGGCCACTCATCCCAAACAGGTCTGGAGAAGTCAACCCCCTTCAACCTTTCAGTTATGCCCCTTTACCTTGATGGCCTTGGCAGGCTGGCCAAGTGACCCCATCCCCCTGTATCTTCAGGGAGCACCAGGTTACCACTCTCCTCATCTTGCATCTCGTGCGGAGAGAGGGATATGTGGTAGGGCTACTGCTCCACCCTCAAATCCACAAGGTTTTCTTGGGAGGGTGAGGGAGCAAGGAAAGACTGGAAGGCGGTCCCTCCTATTCCTCGCCATCCTGTAGAAGCAGGAGAAGAAAGCACTCTTGCCCCACCGCGACTTGCAACTAAGGGGACTCTTAGCTCAGGTCCTGAATAAACCCTGCACACTGCTCGGTTTCTGCACAACACTAACCCAGAGTCAGGAAAAAAAAATCTGGGAAGGAGAGCTCATTCTTTTCCCAAAGACCTTCCTCTGAACGATGCTGACAGAACGCCATTGCTATTAGCTATGCACAGCATCTGTCCTACAGGAGTTCACCTCAGAAAGGAGAAAACCAGCTACAAAACCTCCCATCCTGCAAAGTCTCACCAATAAACCTCTGCTACCTGCTGGAAGAAAGAGCTTATTGGTCACAAAAAAAAGCCAACATGGGCTGATAGCTCCAGTATGAGAATATCCCCACCCTGTCCCATCCTTAAGGCTGTAGTGTAACTGTGCCTTTAATCTCCTCTCTGCCATGCCATTTATCTTCAGCTTTTTTCTCTACATCTATCAAAAAGTCCCAAGTTCTCTATACTGCTTGCTAAAATATTAAAGATTGAAATATTCAATATATGAAAGTGAGAACAGTGGAACAGAAGCTACAAAACAACTGTTAAGTAGAGGAATAAAATAGAATTGCTACTTAAGTTCGCAATGAATACACACAAAAGCTATTAGCTATCATAGAATCCTCCTCTTCATCTTTTAAAATGGTATTATTTTTACACCAGAAGCTCTAACAGGCTGCAAAACCATGCTGAAGAGATTCCTACCAAGTCTTTATACACTAGTGAAAAAAAAGAGACACTGCTCTATCCAAGGTACTGCAAAGGAAGACATGGAGTTGCCAGCATGACCTTGTGGGCTGTTGCTAAAGGGTTCATCTTTCTTGGCCTACTCTACCCCTCTAGTCTAGTTGAAGATGCTCAATTTCTACTTATGTAAACCACCATCACAAGTAGCATCACTAGAACACTTCTTATATCCAGAAAGTGAACTTTTATAAGTTCAGAATTTAATCAGAAACCACACAGGAAAGGATCTCTGACTGTTGAAAAGCTTCACATTTGCCAACAGCACAGATATGATTCTGGCTACTCTACCTGTCAGCCCTAGTTCACACCTGTCAATCTGAATGGCCAAGTTTATTTTTCAATCACATGACACTAGCAAAAACTGTACATACATGGAACTATAAACCACTTCCTAAGACTTCTGCAAAAATTTAAAATGTAATTATTTCTTCCCTTGCATCTCCCTATAATTTTCACCTGTGTAGACGTAAGACTTAGCCACGAATTAAAGACATATCAAGTTCTCTATGATTTCTACCTCTGAAAAGAGCCACCACTTTATGTTTCTAGTATGTATGAGTAAGAATCTTACTTCTTAAAAATCTAAAGAAAACCACCAAAGAACTTCAATAAAAAAACAAATTATGGATTCATACCTACAGCTATTTAGAATTAAAGCTACACATGAGGTATATCAATTCCCTGTTACAAATCAGAAGAGTTTCTGCATGGAGAGCAACTGTGGCATAGAACGTGTCGAATTATTAACCTTACCATTTGCAAGCTACTGTATGAGACTTACCTACCTCAGGGATCACCTGACACCATTATGGGAAGAAGGAAAGAAAGAAAAAAATCTTGTAAAACTGCCTTACCTGCCCCATTGGTGGCCCTCCCATAGGGGGCATCATCTGAGGCATCATACCATGTGGAACTGGGGGCATATTTGGGGGTCTCTGACCCATAGGGTGCATTCCCATGGGAGGATAATGTGGCATGCCTGGGTGTCCCATCTGAAAGAAAGCAAGAAACGAGAGAAATCAGCATGAAGCCAACAATCCAAAACCCTCACAAAAGTATTAATAACAAAGAAGTGCTCAATGTCGAACTGAAAGTGATTTGGGCAATTTTAGATTGATACTGCAAAATAGCAAGCAAGGTCATTCACTCTTCTAGGTCCTCTAGAGCCAAAGTTAACTAACAAATCCATTTAAACATTTCAAAACCACCATCCAAATGAAAAAAGCCCCTAAAACTCCATAATGTTTCATCTTATGGATTGTCACTGAAAAAACACACTACATTTAGGAATGCAACTATTTCTGCATGCTCTTCCATACAATTAAAATTAACACAAGTAACCTTGGGGCACTGGAGTCAGAGAAACAAGGTACCTTCTACTTCTGATGTCCAGGTCTGAAACAGCTTCTACACTGACTAGCAATCCCTTTCTCCATATTTTCTTGAATCCTGTTGTTCTTCTAATATTTGGAATGGTCACACTGCTAGTGCAAAAATGGATATGGACATTTTTTCCTATCTTTTTTCAATTAACAAAATATACTAAGAGCTTTCTATTCTAGTCAGAAGCAACAGCTCAAAGAGTACCTTAAGATACTCCAGAAAGCCTTTTACTTGGAAGCATGTACAACTTAAATATACAGAAATATGTTAGGAAAGTGTACTAGTTTATTAACACAAAAACTCTACTTAAGCAAAATATCATTTTAGAAGGGTCAAAAAGAAACACTTCTTTTTGAGGTGTTTAAAAACAATTTTTCTGTTATTTTTCTGTACCACAAGACTCTCTGAAGCCATCTGGGGGCTGCTCACACAAAGAAGTCACCAACAACTGGACAGGTTTGAAGCTTCTGACCGCAGCACTCTGTCCCCTGCCACATCCTCGGCTCTCCCAAGACATGCAGTGCCAGCCTGACTGCTCAGGGAGCCTGAGATGCTGCCCAAATAACTCCAGGTAGAACAATGATTCCTCAAAACTTCCTCACACCCTCCTCAGAGTGTGACCACGCTTTCTTTCACTTTCTGACGGACCTGCCAATGGCTGACCCTACCCACCGCCCCTCCCTGACGGGGGCTGTGGCGGGGCTCGTACGGTGAGAGCAGCACTGGAGAGGCCTCCCCTCCCCTCCCCTCCGCCGCACACCCACCCGCGGGGCTCGACAGGAACGCGCCGCCTCCGGAGGCGGAAGCCCGCCAGGACCGAGCTCCCCCGCACCTCTCCCCCGTTCCACCACAAAGGGCCCCCGCCCCAGGCACGACCGTGGCGCCCCGGCCTTTTGTGGCGGGACCGGGCAGGCGCGGGGGCGCAGCGCGGCCCACCCGGTGTCACTCCCCCCCCCCCCACACTCACCATGAGAGAGCCGCGGTCCACGCCGCCGGGCCGCATCGAGGGGTTCAGCAGGCTGCCCCCGCTGCACCTGCCAAGAAGCCGCCCTCTGAGTGGCTGTCGCGACGAGGGGCCAAAGGGCATGAGAGGCTCGGGCTCCCCGCGGGGCGGGAGCAGCGGGGCCAGCAGGCTGACTGGCTTCCCCGCCGGCCAATCAGGACGGCCCGCCAGCCGAGTGTTCTTCGGCGATTGGTCCGTAGCGGAAGCGACGGGGCGGACGGCGTCCCCGGGCGTCAGCTGCATGAGGGGAGGGGGCTTCGGCAAGGAGAACGGGAGAGGCTGCGGTGAGGCGGTCGCCGCCGCCGCCGCCGAGTCCCCACCTGACATCCTGGCCGCCGGCCCAGCCGCGAGGAGCTCTTCTCCGCCTCTCTTAGCGTCGGCGCCCGGAGCCACTGGCGGCGGCAAGGACCAGGCGGATGGAGAGAGGCCCCGCTCCGAGGGGCGGGGGAGCCGCGGAGAAAAGGCGGCTCGCCGGACCAGGAGCGCGGCGGCAACGAGTAGAGAGCCTCCCGGGGAGAGAGCGGGCCGTTGCCGGCGGAGCACGGGTCGTGGGCCTGCCGGGCCGCGGAGCTCGCGCGGGGGGAAGTGGCTGTGACGGGGGCCGAGCAGGGGGAACGCTGGGAAAGGGCTCACGTGGGCTGGGGGCGGGGCGCTAGGAGCCGGGCGGCACCAGGAGCGTCTGAAGGAGGGGGGGAGGAGCCCAGCGCGTTCTTCGCAGCCCGCTCAAGCAGACTGGGAGGTGCCGGCTGTGCTCCCCTCCGCCTTGAGGCAAGTGGTACGCGCCGGCCCAGAGGCTCGGCCTCGCCGTGCGTTCCCCCCGTGCCGGTCCGTGTTGGTACGTGCTGGAGGCGCGCGGACAGGCGGCAGCACCCCCAGCTCCCCCCACACCTTGGGCGCGCGGTGGTAGGCGCCTCCCGAGGAGGAAGGAAGGGGGCTGCGCTCGGCCGCCGCCATGGCGGGAGCGGCTCCTCAGGGCGGGAGGAGGCTGGCAGGAGGCTGCCGGCCCGGCCCGGCCCGGCCCGGCCCGGCCCGGCCCGGCCCGGCCCAGCCCAGCCCAGCCCAGCCCAGCCCAGCCCAGCCCAGGCCTGTCTCCCCGCCGCCGAACCGTAAGGGTGGGCGGGCAGCCTGAGGCCGGTCGGCCGGGAGGTTGAGGTAGGCCCTCGGCGCCGCTGCAGGCTTGGGGCGGCTGGGCCAGCTGTAGGCCCGTGGAGGAGCCGGGGCCCAGCGTGGGCGGCGGGATGGCTGGCACTGCCCTCAGGGAGGGTTTCTGTGTCTCTGTGGCTTGGGACCCGCACAGCCTCAAGCCGAGGTACTGATGCTGAAGTATACAGACGCTAAAAATCTTGTCGAAAAGAGTTTTAAGTTAGGGCTTCTTCAAGCACTGACACCTTTGACCTTTTCCAAGGAGACCTGTGGAGAACCCTGAGAAGTTTTATCCTTTTTAGGAATCCCATCCTGCCACAAATGAGGATTGAGTAGGAGAGGCTCAGGTGGGTGAGGTTGACACTGCAAATGTGGGATGCTTTTATGCGTTCTGTGTGGCATTTTTACCAAATCCATAGTTTATGAATAATGAGTTTTTGAAAAGACTGTTAATATGATAGACATTGATAGGAATTAAAAGTAATCTTAATTTTTAAAAAGCCCCTGCTTCTTGCTTTTTATTTAGATAATATAAACTGGGTTTGACAGAGCTCACCTCGAACCAATGGACTACCTTCGTCAATTTCACACTGTTTCTTTGTGTCTTCTCTCTCCTTCCACCCTCTGCCTGAGTTCACATCAGAATGTCCCTTACTGCTCCAGCCCAGCAGCAGGAACTGTCCTGGGCCCTCTGCCCCCTTCATGATTTGTGGTCAGTTTCAGTGCTGGCAATGGTAAGAGAAGGGGGGGGGAAAGGCTGGAAAAGGAGAGCTGAAAATTGACCCAATGTTAAAACTCACTGTAACTTCAACTGAACTTAATTGTAAAATGTAACTTTTGGCTTTCAATAAAATGGTAAAAACTGTGTCAAGCTGTTTTGGTTGGGATTTTTTGCATATGTTATGTAGCTAGCTTTTTATAAGAATGTGTACACCTACTGAAAAGTTTTTGGTGTGGAGGAAGTGTTCTCCATGTGAGAACTTTAACGAAGTTTAAGTTTTACTGACTTGTGTTTGTGAATGAATTCCTGAATGAGCAGCTGGAAAGTGCCTGGTGGAAGGACCTGGGGGTGCTGTCTGAACGTGAGCCAGCAGTGTGCCCAGGAGACCAAGAAGGCCAATGGCATCCTGGCCTGTATCAGTGGGACCGGGGAGGTGACTGTCCCCCTGAACTCAGCTCTGGTGAGGCTGCACCTCGAATACTGTGTTCATTTTTGGGCTCCTCATGCCAAGAAGGACACTGAGGTGCTGGAGCATGTCCAGGGAAGGGCAACGGAGCTGGGGAAGGGTCTGGAGCACAAGGCTGATTGGGAGCGGCTGAGGGAACTCGGGGGGTTCAGTCTGGAGGAGGCTGAGGGGAGACCTCATTGCTCTCTGCAACTCCCTGAAAGGAGGGGGTAGCAAGGGGGGCTTGGTCTCTGCTGCCAGGTGACAGTGACAGGGCGAGGGATGATGGCCTCAAGTTGTGCCAGGGGAGGGTTAGATTGGACATTGGGAACAATTCCTTCCCCCAAAGGGTTCCCCAGCACTGGCCCAGGCTGCCCAGGGCAGGGGGCAGTCCCCATCCCTGGAGGGATTTCAGAGCCGTGGAGATGTGGTGCTGAGGGACATGGGGCAGTGGGCACTGGGCAGTGCTGGGTTAATGGTTGGACTGGATGATCTGAGAGGTCCTTTCCAACCAAGGCTGTTCTGTGATTCTAAGATACCCACTAGTGATGGACCTCTTCCATCCAGGGAAGTAAGATCCAGGGAGTAAGCCTGGCTGTGCTCTGCGTTGGTCAGGCTTTGGAGGAGCTGCTTGTGATCTTAAATGCTCTGAAGGAGTACCAGGCTGGTACAGAGGAGAGGTGGGGTGCTGAAGAAGCAGCCAGTAATGTTTCACTTTGAGGGTACAGACATGTAGAGCACTTTTCTGCAAGCCAGACCTGAGCTCAGGTAGGTAAGCTGCTGAACTGGGAGGTTGGAGCCACCCCGGATGGGGAGCTGTGCCAGCCCGTTAGCACCATGCTGAAGCTAATGAGAGGCAGGGTACAGTAGCACCCAACTGGAATCAGCCTCCCATGGCTGCTGGTTCCCAGTCTGGGGACAGGACAAGTCCAGGTCACTTAATGTGAGGGCAGGGTGAGCCCCTACAGACCTATTTTCTTCATGGACATATTTTAAGTGTCTTACGATGGTCTGATGGTGGAAGTGAGTGAATGTCCTTTGCCTTTTAATCTTTCTTGGATTGCAGGATCAAGGGCAATTTCTTTGTGAATATCCACTGTAGTTCTTAGGTTGCGGATGAGAGATTAAAAATGCAATCATCTTGTATAATTTTAATTCAGCTCTGTGTGCATTTGTGCATGAACACATATTGAAGGAGTGCATTATGTGTTGTGATTTTACATCCTTCAGCATATGAAATAAAGGTATTCTGATGGGGAATTCTCTTTAGTGCTAGTGAAGAAAGCCAGTTTTACCCTGTTTGTAGGCATTGCTTGTGGAGTGTTCACTTTTAACAGTGTTAAAAAGGAACAGGCAGTGCTTTTACTGTTTCCAGCCCCACACCACTTCAGGCTGGAGGTACTGATCCACTTGTGAAACAGCTCCTCGATTGCTATTTTACACCATACATATCTTGAAATTAAAGCTGTAAACCATAATCCTTGCACCTCTGGCAGAGCCCAAATTAGATCTCTAAATACATGCACATTAAAAGGCCTTTACTTAATCAGATTTTTCTGCCGTGGTGGAATTAAATTTTTGAATTTCATATTTGTTGTCTCGAATTAATGGTGCTACTCAAGCATCTCATTTAATCTGGCACGTCTTCCTAGCCAGACAAGAAGTGCACTTACACTTTCTGTGTATAAACTAAGTACAAAATTACTCTCAAATGTTCCCTAGGCAGCTGTCACTTTATGTATAGATGGTTACTTTCTGGAAACACAATGGTTTCCAAGCCAGTCTGTGCTCTGGCCAGCAGGGAGAGGGCTTGTACACAGAATATGCTGTAAGACCATGAAGCTAAAAGGAAATATTAGTGAAGCTCCCCACTTGTCTCTCTTGAGATTCAGTTAATAAATCAGGAGCAGCTTAAGGAAGGAACATTTGTAAGATTACTTATTTTTAATTTTGGAGTGCCATTTAGAATCCTGTCCTGCTTCATATGCGCTGGTAAAATATTTTCATATGAAAATATTGAAAATATTTCATACAGAGCAAAGAGCAAGTGGGTCTAAAAGGCAGTGTTGCCTTAGCAACTGCGGTCTTAGTTTCTGGATAGAGTGGAACTATTGGTTTCTAACACATCAAGTTAAAGAAACCTCTCTGGACATTAAAAAAAAAAAGATGAAATCATATTCTCCATGAAGCTTGTTGTGTTTTGGTTTGCTGGGTGTCTGATAGTTTCACAACAGATGTGCTTTAAGTTATACTGAAGGATTTATTTATTTATTTTTTTCCATTAGAGCTTCATAAGTTATTCAAGAATTGAATTGATTTTGTTTTTTTAAAAATACAGTTTTGATGTTGTGGTAAGGCTGGTTTTGTTTGTTTGTTTTTTCCTTGCAAGGAGTCCCAGGGATGTCTGATACATTCGAGTTAGGTGTGTTCAGCACATAACCCTAGAATCTTCTGAAAAGAGCTGCAAGGAAATTTTTTTCCTGTTTGAAACATATTTTTTGCAGTTTATTTCCTCCTCTGAATAATTTTACTTAATTTTCACTCTTTATGAAAAATGTATTCACATTTTCCAGTAGTGTATTTTGCTTCATAAACTGTGGGATTGTGGTTTATGCTAGGTGCTGTATTCTCATGGCATGTCATCATGATTGTGTTCTGCTTCCACTTGCAGTGCCATCGTGGAAAACATCAGCACAAGAGCAGGCTGCATTCCCACCAGTCCAACATAGGGAAAAGTAACCAGACCACCTCTAACTGTTTTGCTGAAAAAAGCCTAAAGCTGAGGATGAATGCAGAGTTATTTCTAGGGAGTGCTTTGTGCAGTCAGTGTCAGAAGCAGCACAGTGGGAATGAATGCCTCTGGAAATGAGGTGTCATCTTTGAGGGGGTCTGAAACTTCCTTTGGGCATCTTCATCCTGGAGGTGTCCGTTTCCTGAGATCCTTTCGGGAATTTGGGAGCCTGAAAGACTCGGGAAATCAGTTGAATCCCTGGTTCTCTGTCAGCTCAGGAAGCCAGGAGAAGCAGGACATCCTAAACCTAGTGCCAAATAAAGCATGTGAAGCAGTTGTAGCAAACTTAAGGTGAAATGCAAAGCAAAAGTATATGAGAATTAAATAGAAGAACTGATATTCACCTTGGGTCGCTTATGGCTCTGGGAAGGTGTGTTATGCCCAGGGGAATTCTCACTCCGAGATGGATAATTTGTGTGTTTGCAGATCTTGTGTGAGAAGTGTTGGACTTTTTCCACCTGATCTGCCTTTTAGTAGAATCCGAGTTAAAATTTGATGCAAGTGACTAATTATTGATTTCGCTAAAGCTAATCAGGGATTTTATGCTAAATGATCATGTATCCCATTTTATTGTGTTGATATGCTTGGGGTTTTTTGTAAAAATCATGCAATGAAACATAGATCAGCAATGCTTGTTGCTTGATCCTGCTGCTGGATAGCTGATGAATTCGTGGATTTGAGACAAATAATCCGTATGTCATTACTAACAAGTGCTAGAAATAAAAATGTGCTCTGGACTATTGGTTGAAAAACAAATCCTGAAGTCGTAAGAGAGGATTAAATTTGGGGAAAAGAAAAATCTCTCAAGAGAAATGTTTAAAAATGAAGAGAGTAATGACATCTGCTTAATAGCATCCAGCCCTCTCAACCAAGTTATTGCACCTCTGAAGTCTTTAGGTATAGGGGGAAAAAAAGCAGGAGGGAGGGGAAAAAAACCCAAAAAAGCAATATGTGGGAAAAATCAGAATAAAATAGCAGTCCAGGTTATCTGGAATGTTTATTTTCTACAAGGGAAAGCTCTGAAGCCTGTCTGAAATGGGTTCTAAAGAGACTAATGAAGCTAAAGGATAAAAGCATAGGGCTAAAGCTTAAAGGGCAATAGAGCTCCATTTAATTCACAAACAGTGTTAGGAGGGCTCTTGCACTTCAGGGCACCTATCGGCAGGAAGGGTTTTTTAGCTGAGAGGAAAAACAAAGACAGCCTTTCATGTTAATGTCAACTGTGATGGGAAAGTCAGAATCAGAACAAAACCCCTAAAAGGGTGTATTTGGAAATAGGTGTGGAGATGCAGCTCGCTCCGTAGCTCAGTGTGCCTGTCCTTCAGGAAGGCAAATTACTGCTTCGATAAGTTTCCTCAATGCTATTCTGTTTTTCCCCTCAAAGGCACTAAGTTTTATGTACCTTATTTCACTGCTGGAGTTCATTTCTTAGGGAAACTTAATGCCTCGAGAGAGGAATCAATTTGTTGTGATCCAGGAGGTTGTCTCTAACAGGAGGTGGTTTTCTGTGAATTCAAGCTTGAGAACCAGGGTCAGTGGAGCTTCCCCACGCAGAAGAATGGTGCTCATCAGGCTTCTGATGTAAATTTATGGCTTGGTTCTGGTGGCCCCAGTTTGAACTTGCATGGCTCAACATGGAATGAGTATTATTGGTAAAAGAGAATCCATGGTATTATGAAGAGATAAATTTTGGTCTAATGGGTCATGAAAAGTAGGATTTACCATCCATAATACTGTTGCATAAAAATGGGCTTGATCTTATTAGTTTGATTTGCTTCTTAGAGTGGTGTTTCCTGTGAGAGTCGTTGGTTGTTGCAGAGATTTTTACAGAAGTTCAGATGGATCCATTGAAGATGTAAAGCCAGAGTGCTGGTGTTTCATAAATGGGATGTGACCTAGCAGGAGGGTCTGCTTGGGTTGCTTTGGCTGAATCTTCTGATGTTGCTTCACAGTGAGTCCTGTTCTGAGTTCATTGTAAGGAGAGGTCTGGGCTTATCTTTGGGGACAAAAGTCACTGAGACCACAGATAATTAAATATTTAATCCTATTTAGTGGTGGGCATTTTCTAATCTGCTCCTTAATCCTGCAAATAATAGTATGGGAGGAACAAAAGAACTAAAATTAATATGTTATTCTGGTGTTGAACGTGAGAAATGAGCTGAACGTGGGCAGAGGGACCGGCCCACGGGGACAGCAGGTTCCTTCCCTGGCTGTGTCCCACATCTGGGAAGAGCCCTGTCCCAGAGTGCCATCTCCAAAGGGATGTTCTCCACAGCCACTCAGAAAAGCTTTTTAATTACACCAGCATGTGCCTGCAGAATGAAATAAGGGGGAAATTGAAAATATCTTCTGCAGTAGCCCATTTGAAAGAAGCCAACACTTCCCATTTGGTCACCCAGTGTTTCTATTCAGCTTAAAATGGCTTTTACAGTGACTAACTTTTATCAGTGTTTCATGTGACTTTGGCTTCAATGTTTGCTACCCCGACCCCTTGCTCTGGAGGCCTTTTTATAAAGGGAAGATTTCAGCCTGCGTTGCTGTCAAGTGTTTTTGTTTATTTTTTCCATCGTGTTTAAGTGCACTGGCAATCTGCACGGTGTGTCGTGGAAAACCAAATTGGTTTGACAGTACCAAATGTTCTCTGTACACCTGCTTGCTTCGGGCACCGTTCTGCACCTCGGCTGTGCTTCCTAACGCACGATGGGGAAGTCTGCTAGAGGCAACTTTTTTAGTGATGCCAACAATTAAAAATTAAAAATTTTAGTCAAATTTTGACGTTTTCCTGCTGGTACACCGCTTCCCAGTGGGTGTACTCACAGCCTGGGCAGTGTGGGGGGCAGAAGAGCACATCCCACAGCCAACACGTTTGCCAGCTGTGTGTTTCTGTGGGGAGCAGAACCCCACAGAGCTGTCACTTTGTCCAAAATCTGAGTCTGGAGAAGTGTTTGAGGGTGACCCCTGAGGAGAGGGATTTCCTGGAGACTGCCTGGTTCTGCAGATGGGTAAACCTGACAGATCAAAGCCTACTGTCATCATTGAGAAATGTAATCAAGCATTTCTGTATGCTCATGGAGTTAATCAAGCTTATGGAAGAGTTCTTGAAGAATTTTTCAATAAGTATATTTAAAGATGTTGAGTACAACAACAACAAAAAATGATTATATGAAAAATGTAAATGAAATATGTTGTATTTTAATTCTGACAGTGACTGTTGAGCTGAGCCTAAGTTCTGCAGCATCTCCCAGGGCAGAGGTCCCACAGTGGGGCAGTTAGCCAGCCT
The DNA here is from genome assembly GCA_028020825.1 of Podargus strigoides. Taxonomy (NCBI): domain Eukaryota; kingdom Metazoa; phylum Chordata; class Aves; order Caprimulgiformes; family Podargidae; genus Podargus; species Podargus strigoides. The sequence goes on along the minus strand of CM051625.1, from coordinate 1,486,393 downwards.
GCTCTATGCAAACACTGGACAGGGAGAGAACTAACACTGCAGTAAGTAATATTCCTACAAGAACGGGGTGCTGCGGATAGAGCTATTTCATCACTAGCAGACAGCAAATGTAGCAACCATCTTTTTTTTTGCTAGTACTTTAGAGCATTAAAATAGGTGTTTTAGACCAGAGTGAAGCTGGTAGCAGCGATCTGACAGGGATGTGTGGGCTCAGGCACTTGGAAATCAGAGATAGGCTTTTCTTTGTTCTCCTTAATTGTGTTTTGGTTTTAGGGTTCCTACTTTTGCACCACTGCACTTTTTTAAAATGCCAAAAGTTTTCCCAACCAGAACTTCTCCCTGAATCCCACAGCGAAGAAATTGTGGCTTAAATGTGTCTTATGCAAAGATTACTTGTGAGTTATTGTCATCATCAGACGGCACCGTCAGGGCACTGATTGCAGATCAGAGGTATTGTGTTTGCTGCAGGGTGGGAAGGAGTGGGGAGTGCCAGTACACTGCAGGGCCTCGAAGATCCTACGTTATAAATAAACATCTAGAATTCATCTGAAGTCGCAGCATACGTCCCAGGGGAGATTGGGTCTGACCATGTTCTATAAGGAATTGCTGCTAATGGCCTTTGGCAATGTCATCCCAAAACCGGAAATCTAAAACCATTGCGAAGTGTGGATCCTGCAGCTCTCTGGGGGATGGTGGGAGGAGAGTTTAATTAGTGACTGATCTTGTCAATGTACTGATCAGGTTTGCATGCAAGGTTCTCTTTTTTTGTGCTTTTTGTGTTTTTTTCCAACCAAGGTTATTCCATGGTTCTAAGATAACTCATTGTTAATTCTCACACCTTCTTGTCAGCAGCTAACATGTCCAGTGTCCACCCAATTTGGTGTTGAAACTGCAGTAAGCAGATCCTCAGGTTCCCTTCTGAGCCCTTTTGGATGTGGGAGGAGTGACCTGCAAAGCACTGTGTGTTTGCAAGGACTGAAGCAAACACTTTACCTGCTGCTTTTGGTGTGTCTTGCACAAGTAAGGGAGAGACAAAACGTGAGCTCAGGTGAAGCCTGTAACTCTCAGAGCCCTGAGACCATGGTGCAGTGATGTGGTGTCTGCCTGAAGCACTGATCTGAACACTGTGGGCTGGTCAGATGTGGTGCAGACAGCTCTGTTCAGGGTCCTGCTGATGGTCAGAGCCAGGCACCTCTCCAGGTCCTGCTCTCCAAAGTGTCTCATACAGAATAGGCACAGACCTGCACATCCAGGATTTATTTCTTGTCTTGTGAGAAGTTCAGAAGTGAGATCTCTGCAGAATACATTTATTCCCTCTTGTGCCATTCACATCCTCCTAGTGTTGCATGAAACAGGTGTGAGCCTTCCCTTTGCTCCTTTCAGTGTCTTTCTGGATTCCCATTCCTGCTTTATTGCAGTTCAAGAAAGGAAAACAAGAAGCACGCAGATGAAGTGGACTCGATTAAGGAGGTGATGTGTAAGGAGGAGGTTGATCTGGAAAAGAACCTTTATTTAAAACGCAGCAGCACAGGAGGGTGAATTGCCAAGCTATTAAAAGTGTGCACTGGATTTTTTGCTTTTATTAAAGTGCACGGATGGCACTTGTATGGAGTGAGAGCTCGCTGTACAGGTGAGCTTTCTCTGAATTAGGCTGGGGTCAGGTAGTGGTACCTTTCCTTTGCATCAGATCCCACTGAGCAGGGTGCTGCAGTCATTTGCCCTGCCTGCCTGTGGGCTCTGGCCTCCAGCTCATCATCCCAGTGACACTTCGTGCTTTCCCAGGTACCCATGAAAATGTGTCCATCGAAGAAGAGTTCTTCAAAGACGTGAATAAAAAGCAGCCATAATCGCAGCAGGTATTTCATGACTGACAGCTCAAATTAAAAGCATGTAAAAATACATTTGTATTAATGCATGCCACGTCTGTGAAACCTCAAGCCAAGTTTTTATACTTGTTCCACAAAAGCAGTCAAACAAGGTCTGGCCTGTTCCTCCTCCAGCTGTTGATGTCGTGGGTGGGCAAACAAACTGCTGCCCCCCTTTCAAGCCTCTTTCAAGTATTGCTAATTTAAAGTATTCCAAATAAATAGGTTTTAAGGTCAATGTGATTTTTCAGGGCTTGGTTCATCTATTTCAGAAACTGTTCCTATCGAATAAAATGCTTTTTGAAACTTTGCAGGAGTGTTGCTAGAGCAGAGTGCTGCCCTGTCCATGGGGGAGGAAGGCAGCAGTGCTCCCGGGGGGGGGATGCAGGCAGTGCCCCCTGTGTGTGCGTGAGGCTGCCCAGCAAGGGGTGTGTGGTGGGGACAGCACTCTTCAAGGTGTTTTTCCATCTGCTTCCCTTGAAGTACACAGCAGAGTGCTTGGAGCCTTTGTGCAGTGCAGCTGGGAGGATGCTGTGCGGTCTGTGGCTGTGTTTGACAGAGACAGCCCATCCCAGAGGCAGTTTCTCACTACAGCGTTAAGATTTCTCTCACCACCCAGCCTGCTGGAAGCAGGGGGCAGAGGCAGTCGGTACGGTCCAACCCCGTGTTGCTGGAAGAGTGTCAGAGGGGTAATGCAATCGTGCTCAGGTGGCCTTCTCCCTTCTTTTTGACTCATTTGTGATTGCAATGTGATCTTTCAGCCCCAGTTATTCCACATGACATCGTCCCCCTCCATGTGTCTGAAACACCTTCAGCATTTGTAGGTGATTCACTATTCCTTTATGGAATTGTTCTCTGCTCTTCCTAGAGCGTGTGTAACATCCACTGGGGATTTTTTCAAGTTTATTTTTAGCTTTTGCAAATAATTCACAGATTTGGATTAAATTTCACTCTATGTAGCAATTTAAAACAGTTGGTGTATGCTAAACGTCTGTCGCTGAAAACCGTGACCTACAAAAACTGTGTGATAATATCCTAAGCAATGAATTATTCAGATGCTCGCACATACTGTAGATGCAAGAGTGGCTTTGGAAATCCAGACTGAGCCTTTGATCCTGTCATTCCTCTCCTTCTGGCACTTGGCCTGTGCTGTAGCAGGGAAAGGGCCATGGGAGGCCAAGTAAATCCATGCAGGGTAAGCAGAGAAAGAAGATGGAGAAGAGATAGAAAAGGTGAAATGGTTGTCCTAAAGGTATGACACTCAGGGATGTTCCACACAGAGCCTCCCCTCGCTGCCTTGGATTGTAATGGACGTGGGTAAGAGGTTTTTTTGAGAAGGAATAAAAGAATAGCAACTGGAAAAGCAGTTGATGCTGCAGCAAGTTTCCAGCCACTGCTGCCACAAATGTATGAAACGGGGTCAAAGTTTACGCCTGAGGACCAGTTCTTTACTGGTGAAATATTAATATATGTTACAAAATTGTAAGAGTTCTAAGCATACGTCTCAGAGTTAGTGAGCTGCTGTGATTTTTCAGGGAGAGTGGTTCAGCCTGAGGACACCAGATGAGTGCCTGTGTTGGCTTTACGGGAGGAAAAAACTGACCTTTCATAGCACTGTTGTCCCTGAGGAGCTGGTTTATGTATCTCATAACGGAGATGAGAGATGTTTTTACTCTAGCTTCTTTCTTTTAAAAGCAAAACCTGACTAGGCAGAGGAGCTAACTGTCCCTGCCCACGGCAGGGGGGATGGAACGAGATGATCCTTGAGGTCCCTTCACACCCAAACCATTCTGTGATCCTATGATGTGATTCTATGGTTCTAAGGTGGATAAGGTGTTTCAGCAGCAACTAGCTAAAACCAGACACCTTGAGCAATGCCCCCAGCCATTAGGAAAGCTGGAGCATCCGTGGGAATCCTGTCCCACCATCGCCAATGTGTGATGGGACCGCGGCCCTGGGCAGCCTCAGCTCCCAAGGCAGGGTTGGAGATATTCCTGACCCTTCCTGGAGCACGGGGGGAGCTGGGTTCAGCACTGTCAGGAGTTCCCAAAGCGTTGCTGCCTGTGGCTGTTACTGCCACGGACGTCTGTGTTATCCTAGAGATACTCAGTTGGTACCAAGATTTATAGGGACCGTGGGAACTGTGAGCTTAACTGCTGAGAAATCAGCTCACCGACACACTCCTGACTTGGCACCTTGGCAATCAGTCTAGATTGTGTGAAGAACTGAGCAGGGAAGCAAAGCAAACGACTTTCTAGTAAAATATTTCTTTAAACAGACCGTTCCCTCTAATGTACCGTTCATTTTGCTTTTGTGAAACTTATAAATGTTATCTTTTATTATTTTTGTTTTTTTCTTTTTGGAACTGAAGTCGTTACTTGTTTTGCTTTGCATTTTTGTCATTGACTGCAGCGTGTGAGAGCAAGCAAATTGTCCTCAAAAGCTGCAGGTAAAACACACAATGCTATTTATTTCAGCTAATTTATTCATCAGTATAGCTCCCTGCAAGTTGCCTGCAAACTAGACGAGAATTTATTGTTCTTGCAGCCATTGGAAACAGGTCTTTGCTGCCCTGCTTTGTCAGCAGTGAAATGTTGTGCATGGCTGTTTTGAGACACTTGCTGTTTTATTTTTTAAGCAGTAAGGATGCATTGCATTAATTTTTCTACTATTTTACTTACTTTTGGGGCAGTAGTGGGGAAAACTGTAAAGGAAGCACGGTCCTTCAACCACAGCCTTCAGTGGCACTCATATATTTGTGTTTATTTTATCAGAGACAAGGTCTGAAATCATGAGTAAAAAGAAGTTTAAAAAGCCCTGTTAACATACTTCCTTCTTGTCTTTTTACTGACAGCTAAGACAGAATTATATTATTAATCTGAAATGACTTTAAAACTATCTATCTCAGTGGTTAAAATGAATTTTGCTGAGTCTTTTATGGCTTTTGATGTAAATAAATAGAAACCTCTATTGTTCTGTGCTTTTATCTAAATATATTTCCACTTTTAACATGAAAAAGCAATTCATCTGTACTATTAGCATTTAACAAATTCTAGTACTGATGCTTGTAAAATAACATGAAGGAGTACTTTGTGTTGAAATTATATGTAGTGATGAAATGGTTTCCCAAAGGCTGCTCTTCACACAGTAATCTCTTCAAAGCTCTCTACAAATGAGGTGGAATGAATGGTCACACCAGGCTTGTGAAGTGGCTGGGAAGTGCCGTGGCCATTATGGCTCCTGGCTCACTGGCAGCCTGTGCCATGGTCCCCATCCCCTCTGGATGGGTCTGATGGGCTTGGAGGAGAAACCAAGCGTATGGTGTCACCAACATGACTAGCAGTTTTCTTGGGAAATGAGTAAGGAAAGTGTTTTATTTGGTTTCTGTTTGGCCCTGAATGCAGTAACAGACATAGGTTTTGTAACTGAGATGAAGAGCGTGGTTTTATGGTGAGTCCAAGGCTCCTGCAGCCCTTGGTGTGCCAATGCAAACAGGTTTTCTTCTCTGGGAATCTGTAAAAGAGGGAGTGGTGTGTCTGACTGCTGTGGCTATAAGCTGATTTCTTACAAACCCTTTCAACCTTCAGTTTGGGGAGGTCCATGCAGCATATTCTTCCGTTAAAGGTTTGGAGGAGAAGCAGGAGGAGAAGCAAATTATGCAAACATCCTTTTATCTCCCGTTTTTTTCTGTCCATTTCCTGTTCTCACTGCATGTGGTAGTGTTATTTTGCCCAGCTGGTTGGCTGGTTTGTTGGCCATGAGCTCCTGGGGCCGGTGGCACACGCAGACCTTAGGAGAGAGATGGAACAATGGCTTCATTGAAAGTGCAGAGGGCTGCCCCGTCCTGTGGGCACTGCCACGGGGTGAAGGCAGGTCACCCCCACACAGCCAGCTCATCAAAGCTCCTGCTCCCTTCCCTAGAGCCTCGTTTGCTGATTGAGCAGCTGAAGTCTTACAAAGGATGGCATAAACCGATTGTGTTCTGCTTTTGTCCAGTCGCGAAGTGGCCGAGTCTCGTCTGTCAGCTAGCTGCTCGGTTTTGTCTGTGTTCCTGCAGTGCTTCCACTTGGCTTGGACAAAGAACCATTGAAAGAAATTAAAAACCCAGAAACTAGCAATCTGCATACCTCAGTGGCATCCATGGCAACAATTTTCCAGCTGCAATTAGGTAGACTCAGGAGACAATAAGAGTGTTTATCCTGCTAAAGGGGATAAATAAAGACTAATAGCCACCTTTTTAATCATGCTTTCCCCTTAAGCCTTCCATTTTTCCTGAATTAATATTAATGATTTATGCTTAGGAACACATTATCTTGCAGATTGGCATTTTTTGTTCAGATGTTCATCTCTTATTACGTCTTTTGGCATCTGGTCAGTGTTCTCTCCGAAGCAGAGTTTTGTAAGACGTGTACCCAAATCCACTTTGCCTACGGGAGCGCTAAAGCACCAGTCTGCTTTCAAAGAGCCTAAGCTGCTTGGGAAATAGATGAAGTCAACAGCATAAAGCAATATTAATGGTCATTTCTCTTGGTCGTTTCAGTCTTACCCACTGAGCTGGACAGAGGTGCTTGTGGCAATTGCTGTGCCTGTGAATTGAGCTAAACCCCCCCCAAAAGACTCAAACAGTTTGACAGTAAAGGTTGCCATGAAACCCATGTCCTCATTCCCTCCTCCTTGCATTAGTGCCCCTGTGCCTGTCACACCATCACCATCTCTCCTGGTCCAACCTCCTGGGTCTGTCCAGAAGGCTTCTTCAAAGACATTTCCCTTTTTTGTCCTTTTTTTCCCCCAAAACCAGAGAGGGAAGGGAGCACTGATTCGCTGGGATCTCAGCAGAATGTTTTTCCACATTCATTGTTCATTGCCACAAAAATCCCTTTCTTTGCTAAGTGCATGTTAGACCTGGGACAGTCAGTTTTCCCAGACAGGAGAGCTTTCTGCTCTCAGATCACTGGCAGTGTGCTGATCTGCTCCCTCAGCAGCTGAGGGGGGGGTGCAGGGTGAGGGGCTGAATTAGGGGCTCCCATGGGGCCACTCCAAAATTAGGGAATGACAATAGGGCAGAAAAATCAAGAGATCCTCTGCTTTCATTAGCAACATGCATGTTGCAGCACACAGGATGTGAAGATTGTTTTTAAATAGCATACCCTACAGTTCACAGCACCTTGAACTTTCTGAAGATCATGCTTTCTGAAATAACTCCTCTGCTAGTGCCAGAATGTTCATTTCTTAAGGTCTTCTTAACATAAATAAGCTATCTGATACTTTTTGGCAGTGAACTATTTACAACAGAGAACTAACACTGCAGTCCCTGCAAACGGTGGCGCTTGATTAAAAGGCTCGGTGTCATCAAGATGATGGCAGTGGATGTTCTCAGGGCTGTTAAGTCCTATGGAGAACAATCAAAAATCAAGGTATGATTCCTCAATTAGCTGCAGGGCTGACTTCTGATGAAAAAGAGGCACCCAGAAATGCCTCAGACTGTGTTCTGCAGTGAACTGCTCAGTGCTGTTGTGCTCTAGCACCATGCTTGGTTAGCCAGGCTGTGGCAATGCCATACATACACTGGGTTTTTTAAATCAGAGAACACAGGTTCTGGTTCTTGCATACTCTCTTGTATCACAAGGAGTAGAGGATATCGTTGTTTAATACCCAAAACTCACTGCGGAGAACAACGATTGCCATTTCTGTCACACCCACGGAGCTGGGGACAGGTGGCAGACAGCACTGGGTGGGCTCGTTTGCTGGAGGTACATTCAGAGCAGCTCTTGCTCCATCCAGATTCCAGCCCCAAATACTCACAGCTGGGATCTCATCCCTCAACACGGAGGAAAAGACACTGTGCTGGTCCCACAGAGCGGAGGAGGAGAAGGGGTAAATATAGAAAGCAGAAATAATCCGAGCAGAGGGAGGGAGGGCAGAGGTGAGAAGCAGCAGCTGTGGGCTGGGAGCTGCTGAAGGACACAGCACGCTTGTGTCACTCCTCATTTCCCTTGTCACCTGCCAAGGAACCTCTTTGGTGTTTCCTTCACATTTGCACCCATTTTAAGCCGTAGCATCACAGTTTAGGCTCGGCTGATACCACAGGCAGTATGCTTGGTGTATGTCCCTGAAACGTGCCAGTGTCATACTGCTGAGCTGGCACTGCCCAAAGGCAAGGTGTGACAGCAGGAGATCCCTGCAGGATAATTACACCAGGTCTGAACAGACTGGCTGTGTGAGGAGGTGCTAACATCTAGCTTGAATGGGCATGTCCAACACATGTGCCCTGAGAGAATGACTCTCATTGTGGTCAGCATTGCTCTCCCCTGCAGTACAGCTGTGCTGGCAGCAGCTCCAGCCCAGCCCACCCGAGATTTATGAATCACCTGGAGAAACAACTAAAGAAATTCCTGGAAATAATAGAAAAAAATGTTACAGCTGTTGAAACATCTGGAAATTTTGCTGTTGATTTAAATGGCATGAGGGTGCTGCCTGTGGTACCTTCCTAAGCACCTTGAAAACGCCTCACACCATTTGCTGAGCAGGACTGTAGTTATTTTTAATTGCATGACTGCTGCTTGTGCACAGTCCTTGCATTTTAAAACAAGTGCCAAAAGGGTTCCTGTTAATAGCCCTAGGACTTGTTTAGTGTGTACAACAAGGTTTTGGGCGGTGGAGAACATAAAGGATCCAAAATAAATCTCACTTTACAGGTAGGTGATGCACATCTTAATGCCTCTGTAATTCCCTGTAACAATATCAGATGGTTAGAGCAAGCCCAAACACTTATTCCTGGGAAAAACTCTTCATAGGAGAGATTGCCATCGGAAGTGGATTATTCCTTTGCTTCACAAACACGATAACATAAGGTAACACAATAATAACCAGATTTTCTCACTTATTCCCCATCCCTGTTGCTGTAAATAACAGGAGGAAACAATGAGGATTTATTATTGAGGAACTTTGTAATCAGGCTTGGCTGCAGTCCTTGGCAAAAGAAACCAACATCTGTGCCTTTTAAATTCATCTATCTCAGTTATAAAGGCCCTAATATTTAATTCTTCTTATAAAATTGGCTGTTAATCTTCATGGAATTTCTTCAGTAGAATCTAAACAGAAGGAAATTAAAAAGCCACAAGTAAATTGCCATCAGTATATCCAATTGTTTAATAAATCACAAAATATATTTGTAGGTAACAGAAGCAAGCCAAAAGCAGAAAATGAGAGAAGTGAAAAGGCTGATGGCAAAGTTTGGTGTGCTGCCCACCTAAAATGCAGTTTCTATAAAAGAAAAACAGAGCTTTGGCTTTATCTAAGTATTGCTGAATTTTGTGTTTCCAAATTAGCATAAAAACCCGTTAGCAATTCAAGTGAGGCACTCTGAGGTGGGGATCATTCCCCCATCACTGTGGGCATCTCCTGCACTTCTCACGCTGTCCAATTTAATAACCTGGGCTGATATTAAACTGGTGTCTCAAACCTTGGGGAAGGTGGAGGAAAGTAGCCCTCTGTAATTAGGTGTCAGAAGCAGAGCACATCAGACTTTTTGATATGAACAATAAGGACTTTCCTGGGGCAAATGCTGGTGCTGTTTTTTCACACCTGGATAGCTCAGTGACAATTACTTGTTGGGTTTCTGTTGTCTCAGACTTCAACACAGAAACAGAATTTGTGGTGGAAATGAATCATTTTAAAATGAGAATGGATTTTGAAGTTCCTCATAGACTTGTTTTCTAACAAATAAAATGTAGCTGTCATTACAATTACATGAGGCATAAAGTTGAGTACATTTCAAAACTTTGTAGGTGCTTTCCATTGCCTCTTAGGCTGCTGGTGCTTGAGGACTGTGTCTGCAGAGCTTTGGAGCTGGACTGAGAACTTGGAGTACGCCCATCGGAGCCGACCACGGACCCCCTGTAGAACCCACAGCAACGGGAAGATCCATTCTGGCAGTGGCTGGGAGGACCAGGGTGGAGATTCCCAACTCTTGGCTCGTGGGAGATGGAAATGCAGGAATTCCCATGTCCCAGAGGATTTGGTGCCAGGGTGCCTCTTTTTCCTTGTTGGGATTTTTTGTCTGATTTGACTTGTAAAGAGCAACTTGGAGCCTGGAGGTGATGGACACTGGGAGAGCTGGGCTCAAATCTCTGAGTAATATTTATTTCTGTGGAGTGTAACTGTATGGGGAGGAGGGACTGCAGAAGGTCCCCAGGTTCCTCACAGCCTGATGTGTCAGGCACCTTGCTGGGGTGGAATACAGCTCCATTTACATCCCTGCAGGATGGGGCTTAGCAGTGGGGCTGCAGAGCATAAGTGGGTGCTTGGGCAATGTGATCAGCACTTGGGTCCATGTTTTGCTGTTTCTGCCTTCCTTGCTTGTTAGAGTAGCTCAGTGTCCACTGACGAGTAAGGATTTGGATGCAGGGTCCTAGCAGAAGAACTCAGCCCATCACTTTTGTTACAAAACATTATTCATGGAGAGATTTATTTTCCCTTTGCCCCCTGCATATTTCTCCTTTTCATCTTCTTCCAAGCTGTGGGAAGACCCTCTGTGTGACATTCAGGAGGGAAGGAAGATGAATAGCATCCTGTCATCTCCCTTATTACGATGGATGGGCTGGAGATATTTTGCTCACACTGTTCTTAAACCTGTTTGTTGGTGATTCAGTCAGAACTGCAAATGGTTGTAGGGACAAACGTAGAGGTAATCCCTCTGCTGATGAATATCCCCCAGAAAGTGGTTTACCTACAAATTAGGAACCTATGCCATGAAGTGAGAACACTCTCTCAGTAAAATCTGGGCTTTATTGGAAGGTTTTCTAAAGAATAAACCAGATTCTCCATTGTCTGTGTTTAACAGTTCACATCTGGAGCAGCTGAGATGTCTGAAGAGCGGTGCTGTGGTTCACAGCATTCGTTACTGTGCATCATTTATCAGTGAATTATGTCCTAATTGAAACCAGTAACAGCAGTTCACATCTTCAAGGACATTGGTGAGGTTGGGGATGAGTTTCTTGTCACTTTGCTAGTTCTCCTGTCTAAGTGGTCAGTCAGAAGACACAGCAAGTCAACCAGCAGAGCATCTGGTGCACCATGAGTTGCAGCTTCCTCTGCACTTGCTGCTTACGCAGCGTCAGTTCTCACCCACAGTCTGGTACGAACACACATTTTGAGCCGTACTCCAAATTCATGTCAGCCACGCCATCAGCTTTATGAGCAAGGAAATTAATTGAAATGGTGTCAGGTGCCAACTTTATTAGGTCAGACCTGCGCACCATGTAGACACGCAGGTGTGTGAGCACACAGCCAAGGAACTTACAAGGACTTGGAGCGATAGGATGAGGGGTGATGGCTTTGAACTGGAAGAGGGGAGATTTAGATGAGACATTAGGCAGAAATTGTTGTCTGTGAGGGTGGTGAGACACTGGCCCAGGGTGCCCAGAGAAGCTGTGGCTGCCCCCTCCCTGGCAGTGTTCCAGGCCAGGTTGGATGGGGCTTGGAGCAACCTGGGCTGGTGGGAGGTGTCCCTGCCATGGCAGGGGGGTGGGACAGGGTGGGTTTTGAGGTCTCTTCCAACCCAAACCATTCTGTGATTCTATGATTCTATGCACCTATGCACCCATGCTCACCACAGCCCTGCATGGTACCCAGGACCCGCGGTGTGCACGACCACTCTCCTCCATCACCAGTGCTTCCATTCGAGGGAATCTTTGGGACATATAAAATATTTTATTCAGAGAGCCCATTTATAGGATAGCTTTAATGCTGCTTTTAATTACAATGGCAAGAAAGCAAAAAACCACCAGTGATGTGACCTTTTTGTTTATCCCTGGCTCTTCCACACTGAGTTTAAATTCTTCACTGACTGGAAACTCTTGGGATGAGATCCAGGAAGTGCAATTTGGCTGGAGTTTACACAGCTGAATTCAAGAATGTGATCCAAGAAACTCAGCTGATGTTGTTTAGATGCCATAAGCAAGTTTTCGAAAAACACATCTTGCCTTGCCTGGAGAGTGGGTGGCAACACCAGTGCTCCTTGTTAGTCCTCAGGAGGATGTTTCCCAAATGAAGGTCTTTGCTGGTGTCCACTTTTTGTCTCCTTGGTCCTTTCCCTCCTCTATGATGAGTTTTTATGTGCTTGTCTCATCCCGTGTTTCCTGCACGTGTTGCACGGTGGTGGCAGGATGAATTGTCACGCGGTGTGCAGCATCTGCAGTGGCCAAGGACTCGCTTTATCAGGGCAGAGACTGCAGGTCCTGCCAGATGTTGATGCCACCACCCATTAGAGAGAAACTAATGTGGTGCTGACAGCTGCCTGCCCTTAGATGAGGTGAGGATGCAGGTCTGAGGCTGTGTTTGGCAGAAAAGGGGGTTTGGGGCTCTTCGTGGAGGAGGACAAAGGCAAATCACATCCTGGGCAGTGCTGGCTCTCTGATTAGCACAGGGAGATTAATTGCCAGTGAGGTGTTCGCGGCCGAGCACACAGCCTGGCGCTGTGCTCGTGAGGCAGGAGGAGGGATGGGAAGGAGAGAGAAGCAGGAGGGATGGGAAGGAGAAGGATGGGCTCTGGCAGCCCCCACTCCTCTGAGGGGCTGACACTCCCCGAGCCCACCCAGGGCTGTGTGGGGGGATGCCCCAGCTCCTCTCTGCCCGCCAGCTTCGTCAGAGCTCGTTAGCTGCTCTTCCCTTCCTTGGAGCGCACGTGGGGCAGAGCACAGCGTGGATGTGGTTTTTAGTAGTTAATTTCTGACTGTCACTGTCAGCATAGCTGCTCGGGGTTGCTCAGTCTCTGTTGTGCAGGTGGTTTCTGTGCTCTCCTGCACACCCCAACGCGACCTCTCGGCTGTCTCAGCACTGCAGGTCGGGCTGTCGGGGTGACCTTCCCTGCCCTCCTCACACCCCTGGCCCTGACACTTTGTGCCTAAAAACCTGTCTGCAACAGGCAATTGCTTTCACACGCGTTGCCACAGCCGGTCTCTCCCAGTGTGCTCACTGGCCATTCCCCAGATCCCAGTGAGAGCCCAGCTACAGGTCCTGTGTGCCCAGAAATGCCGTTACACTGCTCGGGCACCCACAGCACTGAGCCTGGGAGGGATAAATCCCCGTGGGGGCAGAGAGGGGCTGGGGAGGCTGTGGGGTGTTCGGTTGGGAGCAGAGCTAGCTCAGTAAGACACGGGGCCGGGATGGCTGTGCCAGGTTTTCCCTCCCCACCACCCCACAGTCGGAGGAGCGCTCTGGGCACGCGTTCTGCGAGCGCTGCTGGGTCTGTGTGCAGCGAGAGGCAGTGGCACAGAAACCCCTCAGTGGGACAGCAAACCCATTTGCTATGGGAACCTGAATTTAAGGGCCATACTGAAAACCAGAAACTTTTAAACCTGGCAGAACCTCTGTTTTAGGCCACTCTTGGCTGACTGGTCCAGTTAGTGTTTGGCTGTGAAAGTATCTTTGTGTAGGCAGGCAATTTGTCTGGCACGGAACAGCCTGTGTGCCTGCCCTGACTTCCCAGTCATTTCCATTCAGAGCACCATTATCGTTATGTTTTATTATTTGTGGGGCTAATGTGTTCCCGTGTGCCTTTGTACAGCCTGGTTCTGGCTTACATTGCCAGCTGACTTAGTGCTGAAAACAAATGTCACAATTAATTTCAGGCATGTGCTTGTGCTTTTGAAGACTTTCAGCTTGGTAGTGAATGATTTAATATAGTTACATGAATACACATTTGTATGTGAGTGCAATATATACACTGCATATGTAAATACTGTAATGTGTGATGTACAACACAGATGAATTAATAGGATGGTTTGGCTTAAGTTCTTCCTTCGGATGTGGAAGTTTAAATGTCTTTGCAATCAATGGGTGTCTAATACCAGCCTGATAAATGTGACTCCCTGCCTGGATCATGCTCCCTTGCAGCTCTGGTAAGCCATGGGAAACACCCCGGGGAGAGGAGCTGATGGCAGAGCCACCTCGTGGCACCCCGACCAGCGCTGGCACAGCCTGGCACAGCTGCTGGACGAGGCACAGCACTGGCTGCCATGGGCCCAGGAAGTTACTTTATGGGTTGGATCAGCTTATGACTACTCATTTTCCATCTGTAGCCTTTTTCACTGCTGGCTTTTAACGAGCTGTTTGGTTTGGGTTTCGTCTTGACTCCTCTCACACCCCACTGGAAAGCTTTGAACGTATTGACACCACCACAAAAAAGCTGTTCTTTACAATTAGTTATTAAGGAGGTCAGGATTTGACACTGCCTTGTAGTTCTGCTTGCCTGTGTTTCTTGAGGGCTGTCTCTGTGGGCTTTGGGCTATCACATAGAATTACTAGTCTTGATCAAAGTCCAAACCAGTTCTTAATGAATTATTGAGTTCTTGGGAAAGCTGTGTGCTACTTACAGGCACAGGGAACTTGAAATCTAAGAAAAAAATCAATTCAAAGGAATGAAATGACTTACAGGTTTGGTATTCTGAATATTTTGGGTCCTCATTTTGATAGCAGAGAGGATAGCTTTGGGTTATTGAAGCCATTTTTTTTCTCTCTTGCAGCTCTCGTCCTAAATTGAAAGAATAAAATCTGGAGAGCTGTCTTGGCATCTTACAGAGACCTGAATGCTCAAGAAACTGTTTGAATAATGTATTGCTGCTTTCCTGACTGATGTCCTTAATATCAGCTTTCCTACTCTCAAGCACGTTGGAGCAGCTCTTTTTAAATATTATATTGCACGACCAAGTACATTAGGGCACAGTCTCCTGGCTGGGAATCAGAATACCCTTTCAGCTGCTTTGTTGAGACCCTGCATCTCAGGGGGGGCTGCTGACCTCCCTCCTGCTTCCCCATCTGTGCAACAGGGCAGGAACAGGACCCAGTTATCCCGTGCAGCGATTTGGGACCCTGAGATGAGAAGTGTTAAGTGTCAATATTAACCCTGTAATACCCAGGGCTGTTGGTTTCAGTGTGTTTCTTGTATGCAGGGCAGTATTTTGTAAGAACTGAACTTCTTGTGGAACATATGTGACAGCATTGGTGGGTGTCGTTGATTTAGAGACTTGCTCTTTGCAGCACTCAGGACCAGGGAGGCAGAGGTCTGGACCTGCAGCCACACCACGTGCAAGTATCCATCCCACTTGTGTCTTTGTGGTCTCCTGGTGACAGGCAGCTGTTACTGGTAAGTTATTCACACCTCCTTCTTGTAAATGTCTTCACATAGAAATAAATCTAACAAAGTCAACAATGTATAAAATAACCTAGGAGAAAATATTAAGGTATGAAATAACCCAGGCCCTAAACCCTTTATACCTGGATCAGAGCAGCACAGAGCAGCACACCCTGTGTGATGGTTGTGCTGCCATCAGTTGGTGTCGAGGGATGCAGTGTACACCAGCCAGGGATACCCTCCTGCAAAAGTAACCCTGGGTCAGAGGTTATTTTTACTTCTAGGACTTCCAAGTCTGGCATTGATTATGTTAATGGTTGAGTCTAAATCACGTTGGCATCTGCTCAGGGGTAAGTTGACCCTCTTGCATGTGAAGTCAATGCTAAGTGAAGATTTAGCCAGGCTTGATGGGGAGGTACTGTAGCAGAATAGAGAGAAGAGTGGTTAACCACTGTAGGGACCACATTATCTGAACACCTGGAAATGGAAATATAATCTGCAGAAATTAAAATGTTAAAAAAGAAGACAAAACACAGCAGTTGCTTCATTTTCAGCTGCTGTTGTTCTTCTTTTTTCTGAGCCATTAACTTCTTACCAGCTGGAACGATCTGCTCCAGTTTAGTTTTCTATACCTCACGTCACTAAAAATGAAGAAAATTTCATCAAGTTCTTGGGTAACATTTCCTCTTTCCCCTGATTGTTAACCCACGTGCTGGAGCAGAGTTAGCCACTAGCTCCTGCATGAGTTACCTGGGGGTGTCTGTGATTACCCACATTTTGTGCTGATTAGTCTGCTCTGGCTTCTGTGACTCCTGCCCAAGCTACAGCCCTGCTCTGCTCAACAAAGTCAATTTTTGCATGGCTTTTCTCTTGAGCTTCCACCTTCAGCTCCCATCTCCTAGCACAGGTCCAGCAGATTGAGCTCTGCTCCTAAAGATGAATTCCTGTATGGATTATAGAGCTGGGGTGGGTCTCCACAAGACCAATGTGTCCATTCTGCCCTTCATTCTTCAAACCCTACTAACACACAAGGTTTTGGAGATTGTCAAGAGGTTAAATACACCATCTTTAATATTTAAATGATTTATAAAGCACTGTGGGTATGGAGAACTTTCTAAAACCAGGTCCTGCTTTGCCTTAAAACGTGGGCAGCCCATGGGTGTAACTTTATGAGTTCTCCACGCACGTACGTAACTCCTCAGTAAACAGTGCAGTCCAAGTCAGTGTGACCTGCACTTAAATGACCAGATTGTGCCTCGTATAACGAGCCCTCAAAGGGCAAACTTTAATTCTTCATCCCCACTGCCAAGCTTAACCCTCAAGACTAATGGAAAAAGCACAGCCATGCACTTAGTGTCAATAATTTATTTGTTCATTAGTGCATCCAAATTTGGTCCTGGGTCCCACTGAAAATGATTCTTACCCAGGTGACAGCTGTTCTTCTGATGAGCAGGTGCTGCAAATGCTTCTGCCAGTGCATTGCAGCTTCAGTTACCAGTGCCTGCAGTGATTCCTGCTCCTTGGGTACGTGGCCTTCCGTAAGGGATTGGATCATTCTGCCAAAACTATGCAAAATCTCACTGATATTGATTCAAATCCCACCTCATTGGCTGCTGGGCTGGGTACTTCAGTCTGTGACGTTATCAAAGACTTGAGGGTGAGAGTGTTTTCTTCCCATGGTTGTCATGTCTTCAGTGGCTGACCAGCCTGGTACAGCAAGTCAGCTTTGTCTTTGATATACTTCTTGGAAGGTTATGTTTGCATTTTGCCTTTGTACAAGCAAGAATACTTCAGTCCTAACAGAGATTTACTCCATGTTGAGTGCATGAATACTGTGCCATTTACCACATCTGATACCACATGTGTTAGAGTGAGCTCTGCATGGAGACATACCAAGGGCAGTATGCCCAAAAAGAAAAGAAATGAAGAGGAAAGTCACCAACTGAACTGAGCCACTGGATTTAGGGACATTCAGGGATTTAACAACCTTTGCATGCACATATCTTGATGTTTGTGATGTCAAGCAAAAAATAAACTTTCAAGAGGTGAAAGCCTTGCATATATGATAGTCCCATGGTCGCAGCCTCCCATTTCCATGATTGCACGGACCGTTTCCCTTCCCCCTGGCACAGCAGTGACCTCCTCGTGCCAGTCACAGCAAGGGGCTCCATGGGAAACCAGTGCTGAGGCCTCTCTCAGAGCACGCCGCACCATCTCCTAACGGGGTTTAGCATCTGGGCACTGGGAAGGGATGCACCACAGGACCAGCTATTTCCAGACCTTTGCCAGTTGCTCTGCAGATAAGTTTGGGTGAGGGATTTAGGCCAGCAGCCAGGAGCAATGGAGACAAGTAGTCAGAAAGGAATAAAGAGAGAAAGGCTGCTCTCCTTAATGAGTGCAATAAAACAATAAAAGTGCAATTAGGCAGTAAAACTATTGTCATTTTGGGTTTGGAAGATAATGTACTAAGCAATAGTACTCGTTTTAGCCTGTGTTTTCAGGCATCTTTTAGCCTCTGACTTTATAATTACGTGCTCCTCTCTCATTCCTGCCTCCCTTCATTTTTATGGGCACTGAAGCATTGCATCAGAACAATGTCAGATCCCCAAGTTCTGTACACTCACACGGGCCCTTAACTTTGTTGTGCTTTGCCAGCTTGGACATGTGAACGTGCCTTGAAATGCAGTCTCTCTGGCCATCACATTTGTCCAGTAATGCGGTGGCACAGAGAGAAATAATTACAGCCAAAGTGGAAGGTGTATTCCCAACGCTGGACACAGTAAATAGATTTCTCTTCTATATGAAATCTAGATGTTATGTATGATGTAATTGTTATCAGCCCCCTCCATACCTCATATTAACAGCATAAATTTACAGATGATATAAATTCTGGTTTCAGTTGGATTTTGGAAAATGTCCTAATTCCTGTGGTTAAATTTTGACTTCAGAACTAGAAATATTGAAAACCTCAGAATAACCTTATTGGTGCTTTATTTTTCTTTTTGGCAAATATCACTTGCCCTCCCTCTGCCTCCCTGGTTTCCATCAGTTATTTTGGGAATCAGTTTGAGGGTGGACTGTTAGAACAAAAGGATGAAAATATACCTGTGCTGTTTGTGTGCTTTTACACTTAACTCCTTTTAATGTGATCCCCAGGCTTTAGGCAGTTATTTCTCATGGACTGTTACTGTTGTGAAGTTTTTAAGCTGTGTCAGACTCAGCTGAGTGAAGGGGTTTCTGCTTTGGGGTGGTCTAAAAGAGCAGTTGGGAGTTTGACCAAACTTCTTCCCTTTGTGCTAAAAACAAACCTAACTATTCAGACTGAAAATATTAACTTGAAATATCTGCATGGCAATATGACACCAGAGGAAACTGCTACTTCAGCTGTAGCTTTAGGACTGTTGCAATGGTATAATCATCATCATCTTCTGTCCTTTAGTAAAGCACCATCCTTCAATTTTTAATTGACTTGGGCCTTATCCTTAACAGTGGTTCATCTTGAACGCTGCGCTGTAGTCACTGCTTTTCTAAAGGTTAATATAAATCTGTAATGAATGGCACAGATTAAACACTGGTGACATTCTGTTTTCCCATCTTGTATAGATAAAATATTTACACTTTAACAGAGATCAATTTAGAAAGCAGGTGCAGCTTTGATGTTTACATCTTTTAATCAGCAACCTTAATTAACAAGTTGTTTGCTAATGATTAATCACCTGCACAAATACCATGTGGATTTGTCAATTTTGAAGTTACAAGTATCTTGGGTGTTGGGTTTTTTTTCACCTTAAGATAAAAAATGACATAAGATGATAATGATTGTGTCCTTTTGAGTGCTTGAGCTGGAAGGTAGAGGAACAGAACCCAGTGTTTTCCAAAACCAAAGCAGGCAAGCCTGGTCTAAGAGGCAAGCACTATCTATTACAGAAACACAGATGTTATCTATCAGGCTTTGGTAATGGCTGTGATGTTTTTAATCTCATCCTCCAGGGTACAGCTTTGCAGGGAGGAGGTTGGGGGTGATCACTACCTACACCTGTTAGTAGCTCCTCTCCATATAAGTTAGGCTGGTTAGAGGAGCAGATGTTTGCTGGCCATGGAGGAAGTTACTGTGGTTGTTGCTCCTGACATTGGCTTTCAAAGCCAGCACTGCAGAAGACCCAGGTTTGTTTTGTTTCTGTCTTTGTGGGGGCTTGGAGAATGATGGTGTCCAGACAGGGAAAATTATTAGGTAAGGGCATGATCTGGACTGGAGGAAAACATTAGCAAGCAGGGTGGAAAGAGGACATCAAGAGTTTAAAGGGGGGAAAAACACATGTTAGTACTTAAACTGTTGGGATATGCCCAATTCATTCTATTATTGGATGCTGTTTCGCTAAACAATGCTGCCCTGTGGCTCGCTCCTTGTTTCTTTGTTTAAGTCTGTGTCCATCAAGGTATGATAACTGTTGGAGTTTGGATTGTCTAATAAGGGTGAGAATTGTAGCTCCAAGTATTATTTTTCCTTTGGCTAGTTCAGTGTGAATTTGAATTTTCTGGCTTTGGGGGTTTCTTTTGACCTCGATATTGTCATGTTTTTGTTGTACAGAGCTAAGCCTTTTTTACATGAAACAAGAAGGTGCTGGTGACTTGAAGGCTGCTAGAAGTAGCAGAGTAGATTTGCCACAAACCCAGGGGTTTATTAGGGTGGGTTTTTTGCAGTTTCCCTGGTGGGCAGTGGGGGCCTCTCTTTTGCAGAGCAAAACCTGCAAGTTTTCCTGTTAATGACAAATTTCTGGGCAAACTCATTAAAGATAAACTCTGCTGTACAGCTTGTAATGATTTATTTTTGCAATGCGATATCCTGCTTTCTGATAACAAAGGCAGAGGTTGGAAATTGTCTCTGCTACACTGGTGTCATTAAGTTTTAATTCACCACTTCATGCTGTGAAACTCTTGGTGGCTTCATTTATTCATACGAAGGTTCTGGCAGTGATAAAGGTGGAAAAGCCACCTTAGGTAGGCTTCATGGCTGCTCCATGTAAAGCTCCCATGCTGTTAATGACCTGATTATTTGCAGCAATCTGTTAACTCACCTTATTACTAGATGGTGAGTCTTGCAGCTGACCCCTCGAGTGGTGAGATGATCTGTGTCTGTTCTGCTGGTTTGTGTTCCTGTGCTTCCTGTGGTATGAATGGGGATGCTGAATCATTGAGGAAATAAGATTTAAGGGAGGTTTTGTGAGATGAGTGCAATATTTCAGAAAATGCAATTAGGAAATGTTTAGAAGAACAAGACACCTTAATAACTGCCTTCAGCAGAAGTGAGAGTATCTGGATGCCCTCGAATGCACACTCTGCAGTGCAGTTCCCCCATCGATCGGTTGCCCATCGCTGTGGAGACAAGAGCTTGGCATTTAACCTTGCACAGCAGAAACCTGAACCTGGTGTGCGAGGAGCTTTCTGCACTCTGCTTCATCTGTAGCTGTTCTCAGTGCCAGAATAAGAGCTTCTGCTCCTTAGAGCAGAGTTCTGTAAGCTTGTTTGGCAGACCAGTGGCAGCTGAGTTTGTGAGCAGCTTAAGGGTTACTGGCAATGCAGTTTGCAGCCTGGGACTGGTTTCTTGTGCTAGGGGCAGGAGTGTGTGGGTTACAAGTGGTCTTAAACCCAGTGTTGTTGCAAATTTTTTTCCTTTGTGCCACAGCAAGGGATGCTTCTGTGTATCAGTGGGGATAAATGATCTCCAGAGACATGTGCTTGACCAAATAATTCTGCTAGCCTCAAATTTTAAGTATTTAGGAGGTAACTTTCTGCAGAAAGCAAGGAATTTAGGCACTTGGCAGAAGTACAAGTGGGGAAGGCTTGGCCAGCTGGGTCACACTGTCTTACCTGCAAATACCACTTGGTGAGACCTCCTCCTAGAAAGGTCTGGGTAAAAAAAAGAAAGTCGTATTTTCTTTTGTGCAAGCTCAGTGTGGTGAGAGGAGTGACCCCATACCCAGACCATAGTCTGTTTTTTGCCTAGTAGTGTGGCTGATGGGAAGCTGGTTGAAAATGTTTTGAGTCAGAGCAACCACAGAGGTTCTTAGTTATGGCATGATAGGGTGAAAGATGGCTCTGAATGGGGACATGTGCAGAGAAGACATGAAAATGTGTCTGTGCTGTCATCCTTTCTGCACCTCTGCTCCCTGCAAAGCAAAGCTCTAGATTCTTGGTGCATTATGGAGATGGTTGCAACCTGCAGTCCTTTAGGTAAAGGGGCACCAAAGTGACACAAACAACATCAGAATTTAAACTGGAAAGCATCTTGATGCTGTATGCCTGTTCCCAGGGAGCTGTTGCTGTGAGCCCCGTTGCAAAGGGTGAACTGACTGCCAGGAGGAGTGAGCAGAGCCCTAATCCTGCAATTGAAGGCTGTGTTTTAACCAGCCTGGCTCAATTCTCCAAGCGAAGATAGAGGTGCCTGATAGCTTGGATTGAGGGATGAAAGCATTGGTTATCTGCAGGGGAAGGGATTGTTTTTGAAGCATTTTCTTAGCTGAATCTAAGCAGTCCCTGACAGCTTTGTGGCTGAGACAGTCAGGTGCACAAAAGGGATATAAAAGCCTTCATCCAAACTACAATTCCCAGCGTCTGACAGCAGCCCTCAGCTATTGTGAGGGGTATTATTCCATACTGATGCTGTGATTTCTGTGCATGAGGATTTGGTCTGTTTTAAGAGGTCACACATGAGTATTAATTGCCTTTACAGCAAAGGCACACGTGGCATTTAAAATGTGCTCCTTAGTTTCCAGGTATTGTTATTGTTCAGTATGCTCCTGGGTCTGCTATTCAAGTTATTCTAATCTCTGTATTCCTGAGGAACAGGGATGTGGCAAGTGGCAGCACCTTACTGCCAGCCAGAAACATGGGAGGGCTGGAGGGGATGAGGTGTGTACAGCCAGAGTGATGGGCACACCCCTGCATATCGGCTGGGTGCAGTTTTGCATGGATGTATTGACCAAATTATTGGGTTTGAGCAAAAACACATGACCAAATCTTCATCTTATGTAGTTCTGCTGAAGGTGATGAAGCAGTAGCTCTTTATTCCAGCTGAGATATGGGTCACTGCATTCACCACTGGCTGGGGCAGCCCAGGGGAAGGGCAGGAGTCTATACAAGCGCACAGTGTGAGTGCTTCCCTGTCCCTCGCCTGATGTTTAGCTCTGTGATCCATGTTTCCTTATCCCTAGAGCAGGGAGGCTGGTCTGTGTCCCACAGAGCAGACTGAAGGGCTGTGCTGCTTGTGTTCTCTCTTCTGCCCTTGACACTGCTCTGGGTTCAGCTGGCACTGGCAGCCATGGCATGTCCTGCCCAGTGTACTGTACCACGTGAACCAGTGTCTTGACATGAATTCACCACAGACTGACACCTGGGGGAACACATACTATTTCTAATTCTTGAAAGGGCTCTGAATTCGTATGGAATCTTACTTTGTGTTGAATGAACTTGCAGGTATCTGAAATGAAGTTTACTTTGATATGTCATTGTTCTTGCCATTGAGTGGCAGTTTCTTAACTTGGCCCCTGAACTCAGGAGCAGAGATCAGATCTGTCTACTGTATATGGGTACCCATTTCCAGCAACGACCACTTAACCACTGAATTAGGAGTAAAATTTCATTCCTCATCCTTACAGTGGTAAGATATCACACTGAAGCACAAGATGTGATTTTGTTTCTTAATTAATTGCACTTTATCATGCATAAACACATGCTTCATTGTCTGCAAAATTAGCTTGCCCCTTTTTAATCTCCAGCTCCTGTGCTTGACTCCAGCCTGCTGTAGCAAACCACATGTCACTTGGTCTCACTAAATATCTCTGCTTTGAGTTTACATGGTGAGACCAGACTTTATTTTCTCTTTTACTTTGCATTAGGGAAGCTGCAGAGAACAAGCAAGTGAGCTGTGGTGAGCTAACTGCTCATTCCTGGATACATTGATTGCTGGAGAGCTGGGATTTATGTTAGCTTCTGACTCAAAATTATGTTCACTTCAATTTTTGATGCTCCTTACTGTCCAGAAACACGAGTGTCAAGTTAGCATGTACTGACAGAGCTGCTTAAAAACCAGCATGCTTGAGGGGATGCTTGTGTTGGTCTCAGTGGAGATTGTTTAAAACCTGCAAGGATCTTAAAAGGCAGAGAGCTCTTGAGCTGTCTTCACCCCCTGAATAAATTTGTAATTTTAGGTCTGCAGATGATGAGCTGATAGACATAAAACTGTGCCTGATGTTCTGCTGCTGTCATAAACCCTCCAGCTTGATGGCCAGTGGTGCTGGGGGTCTGTCTGCCTCCTGTTCTTCTCAGGTCATGCGTGACTCCTGCAGACAGTGTGTCATGCATTGTGGGATGCTTTCCAAGACAAATGTCCCAGAAGTAACGTGGTGGTGTGAAATGGCAGTGGCTGGAAGTATAAAAAGGTTACACAGCAGTGCCAAACACCACAGCTGATCTTTACAGTGTTCTTTCCTAGGCTGGGAAAAAGAAAACATTTATTTTGGGGAGGCCATTGCCAGGGATGAATGGTTAATTGCTGTTGTGTTCTGCTCCATCCAAACCACTAACTTCCACTTACTTTCTCACTTTCCATCCAAGGAGAAGTTGGTATTGCTATCACTTAAGCTGCTTGCACAGACATCATACTGGTGCTGAATTAAAACACTCTTAGGGTGTGCTAAACCTAGTGGAGAGGTGGCTGTGCATTTTTTAATCTAGGGAAAGCTGAGGCAGAGGGAGACTGAGCTGTTTGATCAAAGCTGTGCATCAAGGTGGTGGCAGAAAACTTCCCAGTTTTGTTTTATTCCTTGAATTAAAAGTTTTTCTGAGTTCCAGCCTAGTTCCTGCTGCACAGAAGTCACTTCTCAGTGTTATTTTCCACCATCTCCCATAGAAAATGATCTCTCAGCTTGTATCCCTGCTGTGCCTGTTCTATAGAACAACCATATTTCAAAAACAAGCAGAAGAGGAGGAGGATGAATGGTAGGAGCAGGTGGCAGGAGCTGTTAGGTGTGTGTTAAAGGGTCTGCAAGAGAAGTTTGTGCCCACAGTTAAGGGTAAAATGTGGCTTTGGCTGAAGCACAGTGATGGGGTTTCACAGTGACTATCTAGATTTTAGTCTTTCCTTACATGTAAGAATGAAAATAGAACCTTCTAAGTACCTTTAAAAGAATTGTGTCAAGATGCCATGTTTTCTCAAAGACTGGGTTTATCTTTAAAACAGGGCTGCATATAACTTATACCCAAGACATCAGGAATATTGCTATCAGAATCCACAGAGAGCTGCAAATGTCTCACTTGTGGCAAAAGCAGCATCAAAATCGGGTAATTCACGAGAGAAGCTGAGAGGATGCTAGGAAGCTGATTGCTGCTGTGTGTCTGTGTGTGCTGAGGGTAAAAGCTGGCCAGGAACCTGCTGGAGGAGAGTGGTGTGGGCAGAGGCACTGGTGGTGCAAGACCCCCACGGTGAGCGTGGTGACCATCTGCACGTTTCCTGCTGAACCCTTTGGTGGTTTATTGCTTATTCCTGTTTCAGTGATGTGCTACCCAAGGTATTTCAGTAACCTTCAAAGAGGGTTTTGTAGCTGCTTTGGTACTTTGCTGCCGGGTGGCTCAGCAAAAGGGGCACTTTGACTCCTCCAAAGCTGCTCTTTCAGTGCCAGCAGAGATCACTGCAGCCACCTCTGGGGGTGTGCTTTGGTGTGACACACGTGGCCTCACGGAAGGAGATAACACGGAGAAGCAGATGAACAGAGGGCACAAAAGACAAAATCCACCTGAGAAATGTCAGGCACGTGACAAAGGGGAGGGAAAGCTGGAGAGCAGTGGTGTTGCTAAAACACAGCTGTAAGTGACCTTTAAATGTTTGTAGCAGCCCTAAGAAAAGCAAAAGGTGGTGTATAAGATTTTGTTTGTTTGGCTAACTTCAGGTCACAGAGGACAGAAAAATGATGGAATTGTGCAAAATAAAAGATCCCTGTTAGAGGCAAAAGTTAAAAAAAAAATATTGGTCACTGGGGTTTTGCATTGTAACATTTCATTTAGTCCAATATATTGGAGGTTGTTGCTTGGTTGCAAGCAGAAGGAGGAACTAAGTACATCAGAAAGTATCAGTTCCTAAGGATGAGTTTCTCTGGTAAAACCTGGGTATGTCAAATCCTGTATCAGCTCTGTTTCACACTCCTCGAGTCATTCAGGCCATCATTACTTTACCATTTCTTTCTTTGGTGTGTAGGCAGTGCTGCCTTCACCTGCTTTGGTTTCAGGCATTAGCTCTCTCCTGCTGTGAGCTAAATTGTTTTAATGCATGAAAAGAGGACTTTCAGCTAGACTCAATTGACATGTTCAGTTTAACTCATACCTGTAATTATCTCCTAAGTGACTCTACAGCCCTTTTTGAGGGTTAAGTGTCTTGCCCAGTCTTTTTTGTATTTATTCAGGCTGAGTTGGGCCAGAATGAAGGTTTTGGAGATCCCCTGCTTCCAGGTTTGCTGCAAACCTTTGCTTTCAGGCTTTTGAGTGCCAGGGTTTGTGAACACTTCTCCCCTGGTTAGCCAGGAGAACTGGGACCCAAAGAGTTTGCTATTAGGGTACCAGCAAGGGAAGATGAGACTGACATCTTGCAGGGTTACCAAACCCCTGCCTAGAAAAAAAAGGTGAATACAATGAAATGCTGACTACATGAAGATGGTTTATGCAGTAATAAAGATATTCAGACCCTGGTGCTCCCTGCACAGCTTTCCCTGGTGCAAACACAAAGGGGTGGGTGACCAGCTTGACCATCAGGTATGTAATTTAACAAGGCATTAGAAATTGCTTGTTGTGTTTAACTCTTTTGTTGCTGCTTCCTGGGAGAGCCAGGAATGGGAGAAACCTGAGTGAACATCATAGCATCAGCAGCTGGTCAGAAAAGCTCTTTCATCACTCAGAATACCATTTTCTCCAGACAAATCCATACAAATGCTTACAGCAATGTGGTCCTTGGCAATGAAGTATGTGGAGAGAAAAATCTCTCCTCTTTCAGGGATTCTGTTAGACTGCAAAGCTGTGAGAGTTCATCTGCTGCTCTGACAAAACATCATACCAAGGCTGATACTCCCTTCCTCTGCACACTTGTGGCATGAACTGTTGGGGGCGGGGGGGGGAATCTGCATTAGCTTGATGAGCACGAGTGGCCTCATCTAATAATGCCACCCCAGAGACAGAGTGCCCCTACAGCCTCTATTTTTAGCAAATTGAAGTGTAATGAGCAGGGGTTATCTTGTTTGCCATACTGTTGTTAAATAAAATATGCTCCTGAATTTTTAAGGCTAATATTTGCTTGAGAAAAAAAATCATTAGGTTTCTCTTGTAAAGATGAATGAGTAGTTTTGAGGAACCATATCTGTGTCCCAGAATAGTTAGCAGCCGCTGTAATAATTCTTCCGAAGTTATAAAGAAAGTGACAGGCTTTCTGGGGTTTGTTTTGGTAGGAGTCCAAAAAAAAGGAAGAAAATTGGGCTTCAGGCATCAGATTCATCACTGGGTCTGGAAATGAAGGGAAATCAGTGCAGCCCTGAAGCTTTGCTCCATGTAACAGCAGGAGAAGGTCTTGCAACTGCCAGTCCTGCTTCCAGCAAAAAGGGAAAACAAATCCATGGCTGCAGCTGGCTGTGGGTCAGAGAAACGTACTGGGCTGGTCACATATTTTAAAGACACTGCTTTGGAACAGCTGCAGGTAGAGGCATGCTCCTCTGTGCTCTTTTGTTCAAGTCTCATTCTTTCATGCCATTTTCCTGAAATCATAAAGCAGAAGATCACTGTTCCTGGGGTGGAACAGGGAAGGAGAATGCTTATAGCCTCCTCAAAGCCTGTGCTGCCTGTAGGGCTGATGTCCCTTGTGCTAGATTAGTGTTTCTATTCAGATTTCATAGGTGTCCATCACTAGAACAATACATAAATACCTCTCATACCTGAACAAAACAAATTAGTTTTTTCACCTAGAAAGAGCTGAACTGGAAGAAATGGAGCATAAAATATTGCACAGCAGGTGGCAATGGTGAAATGATAAAAAAGAAACCGAAAATAGCTGCATAGTTTCTTTTTATTTTCCTTTCCAGAGGGGAAAATGATTCATGAAGTAATTTGAGATGGATGCATTGAGCCTTAGCAGTGTCAATTTTCCATGACTGAGGGGACATAGTGCTTAATCTACTGACTTGGTCTATGTGGGTAACAAGCATCTTTTGTCTTTATATTTTAATGAGCACATGTAAGTCATACCAGGTTTCCAGGCAGGCCTAAATCACCAGAGTACTCCCAGGAGCTTTGTTTCCTCCTCTAAACTCTCTGCTCAAAACCACAGGGGGAAAGCTGTAAAGCTGGCAAACTGCGGATGGATGTCTGTGAAAGGAGTCTGAATTCATACCTGCTCTTGGGACTGCCCACACCCCTGCTGGCAGCGAAATGGGGTAGGAGAGAAACTGTGGGTGCCTTATATCTTTATAATTGAGTAAATCTTGTAACCAGTCATCTCTGCAGTGGCTTATCTCCTCTGCCCAATTTTTTTGCTGTCTGCTCTGCAGTGGTGCAGCTCTTGGATGCCTTCTCTTGGGGACTGGGCACCATGGTGTCCCTTGGAGGAGCATGGGGAAACACATGATGAATGCCTGGATGTAGGTGAGGAAGATGAGGTTACTTTTCTGACAGCAAAAACATCTAGCCTGCAGTACAAATGTTGGGAAGTGAATTGATCCTTGCAGAAATCCATCCTAACACATGGGCTCTGCCTGATGTGATGTGGCTTTAACTCCTAATCTTGTGGACCAACAGCTTAAATGAAAAACTGCTGAGTTTTCGTATCTGGGTAAATCTGCATGTGGTTTCTTTAGGATCCCCCTGAAGTCCCCACTATTAACATCTGTAAGGAATGTGTTATTAAATAAGAAACTGCTGGTTTTTACTTTTGTGCTCTAATAACCCAAGTTTTGTGTGATGTCAGAAGTCGTATATTAATTGATCTTAGTTGAACTACCCTTCACTGAGTCTGCTGGCACTTCTGTACTTGGAAAGACCCAAGGATAAATAGCCCATGGAAACAAACTGTCTGTGTACTGAATGCATCTCTCTGTTAAAAACCTGGAAGAAAGCTGCATTCTTCAATTCCCTCTGCACGTTCCTGTTCCAGGGCCAGGCAGTGTTCGTGTATCTCTTCAGGAATCCATTTGGCTGGCTCTTCTTGTGAGCAATAAAATCAAGTCTGAATCGAAGGAAAAAGTAAACATGGACAAGAAGAGCCTGTTGTTTTGATGTCAGCCCAGAGCCAGTCATCAGAATTCTGGCTGGAACAGGTTTTTATGAGAGTTTGGTGAGCTGACATAAAAACATGCTGCAGGAGCATCTTGGTTTTGAAGTCCCTGTTGAAAGCAGCAAGATTTGGATGGGGAAAAGCCTGCTCACAAAGCAGCTGGGACATGATGGGCTTGGGTTATGTAGGCTGGCAGGGAAAACACCAGAAACAAGATCACTTATGTGAATCTGCTTTGGCACCATGTATGTGTGCATTGTGAGAGTTCCAGGATGATGTATTGTGAGTTTCATGCACTTTGAGAGGCTTTTCTTGGTCATATGAGTATATATGTGTTTGTTTGGAACTTTTCTGTTTTGTATTTGGTCATCTCTAATGACAGTAAGTTTCACAAGTTAATTGAATTCTTAAGAGGTTTCTTTTTCTCAGGATAACCTCTGATCTCATACATTCCCCTGAAGATGCAAAGCTTTGAAATGCCTTTGAGTCTAACGTGGAATTTATTTTATGACAAAACGGAAGATACTTACAGATGAAAAATAAATACCAGGAGTAAGTCATGCATTTTTCATTTTGAGTCTGAGGGTGGAAAGCAGAGTAGTCTCAATATTTAAGATAAGCCCTCTGATACCCAGAAGAGCTCAGTGTGGGTGGGTGTGTGCTGGGTGATGGCTGAAACCTCATGATGCCACAGGGATCTGGGCTGGTTGACAGGTTAGCTTTGAGGTGGTCCTGCAAGGCTGGAGCTCCTCTGCCCTGAGGATGTGCCTCCTTTGACATGGGGAGCTGTGGGGATGGGCTGGGTGACCCTGTGTCCCTGTTAGCTGTTTGCAGAGATGGGGATGAGAAGAGCCCCATCTGTATGGTGTATGTTGTGCTGGACCCTCAAAGTACCTTATTTACCTACATAATAAATAGCATAAGGTGAAATTCTCATTGTAAATGCTATCTTGACTGCCCACTGTTGGCACCAAAAATTAAGTGGAATTTTTTTTTGGAGGGGTTAGGATCTAAGTGATCCAATCCTGAAAACCAAGATGGGAAGGGGTGAGGTGGGTGGAAAAGGAAACCACTGATCCCTGGGTAACTCCACTGTAAGGCAGAAAGAGTATCATGTCTTTTCAGTTTGCATCTTTTTAACATCCTCAATGAAACAATTTCATAGTTTCATTGTTTGAAACCTACTTATACATGGGAAACCTCAAATATGTTTCTTAAATCTTGCTGCAACTGAATTTCTCAGCATAGCACTCAAGATTATTTACTGTCCACTGGGAGTATTGATCAACTGCATCATGTAATCCTCCAAAAAACACGTATTGCTGTAAGAAAATGACACAGTACACTAACATATACAAGTGTATTATGCAGCACATCACTGAACTGTGCTAATTGCTTGCTGTATTATCTCAGATCATCAGCTTTGAATTTGTTGTCTTGATTCTAGGCCACTGCATGGGCAGCCTTTATGTGGGTGTCTATCTGTTGGCAAGTGGAACTGATATCATCAGCTCAGAGTTGATGTTAAATAAAGGATACAGCAGGAGTAACAATTTTTACAGAGATTTAGAAGATCCATGTGGTTTTCCATGCAGTGAATTTGCATTTTGTCTTCATCTGTTTCCAGACACGGTTGTTTTTTCACTGCTCTCTTCCTTTGCTTTTATTGACTTTGCTTCCTTTGACTGATAACATTCAGTCTATTAGAACAGCCCACAGGTTACCAGACTTTCATTATCACACTTTTCCTTACTTCCCCCTCTTGTAAGAAGCTTACCATTTTACAGATTGTTCTTCATCAGTGATAATGTGTCTCTCTGAAATGGAAGCACTCTTCCCTTTACTTTTTCCCAGAAAGTGGCCAAAACACCTGCAGATGCTGATGGGTTTTAAAAAAAGGAAAATCAAATGTTGTCTCAGCCAGAAGGCTGTTCAATTAACTTCTCCTGCTGGGAATTATTAGACCTGAGGCTGTGCTGTTGGGAGGGATCACTTCTTAGCATCACTGCTAAATGAATTAGGACTTTGTTGGTAATGGAAGAACTTATTAGAACATGAGAAGCAATAGCAAAGCACTGAAAGTTTAAATAAATATCAGGTAGAGTTCACTTTTGGAGGACCATGATGTTTTGCCATGAAAAATAGATTTACATGCAAATGTCTAAAATGTATTTAACAATTCTACATGGAGATTTGCTATAGGAATGCCAACGTAAACATAGTACAAAGAGCAGAAATTTTTGATGTTTGCTGATTTAATTTTTTTGAAGACTTCTTCCTTAACACAAAATTTCTGAATCCTTCCTTTATACTGCTCAGCCTGTCCCTGGATAATGGGCAGTCAGCTCCCAGTAGACCAGGATGACTGCCATGGCCCTTACATCCCATTTCAAGGGCTCTTTGGACCGCTGGTCAAAACTGGAGCCTGCCACACCCACACACTCATTGGCACCTTGGTGTTCACGTGAGCACTCAGTCCAGTGGCCAAACTCTGACAGCTGAAATCCAAAATGCTTGGAGAACATTAAAAACAAACTCAGTGGGTTGCATTTCAAAAGGTAAATTTTCCATCTATATAACGTTTTTAGAAGCATTCCTGTGGGCTGAGCCCAAGACTCTCGTCTTGGGAGGCCACTAAACACATCATCAAACTGTTACTTAGCTTTTTATTTGAACCTTTGACAAAATCATGAACTAACTATATTTATCTGAGCCTAATTGTGTTTTCAAACACAATTATATTTGCTTACTCACTTTTTTGACCAACAATTTATCCCCACACTCCTCTGCCAGGTGAGGGTGCATGTGTTTTCACCAGTTTTAGCTGAGGGATGTGTCTGGTGTTGTTTGAACTCAATGTATGACTGAATGTTGGCCTCACTTAATGAACACTTGTCACAGTCCTGATCAACTTCTCAGAATAAATAACTGGGGTTGCCCTGTGGTTTCTCTTCCTTTGACTCTTTTGCTTCAGAAGTCGGGGACTGATTTTTGGCAGAGCTGATCACAGGTAGGGGGAAGCTGTGTACTTTTTGAAATCTCCCTTTGGTGCAGCGTTGTGAAGGAAGATGCAGGGTTTGGAGTGATGCTTGTATGGAGAACAGTGTGTCCTCCTCACCAGTACACCTGCACGTGGAGCTGGGCACAGCTTTCCCATCATGCTCTGACAAAACTTAGAAGCATCAGAATTTGAGCAGCTCTCAAAATGCTCCAGAGGAATGTGTTGTAATCTGTTGTGCATTGCCTGTAAGTTCTTTCAGTTTAGAATCCCAGAACCATTTTGGTTGGAAAAGACAACCTTTAAGACCATCAAGTCCAACTTTTCTGCTTTAATAGGTTACTTGCTTTTATGCAGTTGGTACACAACTCTAATTTCTGTCTTTCCTTCAGACCTGCTCCAGTGTCAATATTTCACTGCTTTCAAACTCTTTCTGGCTTTGGTTTCTTTTGCTTGTGATTTGATTTTACTCAAGCCATTTTCTGGCACTCTGAAAACTCAGTTCAGCAGCAGCATCACTTGTGTCACTTTAGAGCAAAGAACCAAGTTTCCATGGGTGTGGTGGGAGCTGGTTTTGAGAAGCAGAGGTGTGCCTGTGGCTGGGGGAACTTGAGTTTCTAGGGAAAGCAAAGCCTGGGCTTAGCAAGTACAAAATGGCACGTTGCAGAATCCCTACCAGTGTTGGGTGCAATGTGACATCTCAGTATCCATCACCTGGGACAAAACTAACAGCGAGTCCCTGGGGAAACCCATCCCTCAGCCATGTAATTGTGCACAGTCTTTGGAGGAATTGCATGTCAGTGTAAGAAACAAGCAGCCCAATTGTTGCCTTGTGGTGTCAAATGATGAGCTGAATAATTACTAGGTGAAGGTGGCTTTTTGCCTGGGGGCTCTGGGGGCCATTGTGCTGCCCAGAGGTGGTTTGTGCAGCTCTGATTGGTGGAAAAGAGGTGGGGTTTTTTTTTGTGGGGTCATTGTATTTATGTGTGTTGATACATATGTATATAAATATTCTAATGGAGAAAAATAGCACACTTTAAAATGATTACTCTGATCTAAAGCTCTTGTGTGCTCATCATCCAGAAATCTGGAGCATTACTTCTGCTCCGAAATCTGGTTTAGAAATGGAATGGGGTGATGCACTTTGCCTTCCTCATTTCAATCCAGGCTTGTTAAAGAGATCCTGATGAAGGCTCAGCTGCTCTGACTTGCTGTTGTGGGAGAGGTTTGGGCAAATTGCTTTAGGGACTGCTCCCAGGTAATTAAAAGATGCTTTGCCTCTCACCCCTGCAGGCTGATTGGAATTTGTACTGAGAGTTACAGGGGGCAGTTAATGGGATTTTCTTGCAGGAGTTTACTCTTTAGGGGGTGAGCAATGTTAGAATTCATTAAGAAGTTAGTAGAATCAGTGAACCTATGCTGTTGGAGTGGCTATGTGTGGTCAGGTCACAGGGACCTCAGTCCTCAACTACTTGGGTGATCAGCTGGGAACCAGCAATAGGCCCAGCTATTAAAAATAAAATAAATGTGTGCCAGTGCTTGGCACAGGGGCTTTTAGCTAATGAGCATCCCGGGGAGTGGCCACAGCTCTTGGCAGTGCTGCCAGAAAGGAGAGGGAGGATGGCAGCATCTGAGCAGCAGTGGTAATGGAAAGTGCAATTAAGGCATGTATGTCAGCTCCCTCTCTAATTGAATCTGCGGGCTGCAAGTAGAGATCTGTGCATGCCAGTCGAACGGGTGTGCCTGGGGCTGGACATGTACCTGCTGAGCCCAAGGTGCCAAAAAAGAGACCTTCAGCTTGAGCTCTCCTCACTTGCAATGCTTTAAGCCCATCTGTAGGAATCTCTGGTGTCTGAGGATTTTTCTGGTTTGATTTGGGAAGGTGATACTCCTTTCCTTAAAGCTGGATGAGTGCTAACTGCTGGGTGAGATTGTGTTTGTGGAAGTGTAGCCCTGTCCTGAGGGAGCTGGTCCTGACCCATGGGGCAGGGATGTGTGATGAGGGCTGGTGGGGGCCCAGCATCTGCAGGCTGCACCCATCAATGCTCACCCAGTGCTGATGCTTTGATGGTTGGGTTTATTCACAACAAACTCCTCTTCCACTGGTGAAATATGTAGTAGTCCTTATAAATCAGCAGTAGACTGAGTTGGTGTGTTGTCTTTTAATTGCTGGAAAATCCCTGGGATCAGAAGATGGCATTATAAGGTTTATAGCTGGGCTTCAGTTTGGGTTCAGATGCCTTACTTGGCCAAAACCTGCTCTGAAATTCAGAAGTTTGCCTGTATATGGCACTCGGGATGCAGTTTATCATCAGCGTGTGCCGTGGGTAATTGTACTTACTCAGCTCTTAGCTGCGTGCAGCCTGATAAAACAAACACAGCCAGATGCATGGCAGACTAAACCTAATAGATAAATCTTTACTTTCAGAATTAACTAGGCAGTAAAGCGTGTTGTTTTTCACAGAGCGCCTATAAGTTGTAGCTGAATAAGGTATTTGTTCTCTCTGAATGGAGCAAGGGCTATAAATAATGTATGGCACAGTCTGGGGTTACTCTGTCTCGTAGTGATAGTAGAGCTACAGGGATCTAAGGGAGGAGATGCTCCCTGTAGCTGAGTAAAACGTGTTGGTGTGATGTCTGTGGTTATGGATGTGGCAGTGGCTGTTCCTGTAGGATGTGGGCAGAGCTGTGTGTGATGTGCAGCTGGGTGTCTGCAGGACATAACAATGATAGCAACACAATTCCCTCCCAAAATGTATAGACCTGCTATGGCTTTAGGCATAATTAAGGATATATTAAACCTGGTGCTATGGATTAACCAAACTGGCATAAAGGTCTGGTTGAGGCCTGAGATGAAGCTTTTAGTGAGTAAAAATGGGCTGAAAAACTTGCTTTTATTTATGAAAACCAGGCCAGACCTCTAAAAGGAGCATCAATCTCTGCCAAGCTGCTCAAAAGGCATGTGGGGCTCTACCTAGCTCTAATCTGAGCAAAGCACATTTGGAAAACGTTCAGCTATCTAACGAAGCATGAGAGAAACCCTTAATGGTGGGTTTGTGTGAGCACCAAGAAAAGACAAATCCAGCATTACTTAGCCTTGATGCCTTCAGGGTGCTGCTGAAGGTAGGATTTGGGTACAAATCAGTTTGTAGTGTGGGCACCTTGGTAACTCAGGGCTGAGGCTGTGCTGCTGGTGGGGCCAAGGAGGTGTTTGCTGCAGTGTGGCTGCAGGTCTGACCATCACTGCCATGGGCTGGGGGTGACTTCAGTCAAACTCCCACCAGAAACACAGTGGTGGCTTCAATTTACTATATTTTTCAAATTAAAAACTATACACTTTATTGCTCTGTGATCCGTGTTTCACTTTTTTCTTTTAAAAGAACAAATTCTAACAGGTTGCTGATTTAACAGAAGCAAACAGACCAGGAGCAATAGGCAGAGGGTTTGGCAAGATGTGCAGCTGCATGGGAGCTTTGTTTGCCTCTTTTTATAATGATGAAAACACGAGCTGAGAAATTTATTCTTCTACACTAGAAATTTGTTGGGAAACATGGGATTGGCTCCACTGTGGGGGGAATAAAGACATTTAATTGGGTTGTTGCCTTGGTGGATGAGATGGATCAGCAAAGGTGAGTCCTCAGTGAATTTTTATATGCAATGGTAGAGTGGCTTTTTTTGTTATTTATGTAAATACAGTGAGCCCATCAATCCTCTGTAAACCTGGGGGGAACTATAGACAACAGGGCTTCCACCTTTAGCACAAAGGTTTCCTTGGCTAGGGATAACAAATGCCAATAAAATAAAATTGTCTTCAGGCTTTTTCCTTTTGCAAATGACCCTCTCAGTCTCCATAAACCCTGATGGATTCTGTTGCCATGGCTCTGCTGAAGCTTGGGGTGAAGTTGCTGCTGGCTGTGGTGAGGGCAGGTTTTTGTGGTGTATAATCAGGTACCTGAGCTCTCTGTTTTGATCCAAAATGCAAAGTTTCCTCGTTATATGTTTCAGGAGATAAATGGCTGCTTTGAACAACTCTAATGACATGATGGAAATTGCTCATTTTGAGGCAATGTTCTGCTCTTGCAGGTTTATTTTTGTACTGAGAAATAAAAGCAGAAATGGTCCTATCAAAGGCTAGAGGATACAATTCTCCAAACTACAGAATTCTCATTTTTCCCTGTGTTTGATAAATACTTGTTAGGAAGCATTTCAGACTCTCCAGCAGTTGTTTCTAGAAAGTTTTTATTTTGGTCTACTAAGATGATGTTCACAACATTAAGCCATTTTATTAGTTTTATTTTTTTAACTTCCACACCCTTTCAGGCTGGAGAGTAAACAGTTCTGCTGGTGTAATTAGAATAGAGCAAAGAAGTATCATGGGCAGGAAGGACGAGGGTGATCCCACAGGCTGGGCAGGTAGGGGCTCCTGGACCTTCCTTTTGGCAGGACCAGGACTCCTTAACTCCTGTACCTACTTTTCTCTGTTGCCCTTGGGCTGGTTTAGTTGACATGGTCTACTTTGCCCTTATTTCTTTATGCCCTTATCACAGAATCACAGCACAGCCTTGGTGGGAAAAGACCTCTCAGATCATCAAGTCCAACCATTGACCCAGCAGTGCCCAGTGCCCACTGCCCCATGTCCCTCAGCACCACATCTCCACGGCTCTGACATCCCTCCAGGGATGGGGACTGCCCCCTGCCCTGGGCAGCCTGGGCCAGTGCTGGGGAACCCTTTGGGGGAAGGAATTGTTCCCAATGTCCAATCTAACCCTCCCCTGGCACAGCTTGAGGCCGTTACCCCTTGTCCTTCCCCTTACTGGGGACACCAACCTGTTGTCAATATGACCTTTTCCCAAGTGCTGCTTTAATACCTTATACCTTGTTCAAAGTGTCCTTACACCAGTTGCCTTGCCTTTGCAGGTGAGGTTGAGCCCAAACAACTTAAACCTGTTAGGCTAACAGAACTCTTAAAAAAAACCTCTTTAGTTTTGGGACATCTGTGCTCCTGATATAGACATCGAGTTTTGGGATCCCATCACATCGCATTCCCATGACAGCTTATCCA
Source organism: Podargus strigoides (assembly GCA_028020825.1). NCBI lineage: Eukaryota > Metazoa > Chordata > Aves > Caprimulgiformes > Podargidae > Podargus > Podargus strigoides. The sequence goes on along the minus strand of CM051625.1, from coordinate 1,450,036 downwards.
CTGACTGTGTTCCTTTGTTTTTGTCTGTAGCTGATCATAGTTAAAGGTCTGGGTACAGAGTTACTTTCAGAGGTAATGAAATACAGCTTTCACTGCAATGAACTTCTACAGTGTCAGAATTTGGCATTTTATTTGTTTTTATTCTGATGTGGCTCTCTTGAAAGATGTGACATTTTGTACAGGTACCAAAATGGAAAATTTCCCCTGCAAATGAGTCTTAGGGAGCTGATTAGAAATGAGCATTTTGAGTGATCTCCCACTGCTGCCGCTCATCTCTCTGATGAGACTGGAGATACAGTGAGCTCACTTTGTACCAGCCTCGCCCAGGCAATGACTTCCCAATTTTGTGAATTCTTTAATAATGTCTTCAACTTAATTGACAATCTGAGACACACATGAAATTGATTTGCTTCTTACCAGATGAGATGTCCTGTCTGTAAACTGAATCCCCCATCGCTTTCCCTAGCAGTGCTTTTCAGACCCGATAGAAATGAAGGATAAGCAATCCTTATGCAGAAATGGAAACCTTCCAAGATGGTGACTTTTACACACATCTGCTCTCTTATTTTCTTGAGCCAGTGCAGAGATTGTCACCAGCTTCAGAGGAGTTGTCTAGTGGTCTTAATCAAGCCACTGGGAGCTAACTCAATTCACACTGAAAACTTCCAGATCAATAAAGAGGAGGAAAAAATCAAGCTGCCTTTTACTTAAGCCTTAAAAGTTCAGCATTTGATATTCATGGTATCTGAATCATGGAATGTTTCAGGGATGTGTGTTTGCATATATATTTTAATTGTATTCCCTTCTGTCACTTAGACTATAAAAAATGTGGGGACAAGCACCCACCCCTCATAGTTCCACGCTTAAAACCCCAGACTATTGTGTCAATAAGTCACCTATACCTACCTCTAATTAACTAACTGGGAGACACTTCTCTATCCAGCTAAAATGCTTTGACTTAAGCCTTACTTTTACTTTTTAAGCTCAGATAAGTTGCTTGAAGATTTTATCCCATTTGTCTTTCATCTCATAGTTGGTCAGCATTTCTTAAGGGTTGTCAGGGGATATGCTAGCAAATGAAACTTTTTTTTTATCTGATCCCACCCAGTCTTTCCTCAGTTCAGGTTAAGAAAACATATGATCAGTGTATTTGAATCCAATGTAAAAGGTTTTTTCCTTCCCTTCACAGAACAAATTACCCAAGGATGTGTTGCTGTATGTTTAGTTGTTTGTTTTGATATTGCCCAAGATCTCAACTAATTTTTAGAGAATAAAATCAAAACTGAGCAATGATGGGAAGGAGCAAGGAAGCATTTTTATGCTATAGCTTGATTAAAAAGAACTCTTCTTCCAAGCAATCGAGAAAAATATCTGCCTGCCTGAGAAGGCATTCTTACAGAGCATGGAATGAGCTGGCTGGTAGCTGACAAGACTGAGAAACAAACAGATACAGGGCAGGATCTCCAGGTTGATGTGTGACTCATGACATTGTTGCAGCTGAAAACACTTCTTGATGGACAACTTATCAAATAAGAGTTTTAAGAGAGCTCTGAATATGTAGACAGTTATAAATTGCACTCTGAAATGAAAATATGGGAAATGATAATTTCTAGGTGCTCTAAATAAAATAGCAGTGTATACTGGTAGGCTTAGATCTTCTATAAAATGTCCATCTGACTGAAATAAGAACTGTAATTTATCCAATTACTGTGTGATTATAACATAACACAGTAGTTAGTTGCATTATGCAGCTCTTGCTGCCCTTGAAACTCAAGAGCAATGCAGGCAGGACAAAAAAATGCGTGAGAAGAGGAAAAATACCGGTACTGAATTCACTGAGGAGCAGTAATACAGTCTCAAGGCACCCCTATGTGTGCTGCTGTGGCAAGTTGGATTTCATGCTGGGAACAGCAAGCACTGCTACCCCGAGTGCCTGCCCCTTTGGTGGCTTTGGGGTCCCTCTGCACACCCGTGGCCACGGGTGTGACCAGCCAGCTCACGCCAGGGGCCCTCCCCACCTTTCCCTCGAATAACTCTGCTGTGGGTGTTTGTGCTCTTTATTTGGGTGCTACTACAAGCATTGCCTAGGCTCGTTTGCTTTAGTGACACCTGCATAACCTTTGTGTGTGCTTCTCCGTTGGCTGTGACCATTTGCATCCTTCAACATAAGGTTAATATTTGTGTTCAGAAACGTGTTCTGTTCATGTCAGCAGTGATATATTCAGTTCATCTCTTGCACACGGGATCTTGCTGCCCAGCAGCTCAGCACAGTGTTTCCTAACTCAAAGCCTATTCCTTTCCTCTCCAACCCACTGATTTTCTCTGACACGTTTTTGCAGGCGTTTTGTGACAGCTGATTTCCCTTGTCTTTCCCCTTCCATGCTAGTGGATTATATTGATTTTTGTGTCATCTGCACGTCATGTTTCTCACTGTTTCTCTCAAGCCATGCTTGCAGGGTGGGAGGTGGGCAAGGGGTACAAACCCAGAGCCATGAGCTTGCCCTAGAGCTGGGTCTGCAGAGCTCTAATGATTAATCTGCAGCAAGGGAGAGGAGGAAGGAGGAAGGATGAAGGATCTCCTTTTTTTTAATCTGAGTTCTTTTTGCCAGGTTCATTGTGAAAGTATGGGCTTGTTATGTTTGTTCATTAAATATGCCTTTCAGTGGAGTTGTTCCACAGGTCTGCTATGAAATAACACAATTTTTACATGTTCCTCCAAGTGCTAACCAAAGGGCAGACCCATATATAAGGATCCCTCTTACCCATGGGTGGAGTGGGTGTCCTAGCAGTCCCTGTCTGTTGAGCACCCAAAGGGGCCCCATCCTGGGGCACACCATGACCCCCACATCCCTTGCAACACAAACCCATGTGAGGGGCATCCCCTGCAGAGCCCAGAATGTGGGTGATGAACACAAACCCATGGGGTCCTGGCAGTGGGAAGGTTTTCTCCATGATTAAGTGTGAAATGTGTGACGGCTGCGTGGGTTTGTTGGCTCTGTGCTTCCTCTTAGGGCTACGCTGTCTGGAGTTGTAATGTACCAACCATTAATGAAATTCCCCCTTGCAAAGGACCCCAAAGTCATTAACCAGCATCATTGATCGTGTACGAGTGTTGATCGATGGCTTCTGCCAGCGAGCGCGGATGCAGCCGGCTCGTGTCCCTGCACAGCAGACACCCGTCCTCCTGACGCCACGGTTTATCTGTGCGAAGCCCTGGGCTCCTCTGCAGCTCCATCACGGGCACAGAGAAGCAGAAAGGCACTTTCAAAGCATACACTATATTTTAGACTCCTGCTTGCTGGGTTTTTTGTGTACCTTCGTTGTTTTAGGTTTTTTCCCTCCTTTAACATTGAATTATAACAAATCGTAGCATCACTTGCACTCAAATTACCATTGGCATTTCTGTGGATGGCAACACATGCAGCTGTGGGTTCAGCAGATGCATTTGCAGAATGTGGGGAGAAAAAAGTAAAATAAAAAAGCACATGAGTATTGCTGTTATGAAGCCCTTGCCTCCTCCCCTTCGGAATAATGAATAAATTGGCCACTTGATGTAGATGTAGAACTTGGATCAGGTTTTGTGTGGCCCTTCTTTTACAGACAAGGTTTACTTGTGTAGCAGTTTGAAACTCTGATTTGGGGTTTTGTTTGTCTTTTCAAAACAACAAGCTTTCCTATGTCCAAGTGTCCTTGTAGGAAAGGACTTCCAGGCATGGACTTTTGTATTATTTTCTTTTCTCCTTAGAGATAAGTGTTAATAGGCTGCAATAGTACAGCTTAAGCAGATCTTTTTAATAATTTCTGGTAATAACAGTTTTCCCTGAGGCCTCTGCTGTATGGAGAAGTGATATCTCAAGCCATAAACAAAATCATCAAACATGACTAAGACCTTCAGGTGAAAACGAGACCAAATCGACCCCGCCACACTCCTGCTCCTTCCTTCTGGTGGTTGCAATTGCAGTGGGGCTGGGTGGGGTGCATGGGGCCATGGTCCCCACGCTGGGATGCTGGCACTCGGGGATGCTCTGCATGGCAGTGTCTGTTGCAGAGCACAATCCACGTGCCAGCCCTGTGCTATGTCGATAAATGGCTTCAGGGATGATGACCCGTTGGTCTGATGCCATCGGGAGAAGTTGTGTTGACAGCTGGTTGGGGATGGCTTCCCTGTCAAATATGTGAGGCTAGGGAAGGAGCAGCTGGGTGGGTGAGGGAGGACCTCTGCAGTGACCTGGGGGGAAGTGGGTCCTGCTGTGAGCAGGGTGCCTGTGCTGCCGAGGGCTGGCTGAGGTCCTGCGGGGCCAGTGGCAGTTGTTAAGGAGCAGTGACTGAGCTGCTGGTGTGTTTTGCTGCACCCAGCAGGGATTTCAAGTGGTCTGTGAAACTAAAAATAGTCAAATGAGTGCAGCCTTGTCTGAGCATGCTGATTTGCATTTTTATCTGCGCCCTGTCCAGCGCTTGTACGTTTGTGTCTGGAGACTATGCTGTGCTCCAGTGGAGAAAGTGGCTGCTTCCAGCCAGGGCTCTTTGACCACAGAGATGAAATGCCCTCGTCCTGCCAGCTTGCAGTTCTTCACATCACACTTGTCTGTGATGCAAAATGACTCGTGTTGTAAAAATGAGTCAGGACTGATCGTCGCTTTCCTTAGCACTACCTTTGCAGTAAGTGGGGAACTTCACACCAGTGGCTCCCAGAAAAAAACCCTGGAAGACTGGTATGCAAACAGCTCTTTGCTGTAGGAGTTAAAAGTTCTCAGTAATTAAAGGAGTTGTTTCCTGGTTCCCTGTTGTGCACACTGGTCTACACCAAATTACTGGGCTCCAGGTTTGTCCTAGTGCCTGCCCTGCTGATAGTGGCAGTTCCTGGAGCATCTGTCTTCCCAATGCATTCCTTGTACACGTGCTCCTGTGTGTGTCCTTGTGCTTGGAGAATGAGCTGCACATATCCCTGAATCACTGCCTTTCCCCCTCCCATTTAGACTTTCCAGAAAGCCTGTACCAGCCCCTAAGCTGTGAAATAGGCAGTACCTTGTGACACCAGAAGTGAATCATAGAAGCACAGAGTGGTTTGGGTAGGAAGGGACGTCAAAGCTCTTGACTTCCATTAAAATGACGGAGGGCAATGTTGTAACTGTTTGAAATACTTCTGATACTACAAAAATAGATTGTAAAAAGTGCCATTATTAAAGTGACTGAAACACCTTTTTCCTACGTAATCTTGGCAATGAAGATATGTCCCTACCAGATAAAAATAATTTCATTTTTTTAATAACCCTCGTCATCTTTGTTCTGTAAGTCATATTTTCACAGGGACTCCCATTTTGCCAGTGCAACCCTTCCATTCACTGAGCTGCAGCACAGGGATAAGCTGGCTGGCAACTCCTCAGACTGATCTCTACCTTGCAAACGAGCAATCGTTACAGCAATTCCAGGTTTCAAAGAGCTTAATTATGTGCACTGAATGACTTAAGCTCTGAACAATTACATTTTCATTTTTAATTAGCTATTGACTCATTTTCACAGTTTATCTACTCCTTTCTTTCCCCCTCCATCCTGTATCCTCTACTAAAACTTAAGTCAGCTCCAGCATCAGTGTCTTCTCTGGTCCCCACGGCAGTGTCAGCCCTGCCAGCACAGACCTGCCTGGGGCAGCAGGAGGCTGGAGCAGCCACAAAAAACTGAACTGTATTTATAAAACAGTCTCTGCTGTTTAATCTCTGCTCTCCATGCCACTCTTCCCAGCAGCAACACCTCCCAGGCACGGAGCTGTGTCCCCTCTCTGCCACCTTTCCCCTCCAGCGAGGGGCAGCAAGTGCTCCTTTCCATAGAGATGCTGAGACTGATGTGAAGCTGGAAATGTGTCACTGCTTTTGCCATCTTGTTGTGTACCTGGGCAGCCACTGTGATGCTAACACCTGAATAACTGGTGGTGTGTGAGCTTGGATAAGGTTTCACCATGCTTTCTTGCACTGGACAATGTTTTCACTTTATGAGCACCATCCTTGATTTTGGAGATAAAAGGATATTTAACAGATAATGTTAAAAGTAAAGCCTGGTGCAAAGTGTCCCGAGTCCCAGTGAGCTACAGGGAGGGACTTCTTTCCTCCCCATGTTTTCTGTGGTTTTTGCTTCCCCTGCAGATGTTGTCACTGTCCTGTTGGATGAGCAGCCAAGTGATGTGCATGGGTATGCTTGGAGAGCACATCAGACTTGTGTGTGGAGAGAGCAAGTCCCATTTGCTAACCTGATGTTGGATACTTACTAGGTGTTAATTAGGGGAATCATTTCAATAAGTACCTTTGAAAACTGATGTGCCCTCTCAGGGCCTCCTTGCAGTCAGTAGGTGTGCTTGGACCACTTAAGAGATGGGTGCTCAAGTGCCAGAGTGATTTTTGAGCAAGGAATGGCTTTAATGCATTGTAAGTTATTTCACATCAGCAGGAAAAAAATGTCTGTGAGCTCTTACATCTTGTCTCATTTGGATTTGGTGCAAAATAGCTGATTTCAGGTGTCTGCCCCAAGGAAGCCCTGTGCACACCTGTGGCTGATGCAGGGTGGGGGTGGGAGGCTGTGGGCGAAGGGCTGGGTGCCTGGTTTGTGGTGCCATGCAGGGCTTTGAGGGGCTGTTTGTTCTTTTAACCCAGCCAGTAATGATCCCTTAACCTAGGGGTGAAACAAATACTAAAAATGTGGTACTGTAAAAATGTCGCTTTAGGAAGAGGAGTCCAGTCTAGAGGAATATATTGATTTTTCTTTCCCTCCCTTCATTTTGGGGAACACAGAGTCCCCTTGCCATTGCCAGGCTGACAGTGGCTCCTACTGCCTGTGGGTAATAGTTCACTTGCTTTGCCAAAGGGATGCTTTAATTCTGTTTTAATACGAGCAGTGGTGCTGTGAAAATGCCGTATGTACACGGGGAAAGTAGCTGTCCCTGTGAAAAGTGATGATCTCTGAACTGCAGAGTGAATTCCTCCTTTCTATGAATAGAGCCCCTCAGACATGAGCACAAGGGAAGACTTTCTCAGAAATGCAAAATATTTGGGTTTGGATGAAGACAGTGACTGTTGGGCAGTGGGGAAGGCTCAAGCAGCCCCTGAGAGGGGTGTGGAAGGGTATTTTGGGGGTGCCATGGGCCCCCCCCCCCCACTTTGTTGGCATGTTGGTGGCAGGGTGGGTGCTGTGGTCTCTGTTGGGTTTTGTCCACCAGCATTTGGGTCCACACAGCAGCTCTGCAGCGTGCCAGAAGATACAGGGCACATCCTCCCCACAGTTAAGGATGAGAAGTACAATGCAAAGCAGAGAGTTTAAAAGCTTAAAATGAAAGGAAGACAGTTAATAGCTGTACACATGGCAGGGCTGACAGACCATGATCTTGTGCAGGAAATACTCTCGACAACGGTGATCCAGGTTTTAAAAGTCTGATTTACTCAGCTAAAAGTTCTGGATAAAAACAGAGGACTCTCCCCAGTCGTGTTCTTTTATGCTGTAATAAAACTGCCTTCTGAGCTCTGCTTTTAGTGTTAGTCTCCAAGCAGCACAACCAAGAGGTTACAGGTAAATGGATTGCTTTTTGTGTTGTCTGCAAACGTGTTGCAGCTCTGCTGCTCTGTGGTTGTTTGCTTTAAACCTTCCTCCTCCTGCCATCACAGTTCTTCCTTTTCTCATGCCCTGTTGCAGGATGCTGCTGCCTGAAGTGGTAGCTGTGCGTGGCTGGATGGCTGGCTTAGAAGATGTATTTGAGCCCTGTTACACCTGTCCTTGTGCAAAAGGACTAGCTTGAGTGCTGCCAAGATGCTGCCAGCCCATTTCACTGAAGAAAGTATGTCTGTGCATGCTGTGTGTGCCTATGTGTATATGCAGCCAATAGAACGGGCTGTTTCTCACTTGCTCTGTTTGTCACCCTGGGGACAGCTGCTATGAGTGGCTTTGTCAGGTCTGAGGAGCTAGAACTGCATTATGGAGTTGGTCAGTTCAAACACTTATTTTTGTTTGATTAATTTATAAAAACTTGTACTCTAGAGCAGAAGATGGCCCTGTGCAGAGTGCCTGGTGAATCCTTGCCTGTGCTTAGCATGGCCATTTGCAGTGACAGCACCTGCAGTAAAAGCTGGGGAAATCTGATGTGGCAGTGGATAGATGAAACGCATCCGAAGATGCAGTGGGGTGTAGTGTTGGTCCAGAAGAAGCAGGCTTTGGTAGGCTTGCATCTCTGCTTGTAACAGGTTGGCAGTTCATGATGTAAAATAGTCTGTATTCATGTTTCCCATTGCTGCCAGCCCTGTGGGACTTCTCAAGGTCTCCACTGCACGAGCTGCCAGCTCTTCAGATGGCTCAATATAGCTGGATGGTGTCTTGGTTTGACATCTCTCAGGACACCTCACTGCCAACTTTAGGTGTGTAGCAAGAGTGCATCAATCTTCTTACGTTAATTAATGACACAAACTGATTTATTTTGGGACATGGTTCCTCTTTGTGTGTAACTCTTTAAACATAAAGCAATCTCCTGAGCGATCCTGGAAGGGAAATCATGGTTGGACTTGCTGGTGGTGGTTGGACTTGATCTTAGAGGTCTTTTCCAGCCAAGGCTGTTCTGTTCTATATGGTGAAGTCCCAACCAAGCAAGGCTGATCTGGTGAATACACCAATAATTATATAGTCAGTAACTTTCCATGTCAAAGTGTAGTACCTCAATGTGTCTTTGTCCCTGTATACTTCTCATTTTGAATTTCTTGTATTTATTTCACCATTTTGTGACCAAAATATCAAACATAGATGCAAAATTTGAGAGTTCTAGTCTGCTTTAAAATGTGGCTTTTGAGGTAACCTGTTGCCTTGGCTCTCAACTTCTATGAACGTTGCCATGTTGTGTTCCTGCAGCCAGCTGTGAGAGCAATGGTTGTGAATGCTGCTAAAAGGAAAATCACTGGAGGAGGAGGAGGATAGTTCTTAGGTGTGGTATATCACCTGATTCAAAATATTTCAATTTTCTTTTAGCAAAAAAAGAGTCAAATTATAATACAGAAAATAAAACATGATTTTCTGGTTTTATTCACCTCTAAAGGTAACAAGGGAGTCAGAACAAAATGCTGGTTTATTACAATGTCTCCTATTTTGCTTTTTTGCTCCCGAGATGTAATTTATATAGTGACAGAGATAAATGTCAATCTCTAAATCACTCTCAGTGGTGCAGTACCAACATGCATTGCAGCTCTGATAATGTGCTTGGGTTTTTGTCTTGCTCAGTTTTGCAGTGCAACACTAAGTTGTATTTACACATATTTCTGAGCAATGTACATGATAAAGCTGCAATATAAATCAAATCCTGTGCATGCAATGAAAGCCTACGACTCTGCTACTGATTTTGTTATTCCCTTTTTTCCTTTGCTAGAAGTGGGGGCTCAGAGCAGAAATGGGGTCCCCTGAGGTGGGAAATGAGCAGTGATGGAGGTGTGCTCCGCCTGGGCGTGGGTGCTGGCACCTCCCTGCTCACAAGAACATCTGGAAAAGAGACTCAAGGCTGGGCTCAGTCAATGAGAAGGTCCATTCAGGAGATGTGGTCAGACTGGCAGGCTGAAGGCTGGCATCATTTCCTGACATAAATCTCTCTGGGCATCTTTCATGAAGCTGTGCACGTTTTATTAGCAGAATGCTTAAGGTCATTAATCTTGAATTAGAGATCTGATTTATGAAATTGGCTTTGAATTTGCTCCTAAATATGAAATTCTGTGAATAAACCTGATGCACATTATTTTCTATGGCAGTGAACATGGCTGAGGATATTTTTGGCACATCAGTCCTGTCCCTTTACATCCCATGGTTTACAGCAGCTTTGTAACTGCGGGACACGGTGGTGTGCAGTGAAGAGGAGCATCTTGTCTGGTGGTTAGAACTGGTCTTTCCCTTCTTATTTTTATGGTTACTCTTGACCTAGATCACTTTAACAACCTGGTTTACAGCGTGGCCCTGTCAGTAAGGGCATAGGTGCTTAAAAGAAAAAAGTTGTGAGCAATGTAACAGGAATGGGATAAATGGCAAAAGCTTTAAGTTTGGGAGACGTGATGTGCATGTCCACACTGAGAGGTGATTCCTCCTCTCTCTGAAAGAAACATACTTCCAATTCTTCCATCCTTAATTGCACAAACTCACTGCACAGGGCATCTATCCCACCCCGCAGAGGTGGTGCTGGTAGAAAATACCTCTGCAGTGCAGGGAAAGGAGGAACACCTTGAGGTGGAGGCATTAGGTGAGCAGCATTTTCACACATGCTTTATTTTTGCATTATGTTTAATTAAAATCTAACATGACATTGAATTCAACTTGAAAATAACTAACCTACATCAGAAACTGTAGCGCAGTGTGTTTGAAGCACAGTGAACCCAGCCCAGTTATGCATTTTGTGTCTTGCAAATTGACTCTCTTAAGATTACTTTTCAGTAGGATAATGTTGTCTCAGCACTTCATTCTCTAATTTGGACACATAGTCCAATTTTAGACCCATTTGAAAGAGGTGTGTATTTCTCAAAGATAACTTTTTTCCATCAAATATCATGAAAACTGGTGAGTGCCAGGGGGAGAGAAGCCTAAATTGCAGGTTTTGCTGACTAACGTGCTACTCTGAGTGCTGGAGTTACTTGTGTTGACCCTCAGTCACTTACTGCCCCAAACCTCTCATACTGTTGTCTGTGTGTTTTGACCATTGTGGTGTGATTTTTCTCCAGGGGAGCTCTGTGTGCACCCTGCCACCCATCCCTGCTCCAGGTACATACACCGTGGCAGTGCTCAATTTAGGAAGAGTTTGGGAGTGATCCAGTTTAGTCTCTTATTCCATGTAGGGCTTTTGCTCAGAGCCTGGTCTAAGCATTCCCTGATGGATATGGATCAGCAAAACTCATGCTTGTGCTGCTATTACTCTTAATTAAGGCTGGGCTAATTGCCCTACTGTTTGCAGAATACTCTGCACAGTCGTGCTGGAGCTGCTCCCTGTCCTTGTGATACCGCCCCTGGCTTTGCTTATCCATCGTGTCCCAAGCCATGCTGATCACTCCTTCCCATCTCCCTTGGACACCAAGTAACACCTACAAAGTGCTTCGCCGCTGGAGGCTGAGGGATTTTTCTATTTCTTTGGTCTGGTCTCCTGCAGAAGGAACGCGTTGTAACCCACGTATGAACTTTTAAGCCTTAACGATTCAATTTGTCTGGCTCTTTCTGCTGATCTGCATGGTGGCATCAAAACCCCCAGAGTCTGCTCAAGGACGTTCCAGGCTGCACATTTCAAAACTGGTTAGGGCTAATTCTGAAAAAAGCCCTGCTGCAGATGGTGCTGCACGCCTGCTGCCCTTCAGGTGTCATTTTCTCTTTAATAGAGATCAATTCAATAAAGCTATATTTTCCAGTTAGCATCTTAGCCATCTTCCTATCTACCTCTCTCTGCCCTCGGAGACTTGAGTGACAATTTTTTGAAGAATTTATTTTTACACCTGGGAACATCGCCAGGTTTGAGCAGTTTCTTTTGTGGGCAGATGTTTCGTGCTGTCCATGTGTCTGTGCAATCTCATGCTGGTTATGGCAGGTCCCTAATTTTACACTGGATTATATATTTAAAGAAAAACAGGAAGAGAAAGAGAGACTTGAAATGCATTTTAAAACACAACCCAATCCTTGCTCCATGTAGACTCAGAGCAACGTATGACTGGTTCCTTTTCTAGTCTCGGTTTACTGCACTTTCTCCTCATAAAACTGGGATGGATCTTATCTCTTGAATCTTATTTGTACAGTGCCTTGGGATGTGAGACAGGGAAAAGTACTTTACAGAGTTTATTGTATTTTATTATTGTATTGTAAGCTACCCAAGGCTACGGAGTTGTATAACCCTCTGTCCAATAAGGCAATGAATAATAGACAGGCGCAGGAACTGCGTACGTTGCTTTCCATCTTGCCTGCATGAAGCCTCATTACTGAGTTATAATGAAGAAGGATGGGGGGAGAGGTGGGATTGACATCCATACCCTGACCCACTTGGGGCTCCACCGCTCCAGGCCCCCTGAAACTGGGTGCAGTCTGGGGGCTCTTATGTCCTGTTGCATCCCTTCAGCTCAGCATTGACCATGGAAATGAAATTAAAGGCTCATCCCAAAAAAGCCTGCAGGCTGCCAGGAGCTGCCAGTGGAGGGGGAAGATGAGATTGTTGCAAATTTCTTCCACAAAAGGAAATGATATTTGGGAGGGTGGAGAGTGTTTGTCTGCAAAGAGAGGTGAGAGGCTCGTTCTGGCCCTTGGTCCTTCTTTTTCCCATTTTTTTCCATGCCACAAACCCACAGAAAGAAAGAAAATGACATTTTTCATATATTGGATGTGCAGCTGGGTGGGATTGTCCTGGCACTGCCATAGTAAGTGTGAGCACAAGGGCTGTGGCAAGGTGTGCAAAGTGAGATGTATCACCCTGGGTGGATGAGCCAGTGGTGGGTCCAAGGATCTCATGGTGGGGTGTAGGTACAGGTCTTGCTGCAACTGCAAAGGCTGCCTGGCTCCACTTTGCACAGGTCTGAGAGCTTTATGACGTTCAAACCCATTGGTAGTTGTTCCTACAGGGCTGAAGGTCACCCTTTGTGTGGTAATCATATTTTTCCAAAAATCTGTTGGCCAAAAATAATGTGCTTTGATGAAGAGCTTTAGAAGTGATGCTTTGTGCTTTGATATTGGGCAAGCACTCGCTTCCATGCGTAGAAATGCATTAAATTTCCTCATGGAAAGTTGGCTTCCATCGACCATAGAATTTTGGTTTAGTCATGGGATTAAATATAAATTAATCAAAAATAGCATGCAAGCTATTCCATTTATTTCAACAAATACTGGATTGATTTAAGGAATAAAAAAAGGGGTTTTGGAGGCTCATCATATTGAAAAATTTTGGCCAGATAAACAGGAGCAATTAGTTCTTAAGGACAGGCAGTATGAACAGTTTAAGTCTGAACTCAAATGTTTATTTTCCAAACAAAATACAGTCAGATCAAATAAATCAGTTCAAATTAATTAATCTGTGCAGGGATAAAAAGTTTTTACTGTGGTCTGCTTCCCCTTGCTCTTAAACTGGAATTAAATTATTCACTAAGTCCAACAGTACCATGTATACTTTTGTACTTAATTAATTTAAATAACATTTTTACCTCGAATCTCTCAGCATTTCTATTATTCTCATTTTGCAGAGGTGGTTGGTGTTATCCCTCGTGCTGTTGTACAAGTGGGAACTGAGGCAGGGACCCCACAGGTAATAAAATGAGATTTCTGGCTGCCTTCAGCAGTTATCGGAGCTGCAGCGTGCAGTGAGCACAGGGACCTGCTCGTGGCTTAGCCATGGTTCAGTGTTGGATGTCCAATTCACTCCCTTTCAGCTAATTGTTACGGCTGTTTAAATGAAGCCTTCAAAATAAAGGCAGCTGGCTTGAGTAGGATGTGAGTTGCAGGGTCACCTGACTGGGTCTCAAAACCTTCATGAAGTTTGATAAGAATTTGGCCTTATCATAAGACTAAATTATGCCTTAACTGCAGCACAGAGCTGATCTTAAAATAGCACAGTTTGTTTTCTCCCATTTTACAAGCTGCTGAACTGCTGCTTAGTGGCCCAAACAGTTTCCTTTAAAGAAATATTCATTTAACTTGATCTTATTTTAAGTATGAATATTTTCCTGAAGGAAAAACTCAGGTAGAATGAGAAGATATTGGTATAAAGAAAAAGGCTTTGAGTGTGCAGAAAGCAATTCTGTTTGGAAATGATGGGAAATGGAGATGGGAGCTGTGTCAATATTTAGGAGTATAATTAACCACTGCCATGTGTTGGATTATGTGAACCTTTGAGTCTCCAAACAAGGACTGGATAACCCTCTGCAAGGTACTTGAGCCCTAAGATAGATCATGGTCCTGCTGGGGTGTGGGTCACTGCGGAGTCAGTTCACAAGAAGCCTCATAACATTATTGTAGGGATTCACCCAGACCTTAAAATAAATTAAATTGTTTTAAAAAACCCCAGGCTTATCTGATTTTGTTGAAAAGGTTGGTGATCACTTTGATCTGTCCCAGGGACCTCTAGATCCACTCTTAGCAGGTGCTCAAGCATTGTGTGTGTCTAACCAAGAGCTGCAATCAAAAACACGTGCTTGTTTTTCCAGTTTGTCTCCCCAGTCTCTGGCTGTTGCTTCCCTCTCAGCTCCCTGTCCTGAGCCTGGTCCTGCTCAGGCTCATTGCCTTCCCCTTCCCATTGGCCTCTCCCCAGCTCTGGGTCCATACTCCCAATTTGGTTTAGCAGAGGCACCTGTTTGCCAACTGCTGCTGTATAAACCAGATTTGTGCAGTCTTACCCTCAGGCTTTGGGTGTAAATGCTTTAGTTGACCTTGTTCTGGCCCCTTCCAGATCCCAGCAGGATTTTGCAGTATGTAGGAATGCAATTGGGCATCACAGGCTTGAGTGCTGCAGCACCACAGACCTGTCCTCTTCCAGCACCCCATCTCACCCAGGTGCTGGTGTGGTGCTGCTTTGGACCTTCAGGCAATTTATTTTAAGTAGTGTTGCATGTATTTTTTAAGAAAAAATTTAATTGTATATGAGGAATGTTCATCCTTGCTTTAGAGCTTGGACAAATCTCCCCAGCCCATGCAATCTGGGCAGCAGCAACATCCAGCTCTGAAGCCCAATATCCGTTGCCCATGATGGGTTATAGCTCATCTGAAGTTTACCTCCAGTTTTTATCCTTGCAAACTTTTCTTGGGAGAAGCAAAGCAAGCCAGGGCCCCACAGTAACACAATATTTTCCATCACCAGAAATTAGCCTGTACAGTGTATTAAGCCTCCCCCATGAAGGACAGGGATGGAGATGCTCAGTGCGTGCCTGGTCTGTTCACTGTTGTGTTGCGCTCCATTTGCTGTTGTGTTCCAAATCCCATGAGTGAGTGGTAAACCTGTCATATCTGCAGGGTTTCAAGTTAATTTTGCAGCTGTAATGAGGCTAATGTGATGTTCCTATGCTCAACAGAAGACCATTATCTGGATATTTTTTGTGTCGCCTTCTGATGGAAAATACATTTCAATATTCAGCAGCTGCTGAATAGGTCTCACTTTCTCCCCAGGATAACACCTATATTTTTGCTGGTAGAATAA
Organism: Podargus strigoides; assembly: GCA_028020825.1. Taxonomy (NCBI): domain Eukaryota; kingdom Metazoa; phylum Chordata; class Aves; order Caprimulgiformes; family Podargidae; genus Podargus; species Podargus strigoides. Next base: position 1,434,891 of record CM051625.1, on the reverse strand, counting down.
GCCCCTGTTTGGGTGTATTTAGATGATTTACATAAATATCTTTTCATTTCCCATGATGTTTTCTTCATGCTATCCTTGAATTGAGGAAGAAGTCAATGTGACTATTCATCATTTTGAGGTTTCTGCTCTCTGGATATCTTTTAAGACCCATTTATGTGATAAGTGCTCATGCTTCTCATTTTGTGGCTGGAAGGAAGCTCAGATTTTTTCAAAGCTAGCAAGGAATCAGTCTTCTCTGCAGGCAAACACTAGGCCAAATGCATTTTGAACATCACCCCCAAAATTGGGGAAGCAGTTTGTCCACATACCTTGATTTAAACCAAATTAAAATTTATTTTAATGAAGTTTTAAAATCTGCAAGGCAAGGGGGTAGAAATGATGAAGAAAATCACATCTGTTCTGCTTATTTTTGTCAAATTAGGTTCATTAAAGCTGCATCAGAACACATAGAGCTGTGAGATTCTTTTAATGCATTTTAGGCAGATGTTGTGTATTTAAGATTATGAACAGAAATTTTGGAAGTTAGATTAAACCTTGTTAGCAAACAATCTGTCTTGTGTGCATGAGTTGTGTGTCTCTTGGAGAAGGTTGGTTGCTCTTGGTTTGCCTCTGCTGATGGTAAAACCTGTTGCATCAGTGGAGATGTTCCTCCAACCCAGGACCCAGCACCTTGCTCAGCGTGGCCAAGCTTTGAGTTTTGGAAACCTTCATCTGCACCATCCGTGCCTGTTGCAGTGCTGGTGTGTATATGAAAATTAATAAGAATTTCAGCTTGTATCAGGACTCCTGTCGTAGCCTGCTGCTGTTCTTGCACGATGTGGAGCTCTGACATTTAGCTAAAAGCAGAGAGAGTTGTCAAAGGCAGATATTGCATTAAGAGGAAACAACAGACTTTAATATTAAAGTGCAGCTTGTAAGCTTGCTGTTTTTTTCCTTATTGTCTGTCAGGAACAAAGGCCTCGGGCAATGGGAGGCTGCTGGTGGCATTATGCATCCCTTTTAAAACAAACCTCTGGCAGTGACAATGAAATCTTTCTTGGGAATTGACTGCTTTTTCCCTGGCACACAAAAACTACTGAATTTGGAGTTGGCTTTCTTTTATTAAGCTGCGGTCTTTTCAATATGCTGTGTTTGCTATTGAGGATATTTGCTGCTTTTTGTTGAAGAACTGGACTTTCAAAATTTAAACCTGTCAAAAGAGGAATTCATCATGGAAAAAGCAGTCCATGAATATCAGATGGCTGAACCCTGCTGGTAACACAAGGGGTGAATAATTGAGAAGATCAAAAACTAATGCCAGGTGTGGATGACTCTGGTAGGCTTTTCACTGCAGAGCTGATGGACTTTTTTAATGACATCTGTACATCTGATATGTTACTAAAGGAAGTACCCTTAGCAGTAACAGAGCCAGGGGAATTTTTTTAAAACTTGGGTATCCTTGGGTCTTTTTCAACCAAAATGATTTGATGATTCTATGATGTATCTAAGTTTTAACGTGGTCATCTTCAGGCTTGCCCATCAGGGTGCTGGAGCAGCTGTGAAACTCTTACTGAACTTCAGTATTTTATTCAAATAATAATTAACGAAGGAGAAAGTCCAGGGGTAGGAGCACCAGACATGAGAAATACAAAGTAGTGGCAGTCTGCCTCCAAAATAGTGTTGGACCCAGGCAGAGTGTATCTGGACCTGAACTTCTTGCAATCAAAAGATGATGAACTTGGTTTTCCTCTTGCCAATACCTATCACTGTCATGTCTGGGGGGTTGAAACAGGAGTGGGAAGGGAATGTGGTGCAGAGCAAAGTCTGTGCAGTGACTGGGTAAAAGAGGTTGAGTGGAGGAACCTGAAATGAGACTTCGCATGAGAATGATAAAGGTGATTTAAAGTCATCTGACTACTTAAAAATAGATAAATAAAGGGCTTATCAATAATATTTAGGGCAATTTGTTTGCCACATCCAAATTCTGGGGGGCTGCTCAATATTCAAGCCCTGATGGAGCTCAGAAGCTGTGGGTCTATGGAGGCATCTTTGCAGCCCCAGTGGTGCAGGCAGGTTTGGTGCACAGGCTGGGGGGGGGGTGTTGGTGTTTGCTAGCTTGGTTTTCTAAAATAGACATCATCAACTGTGAAAAACATCCAAGTGAAGCAAGGATGTTCCACGGTGACAGGGCATCACCAAAGAGTGCCCTGGAAAAAATAATTGCCCTGAGGCGATATTGAAACCTAATGGATTTTTCTGTGCAACTCCAAGGCAGGCAAGAGAGAAAAATCAGCGTATTTCACTGGGCACAGAGTCGTGCTGTATTCCTCCCACGAGGATCTGTTGCAGCTACTGCAGCATGGCTATATAAAATGCCTCTGTGATAAAGCAAGTTTTTCATTTATTTTATGTTAAAGTTTGTAAGTAAAAGACCAGAGAGAATCTGGGGGATGTGAGCAGTGGAGGGAAGGCCACTGTATCCTGCTGTTACGTCAGTCAGGGTCTCTCCCTCTCGGAAATCAATTGTCCTGGGAAGCAGCGTTACGTGCTGACACATGGAAGTGCTTTGTCACAAGCAATTACACCACGCTACAGTAAATGGCCATACAATCTATGCCCTGATGGGACACTTGATCCGGGCAGCATCCTTGCTCAAATCAACCTCCTTAATTACACAGGAGCAGAAACGGGACTGGCAAGGCTTTCCCAAGACTTCTCCAAAGAAACAGTGGTTTAAAAAGGAAATAGAGCTTCTATTGCAGTGCAGGAGGAGCATGAACAGAGGCAGGCTCTGGTCAAATCCATATAACCACGTGTCTTTGCTTCATTTAGAGTGTAAGACTTGTACCCAGACATAGTTTAAAAATGTCATAAATACAATTTGGTTTTTAAATGAGATGTTGCTGGCTGCTATTTTGAATAGGAGGAAGAGCATGAAAACCAAAGCTGGGGTTGAGGGGACATATGTAATAGGTTTTGTCTTTTCATAATATGCTTTGGAAAACTTATTTGATAGGGTAAGTATGGATGGATGGGATATAGCAGGAATGCTGGTGAGTATTGGGGATGCAGTTGAGGAGTGCTGTTGCTTGGGAGCTAGCTCCCTCCTGCCCCATCCCTGTGTAGGGTCCTCCTGCCTGCAGTGCCAACTGCTCTTCTCCACATTGTGCCTTTCTCCTGATCTCAGCTCTATTTATTGACTCCCTGGGCTGTGTTTCATGAATTGAATAATACCATTAAATTGGCATTACAGTTCCGTGTAATAACATTTAATGATGCTCTCCAAAAACAAAGAACTCTGTATTAAGGGCTTATTAATAGAACTGCTTGGAAGTCCTTTAGCTGAATCCACTGATCTATCTGTGTACATAAATGTGAAGTTTTTGGTACCTGTTTTGTCCTTTGGCTGGCGTGCCTCCTGCAGAGTTTATAAGCTGTAATGACTATGCAAAAGGTTACAGTTTTTAAGCAAGCCATTTGTGTTCCTTTTATTACAGCTGGACATTTTCAGTTGCAAAAAAGGAAGCTAATAGTTGCCTTTGCACAACAGAGTCTTGCTGCTCTCACGGGAAAGCATTTTATGGCACTTCAACTTCTTGATCACAGGCAATGTTTATCCCATTTTTCCCAACCATAACTCTTCTCTGTATCCCACCATCTCCAAAACCAGTTGCATTTTGAGCACTTCCATGGCTGGAGCAGCTGCTGGCCAGTGGTGTGCAGCCAGTGGTGGAGGCAGGAGGGGGGCTGTGCCCACTGCAGCCTGTTGCTGCTGTTCCCAGCTAATTGAGAGGGTTATCCTCCAGCATATGGGCTGGGAACCCACTGACTCTTCCTGGTGACACCGACTCTTTGCTCTGAGTAGCCAGGCATCGTGACAGCATCTGTTCTCCATGCTTGTTTGCAGATGCTTCGGCTGAGAGAAGTGCAGAATGATGGGGGTTTCACCATTTTCCCCTCTGCTATTTCTAAATTACTTTTCCCAGATGAACCACTTCATCTGTTAAGTGCTCCACTTCCAGCTAGTTTTGTCATCGCTTCTTGTAAACCGTCCTTTCCCTCCTGCCCTTTCCTTTATTTCTTTTTCATGCCAATAACTTTTTTGGGCATAATCCATAAACTGCAGTTCCTTTGTTCATTATTGCCCATGCTGACCATCCTGACAAAGGCTTTAGAAAGCCTCTGGAAAGGCTTGCTCACTTTTGCAGCCTTACTTGGGGTTTTATTTGGTTTGAAGGTCTCATTTTAATTCAGTTTCACCTTAGGAACACCCAATTTTGTAGGGACTTAATTTCTTTTTCCCCTCTGGGAAGCAGAGCAGTGCAATTGCACTTAGGGTCCTCCAGCAGCTCCCATCCAGCATGTGGCAGAAAAGTGGGGTTTGTGGCTGCCTTCCAGCCTGTGAAATGCAAGGGGAGCAGGGTCTATACTTACTGGCACGCCTTCCTCTTTGGTGCTCTCCCTCCCTTGCTGTCCCTTTGCCATAAGGACCAGGCAGCATGTCAGCACGTGCACAAGCTCCCCAAGGCTTGGTCATAGTGAGGGGAACCACCAAATATCTGTCATCCCTGAGCTAAACTTCTCAGCAGCAAAGCAAGCAGCAGCAGAGATGTGGAGGGGACGTGGGGCTCCTGCTGCCCTTGTGCTGCAGCCAGAGAAGTGTGGGAGCCCTTCCTGGCAGCTGGAGATGAGGTGATGGGGTTCAGGTGATGTCTTGGCAGCAGTGTCCTCAGTTTTGGCTCAGAATATGGGCTGCTCCCAGATGCAAAACAAGGAGGAACCAAACTTAGATGTTATTTATGGGCATTCTTGGGAAATAATTAACTTCTGCTGTGTATAGACTTGGGTTTGAGAAACTTGACAGCTCTACCTTGCTCTTATGGAGAGGTCCCTGAGGCAGTAACCATGTTTAATTTAGCAGTTAAATTAGATTGGTTCCAGCAGCTGCATTTGTGATCTTTGGAAATGTGACCTCTGGAGATGATCTCTTCTCCCACGGATCTTGTCTGCACCACTGTAGCTTCTGCAGCAGGAGCACAGCTCCTCAAACGCTTCAAGAAGGCACGTCAAAAACTTACTGACCCTTGTCTCTTCCTTGGGAGGGATGTCAGAATAACATTAACCTTTTATTCCAAGCTCTGCTCGCTTGTCTGTCACTAATTTCAAAGCCATGCACATGTATGACTGCAATCGATGTGGCTGAGGAATAGAGGGAAAAAGATAATGTGGGAAGCGAATGGTGTGCGCTGCTGTCCAAGCCAGCTTTGTGCCACATTGAGCTTTGCTGCTCTGGAGGTGGCACTGGAACTGTGGGATAACGTGGCATGGGCATTCACAAAACATGACACAGTGTTTTTGCAGTGCAGTGTACAAACAGCCCCATCCTGGAGCAGGAAGGGATCTGAACTGCCAGCAGCCTGGGCTCCTGGGCAGCCTTCTGCTGGTGCCCAGCTCCTTTGCCTCTCCCAGGAGGTGCATCATGAGATCTTATGCACAGATTTTTTTTCATCTTCTACAGAATGACTTCATCCTTTTCCCCTGCTTCCCCGATTACAGCACACACCTCCCAGGTATTTTTCCACTGACTCCGTGTAGGAGTTTTGTGGTGGATCCTGCTGGGATAGGCTCAGACAGGAGAAACCACAAGGTAGAGATGATTCTGTGATCCTTCCCAAAGGTATGACCACAGCACTTATGCAAAAATAAAAGTGTTCCTAGGGTACAAAGCACCAGGTAAATGCACTGTCTTGTCATGAGTGACCCAAGCATGCACAGGCATGTTGCCCCAACAAAGGGTTCCTCGAGCTCTCCCCTGTGCCCAAGGGCAGCTCACAGAGGCTTCCCTGGGTGAGGCTGGGGGTGTGTTGCAGCAGCTCCCTGCTCCCTTTTTGTGGTGGTTCATTCTGGAATAGTACAGGAATGTTAAAAAAAAGAATTAAAAAATATATATGCAAATAGCTAGTCTTGGGAAAAGGTAAATATTGCCTGAGCTGTTAGTGGTTGTGTATCAGAAATGTGATATTTTTGAACTAGAGGAAAAATTATTTAAAAAAAAAAAAAAGTTAATAAAAGCAGATTGGCTCCTAACTTAATTAGAGCTGGGAACAGGGGAACCTGAGTGACATCTGTTACTTCTGCCTTCCATAATGCTTTATTTTTTCCATCCACGTCACTCAAGGAGAAGCATATTTCTCATGCATTTGTTTCCAGAGAAAGGATGTTTCAATTGCTTAGCAATTAGTAATCGAAATAGCTGTTATGTGAAATGAAGCAAACGTTGAAATATTTTATGCTGTACTGGTTTATGTTCAGTCCATCTACCAAGCAATTTAATTTCTGACTGCATGTTAGTGTGTGAATTATAAACCCTGAAGTTTGGTTTAATATTAATAGCTGTGTGCTGATTCTTCTGCAGATGTGTAAGATCCCTAGAGCAGGTTGTTTGGACAACATACCCTCATGTTTGTTCAGACACTTTTCCCCAAGGTCTGGAGACAGCCTAATCCACAGGGGTGACTCCTAGGAATACCTGGAAATGTTTTCCCTTTCTGTTGCATGACAAGATGGGTTTAAATCAAAGAGGGAGAGCTTGGCCAGGCCAGAGAGGTGACAAATGCTTGGCCATCTCAGATTTGCAAGCTTATGAGTTGCTCATCTTAAGGTTAAATTTAATTTTTGCCTATTTGTACTGGAAGATCACGGCTTGAAGAGGAGGCTGGTGCCCCCATGTCTTAGAGGGGGCATTTCTGGGGATCCCCACCATGCCAGGACAGCTGGTGCAGGAGGAGGCATCCGAAGGGAATGAGAAGGCAAATCTCCAAGTGGGAGCTGGCTGGGGGAAGGTCAGGTTCCCTCTGCTTGGTTTCTGGAGCTCTGTGCATCCCCAGACAGCAAACGCTGGCCCCTAACCTGCCCTGCAAAGGAAAACAACACGAAATCCTGCGAATGCTGGTTATATAGAAACATGATCGTGTGCAGGAGATGCATGTGAGGGCAGGAAATACTGTTCTGCAGCTAAATCGACTGCTTAGAGTATTCCATTGCATACCCCAGCAATTACCCTGACGCTATCTTTGCACTCCACCTCTTGTTGCTCGCTTACTCCAGATCCCCCCCTTCTCTCACTCTTTCCTGCGGTTTATTTCATTTCCCTGTGGTTTATTTCATTTTCAGCATGAGCTCTTGCAGATGACCCTTATTTACCATAAATCAGCTGCAGGAGACGGCCGGCACCCAGGCTGGGCTGCAGGGACCGCCCGGCATTGATCCGCGTTAGCGCCCGGAGGCACCAAGCCTCCATCTCCTCCCGTCTGGCTGCGGTCTGCAGCCTCGCTGTGCCCATCCTCTCGTCACTTCTGCAGCCTCGCTGTGCCCATCCTCTCGTCACTTCTGCAGCCTCGCTGTGCCCATCCTCTCGTCACTTCTGCAGCCTTGAAACAGCCCAGTTATAATACTGGGTCAGAAAGAAAGGCTGTTTATAACTCCTCAGTACCCTGTCTGGGATGCTGGGTGAGAATGGGTGCTTGGCAGGGTCAGGGCAAGTATTATTTTTGCTGTTTCACCCTCTCTGGTTCCCTGTGACAAGGAGTCCCCAGCCAGGTGTACCTCTGCATCCAGTGCTTGGACCCAGCTGGTGCTGCCCCATCCTGTTCTTCGCTGCGTAATACCAGTGCAGCTTTTGCAGCTGGCAGGGGAAATGTGGAAGTTGCTATTGGAAGTGAAAGAAGTTTTTAATTTTGCTGTATGGTTTTGAATGGATGGGTAAGGATGGGCAGCAGTTACCTCGCTGTGGCCAGGCCATGTGGCTGCTGTGCAGGTGGGGGGCTTGTGTTAAAGGAAGGGCAGTGGAGCTGGGGAAGGGTCTGGAGCACAAGTGTGATGAAGAGTGGCTGAGGGAACTGGGGGGTTCAGTCTGGAGCAGAGGAGGCTGAGGGGAGACCTCATTGCTCTCTGCAGCTCCCTGAAAGGAGGGGGTGGTCAGGGGGGGTTGGTCTCTGCTCCCAGGTGACAGTGACAGGACGAGGGGTGATGGCCTCAAGCTGTGCCAGGGCAGGGTTAGATGGGACATTGGGAACAATTCCTTCCCCCAAAGGGTTCCCCAGCACTGGCCCAGGCTGCCCAGGGCAGGGGGCAGTCCCCATCCCTGGGGGGGTGTCACAGCCATGGAGATGTGGTGCTGAGGGACATGGGGCAGTGGGCACTGGGCAGTGCTGGGGCAGTGGTTGGACTGGGGGAGCTCAGAGGTCTTTTCCAACCAAGGCTGTTCTGTGGTTCTATGATGCAGGGTCAACAGCAAAGTGCCAGAAATCCAGCTCTGACTCTATAATTCACCGTTTAACGAGGGGCATGAGCAGGAGGGTGGTGCATCCTGGCAGGAGGCACACACAGCAGCAACCCCTCACTTCTCTCTTCCCTGCTAGCTCCCAACAGTGCACAGAAAATGTGTCTCAGAGCCAATATCCCCCTAAACTCACACCTTACCCTGAGGGTAGGCTCAGCATGCACCCTGTTCAGTGCCAGGGTGGAGGGCAGGGTGGCAGTGGGGTCTCCCCTGCCTGGCTGGGCTGGAGGGAGCTGGAGGATGCTCTGACCGCCACCATGGCTCTGGGTTAGTTAGGCTGTCCCTATGGGATGTTTTTTTAAAAAGCTGGATGGTACTGCAACATCTCCTAGCATTGTTCTTCTGAAGTTATGGTACCACCTGCAAATTGATAAATCACATTTCACTGCAGGGCTCAGGGAGCACATGTTAAACTTGAATATGCAACGGAAAGCACAAAAAACCATTAGTGGTTGTAATATATAGCAAGTTGCCATTCCTGGTGACAGATATTTAGACTTCTGCCTTTAAACATACACGGGGAATATAAAACAATAAAACATCACAGGAAAGCTGTTAAGTTTCAGATCAAAGTATAAATATTTAAACTCAAAGTGGCTTGAGTTTCATCGCTCGCTGTCAAAAAAAACGTTGAGGAAACCCAGCCTGGTTGGCAGAGTTCACCCCAGCGTAGCTGCCGTGGCTTTCAAACCCAGCACGTCCTCTCTGGGTGGCAGGAGCCGTGGGGAGATGGGCTTGGGTTTGGGGTTAGCAGCACCAATGCTCCCCTGCATGGGCTGCCCTGGGGTTCAGTCAGCTGGATCCGTTCCTGCGCTGTTCTCGAGAGAAAGGTGAAAATACATTGCTGAGCTTCCCTGGGGAATCTGAATTTTGGCATCTGTAAGATTTATTTTTGGTTTTACTACTTCTAGTGAAATCATAGAATCATAGAACCACAGAATGGTTTGGGTGTGAAGGGACCTCAAAGCTCATCTGGTTCCACCCCCCTGCCATGGCAGGGACACCTCCCACCAGCCCAGGTTGCTCCAAGCCCCATCCAACCTGGCCTGGAACACTGCCAGGGAGGGGGCAGCCACAGCTTCTCGGGGCACCCTGGGCCAGTGGCTCACCAAATAATTCATCAGGGATTAGCACGGAAGTAAACACCACTAAATTATCGTACTGTAAAACGATATTTAACTCCTGGTTTATGGTGAGTACAGCTCTGCTGTGCAATTACTTGGAGTTGTCTTCTTGAGCTTTTGCAAACACAAAAAGGCATACTGTATAGAAACACATAAAAATCAGAGCACAGTTTCAGTCTTTTAACCCATTTTCTGCCGGAATTAATTAGCTCTCTGCAGAGTGGGGATGTGCATGGCAGAATTGAAGACCTCAGAAATAAGTAACAAATACCTTTGTTGCGGGGGCTTGGGTGTTTGGGAGTGATGGAATCCCTGGGCTCCCCATTGGGGCTGGTGTTTGTTAGAACTGCAGTTGAGAAGAGAGCAGGTGTGTAACTGCTGTGCAGCTGGAACTCTTCTGCATGCCCACAGACTCTGTGTTTCCCCAAATCCCTGTTTCCTTCCAGCATCTTTCAGCAAAGTCCAATCCCCACCACGTGCATTGGAGAGAAATCAGTGTGTTGTAGTAAACCATCACTCGGGGGACATAGTTTACTTTAACAAACTCATTATTTAAAATTAAGCCTGCATCATCTGCCTGGCACGTGACACACACCAGCCTCCTCTCCTCCCAGCACGCAGGGGACTGGCTCTGTGGATGCTGACCAGCCCTGTGACAGGGGGAGCTTTGTAGTGCTCTGTTTTGATGGGGAGGTGAGCTCCTTGATTAAAGTCAACCTCCATCTACTCAGTGGGATGGCTGAAAAATGTGCATTTTGGGTAAAATCTAGTTTTACTAAATGTTTTGAGATCCCTTGTTAATTTTCTGGACTTTTCCTCCCTTTTATGGTGTGCAGGCTTGCCTGGCATTTCAGCTAGAGGGAACACGAAGCTGGTGCTGGCAGGACTTTGATGTTTGTCCTGCCCACACCATCAGATGGGCATTTTTTTAAACAGTTTGTGGCACAGTGAGCAGGTTACAGCAAGGGGTGGTTTGAAACATGATTTTCACTGCTGTAGGCAGGTTGAGGTTGGTAATTCCTGTGATCCTGGCTAAGTGTGGCACGAGGGAGAAAGGCTTGGGTTGGAATGGGGTGTGTGTGAATGGGTACTGAAGAGCTGCTCTCATCAATGTCCCTTCTCCTGCTGCTGCTGTCACTTTATTTCTGCTTTCTGCAGTAAAATTACCAGAAAAGTGGGGCTTGGCCTGAGCCCAGAATTCCATTAGGTGAAAGCCCCTGGGGAATGGGGGCAGAGCGACTCCCACATCCTTATTGGACCTGGTGCTTCAGCTCTGCTGGGTAGGTGGCCCACAGATGGTGCCAGGAGGGTGGATGTTAGATCCCTAGCACCCCCTTTCCCCCCCCCAGATGTGACTGGAGGGTGGCAGCTGCAGGCACCGGGCAGTGTTCCTCGTGTGCTGTGGGTTACCTGGAGCAGGGCTCAGGCTGGGGTCACTCCCCTGGTGTTAAACCCCTCTTGTGGGAAGAAAGGAGTCACCTTCCTTGTCTCATGGTGAGACAAGGAAATCATTCCTGACAAATGTTTGAGCTGGGAGAGTGAAGGAGTTCTTTTTAAAAAAAAAAAAAATAAATAAAAAAAATGAGGAAAAAAGAGCTTATGGTGATACCACTGAGCACTAAGCATGAGTGTTGGTGTCAGAGCTGACTGTATAACTATACACTGCCCTCTCATTTCCAAGGAATTTCATGGGTTTTGTGTGTGGCAGTGCCCCAGCTGGGAGTGAACCACCTCACGGGTACATCCTGCATGCAAAGTGATTTTCTCAATATATCAAAAAAAACAAGCAGAGACTTCTGGTGCCCTTTGGTCTGCACACCTTTCTGCTAGGAGATGTAAATCCCCAGTGTGAATTGGGAAAATGCCATCCCTTCTCTGGATGAGGCTGCTGGAGGATGAATACTCCAAACATGGATATTCTTCCTTAAGACTCAAGATTTCCATGCACGTTAAAACACAAAAGCAATAAAAGGCAAATGCTAAAGCCTGTGGAAATGCCAGGTGCTGCGGACTGGGGCTCCCTGAGCTGCTGGTGGGGAGGAAGAAGGGATGTGCCCCCGCAAGACGCTAATCCAGAGCAAATGGCAGCCCCCACCGTGTGCGTGGGTGCTGATGGGGCAGCGGGCTGGGTGGGGTGGCACAGCTAATGCTCATCTGTCACAGGCACCCACCCCTTGCTCCTGCACAGTGGTGCAAGTAACATAACTGGGACATCCTGGGTGGGATGCAGGAGGTGAAACAGCACTTTTTTTTTTTTAGGCATCATGTCTACCAGCTTCAGGCAAATGGTACAGATTTGGGTCAAGAAGATTTCCTTTCCCATAGGAGTCTTCAGGCTGAAGCACAGCATGGCAGCTCGCTGTGGGTGAGGGCTGCAGAGAACTGAGGTATTGAAGGTGGCACCAGCTCGATGCCCTGGAGCATCCCCACCACTGCCCAGGCGAGGAGCCTGGTGCCAACCCAGGAGAAGGGCTGTGTCTCACTCCTCATCCTCCCTTGCTCCTTGTTGCTAGTGGATGTTAATCTCTTTCCATTTTCTAATCATGCTGTTTAGCATAGTCCCTCTGTTTAACCTGATCCTTATTTCATCTGAAGAGAACATACCAGTGCATGAACTGGTTCAAAGCTTGGGGTTTTGTTGATGAACGAGGTAAGCCAGCTCTTGCTACCCCTAAGGATGCTGCTTAATCTAAATTCAAAATTGGATATGTAACAAAGAAATAAGAATTCATCTTTTTTTACATAAGAGTATTATCAAAGCACTGCCTTTATTTCAGGGAGACTCAGAGATGCTTAGGGAACACCACTAAATGCCAACAGTGGTCTAGTTCTATATCTCCTACTTTATCTCATTGTCTCTACATATAACCTTCCAACAGATTATGCTAAAGGTCTTCTATGAAATATAGTTAAAAAATAAAGAAAATGGCTGATCTTGGGCATCAGAGCAGTGCTCACCTCCTGGGCAGCGTTGGCTCTGCTGGGAGCAGTGCCCACTGCCCTAGCAGGAGGAGGTACCATGCCGTAACAAGTGAGCAGGATGTGAGATCATCACCTGCCCTTCATCCCTCATCCTCTCCCCTTCAGGCAAAGCCTTTAATGACCTGGGACGGGGATGCTGGTGTGAGTGGTCCACGGGTGCCCTCGGCAGCTCCCTCCTGCCCAGCTGCTCACTGGCTTCGTTTTGTTTTCGTGTTAATTTGCAAGTGACAAACGAATCTTCCTGCTGTGCATGCCTTTCAGAATTGATATTAATCAATTCAAGGCACAAACAAAACAATTAAAAATCAATAGCTATGCAGCTATTAGGGAGCAAAATTTCATTAAGGTTAATAATTGCAGGAATTAGGGAACTAATCGGCCATCGCGATCTCCAGGAGCTCTGTGTTTCATCCAGCCTGCCCGCAGACCGCGGCGGCTGTGCCAGACATTTACAACAAGTTACTTGCTATTCTTTTGTAACTAATGGTCGTGTTAAAGACTGAAAATCAGACTTTTAGCTAGTACCTTACTTGTGTACTTGGCAACAATCTCGTTGTAGGATAAATAAGAGCAGTGTGTGGTTTAGGGCTGTGCTGGAAAGGCAGAGCTGCTTGGCCTTGGTCTTTTTCTCTGTGCCTAAAGAGATAATTTTTTGCTATAAAACCAGCTTATATCTTTGCAAATTCACTTTAGTAGCTTTTTGTCTTTGGGTTAAAACCACAAACTGATTGCCCAAAGGCATTGTTTCAGGATACCTGTGAGATAAGTGCTCCCATCCTCCCCAAACCCTGCTCGGGCAGTTCCGTCCTTGCCTTTTCCCACAGGTGAAACAGGACCTTGGAGGCTGCTGAAAGTCTTAGCAAAGCATCCTCATCACCCCCAATTTCAGAGGAGTTTTCTGAGCGTGCTGCCCCTCATCAGTCTCTTTGCTGCAGGCAGGAATTATTTCATTCCTTAATCCAATCTGGCAGCCCTAAACCCTTTTTCTGCCCCCTCTTGCCTTGACGTTGTGCCGTGGTGTAACCGGGATGCAACACCAGAGCGGTGCTGCACGATGTGCTCCGTGCTGTGCTGAACTCCCCCATCACATCCCAGTGGCTCACTCCTGGGGGGTCCCAAAGCAGCAGGCACCACCATGGCAATGCAGAAATATTGATGAAAAAGAGGAAAAATAGCATGTTAATATAGGCTAATTCCTACAGTCCTGGGGGAACTTAGCTCCTGGCACCCTACCTGCCCCTGATGGGGACCATGGGGTGACTGGATAATGGATATTTTCAGTCTCCATATGCTCAGGTGGCACCTGCCTAATATATATAGTTCTGAACCAGGACATCAGGCATAATAAGCCCTACCAAAGTCCCAAAGGAGCCAGTGGCCACCACGCGGACATCGCCCTGACACGTGCACAGGTGTCACTCGAGAGCACCAGACATGGCAAAACCATCTGGTACCTTGGAGGTGTTTGCAGCTGGGATGTGGTGAGAGCAAACGGTGATGGCAGGTACGTCCCTTCCCATGCCCACCTTGTGCTTGCCCTCGGGGTATGGGGAGCACCCCCAGCTGCCCACGTGGGCTGGGGAATGGTGTGTGTGGGGGGCATGTGGGCTTGGATGGGTCCTGCACCAGTCATCTCGGGAGTGTGCAGCAAAAGGTTATTAATTATATCCAATGACACAGCTGTCAATCAAATCCAGGCTGTGGTTTTTAATTAAAGTTAGCTAAAGACCTCATTTTAAGCCATCATGTAGGATGGCTGAAATTTAATGCACTCTTCAGAAAAAGAGCAATAATAATAATAATAGACTTTGTTTTCACTTTTAAACTGATAGAGGCTCGGAGCAAACCAAACCTCATCCATCTTCCCTATATTGGCAGGACACCACCACCATTTTTCATGTTGATGAGCTCCCCTGAGCTCCTTCCTCCCCAGGGCTGAGGAGTGGAAGCAAGGGCTCCCTGCTGGCCATGGCATTTGGGGAGCTCTCCTTTCCATATGGCCACACGTGGGACAAGGGCAGAGCCTGGTCTGACGTGGCTGAAGGGGACTTGTTCTAACCCAAAATGAGAACACCAGGGCCCTGGCAGCAGGACCCCAACCCTGCCCCTGCCTCCTGCAAGGGCCCTATGCACAGTGTTCCTTCACACTGCCTCCTTCATTGTGAAGCTTTCCCTCACCTTTAATGTAAGGAGCAGCTCACATTTTATCCTTTAATTTTATGAATTAATCTTTATACATCATCGTTTCTTTTTCATGTTGATTCATAACAAGGGAATGTAGAAGCAATTCACAAAAGAAATCATTTCCAGGTAGCTAGTGTTCTTTAAAAGACAAAACATGGGCCATACAAATTATTTATAAGCAATAATTATCTTTAATAAACCCTAATTGAGTGTTCATACATGCCAATGCACATTTGTGCTTGGACAATGATCTCTGAGTATTCCCTCCAGGAATAAGGAACCCCCAGCACTGGGGCCAGACCAGGTTTCGTTGCCCTCAGATAAAATGGTCAATCTGTTCTTCTTTGGCACAAATAACTCAGATTATGAGCAACTGAAGCAATGCATTAGAGCCTGTGACACCAGGCTGTGATTTTAGTACTGAAAAAAAAATAAAATGTGAGCAAACAGAACTCCCCTTACAGCAACAGCTGAGCAAAATGATTGATGTGTCCCAGGCAAGCTCTGTGTGATAGGATGAGGGGTGATGGCCTCGAGTTGTGCCAGGACAGGGTTAGATTGGACATTGGGAACAATTCCTTCCCCCAAAGGGTTCCCCAGCACTGGCCCAGGCTGCCCAGGGCAGGGGGCAGTCCCCATCCCTGGAGGGATGTCAGAGCCGTGGAGATGTGGTGCTGAGGGACATGGGGCAGTGGGCACTGGGCAGTGCTGGGGCACTGGTGGGACTGGGGGAGCTTGGAGGTCTTTTCCAGCCAAAGCTATTCTGTGTTTCTTTGGAAATGCTCATCTAATTTGGTGGCCAGCACTGGGGGAAGTTCAGCTTTCCAACAGAAACCTCATTAGTTTCTCCCAGTTTGGGTCTATGCAATTCTTCCCAGCTCTGCCTGTGACCATTTTGGCTTTCCCTCTTCCAACTCAATGAAAGCATGACAACACACAGAGCTGTGAGCAGGGGAATAACCCATCAAGGCCATTGGGCTGCTGAACTGCTGGCAGGTAGCTGCATGCTTGCATTGTTCCTCTGGGTACAGCCCTGTGATTTCTAATGAATAAGATGGTCTGATTTCAGTTGAACTAAGTTTTATAGGTCAGTTGATAGGCTTAAATATTTGCTTATATTAGGCAGAGGGAAGGAAACTAAAGTCTTGCATGGTTACAATTGCCAAGGAAACCACTCTGCTGGTATCCGTGGTTAGAATTTCTCTTTTCCCTGTGTGTGGCTGTTGGAGAACTGTCTGATTATACACCAGAAATGCTTCTGGCCATACCCTATCACTAGTCAGTGTGTTCATAACTTTCTGTCAGTTTATCCAAGGGCTTCTGCCACCCTTCTGAAGTTCATTGGAGTCGCTGGTTTTCATTTCTAAAAATCCATGCAGTTAAATTTGAAAATATGACATTTGATGGCAAACCACGAATGAAAGAATTGTCTGTATTCAGTGTTTTCCAGTCATCTCAGACCTTTTCTTAAACAACCTTCTAATCAAATTAGTTATTTTAACCTTTATTTTAAAGGAGGTCACTTTCTAGTGCTTGAAACATTTTGCCAAATCAAACATTTTCTAGCAGATAGCAGTTGCAATTTATTGGGAAATGTGTTATTTCTGCAAAAGCAGTTTTCTGAAGCTGAGCAGCATGTTTAAATCAGTTGTGGTACAGACCTATACACAACAGCTTTCCAGTTGTCCAGGTACACTTCAGGTTGCCTGGCTGTTTTATTGGATATCTGTTGTTTCTACCCATCCTTAATATTCTGAAACACATTTTTTGATGAATTTTTCCAGACCAAAGTCTTAGGAAAACTGATGTAATAATAATACAGTCACTCTTTAAGGCAAAGAAACTGGGACCAAGAATTTGGTTGATGCTCTTTACCACCAAAGTGAGTTTTCTGGCCATGACAGGCACTCTTCTGGGTGCAGACCAGCCCAAATGTGACTGTTCTGATAACTTCAAGGTGTTTTATATGCATGGTTTAACAGTAGGTGGGGTGGAGGTAGGCTGTTGACCTGACAGAGCAACCTGCCAATAGGTAAATCTGACCTAGGGTTTTTTGCTTTCCATGTGGGTGTGGCCTTTCCCATCTATACTTACAAACCCTTACTTTAAATTACTTAAAAATTCCCAGGTTGTCCCAGGTCCATGCTTTTAATTATCTCACTTTCTGCTAGCTCATGGAGAAGTCCTTCCTCGGTTTTAGGTTCTCCTCTGTCAGACAAGGATTAGGACCCAGGCTTCAGTCCAGAGCTAACTGAAGCCTTGGGGTGCATTTTTGCCAGCCCCACTGGGGTACAAGAGGTCCTTGTCCTGTGTGAGACTGCAGCCAGGAGAGGATGATAGGGGACCCCAAAGGATGGGATCAGGAAAAGCCTTCCTCTTCTCTCCGTGTCTGCTGCAACGCAGGAAGGAGAGAAGAGACTGAAAAGTGGAGTCAAGGAATACAATCTCTGATATACTGCTCACTGCAGCATCTTTTCCAAAGCTGCTTGTGCTGCACCTCCCCTTGCTCTGACCTCTTGCCCTGTTCTCCTCGGCAGAGCCTCCTGCTTGACTGATGCCCTTTCACCGAGGAGAGGCAGTGCCACAGCTCAGGTCAGGGTCTGGAATCTCTGCTTTAGAGGGGAAGGGAAAGCTGCATGTGATGGGTTTTGCCTTTGCACTAGGAGAAAATCCTGGTCTTGTCCAGCAGGAGACAGTTTTTAAGTGTAAGTCTACGTTAGGCTCCATCATTCCTTTGGTGATTTGCAGGATGCTCGTGGCATTTTATGTGAAGACTGAATCAGTGTCCAGCATTCCCAAAGGAGACCTTGGAGACAGCGATGTGCCTGGGAGAGAGGAGGAGGAGGAGGAAGGCATGGCTGGCCACTGCACCGTCCCACAGCCTGGGGAGGTGAAACACAGCTGGGTCCAGGGCTTCAGGAGAACTTCACCTTTTATGGGAAATTATAACTGGTAAGGAGACTGGTGACCTAAAGTTAAACTGAAGTTAACCTGAGCTCGAAGTTAACCCCTGGTGCAGGCGATTCCTCTCTGCCCCGAATAACCAGGTTTGGTATTTCTAGCTCAGAAGTCCCCTGGTGATTTCAGGTGTGTTTCACTGAAGAGTTTGCAAAATTAAGCCCTAATCCAAGAGGCAGCTCCATTCCCTGTGCTCATTTAGGGACCAGCTCATCCCTTCTCAGATGAAGTGGAGCCTGACCTCGGGCACATACTGGCAGATATCACTTTGATTTCCACACTTTTCCAAAAGAACTCCCTTGTCATTCCTGTGTCTGTACACGTGCTAATGAGTTGTGCTTTGAATCAGCTTCTGGTTTGTAATTTTTTTAATTCAGTTTATAATAGGCTATCTGTGGCTCTTTGTATTTGGGAATATAATTCAGTATAATTATTACAGGGAAGTTTTCAGAAAGCTGTGCTAGCAGCCCAGATAGCATCTCCATTCTTCTTTCACTGCTAATCAGTTCATATGAGCTTTCCTTATGCATAGCTTTCTGACCATACTAAATTTTTCTGAAACAAACACTTCATCCACGGTTATCAGACAGCAACATGCCTGAGAAATTACATTCTATTCAGCACAAAGGCTCAGGAAGCACAGATTGGCCATCTCTCTCCCCCAGAGAACTGGACAATAGCGGATTTTTTTTGTATTGTTCTTTTTTCTTCTGTCATAAGATCTTCCATCTTCTATTTTTCTCTTCTATATCCTGGACGTTTTTCTAATCCTTTTCTGAAGACCATACAGGAGTAGGTTATTTTTCAGTTTAAAATGAGATATGACTAAAGCCTCCAGCCTGCCCCAAACCTCCTTGTTTTCCTTTATTTTCCATTTTAACTCAATTCACATAGTAGCCACGGAAAACTAATTTGCATGTTCAGAAACTGGACAAAAATACCTGGCAGGTCCTCACCTGGCACTGGCTCCTATCCACATCCAGGCTCCATTTCCCAAGAACTGTACCTCTTTTATTCTAATACTTGAAACAAGGGAGGGAGCTTACTGAAATAGGAGAATTTCCCTGGGTGCCCAGGGAAGCTGTGTCTTCCCCCTCCCTGTCAGTGTTCCAGGCCAGGTTGGATGGGGCTTGGAGCAACCTGGGCTGGTGGGAGGTGTCCCTGCCATGGCAGGGGGGTGGAACCAGATGAGCTTTGAGGTCCCTTCCAACCCAAACCATTCTGTGGTTCTATGATTATGAGTTACTATTGTCCTATGCCAAGCTTTGCAAGCATCACAGCTTCACTGTCCTCTTAAGAAGCAGAGGTGGGATCCAGAGAGGATTATACCACCTTACAAAGATGAGCTGATGTGAACATTTGGTGTGGATGCAAAGTGCTTGCTTCTGGATCTTGACTTTTTCATAAGCAATTAAAAATCAACATAATAAAACCCTCTTGGACAAACAGTTCAGCTCTTAAGCTTTGCTATGGATATGGTCCATGGTGATTCCAACCTCTCCAAGTATGAAGGGGCAAAAACCCAACTGCAACAGCACTGAAGGAGCCCCATTCCTTCAGAAGGACAACAGCTGTCCTGCTGGCACAGCTGCAGGGAGCTGGGGACCCTGTGCAGCTGGAGGAGAAGGTCGGGTAGTTTTAAAAAGTAGCCAATTTATTTGTTCCTACTAAAACTGCTAGAGTCCAATTAAATAATGACAGATCATGGATGGGGATGGAATGTAGCGTCTTGCTCTCTAGGGTTTGCTTGTAGTAGTAGCAGCTGCATTAGTAACTGCCACATTCATGAAGAATGAAAGCATTGCCTGAGATGGTATGGTGGTGTTTTCAAAAACATCAGGGAGGTTAGTGACAAATTTCCCCAGCACTCTGGCATCTAAGTGCCTTAAGCTCCTTCTCTGGTGCTTGCCCAAATGAGAATGATCTTTAAATACATGCAGCAGAGTCCACAGTAGGAAGGAGCTGAAAACTCCCTACAGTACACAGATGTAATGTAGCCTTTACAGACCAAACTAAAGATCTCTGTCTCACAAACAAGAAGTTTCCATCTGTTCCCTCAAATTAATGATGACTAATTAAGCAAAATACATTTTCTCCCTTTCATGCAAATTCAGTGTTTACTCTAAAAATGGAGAATGAACCATAGGAAGCTCTGTTTTCATGAGCCTTGTGAAAATTTCAGGCATTTGCAAAAGAAAATGCCTCCCTGCTGTCAAATAGCCAGGGTACAATCCACTGGTGATCACAGAATCATGGAATGGTTTGGGTGTGAAGGGACCTCAAAGCTCATCTGGTTCCACCCCCCTGCCATGGCAGGGACACCTCCCACCAGCCTAGGTTGCTCCAAGCCCCATCCAACCTGGCCTGGAACACTGCCAGGGAGGGGGCAGCCACAGCTTCTCTGGGCACCCTGGGCCAGGGTCTCACCACCCTCACAGCCAACAATTTCTGCCTAAGGTCTGATCTAAATCTCCTGTCTTCCAGTTTAAAGCCATTGCTCCTTATCCTATCACTACAGAACCTTGTAAAAAGTCCCTCCCCAGCTTTCTTGTAGGCCCCCTGCAAGATGCAACGAAGTGGGCACTGAACCTGCCCATATTGTGATAGACCTCCAAGGTTACCTTTGCAAAACGAGGTTGTGAGTTGAGGAATGAAGTGTATTGTGAAGTCTAAAGCATGGGAATAAGTTAAGAAAGGAAATTACATCAGTGGCCAATTTTTTCCTGATATTCTCAACCTCGTAGCTCTGCAAGCAGAAAGAGTCAAGGTGTGACTGGAGAAAAATGTCCACTGAGAAGTAGCTTCTACTCTGCTGTAGCTTTTAAGCTACACCCCTCAGCCCATGGGTAAGAAGCTACTGCAGATCCATTTGTCTGTTCTGCTGAAAACAGCTGTTTATATATTATTTACCCTGTTTAAAACAACAGAAAAAAGTGCCTAGGGCTAATGCCTTGTGCACATCACCTCCAGCTGAACGCTTCCACGTCCACGTGCTGTTATTAATAACAGTAATCGTCACAATTTACAAATGCAGTTGGCACCCTTGGAAGGGCTCCTATAAACATCCCCCTTCCATAAATACGGGAGTTTTAAACCAGCCACAGCCTCTTGGTCTGGCTCCACCAGGACCTTTTGGTTGCGGATGCCGCTGGATCGCCAGGGGCTGCTGGGGAGCGGTGCCCACAGCTGCGGGTACAGCCAGGTCCTGGGGACACGGTGGGGACAGGAGATGATGTTTATTGCATGGGGTTTGGGGAAGGGATCAGACTGCTCCCCGTGAGCTAAGCAGCCCTGGGGAGGGGACGGGGTGGTGCATGGATGGTGCTTGCTGCAGCAGCACTCGCTGCAACTGGTGCTTTATGCTCTCCTCTTTCTAGCTTTTTCCTTCTTATTTTTTAATTCTCTCAGTTATCCCATCTAAAAGACATTGCAAAGTGATGCTCCTAACTGTGCTCTTTTAAAATTAGCTGCCAGTGGTTAGGAGATACCTTCTGCTTCCATTTTCTACTTTTTTTAAGCAACTGAAGACGTACAGTCCAGGGACTGCTGATGATGGGTCAGGCAGTAAAACCTAATCCCCTCCAAATTGCTCGTTATTACTGGTGACAAATAGTTTATAGGAGCATTAGCTGTTCCTCTGGACCATAACTGAGCGAGCCTGTTTTGCTGCTGGCTGCAACCACCTCCCCTGGAACTGTTACTTAGGGCTAATGTCTGATGCCACAATTGCTCATCAGCACACTCATTCGAGTTCTACCAGGCTCCATTTCTCTTTCTCAGCATGCACATGGAAATTTTTAATCATCTAGGATAAATATTCATGCCAAATTGCTATTGAAATATAAAGAATATTATTTATCACTTATTTTCTGTGCTTCAAATACCTAATACAATAAGTAATATAGCCATTTTCAATGCAAGATCCCCATGCCTTATCTTGTTAGACCCAAAATTGCTCTTTGGGTCAAGGGAAAGGAAGAAACACTACAGGAATACTAGTGAAGTATAGCTTCTGAGCCCAAATAATTGAAATATCATTTACTGGCAACTAGTGTTAAAGTAGGCTTTGTTTCATTATGTCATTTCATAGAATTCAGTAGGACTTCTCAGCATTCTTAAACATTCTGGTTGCAAAAGGAGATGTCACAGGCAATGGGCTGTATGCAGAACCTCGGGGTGGCTGTGGTGCAGCTGTCTGCTCTCCGTTTGCCCCCCAGACCACGGCACTGGCTGGACTGGAGGAGAGGATTTGTAGGTGGGAAGCTGTGACCAGCACGCTGAGCCATTCATCTCAGCCCTACGTGCAACAGCCTATTTTAAATACAGATTTAATATAGCTGATATTGGTATGGCCGCAGAGGGAATACGGAATTTAATTTGCAGTGTCAGCTTTGGTGACAGGTTCATCTGTAACGTTATGAATTAGTTGCAGCAGCTTTGCCTGTGGAAACGTTGCATGCGCTGATTGTCTGCCTCTTCTAAATATTTAAACCAACTCTTGTTCTCAAAATGAATGTGGTTTTTTTTTCTCTTATTATCTCACAAAGCTACAAAACTCAATTTCAATTAATTATACCTTTAACTGCCTGACTTGCAGCGTGTCCTCCTGTCCCAGTAACAACCCCTTCCCAAAGGACCGGCGCCTGGCTCCGAGCAGAGCTTTGTTTGCCCCCTGCTTCTCTCACCACCGATTGTGGGTTGCTGAATTGGAAGGAAGCACCAGATAAAGAAGAAACGCAGAGACTTCTCGTTTGGCGGTGGAAGCACAAAGACCCGAGCAAAATTAATTCTTGCTATTAATCTGCCTTGGGATTTGGAGGGAGAATGGCAAAACTCACTCTGGAAACATAAACAGTGGTTGGACCGTGTTTGTAGCGTGCTGTCTGTCTTTAAACAGCAATATATTACAACCTGCTGTGCTGTCACCCAGCACATTCCTTCTGTCGTGGTGAGGAGATGGGCAGGAGCTGAGTTACGGTGTTTTGTTTTCCGTGGGATCTGGCCCCGGGGGAAGGGGCTTTGGAGGTTGACTGAGGGAGATAACACCCCGTTTTTTCTCCCATCCATACACCCCTCGACCTTGCAAAGCACCAGGAGAAGCCCAGGTCACTCACCACTTCTTGGTAAGTCCTCGCAGTTGCTCAGAACTTCAGCTGGGAGCTGAAAGGATATTTCCCTTATTTCTTTTCCTCAGCCCCTGGTTATACCCTGCTGTTTGCACCTTCCTTGATCTTCACCCTGGAAATAAATGGTCCCTCGTCACCCCAATCTGCCCCTGCTCGGTTGTCAGAGGACTTCCTGCTCTTGCTGTGCGATGGAGGAAGCTCCTGGGTGACTCAGTGGTTGGACTCGATGACATTAAGGGTCTTTTTTGAACCTACATGATTCTTTGACTTCTGCATCTCCTCACCCCAGGGAGCAGCTGACCAGGAGGCACTGGGCAGCACTGGTGGCATGCTGGACCAACTGTGATGCTTAAACTGCTTTTATCTTTGTTTCTGTTGGGGTTTTTTTATTATTTTTTTTTCACTGCTGTTGGCAGAGGTTGATTTCTGAGTGACAGAGCACAGGACAGGTTTCCTGTTATTCCTTTCCACACCAGCCTGGGTTGTACCAGGGCACCTCCCCAGTGGCTCCAGCCTCTGCCCTGCGGCAGTGTAGCTTATTGGTTTTTAAATGTATACATACCTGCTTTATTTTTTATTATTTATACCTGTCAAACAGCAAAAGTACCAACGCACATATTTTTCAACTGAGCAGGTCAGGTCATGTCAGCTGATTTAAATTTCAATATATTGGTCACTGTGGATCTCTCCTGCATAGGCAGAGGAAAGCGAGAAGTGCTTCTCTGCTCTTCCCAGAAGCTTGGTTAGGGTAAGCAATATATAAAGCTAACAAAGGAGAGCTAAAGTAAAGCTTTTTATGCACTGATAGCTATGGGTGCTCCACGTCATATTGCCAGCAAAGATAGTGCAAAAATCTGCAGCTACTTTAATTGGTGAGATCTTAACTAGTGCTAAAAATGCCAAAGGGAGAGCAGAAACAGGAGCAATTTTCAGTAGCATCACTCGGAACCACCACAAGCACCAGGGAGGTTATCCCTGGGTGGGTGAACTGCAGAACAGGGGGGGTTAGAGGTTGCTCCTGTTATAAATGTTGATTCCTTTAATAACTGTACAAAATCGTGGAGGAAAGCGAGCAGGAATATTTGAGCAGGGAGGTGTTTCTGCCAGGTGTGACCCCGTGCAAACCCGGGGAGCAGTGGGGTGCATGCACAGCCACCCCCAACACTGTCACCTGCTCCTGCAGGAATGGGGTGCAGGAAATAAATTATTATTTTAGACAGGATATATCTAGAGTTTACCATATCTACCACAATCCGTGTGTTTACACTTGCTGTGAAGACAAGTGGTGCCATCCAAGGCTTTAACATATACTGAACCCACAGGTTACAACAGCCTGTGCTGCTCTGGTGGGATCAGCACTGGGGTGTCACTGCACCCCAAAGCTCTAGGGGTGGCTTTCCAGGGCGGGGGTCACACGGTGTGATCGGAGGGGAAAGGTGTGTCATTGGAGCACTTGTAGGAAAAAGCAGAAGATGCTGCTGTGGCCTGGAGCCCCCACTTCAGAGAGGAGAGGTGGCACCCTGTCTCTGATGCCCACCATCCTGATTCCCAGCTTCCATTTAGCAGGACCTCTCCTGGGTGATATCTTTTTGTAGATGCAAAGGAAATTAGGGGCTAAAAGCAGAAGCCTCTTAGAGATGCCAGAGGCACCATCAGCTATAAAAGGCAAAGTTCCCCAGCCCTCCTGAGCTTGCACATCCACCACCATTTTTTTCTCCATTTAAGGACTGCCACTTTCAGCTCTCAGAGCACTAATGGAGACTCATTCAGACCCTTTTGCATCTCCTCTTGCCATGCAAGATGACTCACTGCAAGGACCCAGGGCTATGCCATAGACGTCCTTCTCTCCAGGAGGAATTTTTCTAGGATTGTTACTCCTTGGAAGAGTGCCTGGTACATAAGTGTGACTATCCATCACCTTTAGATCAGTCTATCATTTCTCTTTCAACAACAAATACCCTGCTTGTGCAAGCTGTTTTACTACTTGGCTTTACTATTTTTCCATTTTCCCATTTTGGATTTCTATTCCAAACAAAATCATTGTGCTGCAGAGCTGGGGCTTTCACCACGTCAATGAGGGCAGCTGCACTCAGGTGGCTGAATAAGTGATGGCTCTTAAATTAACTCTGCCTCCAGCATATTGTTATAGGTACTTTGTGCTACACTCCTCTTAAGCCTTTATAGCAATGCAGGATGTCTGGTTTATGGTCTTAAGTAATTTCTGTGCTGGATTAAAATCTGTTTTATCAATCATTTCTCTAAAAATTTATCACAAGAGGACAAAATATGAATTTGAAGGTAAGTGTAACGCAACTCTATAGTTACAGTCCAAACTTTGTGTTGCATTTTAGTTTTTTTCATAACATATACATGATATTCTTACTCTCTAGTCAATACTTTTTTTTTTTTTTAAATATTTGGAAGGAAAAAAAATACAATTTTTCTGAAATACAGTAATCACAAAACAGAGATCTTGTTGAACACTGCCCTTTTCTAAGGCACTGGGGCTGCCCAGCTCATTTCTTTGGGGACAGATCTGTCCCAAGCCAGCCAGAGGGACATGGTGGGCAGGTTTCACTTTCTTTTTTAGCATGGACTGCAGGACTGCTGGTGGGAGCGTTTCCACATACCCCACCATAGAAAAATGATCTTGACCTTGAGTGGGAATGGCTACATACAAGTCTGTCTTAAATTTAAAAAAATGTATATTTACTGTAAAAATTGGAAAAGAGGCACTCTGGTAAAATAAAGGAGTAAAGGGGTGAGAAATGGCAAGCAGAAATAAATGCAGCAAGGCTTATTTTAAAAAGTGTTCTAGTAAAAGTAAGTATACTATCTATGGTGTTGTCACTAGATTGCTCGACAGGAACAACACAGCTGTTAGTCACGGGGAGAGAAAGCAGAAACATTAAACAAATTTGTTCTGAAAATATGTAAAGGACAAGATAAGGGCTCTTAATGTTGCTTGAACGAGCTCTAGCCTGCTTGGAGAGCCCCAGAGGTATACAGTGAAACTTCACATCTAATGCTGTGCCAACACTTTGAGAGTCTGTGAGGGGCACCCTTGCTAATGACGTGTACATCAGTCATCCCTCCATCCCTCCCTCCCTCCATCCATCCATCCCAGGCATGACAGGGGAGCAGCAAAACTTTGAAATCATGGATGACAAAAGGCCAATACAACTGCTGCCAATCTATGTGGCTTCATGTGAGATAGATGTTAGCAATCAAACTTTACCCTTCATGCAATGTACATTTTGATATTGTTTAAAATCGAAAATATATATAAGGATGAAGAAAGTAGGCTGCACTTACAGCCTCTTGGTCTCTGGCCTAGCAGCCAGGATTTTGAAGGAGTTTCCATGCCACTGCAGTGGAATCAGCTGCAGGCAGGTGTGAGATGTGACATTGGGACCAGAAGAACAACTGGCATCCATACACTTTTTTAAGCAGAAGAATATAGATTTATGGGGCAGAGAGGTCATGTTCCCTCTATGTCTGCTTTGGTGAGGCTGTGACTGGAACATTGTGTCCAGTTCTAACATCCTAAACGTAAAAAAAGACACTGATTAGTTGGCAAAGGTTCAGATAAGTGCTATAAGCACAATTACAATATCAAAACCACATCTGCTGATTAATTGAGAGGAAATCCAGGGCTTGGAGTTTTGAAGTCTCATACATGAAATGGAAATTGGCAATGTAGAGCCTTCCACTGTAAAAAGGAAAAAAGAAAGAAGAAATAAATCCACGAGTGCCATGGGGTATATTCAGACAATAATCATGTGTAATTTCTGAACCTCAAGGATAACTAGTCATTGGGACAGCTGGGCTGAATCTCCATAGATTGGAAACAAATTAAACTCCATATTTGATATTTTTCTAGATACAGTATAATTAAAAAATAGATGAATTAAGGGAAGATGGAATGGTGAAACTGGCCTCTCCATGGTTCCTGAATACACAGATTATGTTTAATACTTCTATTCCAGTACAGACCTACAGTGATGTTACCACCTCCAACAAGGAGTTTACTGCTCCTTGGCAAGCTCTTTCCAAGACTCCTGGGTTTGTTAAAGTATGAGTCAGAGCTGCTTGCCTCTATGTGCACCCATTTGGGATTCGTGTCTTCCAGAGAGAAGACAAAGAACTATACTTTTTTAAAAATAGATAAAATTTCTCACTGCTTCCTTCTGCTCTCCGAGCAACCCTTGGCTGGCTGACTTCCCGGTGCATGCTCAGCAGCTTCCATGGAGTGGTCTGAGCAGTGATGATGAGGACAAGTGCACTCCAGCTCCAAGGGACGGCACGGCAATGACAAACAATGGTCTGAAGTGTTTCAAGGTGTTGCACATTCTGAGCGTGTGGGGGTTGTCAGAATTCATTTGGCATTTTGACATGAAAATCTCCAGAATAAATGAAGAAGCATGTTCCTGGCCGGGAACGTGGCATGGTCCACCACCAGCTGATTGCCTCTGACACGTCAGCTGCCTTGCTAAGGCAGGGGCAAGTTGGTTGATCCTCCTTAGATTCATTAAGAGCAGCACAAATTATTTTAGGACTTTCATCTCAAAGCATGAGGTTGAACCAATGGCAGTTCACATTTTCCAAGAGGCTGGCGCCTTGCTAACACCCCTCTTTTCAATCAATTACAGGAATGAGTCTTTGCAACACTAGTGAGAAACAAAACAAGCTATTACCTCCTTGCCCCACTGGACACCAAGGCTAGAACTGAGTTACAAGCCCTCAATGGATGGTGTGTGGTACTGAGCCCCACCAGTAATGGGATGTCAACATCACTGCGTAGTATGGGCCTGTAATGGAAATTAAAAATAGCACAATGCTTTAAATGCTCCTGGATCTCAGTTTGCAAATGGCAGAATGTCAATACCTGGCAGCAGTCTTTGATTAGAAGTGCTTTCTAAAGTGCAGTCTAACATCACGCTTTCCACGGGAACAGCTGAACTCCCACAGGTACGGCCCGTGCCGTGGGCACTGCTCACCAGTATTGACAAAGCTTCGGTAGAATGTATCAAATTGTGGATTTCTTCCTTGATCCACCTTTCCTTGATCGAGGGAAGTCACTGGACTGAGTGTGGGGCTGCAGTTTATCCTCAGAGGGGGGATTTACCCGCTGTGGGTGGATGAATAGGGTCAACTTGAATTGCAACGTTGAGTCAGGAGCTGAAGTCTTGCCCATCTCCCAGATACACCAAGTTTCCCGACTCCCCCATGAGATCTCACGCTTCTTATCCCTCTTCCACTGCAGTGAGCTCTCTTCCACGTCTCGCCAAGCTCCGAGCCCCGCGTATTTAATGAAATTAACTGAACCGCCCCGCTGCACAGCCCCGCCGCGGCACAATGGATCTCCCTGGGAGCCTCTGGGTTTCATCAGAGCACAAGTTAATATTTCTCCCTAAAGCCTGCTTTTAATTAATGTATGTATTTTCATTTTCTGTCCAAGATATGACAAACGTCAGGTATCGTTAGCTCATACCTGCTGTGCTCCATTTTCCAATAATGCTGTATTTTTTTCTAAGGTAATTCATTTCTCAGTTAAAGAATATCCCGTGGATATGCTTTGTTCAAATTCAGGGTGTTATTTATGTATAAAAATGGTCATGGTGTACTAGTTGAAAAGGAGGAAAATGATAGCAAGTACATGGAGTCTGCAAAGAACAGAGTAACTTAAGGTAACGTGTGGTTTCCTCTTCTGTGATACGGCATAGGAACGCCAAGGAGGTTCACCCCCAGTGAAAACCAGAGGTGGGATTAGGGAATATTTGCTGATGGATTAATATTGGTACAAGTGGATGGGGAATGAGGTTTGTTAGATGATGGGGCATCTCTCTGCAAACGAAGAAACGCCAGCCCAATCTTTCTGCCCCTTCTAACGACGTGAGACAAAGGGGTGGTTTGTGTATGATGGCAACGCAGGCTCATCCAGGAGCGAGAGCTCCAAGTAACCTCTGTGATCTCCTCCATCTCCAACCCGTGCTCTGCAGCAGCTCTGACTTTATCTTTGGCACAGGGAAGGGGAGATGTAGTTTTCATTAGCCATGTAGAGATTTTAATGAAAGTTTGCATGGCTTTGTGAAACACTGACTATATATTTTGAAAGCTTTGAGTGGCAGTTCCATTACACACACCCATGCCCTAATGGGTACCGGGATTTGAAACCTCTCCCTCGCTGTCAAACAGCCAGCGGTGTTCTGCAGGAGAAAGCGTTAAAGGAAACTGCTTTTTTTTCCTCCACTACCTGAAATTGCTGAGTGTAATTCAGCTTGTTTGCTTTGCTTGATAACCTTCAAGCAGTTCTTAGGTGTAATTAATATGTACAGTATGATTGGCACTGTTCATTCCCGTGGCTTCAGCGGTACGCAGCGATTAGCTTAACCAGGGAATTTCATCAGGCAGCGATGGAGGTGGCATTAAAGGACCAGGTCCAACCTGAGAATGCAGCAACATCCCATAGGGAACATGTTCTCAACTTTGGAGTAAGGTTATAAATAAAAGGATTTTTATATGTTGCCTGTAGAGATGATTCCACAGTCTCTCATTTTCTAGGTTTTCCTACAAACCAGCAAAATTGCTCTATTCCATCCTGACCTCCTCTAGCCCAGCCCATCTTTTCTGGGTAGAGCTCACCTCCAAAATATTTTCTGCCCCATCAGATTATCCCACAGATGTGTGTCATAGAATCATAGAATGGTTTGGGTTGGAATCACACATTCTGTGTTCTTGTTTCCATTTCTTTGCCCAAGATTGCATATTTCTTTTTAATGTGTGTTTCTTTCCTTACAAGTTTCTCCAGGTACCCACTGACTTTTGCTGCTCCTCCTCTCATTTCCCAATTGGTCCATGGTATCTGAGTGGGATTTACACCTCAGCTTTCATTATCCAGGAACAAACCAGCACAGGGACTACCAATTCATTATTTATTTCATGGTATGTTCACAAATAAGCACAAAACAAAACAGAGGTTTTATATGCCTGTACATTTGGGTATTTCACACTGTAAAATCATCCCTAACTTTCTTTTAGGCTCAATAAATTTCTGTGGGTGAACCCTTGTGTTCATCACTTCAGCAAGGTAGTGAGGGCAACGACATCCCTCCTGCTCTTATGTCCCCAGTGTGTTATCTCTTAATGTAAGTAGGCTGCTCCTTGCTTTGAAGCCCACGTGAGGTGTCAGCTCAAATGGGTGTCTTTGTTTCCATCTGCATTTGCTGTGACAGACAGGAAATTAAAGCAGCTAAAATGAAAGAAATAAAGAAGAATTTGCACTGAGGAGATGGCAGCACCGAAAGGAGAGCGGGTGCTGCGTGCCATCACCGAGGCTGGACCCAGGGCAGCGACTCCCCTGCCCTCACGAGGTCCTGCCAGCACCTCCCCCTTCATCCCTGCTCCATGGCCTTCGCCGTGGTGGACAGCTCTGCTGCGGCTGCTGCACACAGCCACCGTGGGTGTGATGGGCCATTACGTTCCTACAGCCTGCCTCCTGGGAGATGCTTCCAAAATAGAAGCAAGTGGGGGGAAAAAAACATCCTAACCTGATTATGATAGAATAAAGGACATAAAAGTGATCTATTGCTTTGTGTATTTTTCATATCATGTGCTCGTGACACTGTTTTTCCATGTGCTAAAAATACGTTCTATAACGGCGGAATAGGTCCCAAGCTGCCCGTGGCCAAATTGATGGATAAGCTTGGTCCTGAAGAGCTCAGGGCTTCCTTTGGTTTCTTTCTTCAGCCAATGTATCTGGTGCAGGTTGATTAAAATATCTCATTTTGGGCATTACAGAGTAAAGATGTCTCACAAAAGAAAGCAGCCCCCTACAAATGGAGAGATCACCAGTATCACTTGGTCTGGATTTAAATTCAGTGAAGGAGGGAAGGGAGAAGATGATGCTGTTAAAATTTTGCATTTGGGTATGCATGTTGGTTTGGGACAAGAGGTAAAAAAAAAGCCGTACTGCAGACAGGTGCTCTTTACAGCTTCAAAAATGGTTTCTGCAACACAGCCATGCAACTGCTGTGTGTGTCAAATACATCTGGTGTCTCAGGGTGTCTGCACAGGGCAGTGGGGAGCCTGTATCACTGTTCCAGTAACGATGCAGTGGAGACATGGAGCAGGCTGACGAGGTGATCCTCAGGGGGAGAGCTGGCTGCCAGCCCCCAGATAGCTGCCAGCTATCACTTGCTAATGGTGAGCTAACAGAAAATTAGATTTTTGGACAGCAAGTTTAAACCTTAATTATGGAGAGGACGCTGCTGGTTTATAATATAAAAGAATGGAAAGACTTGATGTCCCTCAGGGCTCCTTCAGCTCCACCGCTCAGACAGCCCCAGTCACGCTTTGCTGAAATCAATGGCAACGGCATCATCCGTTCCTGGATGCAAAGGGAGCTGTTGAGAAAGGAGGAGCACTTTTAATGACTCATTCTTTAATGACAATTAACGTAGGCTTGCACACAGCCAGGGCTGCATGTTAAATCGGGGTGTGCAGCTGGGCACGAGCATTTTTGAGGAAATCCGTTTGCATGGGGGGTTCCTGGCTCGGGGTGAGCACCCCGAGCTGGTGTGCTGTGAAGGATAAATATGGAGGCAAATCATAAAGCTGCAACGTGTGCTGTGCGTGCCACTTCCCGTGAAGTTTTGTTTCTTTAACTGCAAATGAACAGTGGGACCTTATTTTCCTTATTGAGCCTAAACTGTAAAAATCAATGTGAATTATCCCTGTACATGAGATGGGAATAAAGCCCCCCCGCACCTGCAGATGTTCGTACTGCCAAAGTGCACCTTCTCCTCGTGCTTCAGACAGTGGTTGATTATTATTACCAAAAAAAGATGTGGCAAGCATGCAATTAGAACTGTACAGCCATCTAGACTAATGTACCCCAGTCTAAAAGCAATTGCAGCTGACGGAGTGTTTTTAATAAATGTATCCCAGTGAAAACACCGAAGGAACCACTTCAGTGGGTGTTTGGGAAGTGACTAAGACGCCTCTTAACTTTTGTCCTGCAGGATTAGCACGTGTTTTGAGGTGAACAGGTGGAATCTGTTATCCCGTGTTCCCAAAGCCACCTTCCTGGTGAACTGGGAGAAAAGACCAGACCAGCTGGGAGGCAGCAGAGAATTTGGGCAGTCTTCCAAGGCATGCCAGGATGAGCTTAGGTGGGTATTTATGCCCAGAAGGAGCTCTGGCTCTGGTGTTTTGCACGCTGGCAGCCAAGGCTGAGCACAAGGGCTGAGGTCTGCTGGCAGCACAGCAGCCTGAGGTTCTGCTGCATGGACACCACTGTTCTAATTCAAGGCAAGAAATGCTCTGTTATTACTTTGTCAACAGTAATTAGGTATGCAGACAGCCTAAGGTGAGACTACTTCAACCTTGACTTAAGAAAAGTGAGGTTTGAGCTTTTTTATTTTAATACTCAAGAAGAATTGCAAGTAGGACCACGTTAGGGACTTGCTGTGGCTGGGGCTGTGTGGACTTTTTGGGTGTTGTTCTCTCTGAAGGAGCCACTGAGAGGCTGTAGTGAGAGGTCCCAGCATGAGTCCTGCTGGGAGAGGTCCTGCTGCAAAGTTCTACCCCACACACACCCCCCCCAGCAGCCATTGAGCACTGCAATGGGCAGGAATTCCTCACAAATGGGAAATCTCCCCAGTTAGGAGCTCATGTCTAACAGCAATGGTCAGGTCTGTGAGGTCACTCCCACAGTCTGCTGCTCCTCTGGGAATTTTATGGATGGAAACATTATGGAGAAACAGGAACACACATCAACAAAAGGCCCCTCAGGTTTTGGTGTAAAACTGAACATACTCTACCATTTGAGCTGAATAAAGAAGCTCAGCTGTTCGTACTGTCTCCAAGCTGGTGGAGCCCTCCTTTGGGTACCCCGCACTGGTTTTACCCCAAATACACCCATTTCCCAATGCCTCAGCACTGCAGCAAGGTAGATTTTGTCTTCAGAGTATTCTAGCAGCTGATGGGACTTTTCTTGTGGTCACCCCAGGCTCCCCTAGCAGCTTCCCAGGTCCCATTTCAAAAAACATCCCTGGAACGACGCGTGCAGTGACCTGGAAAAGCTACGTTCATTGTGAGGTTCCCACCCCTCGAGCACACAGGCTGTGGCTTTACACATACGCCTGGAAGGGACAGAGGTGTGTTCTGGGCAGGAAAACATGTCTTTGCAGAGCAGGGAGGTACTCGTGGTGCCCAGGGGACAGGTTGGAGCTACCTGCAGCGAGCCATCTCCTCCACCCGTGCCATCCCATGCCAGGGTGAGGTGGATGCCAGGGCCCTTGTTGGTGTCTGAGGTGCTTCTTCCCCGTGCTGTCATCCTCCTGCCCACTGGTGGATTATAGATACCTCCTCCTACGTGTGCCAAGTCCCAGAGTCCCCACGGTACAGAGGGAGAGCAGCCTCAATAAAGCTGATGGACTGGATGTATGTGAGCATCTCTGCATCAACGAGCAGGAAAAAGCCTTTTCCCAACCGCTCCCTGCCTAAAATGAGGTGTCTTCAGAGGGATTGAAGAGTCACAAGCACTTTATTAGGGTAGAGGCTCTCACCCTGCAAAGGTTCCTCTTGTGCTGAGGTGGAGAATTCTGTGATTTTATTACAGAACCAGGACTTTGCCGTGCCTCAGATCAACGGCGTCGGAAAACGCTGCGGCTTCTGGCAAAGGTTAATCAAGATGTATTATACTTCAAGTATTGGCTATAATTAATAAAGAATGCCTAATGAATCCAGCTCTCACACAACTTTCAAACATGCAGAGCACTCCCTCCTTGCGAGTTATCTGCAACACCACAAAGCCATGCAAATTAAAAGTTGGAAATGCTTTGTAATGACTGAAACACCTCATTAGGAGGTCTCCCCCTTATTGTATTATCTTCAAACTCTGCTTTATGGCACGTTGCTACAGCACTAAGGGCTAAAGAAAGGAGGAGAGTTTTGGTTAAGTTTCTCACCGGTGTTTCAGCTGATGGATGGCTCAGTGACATTTATTTTGATGCAATGACAAAGTCCATAGCTTATTTGTTTCCCAGAGAACAGGCAGATCTGTTCTTTGTCTCTCCCTTAAACGCAGCCATAAATGAGTGAGTACACGGCTGCGATTCCTGCTCCTCCCAGGGATCTGCACTGCACTGAGATACTCTGCTTTGCCTCATTTTCCACCAAAAGTTTATCGGCAGCCGGGTGGTTGTCTCAGCCTCCCGTTTTATTTCATCCCCTTCTGGCTCGGGAGCATTCTGTGACTGCTGAGTTTCACCTTGTCTATCGCAATGGAAACTTCTGATAACATCTCCCAGAGATGTCTATAACGATTTGGTACCTTGGGCATCTTCACACTGGCTCGGGATGAGCTGAGGGATAACCAAGCACTCTGTGCAGTCTGCTCAGGAAAACTTCCCCATTCTCACCAGTGTGAAAACTCTGACAGCCACAGTCTTACTGCAGGACTTTGGGTGTCATGAGAGAGATTTTCTCACAGACAGGTTGCTTGAGCTTTTTTTGCCCCCATCCCGCTGCTGTGGAGTGTTTATGCTGGTTCCACTCCTCCTACAGCAGATGTAGATATATTGATTTATCACTGCCAATCAGCCCGAGCCCCTGGGGATGCGATAAACAGCTCTGCAAACCCCTCATACAGAGATGCTCTGTTATCCCTATCAGAAATTTCCCCTTCCCTTAGGTGTGACCGTAAGAAGTCACCTGTTGGTGAGGCTCCCAGACGGGGTAACAAGGTGTATAGTGGTTTTCTAGAGTCAAACCGGGCAGAGTGGGATATAAATGGGGTGTAGAGGGTTATTTCCCCGGCAGAAGCCAGACTCCACGGGGCAGGAGCGGGGTCCCTGTGTGTCCCCCGGGCATGGGGAACAGGGCACCGCATCCCCGCAGCCTTCCGCCACCGGGGCAGCTCGAAAAGCAGCCTAAACCGCGAGTTTTCGCACGGCTGCAAGGCAAAATCCCGCAAGCACGGGTTTGTTTCACCCTGAGCTCGGCGAGCCCGCGGTGGGACAGCCCTGCCGCCCCCCGCGTCCCCCCGGGCCGCCTCCCCGCTCCCCTCCGCGGCGGTGCGGGACCACCGCCCGCCCCCCGGGCCCTGGGAGGGGGCGCTCAGCACCGCGACCGGAATAAGGAGCCCCAGACCTGTTGCCATCAGCGCACGCTTTACTTGGGCACCCCGCGGGTGGCGACGGGCGGCCGGGGGGTCCGCACGCACCGGGCACCCCCGCACCTCTCACCGGCCGCCGGCATCTCGGGGCTCGCGCGCTGCGGGTTTTGGGGAGAAAAGAAGAAAAGCAGTCTGTGTAACGGGGAGCGGCCCTTGTGCGGTCAGCGCTGGGAGCGGGGGCCCGGTCGGCGTCCCCCCGTTGCCGTCGGGGCCGGGGGCGGTCAGTAGGGTCCCACCACCACCGCCTCCACCTCCTTGGACGGCCGGCGGTCCTTCACCAGAAAGTTGATCATCCCCTCGGATTTGATGAGCAGGTTGCAGCCCAAGAAGAAGATGCCGAAGACCACGGTGAGGGCCAGGACGCACATGACGGCGATCTGCACCACCCGCATGATGTACAGGCTCCGCTCCTCCGCCGCCGCCGCCGCCGCCCCTCCGCCGTCGGTCACCACGGAGGCGGCGGTGCAGCACCGCAGCGCCCGCTCCAGCTCCAGCGCCGCGCTCCCGGTGCCCGCCAGCAGCCCCGCCGCCGCCGCCGAGCCGTTCATCCCGTCCGGCCGCCCCGCGGACACCCCCGCCGCTTCATGCAGGCGGGCCGGGCCGTGCCGAGCCGTGCCGAGCCGTGCCGAGCCGTGCCCAGCCGCTCCGCGCCGGCGGAGGCTCCGCGCTGCCCGCTGCGCTCCGCCCCGCCGAGGAACGGGGAGGGGAGAGGGTTTGGGGAGCGGGGGGGCGGTGGGGAGGAGCGGGGGTGTGGGAGGGGGGGAGGGCGTTGGGAAGGGGGTTTTGGGGAGGGGGGGGGTCGGGGGAGGGAGAGGATGGGGGATGCAGGGAAGGGGGTTTTGGGGAGGGGGGGTCGGGAGAGGGAGAGGATGGGGGATGCAGGGAAGGGGGTTTGGGGAGGAGGGTTTGGGAGGGGGTTTTGGGGAGGGGGTTCCTGAGGGAGGGGTTTGGAGGGTTGTGGGGAGTGGGGTTCGAGGGGTGGGGAGCAGGGTAGAGGGGTTTTAGGGGTGGGCTTTTCCGGAGGGGTGGATTCCCAGGGAGTGGGGTTTGGGGAGCGGGGTTTGGGGTGTGCTTTTAGGGGAGCAGTTCTTCGGAGGTCAGATGTTGGGAAGCAGGATTTTCCAAGGGGGGTTTTAGGGGAGCAGATTCTGGGGAGTGGATTTTGGGGTGTGGGTTTTGGGGACTGTGTTTTGGAGGAGGAGGTTCCTGCAGTGGGGGGGTGCAGTGCTGGTCCCCAGGGCTGCAGGAAGAGCCATCCCACCCTTTGGGGACCTGTGGACTCAGCTGGTTGAACCTCCCCCTCCCCAAATACCACCCCCCCAGGTCTGTTTTAACTGACAGGTCACCCCTGTGCTGCTGGAGGCCACGGTGCCCAGGAGAGATGCCAACGGGAGCGGTGACAAGCCGGTGTCACTCGGGGGATGCACATGGGAACACAGGCTGTGCACCTCTGCACCCCACTGCCCACCTGGGGGCACGGGCCCATGGATGGGCCACTTGTCATCTTCAACAACATCCCTGGGGATGCACCCGAGCACCCTGGGGACCGGAGCTGCTCCCCCAGAGGCACCCAAGCGCCCGGGGGTGGCGGGGGCATCGTGCCCCCTCTGCAGCTGCTCTGGGGAGGGCCCAGCCGGTGGGACTGGTTCCCCATCACGGTTTGGAGGTTCGGGGGGTGGCAGCAGCTCCCGACAGCTGGTGCCACGGTTTGGGTGTGCGCCTGCCCACACCTCCAGCCACCGGGTGACAGTGGGCAGGACGGTCACTGCTGTCCTTGGCCCGGCGATGACTTGGGATATTTCTCAGCGGGGAGGGGGATGCAGCAGGGCTCGGAGCTGCGGGCGGCTGCTGCCGTCAGTAACCCTGCTGCCTCTGTGCTTCACTGGAGATGTAATTATCACAAACAGCCAGAGGAATCTGCGAGCAAACGCTGCCCGTGGCAGGGCGGGTGCCACAGTGGTGTGGCACCTTGTGCCATCCAGGGCTGCTCCTCACGGGAGTAAACTAACAGGGAGATTGAGGCCAGGCACGGAGAAACGATGTTTTCTGAACCCTTGGCAGCTAATTTGTCTCATTATGGCAGCTATTTTGTTAAGTGACACCCAGATGTCACCCATCACTCACATCCCGGTCTCGACGCTTTGGGGGTGGCAGTGCCCATGTGGGGTCCCCTCCCTGCAGAGCCCAGCGTGGCTGGGGCAGTGTGCCGGGAGCAGCCCACCTACGAGGCCGTGCTGGAGCAGCTTTGCTGCCTTATCAGATGGGACACGGCAGGAACATTTTGTTTTTACTGCCGGGGGAAGAAGATAGTATTAATTCTAATTAGCAGTGGGAGCGCTGGCAGTTCTGTCAGCCAAAGGCTGGAGATGCTCAGACCCCTGTGACTCCTTTCTGCAGGGACTCCTCTGCCCCCTCGGGAGCAGGGGGTGTGTGGGTCGGGGTCTGCACCTCGCGCTCCTCTCCATTTCCCAGCTCTTGGCACTGCTCAGCAGCTGTTAGGAAAATGATTCCCATCCCTAAATTATGTCAGGAACATGGATTCCAGCCCTAAGCTATGTCAGGAGAGCCCTGCTCGGAAAAGCTGGGGGCTGAGAGTCAGGGGAGCTGGATCCCCGTGCCCACCTGCGCCCTGCACACCCCTAGCAACTTTTCTGTGGGTTAATCGTTTGCAGATCCTAAACTTAAAGTGCTTTGGGAATGTCCCCTACCAGTGAGCCCCACAGTGCCCCAGGCAGCAGCCTTGGACCCGTGTCTAAGGACGTGGCAGCATAAGGAAGTGGTGGTGTCAAAATGTGTGAAAGGGAGAAATTCTGGAGAGCAGGATTTCTGCTCACGTCCGTGGCACCCTTTAA
Source organism: Podargus strigoides (assembly GCA_028020825.1). Lineage (NCBI taxonomy): Eukaryota > Metazoa > Chordata > Aves > Caprimulgiformes > Podargidae > Podargus > Podargus strigoides. The sequence goes on along the minus strand of CM051625.1, from coordinate 1,397,164 downwards.
CAGTGAGGCTTCATTTTTGGCTGTTTTCTGATGAGGAGACAACACAAAGAGGGAGCCTTGGTCTGAGCAGGTTTGTTTTTCATACCCCCCCACTGTAATTTAACAGCAAGGTGAAGGCAAGGTGTGGGATTTAACCTCTTAAAAGTTCCTGTCACTGCATTTGTTCTGTTTTACCCTAGGATTTGTAAACTGGCATCGGATTTACTTGAAGAGTAAAGTGTGTTTCATCTTGCCCAGGGGAAAACCCTGCTAAAAGCTGTGGGGGCACTGAGATTTTCTGGGGGATACAGATTGCAGCCAGTGCAGGAGTTCCTGCATGTCTCGGCTGGGGAAAGGGATCACTGCTCTCCCCTCCTCCAGGGCTGTGGGTAACGGGAGGCAGGAAGGCACCAAGAGACAGTCGATGCTTTAAAGAGTGTTTTGTGGAGCTGCAGGATGGAAAAGAATGTTCTCATTTGCAATGTTCTGATGTGGAAAAAGCATCTAGGAAAGAAGTGGGGGGGGGAAACCACAACTCATTTTGGCAGTGTGCTGTACAAACGGGCAGATCTGGGCAAAGTTCACCTGTGAGAAACTATCTGGTTCCAGCTCGTGGTGTTTGGGGCTGGAGGGGGCCCTGGAGCCCCACACCCCGGTGGGATTTGTGAGGTGTGACTGGCAGCCCAGGAGAAAGCAGCCCCAAGCAGTGCTTCTGCCCTTGTCCTCCCTGCTGGGGCAGGGTGGCATTGCCTGGGGGTGCAACACTGCTCCGTGCCCCTTGCACCCTGAGCTGGGGAGCCAGAGCACCTCTGGCCACCCAGAGCATCCCTGCCCACCCATGGAACCCTCACACCTTCTCCATGCACCCCGGATGTGTGTGGGCGAGGGGCACCCCAGCTCACCTGTGGGGCAACCCCCACCTTGTGGGTGATTTGGGTTGGGGGTGGGGTGGGATGGGGATGGCGTGGGGATGGGAATGGGATGGGGATGGGGATGGGGATGGGATGGGATGGGATGGGGATGGGATGGGATGGGATGGGGATGGGGATAGGGATGGGGATTGAATGGGATGGGGATGTGTGTTTTGGATCCGTTGAGTCGGCAGCAGCTGGCTCCCAGGAAGAGATGTGAAGACACTCGAGGGAGTGAGGGACAGTGTGGCCCTTGTCCTGCGGGGCTCCCCAGGAGCCCCCGCTCGCTGTGCCCGCAGCCGGGCCGTGGCCTGAGCCCCTCAGCCAGCTCTGCCCGGGGGGTTCCCCGAAGCCCTGGCACTGGGCCCGCACCCAGGGGCGCTCGGGGCTCGTTCCCCGCCCTGTCCCGCACAATCCCGGCCCGGGGGGTGAGGGTGGAGCGGTGCGGAACGGCGTTCAGATCCGCGCATCCCGGCGGAGGGACCGGGCTGCCACTGCAGGGCGCGCAGTGACACCTAGTGTGGGCCCGGGGGACGGACGGGGACACCGCATCGGCACCGGCACGGACAGGGACAGGGACATGGGCACGGACATGGCAATGAGCTCGGGCACGGACAGGGACAGGGACATGGGCACGGACACAGACACGGGCACAGGACTGGATGTGGGCATGGGCACGGACGGGGACACGGGCAGGGACAAGAACACAGGTGCTGACACGGACACTGACACAGACAGGGACATGGGCATGGGCATGGATGTGGGCACGGACAGACACGGACAGGATTATGGACATGGGTGTGGGCACGGACAGGGATACAGGCACAGACATGGACCTGGACATGGACGTGGACGCAGACGTGGACACGGACACAAGCATGGACAGAGGCACAGACACAGGCATGGACAGGGACAAGGACATGGACACAGGCATGGTCACAGACAAGGTACATGGGCACAGGCACAGACATGGGCATGGACAGGGACATGGGCACAGACAGGGACATGGTCACAGACAAGGTACATGGGCACAGCCATGGCCATGGGCAGGACCGCTCCGTGCAGCCTCGTCTCCTGCAGCTTCTCCTTTGCAAGGGCAGAAATCTGGTTTCTGAAATCCTGGGGGCGCCTGCCCAAGCCTTGCTTTGTTACTGCAAGGCTCCGCTCACCCTCGTTGGTCCCAGCTTCCCGGCACCAGGAACAGGGCGCAGGGTCAGACTTACAGCTGGTGCAGGATGAAAACCTGAAGAGGGGAAACTGAGGCAGCCCCTTCAACACAGTGATGGACCAGAAGGGCACAGTGTAAAGCAGGGAGTCAGTGTTAAGCTCTGTTTCCAGCTCAGCCAAAGGGTTCAGAAAGTCCTCGCAGGCAAGTGGGCTGTGAGGAGAGGTGTCCCCAGGAGAGGGCAAGGGCTTAGGGTACACTGGCACGGCTGAGACTCTCAGATGTCACCGTGGCTTCGCCTCCACCCAACAAGATGCTCTGGAGATCAGTCACTCTCCAGGCTAGCAGGGCTGTGTTCATGTAACTCTGTGCAGCTGGGACTTGGCTTCACTGAACCCCATACCTAGGGATGCTGGAGGGAGTATGTGCTTCATTTAGGAGTGCAGAGCTCTAGGATAAGGTAACAGAGGATCTGGGGCCACATGTGGGTGAAGGCAGAGGGACATGGGGACAGTCCTGTATCCTGTCCAAACACCATGGTTTGGTGGGGCTAGAGATGATGGTTCAGCTGGTAAATGTACATGTAACCCAGTTCAACCCTCCCTGAAGGAAATGGGAGACTCCATTTCCCACCCTGTATTTTGCAGAAGGTTCTCAGTCCCTTCCTATTGCCACACGAGCTCGCGTGCAGAGGAGTGAGCCAAAGCTTAGTGGCTAAAACATGGTGTGTTTTGTGTTATAGAGTCCTGCTTTTATCTGGGCCGTCTTCCTCAGTAGGTGCTGAGCAGAGCTGCAGCCACTCGTGCTCTTTGTTTATTTATAACACTATGGGGGGGTATTTTGCCCTCCCTCGGATATGAGGCTGTTTCACTGTGCTTGCTGTGGGATGCTTTGCCTGCAGTACCCAAGGGCACCCAACACACGTGTGATATTTGTTTGCTGGAGGGAACTCAGCGTAGTTACTGTGCCTTTGGAAGAGCCCTGCGGTGCTGAGAGGTGAGGGTCTGCGCTTCTTAGCTCCAATTCTCGCCATTTTGGGAAAATCTCTTTTAAAATTAGACAAACAAAAAAATTTAATGCTTTTAGGATTGTGAGAAGCAGGGTGTAATTCCATACTGAGGAGAAACTTGCCTTTTTTTTCCCCCCCCTTACATTTTCACTTTCCTTATTACCTTAATTTGTTCTATTTTGATCAAGGCAATGAAAACAAGATTCAGTCTTTTAAGTGACTCTATCCGAGGAAGTGAGAAATTGTGTATTTATAAAACATGCCAGTCAATGGGTGTATGAAACACGCTCGGCTCCATTCCGGGTCTACTCCACTGGTAATTAGCTATAAATACACTCTCATTTGGTGACTGATTTTAAGTGTATTTATTCTACTTAGATGTGGAAAAATATTCTTGCTGATCAGCTCCCCCAAGGCCTTCATCAGGGGAGCTTAATGAAGGGAACAGGTGCCTTTTCTGAGCTTTCTCTTTAATTTTAAGAGAGGCTTCTAACAGCACCTCTTTCATCCCCGTCTCCAGCTGGGAACCCATGATGTCAGCAGAGCTGGAATCTCACAACAGGATCCTCCAGGCTTCGGCGTACGAATATTCACAGCTTCGCTCTTCTCCACGCGGTTATAAAAACTGCAATAACCGATAATGAAAGTGGGGAAAACAGTCCCATAAATTTGCAGGGTTTGATTCAGTTCGCAGTGAGGACGATACTGCCACCACACTGCTTCTCCTGCAGCCGTGGCAGCTGTAGCATATAGCACAGGTAGGGCAGAACGGTCATCATTCACTTTTTAAATGTATAAGCAACGAGGTGACGTTTTTATTTTAAGAGGATGGAGTGATCTCGTGCTTTGGGAGGTGTGAATGAAGTAAATGGAGGCAGGTGCCAGGGATCAGCCCTTCCCACCTCCTGGCCATCAGGAGAAGGTGTCCCAGCATTGCATCCCCCTGCTCTGGGCTGGAGGAGAGCCCTGGGGAAGGGGGAAAGCGAGGGGGTGGGGGGTGTTGCAGCCTGGTTTATATATGAGAGCTCTGAGTGAGGACCAAGCTTGTCCTGGGAGATGTGGGAGATGAGTCCTGCTGCTGGAAGTACAACGTGAAATGAATGGTATGATGTATTTTTTTTTAATTAATTGAATTTTTTGTGTGAGAGCAGTGGGGTGGGAGAGGGGTTTGTGCTTTCAGGTGTCTCCTCTTGCTTCAGACCAGTCTGGCAGTGCCTGGTCCTGTGTGGCTCTGTGGGAGGAAAGCGGGGTGGGAGCTGGGTGAGGAGCCCTGTGCCCTGCCCAGGGAACTCCTGGTACTGCCCAGCCATAGCAAAGCCTCCTAATTAAGCATGCATTCACTTTATTCACAGCTCTGTGGGCGCAGAGGGGTGTGCTGGAGCAGGCAGGGCTGCTGGGAAGCATTGAAGCTGGCAGCAGTTGTGGGGTGCAGCTGCTCCACTGCTTGTGTCCAAGTTGGGGATAACTTGGAGAAATTAGAGCTTGGCAGAAACCTCTGAACTTCACTGTATCACCAATGCAAACCTGGATCTGGTGGGTTTACCTTCCTTCCCCACTCTGCTCTCCACACACGTGTACATCTTGTGCATTTTCCAAGTATTATAATGTGCCAATTGTGGTTTATCTGTGCTTGGGGTGCTGAGATGGAAAGTACTTGGCTTCAGCTGCATTTGAGTTGTGATAGAAACACCAAGTCAGCACTCTAGGAAAAAAGGGAGCTTCCTGTGCATCTCAGCAAAAGTATTTTTGTATGGATTTTTGTGAACATATTATCTATGTGAAATGGTTAAAATATTAAACCATGGCACTGAAAATCAAACTTAAAATACTGTCTGTAGGATTTATGTGAGAGAAAGGGTTTTTTTGCTTTAATACTCCGAGGTTTTTGAAGAACCACACCTGTAACTGTTGCATCTGCTCAGTGCTTCTCCTTTTCTCTGTTCTTCCACGTGTGTGGGTGAAGGAGCATCCCCAGGCTGGCTTTGTCCCACAGCAGCATTGCCTGTGACAGCAGCTCCCTGGGCTGTGTGTGCTGCTGACACCTCCTGAGGCTGGGGCTGCCTCCTGTGGGAACAGATAATTGCTTTAAAACGTGCCTGAGATACCTTTGGAATTATCTTGAAGTTATCTTCTCTGCTTCACACGGGGATAACTCTCTCTCTGGTGACTGTGTAGCTCAGTGGCTTGGCTGTGCTCCATGCCTAGGCTGAAGCTCTGCTCCACGTCAGCGCTGGCTTTGTGATGCCATGAGACACTGATGCAAACATTATTTTTCATAGTGCTAACTTCAGTTTTGAGTTCCTTGGGCCCCTTTTCTGGGAAGGGCAAACACTCTGCAAAGCTTTCAGACTTCCACAGCTTCATTTGTCTGAGCTGCCTGCTTCTGTGTGAGTTTCTTGCTCACTGACTGAGACAGCTCCAGGGAATCCGTGACTGCAATTTGGTTTTGATTGCCTTCGCTTTTGAAATGTGCTGTTCCCTCCTACAGTTGGCAGTGTATTTATGTAGGGTTATTAAAAGGGGTTTAAGTGACCCGTTGAAGCCAGACCGCGGTGGCAGGTCCCTTGGTGAACACTGTGATGCCCTACAGAGGGCTGTGGCTGGTGCAGCCCTGTTTGGATGGAGCTCAACTTGACAGGAACGGTACTGGGGAGCAGGGAGTGATGGCTTCCCTCCCTGCTGCTGCTCTGAATCTTGGTTGCACCACAACTGGCTTTTCGGGAGAACTGTCCCCTTCGCCGCGGGGACAGCACTGGTGTGAGGCTGTGGATACTGCAGCGCCTTACTGGTGATACTGGCATTTGTGCTGGCCTTGAATGTGCTACCTCTGTTCTTCTGCAGACTCCTTGAAATGGAGACTGGTGTCTGTGCATCCGTACTGCTGTGCTCTGAGCCTCGTCACAGAGCCCAGCTCAGTGCCAGGGCCTGGGTCTGCGGGCATGTCACCCCCCAGTAGCACCAAACTCCTCTCCCCTTGTTTTGTAGGGTGATACTCAACTCCATTGATTTCTTAGTAGCTTTTGAAGGACTAGAAATGTACTTTTTTTGTTTTTTGAGAAAGCATCTTTCTTGCAGCTCTGGGTCCCACATCTCACAGGGGCCATGGGGCTGCAGTGGCTGTGTGGATCAGCCAGTGGCAGGGGTTATGCTGAGCCAGCACCATCCCTCTGTTAGATCAAGGCAAAAATTAAACCATCACCAAGGAAAGCAGCACAAAGGGCAGAAACCGTTCAATTATCCAAGGAACAAAATGACAGCTTCTGAGTGCTTTAATACAACTTAATGAGTTGTTGTTAGTCCTAGATTTTAAAAAATAGAATTTTTAAGCAGTCTTGCTGAGCACTTTATACCATCCCATTAGGCTTACAGAGCAATAAAAACATTTCTCTGTCTGTCCAAATGTGAAAAGGACAAAAAAATAATCAATTTCTCTGGAGCCATTTGCTATTTCGTGTTCTCACTTGAGTAACAGCGCAGTCCTGGTCATGGACAAAGTTGTGTTTGTGCTGTTTGCTCCAGGAGTGAAAATGCATTTATCTCTTGGCTTCCCCCTCCTCCAGCTGTCACCCACAGCCAGCAATGGTGTGACCCTCTTCCCTCAGGGCAATGGTGGCACTGGGGATCCGGGAGGCTGAACTGGAGGCACTGGTGTGGCAATGCTAGGAGCAGAGCTGGCTTCACCAGGATGTGTCCCAGGGACATGCTTAACCCTCAGGAATGAAAGATTTCTGTGGAGGTGCTGTGTGACTGGGGTGGAGGTGGAAAGCACGACTGCTCCCTCCATCATCCCCTCCTGAAAGTGCTTTTCTCGTGATGGCATTGGTGAGAACCAGCATGGGAGCTGCTGTGCTGGGCTGAAATAAAGGGATCTCCTCCTGCCAGAGGCTTTCTCTTTGTAAGGTTTGCTGCAGCAGAGCAAAAGAAAACAATTGCCCAAGTGCCATGTGAGCAGGATTAGTAGTATTTGAGGCTTAAAACTTGCACATAAATGGTGTATTTCCTTGAGTGGGACTGGGAGCAGCACAGCCAGGCCCCGTGGGCTCTGGGGTTGGCAGTGAGGGCTTTACCATGGGGCATCTGAAACCCAGGCTGATGCTTAGCTGCATCCCAGAGCTATTACCAGCCCCATGGTGCCTCTCCCCCATCCTTTGTTCTGAATCTGGGAGGATTTGGGAATGAGCTGGTAACACTGGGCTTGCCTGTAAATAAGACTCCTGCCTTTGAGCATCCTTGAACCACTTTTCCTGATGAAGAACCTTAAAAAGATATATCTAGGCAATAGAAAAGTATTTCTACAGGGATTTTTGATTTGTGTGTACGTGCAAGAAATATAAAGCCACAATAATGTTTTTTTCTATGCTCCCAATAAATTTGTCAACAAAAAATAAGAAATAGTGATAAAAAGGGATTGCACTGAGATGAGGACCAGAGCTGCTTCTGAACGTACCCATAGGGAAGCGCTTTGCATCTCTCTTACTTTGTCTGTGTATCTCTTGGGGATTCTTTTGCTATTGGGTTTGTCCCCAAATAATATTTATTATTCTCATCATAACCAGCCAAAAGGCAGAAGAGGAGTACGGCTTCTGAAGCCCTCGCTCGTCAGAGCCCCCGCTCCTCTGCGTGCCAGCCTGCAGCTCTGCTTTGTCCTGACTCACACAGCCCTTTACACTGCACTGTTGGAGCCTTCACCTGGCAGACTCCTGGGAAGGAGATCAGGGGGTACACTGTGTCCTGAGCATCACTGAGGGGAGCTTCAGAGACCACACCAGCAGGCTGGTTGGTGTTGCCAGTTGCTGGACCACTACCCACTGCAGGCGGGGAAGGTGAGGATGCTCGTGCTCAGCCCCACGTGGTCCCCAGCTCCTGTTGCTCTTGTGGGGTGCTCAGCATCCTCTCCCTTCCCACCACATGCTCCCAGCTGCATCAGGGTCTGCACGATGCCATTACCCAGCTGTGGAGCTCACAGTAACCCTGTGCTGGTGCGTTTGCAGTTCTCTCTCATAATTTATCTGACTTTATACATCACGACTTTTTTAGTAATCGGTGGTGGCAGCACGAACTGGTTTTTGAAGTATTTTAATAGCAGAATTACTTCGCAAACCTTCTGTGCTGTTCCTCTAAAGGCGCAGTGTCAGACTACAGAAATGCCATAAAAACTCCCTGTAATCAATAGAGGAAGACAGACGAGCAATCAATTTCTCTTATATTTACTTAATCACGTAGCATTTGATGCCTGACCTTTAAGTCTTTTGGACTAGATTAGATTTAGTATCTAATTATCAATCACATGAGTGCTATTGATTTAAAATCATGATGCTGAAGTCATCTGGTTGTCAGGGAAAGAGAAAGCTTTTGGAATTGTGTATGACAAGAGATGTTTGGACTGAGTAGTATAAAGCTAGCGGGGACAAGGTGTGGCTCAGAGGTTTCCTTCTAGTGTTTTGATGCATTTGGCCCCCCCCAAGTTTCAATAAAAAAGGGTTTGTGGAGCATAATTTCCTAAGACTGATGAAAGCATGCCCAAGATGGCAGGGAACATTGGTATGAGTGGACACCAGTGGCACCAGGGCTGCTGTTGCTTACCCACAGTGGTGTGGATGGTCACGCAGCTCACGGGCTCCCTCCCCGCTGTGCACAGCTGCTGGTGGTGAGCTCTGCATCCCTGCAACCACTGTCCAAGTAATTTCTCAGTGCATATATATAATTGTAGAACAGCTTTGGTTGGAAAAGACCTCTAAGCTCCCCCAGTCCCACCAGTGTCCCAGCACTGCCCAGTGCCCACTGCCCCATGTCCCTCAGCACCACATCTCCACGGCTCTGACATCCCTCCAGGGATGGGGACTGCCCCCTGCCCTGGGCAGCCTGGGCCAGTGCTGGGGAACCCTTTGGGGGAAGGAATTGTTCCTAATAATATCCACTATATAATGCCATCCACAGCATTTTTCCCCCTCTGTATTTCTACAGGCAGTTTGACTGTCTGGGGACCTGTGGGAAGTGTTTCTGTCACCCAGTGCCAATATCCAAGGCTTTATACACTCTTCTCAGGGTGACTTTGTGTGAATGCCACCCCTGCCAAGTGAGGGCAGAAAATCACAGTGTTCTTCTCAAGGACAACTCTCAAAACAATTCCCCCTCTTCAGGTACTTTGCCCATGGTGCATCTTCTAATGATGGACCCTGTCTCTACCACCTTTTATCTCCCACCATTTCCCATTCCTTTTTCCATGATGCCTGGCTATTTTTGTATTTCTCTGCTGGAATTCTAAGCACATTTTAATGATGTTTTCCATCTATACTCAATTATTTTACTGCAAGCGTTGCAGAGAACCCCAAGCAGTCTTCTGTGTTGAAGGAAAATTGTTGTAAAATATTAGATATCTGAAATCTGCCAGACTTAGAGACACTTTTTGTATGGAGTCTGCCAATGCAGCTGGTCCATAAGGGAAATAATTTTTTGACCTTCCCATTGAATGAGCACACCCCAGGCTCTGGATTTTGAGGACACAGCTCAGACTGGAAAAGGAGCAGTGGGTTTTATTCTTTTCCCCTTCTAAACAGAATGGGGGTTAAAAATATATCTGGTAACAGTTGTGTGCTACCTCTGACAATTACCTTTCTACAGGCTGGGAAGGAAATCAGGCACAAAGTGCCCATTAAAATAACAGTAGTTCTCACACCCAATTCCCCGTGCTCTTTGTGCATCCCAATTTACATTCAGTGGCACACGCTGAGAGTGTGACTGTATTTGGAGCAGGAACAGGAGTTGCACTGAGACCAACAGTTAATAACCCATTTTTCACACCTTCCATGCTGTTTGGGATTTCTTCCCAAGCTGTGGCCAGGAGGATTTAATCATGCTGACATTGCTCTAGCCCTAAAATGAAATCAGTTAAGGATTTTGTGGTCTTCCTTGCTTTCCAGCGAGTTATGCTGAAAGCGTGCAAAAGGAAAATTGAAGTGGTTGGTCAGGTGTTCCCAGCTGCTGCTCTCCTCTTATGTGTGTGTTAATGGGAACCAGAGCATTGCTGAAAATATTAATGGAGATAACTGGTGGTTTACTACAAAATGGGTGGGAACATAAGAGTAAATAAGTTCAGAATATGTATATATCCTTTCTTCCAAAAATATTGCAGAATGGAAGCAGATGATGTCCCAAGTGCCAAGGTCCCAAGGGAACCTGCTTTCCCAGCAGCAGTGCAGACAAGCACATAGGCAGAAAGTTTCTTTTGCAGTGACTTTGGAGTAAATTCTGCCCTCCGTGGACACGTTGCTCAGCATCTATAGGACTGTTATAATCAGTCTGTGATAGGCTGCCTTACATAAGTAGTTCTTGAATTCCCATCTCTGGGACTCTGCCTGGATGCATACCTTCGTATTCTGTGATTATCAGCTATCTGGGAAATCTTATTTGAATATGCAAATAGCATGAGGGTGGTGAGACCCTGGCCCAGGGTGCCCAGAGAAGCTGTGGCTGCCCCCTCCCTGGCAGTGTTCCAGGCCAGGTTGGATGGGGCTTGGAGCACCCTGGGCTGGTGGGAGGTGTCCCTGCCATGGCAGGGGGGTGGAACCAGGTGAGCTTTGAGGTCCCTTCTAACCCAAACCATTCTATGATTCTAAATGAAACTTATTTTTTTAATAAAACATAACCAAGGGAGAAGGGAATGCTTGCTCTATTTTGGTAAAAGCTACTAAATTCTTCTAAAGACCATAGAGAAAACCTTATGACTTAAGATAGATTGACTCTGTGTGCGCAGAGGAAGGTGTTTGTATATAAATATAAAGTGGAGAAAATCCCAGTTTGAATGTCCATCATCTCCAGGTGGCTCCTGTCACAACAGCTGAGAGGAAGGGAACACGAGTACGAGGGCTGAAACAAATGCAAAATGAGTATATTCAGGCAAGAATTATTCCAAAATCATCCTAATACTGTCATGGACTTCCACTGAGGTTCAGACTGCATTCAGAGTGTCATGGGATTTCTGAGATGTGTTAGAAAGGAAGATGAGAGGAAGGAGACTTTTGCTATAGCTCTCCTAACAGGCTGCTAATTTTAGAGCTGCTGTTTTGTTGGCCATAAATTAGCTGTATTGGAAAGCACTGGAATGATGGCACAATAATGCAGCAGATGAAAATGAAGGATAACTGTAATTAAAGCATTAGAAGACAAAGACCCTTTCAAGTTATTCCAGATGTACCCAGCCCACAGTAAGCCAGAGAATTTGGTTGCATTTATCAGCTTTTGTTGAGCTTATTGGTCGTGCAGATCCCACTTTGGCAGGTCAGCACGAAAACCTCCCAGTGGTCTGACCACACACCAGCTCCAACAGGGATCGATCTCGCCCACTGATTGATGGTCTGAGCATCTGGGGCCAGAGGTGAGGCTCCTTTAATGAACATGTGTGGAAAAACTGCTTTTCCAGGCCTGTCCTGCCCTCTGAGTGGGAACATTTATATTTCTGATGGTGAAGAGGTGGGGATGTCTGTCAGCAGCTGACTTCTGCTTGGCCCTGCTAACGAGCAGCTCTGCCCCAGGGAAGCCAGCTTTGCTAGGTGAGAAAAGTTATTTATTCTCCTATCCCGCCTTGTTCATAGTCCTTCCCGAAAAGAAATTGTCAATCACGCTTAATTGCACTAAATTACATGTGGCAGATCCCTACAGAAGTGCTGCTCGCTCCAGGCTGAAATGAGTCCTGCAGAAGTGAGCTCTTGTACTGGGGTTGCAGATGAGGATGTGAACCACATTCCAGTGGGACCTGTCAAAGCAGTGCAGCACCTTGGGGTAACCAGAATGTGGGGAAATTATGCCTACATTTTTTTTTGAGGTTTTTCTCACCAAAATGTTTTAATTTTTTGGCTATGCTACACAGCTGTGCTTTTATTTGTAGAGATAACACAAAGCCTTTGCTTGGCTAGGAATAAGACTTTAAATTCCTAGCTGATCTATGCAACTAGTTAACAAGTTAAATAGGCTAAATCCCAGGAGAAGGTGGTTGTTTGCTCTAAGCCTCCTCCAGTCAATGACATTAGGAGGCACGTTGCCTCCCCCCTGGGTTGTCCATCCCACTGCCACCATCAAGGCCATGGCTCCGTGCAGAGGTCTTTGCACCTCTCAGGAATTCACAATTCACCTTATGAAGGTTATTTTATTGTTTTAACCAGTCCACTGAGCAGTGCAAGCATGATCAAGAAATGGGAGTCCCCATCCCTGGAGGGATGTCAGAGCCGTGGAGATGTGGTGCTGAGGGACATTGGGCAGTGGGCACTGGGCACTGCTGGGTTAATGGTTGGACTGGGGGAGCTTAGAGGTCTTTTCCAACCCAGGCTGTTCTGTGACTCTGTGATTCTATGATCCATCTCATTTTGCTGCTGCTTTTTCCTCACTAGATGTGCACAGGAGCACCTGTAGCATAAATCTTTTGGTTTGATTAGACCAAATTTTCTTCCTGTGGACTAGGTGTTACCACCCAGGTTCCAGGCACTTGCTGTCAGTGAGACAGATGCCCGGTATGAATCCGAAATGTACTTTGTGTGGCCGTTATTCCCATCAAAGTGAGTTGCTGTGGGACTCCTGTGGAGGCAGGGAGCAGGAGTGAGGAGCTGAAGCAGAGGAATCTGTGCTCTCACTCAGGATTTGTGTGCTCATGGTCACAGGCTATGGCTTGGTTTGCACTGGAAGCTCTCGAAGGTTTCTAGGAATTTTCTTTTTGAGTCTTGCAATGTTTGGTATTTGGAAAGGAAAAATAAATTCTGAGTGCAGAGTGAGCTGACTGAGAACCATGGGCTGGGCACAGAGGAACAAGGAGACTGGGGGCACTGAGTGCAAGGAACAACTTACCCTCGTGTGAAGGTCTTAACTCGGTAGAGTAGGGCTGTACCAGTGCAATGCTGTGCTGGCACTAATTAGCCAGGTTAATCCTCAGCATTTAATTCAGTACTGCTAATTATTGTAGGTCCTGTGATGTAGCTGTTCTGCTCCCAGTTTCTGACCCTGTTTGCTCCACTCTGGGTACTCACAGCTTGAGCTGTGACACTGGGCACAGTCACAAGAGCTTGGTACCCAACACCAGTGCAACCCTGGGGGGTTGGGGGGCTGCACAGAGGCTGCAGGGTGGGATTGCACACACCAAGCTGTATTTGCAGGCTCAGGAACTGATGGTGTGCATCAGCTGTGGTGGAGTTGCCTTTGAGGGAGAAGAAAAAAAAATAAAAAGCAAAGAGAAAGGAAAAGGGAGGAACCTTTCCCAGGGGCTGGCCATCCTCCTTCCCCTCAAAACTTCATCCTGGTTTGCTCAAGTTCAGATTGGCAGTGGTTTCACCCAAAGCAGGGGGTATGATTTGGAAAACAAATGCATCTTATATTCTGGAGATGGATAACTTTGAGGACTGGCGTGTGAGAACCCGGAGTCAGATGAACAGCAGGTCTCAGGGCTGACAGACCTAAAAATAACCCCTAAAACCTCACTATCTCTGGTGTTTCCCACAAGAATAAATGTGAAAAAAAGGATTTTTAATATGCACTAGCACTCACCTGGGCAGGAGCTGATGATAGGATGCTTAGGGAATATTATTTGTAGCATCATATTTGCAGGTGCAGCAGGGTGGGCTTCCTGGAGCGTTAGGGAAAAGGAGCCTTTGGAGGAGGATGTCGGACAGCACTGGAGATGCTGGAGTGGACCCTCAGCATGATAGAGAGCAGGGTACTCCCTGCGAGGGATTGCCTGGGGACCTGAGGAGGTGACACAGGAACAGCCACAGAGAGCAGCAGGCTTTGATCCAGGATGAGAGCATCTTTCAGCCCCCCCAGTTTTAATTGTGCAGCTCTGCGGATCAGGCTGTAAAACGGAGGCCGTGCATCGCCCCCCAGCTGCAGCCACGTCCCAAAGCGTGCCGGCATGCACAGAAACACCTTTGGCATCAGAGCTCTGGAGATGGCTCTTCTCCCCCTTGAACAGTGGAATATTGGATATTTCCTGCTTACAAGATCAGCAGCATCTGTACCACGCAGGGATCACACTCTGCAAGAGGTGCATAAAGACTAAAGCATCTTTCTAAGAAAGAGTCTGTAAAGGAGACAGTTTCCACAACATTAATTTTTTCTTCATTGTCTTTGTAAATTTAGAATATCCAGAGAAATATTTTAAGCTCAAGAGTAACCAGCTCCTACAAGGAAACCAGCTCCTGGCCCAGAAAGAGCTTCAAAAATTAGGAAGATGCTCAAATAAGCAAAGTGCCAGACATGGTGAAATGAATATTAAATATGATCACAAAAAATCTAGGACCTCAGCATAGAATCCCCAAATACTTACGTGCTGGTGAAACTTTAAAAATTAAATTAAGGAGGCCTTAATGATTATATTATGCATTTAAAATTTAACCTGTGCACCTCTCTGTCATCTGTGTTGCACGGGAGCTTAATGCCCAAAGGTGAGTGCTCCTCTGCCTGCAGCCAGACCCTGTTATTTCCTCCCAGCACAAGCCAAACCACCTAAGAAGTGGCAGGGTGCACTGGGGGGGCTCAGGGGAGGCACTCCCATCCTCTTGGGCTCCCTGGGAAAGGAGAGATGCACAGCCTGGCCCCACAGGGATGCTGCTGCAGAGGGCTGGGTGGTGGTGGGAGCTGGAAAGACAGATGACAGCTGACGGAGATGTCACCCAGCAAGGTTTATCCCCCAAAGCGGGTCATGGGGGGAATTAAGGGTAAGCCAGGAGGGCTTATGCTCGGGTGGGATCAAGCTTGGAGCCTTCCTCCAGAAAAGCTGCCCTGGGACAGCACGTGTCCCTGCGGCGGCGCTGGGACGGCTCAGCCACGGCGGGGAAATCGCCCGCAGAGGGATGTCAGGAGGGCTTAAAGAATATCAGTCTGTGCTGGCATATCTGGTTTGTTAACCTTTAACATAGCTCTGACCTCTGGCATGAAAACGTGCTTGCCTTAAAGTTTTAATATATATGCTCTGTTCTAAGAGGAATGCTGAAAGTAGGCAAGAGACCTTTCCCCAAATTACCGTGTGACATTGTCAGTACTTTCTGTTAGGACATAGTAAAACAAATACACTTTTCACACCTTCTTAACAGCTTCCCAAAGAAACAGGCACAAGTGCAAGAGGATCTAATTGGGAGAAGTCCTTTAAGATTGCCTTTAAGTATCTATTAATAGATGCATTCATTTGCACATCAGTTTAGATTTGCCATATTTCTCAGCTGAGCATCTCTTGGGGTGCTGATGGAGCTGCTTTGCCACTCAGCAGGGGCACACTTTGTGAGGATCTTGGTGGTTCTCACCTGAGAGCTCAAGCAGGGAGTTGGGGAGCAGTCTGGACCCTGAGCTGTTGCTTTAGACACCAAAATCCCCCACACCACATCGCTCCTCCGGAAAGGCCCAGCTCCTCTGAGGGAGATCTCTGCTGCAAGGCAGGTTTGGGGGGCACTGCTAGGGGCAGAGCAGGTGGCACCCATCCCCTTGGGGTGGCAGGGGGATGAGAAAGTCCCCATCCCATTTTTGTAGTGCAGCATACCCCTTCCCCAGCCTTATTTCCCCTCTTGCAACCTGCGTTGCTTCTTTTAATGCTTTTCCATCGCTTGGAAAAAACGGGTATTAATAACATTCGACCATATGTACACCAATTTCCACAGAGAGAGAAAATTTTACAGCTAGAGGCAAGTTAATGCTTGTTTTGAACATCTGCTCAAGAGGCTGTGGAGTCTCACCCAGCTCTCCTACCAGAGCCTGCTCTTCACCGAGTGGGATCCTATGGGTAAGGCTGCATAATTACCACGTAGAGCCCAGCAGCAGTGTGGAATTTGGTCAGTCTGGTGCCAGCCCCTGCTTCCCAGTGGTTATCCAGCCCTGCAGAGCAGTCAAGAGCAAAGTGGACTTCTTGGCTCTCTTATTGACCCTCCTTGCTTGCTGTAACTGGGTGCCTGAGGATCACTGCTTTTGATCTAGTTCTAGTCTAAGTATGAGCATACCCAAGGCAGAGCTCAGATGGGAGTCTAAGTGAGGCTTTCTGATTGCTTGTTTTAGGGGAAAAATATTGATGGAGATGATACACAACTTGGTAGAGTCAAGGTCAATATCTTCAGGGTATGATAAATAAGCAAAATAAACATCTTTGCAGAGAAGTTTACAAGTAGTTACTGTAAAGTTTCCCAGCCTGGGACAGCTCCTTTCAGATGCTGAATTTCCTGAAGTTTTCTCCTAAATTTTTAGCCTGGGGAACTACAGAAAACAAAGTGTTAAATGTTAGAAGCCCTGAAACCTGCTGTGCAGAAGAGTTATTATTTAACCCCCCAACAGTACTCTCCATGGTATAGTGTGACAGGAATATGGCATCTTTGGTAAAATGGAGCAAAAAAGCTTGACGTTCATACTAACAAATTAAATATTCCTGAGAATGCAATTAAAACCTTCTGGAAATAGGTATGGCTTTGGCATGCTTGGCTGTAATCCCTTTAAAAGGGTTAAATCACATCCTGGGAGCAAACACAATGACACGTAGCTGGGTGCTGGTGCTCCACGAGCCATGGCAACCCATCCAGGCTTTCTGCTCTGCCTGTTCCTTGTCACCTCCTCCCTTCCTCCCTTTTTCACCCAAATTTCAGCCTGTTCCATACTTAACCTGCTTACCTGAAAATAAATGAGGGTTAAGTGATTTATTTGCATGTAGACACTCAGACAGTAAAAGGGTGGTTTTAATTCTAAATTCATATACAAAGAAGGACACACATGAGAGAGCATAACCTAAATTTTAATTATGTGAGTAACTTGCTCCTCTGAACAAGCATTTGGAGCCAGAAAATGAATAGTCTGAGTTATTTCATCTTCTTAATTAGCATTAAAAATGTATTTTTATTAAGAGTCACTTAAAAGGTTGACTTTAAAATAGGTTCTGCCAATTACTACCATTTTTCAAGCTAATATGGTAAAATTGCAGCAGCTCGAGCTCTTTTAGCTTGCATATGCAAAACTTCATTGTTTAATATTGCCATGTCTTAATTCAATTGTCATTTTTAATAAGCATTTTGAAGTTAGGAGCAGTTGTTCTTTGCGTGGCAGCTCCTAATGTTAGATTGCTTTTTCTTGCAAAAAGTTAAAAGAGAAGGTGATTTGGCACATTTCAGGTTTTTTGCTGTTTCCTGGCAGTTCTAATTCCAGCAAAACATTGATCTTTGTTTTATATTCTTCAAAATTATTTTAGGATTATCTGTATCCACAGCTGAGAGTAGTTTCAAGTTCCATCTGTACAGAAATTATAATAAGTACAATAAATTGTGCATTTGTACTTGTAAAGAACGATATATTTTTATTTGGAACAAATAGTGTCCTGGTGCAGAGTTAATTCCCTGGCTTTTCCAACGCTTTATTCAAATGCTTCTGGCTACATGCACAGAACCAAGGAGAAAACTACTGCAAAACCAAAAGCCAAACAACCAGAACCACAAAAATACATGAAGTGAATACAAATTTAAGAACAAGATCAGAGAGCAGAGCCAGGGAGCCTGCAAAGCCACCACTCACCACCTCTCACCTTCCTAACCTGCAGATACTGGGATTGTCCCATGTTTTCCCAGGATTTGCAGCCTCACTGAAGAGTGGGAAGCACACTGGGTGTCCCCAGGGCAGAGCACTTTCAAGAGCAAAGGTCAAATTGTACTCTGGGCACAAATCCTGCAAGCCCAGTGTGCTGCCACTGGCAGCCTTTCACCAAAAATGGCATTATTGCCACCGAAACGCTGCTTGGCCTGATAGAAAGCAACACAATGAAAAAATATTGAATTTCACCAATTTCAGTCTCTCTGCTTTCCCTCAACTCCCCACATCCCTGGAGGGATTTCAGGGCCATGGAGATGTGGTGCTGAGGGACATGGGGCAGTGGGCACTGGGCACTGCTGGGTTAATGGTTGGACTGGGGGAGCTCAGAGGTCTTTTCCAACCTAAACGATTCGCTGATTCTGTGAACAGAAGGACCCTTTGGTCTCAATTATCAGGTGCTGATTGCACTGGATCTCTTTGCCTCTCACCATTTGTTTGTTTTGCACAGCTATCTGGATGCAGAAGACTTGTGCATAGTTCTACAGATGTGTTTATCCTCAGCAACAGTAATTTCACTTGGTTATGGCTCAGAGAATAAGCTCATTCTTGAGTAACAGTTAATTTTAAGTATTGGAAGCCTGGGAGCAGCAGCGGTGAGGATGCTGGGTGAGGAGGCTGAGCAGCAGCCCAGCATCTTCCAGCAGGAGCTGCAGTATTACAGCTATGACCATTATCTTCAAAGCCTTCATCTTTCTCCTGGAGAACCAGTGAGCCATGGTTTAATGCAAGGCTTTGCATTAGGCTTTCACAGGCAGCATGAAATGCATCCCCCCACCAGAGGGGAGCCTCTTCCCAGTATCACCAGCGCAATTTGTGCCCCAAGCTGGTGTGGTTGGAGGCTGATGCCTGGGGGCACAGTGGGCAAAAGTGAGAAGGAAAACCAGCCTCAACAGATCTTTGACTCAGCAACTAACAAAAAACAGCAACATGCCTAAGACTTTCTTTTTTTAAGGCCCTCAGAGAATAATCACATCAAAGTAGGTCTCATAAATAATTCACCACTGCTGACTTAATGTCTTTTTTGTGCAAAGGCCAATTATCAAAACAAACTTTTAGCTCTATGTAGAGGAGTAAACGAAAAAAGTTCTATGACATGTAATACATGCTTTCATTTATAAACTGTGCTACCAAATTCAACTTTAAGTGCTTCTTTCTCCAGTGTTTCTAAAATGTTCCATTACATTTTGTTTTTAAGAACTAAGCTGCCAAGACAGACAAAAGAACTTTAAAAATTATTATTGCTAGTTTTGTTTCTAGATTAATGAACCTTAATGCTATTTCAACAGTTATTTTCCTGGCTCACATAAATCCAATCTTTTGCTCATGTTAGTAAAGCACCACCATGAGTTGTTATTGATGGGTGCCTTGGAGGTTTCCAGTGCTCAGCCAGATGTGACTGATCCAGCACTGGGGACATCTCAGGGGAGGCTGGAGCACGTGGCCTCGGGAGGTCAACAACCTGCACATCCACCACTCTATGAGAGCTGCCAACAGGGTCAAGGGAGCTTTAGGATGAAGAACTGAAGTGGTCCTGAGTGACCTGGGAAGAATGGGTGGGGTGGATGGATTAAACCCCCCTGTATTTGAACTCCAGCAGTCTCCAAGTAGATGATTTCCAAGGATCTCTGACAAGACAAGTTCAGTATAAGTGGTCTTTTATCAGGAGAGTGAGATGCTTGACTCCACAAATAGAACCGAGTCAGAGAAGCTTTTATGTACCAAGGAGGTCAAGAGAGATGACACAGCCTTGAGCTTCAACGATGGGCATAACACCTTGCCCAGACTCCTGGGGAGGAGGATGCCTCCAGCAGAAGAACATCTCACAGAGTGACCTACTTCACGAAGGCAGTCTGTTTATTTTTTTTTAACATCCAGTGAATTGAGCTCTGCATTTAGAAACTTTTTACTGCTGTGGAAGTGGTGGTGGAGCAGGGGCCGTGCACTGCTGAACTGGGTCAAACAACGGAGGGTGAAAATCACGTCTGGCAAACTCAGATCTCATTCTAGGGCATGGATGGACTTATCTGATCAAAATTACTTGCTTCACAGTGAATCTATTCAAGCAATCCACTGCATTGCCTGGAAAGAGTCTTCTTGTGTATCTTTCTCCAAGAACAGCTAATAACAAAACTGTCGTATAGATTTGGAGTTAAATCTTGACAAGGTTTGCTCTGGCTTAATTAAAAGAATCTGCATAATCTCCTTCATTTTAGTTGATTGATTCTTGCAAGAATTTGCATTTCTCTTGAAAATACTTTGTTTTATTATAAAGCTTTGTGAAGAAGCAAGTCAAAGTTACCAGCCCTAAACGAGCTTTGTGTTAGTGTTCATAAAAATAAGGTTCTTCAAGCGCATTCTAAATATATTTTTTAAAAAGCTCTCCTCATGGATGTGGGGGTGATCAAAACATGCAAAACCCTCCCTGGAGCCCAGGTAAATGGCATTAACCAAATCTTTGCTTTTTTGATTGTCTCATTGCTAGCTGACTTTGTAACACATGTTGTGAAATCCCTCTTCTATGTGGAAGTGAGATCTGAATCGTTTCATATTTTAACCTGGATTCATGGAAAGGTGTATCTTTAAAATTTTATGGCTTTAGTGTTGAATATTCAGAGAACTCTTTTGACTTCAGTAAAAACTGATGGGATTTGGGGGAAGTTCTGAGATTCAGTGTGATTTAAGCGGCTCTGTTGATCTTGCAGAAGAGTCTCTTGAACATTACTCACTCCTCTGAAATATGCGATTGTTGAAAGCTGTTAGATTTTTACCATTATTGTTTGGGTTGTCTTGTGGAAGGATGAATTGCCCTGTTTTACTGATCACAAATCAGCATCACAAACCTTATCTTCTGTAATTGCATTTCATGTAACAATTTATAGCTTCTTCCGTAAGAATATGGCTTATGGGTTATAAAACAGAAGCGGTAGAAATATTTAGCTAATGGATTTTTCTAAGTCACGGCAAAAAATTTATTTGCATGATAACTTCTCCAAACCATACATTTTTATAGTTGTATCCATTTCCCAAGCAAAGCAACATAATTTTAATCAAGTCCATCTGCTAGAGCTTAGAAAGGGCAAGGCAAAAGAGGTGTTGGTGAGGCAGCAGTTTGTTCTCCTCAGTTCCTTCAGGGGCAGGGAAGGCAGGGAAGAATACTGATAGAGGAAGGTAGACCCACCTGATAAACATGTGGCTGAGAGGCTGGTGCCACAGACAGAATTTTGGGTGTTTTGAGCATGGGGAGCTTTATGCTGCGTGGGGTCTGCGGGCGGCAGGTGGAGTTAACCTAGCTCAAAGGGGGAAAAGAATCTTAGCGTACGAGCTGGCTGGGCTCATTGAAAGGGCTTTAAACTAGGTTTGAAGGGGAAGGGGGTAAAACTGGGCCCTCTAGAGTCGAGCCTAAGGGTGGCAGGCCATGGTTGGAAATAAAGTCGTTAGGCTGGCTCAAGTGCTTCTACTCTAATGCACGCAGCATGGGCAACAACCAGGAGGAGCTGGAAGCCATTGTGCAGCTTCACGAGTGGATGAGGCACTTGAGGCCATGGTCTAGTGGTCAGGGAGATGATGGGATAAAGGTTGGACTTGATGATCTTGGAGGTCCTTTCCAACCATAGTGATTCTATGGTTCTATTTTACAAGTATATATTTGGATATGTAGTAAGTGTATACCTTATGTACTACCTACTGGTTTTGGACCCAGTGTGCTCTGTTATTTCCTTTCAGACATTCCTGTGTTGTCCAGCTGAGAAAAGGCAACCAGGCAGCATGGCCAAGTCCTGCTTGTCTTGTCCCAACATGCAGTTAGGTTGGGGGTGAGCTGCTCACTAACCCCCAGGGCTGGGAAGGACCCTCAGCCCCCATAGGTTTCCATCCTCCAAATTCCCCCAGCTGAAACCCACACTGCCAACTTGCTATAACCCCACAGCAATTGTCTTTTGAGACATGTATGTTTATTGAAGACAGAGCCTCTGTGTGAAATGCCAGCTGGACTGTAGTTTGAAACCCAGGCAAAGACAATTATTTTGAGCTTCTCAGTTGCTGGGAAGTCTCTTGTTTTGCTAAGGGAAGGAGGAAGAGTTGAGTTGAAGCGGTTGAGATGAATCATGCCACCAGCAATGTGTGATAACAGACTGGTGCATGCTCACTGCAGTGTCTGAAAGTGCAGAGTGGCACATGGGGAACTCTCCTTTTTATGTCTTCTGCAGAATCCCCAGTGCTTTGCAGGCAGATACGTTTTCATGTGCACAGGCAGCAAGGGAAAATTAAGAAGTGTCATGCTTCAAGTCCAAATGATTAAAAAGGATGCATTTCAACAGGGAAAAATATTTCCATAAATATTTCCAATATGCAGGGAATAAAAATTTCTGAGCCACCCCAGTTCTAGCAGAGCTTGGACATAACAGGTAGCTCATCTCTGGGTTCAGAACAGGCACAGAAATTTGCATCCAAAATGTAATTTGTTGAGATGCTGTTAAGCTCCTGAAAACACAGAATTAGAATTAAATGCCTTCTCAACCATAACCAGTCGTGATGCTAGAAGAGGCTGGAGCACAAGTACTTTAGACAGACATAACAGGCTGAACAAACAAGCAAGAAACTCTCCATAGGCATAAAGGAAGCAATTTGTAAGCACTCGTGTTCTCCAGCAAGGCACAGAAAGCTGGCACCAGTCAAAATGATCAGCAATAACCATTTCCCTGCATGCAAATATAGTAGTGTGTCCCTGACTATCACTATTTTAGTTGTCACTTTGTCATTGCTGGTAGTATTTTTTTTTAGCTTTTCTTTTGCATATTTCACTTTCTAAATAAAGGCATTGAAAATGAAAACCTTACTTTTGGCTGAATTCTGTTTGGAGAAAATTTAGTTTTAGCAAAAAAGAAGTTACATAACTCCAACATCAGTGGTCAGAACACACAAAATCTTACACTCTCCTCCTTTACTTTGTACCTTGTCTTTAATTTGCTCGGTCTGTAGGGCTGTTAGGAGCAGGGCACGAGGAGTCAGGCTGGCCAATTAGGTCTAAGCTGCATTTGAATGAGGACTTCAGTTTGAAGTGCTGTACCCAAGGTGAACTACAATGAGAGCTAAAGAGATCCAGGGAGGTGCTGGTCTGAGGGAGGAGAAGAGGCTGTGCTCAGATCAACACAGGCAGCAGATGCCACTGTAGTACTGTACTCAGATGAATTCTTGGCTAAGAGTCAGGTCCTGACTAGCTGTAAAGTATCCGGTGTACATGGAGGAACAGCACAGTTGTCACTTGTGCTCACATCATCACTTCTGTGTCCTGGCTTTGTTTCATAAGAAAGGCAATTGCAGTCTGTGTAACTTCCCCCCCCCAGCCCTGAAGGCAAATTACAGAATAAGGACTGAAAAAAACCCTCCCAGCAGCTGCATGTATGGTGGCATCATTTGAGTTCTGAAAATCCAAGCACCTAGCTTTTACATTGCCTTTAACTGCAAGTGCACACTGGTGGCTCTCTGGGCAAACACTCAGCGTGGGGTTGTGCGATGCAACTCGGGATTCGTATTAATGGTGATTGGAAGGCATATTGCAATCAGGGATTGTCATATGCATCACAGATGTCCAAAGATTTATTTTAACCTAAACCATTAATGCCATAGCGTGGTTGAAGAGATTGACTTGCTTTATTTTATTCTCTTCAGTCGATTTTCCCATCCATCAGTGAATTATCTTTGCTTCGTCTAGTGTCGTGTTTGTTAGATTTCTTCTACAGAGTCATGTTGATGTGCTTCTGAATATCAGTGTCTGCAGTCACGGGTCTATTCACTCCTCCCTGGGTTTGTCTCAGAAAAAGGTTATTGGAAAGATCTTCAAAACCAAAAGTGTACAGCTAAACAAACCTCTGCTTCTCTTATAAATTACTCTCAAACCCTTTTGTTTCTGGCATGCATCCATATAGCTGAGATAAGGAAATAGTGAGTCCCTAAACAGACAGCCATGGAGTCCATCACTTGAATGCCAACCAGTCTGGGAGCTATCAACCTTTCTGTCAGACGAAGGGTAAACCAAGCAGGTCAAGTCAGTGTTCACCCAGTGTCCTTACTATAAATGTTCTTCCTAGGCTTTAGTCACATTCTCTACAAGCTAAGACGAGCTCTGATGAATGATGGTTACCATGCTTGGTAACTGCATTCTTGTGCTTACCTAATACCTAAGGACTTCCGACCCCCTCTCTCTGAGGCAGTCATCACCTCTGCAATCAACTCTCGTGGACAGCTTTGAAGAATGCTGTCATCTGTTGAAAAACTCGTGCTAATCTGGATATTCTTTACTGTCATCTGTTTTGCTGATGTGCTGGGAAAGTTTGCAGCTAAAGAGCAGTGTTTGATGTAAATGTGATGATTTGGCCAGTGGCTTTCAAGTATAAAGCTTAGTTGTTTTACAACATTATTTTTATTTCAGGTTATACTACCAGCTTTTTATCTATAATTCCCCAGGTTCTTGCAGATCTCTTAAAGAAGTATTATTTGGCCGTGGAGTTATGGAGCACTTTAATTTGGCCAGTTTCATCTGACCTCTGCTTTCTTACTTTGGACATTTCTCTGACTGTGATAGTCTACATTTGTTACAGTTAAAGACAAGATATTTCTCCAGTTCCTTCTATAATAAAAACCTGTACAGATAAATACTTTAGCTTTTCAAGAGGGCTTTATCCTACAAAATTGCTTCCTTTATAGCCTTGTGGCTAAACCTATCCCCTCGCTCTCTTACAGCTTGCCTGCTTCTGAGATAATTAAAGTTTTTATATCTTTGTCTGTCTGATCTTTGCACTCTCTCTTAGGTCATCTGTTACATGCTACATTTTAACTACCAGAATTTATTACTTACACAGCTTTGAAAGAAAAGAAATATCTATGCCACATCTATTGTGCTGTTGCACCTCTATGTTGGACCTCTACGTTGCACCCCTATGGATGCTGCGAGTGTTAAGTCTATGGTTTCAAATTCTCTGACATGTCCCTAACAAGAAGTTTGTACACAATTTATATGCTGCTTTGTGATCACATAAAATAGAACAATTTCAGGTGATGTTAATATGCTAAAACTGTTCTCTGACTGTAATTAATTGATGAACAGGAAGAAAAAGGCTCAAACTGACCCATTCTTAGTTGTAAATAACACACTCTGGTTTGTAAGAACGTAGTTTGAAAGGCTTTTCCCTTTCAGCAGTGGAGCACTCCTAATTCTATTAGAAAATCTGAAATAAAGAAGCTTAGAACTGGGCAGCTGTTCACAAATTAGCACTGTCACAGAACTCCATGTCTTTTTAATCCTTTTATTATGTGGACTCAAGATTTATTTTAACCCACAGTACAACACTAGACTGGAAATTTAACTCATTCTTAGCTACGTGCTGCCTCGGTGTGAGCAAACCTACACATGAACACATGGTCCTTCTCAGCGTAGGCAGAGAAGCAGGAGAAGGCTGTGCCATGGCTGTGGGTGGAGTTACAAACCTGAAGGAGGAAGGAGTTAACGGCTGCCAGCCATCTAGTACGTTGTGTCATGCGCCAAACTTTGACAGCAGCACTGAAGGAGGCAATTAAACCACTTCCAGGTTTGAGCATCACTTGGAGGCTGACTCCAAGGCAGCAGATGCTCTCCCAAGGTGTGGGTGGCATCTTCCCACCACTAGAAAGATTTCAATGAGTTGCACGGTTTCAGATGGATTCATATAAAGCCTTGCAAAATTAAACCAAATCAGTGCATTTTTTAACATGGGAAATTCTGCAAGCAATATGAGTAACATTTGGGTAATGCCTCCGGAAAACATTTGGAAAGAACACTTACAAAGGGAAATGTAGTTTCTCCTTTTATAGCACACTTCATTTCTTTACAAGTAATATTCCTGTTATCATTGTAGGTACCAAGGCCAAATCCCTCTGCATTTAAAGAGAGTAAATGCAAATGTGTTGTGAGACACCGAGTTTACACCACAATGGGTAATGACTGTTCATTTATTTGTAAGTAAGAACATTTGCGGTTTATTTTTGAGCCAAAAAAGATTGTTGGCCGCTATTACACACATGAAAATGTGATATCTCATTTAAAATGTGGCAGCAGTTACTGACAAAAGCAAAACTAACTCTCGGAAGACACTGTATATAGAATATCTGTTTTCCCAATATGAATGAGGTCACCCTTGGATGTGATCTATGTGTTATTAAAATGAAAGATTTCCCTAGGCAGAGAGCCATTAAGCCTGAATTAATGCCATAAATATCTAACAGCTACTTCAGGTGAATAATTCTGATTAAAATATTGCTGCAGTTTTCTCAGATCACACTCCATGAATATTAGTCTGGAAATTAGGAATACAATGTTGAGCACATACTAACACGCTTATACACGATACGGCGGAGAATTTGCTGTGAGTTTCATTAAGTATGAGGTGGTGGGAGGTGGCGGGGAGAGGAGGTACCACTGGTGCCTCTGGCACAGTCCCAGTGTGGTGGCTGCAATGCCCACATGGGAGGTGAGGACCTGGATTTAATGCCCTCCTGTGCCGAAGAGAACTTCCACCTGCAGCTCCCTTTTCCCAGGAGAGCTCAGGAGACTGCTGGCTAATGAGGCAGGAAGGAAATTTCTCTCAGTCCATCCTATTAAAGCTGTATCACTTTGCACAGAAACATTAAGTAGTAATTGGGCCAGAAGAAGGTAGGGTGATGCTGTGGATAGTTGAGTCCCAAGCCTGCCTCCAATCAATGTTTAATTTTCTCCTGTTAAATAGCCTTTAGAGCAGGGACTTGGACCCAGGCCCACTCACTTGAGTGGTATGAAATTACCATCCACTGCTGACACGTCCAGGGGCACGGGGGGATGCAGCACAGAGACTGCCACCATGTCACCGACCAAATCCATGATGCAGCACCGCGTGCAGCAGCCGCAGGGTTTGCAGACCTTTGTGTCTCTGCCTGCAGCAGGCTGCTAACTGGCCTCCTCCCGAGCCTGGGAATGTACCAGTGCCTACAACGTGGAGCTGCAGAAGCAGGGATATCTGAAAAAGCTCAGCTCTGAAGTGCCCTTGCTGGCCAGCAGACTGCCTGCATGCAGCTCACACCTGGGAGACCAAACATAACAACTGGGGACTCCTCCAGCAGAGCTCATAATTATTTACAGGTCTTCCACACCCTTGGTGAATGATTTATGTGCTGCCCAGCCAGGTTGGAAGGAGGCAGCAGGCAAGCCAGCCCTCTGAGTTTTGTGTGAAGTCCAACTGAAGAGAGAAAAAGTCTCCTAGAGCAGACAAAATGATAGCTCCTAGGCAGCATCACCCCACATGCCACCCCGTTACCCTGTGGGATTTATTGGTGCCTGGGTTTTGTAAGCAGCGGGTGCAATTAGAGCATCATCATTTGGTTCACAGCCAAAGGAAGGGTGATGTTGACTTTAAAAAGAATGCTCATTCTCCTTCCGAGTTACGGATGCACAATTACATATGTGAGTCAAAAATGAGAAGAATAATAGAGATAACTGCACTAGCCATCGCTGTCTCAAAGGATGACAAACCTCCTCATTCACTGTCAAGGGAGTAACTTAGATGTGCCTGGGGTTGCCAGCCTCCCTTTTCCCTCTGTGAGTTATTGCTCTTGTGGCTTACAGGTTGTTTCAAGCATGACCTGCACGTAGCTAGACCAAACTCCTCTTATCATTTCCTGTTTGCTATCAAGACTGCTATTTTTAACAGTTTTACTTTATTTTCAAGAACTCTGAGCTTTTAAAACATTATTTTTACTCTGAGTTGGGACCAAAAAGACAGTAATGTCTCTGATGAACGTCTCTGAGGTTTCCAAGAGAACACGTGCTGCCATCCCAAAGGCAGTTTTATGGTGTGAATTCAAGACACTTTTTATTTCTAATAAGAAATCTATACTGCTTCCAATACCCATAGAGCATTGTTTCTATGTAAGATTTGGAAGTACAATTTGCCCTTCATGAAGATGGAGATTGGAAGCATAGGTTAAGGGGAAAAAAAACAAACACCCCAAAACAATTGATAGGATAATGCCAGTAACAGAAGCTTTAATTTTATAAAAGGAGATCATTTGAAGGGGAAAGATAAATTGTATTGACAAAGAAAATTGAGTTTTACTAAAATGATGTCTTCATTTATTGTATAAATTTTACTAAGAACAAGCTAGGGAAATTATTAGAGTAGACATGATTGAAATTGTTACTGAGGTTTGACCAGCTGGCAGATCTTTATCTGAAACCTCAAATATTATTTAGAATCAGAAGCAAATGTTACAAAGATGGAAGTCTGATGCATTTCTTGCCACTGGACCAGATCCTGTCCTGCATAAAGGAAAAACTACTAAACTAGCTCAGCTCTGTGACCTAAGGGGCTTGGATGGCAACTGTGGTCCCCCAACAGAAGCAGCTAAGTGTGCTGATTTTCAAGGATCTTTACAATGAATTTAGGACTTGGAGGAAGGCTCCTTAAGGCTTCATCCGTATTAGTACACTAAACTTGTGTGGGCCCTTTCTCTGGCTCTGAGACCAATGTTCATGGGATGGCCTCTGCCTCCACAGGTGAACATGCAATCCCATTTCAGCATCTGTATGCAGATATAGAAATGTCCTTTAGAATTTGGTTTACTATCTATCTGGGACAAAGGATGCTTCTCAATTAAGCACCCAGTTAAGGACTCTGTTGTCTTAACATAATCACCATGATGGTGATACATAAGTGAAAACATTCTGTATCACATCCATCTGTTCACTCCATCTTCTAGGCAGTGATTTTTATTCTAAAGTAAATCAAAAGATTGACTAACCTGCTGTCTCCCTGCTGAGAAGGCAGACATATCACCTGAGATAAAAAAAGGTACCTTAACTTTCCCCTTCCATCCCAAATGAGTTTTCTTAGCTTAATTGACTTCACGTGTTTTTATGCCCTTCCTGTTTTTAACAACCAGTCAAAATGAAACCAATTCTGGCCTAAAATTAATGGGAAGTCACAGGTAATGAAAAATTTGTACTGCAGACACTCCCACAATGAATGAAGCAGCTTCACCAAGAAGGGTATAGAAGTAATAAACTTGTAATAAATGTCAGAAAGATGGGAGCCCTTTATTGGAAAAAACCTTGTGTACTGCTTTTAACAACTGAAGCTGTCAGTTATATAAATGATAATGTGCACGGAGGGAAAGTAAGCTATAAATCTTTTATTTCTGAAATGAAATTTTATCAAACACGAAGAAATAGGTTGGTGACAAAATTAATTCTCTGGTAATGCCAAATATAGATGCATCTGGATAGCGGTGTTTTGAATTCAGACCAAAAAGGTTTTCCCTAATATTTTCTTGTATCACGAGTGCTTTGCAAGCAAAAGTGCCTGTGTCCTCTTCATCATCCTCACCCTCAAACTGAAAACAATTCTGGAATATTATTTTTACCATCACTAACTGGTACTGAGCAGAGGTTTGAGTGCCAGCTCCAGTGTGCACGCAGTCAAACCGCAGGCTGTCACTTTCAGAGGAACCACGGGAGGAAATGCTCTTCACCAGCTCCAGCACGGGCTAATTCACTGGGTAAATCACTCAGCATGTTCAGCTCTGACTTCCCTCTGGACCTGAAACAGAGATTTGATTCTTTCTGAGTCCACAGCTGTAGAAAGAGGCTCAAATTCAGTGTAAAGGTTTAGACTCAGTTCTATGTGTTTTCCAGCTTTACTGGTCTTGCTCATCTTTTTAAATTTGAAGCAGACCAATGCAGCTAAATAAGAAGCAAAACATGGAGCAGTATTAATGCTCACGCACTTACCATTCCATTGCCAGAGAAATATATTCTGGTTTTTAATTAGGAAAACAGAAGCAGAGGTAACTGACTCTAGAAAGACAGGACTAACAAGAAGCAGCCTGAGGTTTACCCTTTATAAATAAGGAAGGCAAGACACAGGCAGTTACCAAGATGTGCAAGAAAAAAGAAAATTAAATCACGAAGCCCAGATGACATTTGCCTAAGAGTCTTGAAGAAACTCAAGTCTGAAGCAACTGAACTACTGCCAAACGTATGTAATTTATCATTACACACACCTACTATATCAGATGAGTGGACTAAGTGTCATACCCTGCTTTAAAAAAGCTCTAAGATTTGTGTTCAAGACATAAAGGGAGTACAGGGCACAAAGTATTTAAATGCAAGGGTATTTCAACCTTCTCATATAGGGCAGGGAAATTTATCTCCAAGGTTACCCAATTCCTTTTTGAATGGTAAACCCAGAAGTCTCCGTCAGAGGAGGCATGGGATTAACTGATGCATTAGCTGTGATTGCTTTAATGTTATAAATGATGCTTCATGGGGTGATGAATAGTTACATTTGGTTTACCTGTGGTTCTGCATTTGAAAAGGTAATAAAGCAAAAGCAATAAAGTTGAGTAAGTAGAACAGTATAGGCTGCTATTACCTAAAAAATAATAAATGAATTACAAGGAAAGGCACTATACATGCAATAACTGTCAGTCTGTTATCTATCAGCCCATTTTATTTCTATTAGGTGGTGGCAAAGAGTTCTCTATTTTCTGTAATTATTGATGTAAAATTCAGGTGAAAACGAATTGGTTTCTTCCTTCAGCTTTGTTTTCCTTTCTGCATAAGATCACACACAAGTCAAGGGATCTAGGAAATAAATACGCACACATTTTTTCTCCAGCTTCACCTGCCAGGAAAAAAAATAAAGGTTACCTTCTGGCAGGCCAGATTGGTTTAGAAGGTCATGGCAGACATGCCAGTAGAGCAAGGAATACATTTTTTGGCACAACAACATAGACATTGTAAATAATGCAACGCAATATTTAGAAGTCCTCGCCAAGGAAAAGCACTGGTTTTGTTTAGGTGCTGTTTGTTTGCAGCCTGTAAGAGCTGAGCAGACACAAACTTCTGCAGGTCACACAACCAACCCACTGATAAGTGATAACCAGTCTGACCGTGGCACCCCTTACGGATCTGGAAAGCAAGGGGATGTCCTATGTTCCTGTGTTCTCTGGGAGGGAAAAAGAAGTTCTAGGAGGAAAATAAAACCACAGAAAAGTGTAGGAAAAGATGAGGATGAGTGGAGATGGGGAGTGGCTTTTGTATAAGGGGAAACTAAAGTGACCTGGGCTTTTCTTCTGCCTGGAAAGGCTACGGGAGAAGAAAGACTGAAGCCCACGAAACAACAAGTGCCATTAAAAAGTGTGTTAAAACATTGTCCTCCATTTCTCAGAACACAACAGAAGGACACGAGTATCCAGCAGCAAGTACACAGCTAATGTGGTGAAGCTGAGGTGCTCCTATACAAAATGTACAATTACTCGTGGAACTCCATGGCTCAAGCTGTTGTTGAAGCCCAAAGTCAACACAGATTAAAATAGATGTTTAGAGAAATTCATACAAGACCTATAAACAGACGTTAAATGTGATGGCCTGAATGCAGCCCCCCCAGTGGGAACTCCACCCTGCCAATTGCTGGAAACACAGGCTGCTCAAAGAAGAATCATTTTGTATTTATGCTATTCCTTACACTGTTTTCCGAGCACCCAGTCCACATCACAGCCTCTGACTCGACCGAGCAGGTCCATCCTTCTCCTGTGTGCCCCTTACCATCACACAGAAGGTATTACGGAGTTTTTCCCTGAAAAATGGGATTCCTTTCGTCATGGTTACCAGCATGTGGCCACCCACGGGGAGTTATAAAACAGATGCTTTGGTGTAAACACCACACTGTTACACGAGCCACACATCTAACGTTTGTGTGTCTACCCCTGCGCGCTCGACTCATTCTTGTATCTCTGTGCTTTGATTTTGCGTTCTTAAATGGTCAGGGATCCATTATTCTACAAAGGACACTGATACTATGCAGTGCCACGTGGTGTGTGTCTGGAGAAAGAAGTCTTCCCTTGGCCTCATGTATCATTTGGCCACGATATCTTGAAGGACAAGAAAACCAGAAGATAACAGCAGAATAACTAGATAGTTAGTGCAGAACCACTGACATCACTGGAGCTGTTTAATCCACACCACTTGTACTGAAACCCTCTGGAACTGGGCATGATCGACATCAACACTGGGACAAAGACAATGCCAAAGAGAGGAGAAGTCTGGGTGCACACACAGGGAAAAACGTTATCACAGAGGAATCTAGTCCTGAACAACTGCAGATAAACGAAGTATAAATTTTTTTGACACAGAAAATATGTTTTATACCCCAGTTTAAAGATCTGTGTGGTTGCACTGCCAGGAGCTTGTGGAAAATAGGAATCTCAGTAACATTTGGGGGTTGTTATTTTCATGAACAGAGACAGCTGTTGCCTGTGATCTGGACTGAAAGGAAAATTGTCCCAAGAAAGGAACGTTTCCACGCTGTGACAGTGTGTGGTTATTCGCTGGGTGGCAGAAAACCTCCCTCCCTGAGACAAAACTGAAGTGTTTTGGAGCTGCTCTTTCAAACAGGTGGCGTCACCTAGAACCCAACACGGCATCGGGACTGGGTGAATCACGCAGGCACTGAATTCTGCTGTTTGTTTTGTGTTTGGTGCTTTCGAGGGAGAGGATTAGGAGCACCAAACTCTGTGGATTGTTTCCTTCTGCTGCGACAGTTCACGTTTTCCTACTTGGAGCAAACATCTTGCTATTAGTATTAAAAATAAACAGAGAAGGAGTACTTTGCACTTAGGCAGCATCCCTTTCTGCATCCTAACGTGCGTTACAGGAAGCAATTAATGCTCACAGCGCCCGTGCGAGGTTGGAGATAAGGCAGCTGCAATGCAGAGGAACCGGCTGGCTCGTCCTCAGCGACACACGTAGCCGTGGATTTCCAGCCTGGAGCTCCAGCACCAGGCTGAGTCCCCTGCTCGGGGAAGGAGCACGGTGACACGGACCCGCTGGATCGAAATGCAAGGTGTCCTGGGGCTTTGATCCACCACTCACTGAGAGAGAAGTTCAGGTCTGTGAGGTCCTCACCTGGCTGGTCGTGGGAGCAGGATAGAGGGCTTGGTTTGTTTGCTTTCCTTGTCTAATGAATGAGGTTTCCCTCTGAAAAGTAAGAAAATTTCAGGCAAAATGTACCAACACTTTCAACACAAGAGTTGGGGCCTCCGAGATCACCTCCAAGCTCCCCCAGTCCAACCACTGCCCCAGCACTGCCCATTGCCCACTGCCCCATGTCCCTCAGCACCACATCTCCACGGCTCTGACATCCCTCCAGGGATGGGGACTGCCCCCTGCCCTGGGCAGCCTGGGCCAGTGCTGGGGAACCCTTTGGGGGAAGGAATTGTTCCCAATGTCCAATCGAATCCTCCCCTGGCACAGCTTGAGGCCATCACCCCTCGTCCTGTCACTGTCACCTGGGAGCAGAGACCGACCCTCCCTGCCCACCCCCTCCTGTCAGGGGGCTGCAGAGCGATGAGGTCTCCCCTCAGCACACATCTGCTTCGGGGCAGGTGTTTCAACAACGATGGATTATTTGTTTATTTTTAATGGAGAAAAGCAACATTTTGACACTTGACACGCAATCACAGCTCACTCGAGGTTCTCCTGCCACCAGGGTGAGGGTAAGAGATGCTCAGCGCCAGGGCACACCGGAGTGACGGGGGTACACGTGCTGCTCTCCGGTGGAAACTCACGAAAGCATCAACGAGAGCCACTTTTAATGACTTTTAATGACCCGTCGGTGCTGCCCACGATCCGGAACCGAGCAAGAGCTGGATGGAGTGATGGGACACGGCCCTCGGTGCCACCTGCCCGGCTCCATCGCCTTCTGCCTCCCCCGGTGACCGGGCGGGGCACAGACGGGTTGCTCCATTCCCGGGTTTTCCCTCGGTTTGCCTCCGGTTCCACCCACCGGTGACCAGCGGGGAGGACGGGCCGGGCAGGGCCGTGGGGAGCCGCCGCCGGTGAACGGCCGCCGCTCAGGGACCGGGCACGCCGCCCTGCCCAGCCGGCACGGGGGTGTCCCGGGGCGGAGCATCCTCGCCTCCCGCGGGGCCCTGCCGGCCGCCCCGCCCACTGCTCCCGGCACCGCCTCCCGCCCCCGCCCGCCCGCCGCCGGTTGTAAGGCACGGAGGCGCCCGCCGCTCCCGCTCGCCCGCCGCGACCCCCGCCCGGCCGCTCCCCGCTCCGCCGGGCTCAGCCCCAAGTATCGCGGGAGCGCGGCGCTGCCGCCGCGGCCATTGGGCGGCGCGGCGAGGAGGAGGAGGAGGAGGAGAGGCGGAGAGGCGGCGGCTCCGGCGCGGCCACCGACCCGACCCGACCCGGCGAGGCAGCGCAGCCCCGGCGGCCATGAGGAGGAGGAGGGCGGCGGCGCCGCGCTCTGCCCCGGGCGGGCGGCGGCGCTGCTGAACGCGGGGCCGGGGGTGCCGCCGCGGGGCTCGGTGCCCGCCGCAGGTAAGCGGGGAGCGGGCGGCTGGTGCCTGGGCGGGGCGGGACGGGTCCGGCACCGGGTCCCCGCTGCTCCCAGCGCTCGGTATCCCGTCCCCGCTGCCTCTCCTGCTCCTTCCCGGTGGGTTTTTCCGCGCTGGATGCGCCTGACCCGGAGCCGCGGCTCTGGGCAGCGGGGTGTGACAGCGCGGGGACAGCCCCGGCCCGGGCACGGAGCCCCCTGCCCGCCGGGCGAGGCTGCGGGAGGGGATGTGACACCGGGAGGCTCCGGAGAGCGCTGGCGGCAGGGATGCGGCGGTGCTCGGGGCTGTGAGTCTCAGCGGTGCGTCTCGCAGCTCGCTGGTACCCATCGGCCCGGCTCCATCCCCCGGTCCCCGCTCGGGGGGTGCCAGACCCAGGTCCATCCCCGTCCGTCCGGGTGCGAACTGCTAAAACCCGGTGTAAACGGGACGTGGCGGAGCTGCTCCGGAGCGGGGGCTCTTCTTCCGAGCACGGCCGGGTCAGGATGCCAGTCTGCTCCCAGGGATGGGCTGAAAACTTCTTGGGAGCTAACGGGAAACAAAGTTTATTTTACAGTTTTTGATAAGAAATAGTACAGGAAAAAATCGGCAGCTGCCATTATTTCTTCTTTTTTTTTTTTTTTAAATTTATTTTTGTCGCAAAATGAGGATGGGGTGAATATTCGGGTGCTCCCGGGTGCGTGGAAATACCGAGAGAAAAGATTAATGCGGGATTAAGGTATTCTCGGAATTACGGAGAGGAAAACAAGCAGAGATTACGTTAACTGGTTGGTGGCCACGGGCTTTGAGGGCAGAGGTGGGGCCTTAAAGCTTGCGTTGGTTTTTAACTGGTCTTTAAAATCCTCTGTGGTGCCCTGGTTGATGGCACATCTGATCTGTGTTCATCAGTGAAACCCTGCAGAGGTGGTAAGGCTGGTGAGGACAGCTAAAAGGTTTGCCATAACTTCAGAAGTGGTACTTTGTCTTTTGATAATTTTTTAGCCTGGCTTGTTAGTACAAATGCTTTAGGATTTGTTTGTCTTGTTGTTTATAAAAAGTGGGTTTGGGTGGCATTGAACTGAGAGTATAATATGGCATAAATTGGGGTTCCCTTGGGGTTAGTTTTTAGAAGTGATTTCTTCACCAAAGCAGTGTTGTGGGAAGCAAAGCATGTCCTGTATCTCCCATCTCTGTGCTCGTACCCGAGCGATGAGTGTGGCGAGGTCCTGGGAATGCGTGTGTGCTCTCGGGAGATGCTGATGCTGGGAGGAGAGGGTGGAAAGCCAGACTGGCGCTCTCCTGTTTGACTGCAGATGAGATTTAAGAAAATATGAGTGTAAACAACTGCCTTTTGGGCAGTGGTGAAGGCTGAAGGACGTAAGGCTTTGTGGTTCTGGGATTTATGTCTGTTAACACCTGCCTCCTGCCTGCCCTGGGTAAAAACTGTGGCTCTTCCTGAATGTTTATGAAGAGGGAGATGACACATCCATTCCCTACCCCCAAACCCCTGTTACTATGAGAGAATAAGCTGTTAAAAACATTCTTTATCAACCCTAGCAGAAGCTCATGACCGTTTTGTATTTGGGAGCGTGGTGAATCAGGTTGTGTCACTTTCCTTGTGATGTGAGGTGCAGTTGCTCTGGGTTGAGGCAGAATGCAGTGAAGAACGACCCAACCCTGCTGCCAGGTGATGGAAAAACTGGGGCCAAAGAAAAGCAGAATTGCTTGGAAATAAGGAACTAGGAAACCTTGGGTATTTGTCTGTGTAAGACAATTCTAGCGGGTTTTGTGCATTAGCAGGTGAATTAAAGAGAATACTTTTTCTGAAAATATGGGAGAATTGAGTTCCATTTGCCTGTACATCACTTTTATGAACATAAGAAAAGATGGGTGTTTTTTTAAAAAAAATCCAATATAGTGAGAGCTGTGCACTTGTAACAAACCTGTTTTCTTCAAAAGCCGTGAGATGAGTTAAAGATTGGAGAGTGCATGTTGTACTGCTCCTGTGATGATCACTTGTCACATCATTAACTTAAACTCATTGACTGGAAATACTGAATGGCCGTTTTTGACAAACTTTGCTGTTTCCAAGGTTGGGTTGGGTTGGAAGAAGAGAGGGAGTTCTCACTTCCCAGCGTGAGAAATGAATTCCCTTGACCTTGGCGTGTAGAAAAAAGAATCAGCAGGTCCTTCTCTGTAATACAGAGGTGAAATACATGGCTCCCACTGATGCAGGGTGTCCTCCCAGCCTCTATCAGCAGGAGTGCCTTCTGGTCACCCTTTGCTTGGCTGGTCTGCAGGTTGGAGTTGGTGACTGCTCTGACTCTCCTGCACGAGGACTGCGTGGTGCTGAGCACGGGCTTGTGCCATGGCCTTGACCTCCATACAGACAGACATGTCCTGTAGGTGACTGCCCTTTTTGGTGATGGAATGTAGTGAGGAGTCACTCTCTGTAAGAGGACTCGTGCAGAAGGCAGCGGGGTGGTGCCAGGTGGCCCCGTGTCTCAGTGGGATGCGTGGTGTCTGTGCTGGCCAGCCACACGTTTGTCAGAGGTTCGTGGGGAGATCCTCTGGTACGTGGCTGTGTTCTTCCTCAGATACTTGTCCTGTAGCTTTCCCCCTGGTCGCTGTGTCCCTGCCTGACTTGCTCCAGCATTCTGCTCATGTTTGAGGAGCTGGGAAGGTGGTCCTGGGTGGTATCTGCCAGGTTGTCAGCAGCTCTCCAGTACCCGTTAATGTCAGTGGTATGTGGGGCAGCACCCACCCTCTGAACACAGAATAAATACAGTCAGGCAGCTCGTTGGCTGTCCTGCAGCAGCCTGCGAGGGGGTACCTGCCCATCAGCCGGGGGGTGAGGAGATGCCAGGTCTGACAGTCAAGGCAGGGAGAAACCTGTGAGTTTGGTGACCAAAGTCCTCTGGTTTGTTGGTATCTGTGACTTGATGGGCTGTGTTTTGGGGGAAGAAGGAGGACTTTGCATTTCTTCTGTGGGCTTCCAGTACATGACAGCACCTGGAATTGTCTTCTCATATTTGGGTATTGAGTTTATGCCCATACTCTTTCAGGTCTTCACTTTTTTTTTATTTAGTTGCCTTTACGTTTTTGGTGCTTTGTGCCAGAAACAGCCTGTTCAGTACCAGATTCATATCTGAAGGCATGGCCTTTAAAGGGAGAGAGTAAACCCAGGTGAATTCTTCACAAATTTGCCATCATTTGCACACTAAGTGGCTTACAGGGAGGTGACTCTGAACACAAAAAGCTTTTCTTGTCTGGATATTGGGGATGTGGTGCTTTGAGGTATCGATTCTGGGAGAAAGTGGTGCTAGTCCTTGCCTGACTCTGGTCTGAACAAAGCAAAGCAAAAATAAAGGGCAGGCTTTTATTACAAAGAAGTTTGGTTAGATGAATTAATAAGTCTTTTCCACTTTAATTTCTGAGTCACGGAAATGCATTTTAAAATGAAGAATAGGTCTATTTTTAAATGTCAAGCAGCCTATTTCAGGAAAGGAGAGACGGGGAGAAACTAATTCTTGAAACACAACACACTGGATAGCTCTAACTAGAGATACCTAGTGGTTGTTTTTTTTTTTGTTCCTTTTTATTTTCTTCTTACTAAATGTGAGTGAGTTTCCTGTATTGATCTGGGAGACTGACAGTTCTAGCATCGTAAGCCCTTCAGGTAGCTGTACATGAATTAATAAACTGCTTAATGTTGATTTGTGGTTTTGGGAGGGTATAGACTGATCTAACCAAACCTTAATATATACTAGTCGTAAGATTTTTTTGTAGGCAAAATATATTTTAAATGTGTTTATTTGAAAATTAAGGTATGCCTTAGAAAGATGGGGTTGCAAACCGTAATAGTTCTTAAAGCTAGCTTGCCTCTTCAGTTTTTTAATGATAATTGCTCTCGTTGCATTATAAATTAAACATTTGAGTGGGGTTTTGTCAGTTCGTGCTGGCTAATTGCCATTTGGTGCAGTACTGCCTGCGTTGGACACGGATCCTGCAGCAGACATTGGCAAAAATAATAATGCCAAATCTTTCTAGGGCTGGTGCTTAAATAATTGTTGTTGTCTGATTTTAGTCCTGCAGCTTCAGTGAATCACGGGAAAGCTACAAGGGACAGTCGCGTTCAGCCTTTGATTTATTAGAGGTGAGGGCTGGAGACTTCAGATTTCCAATAAGCTGAGC
The DNA here is from genome assembly GCA_028020825.1 of Podargus strigoides. Classification (NCBI taxonomy): domain Eukaryota; kingdom Metazoa; phylum Chordata; class Aves; order Caprimulgiformes; family Podargidae; genus Podargus; species Podargus strigoides. Next base: position 1,358,934 of record CM051625.1, on the reverse strand, counting down.
TCCAGGCTGCCTTCCTTAGGTGTGAAAAAGATATTTGTGATTGCTTTTATTTCTGCTCAGGAATTTCTTCCAGCAAACCTCTTTCTGATTACTCTTCAGCTGACCTGCCCATCTTTTGCAGAAGCCGGGTCCGAATGGATCTGCTCTGACAGATGTGGCTATAGATCAGTTCTGAAAGGCTGCAACACTGCTTTACTGGAGGGCTTTGTGGATGCTTTTACTACTGAGTTGCATTAATTTTTAAAAAATTAAGTATTCTGCTACTATGATAATCTCAGAGTTCATTAATATGCACATCACTTGAGTGTTGAATGTTGCATTATAACAAGGATTTGTCAACAGCAATAATTTGGTACATCTGTATTAACCAGTTCATAAAATGATCTGGTATTCTCATGTGTAGTACTCGTGAGGTCAGTATCATAACAGTATCTGTGGCCATCCTGAGGTCTCTTTCTTTCCTTTCAGCCTAAATTCTTTCAAGTACATATGAGAGGAATGCTTGGAAGGCTGTGAATTGAGATGCCTGCTAACATATAGAGATGTCAAACAGGATAAATTTCAGTGCTGACTGAGGTGTTAAGTTGCATACGTTACAAGAATGGTCTGCATGACAAATAACAGAAAATGCAGCATGCCTCTGTTAAATAATGAAAAGGCAGGAAATTACCACTGGAGTCACGGCAGTAACATAACTCCATCCACTTACTCGTGTTTCTAATGCACCTGCCATCTGAAGGCTGTGTACAGTAATGGATATGTACCCCCAAAGGTCATATTCTGACCCTTCCACCCCCCCAGCATATTTTTTCCCCCTGTAATACTGGTAGTTTAGAGGGATGTAAAGGAAGAGAGGAGGAGGAGGAGTTCTATTTGTAGCTTGGTGCTATGCAGAGGTGTTGGGGAAATAGTCTGTGTGGACATGTGCAGTTCTGTACAGTGACAGTGAATCAAACCTGTGCTGTACACCACCAGTACAAATAACAGATTATCAGGAGCAGGCACTGTTGGTTGTGAAGCATTCCACCCGTGACGTGCGGTACCCAACTGCAGCAGGAGCAGTGATGTGATGTGGAGAGCAGCACAGCGGTGGCAGCGCAGGTATCGCCGGGGCGTCTCTTGCTGTGATTTCTGTTCCTGCTATCACCATCCTGGTCACTGAAGCTCTCCTAGCCCATACTGACCAGGAGGCAGAAGCAGGCCTTTTCCTCCGAGCTAGGCTTCATGGTGCTGGTGGGGTTCCTGGGTGTTCTGTCATCCCCGAGTGCATCCTCTCCACTGCCAGCCCGTCCCAGGTAGCTGTGGGGTGCTGTGGGCTCAGCCCTGGGGGAGGCTGGAGGAGCCAAGAACCCCCCAGCAGCAGAGGAAACGAATCTCTTCCCCTCCCTGAGAGCAAACCCCATCCCTGCCTGCAGCCTGGGAAGCCAGGCTGGTGTCAGGAGCTACACGTGCTGCATCTGGCGAGCGATGGGGAAGCGGCTGGGCAGCTCCCGGGGGGCTTTTGGCTGAGCGTGGTACCCAGGGGAGCAGCCCCCCCGGTTGCTAGGCAACCGCTGCCTGATGCTGCACGGCAGCTTGCTGTACGTGCATGCAGATGTGGCCACATCTGGCAAAGGAATGAGGTGTAGCATTCCTCCTCACGTCCTGTGCATGTCCCTGTAATACGTGGCGGATGAAGCAGCATTTTGGTCAGGCCCTCGCTCCTGTAGGCACTTCATTAAGCTTTTACGGCTGAAACTCAGATCCATGTTGACTGGGAAAATGGTCAGCTCCGTTTTAGATTTCATTCCGTAAGAAAGTGACCCTTTGTTTTGAAACAGCCCTTTAATAACAATAACAGTTTGCAGTTTGTATCCTTTCCTGGGTCATTAGTCGGTGCTGGGAGCGTGGGTGGCAGCAGGAGTTGCTTTGCACAGGTTGCACTCTCACAGACTGGGGAGATCAGATTGAGGTCAGAGTAGTTTTGGTATTAATTTGAAAGATGTGATCACAGTTCTAGGATGTAAATGGACTCTGAGGCTCTAACTGTGCTTCTGTATTCACTCAGTAAAGTTGTTGAGTGATAAATTGGACAGTTCTGATTGTCTCTGGAGGAACTTCTGTGACAGTTTTTCTGCCTCGCTCAAGGATTAGGACACTTAATTCACACTGAGTCTTAAGAGTGATGACAGATTAAGGGGCCGTTGGAGGATGTCCTAGTACTGATTTGCAGAAACTGGCTGTTTGAGATTGTGTGGACATAAACTCATGTTAAGTCACTCTGTGGAGTGCTGGAGGTGCTGCTGTGTTGGAGATGCTCTTACCCCACCACTGTGTTGCTGCAGTTTGTCTCTGAAGTCCACAACAGAGCCTGAAATTGCTATAAGTCTCTCTAATAAAGTGAAACCTAGGGGCTGGGCCCTTTTCAGCACTGGTAGAATTCTGGATCAAAATTTGGGTTTTTGTTGAATCAGTGCACTAATGTGAGCCACATATCAGACTTCAAAGGTGTGACTCCAGGAACATCACCAGGGGAGCAAAACTGGTGACTGCTTTTCAAGGCTTGGCCTCAGCCTCTGCTCCCATTGTTTTCACAGAGGGGATGGTAAGTTTTTATCTCACAGAGGTATTGTGAAAGGGAATTAAAAGCTTTTGAGGCAACTGGGTGCAGTAGTGATGAATGCTGTGGCTTTGAGCCCCTGTGAAAATGAACTGTTGTTCATTCTGCGCATGGCTCGGTGGGTGTGACGTGTAGGGCACGAGGCTGGGGGGGGTTACGAGAACAAATTCTGGACAATTACTTCATTTTGCCAAATCTGCTCTATGTGCCCTCCGAGTGGGCTCTGCAGAGGGTTTGTTGTTGGGTTTTTTTAGTACATGAGAAAGGCAAGTCAAGGTTTTGCAGCTATCTTCCATTCCGCTAGTTTTTCAGAGATTGGATTTGCAACCTCCATAACATCTCTTACCACAGCATTTTACTGTGGCAGTTTTGGGAAAAGTTGGCGAGGCAGATGATTTCTAAATTTGCATTAAAGAAAGCACTGGAGATGCTGCCTGGGCATCTGAAATAGCTGAACAAGGAAACAATAGAAATCAGCAATGGGCCTTGGGAAATGAGGAGGACTTGGGGGGTTCTTCCCTTCTACTCTGTTCTGTTCGGAGATGATGCGAGGGCTGGAGCACCTCTGGTCTGGGGACAGGCTGAGGGAGTTGGGGGTGTTCAGCTGGAGAAGAGAAGGCTCTGGGGGGGACAGGAAAGCTGGGGAGGGACTTTGGACAAGGGCATGGAGTGACAGGACGAGGGGTGATGGCTTTAAACTGGAAGAGGGGAGATTTAGATGAGATCTTAGGCAGAAATTGTTGTCTGTGAGGGTGGTGAGACCCTGGCCCAGGGTGCCCAGAGAAGCTGTGGCTGCCCCCTCCCTGGCAGTGTCCCAGGCCAGGTTGGATGGGGCTTGGAGCAACCTGGGCTGGTGGGAGGTGTCCCTGCCATGGCAGGGGGGTGGAACCGGATGAGCTTTGAGGTCCCTTCACACCCAGCCCAATTCCTCTTAAGGAATTGTAATACAAAGTGTTTACAGGGACTGGAAAACATTCAAAATCCACAAGTGCATTGGGAGGAACATGGTGATTCTGACCGCAGTGTCCCGAGGTTGGTGTGAGGTGTTCTGGACCTTGATGAAATTGTTTTCTTCAGTGTTTTATGTTAACTCAAGTTGGAGAAGAACCTTGCTCCATTTGCCTAGCCACAGCTTTGCATTTATTTTTTTTCAGTACTTGCTGAAAAATGCTATCTTTGGCTACTCAAAATGTTTGTGAATTTGTTGTACAAATGTGAGATTTGGAGAAGGAGAAGAAGGAGGGGTACTTCCATCCTGAAACAGTGCTAGGTTAAAAAAATTAAATTCCCAATTATAAGCTTTTATTATATTAAAAAATCGTTCTATCTGAAACTATTTTTTTCAAATTCCACTCAGCCACTTGATTGAAGCAAAAAAGATCAATTAGCCTATCTTGGTGATTCATGTGTATCCATTTGGAATTCAATATGCATGGGTTTTTGCTTATTTTATTTGTTCAAATAAACCCCAATTGAAATGCAAACTAATTCGTGGGTTGTCTGTGGTGAGGTTAGGTGGAGCCTGGGAGCTCTGGGGCACGTGTGGGAGCAGTTTAACCTGAGCAGAGCCTGAAGGGTTACAGAGGGTACCTGGTGCTGGTTCTTTGTGGCTTGGTGTCTGCCCAGAGGACTTCAGCAGGGAGGGTGGCTGTCACCAAAACACCATGCAGAAAACAAGTGGTCCTTCTTCAACTGTTTGATCTTAATGCCTCATCCCATGTGTACAAAACGTGGTGTTCCAGCACATAGAATCGTAGAATTGTTTTGGTTGGAAGAGATCTGAGCTCCCCCAGTCCCACCAGTGTCCCAGCACTGCCCAGTGCCCACTGCCCCATGTCCCTCAGCACCACATCTCCACGGCTCTGACATCCCTCCAGGGATGGGGACTGCCCCCTGCCCTGGGCAGCCTGAGCCAGTGCTGGGGAACCCTTTGGGGGAAGGAATTGTTCCCAATGTCCAATCTAACCCTGCCCTGGCACAGCTTGAGGTCATTTCCTCTCATCTTATCATTGTTCCTTGGGAGAAGAGAGGGTTCCTCCAAGGAGTGAGCCACCTTGTCAGTGGGTCACCCACTGGGTGCAGCAGTGGGGCTGAGCCTCTGCTGTGTGTCTTCGAAAGCTCCCTCCCACCCCAAATAGATAGACTCTTGTAGCATGAATTTTAATCTTTTATTCCAAGAAAAAAAAAAAAGTGGAATCCTGCCCAGCTGCTTCATCTGACCTGCAGATGAGTATCTCTGACAGGTATTTATGGATGTTTGCAGAGTAACTGGATGGGCTCCTGGCAGTTTTTCTGTGACCAGTGAAATACTGCATTTAATTTCTTCCTTAAAAAATAATAATAAAAAAGGCATTTATAGGACATGAAGAGCTTGGTTCTTCGCTGCTAGTAATTCTCACTTTTGGGGCAAAGCAACCCAGGACTGGGTTAATGGTTGGAGCTTGAGGCCGAAGACATCTTGGACAGACATCTTGCCTGTCCCCGTGCTGAGACGCTGTGAGCATATGGGAATGGAAGTACCCTGAATTAGCTGGGCTTGAAAAGATTAAAGCTTCAAGAAGCTTGCTGTCATTGCTGCTGACTTTATAGCAGCCTGTTGCACTGCCTCTGTGCAAACACCCGAAGCTGCACAGCTAATGCATCCCCACAGCCCGCAGTGGTTTCTGGGCAGACCAAAACCAGCACAGCTTTGGGAATAAAAGGTTTTTCCAGTCGCCCATCGATACTGTGACACTTCTGAGGTTTACTTGCTTATATTAAAATAAGACCTGACGAAGAAAAACGTTCTTCTGTATTCTGAAGAGCTTGGGGAGGAAGTGCCTTTGGATCTCAGCTGGTGCTGAACAAATAGCTATTCTGCTCAGTGCTGCAAAAGCCACTTACAGCCACCATGGTGACCGAGGCTGTGTGGGGAGGGTTAACATTTCCCCTGCTTTCTCCTTTTTTTATTTTTTTCTAATGAAGATCTCTGTTAGTTGGTTTTTTTTCTTTGTAATTTTCTTCCTATAATTAAACTGTTCCCGTTGACTAGCATGAAAATGAATTTCACTAACCTGAAACATGTATTCCTGAGCCCTTGAAATTTGAAATCAACTGCCTGTGAATCATTTGAGCAAGAAAAAGAGCTATTGGTTGTGTTTATATTTAAGACAGATGGAAAACTTTATTAATGATTACATAGTAAAGTAACGCTTCAAGAATAATTTGAAAAACTGTATTTAAATATTTCCATTTCTTCCATCTCATTGGTTTAAATGAGCTGTAATGAAAATGTAATGTAAATGTATTTGGGAACGATTTAAAATGAGAATGCCCTGTTAGGGAGGCTCCCTGGGCACTGGGTTTCACCTGGTATGCTGCTGTTTAACCAAGGAGATAAATTGGGCTAGTTGGCTGGTTCTCCCCTCCCTGTGTGCTGTGGGAGCTGATGTGGCCGTGTGCTCCTTGGGGACATGGCTTTGGGAGGGACAGAAACCCACTTTTGCCAGAAAGGAATGCAGCAGGGTGAGGGAGTGTGGTGAGAACACAACCATGTGTAAAGAAAACTGGGCAAGGAGTGTGTTAAACTGGGAGAGTTACCAGCTGTGATAGTGCTGCATCAAAGAGCTGAGGGTATTTCAGAACCAAGAGAAGTGTTATGTATACAGTTACATTTAATTCAGGTGGGTAGGTTAAAGTGTGGACAAAATTCACTTTTTTAACTATAAAAAACTTGGTTCCAGAAAAGACAGTCAAGTGATGAGAACTTCCTTCTGTTCTCTTTTGTAGGCACTTGGAACGTGGTCCAGTGGATCAGTGCTGACAGTGCAGGGGGAGCATGGCTGGAGCAGAACTCCCCATCTCCACGTGGAATGCAGCTCGTAATGGTAAGCACAAGGTTTTAAATACAGTCATCTCACCTACACATGTGTGCTGAGAGGAGGAATGGAGGCACTCAGCTTAGCTTTTGTTGCCCAAACTGACTGTTGTAGGCAGGAGCTTAAATGTGTAGGTGAGGGACTGAGTGTTCTTTTGCAAGGTGTCTTTGGGGGTCGTAAGGTGATGAAAAAACTTTTCTGCAAGAGAAAAATCAATTTACTTTTAGTGTTCAGATAGCATTATAAACACATTATTTGAGGAAAATGAAAAATTCAGTTTTCTTCTTTGTGTTAATACATCCAGTGTTCAATAAAACGATGAATATTGGTTAGAACTGTCTGTTAGCACTGCTTCCTTGTCTTTTTGTGTAAACTTCAGTAAAAGGATCACAAATGTGGTCTGAAAACAAGTTTCTGTAAGCGAGGGTGGTGAGACCCTGGCCCAGGGTGCCCAGAGAAGCTGTGGCTGCCCCCTCCCTGGCAGTGTCCCAGGCCAGGTTGGATGGGGCTGGGAGCACCCTGGGCTGGTGGGAGGTGTCCCTGCCATGGCAGGGGGGTGGAACAAGGTGAGCTTTGAGGTCCCTTCTCACCCAAACCATTCTGGGGTTCCATGAGAACTTGTTACATTACATGAAATGTGTGTGTACACACATACTGCATGGTTTTATGAACGAAGGCAAGTTTTCTAGACTGTCCATGACTTATGCAGGTCGAAATGGTTGCTATTCATACCAGGATGGTAGAACACAGAAAGTACCTGCATGTATGGAACAAAACCCATCCTTTAAACATCTCCACACTGTTTTTCAGTTCAAACTGTGTGTACTTGTTAGCTAACTGGGTTGTTTTTCTCTTTGCTTGCAGTGGGATGCTTGTCTTTGCTTCCATGTTGGAGCTTAGCTGTGGGAGTCTGATACATCTCAGCAGCTGCTGCCTTTCCTCAGCACGTGAGCGAGAACCAGAGTAAAGCGATGAGGAGATTTGTTTACTGCAAGGTGGTTCTGGCCACTTCTCTCATGTGGGTGCTCGTGGACGTCTTTTTGCTTTTATACTTCAGTGAATGTAATAAATGTGATGACAAGAAAGAGAGGTCTCTGCTGCCTGCTCTGAGGGGTAAGTGCCAAGTCTTAAGCTATCTTTGAAAGTCACTGATTTTTTTTTTTTAAGTATTTGTCCTCCTATGTTTCTCTGTACTTCCTAAATTATTTTTCCAATTCAAAGAGACAAAATGCCAGGGTCTGAAGCATTTTTTTTCTGTAGTGCTTCAGTGGTTTCTGAATTAGTTTTGGATATCTTAGTGTTTGACCTTTGCCATAATGAAGCCTGAGTCTGTTTTCTTCAGCTAAGCCAATATAAAATGTCTCTGGTATGTGGAAGAGAAAGCCAAAGTAAACATATTAAGTACCATTTTTTATCACAAGTCATTTGACCTACAAGAGAATTGGTACATTATGGTTCTCTTTTCATTTGTGAAAGACACTTGTAAGCTTGCTTTTAAACTCTTAACTCTGGCTGAAAGAGTAGTTTTAAAAGATAGCTAGCTTCCCTCTACCACATGAAAACACTAGGATCAAGTCTGAAATGCAGATGGAGCAGAGATTCTCATCTCGCTCCAAATATTTTTAGCAATGTAATTTGCCAAAGGGGAGCTCATGAAGTCTGAACCTTGACAGAAACGACAAGTTTCTGAGTTTGTAGTTGCTAATTTCCAGGGCAGCCATTCGCTGGGCAGATCGTGTGCTCTGTGTATCCAGAAGGCACAGGTCCTTGCAGCTCAGTGCTTGCAGTGAACTTGAAAGGAACCTGTAGAAGCTGTAAGGTTGGCTCCCAGAGGCAGTTAAGACTGTAAATCTGTGGGAAATTCACAAGAAGAGGGAGCAGTGTGAAATATAGGTGTGTTTTTGCCCTTGGAAGTTAGCATCCTCTTGTTAAGGAGTTTAGGTTCAGCATATGGAAGAAGGATCCCTAATACGGTTGGAACAAGGTAAATCAGAACTAGTGCAGCTGCTTTTGTACCACGTTTACTGTTGGCAGTAGACAAAAATTATGGCTGATGCTGTTCCTCTCTTCATAAATAATGATCCTTTGTCCCAAGGATGAATCCTTGTCATCTGTTTAGGAGCACTTTGGTGTTATGGTTCAGTTGAGTTGATAACTTAGCAGTAATCTAAATTGAAAATACCATTCAGTGATGGGTTTGTCACGTGGCAGGCCTGACTCAAGATGTGTTTGGAAGACTTCACTTTGACCTTCCAATCATATAAATAGCTAGCTATTAAAAATAATTAAAAAATCCTTTTTCCAAATAGAAATGATATTGCTTGTTGTCATAGTTTGTTTTTTTTCTATGTAATTAAATTACTCCCTTTTTAAACAAGTATTAGGTAAGAATCTGGCATATCATGAATAAACCAACCCATTTTACCTGTCCTGTCAGCTGTAGAAAAGTGTCCATAGATTGGTTCTGAAGTACTCATTGGAGTTTTCTCAAAATTGATTACATTTTGTGCAATGTCTTTAATTGGTGTCATTTTTTGCTAAGTAATTGGATAATTTGTAGGAAAAATATTCAAATAAAATCCATCACTCTAATATTTAACAAATTTTAAGTCAATCTAGGCTTAAAAAAAAAAAAAAAAAGAAAATGTCTGGAATTTGCAAGTTGGAATTCACCTTTTTGACACGTTTTTGTCAGCACAATACTATGCAATACTTCTATTTTGAAGTACTCTGTTGCATTTGACGATTGGAAATGAAATTTTTCTTTTTACATTCAACTTACTGTGTGCTGTGCCTGCTACAAAGAGGTGAGGTTTCTTGCTCTCAGTTTTGAGAAACAAGTTATATTGTGTATATATAACATTATTTCTACTTTAAAGCCTGGTAACAGAAATATTGGGTCTGTTACTGTGCGTTTTCTATGTGATCCTGGAAGAATAATTGATTATCCTACTTTTATAAAAATTATGGAAGTGTATATAATGTTTGGGAACGCTAGCACAGCTTTATTGGAAATCAATAGCATGTCTTTTTTGTGAGATTACTGAAATTCTAGAAGGCTTCTGCCACAAAGGACCAGAATGAGAAAATGCAGTTAATGTACTTAAGGATTAATTTTTTCATGGGTTGTTTAAAAGGGGGGAGATGAGTTAAAAAAGCCAGTACTGTCCTTCACTGATACCTCTACTCTGCTTGTTGACATATGGACTTAAATTGCAACAATCCCAGGAACCAAGAATCACTGAACATTCCCATTTTAAGTAATTTTGGGTTTGGGAAAACATTATTTAGTAGACGAGGGCAGTTAAGTCGCTAAACAATGCCTTGCATAAATAATTGCAGCAAACCCACTTTTCCTCATTGGCAGTTCTAATTGAAGGTTTGGTAATTTAGTGTGTAGTTTGTGGGGTTTTGTGTTAATGTATCCACAGACTGGAAATACTCTATGGACTGTTCCAAGTAAGTGTATGTGTTCTTAAATGAAATTTATATTCTAGTCCACTAAACTCAATGTTAGTGTGTCTGACTTTCAGCTTTTTTTCCAATGCCCTAAATATTTCTCATTCTGTTAGATAATCTTGCCATGTCAGTATGCATATTTGAAAATAAAATTTAAAAAAGAGCAGTTTTTCATTTTGTTATGGAGATTTAACAAAATGTCTTCATTTATTTCTGCTGAAACAAAGTGTGTTCTGGTTCACATTTTTTTTTAAACTTCTGTAACTTCCAATCCAGCAGACTGCTAAAACCTTTTTACAACAAGTGCCATGAGCTATTATGATGGAAATGTTGTGCTGCTTTTTTTTTTTTTTTTTTTTTTTCTGTAAAGTACCTGCCTGGGTACCATCACCTTTGTCTTATTAATAGTGAATTTGTCAGTCTCTGAATACCTCTAATTGGGAATGCAGATTATCTGGAAACACAAGCGCCGTAATTACAGTATTTCCACAAGGATATTAAAAAACCCCACAACAAGAATCAATATCTGAATAGAAATTTAAATTGGATGTGGTAATCCAGTATTTGAAGTCGCTTAATCCATTAATTAGAGAGGAAGGATTCTGCTTCTGCAGAATGGTGTTTAGAGGTGAAAGAGGTAGACTTCCCATGCCTTTTTCAGTCATAATTATTGTATTGCAGATGCTTCATAAAGAGAGTTTTACAGCAGATGTTGAACTGTAAGCAGTGACAGTCCATCGAGTGGAACATGGCTGTCAGAAATCCCCCTCTGATGTCTCTCGGTACATCTTTAAGCGTACAAGTGACAAGTCTAAAAGCTGAGTGTTATTAAAATGAGCTGTCACTGAGCTGGGTTACTGGTATTGCTTAACAACTTGCAAGTGTTATCCTACTCAACCCCAAGCTGGCTTTCAGTCAAGTCATCTTTACTTGCATCTATTTTCGTGCTGCTATTGAAAGAAAAAACCACTTATTTCTTCAACTTACTTCCTGCTTTGGAAGAAAATTAATATTGGGCAGGCTTTGAGCAGTCCCTGTTCCTCGGTGGCACGTGCAGAAGCTGTCAGACTATCCTGTCAGTAGGTCAGCAGTTCTGCTTCCCTGAGAATCACAGAATCGTTACGGTCGAAGAGGACCTCCAAGATCATCACATCCAAGTGTAGGGTCCACGTCCAGAGCACTGAGTTATGCCACTGCTGCTCTCTCCTGATGTTATACTGTTGGTATCTGCATGTACCTCGGGGTGCCTAACGCTGTGGTGTTTGGGCAACGTTGTCTGATAAATCTTGGGGAGGTGATGGAGGGGTAAGTTTCCCAGGGTGTGCATCACACAGGCTATGGGGAAGCTCTTCCAAGAGCAACCAATAACATAACAGAGTTTTTAATTAATCCCTTCCCATTCCTGGAGGCTCCTTGCATCCTACAGCAAGCTGCTCAAAAGCATGGAGGTTTGCCTGGAAACCAATTTTGGGAAGCTTAGAGTAGGTCTGACCATGCCTAAACCGTTTCAGAAGAGCTATAAGACAGGTATAAGTTTTATGGAGAGCATCACATTAAGCAGAAGCTGGGTCTGGCTTCTCCCCAGATGGAAGTAAAATGCATATTGTGTAGTGGAAAAGGTGACAAGGCAGCACTTAGCAGTGCTCCTGACAGGAGAGAGCAGTCTGGGGAGAGGGTCCTCCTCTCTTTCCCTTCCCCTTTTGTGTGAAGGGTCACACAAAGGAAGGCAAAGCTGCCTTACAGATTTAAAACCTCCAGAGCCAAGGTGCACCAGCCAGCAGTTTGCTTAGACAGGGCTTTGAAGGGAAGAAACAAGTTGGCAAGTCCAAAAAAAGCCAGACAGCTGTTCTATTTACCCTCATGTGTGCATGAGGACTTCAGGAACATGACATGGAGTAAACTGGTGGGAGGCATGGTGTAGCCATCACTTAGTTTCTGAAGTTTGTGAGTGTTTACCATGTATTGTATTGCTTCTCAAAGGACCCTTGCTGCAACCTGAGCCCATTGTGGATCCAGCATCACACAGGAGAAAATAGTGCTGGGTTTGTCAGATGTTCTGACTCGTCTCGGGCTCTTCCACTCTGTGTTGGCGCAGTATGTATTTCTTATCATAGAACCACAGAATGGTTTGGGTTGGAAGGGACCTCAAAGTTCATCAGGGACACCTCCCACCAGCCCAGGTTGCTCCAAGCCCCATCCAACCTGGCCTGGAGCACTGCAGGGATGGAGCATCCATCTAGCATTCCAGCTAAGAGTTGTACAACTGTGTTCAGTGCTGCTCTTAATGACAAGTGTTTCACATATTTCTCAAGGACAGGTCTGTTTCTTTGGGGAAAGCTGGTTCTCAATGCCTGTCTGTGCAGGGCTGTATCTGCTCTTGTTTAGAGTCCATGGGAGTGACTGGGTGAAGTGGTGGAGAAGTGGAAAGGAAGCTGTATGAGGAAGAGATCGCTATGGCAGTCATTCTCCTGTTCTGAAGTAAATCGTCTCAATCTAATGTTCCTAGCAGATGGTTCCCCTGAAACGTACAATACTCCCAACTGGCAGGACAGGATGCTTTCAGGTTTGCTTGAAGAAACAGTCTGTTTTTTATTAAAAGCAGAAGTCTCTTTTTTTATGCACAAACTAGAAGTCAGTTTGCAAGCTCATTATGCTGAGTAATGAAGGAACTGTTTAAACCATACTGGAACACTGTTACGTTCTTAGAATTGTAGAATGGTTTGGGTGCGAAGGAACCTCAAAGCTCATCTTGTTCCAACCCCCTGCCATGGCAGGGACACCTCCCACCAGCCCAGGTTGCTCCCAGCCCCATCCAACCTGGCCTGGAACACTGCCAGGGAGGGGGCAGCCACAGCTTCTCTGGGCACCCTGGGCCAGTGTCTCACCACCCTCACAGCCAACAATTTCTGCCTAATCTCTCATCTAAATCTCCTCTCTTCCAGTTTGAAGCCATCACCCCTCGTCCTGTCACTCCCTGCCTTTGTCAAAAGTCCCTCCCCAGCTTTCTTGTAGCCTTCCAGGCACTGGAAGGTGCTCTAAGGTCTCCCTGGAGCCTTCTCTTCTCCGGGCTGAATCTTTGGCTAAATGTGTGGTCTTCCATCCATAATTTCAAACACTCTTGGAGAATTTCTGTCCTGCCTGGAGGGTGTTGGGTTGGCTGTGCAGCAGTTGGGGGAGTGAGGTTCCTCGTGTGTCTCTAGGCATCCTGTGGGGAAGAACACATCCTGGAGTCAAAGGGGGTTCTTTGTGCATTTGTTTTAGTGTTTTCCCTTCATTCATGGTTAAAAAATTTGAAATGGAGAACGACTTTACTGCAGAAAAACCTCAACTCTTTAATTTCAAATTCAAATATGTTGGTTAAATTTAGTATTTTGTGTTTGGAAAGCTGTCTTTGGAGACAGTTGTTGTTGGCAGTTTTCTGTCCAGATTAAGAGTAAAATATGTAGTGAGCTTGGGGGAAGTAAAATATTGCTCTATAAATAATAAAATGGGGAGTGTGTGCTGTGATTGAAACAGTAATTGTAAAGAAAGTGTGATTAATTAAGATGAGTGTAGATGAGTAATGAGATGAAATTGTAATTTTGAGCGCTTGTCTTTGCAATGTGAATAATGCTTTTAATGCAGCTTTGTAATGTCAATGTAAGTTTTAAATTTTCATGAAGTGGTGACAAAGCTTTAATATTTTGGTGTCTGATGCTTTTATGCAGATTTTTGTTTCTCTGTTAACTATGTTCTTCAGAATGCTACAAAAAGGATTTGTCATGAAATCAGTGGGAATTATTAAAAAGCTATTTATTTTGAAGAAAACAGTATAGGAAGGTTCATTTATTCAAATCCTGTAACTTATGTATACATTATTTAAAGAGAAAAGGTCTGTGTTATGATCATATAAAGCAAGTGAATGAAGCATTTGGATGCTGTAATAAAAGTTTGGGGTTATGGCCAAGTTTAGAAAATAAGGCATTCGTTTTGGTAGTTTCCATAGTAACATGTTTATCTGTCAGATTACTGTATGCATCAGACTGCCTGCAACAACAGTGGTTGCAAATATTTTTAATAGCACACCACAAAGATTTAATAGGTGAAGGGATGAGTAAGTACATTGCACTGAAATCTTGTCACAAATTTGTTGACAAATAAAATGTAAAGTGCTGATTTGGATATTGTTACAACACATTATTTATAGATCTTCGTTGCACAGTCCAAGGAAAAAAGCATTTCTGAAGCTTGAGGGAGAACTAGCAGAGCAGACGTCTTCTTCTGGTGGCAAACTTTAAAAATAATAAATGGAGGCTGCCTCACTGAGAGATGTGGTGGTGCTGACTGGTTTGGATGTACAAGCTCCAGCTGGAAAATGTCACATTTTCCAGCACACTGAGCTCCATCTGAGGATGAATTGATGGATATTTCTTACTGTAGCCATGTCATTCCATAACTTCCCATTAACTTTTATTGTTAGGTATTTTAAATACTGGGCATTAGAAGAATGACTGCCAAGCTGTTTTGGCAGAATGAGGGACTCTGTGGAATGGGTCTTGGTAAATAAGCATCTTTTGAAACCATGGTTTGTGTCTCCTGGAAATGGTGTTTCTGTTACGCTGCTCTTTGTGTGCTGCATGGAGCATACAGACTCTGTCTCTGTGGCTGTGGGATTCCATGAAACAAATAAAATTGCTGACAGATACTAGCTAACCTTTTCCCACCTCTTAAGAAGGGGGAAAAAAACCCCAAATTCCAACAAATGTCCCTCAGTAATTTCTGATCTCCTGAAAATCAAATAACCAGCCACGTGGTCTGGAATTCCTTGTTTGTCTGCAGTTCCACCACCAGAAGCTTGAGTGCTCCACCAGCTCTGCAATGCCCTTGGCTGCTGCATGAGAGAGGTGATTCCCTATGATTATGGTTGGAATATTGGAGGATGGTTGTGCTCCCCATCTGTGCAGTGTTAGAAGAAAGAGGAACATGTGTTTCTCAGTGCCATAACCAGGAACCAGCTCCTGCTTCTGGCCCTGGGAAATGGATTCATCCTCAAGAGATCCAGTGTTAAAAAACCCAAGCCCACGAAACCCAGAAAACACCACCACCATCACCCCTTCAACCAAAACGTGGACTTGTCTGAGTTATTCTACATGATCATCCTGACATACAGAAAATGTTGTTGGTTGTTATGTGGGGTACTTTGCCATAAAGGGAATGATGTTCTCCTGAGTCTGTGAACTCCCGTGGAAGGTTGATTGTGCAAAGTGGAATTTTCACATTTTTGTGTTGCTCTCCTAATTATTTTTGTACAGGTAGGGTTTACTGTTGAAAGTATTTAACCTAAGAAATACCTGATGAAAAGATCTGAATAGTGATGTAGGGGTGAGCTCGTACAGTGTATGTGTACTGTGTATTTATTAAACACTACACACAGTATCACATGTATATATACTTACAGTGCACACATGCTTAAGCTTTAGAAGTTGCTCAAGCCAACAGTCTAGTGAAGGTCCTGCCCTCTCACTCATCCTTCTTTCCCACTCAATGAGAGGTTCTGTACAACCAGCAAGATTTATGAATTTTTTTTTTCCCTGTTACTTTTATACTGCTTAAGAATTTAGCATAACTCTACTGAAGATTTGGCAAGGGGGGGAAGATGTCATTGCTTATTTATGTGGTGTTTTGAAATATTGCTAGTAGTTGTGTGGTTAACATGAAGTAAAATCTATGATACCTTTCCAAATAGTAGGAAAATCTGTCAGTCAGAAGTTGACAGGCATTAACAATATTGTCTTTATGCTTTGCTGACATTCCTAATGCCTTCCTTATCTTCAGCACTTATCTATCTAAACAAGTGTTGTGTTGGCAACCAACGTGAACATCTGAGAGATGCTGTTGAGGAGAACTCACTTATTTACAGGTGTGAAGCATTCTGTGCTTGTTCTAATAAGGAGATAAAATTAAAAATATCAAGTTGGCAATATGACAGTGTGTTTCAGCATTTTTATCTATCACACAGTCCTGCTGTAGCATCTTCACTGTGCCTGGTCTTCTGAGCCGAGCTGTGATTTGAGTTTCAGTGCACAAATATCTAGGGGGATTGTTTAGTGGATATTGCAAACAGCACTCCTAGCTTGTTGACAGTAAACACAGAAATATTGGAAGATGTCAGAAGTACTTTCCATCTGTAGAAGCTGACAGAAAAAATGACATGGTAGTGACAAAATTGAATTATCTTCTCCCTTGCTGCCAGAAGTTGGATGACTGGTGTAGTATGTGGTAGGACTGATTTTAAAGCTATCTAGAAACTTGCAGTTGTCAGTCCCTGGATTATTTGTTGAAATGTGCTTGGTTGATTTGGTTGTTTGGGTTTTTTATTTAAGGGTTTTATAATGATTGTTTTTAGCTTTTTGGTTGATATTTCAGAAGGAAATTATTGGCGTGAAAAGCTTGCATGGGTCTATCCTGTATCCTAAAGGGATGAATAAAATACTGCTAGTTTTAGGTAACACTTCAGATTTTAAGTGAGAAGGGTATAAACTGTTGGGTTTTTTGCTTGTTTATTTTTGCTTTTTCTCTTGAATGTTCCACACTGCTTTGAGGTGTGAAAACTGTGTCACATTGACACTATTATCCCCTGGCACTTTCCAGCTGTCCCCCTAAAGCCTATTCAGAGTTTTCCAGGTGACCCATGCCATGGGTGTCAGAGACTGCCCTAGCTCCTCTGAACTTCGTTAGCAGGTATAGCTAATCAGGTTGTACCCTTTGTTATTCCTTTACATTTATCTCACTGATCTTTGTGTTTTCAGTTAAGCTTTTCACGCTTTTCTTTCTTTGCTCCATCTTGGCACCAGGCATGTTTGTCAAGGCAGAGCCTGTGAATGAAGTGTGGGCATAGACATGTCTTGCTGGTTGGGGCTGCATATGTTTAATAAATGTATGTATTCTTCTGGTAGCAGCTCAAATTTTTATGTGTAATAGTACAAGAGAAAAATAGTTTTCATGTAAACGGTGACAATTTGCCTTCCCTGATGGAACAATAAATATTACTGGTTTTAATGCTGTAGGGATAATATCAAATCTTACCTACAAAAACCTGTAAAAAGTTGCAAGCACTTAAAGGGCAATGATCTTACTGCTAGTTGAATATGCAAGATAGGCAGGAAAATATATAATCCTTTCTAGAAACAGATACTGGGCACTTGAGAGTTTTTATTTGAGAGACAGCCAGTTTGAAACAGTGAGGGGCTGAGGATGCTTGTGGCCACACACGGCATACATGTGCATGCATGCAGTGCAGGAGTGGTTGGATATCACATTATAACTGATACTTTTCCCAAGAACAGTTATTCTAAGGTGTAAATTGTTTGCACTGTAAGGCACAAGAAAGAAGGCAGCCTTCTAGCTGTGTTGAAAAACTTCAAGTTGTTCTTATGAGGATTAACAGAAACCCAGAATTTTAGATCTGCTTTCCTTTGGCAATGGCAGAACACACTCTCCAGCTGCTTTGAAGGCTTTTAGGTTTTCTGGTTTATTCTTTATGTTCAACAGATGAATCGTAACATTACTGGAAATTCTTGGGCATGACTTCACTTCTTGCACAGTACCTGTCACCACTGAGACCGTCTTGCTTCCAATATTTATTGACAATCTGTGCTTCAGGAGAAGATAACTTTATGAAAACGATGAAGGATTCATGCAAACCTCATGTACTTCTCTCACCAGAAGCTTTTATAGTGGATATTGCCTAAAAATTATGATTTTGTTCTTGTTATTGACACTTCCAGACCGTGAATGAAGCTTCATTGATTTCAGGAAAGCTCTGCTAAAGGGTGTCAGTGTAAGTCTGTCTGCAGGAACTGAGCCTTAAAGTGTGAAGCTCAGACTGCCATCAGCCCACCTTAGTGCAATTTTACATAATCTGTGAGTTGTTCTGCAGATGACACAGTACATTTGAATCTCTGCCTTACGGTTTGGAACTCGTTTTTCATCTTGAATGAGTTCTGTATGGGTTTTAGGAAATACAGCAAAGCCCTGGAGAAATCAGGGTTATGGAGAAGGCGTGCGGGGTAATAAATGATGCATAAAGTTAGGCTGGATGCTGCAACTCCTCTGGCTTGCAGCGGAAGAGAAGTGGGTTTTATGCTAGCTTTAAGCCACCACTTTTGACTGCTTTTTTTTTTTTTCCTGCAGCAGGATGATGGGGAATTTTGGGGAAACTTTTGAAAGGAATAATAATTGGTTTTATCACCGAGAAATACTTCAAAATTGTGTTTGTCAGTATTGGTGCAGTATGGAATTTGAATAATAATTATGAGTCATAATATCTATTGTACAGCCATGCTTGTTTATGTCTCTGAATGCCATCCTTTGAGACTTTTTTTAGTCGGTGTCACGGGGAGTATCTGTGTGTGCCGTAATGAAAGTGTTTTAGCTACAGACATTCTCCAGAGCCTTGATTGCCAAATCTGACAAGCTAAAGTGAGCATTCATTTGCATAATAGAGACTGAAGAATCAGAGAGAAATTCATTCCAATGTCATCCCTCTTGTCCTTGGGATTCTGCTCTGTCTTAAAACAAACAGCAAAAACCCAAAACACCTGGTGTTCTGTGCCCTTTCTGATGTGTCAGCCAGGAGTGGCAGAAAGGTGTCATTTGTCTGTAGTGTTTGGCTGGAAAGGGCACATTCTGCAATGGGAAAGGCTTGAGGGGGCATTTCAAGGCTGAGTTGTGTGGCACTGGTGGAACTGTGTGCTAGAGAGGATTTCTGTATTGATGTGGTATGTCTTTTTGGCACCTCCATATTGAGTTTTATTCGAAATAGCTAAAAACGTTTCTGAGGCTAAACAGCCAAATAAAATTAATCAGTTTATTCAAACTGGTTAAAAACTGTCTGCAAATGTACAGAAAAGTGTGTTTGTTCCCACTGATTCATATATATACACATAGAACCATTAATGTAAATACTCTGAAACCCCTCATTCATACCTTGAAGCCTTTTTGCACATTTTCTGTTAAATTTGTGGCCATTTTTTTTCCTTTTCGAAAAGTAGAGTGCCCCAGCAGTATGTTGCACTCTGCTTTCAGTATTCTTCTCCAGCTGTGAGGATTCTTCCTGTTCTTACCCCCCCACGCTGAGGGAATCAGGAGTTGGTTTCACGCACGCTCTGAGGAGCTGCTGTCCTTAATTACATCTCACTTATCAGTCTCTTTCCTAATTGTCTTTCTTGGCTTATCCAAAACTTTTTTCACTATAAATATTGGCTGCGTTTAATTAAAGCATGATATAACCCAATAATTTTTTAATGTGGAAATTCATCTTTTTGCCTGGCATTGTATGACTTTATTGTTCAGGCTCTGTTAAAGGTGGAAGTAAATGGGAAGTGTTTAACTCCTGAATTGCTCAATTTTCTGCCCTTATAGTGCCAAGTGTATTTACCCAATAATTTTTTCTTTCTATTCCCTTTTAAAATGTGTTTCACATGAAATTGAATTTTGTTTGTTGGAGCAGCTGTGTTCTGATGTGACCCAGTGCAGTTCCACTTCTCCCTCTGTGCTTGAGGCTCTGTAAGTTCATATCGACACCAGTCCTGTTGGGATCTTGGTGGCAGGATTGGAACCTGTTGTCAGGATGCCTGGTGTTAGCTGTGACAGAAGTAGCCCTTTCCTCCCTTGAGTCACCATTAATTACACACTCTATACCAGATCGATGTGCAAAAATATCTGTAGCAGTGCTTTGGAAACTGAAGGTTTTGGCAAAATAGGTGAAAGCTGAATGCACACTTTAGAGCCATGCAGAAGTCATGCCCTGAAGAGAAGCACCACATGCTCCTTTTGTGCAGGCAGTAATGTGGGTGCTAATGTGTGCAACACATCTTCAATTCCTCGGTCCTCCCTGTGGCTCTCACCAGTCCTCACCATGCAGACAGAGAACTCTGCCATATACAGTTTGTATAAAAACTATAGTAGCACAAAGGCTGTGTCAGGTTAAGATTGCATTGCATTCTTTTTTAATACACCAAAAATAATGATAAAACTTTCCCCCCCTGCCCCCCCAGTTTTAGGCAAAATAAATGACTTTTGTATGGTGACTCTAGCTTGTTTAGGTTTTCCTATAGGAAATGGCAAATGTTGGCCTATTCCACAGAATCCTTATTATGAAATGTATTAGGTGAGGAGTGTTATGCCATTATCATTCAGTGAATTCTTCGTGGATCGATCCTTTAAAATCCAGAGCCCCACTAAGGACAAAGTGCAATTAGCTGGGATACAAAGATCCTCTTGTGTGCAGGACACTGCATTAATTTGCACTCTCTGGTAATGGGGGAATATACATAAATTACTCTGCTCATGTTATTTGCTGTTTTATTCTATTGTGCTTTCATTCGGTTGATTCAACTAATTTAATTAGTGTACCAAGTCATGCCTTGCATAAAATAAATAAAATACCTGACCAGCAATGTGGTGCTGTGGCCCTGTTACACTGCAAGGAGAGTTCAGAGCTAGCATTATTGCACTCTGTTTGCCTTTAGTCATGGGGTGAGGACCCTAGCGAGTGTGTCTGGCTCCTCTATCAAATTTATCAATTATCAATTTAGCAATTTATCAAAAGGTGCTGTGAGGCAGGAGACCCAAGCTTGCATGGGACCTACGAGCTGTTGGTTACTGCCCCTGGGTATTCCCCAAGGAGCCAAGTACTCATGGAGAAGCATCTTTTGAAGTGGTTTAAGTCACGTTTTACTCTGGGTATATGTGCGTGTGAGCTGTCTGGCAGGTGAGGGAAGTGAAGGCATTTATGAGGACAGAACACTGAGAATATTTATGAAGAGCAAGGAGTGCTTAAGGATAGTAATGAATTGAATTAACCCAGTTGATTTACAGTGGATGGCTCTTTGTGTGGTGATTTAAAGGGTGCAGTAGGGATTGCTCGTCTCTGTAGAGCTGCAATTTTCCACTGCACTGCACTGTAGGAATCCATGGGATGCTGCTGCTTAGATTTGCCAGTTTGCTGTTTATTTTATAGTAGAATTTGATGTAGTAATTAGCACTTTTCCAGCCATATAGCCTTTAATCTAAAGCCCTCACATTTTTTATACTCAACATTACAGATCTCCATGGAGGCAGTGCTGTTGGTAAAAATGCTGAAACCCCCCACCAACCACCCCCCCAAAACCCAACCAAAACACAACCTCAAACCATGCAGACCTCCATAATATGACATCCTGAGTAATTACTCCAGTGAATTCAGCTGTATCACAGGCTTTGCACTGGGAGTTCTGCTCTCCGGAACGTCTTGAATTACTAGAGCAATATTCCTTGTGTAATGTTGATATCTGAAAACCAAATAAAACTTTAATCATAAAAGACTTTCTCCATTAAGTGATAAGAGCCCTTTGTAATAAGAACTCGGCAGTTTTTCATGGTTTAGAAATAATTTAACCATGTTTTATTCTCTTCTTTTAGACTTTATATAGTGGCAATCTCCCTTGTTTGCTGCTCCAGTGGAAATTGTAAGTTTAAATACGGTGTATTGGGACTCAGTGCTAGGGGGTTCAGCAGTTGGTTCCACTTTTAATAGTCTTAAATTTTAACTGTATTAAATTATCCTATTTTAAACTTCATAAAATGTCCATTTGCTTCATTTTGCTACTTGGTGGAAGTCATAATTCTGAGTTGAATGCACCATGATGCTGCTACGGGCAGATTTAGTGGTTGTTACAAGTGTGCTTGTAGTCCTGAATTGCTTTTTGATCTGCTTGAGGCAGTGATCTGGTGGGTGTTTCTATGGAGCTTGTGGCTTGTTTGGTCATCAGCATCATGCTGCAGTCGGGTGGTTCTTCCTCTGCGGGACCCGTGTGTTCCAGGTGGGATGGGTCCATGGAACATGTCACTGTCTCTGGACTGATGTTGGCCTTGGGGTGCACCCAAGGGTAAGGTGTTGGGGTTGTCTCCTTGAAGGAGAAATGTAAAAGTAGCTGCATTGAGCAAAAATGGGGTAGGAAGAGGCTTTTGTTGGCTTTTTTTTGTTGTTGATTTAACTACCCAAAGGTCTGTTTCTGTTTTCAAGGTTAAAGATCTCTATCACTGATAAATGTTTCATTCAAGCATTTAATTTAATTTCCTCAAGGATACAGTATTCAATGGTATTCATTATTTACATGTCTGTGTAGTCCTGAGCATTAGGTACTTTAATCCTTATTACATGGCATGACAAGACAATGAAATTGAAATATATGCTGTGTAAAATGCATTTATATTTATATATTTGCTGTACTTCAAGAATCCCTTAGATCCCTTAAGAATGAGTAATTAGGCTGCTCTGTTATGGCTGCTGAGCTGTGACAGTTCGTTTTCCTTGTCCATCCCACTGAGGTGCAGGAGAAGAGTGCTGGAGGTGTTTGTACACGTTCAAAAAAGAAAGCAGAGGGATAGGTTTTGTTTGGTTGGGTTTTTTGGTTTATTTTTTTTTCACTTTATGTTGATAATTGCTAGGAAGCTTGAGTCTACCTGTAGCTAAAATTTTTCTTTGAGAAATGTGCCTTGCTGCTTTGGGGTGGTTTTGAAGATGCTAAAGTGTTGTGCTGTCTCTACAATGGGGATTTCTCTACAAAGGGCATGGAGTGACAGGACAAGGGGGAATGGTTTTAAACTGAAATAGGGGAGATTTAGATTAGATATGAGGAAGAAATTGTTGGCTGTGAGGGTGGTGAGACCCTGGCCCGGGGTGCCCAGAGAAGCTGTGGCTGCCCCCTCCCTGGCAGTGTTCCAGGCCAGGTTGGATGGGGCTTGGAGCAACCTGGGCTGGTGGGAGGTGTCCCTGCCCATGGCAGGGGGGTGGAACCAGATGAGCTTTGAGGTCCCTTCACCTCCAAACCATTCTATGATTCTATGAGACCCAGTCCCTTAGCACTGAGCTATTTATGGGTACGTTGGCTGCTGCAGGACAGACACAGGAAGGTTCATTCTGGAGTTATTTCCCAAAGTGACATTAGATTCTTGATTCCATGGAAAGGTTCATTCTTGAGTACACAGTCATCCTCTTCAGATAGTGAAATGTAGGTTTTCAGTGTTAACTTCTTACAGTGCTGTGACATTTGGAACAGAGAGCAGCTGTGGCTGTTACAGGTGTTGGCTTTGCGAGTTCCAGTTTTGTGAAAACAGGGGAAAAGAAGTAAAGGGGAAAGGAGTAGAAGTCTGTCTGCCGAGTCAGCGCAGGAGCGTTGGATAAACACAAGATGCCAGCAGGTATATACAAATGGGATTCAATTTATGGTTTGGTTTTTTTTTCCCTGAGGGAAAGGCATCATATATTTATGGTGTGTATGGTTGGGATTGTGAAGGAGTGTGACCATTCAGTTCTGGACTTTGATGTTCCTGTGGCTTGGATTGAGCCAAGAGGAGACATGAGAGTTTGCTTTAGTTTGCTTCTGCCCTAGACCTCTTACCAAGGCACAAGGCAAGGCAGAGGGGTGCCACAGAATCATCTAGGTTGGAAAATACCTTGAAGATCATAGAGTCCAAATGTACCAGGGGAGGCAGATCCATACAGCCACGCAGTGTTGTGCACTGGTGGTCATGGCCTCCCATGGGTGATGGGCTCGGCGTAGTCATGTCTGTCTGGCACGTCCCAAGTCCCTTTTCTGCTTCTGGAAGCACCACGTGCAGCATCACTTGGGCACTGCTGCTGCAGGCAGTGCAGATGGAGCCAACACTCATGCTAATGCCAGCTCTTAAATGCCAAGAATTAATATTTTACAGATAGAGAGGAGCAGTATGGGGCTTATTAATGCTTGGAAATGTTATTGACTCTTGTAAAGAGAAAAATATTAACCTTCTGATTAAACAAAGAGTGTCTAAATTAATTTTAATTAAGTTTTCAACCTTTGTGTTTTCCTTATTGATGTTCAGAAACCTTTTGAAACAAGTCTACCCAGCCCTTCTGCACTGCAGGAAGAATTGAAGCCTCTTTGTGCTGGGTTTCACTGTGCCTGTGTGAAAGTCCCCTTTAGTCAGTATTTCTTCCCTTGTGTTGGAAATGTTTGTTCTTAAATGGGCTCTTTCCAGGGAGCACCACTAATTACTCTCATTGCTGTGTGTTAGTTACTCGTTACTGTAGTTTGTGGAGCTGAGGTGTTTAAAAAACCAGCCCTAACAGCAAAAAGTGGGTTTGCTAACCCCATTCTACAGCCTTGACCTGTGATGTGTGATCAAAAATGGCCATGAAGGGGCACGTACAGTTCCACAACATACTGACAAACCAGAGGCAAAATAAAAAAAATAATAGACTTCTAGTGAGAACCATTGAGTTAAAATATTAACAATTCCACAGAGTATTTACCTAGTTTAGGAAAAAAGTAAATATGTGTGTGTAAAAAGAATGACCAAGGAAGATTTGAAAGATGACAGTGGCAAAAATTAATCAAGAGAGACAGAAGAGGGACAGGAAATGTGCTGACAAAAGGACTTGTTAAATGCAAAAATAGAAACCCAGTAGTCAAAGCTGATCAGATCTCAGAGGAAATGAACTCAAAGGCAAAGAGGGTTCCACGGTCGAGGAATCGGTGTGAGCGTGCAGGCAAGCAGAGAGCACCCAATTCCCACACAAACTCAGCTCAATTATGTTTTAAACACGTGCTTCTAACACTCAGTAAAATCTATTTTCAGCCCAGCACGAAGTCTGCAGGAAAACAGACAGACTGCACTGAGAGGATACATAAATATGTTCATTCTTCTGAGGAGGCTTTGTGGGGGTGTGACATCTTGTCTGTGCTGCAGCAGCCACGTGCATTGACCATTTTCTAAAGCATTGGCTGAATTAATGATGTGTTAGCATCAGCAGGATGGGAGTGTGCAGGGGTCGGTCTCTGCTCCCAGGTGACAGTGACAGGACGAGGGGTGATGGCCTCAAGCTGTGCCAGGGGAGGGTTAGGTTGGACACTGGGAACAATTCCTTCCCCCAAAGGGTTCCCCAGCACTGGCCCAGGCTGCCCAGGGGGCAGTCCCCATCCCTGGGGGGGTGTCAGAGCAGTGGAGATGTGGTGCTGAGGGACATGGGGCAGTGGGGACTGGGCAGTGCTGGGACACTGGTGGGACTGGATGATTTTGTAGGTCTTTTCCAACCAAGGCTGTGCTGTGATTCTGTGATTCTGTGTTACTCTATTCCAATCTTGGTTCCATTTGGGCACAGCAAATGTACCAGGTTGCTCCAAGCCCCATCCAGCCTGGCTGGGAACACTCCCAGGGAAGTGATGGTGGGTGGTGCTCAGTGATCATCCATCACAAAGGACTGAGGGGAAAAACCAGCTGCTCCTGATGCGTGTATTCATCACAATTGGATTTTTCATTGCATAGTCCAGCTAAGCCACTCGAGGCAGCACTCATGGAACTGTGTGAAATTTGTATTTTAGGGAATTTCAAACTAAGCAGGAGTTGGGTGAACAGCATACTGTAGTTCATTGATGTGATGCAACTGGTACAGATTTTGTGCTGAATGAGGTATGTGTGGGGACTGTGATGTGCTTGCAGTAAACTGGACTGATGGAGAGATTGAAGGATCTTTTTTTTAAAATCTGTCTCTTTTCCTGTCTATAAATTAAAATTTTCTCTACTACAGGCATTGTGTGTGCTTCCCTCTTAAGTGTAGCTTGCTTTGGCTTTGCAAAGCCAACTCACAATGGCATTCAGGTACCAGTTTGAATTTTCAAGTTATTTTGCTGTTTGGAGACTTTCCAGTTTAAGCTCAGCTTGCTTATTTTTTCCAATTGTATTTGTTTTTCTTTTCTGCTTCCCCCCGCATTTTCAGGATATAATCTGTATTGGCTGAACTTCACTTGTCACTCTCTGCATAGACTGGTCACTTGGCTGGTGTGTGTAGATGGGAAATAATGGATTAAGTCAGTCACGTGTTACCTCTTGCTAGGAAGTGACTCATTAGACTAATGTTTAATTTTGCACAAAGCATAACCTGGCTGGAGGGGAGAGCTGCACATCCTTGGAGGCTGTGGATCCTGTGACAACCCATACTTTCCTCTTCCCCTCCTGCTTTTGTTGGTGTTCAATGTCACTTCCATAGGGAGCTAGACTGGAGTGCTCAAAAAAAGGGAGGTGGTTGTCATTTGGGGGCTTTGAAGAATTGCTTCATTTTAGGGGATGGCTCAGAAGTCATCTCTGCAAGGAAGATGCCTCAGCCTGCTAAGGATGTGCTAATGACTTTGTGAATGAACCAAACTAGCTGTCAGTTGCTCCGTGTTGTATGAACAAACTCAGTGGCTGTGCCATGAGGAATCATAGGTACGTATTTGTTTTCTTATTTTATAGTTATTTTCTCAGTTATGGGATGCAAGTCTAGAAATGACCAACTCAAGTCTAAAATTCAGCAGGTGTCACTGCTGGACCAGTGTGATTTGCTGGCTGTGGGAACTGGCAGTCCTCCCTTTTTGTAAATCATGAGTTGCAGTAATTTGTGACATGATGGTACAGGACTTATTACAGCCTTCACAAGTTAGTAAGTTTAAATTAGTCGTAAAAAGATTTATTACCAAGCAGACACCATGATTTAGGTCAACAGGCCTAGGCAAGGAAGTGTTTTTCTTGATGATGTAAAACTTTTTGGTAGTTTTTATTATAAGGGGAATTGAACTATGATTCTTTTGGGTGAAGAAAAATTTAGTTTTGCATTTTGTTTTCATTAGACTTAAAGCACAATATTGGTTAAAAAGACATAGCAGTTTTTACAGTCATGTCAAATTTAGCTTTGCAATAATGAAGTGTTTCATTAAAACTGTTTTTCCTCTAGAAAACCATTCCATAAGTGGAACATAACAATAAAGAGTATGAAAAGGCAGTGTTTTAAGATGCCACGTGCTTGCAGAGATGGAGACAGGCTTCACTGCCTGCCTGCTGCTGTTACTGAAAAGGACCTGCTGTGCACAGCCTTTTCTTTGTGAAAGGTGGGGATTTGGAATGGGAACTTCATGAGCTGCCACTTGCTCAGTTGTGAATCTCTTTGCCAAGGCAGGATTCGGCTCCTGACTTTCCCCTAGGGCAGCAGGTTGTATGTTGGGGTGTGCAGCTTCCCTGTGGGGTGCCCGGGGAGCCCAGCTGGGGATGGGTCCCTCTGTGCCACCCCGCTGCACCTGGAGAGTCTCAGCAGTAAAAAATCCTCCAAATGCCCGTTCCCATCTCTATATGGATTTGCCCCTTGCTAGCAAGGAGTCTGAATTTTTCAAGGAGAAAAGAGATCTCTTAAGCAAATAACTGCAGGGTTTTTTTTCCCCAGGCAGTGGCTCTTGAGAAAGAAGCTCCTTCCTTTTTTCTTTCCCTGAAATAACATTTTCTGGGCTAGAGCAAAGTACATAGCCCCCGTGCACAAGTGATTGATGCCTGCTGCTGAAATACAACGTAATTACCCACGGAGCCTCGTATCAAACCCCAATTAGGGTAATGCATGATGCTCCACGTGCATCCCGGCTGGGCGCTCGCAGCGTGTCCGTTCCAGTTGAAAGCAATTAATCTCGGTGGTTGTAACCAAATGGACTTGTACACATCGATTTGCTCTTCCTAAAGACCCCCCTTTGGGCTGTTTTGGATGGCTGCAGATGGATGTGTGGGTAGGGGTCTGCCAGAAGGGTGATGGGGGGACAAGGAGGTGGAAACAGGCTGCCCTCAGCCCCGTTCAGCTCCACGTGGCACTGGGGGTGTCCCACGGGCAGCACAGCCTCTCCTGCCCCTTTTCCTGAGCCCTCCCATGTCTGGGATGTTTTGTTTTGCAGAACTCTGGTTTGGCTGTCACTGTTAATCTCACATTTGGCACTCTACTTCAGTATTTTTGGCTTTGTTTATAATGGTGATTTTTTTAAGAAATAAAGAGCTACTACTGAGGCAGGGCAGAATGGCACAACCTTCTATACACAGCCTTGTCTGACAAAGATCTGTACAGGCTGGTAGAACTACAAGCAGTGGTTACATGGTCTGTAGGTAATACCATTAGGGCAGTATAAAATATTTTTATAAAGAGATTTGTTCTAAGGTTCTCTGGTTTGTACTAAAGTCCATCATAGTGGAAAATTAAAGCAACCAATATCTGGAGATGCTGTGTTATTTTTGGAAAAGCTTTCACTGTCACATTCATAAAGGTGCTGTTTATGAACTGAGTAGATATTTGGAAGGGGATGGACTCAATGGATAATTGTTTTTATCTTCTTGGAAACAGTTTGCCTGTTCAGCCCAGTATCTGTGGTTTCTTAACTTTGTATTACAGCTGAATTGCCCAAAGAACAGTGATGGTTCTGAATGGCATTGAACAAGGGTGATATTTAATTAAACTTTGAATTTTTATCAAAATCTAGCAGTAGCTATCACCATTCCACAAGGCTAGTAGCAGTGGAGACCTTTTAACTTTAGATTCTGTCATTTAACCGTGTGTAGGTTTCTTACCTACCTACATTCTTATCAATATCTTGTCCATTCTACACTGCCTACATTCTTATCAAGAATGTTCATGAGAGTTAATGCATTTTTTAAATAATAATAAAAAAGTATTCTTTCTTAGAAATGGCAGCCAGTGTCTGTAAGTAGACTTCACATCCATTCTAAATGTTTTTTTAAAAATCTGGTGTTGGCTTTACTTGCTCACTCCCTACCTCCTTGTTCCTCCTTAGGCTTTCTGCCCTGAGGCTCTCAGCAGCAGAGCCAGTGCAGGCTGGTACGTCTCCAGACAACAAGTACAGCAGAAGTGCTAAAAAAATGTACTTATGGCAGAAGTTCCAGGGAGTGCTGATGCTTTTCGTATTGGCAAGCAACATTCAGTTTTTTCAGAATCGTGGAACTTTTATGTTGAGAAATACTGTGTAGTAAATGATCTATTTAATGATGTTTATGACAACTTGACAGGATTTATTGCTACCGTATAATTAAAACTAGAATTCTTTATGTTCTGGGTTAAGAGAAGTCTGTGTGTAGTTCTGAGCAGCAGAGATACATCATGTAAATGGCCAAGGAATGTGAATTGATCCTTTGGTTTATTGGATTCTGTGCGGAGTTTATGGCAACAAATGATTTGGGATGAAATACCAGGATTATATTGAGATTCTTATATCTGCTGTGGAGATGCAACTGAGAGAATTATTTTACTGGATTCAGGTTTAAAAAAACCAAACCAGACAGACAAAAACCCCACACCCCTCAGCCTTCTGTGTAGCTAGGCAGTAAAATGGTCACTGTGACTGAGATAGTGATGGAGACAGCACTATAAAACACCAGTGATGGAGGTGATGGAGCAGGAGCCTTCCTTGGCTTCAGTGTGCTTCGCTTTCTGAAGTCAGAGTGAAGGCTGCAAAGACTTGTCCTGAGCTTTGGGTAAGTGCTGGTGTGCATCACCATTGCAGGCAGCACCAGGAGAGGGGCTGTGTGGATCACCCAGTAGCTGGTTGCTCAAGCAAAACCATTGGGAAGATGGAGGTATTACCTTCAGCTGCCTTATTGAAAGGAAAAATGAAAGAAGATAAAACAAGCAATAAAAATAATGCTTTGAACTGCAATGTTCCACAATTATTGAATAGGATGAAATCCCAGAGAGTGGATGTTTTCCACGGGGGCAGTGGCTGCTGCATGAACCATCTCCAGCACGGCTCCTGCGAGGGTTCACTGTGTTCTGCTTCATAGCCAAAGAGCAGTGGTACACGGCCTAGAACTGCTGCTGACGGGATCTTTTCCCCCCTAAATATTGTTTAGCAGCAGGAAAAAAACCCAAGGAAGTTAGTCAATACTGCATGACAACCTTTTGTTAAAAAAACCCCCAAAGCTAATGCTCTGTCACATTCCCGGTGAGTTACCGTTTGCAGCTGAAAGCCTGCAGATCTCCTGTGTGCAACTATGCCAAAAGGGTTGATTTTATGTGCTTGGTTTTATGCCTCGTATTAGTACTGTAGTAACATATAAATCAGTGATAATTAGGAATTGTGTAATGCCTAACCTGGGTGTGGAAGGACCAGGTGCCTGTGCTGGGGGAGGCAACAGGTCCCGGCTACCTGTTTATATATTCCTGTTTCAATCAAAAGTTCATTTATGAAACATGTATTTCAAATTTTCATCATAAGCAGAGACAAATTATCATTTACTAAGATGTATTTACCAATTAATCATTCTCCAAATTCTGTGTATGGGGATGTCCAGGAGGACTGTGCATCGGGCAGGTGGTGATTCCATGTGGCTTACAGCCCTTTAGCTACTGCCTTCCCCATCTCTTTACTGCCATCAATCTTACCCTCATCTACTTGTTTTTATCTTTCCAAACAGCACTAACTTAATAATTTCATCAGTTTCTTACAAAGCTGGAAAGTTTGTACGTGGTACCCACAGATCTCCCTCACCTTTGTGTTTGCAGTGTGCTTGGTGCAGCAGGTTTTTGGGATGTTCCCATCCACGCTCAGCCCGGGGAGGTGGGATGCAGGTGGGTGTGTGAGGGATGACCCAGCTCTGGGGGCATGGACCCTGCTGTCCCCCATGGAAGAGCTGCCCCTGTCTCTGCACCTCTGTGCAAAACCATCATTGTTATTGGCAGTGTCATTTGTTACTCAAAACCCAAGTGCAGGTGTTACTATTGAAGTATAAGCAAGGAAGATGAACATTTGGGGTGAAAAAAACAACAACAAAAAGCATAGATGGTGCATCCTTATATCTTCGGGGTGTTGCCATGCTTATTTGTGCAACAGTCCCTGTGCAGTGCCTTTCCTGAATTGTTAAATAAATTGAATGTTTGGAAATCTATTGGGCTTTGCTTTTTTCCTCCCTTTCTTTATCTTGAATTTTGTGCTTTCTACTCTCCACTCCACCAAAGACCTCAGCACTTCTAATAAGCCCTTGTGAGAGGGTTGTTTTCATTTCCAAAGGAGGGCTATCTCTGCTGACAGATGATGAAAAATGTCTGCAGGCAACGTGCTGGAAAAATAGCATTTGTATTCTTTGTGGGCATGCTTCATGTCACTTCCATTATCCCTGCGTGCACCAAGATGGTCGCTGAAGAGATGAGCTGCTAATTCTTCTGCTTGGAGGTAAAACTATTTTTGATAGACATTTATTTTTTTTTTTAAAGCACACTTCAAAAATATTTGAAATCCACTTCAGTAAGTTAACAAGGAAAATTGCTGAATCACTGCTCCTCCTTAGTTGCCACTATTAAGGAGAGTTAACTGGAGCACCGTGAGGTGCATACAGATGCCTCCTTTGAAAAGCATTGAGTGTAGACAGCTCCTTCTGAAATTGCACACGTGTGACAAGGTGTAGAGGTCTGCGGAGAATTGTAGATTACTTTGGTTCCAAGATCTTGAAAGATAACCACAGCAGAAGAGTTGTGCTGCAAATTAAAGCAGCCTCATTCACTTTGCTTGAAGCATATGGATTTATGCCCTTGAAGGACAAAAGCTATTTTTTTTAATTTATTTTTTTGGGGTGCTTGATTCAAAGCAAGCTCAATTCCATCGAGTGAACCCAGTGGCTCAGAAAAGGTGGGCGAGGATGATTTCAGGTTCTCTTTGGCCTCTCTGTGGGGAGAGACTGAATTAAATCATTCTGGTGCTTAGAAAAGCAGTAAGCAAAGCAGCATAAAGTGAGGATTTGTAAAGGCATAAATAGGCAGAGCAGGTTCATTAGGGATTCACTGTGTCTCCCAAGGTAAAAACCATTGAAAGCATGAGATAGCAAATCCAAAGCAAATGAAAGGGAGGCTTTTTCTGCCAACAGTGCTCAGTGAAGTCATGCAGTTTGTTGTCAGAAAGGTAAATAGATTTAAAGAGGGACCACGCAGGCTGATGGGGATCTGGGTACAGCCCCCACCTCTGCAAAGGGAAATGTCTGGAAGGAGTATTTTCAAACCTGTGTCTTGTCTTTTCTGCCATCATCTGGCGTTGCTCTGAGACAGTGAACAGAGCCAGACACCTTTGGTCTGGGAAAGGATTTGTCCTCTTGTGGTTTGCTGAAAGCCTTTCCCAGACGGGCACAAAACAAAGAGTGTTTTGGGTTTGGTTACCGAGTTAGTGAAAACTGGAAGAGGCCTGAAGACACTTCATTGAATCTGTTCTGCTGTTGGTATTGTTTATTCCAGCGGTTTCCATAGGTGTAAGTTACTCCCCAGACGAGTTTTTCTTAGTTTGCTGGAGGACTTGTCAGCACAGACTTTGGTTTCGGTCAGTTGGCACCTGATCTCCTCGTTTATTCTCTGGTTTTAGCTGAGATGTCTCTTGGACCATTCCCCACTCGTACTTCCAGCTTTGTCCCCCTGCACTCAACCCTTAAATATTCTTAAAGAGCAGCAGTTTTTATGTGTTTAGCTCATGAAAATTCTTCTGTTTCCTCAGGCATCTCAAGGTGTGGGTATAGTTCACTAACATTTTGTTGCTTGGATTTCATCTAGGTTTCCTTGAAAGGCTGTGAAAAATCTTCAAAGCTTTCAAAGCAAATATTAAAAAACCCGAACTCACAACAGCCCACATATGCTGTGGATGTTTTCAGTCCAGTTAATTGTGTCCTGTGCTGCGGGGAAGGCTTAGGTGACCTTCTGAGATCCTCTTCCCTCCCTGTTCTCTCATTTTCTTTCCTTCATCTTGGATTTAAACAGTGACAAGTAGACTGCAAGTTCGAGTTCATCAATCAGTGTGATTTACAGAGGGGAAGAGGAATGTAGGTCTCTGTTTTGTTAAGGTTTTTCACAGTGTGAATTCTTAATATTAGAAGACTGAGCTAACACAGTCTTTGTGGGAGGAAGAAATGAGGTGTGTTTGTCACAGGCACCTGGCTACAGTAATGGGATTACCAGGACAGCAGCTACATGCAGCCACCCTTCTCTTTATTTTGTCTGCTATTTGTGTGTATGCAAATACAGGCTGAGAGAGTTGGGGGTGTTCAGAAGAGAAGAGAAGGCTCTGGGAAGACCTTAGAGCACCTTCCAGTGCCTATGGTTAAAAACACAGCTTGTCTCAATGCTTGGAAACAACATGAAGTGCAGCATGAGGCTAAATTGCCAGCACCTATGTCCCTGGAGGTATTGTATCATAAATAAAAACTCAATCAAATTGCCAAGGAGGGTGTGAAAGACCAACACAAGCCCGTGGAGACCCATCAGCAAGGCCAGGTGACAGAATGAGGCTGAAATAGCAAAGGAGAGTGAAGCGTGACATTGAAGTATTGCACAAGTGTAGCAGCAAGAGGAAAACCTGATAAGGAGTGAGATGGGTTTTTCAATACAAAACAAAGGAAAAGCAAATAACAGAGGAGTCAAAGTTTTTTGTTGCCTGTTTGGTTTTAGTATTCACTATAACTTCTGACTTACCAGCAGCAGAAGTGCCCCCCAAGTGTTCATGCAGCCAACGTGCTGATAAGCTTATGGATAGACATCTGGGTAAAGGGTATGCAGAAAAATTCAATACATATCTCAGCTTCTTCCCCACTGGCTTCAAGGGCTGTGGCTATCCCCACGCTCCACCTTGGGTCCCCATTGCAATTGCAAGTTATTTAAAACACAAGCCTGGAGGTGAGCTGAAGTACATTGAAATGTGACAGCACTGTCGTCTGTCTGTGGGATTGGGCTGGGACGGGCTGCTCCTGATGGGGATGTGCAGCTGTCTGGGGGGAGTCATGTCCTTCCATCATGGGAAAAACCTGGAGGCATCCAGGACTGGAAATTCTTAGACTTTTCCATGGTAATTTGATGGAGTTGGAGGGTTTGCATAATTTTTTTACAATGTTTGGGCCAGGTCTGCTTGTGAAGACCCCTCTTTCCATTCCCACTGCAGAGGGATGGAGTTGTTACTCACTGCTGAGTCATTTAAGTCAATGATCTTCACAATGCTATGAAAAAGAAGGGTAAAAGCTGTGTAAAGAAGGTGGCTTTGACAGTAAATGCTAAGTGATATTTTTGATGAAGTACTTTGGAAGGAAATTGCTTGCTATGCTCATCTTGGCTTATAAACACGGGTACAGGTGGGGTAATTCATCCTCAGCAGCATGCATTCACTGATTGTTGCCTCTTTTACCATTCATACATTTTGAATGCTTAAGAAACAGATTTTTACTTTTTCTTAATCCTCTAGATGAAAGGATTCTGTTATGTTTATGTTCTCCGATTGAAGAGTGTGTGTGTGTGTATATGTGTTTTACATAAAGATTTTGGAATGGAAACTTAAATATAAATTTGGTATTTCATAAAATACTCTGAACAGTTTGATTTGAAGAATGCTGTGTTTCTGCAAGGAGGGTAAAGCAGAACATGAAAATGTAGTGGAATGACAGTATCAATAGTTGGAAAAACAATAAAATAGTTTTGTTGGCTTTGGATACATAAGAGATCACTCAGTAGAAATATTTATAGTGGCTTTGTGTGTTTAGAAAGCAAACATTGATGGCATACATGGTGCTAGAAAGCTTTTGACACCATCTTTAGGTTCTTAAATCTATTCAGTGCTAGCAAAAATTCAATTTTTTTATGAAAATTGGTCAAATTGAAGATCTTAGTTTGCTAAATATTCCTGTCATCTCTGATATTGTGATGTTTACTTCTTATTTTAATATTTTACTTATTGTTTGGAAAATGAAAAGTCTTATTTTTCCGAACTTGACTATGGTTGGATTGTTGTGTGCTTTGCACCTGCTGGGTTTGAAATGGTTTGAATGGTTCCTTGCAGTCTCTGGGCTCAAAACTTGCATATTCTCTCCCGTATTTGAATAAACAAGGAGAGATGGTCCTGAGTATGGATCCACGTTCCACCTCTGAAGATGTTAGTGTGTGTGTGTGTGGTTGTTAATTCATTACCTGGCTGCATCTTCTCTCAAAATTTAATAAGTTGAGGTTGCTGCATTTTAACCCCAGCAGAATTAAATGTTTCTCCATCACAGATACGTGTAAGCTGTGATTGAAATGTGATCTGATAATTCTTTGCTTTGAATAAAACCCTGAGAGTGGAAAGGCTGGGTAGGAAATTTCTGATTAGTTTTATAATAAGCTTCAGGACAGGAAAATCTCTTTGAAGTGGTATCTTGATGGGCCTTAGTAAACAATAGAAGAACAGGGAATCTTGTTATGAAAATTAATTTTGCAGATGAAGGGATATGTAACTGATGCTGTCAAGCAGAATAAACACCCAGTTTCTAGGCTAAGTTTAATCCAAACGTGGCAGGTTCTGGCATGAGATGCCCAGAGCCCCCTCTCTGCCCCAGTGCCTCCTCTCCTGGTGCCCCCTCTCCTCTCCCTGCCCACGCCAGGGCTGCAGTGGGTCAATCTGGACATGAGCTGTATGGCTCCCTGCCTGGCCAGTGAGATGATGGATGTGCTGATGCTGAGGTGGTCCTGGTCTTTTGGAGAGGGTCTGTAAAGTCCTTGGAGCTCAGACCCTTAAATACGTCTTTGGAGGCAGGAAAATGAGTAATTCCTCTTTTAAAAGATGATCAGACTGAAGGATGCCATAAGGACAAACTTCCTTCATCTTCTCATCACTCCTTTTCCTCCTCAGAGACATTCATCCCTTTTTGGAGGGATTCCTTCCTTCCTCTCCATGTCTGTTGTGTTTCTCAGGGACAAACACACCGGCCAGGCTCCCTTCTGTGCTTCTCACCTGTTTTCCCCTGGTTTCAGCAGTCCCCCTGACTCTCGTTGCCTGCTCCCTGCTGCTATTTAGATAAATTTGTGCCCTTGGCCTCATGCAGCAAAAAGGATGCAGGATTTATTTCCATGAACAACTTTTGCAGCTTGAGGGATGAGCTCTCCAAGGCATGGTCTCTGAGGAGCCTCGTCGTTTCTCCGGAAAGTGATGATATAGCAGAGTTTAATTACCAGCCATTAATCCCATGTATTTTATGTTTGTATTAAGCAGTACATAAATACCCCTCAGGAAGTGTTCCAAGAGGGATTTAATGGCATATATAAGGTGTAGCTGTGTGTGTAGGTGGGAGAGGAATCGCAGCTGTGCTCGGACACGGAAAAAAGTCTCTAACAGCATCTCAAGCAGTGCTGTTAGATCCTGTTTGGCTCCAGGAGGGTGCTGCCCACCCTGGTTGGTGTTAACCACTGAGCATGTCATCCTCAGGCAATCATCTCGCATGCAGGGGACTTCCAAGTCTCCAGGTTTCAGATTTAAGCATCTATTTGATAGCAATTTCACCGCCGTGTGTAACCGTGGCCAGAGCCAGTAATTTCTTCCTCTTGCAGCGTATAAAGGTGCTGCTTCTGATCAGAGGGAAGGATAAAAAACATGTCAAATAATACTGTAAATTGTTCTTTGCTCGACTGAAGCAGAAACGTGAACTTCAGAAATTTCTGTGCCCAGAGTCTGTGGTATTCCTTTTTAAAAAGCCTTTTATGTAAATCTCTGCTATGTTATTCTAGCAAGCCCTGATGTCTGATTTGCTTGGAAAAATAATAGATTTTCCCCTAAAAGTCACTTATCTGTGCATTTTGTAGAAAAGGCTTTATTCTCCTAGCTTTTTTTTTGTTGTTGTTGCAAACCTAAGTATTTTCATTACTCTTCAGCTAGTGGAGAAGCCTTCACAAGTAAGTGTCTTTCAGGACATTAAGCATCAAATTTTTCAAAGTAATTTTGATACTAAAGACGAAAAATGAACGTGGTGGCAGAAAAAGAAAACACAAGATCCCTCTGTGAAGATAAAATGGTGATGTTGGAATATGGCATAGAAACACAGAGCTTGAAAGGCACCATGAGCATCCTCCGTTGCTGCCCAGTATGGTCCCAGCAGGACTGTGTGTGGGGCTGGGTGTTGCTTGTTGATGAGAGCAGCAAGTAACAGTCATCACTGAAGGCAAATTGATCAGTATTAATTAGTCAGGCTCAGTCTAGCAGGTGACTGAAAGTGGGAATGTAAAATTAGGTAAAAATTCAAGTATTTTGTGTGTTGGTTGGTACAGCGTTGAGGTAATGAGTAGTTGGGAGGGAAACTGTCCTCTTCTGCTTGGCTGCACACTGAGGTTGGAGAAAGAAACTGAGGATGATTCCATCATCCTTTGCCTACAGTTTTTGCTTTGGAATAATGATTATAATTATTTGTATATGTGGGATGTTCTCTTTCTTACGCTGTTCCTTAAAAGGCAGCCTGTGTCTTGTTTGTTTTCATGTGCTTGACTGAGATGATACTGTAATTTTCCTTAAAATTCAAAATTGACTGTACACACATTTCTCAAAGCTAGTCTCTAATGATATGTCAAAGATGCTCTGGCACAGTTGGGATACTATATTTTTCAGAATGGATTATTATTTTTACTGATGATTAACTGATTGATTTACTTACAGGTATAGGGTGATGCTATCACATTCCTGGTGGTTTAAGCAAAAAATAAAAAGTTGGTTAGAGTTAGTTTAATATATATGTCTTGGAAGTATCTGTGATATTTATAAAAGTGTTTTCCAAACCTTTTCTGTCTGCAGAGTCTCACAGAGAATCAGGTGCTGTGCTGTGTAATCCTGGTGCCAATCACCAGGAATAGTCATTTGTGGGCACCGTGATTACAACCAAAAGCTGCAAGTGAACAAATCTGGGGTTTTTAATCATCTTAGGAAGGATCTAGATATAAATTCAGCTCCAGATAAACCCACATAGTGGAGCATAGAGAAAATGGGGGTGTGTTGTCATTTCTTTTTTTGCCATTCCTTGTTGAACACCAGAACTTGCAGAGCTGGTGAGGAGTAAAACTGCCACTCACGTACTGAAAGTTTGGTCCCTTGTGTTCCAGCTGTCATCTCCCGGAACCAAGAAGGACCTGGAGAGATGGGAAAGGCCGTGCTCATTCCAAAGGACGACCAGGAGAAGATGAAAGAGCTCTTCAAAATCAACCAGTTCAACCTGATGGCCAGTGACTTGATTGCCCTGAATCGGAGTTTGCCCGATGTGAGATTAGATGGGTGAGTCCCCGCGTGTC
The DNA here is from genome assembly GCA_028020825.1 of Podargus strigoides. NCBI lineage: Eukaryota > Metazoa > Chordata > Aves > Caprimulgiformes > Podargidae > Podargus > Podargus strigoides. The sequence continues at coordinate 1,321,124 of CM051625.1, read as the reverse complement.
CCAGTGCCACCTGCAGAGCCGTGGCACCCGAGGCACGACCTACAGCACCATCCCAGTGTTAATTAGTGGGTGTCATTAGCAGGGGTTGCCTATGGAAGCTGCATGAAAATGCCAGGGTTTAGCATTCTGGATTTGGCTTCTGATGCAGATTTTCTTAGGAAAAGAGTTACTGCATTGTGGATGTTGTGATCCTGTGCAATTTATTTGGTGAACTGCTGGAAATTGCCAGTTTACAGCAATGGATTTACATTGCAGCACGTAACCAAATGCCCCCTGCTCTGTCATTTCACCTGGAATAGTTATTTTTCTTAAAGAAAACTGTATTTTTAAGGTTTTAGAGTGATAAAAATATCAATGTCAACTTTATAAATGTTCATAATTATTCTTTCAGCATTTAAATATTTACATTTTAATGCTGATAAAGAGAAAATCCTACCAATATCAAACACTGCAGGATGTAGTTTTCTTTTAGTTTTTTATCCACAGACATTTCTGGAACAATCAGAATTTTATAGAACACCTTTCAAAATGTTTTGCAGCGATATCAAAACTGAAGGGAGTTTTGTGGTTGGGTTTTTTTGGTGGTTTTGTTTTTAGCTCTAGTAACTTATAATTGTTATTTTTGAGTGAAGTGTGGAGGCTGTGTGGGGACTTTGAGACTGTGGAATAATGTGTGGGGGGTGTTTCACCAAATCCATTGAATTATTGTTAATGCAATTTACAGATGAATTTTTCCAGACACAGAAGTGGCTTTGTGTTTCCACGTGTATTTGATGTGAAGTACAGCCGTGTGTGTTTATCTCCATTTAAATTGGGATTCTGATTGTACCATTAAGTTATGGTTCTTAAAAGTCTAGGTCTGTTGTATATGTTGTTTTCAGCAGTCAGGGAATTTCCTCCTGTCTCCCAGTAGCAGAGTTACAGCTAGCTGATGGAGCCCAGTTTATTTAACTGGAAACTTTTTTGCACAAAGGGACATTCTCCTAAGAATCTCTGACTGAAATTGCACATGTGGAGAAATGACCAAACTTAAAACTTTTGCAAATAAATTTTTAGAGATGGGAAATTTTTTTTCTCCTCACTTGATTTTTTTTTTTTTTTTTTTTTAATAGAAGCTAGTGTTGTTTGAATTTTATCTTCTTCCAGTTCAGTTTTTTTTCCCTGTTCTGTAAACAATCTGATCTATAGGTGCTGCAACTTACAACAAATAAAAATTTAGAGAAATACAAGCATAGCTAAACATATACAAGTGATCAGGTCTTCTAAAGTCTCCCATTACTTCTGCTTTTTCAACTGAATTGTCCCTTAGCTGAAATCTTGCTTGTTATGCTTTGGTTGAAATTAAATTCTTCAGGTTCCCATGAACTTTAAAATAAAATAAGTACTTTGTTCACCAAAGTTTATTTGTAAATGCCTAAAAATAACAGAAGTGGAAGCGTTACTTTAACAATAGACCTTGTTCACAAACAACAGAGGGGATGTTTGTCAACAGCATGCTCATTTGTAATTTGGGGATGCCAAGTTTCCACCTCGGATCGTTGCCAGCAAAGATGTGTTTCAGGAAGCAGAGCACTGGCAAAGCTTTATTGCTCATGGCTCGTTTGCTCTGTTTCAACGAGCTGTGGAGCTGGCATCAGTGTTGGAAGGACTGCAGCAGGCATGGGGCATCCTGCAGACCTGGGCAAGCGAGGAGGACGCGATGTGCTGCTGGGCTGGGTGTTCCTCTGCTGCTCCTTCACTGTTGTCCTGCGCCGTGATGCTCTTGGCCGTTGTCCCAGCTTGCATTGAACTGCTCAGGTAGTGGTCAGTTCACACAGAAACAGGACCTGAGTGGTTCCTACACCAGAGCATCCTCCTTTGCCTGGGAGCGGGCGGTGAAAGGAACGGACATATCAGGAGGAACAACAGGTAAAATGTCTGACTGAATGAGCATCCCTGCTCAGTCTAAGGGAGAAGAGCTGTTTAATACTGAGAGAAATCTAAGTGCATTTTCTTGATGAAAAGAAGTTTTGTTTTCTCTGTTGAAAGGACAGAAAGTATTATGGGATTTAGAAAAAAAATAAATTCCTTTTCTCATTTTCCTCTTCAGACAGATGCTTTTTGTAGGTATCCTGTCTTTAGGGAGCATTAAATTGTTCTAAAAGCCAATTTACAATGCTTTGCTACTAAGGAAGAATATGATTTTATGGTTGATATATTTAGTATATGATAGAAAGATGTATTTTTATTGACATGGGGGACAGAGGCATTGGATTTGTGTTGGGTGTCTAACTCACTGCTTTTCACATTATGAGCACAAGCTTTTCTTACAGAGGCCAGGAGGTTTTCTGTGGCAAAATTAGATGAATAGAAGAAAATAAAAAATGTTCTTGCTGGACATGCTGTCTAGTGGGAAATCTGTAATAACCTGTGTAGCTGTGGGTACTGCTGTGTTACGAGTAGTCATGAGATGATGAAAAGATCAATGTTACCGAGGTGTAAATGTATTAAATCAGTGTATTGGCTGTGAGAATGCAAAACTGCAGCACAAACCCCAAGGGCAGAGAGATGAGGCTCTGCTGGAAGATCGGTGGGGTGATGTTGGCTGTGTGTAGGGTGATAACCGAAGGGGAGCAGGAGGTCAGGCTGGCTCTGTGGTGTGGTGGAGATGGGATCAGCATGGGGAGCTCTGCATCACTCCCGAGTTATTGGCAGGTTATGTGCTGGGCCATGGCCAAGCTGTTCTCCATTTCTGTAATGATGCCAGGGATTAAAGGAGTGAAGGGCATTAATACAGGTCTCATTAACTCTTGGCATGACTTGACCTTTTTATTGTGTCTCTCGCATGTCAACATTTTGCTGCATGTTGGTGGTGTTTTCGTGGCTCTCTGAATGTGTGCCATGCCATTAAGTCACAGTCTCCCTTCTGGCTGCCTGTGTGAGCAGTTAAAAGGATTCATGAGTCGTCAGGGTTGTGTGGGGACAGAGGGGATGGAGGGGAGTTGCTTCAAGTGGCAGCAGTCCTGAGCAGTGCTCCTCTGGAGGGGTCATGCACGAGATGTCCCGGACAGATGTATTGACTTTAGTTGGGTGTTTAGAAGGTTTTATGTTGTTTACCCCTAAGTGCAGTGTCATCTCCTGCTGAGGTTTCCCTCTGCCTTTATAGCTCTATGAGAATTATTTAGTTTTGTGCACTATAATATTCTGCCCATGTTACAAATGAATGTCTACAAACGGACATAAGAATCCTGATAAGAAACAAACAGCCCTTGACAAAGAAGAGGTGTCATCCTGTAACTTCTCATTCTAGAAATTCATTCTTCAGTTATGCTGCAGTATATTTATTGGCACAGTCATTAGGAAGAGGGCAGTGAAAGGGTAGTAGTACATTGGCATGGCAGCTTTTTCATTGTTTTGGGGTGTATGTATATAAAATATACATAATATATGTTATTGTATGTGTATTATTATAAAATGTATATATAGTATACAGTAAGATTATTAATTATATATCATATATTATAATATTAACATTAAATATCTATTTAACAATATAACAATATACTATCTATGATATATATATTATATATATGGTATATAAAAAATTAATCCATTCCCATTCTATTCCTATTCTGGCCTTCTTCATTCCTTTTCCCTTTTCAATCCTTGCTGCACTTTTTATGCATTTGGGCAATTTTATCCCATCCTCTTGACATGGATGTATGGGTTTCTCTTGCCTTGCCAAGGCTGCTGCTGTCTACACAGCGCTTTGCCTCTGCCTCTGGGAGTCCATCTATGGAGTACACACACTTGGAATGAGGATCAAAGATGCTCATCAGTCCTTGCTGAGTACCACAGGTACTCGTGTCCCACAGCAGCAGGTGGTACCAGGGCTCTCACTGGCTGGGATCATCACTGCTACAGTGCCTCCAAATGATCACAGTAGTGCTGTGGTGAACGAGGGGGAGTGTGCAAAGGGCATAAGAATAAGAAATGCATATTAAAGGAGGAAAAAAATCTGAGAGAATCTTAGTTTTGTTGATGTTGGCACACAAAAGAGCTCCTGAAACCTTTAATGACTCTGTGATTAAGTGTTTGATGGCTGTGAGCTAATTCTGGGTTTACACAGCAACCACAATACTTGTCTTTGTATGACAAGGGAGATTTTTTTTCCTAAGGAAAAATGTTAGATTTCTAATTAAAATGCTTGATTTTATGAGTTGCAGGAAAACAAGGCAGGCTGGGCTGGCTGCTGCCTAATGAGAAATTCCCTTTAGAGTTTTGTGATAGAAGGCACCTGTCTCTTGACTCATCCTTCTCCCAAACAGGGATGTTTGTGCACAGACCTGATGTGAGGTCCTGACCTCCATGAGGTCAATGAGAACTTGCTCTGGCTTCTGTAGGAATGAGTTCTTTCATCAGGAGACCACAAAATCCACCTCCTGTGTGCTGTAATGGTGTGGCTGAGTCCCATCATATCTCTGCTCCTGTTTTGATATTATCATTCCAGCTGATGGATGCAGCTCCCACACTAAGTTTAACTTGCTTCCCATTATGTCTAGTGTTGTCTACCAGAGAACATCCCTCAGTTGCCTGAGTACTGTCAGTAATGGCCAACTTGAAGATTTTAATCAGTGTCAGGTCTAATTTGAAGTAGATATTGATTAAACCTTAAACCCAATTTAATTCAGCATGGAAATGTCTAATTTTATTTCTAAGTATTTTCTTGGGCAAGGGAAGAAATCCTTCTTCAATCTTTTCTGCATGAGTTAAGGTTGCAAGTGCTATTCTACAAATTGCTAAACCATTATAATTGGATTTTCTTGCTGAAATTTAGGTTCAAGTCAGCTGTTGCGTTGTGTTTGTGGGTGTACATGTGTCTGAGCATACATTTCTGAGCAGAAACAAACCCACTTTTTGATTTTTCTAAATAGTAATCGTGGCTTAAACTCAGTTCTGTAGTTTTGTGTTGGCTTCTTCAAAGCAAACACCTTGATGAGTGGTCCCAGGTGAGGGAAAAGGCTCTGGAAGTAGTGTAGAAGTGGCAGTCACTGCCTGTGAAAATTTCCTTTGTGAAAATCCTTTAGCGCCTCGAACTCCGTGCTGCAGGGCAGGAGGCTTTGATTAGATTCTTTTGGCGAGACAACTATTTGTTCTTCATGCAATTTAGCCCTGATAAGGGAGAGTAAATTGTTTTCTTTTGTGATGTTCACATCTAATCCGTTTGTCTTGCACCAGAACATGTTGTAATAGTTCTTTTTTTCAGCTCTGAGTAGTGGTGGATAAAATACATCAGAGTTTCTTTGTTGCCAGATTTATCTGCTTACAGCTTCTTATAATTAAAAGCTAATTTATTTTTTAAGATTGGACTGTTTGTGTACAGTTAGGCATAGAGAAACTGTAAACCACCCATGAACAAGAAAGCTCAAGGAGAAATCAGTAAATAATTTTGACTAGCAATTACTATGAATTGACAGGTTAGAAATTATTCCACCGTATTTAGGGGGAAAAAAAATCACCCAGGGTGACTGCCAGTAGGGGAGTGAAAGCAGGAACAGGCTTGCTCCTAAAATTGCAAATTAACTGCTGTCATAGCTTTGATAGAGGATAATCAATGCAAGGAAACCTCTCCGTCTAGCACTCGAGAGCTGTTGGGATGTGTCTTCACAGGTGGTCTCTGGATTGCTCCCAAGAGCCACCCTCAAGGCAGACCAGCAGTTTGCTGTGCTTTACACAGCTTTTGTTCAGCAAGAAACGCCGTTCTGTGAATTAATTTGTCAGATTGGCAGTTGTTTGTGGTCTTAACTGGGACTGAGCAGTGCACAGGTAAGAATATTGTCTGTGTGTGTGTGCCAAGTGAAGCCTGCTGTATGTGACTGAGCAGCCGCGGGTACAAAGGGAGGATTTTGGGTTGAAACACCACGAGAAAAGCACCCATGTGTGAGAAGAGAAGGTAGAGGAAGATCTGTACAACTCATTTAAATGGAAGTGGCTTGCTCCTGTTAAGCTGGGAGTGGATTAAACTTCTCAGCACCTGGAGGTGTACCAGAGGAGCAGAAACGCTGCTAGGGAGAAGGGATTGTGTCTGGAGGTTGTGTAAGTGGCTTGGGCTGGTGACCTAGTTAGTTCTTTGTACTTGGTACCGGCGTTTATTTGTAGACATTGCTACACATGGATCTTTGAAGATGCCCTTTGTTCAGAGAACTGCCAGAGTTTGAGTTCCAGAAAGAGAAACCTGCTTCTTGTTGACACGGTTTGGTGTGGGCTGTGGGCTGCTTTGGAGTCGGGCAGTCGCTGTGAGGAGAGGTGACTGTAGAACAGAAGTTGTCACTGCTTGCTGAGTGTTACAATGGTCCAAAACAAATTTTGGTTCCTGGCAGCACTGCTGGCAGCTGGGGGGAGTGACCCCTAAGGTATCACTCTAGTAAGTAGAAAGAATGATTTTATTTATAGAAAAATTGATCTAAGGAAGATATTTTTATCTCCTTTGTGGCTTCAAGTGACTTTGAATGCTAGTGAATGCTTAAACATTTTCTCTAGAAGAACAGATGACCTCAGGGTTATTTAGGCAGGTATTGTTTGCATTTTCTTTTCTAGTAATGAATTTGCAGGCTGCCTTGGAAGCCAGCCCTGGTGGGACCTCACCTCCTTCCCATTGTAGATCTTCTCCCAGAGAGCCTGCAGGACAGCTGACACTCAGACCTTTGAAAATGGGGATGGTGGAGGTGCTTAATTGAAGATTTTGATTTGCATAGCTTACTTATCTTTTAGAAACTTATGGCTACTTCAGGTTTTTAAAGTATGTCAAGGTCATCCACATTGCAAGGATAATCACACTCCTAGTTTGCTTGTAAATACCCTAAATAATGTAACAAGGATAGCTTAAACTGGTAGCATTTAGTCCTTGTGTGGTATGCACTTTGGGAAAATATGTAGTATTTGAACAGAAAGGATGCACATTTCTGTTAGATCAGTCTTGTCTCAGTTCTGCCTTCCCTTCCAGCTCGTCCCAGGACAGTTCCCCCGTGTACCCACTGGCTGATCCCCACCCTGGCTGGCAGCAGAGTCCACCCCGTGAAGTGGCTGTAGCTCCATGTTCTGATTTAATAGTGCAAGGCTGTTCAAGCATGAAATTGCTTCCTTCATGTAGAACCATCCCCGTTGCCTGGCAAGTCAGGGCTCAGAAACAGGCAGGTACTGCGATTGCTGCTCTTGGCCCAACAAGGAACAAGGTTCAGCTTCTCATAGAATAGAATCATAGAATCACGATGGTTGGAAAGGACCTCCAGGATCATCAAGTCCAACCTTTATCCCATCATCTCCCTAACCACTAGACCATGGAATGAGTGTTTTATGTGTCTGCAAGGGAAATGTGGGAATGAGTCTTTAGACTCAACTGAGAAGTGAGAAGAGCCTACAAGATTACAAGAAACAAACTGGTCCCAGTTTCTTTACTAAAACAACCCTGCCTCTTCCAGGATGATGCACTCTTCCTCTGGGCTCTCTTCTGAGCTCCTGCAGAGCTGAGAGCTGCATGTGGCTGTGGCAGAGGGGTGGACACAGCAGATCAGGCTTCAATCAATGCTGTTCTGGCAGGGAATTCAACTTTTTTATTCTGTATTAATTTCTTCTGTTCACAATGCTCTACCATTTAATTTTTTGCACTTTCAATTTCCCTAAGTTACTTCCAGGTTTTGTTTAAACTGGATAGGAGGAGACTATTTCAGGCAACAGGATTCTCCTAGTGCAAGAGTTATCACTTCCTTTAGAAATAAATCATTGCTTGCTAGGGGTAGTTAACTTGTACTCCAACGTGTGATTTTTAGAAAGCAAACCCCAAATGAGCAGTGGTGATCTGCATATAGCCCAGTTAGGTTCTGAAGGGAAAGTGTGTGACATGGAAGTGCTCTCTAAGTGTGGATTCCTGGAGAAGTGCTGGCCAAAGGAGAGGTCTGCAGGCTGTTTTAGAGCTGGAGTTACGTCTGTGCTGCGTTTGGCTTCCCGTGGGTCCTTAGGGTTTCAAAACCACTTTAGGTGTGGATTTGGGTTGCCATTTTTTGGGGAGGAAAACTAGAAATGCCCTTCCATCACTACTGAACACTGAATAAGCTGTTTTGCCAAAATATTTTTTTATATTAAGTGCACCTTTCCTTATATTTTTAAATCCTGTGCAAGATTAGAGGAAGATGGAAATACTTGGAGTATTTTTGTGGATACCACTGGAATAATGTGATATACAAGTGTGCCCTCGAAATCACACAGCAGAGCACAGACAGCATTTGTTATGTGCTATTAGCATAGAATGAAGCATCATAGTGGCCCTTGCATACAATCCATAGGTGTGGGTATGATTTGGTGCCTTGTGAAGTACCTGAGTGCGATGTCGGCGTGTTTCAGGTCTGGAGGGAGACAGACATGTGACTGGCTGCCAGCTTTGCTGAGCAGTGATGCATCCATCTCCACAACGATGAGTAATACCTGAGCACCAGGACCATGTGTGCTGACTTGCTCGCAGGGGGTACTGGCATGGGGGATGATGAGAAATGGCAGATTTCAGGCTTTATGCGTTTCATAATAACCAGAGGTGTGCCTGAATTTCAGCTCTCGCACCAAAAAGCTCTGGGGGGATGTTGGAGAAGTGCTGGGAGATGCCCAGGATGGCAGCATTGGTGGTTGGTGCTGATGGGGGAGCATCTCAGGCTGTTACTGAAGGCTCGGGAGATACCACTGACTGCTGAAGAAATAGAGGAGGGCACGTGGCTGTGTGGGGATAGCACACTGCAAGGTCCCATGGGCAGCTTCTTCTTGAGCCTGGAGCTGTGGTTATTCATACAGCAAAACCAGTGTTGCTGTGGGCACTGTGGAGCTTTCCAAAAGGGAAAGGGGTTTTTCTGGCACTGGTGGTCTGGGGTTTAGATGCCTCACTGTGGTGGGAGCAAGTGGCTACAGAAAAAATGCACCTTTGCAAAGCAGCTAAGCCACAGCAGGCATCACCTGCGGGATGCAAACACCACAGTAACCCAGCAGTACTCTCCCATGATAAGCAGATGCAGTCAGGGTGCAGCTTGCTGCCTGTTTTCATTAGGAAGGTGATGCAGCCCAGGACACAGTTGGCTCTCTGGGCTGTGAGCACACTTTGCTGGCTCATGTTGAGCTTCTCACCATCCAACACCCCCAAGTCCTTCTCCTCAGAGCTGCTCTCTGTGCATTCTCCTCCCAGCCTGTTTTGCAGAGGATCTTTCTGTATAATGGCAAATTCATCCCTCCTGCTCACACCCCTCTTGGCTGTGGGTTTTTGTGTGCATTGCTGTGAAACGAAGGGTGAGTTTTCCTCGTGTCTTGACACTGCTTTCAGTCCTTGTGCTGTGTCTGAGCGGTGATGGTGGAGGCAGGGGGTGGCTGTGAGGGACAGTGGGTGCCTTGGCCCAGCGGATGGTTTCTGGTGGCGTTAGCTGACGTTGGTCACCAGCGCTCAGGACATGTGATGCACCGAGGTCGTCACTGTGGTGAGCTGCAGGCAGGAAGGAGTTGGTGTGTGCCCCACAGCAGTCCTGCCCTTGGGGTGAGGGAAGGATGGAAGTCCAGCAGCTTTCCCTGGTCACCTCCTGGCACAGCACGCTGCTCCCAGCTGGGAATTAATGAGGTAGCAGGCAATATCTGAGATGATTGTACGAGCTGGAAAGGAACACAGCAGCAGGTTGTGATAGGACAGAGCAGGTTTTTAAACTGGATTAACTTACAAATGTAAGAATTCAATGGTGAAAGAGACAGGAACTTAGAAGCAAGTGCAAAAAGAGAAATTACATGTCACTAAGGCAAAGAAGTCAGGAGCTTACGTTTCTTGCAGATCTTATCTCCTTACTGCGAGTAGTAGTGCTTTTGCACAATCATGGATGCTTTATAGTGCTGGAAATCATGAGTCCAGTGGAATGTAGGATGGCATCAGTATATTCAAGAGCATTGTTCATCCTAAATACTAAATACCCTCCTGTGAGGAGACCTTGCTAACCCACAGAGCTGTTAGTTTCATATGTGCATATAGGTAGGTTTTTATGTATAGATAAATAAAAATGCTTATATAAATAAATATAAACCTATGTATATGTTAGATGCCTGAATAAACATACTGCCTTTGTTGCACCTGTAATATTAATCAGAACATGAACATGAATTAAAAGCAGAGATGGAGATGCAGTGTGTGGCAAGTCAAGAGTTCATTCATTTAGCACTGGGAAATGGTGCCTTTGCCATTTCTCTTTTCTCTTCCTACCACCTCCAGTTACTGCAGGCAGCAGCGTGCACTGTCACCAGTCTCAATCTATCTGCACCTGGAATTTGGGATCCCCTCTCAGTATTCTGCCCCACAGCTCCTCCGTTTCATTTGATTTCCAGGCTCTTTCATGCTTCTCCTATCCTCACTTGGTTATCCGGACACGGTGCTGCCTTGCAGCCCCAGCACGTGCTTGCCTTGGCACACACCTCGGTGACTGCTCCACAGTCCAGCCACTGGTCCTGCAGCAGACTGGTGTCCAGTGCCCGCTTGGCACTGGAGTGTGCAGTACCTCTGGTCTCACCAAGGAACTGTACCAGTGGTCTGGGTACCAGCCTTTTCTTCATGGGTGTTAATCTTTTGTATTTTCACTAAAGCAATAAAAAGTAATGACTAAATAATCATGAAAATCCCTCAAGTCGTATAAACTGCAAATATTTAACACAGTTCTTTATGTTCCCAAATGCATCGCATAAAAAATACTACATAATAAGTTGTATATAATAGTTACAGCCTCATTTTTTTTCCCTCCAAATGCTTGGCTTTCATGCATCATCTTTTGCCTCCTGTTCCCTGAGAGCTTCAGCACAGTTCTGGAAGGGATGAAATCACAGTGCAGCCCTTCCCACTCGCATAATGTGCACACAGCAAAGGGGAAGGATGGGAAATAGGTAGAGTCTTACCCTATTTCCATGTTATTGATCTTGGAAGATGTGTTTTGCTCGCATTTAAACAGCTGTATTTACTTCATGTGTATTCATAAAGTAACATCTGATGACTGCATGAGAAAAACCAATGGTTCTGGGGAAGCATTTCCAGTGTTGGTGTACGTGGAACAATCAGTGTGCATTGTAAATAGTGCAGGGGTGGTGGCGAGGGGGTCCTTGTTTTTGACAGCGTGTGAGTAGCAGATGACTTATTTATCACTTCTGCAGCACGTGGTGTATTTTTGAGTTGGGAAAAACGCAGCGTGAGTCACTGTCATCATGAAAGGGTTTTATCTTTCATGCACTTATAAACACTTTGAAGAGGGCAGAGTGTTAGCTGGGTGTCTGGGGCTGGAACACCATTAGAGGTGTGCTGCAGGGGCAGAATGGAAGTTGGTGGCGACTGGGGAAGGACACGGAGCGCCACACAGCCCAGATCCCTACGATGTGACTCTTCTCATGGGATGTACTCCCCCAGGATACTCAGCCCAGAAGATGCTCCCTGGGTAGGTACTTTTGGACATAGGGGGATGCAAGAGCTGATCCACAGTGGAAAGGTGTTGCTGCGGTGGTTGGGGGAAAGCAGGGGAGTGTGCGAGGCTGCTGGCACACAGCAGCAGGCTGTGGCTGGGAAGGGGAGGTTTTGTAATGCTGGGGCTCTCCCAACCATTCCCTTCTCCTGCTGGGCTTGGCCCATCTCTAGAACCTCCCTGGCTGTTGTGTGCTGCATGCATTCACTGACTGGGCAGAGAAACTGGCCAAGAGGTGGGCTTGGGGCATCAGAGAGGTGAATCAGCCCGCCATGAGGGGTAATGAGCGCTGGGTTCGGAGCGTGGCGACACGCAGCCAGGAGTAAGGTGGGAGGCAGGGTACAAATTAGTCACATTTGTATGGATTGGGATTGTTTTCCATTGCACATCTTGTAAATGGCAAAAGGAATTACTTTAAGAGCAAGAATAGTGATTATACACCCACTGTAGGGATGTATTATCACTGATCTTTGTTGTTTAACTTTTAAAGTGAATCAAATACTCACGAAAATTGCTTTGAGTGAGATATGTGGGGAAAAGCACAACCTTCCCATCCTGGGCTGCCTCAGCCTCCTGCCAGTTGGAATTTCAGTCCCTCTCTGCTGCTTGCCTCCTTACTTCATCTCCATCATCGCTCACCGCTGAGCCAGACATGGCAGGTTCCTCGTGGAGCAGTGCAGTGGCTGTTTGCTGGGAGATGTGGAGGTAGGACAATGGTGAGTGTGTAAATGGAGCACTGTGCCTCATCCGTGGGGAATGAAGTGGCAGCTCTGTGGTGTTGGGTGTGTAACAGCTCCATCAACAAGCTAAGGATGTTTCTCGTTTAATTCAAGCAGTAAATGTTTTCAGCATGGGACTGATGGTTCTGGATTTGAGTCATTGCAATGACCAGCGCAGGAGTCAGCTGTGCTACGCACACACTTATCAGTTAACAAGCTCTAATGACTTGTCTATGCACAGTTTGCCAGCCCCAGAGCAGTTGCTTTTTAAAAAATTAGTCCTTAAGTCACTGTCTTCCTGTGGTGAAAACTTTCTGAGGGAGAGAGGAAGGAAGGAAGAAATCATCCCTAAGAAATAAAACATAATGCAACGTGAAATACGCTGTGAGCTTCTGCCCTGAAATGTTACTGGTCTTTAAGGTGGGCTCAGTGTATTGCTGTCCCGTGATACTTCATGTTTCTCTTGTAGCCAAAGGGGCCAGAATCAGCATATTGCCCAAATAACCCAGGTTGTCATGGTATGTGTTGTGCCCAAAACCTTGTACCTGTGTGCTCACTAAAACACAAATATCAGCAACCCGAAACCACAGCTGGAAGTCCCAGCAGATCTCATTACTGGTGTCGGGGCTGGGACTGCAAGTGACCCTTGCTCACCGTGCTGATGCCTAGTTAACATCCTGCCCTTGGCCTCTGCTTTGCAAAACCAGCTCTCCCCTAGGACACCTGGGCTTCCAGAAACTCCCAGAAAATAGAAAAAAATGTATTGTGGAGCTGCCCTCGTGGAGTGCCTGTCTGTGTTTCTGACTCTGGTTGTCTGCATGTGTAGGTCAGCACAGGGCATGGTTTGCCATCCAGACAGGAGCGAACGTTCCCCTTGGTGGGTTAAGTGCTGCAATAACATCTAATAAGCTGGATTTAATGCAAGGATTTAATGTTATAATATAGACAAATGACCAGCAGTTACATTTGCTGCTGAAATCAAATGGCCCAAATTATAGAAAGCCAACAGGTTTAATGTAGCCTCTGATGAGCAGATGTGATATCAACAAATCCCTGTGCATCGCTTGGTGTACCTGGGGAGCTCTGTGTCGCAGACCTACAGGATGAGCTGCTCTGGAAACTGAGTAATCCTCCTCCAGAGAGGATAATCCCACGATGTAATTCCCTGCGGAGCTACGGAGGGATGTGCCGCAGAGTCTTGTGGTGTGGATAGAGGCAATGTTACCCCAAGAGAAGGATTCCTCACTTTATGGTGCAATAGCTGATGTGGGGTCGTGAAAGTTCTGAGGAAGGACATATAGGAAGGATGCTGTTCATGGGTGTTTCTGCTCAGGTTTTTTGGTCATTTAAATGAGTCTGCTGCGATACATAGGGCACACAACCTCTTCATGAGTGTCCTCAGCTCATCCAGCCCTGCGCTGCTCTGGGTGCATTGAGATACTGTGGAGCATAACAGTAGTCAAAATAGTGAAGATCCTTGCAGATGCTGCATGATGAATGTTCCATTTGCACTGCAGAATCAGTGATAAACTGCAAACAAGGACGTACCCTTTTCCTCTTGTCTCGTTTCACTGCCGACGTGCATTTCTGGATATTTTAAAACATGATGTTGTGCAGTACTTCTCCAATTTCTAAAATTGCATCTCTTTTAAATGTAATTAAAATGCCTCTTGTGAAGTACAGGACAAGCAGAATTTATCCCAGCTTTGTATGTACTTTGAAGTGTGATGTTAAGCTCTGGAAAACAAATCTGGATGTGAACAGCAGTGAGCTTTGTACTCCAGCCTGTCTGGTTTTCAGGCTTTGATTTCCAACTTCCACACGCCAGGGGTGACACGAGGCGCCTTCCAAGGGCAATTCTGTGTGTGGGGAACACTCATGCTGTGCCTTGGAAACAAATAAAGTCAAAATGTCCTTTTTCTGGACATAAGTGATGTGACATGACCTGTGTTGGCAGGCTGACGTAGGTGTGTTTGTGTTTTTGAAGTGTGTCTGAGATCTGGAACAAACATGCAGAATTTTGGGGTGTCTTTTGTAATAAGCAAATAGCTTTAATTTACTTTGACAAAATCAGCAAGGTTTGCTGTCAGTTGCTCACTTTGCCTTAATTTCTGTGTTTTCCAAAAACAGGTGTGAAACTATTGACCTCTTGTTCTTCAACTGGATGTGCATATAAGGTCTTCTAGAAAATACTCATTTTTTTCTTCTTTTTGAGAAGCCACCAAAGATGGGAAGGTCTAGGATGCCTGTGTACTTCAAACCACAGAATTTAGGTTTTGTCACAATAAAAGACTCATTTGGCCTCACTGTAACCGCTCAATACCCTTTGTATTAATCAGATTAACCCCCACTTTCCCCTCTGTGTTTTTTCTGTATTGCTTTGGCAGGTGCAAGACCAAAGTGTACCCCGACGAGCTGCCCAACACGAGTGTGGTGATCGTGTTCCACAACGAGGCGTGGAGCACGCTGCTCCGGACGGTGCACAGCGTGATAAACCGCTCGCCACACCGCCTGCTCTGCGAGATCATCCTGGTGGATGACGCCAGCGAGAGAGGTGGGTCTGGGCACGGAGAGCCCCCAGTGGGGGCTCAGTGCTGCGCCGGAGGGTCCTGCAGAAAGGGTTGGGAAGTGCAGCTCCCTCTCGTCAGCGCCGTGGGGCCGGAGCAGATGGACTCAGGTAGATGTGGGAAGGGTTGGGGGCACTTGAAGGTAGTGACAGAGGTGAAGGTGGGTATCAGGCTGTACATCATAGACTCACAGGATGGTTTGGGTTGGAAGGGGCCTTAAAGTTGTATGTACACTGCTCCTATCCAGAATTTCAGTAGTGTCTTTTTGCACTGGGGTTTGTCATAAACACACTCCTTTATCACATCTCTCAAAACCCCCCTGTTCTGTATTCCACGTTTTCTTCAATACCCACACTGAGCCAATTTCCTTGTATTTCTCATATTAACGAGGATGAGTGGGGGACTGGAGCATCTCCCCTGTGAGGAAAGGCTGAGAGCTGGGACTCTTCAGCCTGGAGAGGAGAAGGCTGAGGGGTGATTTAATTAATGTTTACAAATACCTAAAGGGGGGGGTTGAGGGAGGATGGAGCCAGACTCTTCCCAGTGGTTCCCAGTAACAGGACAAGGGGTAACAGGCACAAGCTGGAACATAGGAAGTTCCATTGAAAAATGAGAAAGAACTTCTTTGGGGTGAGGGTGCCCGAGCCCTGGCACAGGCTGCCCAGAGAGGGGTGCAGTCTCCTTCTCTGGAGATTTTCCAGCCTCACCTGGGTGCAGCCCTGAGGGATGTGCTCGAGGGGATCCTGGTTTACAACAGGGGAGTTGGACTGGGTGATCTCTGGAGGTCCCTTCCAACTCTGACATTTCCGTGATTCTCCTATTTGTGGTTCATTTCTTTTGGAGTTGCCTTTTGGTGTTGCTTTTTTTTTTTTTTTTCTTTTTAAACCCAGGATTTAGAAAGAAAACTGCCCAGGAAACTGATATTACCTGGAAAAGGAGTCACACTGCATTCCATAAATGGACTCAACAGAATGCTAAATTTTCCTGGAGTAGCCAAATGTGTATAATGGCAAATACAACATATAGCTGCAACTGTTCAAGAGTCAGAGGATGCAAGCTATGCTGCCCTTTATTTCTGCCCCATGTAGCATTAACTCAGCTCTAATTACTCTCCTGGGTTTCCCTGCTTCAGGAGACACGTAGGGTTATTGCTTCCTGTGCCAGAAGGTGGAGGAAGACTTTAGTTCAAGTAACTACAATTTTTCCTTAAAGCAAAGTTTTGGATTCCTAAAGGGCTCCAATGGTGAAATTCATTAAAAATAGCTGTATTTGTATTTAACCACAGATAAATTAGCAAATTAGCACTCACTACTGATTGCTGGCTTATTTCAAGGCAACAGATCATGAATTTCCGTGGTGTTTCCACGAGCTGCCCCAGCAGATGTGTGAGTACATACGGGCTGTGTGCCTGCTCTGCAGAGAGAGCAGGGTGAGCCTCCTTTGCTCGGCTCTCAGGCTGCAGAAAAACCCCTAAATACGTCACCGCGTGTTTCCCGTGGTACGGCAGTGTTGGTGCGTCTGTCCTTGGAGAGCCCGGCGTGACGCAGAAGCTCTCTGGTTATATTTGGAGTCCTTGGTAGTTGCTGAGCTAAAAATAATGGTTTTCTTCATTTTTATTATTTTTTTTCCCCCAATTCCCTTTGGCAGAGTTTCTGAAGGCCTCATTGGAGAATTACGTGAAAAATCTGGAAGTGTCCATAAAAATCCTTCGGATGGAGCAGAGGTCAGGGCTGATCCGTGCGCGGCTCCGCGGGGCAGCAGCCTCCAAAGGGCAGGTGATAACGTTCCTGGACGCGCACTGCGAGTGCACCCTGGGCTGGCTGGAGCCACTGCTGGCCAGGATAAAGGAGGACAGGTAAGGGTGGCTCTGCTGGCTCCAGGCCATCCCTCAGCTTCACTGGGCTGCTAAAAAACAGAACTGAAAACAGTTCATTGATCCAAAAATTATGATTTTATTTTATTTTTTTAAATATATTCATCAGGTAGATAGAGTATTTGATATTTGTATCAAAACCTAATTTCTAAATAAACACATCTTTTGATTCTTACAGCAGGGCTTTTTGTTGCTGACAGTAAGAATAATAATGCCAGTAATGGTAGCAGCTTGTGCCATTTACTGTCACAGGGTCTGGGTGTACACCACCCTGATGGATCACAGAATGATAGGAGCTGGAAGGGACCTCCAAAGGTCATCCAGTCCAACCCCCCTGCTAGAGCAGGATCCCAGAGCAGATCCCACAGGAACACATCCAGACAGGTTTGAAATGTCTTCAGAGATGGAGACTCCACCACCCCTCTGGGCAGTTCCAGTGCTCTGTCACCCTCACAGTAAAGAAGTGTTTCCTCATGTTAAGATTGAACCTCCTGTGTTCCAGTTTGTGCCCTGTGCCCCTTGTCCTGTCACTGGACACCACTGGGAAGAGTCTGGCCCCATCTTCCTGACACCCACCCTGAAGATATTGATCAGCATTGATGAGATCCCCCCTCAGCCTCCTCTTCTCCAAGCTAAACAGACCCAGCTCCCTCAGCCTCTCCTCACATGGGAGATGCTCCAATCCCTTCATCATCTCAGTACCCTGCACTGGACTCTTCCCAGTAGCTCCATGTCCCTCTGGAATTGGGCAGCCCAGAACTGGCCATCTTTCTCCATTTTACCAGCCATGACTTTTTTGCCATGTGACCTCCAATACTCCATGAAATTTGCACTCATTTTTTCTTCTTTCCCCTTTTTTCTCCCTTTTTTTTTTGTGTGTGTGTGCAGTAAATGATGCAGTTTTCCCCTTTTTTGTGCCTAAGCACATCAGGCACCTACAAGTGAGACCCCAAAACCATGCTGTGCCCCCTGGTGGTGTCACAGCCCTGCTGGCTTGGAGGAGCAGCTGTGTGTGCATGTGTGGGCAGCACCAGCCTGCCTGAGTGCATGCACAGGAGATGGGATTTGTTCTTGGTTGGGAAACACATTGCAATGCTCCACGAGACAAAACAGCTCTGCCTGAGCCCCGCAGCCATGAGCAAAAACAGCTTCTGTTGTGGTTTTCCCAACATTGCTGGTCTTGGAAAGGCATACAGGAAAGTCACAGAATCATAGAATAGCCTTGGTTGGAAGAGACATCCAAGATCATCAAGTCCAACCAAGGCAGCAGCAAGGGGGAGTTTTGTGTGGCCTCTGGAGGAGAAGCCCTGCACAGAGCAGTGGGAAATAGGGTTTTATGCAGAGGAGCCTCAAAAGAAGTGCAATATTCAGCATACTAACGTGACAAAATACGTTGTTTTCAAAAAAGCTGATTTTTTTTTCTTACAGAAAAACTGTTGTGTGCCCAATCATTGATGTGATCAGCGATGACACATTTGAGTACATGGCTGGGTCGGACATGACCTACGGAGGGTTTAACTGGAAACTGAACTTTCGGTGGTATCCGGTTCCCCAGAGAGAGATGGACAGGAGGAAAGGAGACAGGACCTTACCTGTGAGGTATGGAGTGAGTGCAGGAGTACTGTGCTATTTCACCCTGCTCTGTACTTGTTGATGTAGACAGTCATGCTTAGTAGCTAAGATTCTGCTGCAGTACCAGGGAGCACACGTGAGATAGTCATGGGTGCCCTTCAGGGTAGAGAAGACCAAAACATGACCTGTCCTTAATGCTGCAATGTAGCTATCAGAGCTGAGAAAACCCATTTATATCTTCTTTTCAACATCCAGTAATTTAAAGTACTACCTGCTTTTGAAGTTCCCTCTGTGTTTGTTTTCTGCAGATATCCTGCTGACCTTGTGTTTGCAGGTTTAACTGATTTATCATAATTTAAGGCAAATATTAGAACATATTTCTGAAATACACATTTTTGAACATTGAACTCAAGTATTCAATTATGCTGACTGGCACTTAAAATGCATACTTTTATTGCTTAGAAAATAAAATTGATGACTGTGCACACTGAGTCAAAGATGATCTAAGAGTATGTCCGGAATTCCTGTGATCATTCCTGGCCTCTTTTATTTAATTGCTCAAACCACAGACCGTAACAAAACCTCTAGAAAAAATTTAAATGAAGCTGAAACCGAACAAATTGGATAAATTACTTGCAATGGGTTGTTTGCTCAGCTCTAATAGCTTCTGTGGTCTTCATGAAAAGTTAAAAAAAAAAAAAAAGAAAAAAGAAAATGCTTTCACAAGTGGATGTAATGGTTTCAAACCTGAGCCATGATGAAGTGGTGGGAATTCCAGTCCTGCATTCCCCCCATTGTGTGCAACAGGCAGATAAAGGGAGAGCCAACTCAGGGGACAGCACTCACAGCACAGCTTTGTGACACACTCCCAGGTAAGGCAGGGGAGGGGGGAAGAAGAGCCTTGCAAAGACACTTATGCTGGAAAATGCCCCAAATCTGTGGCTCTTTGTCCTGCAAAGCCTGGAGTCTGGGGAGGGCTGGCCTTTTTTTAGGTATCATTCTCAGGCAGTGACCTTGGGAAGAGCAAGTGGGGTCCCCAGGGCAGGAGCAGACCCTGTCCTTAGCAGAGAGGGGATGGAGCTGTTCTTGTGTCAAGTGACCTTGTTCTTCAGATCTAAAATCTTATCACCGGGCTGTGAAGTCTGCCAGCAGCTATGTCATTACAGCTGAGGTGTGTGCTAAAATGGGTAGAGTTAATTACCCTAACGAGCTGCAGAGCCTCCCTCTGCGTGGCTCGCTGTGCGCTCTGTCCCGTCCCTCCTGTGCCCAGTCCGTGCACAGACGTTCAAAGAAATGCAAATCCCAGCTCTCTTCCTTATCTTGAAATGGAGTAGTGCTTCAAGTTAATCCTGAATTGACTCTTGACATTATTAAAAGAAAAAAAATAGCTTTTTTTTTATTATTATTATTTGTTTGGGTTTTTTTTCCCTGCCAGCCTTAGGTGGAATTCCCCTGGTAGGATGGGTGGGAGTGAGCAGAGCGTGGGTGAAGGAGTCAGAGGTTAATGCCAAGTGCCCTGTAATTATCCCTTACCCAAGTGCTTTAGAGTGAGGAGGTGGCTCTGAGGGTGTGCAACTGTGCTGGCTTAAGACCCAAGTGTCAGCTTTTGGATGCAGAGATGCCCTCTCTGACCGCACAGTGGAGGCACTTCAGCCTGTTGGGTGTCAGAAGAAGGTGCTCCCCATTTCATTTTCCCTTTCAGCCAATGGGAGGGGAACCAGCAAAGCAATGAGCCATGGATCTGCCCAGGTGTAATAAGTCATCAGCTGCTTTCAGGGCTGGCTGGTGTTTCCAAATGCTTCTCGAAGGCAGTGAGAGGCTGCGGCAGTGCAGCAGCCCTGAGGGGTCAGGGACATTGTCGCAGATTCTGCATCCAAAGGAGAAAAGGACAATATTTCAGCTAAGTGAAGAAAGGTTTTGGCAGCTGCTGCCACCTGAGTATTCAAAAAATGGGGGGATAAATAGAAACAAAAGCCTAACCTACACCAAAAATTTAGAAACAAATTGGTGAGTTCATTTCTTTAATTGCATGTTGCTTTCCCCATTCTGTAACATCACTTCAGCCTCATATAGATTAAATATGTCTTTATTGATATTTTTTCTGTGTGACCACTGGAACAGGTGTAGAATACAACCATTGCTGGATTCCATGTTTGTGTGCGTGCATGCCTGACATAACTCTTGCACTCAAATCCTGCTTTTTGTTACATTAAAAATCCATGAGATTGACAAAAGTTTTACTCAAAGTATTTATCTTCCATGGTAACATGGATAAAATTCCTACCTCTTGCTTTTTAGATTGAAAATCATCATGCAGGCGTTTTCAAACTATGAGTTCTTTTACATAGGATTTATTACTTATGTGTAGTTTGTATTGTTGTATTTTAATGGAAAGGGTCAGGGCAGTTTACTGGTAAGAGCTCGTTAGTTGGTGTGATCAGAGTTCAGCCATTGTGTGTACTGACCATGAAACCCCCTGAAGTTAAAGGCAGAAGGTGCTGTACTCAGAAGAAGGTGCCTGATTCTTTCTAGTTCACAGATGTGAAACACCACTTGCTTGCTTGCCTCAGGAGTTAAAGGAACTGTTAAATGCCTAAATTAGGTGTTTGACTCCACTGAAGTACATGCCTTTGCTGGAATCTCTAGATTTAGTGGGAAAAGGTTAATTAATTCAGTGCCCGATATTAAAACCCCACAGCTAGTTGTCATGCAGCACAGCTGTATAAGAGCTTTCTCACTGACATCCATTAGGAAAGTTAGATTGTTTGTCATATTTTTTGCAAACAGACCAGTGGGGGCTCCTTGGTGCCTCTCCTACCAATTAGTGATGGGCAGAATGGGACCTGGCTCCAGGTGTGCACCTGGGTGCTTGTGACACACTGTTCCCTACCACTTCTGCCCGTTATTTACTCCTGCTGGTTCTTCACCCCTGTCTGATGTCCCTTCTCTGGTTCTCATCATCTTCTTCCCTCACCCAGCTTTCTCTCAGCTAACACCGTGGCAGCGTGGCCCTTCCCACAGCAGTCAGTGGTAGCTCCTACCCGAGCATCCCAGGGTTTGTGAAGGCAGCAAAAGCCTTTCCAGTTTGCAAACAGTCCCACTCTGGGTTAACGATGGGGATAGAAGTTGGTGGTCAGCAGACACTGGGATTTCTTGTTGGTTTTTTTTTTTTTTAAATGTACTTGCATTTTTTTTTAGATGTACAATGATCAGATGCAAAGGTAATGTCAGGGAGCTTGCAGTGCATGAGGTGTCTTTGCTAGGGCTGAAACTATAGCATGAGAACAGGAAGGGGAAGTTTAGAAGCAATCCCCAAAGAAAAGATTGTTCCTGGAGACAGAGCTGTTCAAGCCCAATATTTTGTTCCCAGGTGTTCCTTAGCATCAGTCCAAACATATTTTTTCAGAAATTTTGCTGAAATCAAGTACGAGCTGTGGCTTTGAGCCTGCAGGGGCTGCCAGGTGCTGCTTTAGGTGTGTGTTTCTTACTCTGAGGGTACAGCAACCCCCAAAGGTTTGTGTCAGTGGGTATATCTGTATTTTCTTTTGTTTGAACACCAATGGCTTTTCATTGCTGCCCAGGGCAGGGGGCAGTCCCCATCCCTGGAGGGATGTCAGAGCCATGGAGATGTGGTGCTGAGGGACATGGGGCAGTGGGCACTGGGCAGTGCTGGGGCACTGGTGGGACTTAGAGGTCTTTTCCCACCAAGGCTGTTCTGTGATGCACCTCAGGATTTTACCTTGTCTCCATGTAACTTCCCCTGATTGGCTCTGGGGTAACCTCTGCCTTTATAAATTACTAGACCTTGTCAAAACATGTTATTTGAAGTGCAAAGCCTGTTTCTGTTCCCAGCAGCTGTCTGGGAGCAAACCCAGGGTGGTTGCCCTTGCAGAACTGGAGCTTAGAGCTGAGGGTGCCTGATGATGGTGCAGTGGATGTGGGAATTACCAAACCAGGGAGCTCTGGGCTGTGCAGTGCCTTCTCCAGTGTGCCCTTGTTCAGTGGTGAATGAACTCTTAACCACTGGCCTTGATAAACCTTTCATTAGTATTTTTTTCCCCACTGAAAACTCCTCAAACAATATTTATACTTTGCAGAAGGTCCTTTGTCTTTAAGTGAACTCATTTCTCCTTCTGTGATTGTGCCTGCAGTAGAAAACTTGTCTGTGCTGAGGTTAGTTTATAAACATCTTGTCTTCTTACATCTACACCATTAAAAGCATAAAGTGTTTCTGTGCTGGGCAGTTACAGTCCCTCCACAGCACGTTTCTATGGATGTTTCCATACTTGCCCTTAATTTTTCTAAGCTGAAGACACTCGAGGCTAGTATTATAAATACTAAAAAAATGTGGTTTGT
Source organism: Podargus strigoides (assembly GCA_028020825.1). Lineage (NCBI taxonomy): Eukaryota > Metazoa > Chordata > Aves > Caprimulgiformes > Podargidae > Podargus > Podargus strigoides. Next base: position 1,298,551 of record CM051625.1, on the reverse strand, counting down.
TCCAGAAAATCTTTTCTCAAATATAAATTAGTTATGGAGAGGGAAAATACAAGATCAAATATTGAGAGCATATTGTATTTATCTTATCATTATGGCTGATTAAACTTAGAGTTGACTACAATGAATACTGTGTGGGTGACCTACAGCAATATTGGAAACTGGTGTAAAAACCTCATTCCAGGCTATATAGCGGTCTTGTTCTTTAGGGAGGTTGCCCCTGGGACTGTTGGACCCCTTTGAGCAGATGTGCAGGACGGGGAGATTGGAGGACATGGGACGAGGTGACATTGTGTGGCCTTGGGGAGCTCCCAGCCTGGGGGACCTGCCCTGAGCATCCTAGGCCACGGCAGGGGCTGCGGTCCCCTGGGGACCCTCCCATGTGGCATCAGTGGGATGCAGTGAAGCCGGGTTACTGAGATGCTTTGTGCTCCTCTTACGGGAAGCTAAAAGCACAGATACACAGGACTGGGCGTCCTGCTTGCCACCAATAATTACAGACACGAGAAGCAGACGTTATTCCCAAATTAAATTAAAAGTGGGTTTGAATGATGATTGGAGTTAATCATAACACATTAACACATTACTGTAGCTGTTAGTAGGACTCCACGTAGGAAAAATACAGCTAATAGGCACAAGGAAGAACCTGTAGGAGCCCTTTCTCTTTCGAATGCTGCTGTTTGAGCTGGTTTTTACGGTGAGACCTCTGCAGATCTGGTTGTGTAACGTTCCATTTACAGAACAGAGTGGTCCCACCCACGGCATTTCCATTACTGGGGAGTCTGTGGCGTGCACTGGTGTGGAGTCACTCACATTTTACAGCGTGAGACGCAGCACTTCCAACTTCAGTTCGTGAGTTATTAGGAAAACACCGTTTGTTTGTCACCAGCAGCTGCTGCTGAGATGTCAGAAGGATCCAGGTCTGTGTGTGCAGTTCAGCTGCACCAGTCAAAAGTTCCTTCAGACTGAAACTTTGCAAGAATGGGAAATTTTGTACCATTCAATCAAAGACCCTTCCTCCAGGGAAAGAAAGGAGGAGGAGGGTTCCTGTTGCAGTCAGAGGAGTGGGGATGACTTTATTCATCTGAAACCAGTGGCACTCCTCAGTTGATGAAGGCTGCTGAGGATGGGAGATGAGAGTGGGTGGGAGATGAGAGTGGGTGGGAGGTGAGGTTTGCTCATGCAGCACTGGGCACAGACATAAAAATCTTTGTGAGCTGCTGAGAGTCCTCTGGGAACTTGGCCAGCTGTCAGGCAGGTGAATAAACCAGGTACCAACACAGCTTTTGGTGTCAGTGCAAGCAGTTCTGCGTAGACTTAGAGTTTCTATGTGATCAATAGCAGAAATTTCTTGTAAACTCAGTATTTTTGCGTTGGTAGTAGTCTGGTGCAAGACCAGTTACGTGAAGGAGGACTGCAGAGCCAGCTTTGTCTGTTCTCCCTGTGCTAGGTGGTGTTTCACTGCCCTGACAGCACCCAGGTGGAGGGTCCCTCCACCCAGCCCTTCCCCTCTGCTCCCCTTGCTGGGAACACGGGTCGCCCCGGGGCCAGCTCCGTTGTTTGTGGCACAGACCCAGCAAGGCTGAGGGCAGGAGGGTGGCTGTGACCCCTGCGAAGGTTTCACCCTGCCCAGGTGACAGGCAGTTAATGAACTGAGCTTCCAGTGCTGAGGGCACAGGGAGGAAAATACAAGTGGTGGTAAACTTGTAGTCCAGTATTGTTTTGTTGCTAAACCATGCTTTTTTTTCTGGCAGTAAGGACAGTCAGCTCTGGCAGAAGGGGAAATAACTGCATAGGAGATAAATTACCTGGATCTGCTGAGCTGGAGAGTGAGTGAGCAGTCCTTACTGCCAGGGCTGTGTCCAGTGCCACCGTGGGAAGAGCTCTGTCCATGCCTGCAGCTCTGAGCATCTGCTCTCAGTGTGTAACACCCACAGCAGTTGTGTGTGCAGACAGGAGTGTGCATGAGCTAATTAACGGTGTGTGTAGTGCGTACAAAAGCTTCTCAAGGAGGATCTGAGAAATGCCCAAGCAGTTTGGGTGGGAGTGCCTCTGCAGCCCCTGCATTGCACGTCAACTGGTTTGTCGCTGTGGATTTGCTTTTTGGAAGAATTCTAGGAGCTGGTTCTCTCTGTGTTTGCACAAGGCACAGAGCACTCCAAACACAGAGCACCCATGGCAATAGAGCCCGAAATGAGCAGCAGTGCCCTGGCAGCATTGTGCTTGCAGAGGTTCAGGTGCCCAGTCCCACCGCCCGCTCTCGGGTGTTCCCAGCAGATTTCCTGGGCAGTTTGTTAAATACACTGATGGAATGGGTGAGTTCATATTTGTGACTGGATCCTTCGCACACAGACCGTAGGGACTGGCATGTTTGCAGCTGTACTCATATGCATTGAGCTAGAGTTACATTCTGCGTTTCCAAAACCCAGCCTCACCCCCTTTGCAGTTGTTTTTGCAGCTGAGGACAGAAATGGGACTGACAGACACTTGACTGGCAAGGCTGGATCCACAGCTATGTAATGTGCCTGGAGGTCCTCACCCCAAAGCCCATGGGTGTGGGGGTGCTGGGACCTCAGCAGATGCTTTATCCCAAAGCCTGTTGATGTGGGGATGCTGGGACCTCAGCAGATGCTTTATCCCACAGCCTGTTGATGTGGGGATGCTGAGACCTCAGCAGGTGCTTTATCCCAAAGCCCATGGGTGTGGGGATGCTGGGACCTCAGCAGGTGCTTTATCCCAAAGCCTGTTGATGTGGGGATGCTGGGACCTCAGCAGGTGCTTTATCCCAAAGCCTGTTGATGTGGGGATGCTGGGACCTCAGCAGGTGCTTTATCCCAAAGCCTGTTGATGTGGGGATGCTGGGACCTCAGCAGGTGCTTTATCCCACAGCCTGTTGATGTGGGGATGCTGGGACCTCAGCAGGTGCTTTATCCCACAGCCTGTTGATGTGGGGATGCTGGGACCTCAGCAGGTGCTTTATCCCACAGCCTGTTGATGTGGGGATGCTGGGACCTCAGCAGGTGCTTTATCCCAAAGCCTGTTGATGTGGGGATGCTGGGACCTCAGCAGGTGCTTTATCCCAAAGCCTGTTGATGTGGGGATGCTGGGACCTCAGCAGGTGCTTTATCCCAAAGCCTGTTGATGTGGGGATGCTGGGACCTCAGCAGGTGCTTTATCCCAAAGCCTGTTGATGTGGGGATGCTGGGACCTCAGCAGATGCCTTACCCCACAGCCCATCTGTGGCTGGTGGTGGGTGCTGTCACCCCACATCATGCCAGACAGGGGAATGCCAGGGTGACTTTGGCACAGGGCTGGGGCTCAGCTCCCCCAGCAGCATCTGCAGGGACCAGTTTGGGCTTAAACTCTGTGCTGGGGGCAACCCCTGTAGCTGTGCAGTGGTCTGTGTGTGTGCACTGCACACTGTGTGGAGAGCTGTGGGTTGGTGGGTGCACTTTGGTGCAGTGGCTCGCAGCTGTGTGCCTCCCAACTGGGTTAGGACTGATCATTTCACGTAGCCTTTAAATGCTGAAACCCCCCCAGAGCAGGTATTTACGGGGAAAGAGGACATCTTTACACAAAAAGAAGTTGCACTCTGACTGGATTTGCCTGTTGTGAGGATTTATAATCCTGTTAAGAGAGATTATGCCTGGTAATTCTACGCACATTTAGTCTCCCTCAAAGGCAAAGCTGAGGCATTAAACTCTCTTCCCTAAGCATTTCAGATTGGATTTGAAGTGCTGTTCTGGATGCAGAGGGCCAAAATTCCATCCACTTTACCATTACAGTGCTCCTGAAATCATCTCTGGGCTGTGACTCTGGGGGTGGGAAGCAGCCCTGCAGCCCCCTCCCTGGGGCAGGGCTCTGGCTGGCGGCGGGGGGACCTACGTGGCCAAACCCCTTTATTGCTGTTAGTAGCTCATGTTTAAGTTGCTGTACATAGAATATATTAATGTCTGAGGTAGTGAAATGTACTGTAGTGTCACTTAAATTCCACAGTGTCTTTCAAAAGGTATTTTTTCTTTTTCTTCTTTTTTTTTTTTCTTCTTTTTTTTTTTTTTTTTTTTTTGTGTTGGTTTTTTTTCTGTTTGTTTTCAACTAGGACCCCTACTATGGCTGGTGGCCTATTTTCTATTGACAGAAACTACTTTGAAGAGATAGGAACTTACGATGCAGGAATGGATATCTGGGGTGGCGAGAATCTTGAAATGTCTTTTAGGGTAATTGCCGTTTTCCTTCATTTTCTGTCGACAAACTCAGTCGTGCTGCGGCCAGGGCGCTTTGCTTTAGCTGTCATGCAACTCACGGGTTCATTTAAGTTCTTGAGATGTTTGGGGATGGCTCGTTGTAGTGTTTTTGGTCTTTTTTTTTTTTACTGCATGAAATGTTTTATTGCTGTTTGGACATTTTTACACTTTCAAAATAATCTGTATTTAATTAATACCTTTCTTTATAGAAGTAGTGAGGCTTTCCATGAGCTAGTGTAAATGCTACATGGCATAAAGAGATATAAATTTGTATAGTGTAAAAAAAAAAGATAAATATTTGAATATATGTTTTAACAGAAGTTTTTGAAAGTGTATGTCATCAGCAACTTACAAGTTCTGGCTGGGATTTTTATTCTGTGTGAGAGCTGAGCTTGCAGAGCAGTTTCACATCGACTGTATTTCTGCTGGGGATAGGTGTGTTGCCCACAAGAAGAATAAAATCTCTTTGAGCGAAATGCATTCAGTAATTGTCCTTTAGACACAAAGGAAAATTGGAAAATTGAGTCTTTGATAAGGAATTGTTAGAAGGGATGTTGAAAATGACTTTGAACGTCTCTGATGTCTGTGACCACTTAAGTATTTTAACTAAGTATGCAAAATAAGCCCTGTGTGCATACCCATCTAGTACCCACAGCACATCGTGGAGGTACCCTTCTTTCCCTTTATTTTTAACCTTTTGTCTTCAGCTAGGGCTGCTGGGCTATTTTCTGTTGAGAGGAACTACTCTGCAGGTTTTTGTGAAGCAGGTATTTCTAGAGAAGATCAGCTGAGAAATTGAAGGCATTTCCAGGCCATTTGCTATAAACTATAAACGTTCACTTTCCTGTAAAATAGAAGGGTAGACTTACTGCTTCTGAGCATTAACGTTTTAAATCAGTGGATTTCAACATTTGTTGGTGTATGGACCCCTGAGAATGTTCCTTGGATGTATGTAGGCCCCTATGTGGGAGATGATTTTTAACTTAAGCCTGTTAGTAGGCTTGCTTTTCACACCTTTAGAAGTGATCCCTGGGACACAGAGTGACCAGCACTGCTTTAAAGCATTAACTGTGTACCTCTCGTGGGTAAATCTGCATATTACTGCTGCTCATTTTTCCCTGAGTATCTGAGCCTGTGGTTTCTGCCAAGGCAAGTTCACCTGGTTTGTTGGAGTTTTAAGCTGAGAATTGCTGGTGCACATTAAACCCTGATGGAGGGAACCTCGAAGCTGTTATTGCTTGCAGAAAACCTTCTGCAGGACCAGTTTTGGGTCATTGCTGTGGAAAGGACCCGTTCTTGTTAGTAATGGGTCTAAAATATTGAACTCCTTTTTTTGGAGGAGCACTGGGTTTTCATCATAGAAATACTGATCCCTGAAAAAACAATTCTAACCCGAAGGGACAAACAGGGTGATTTTTGTTAAGAATCTGTATTGGAGAATATATGGAAGTTGATTCTCCTTGGGCTCCTTTTGGCAGTGGCTATTTTTGTTAACAAAGATACAAATATTGATCATTTTTCTGTCAGGCCTTGTAAATGCAACAGAATAAGATAATTTACAATTCCACAGCCTTTCCCTGCTCCCTGGCGTAAGAGATTCATTTTGGCAGAGAGCATTTGATCTTCTGCTGAGAGCAGCATGTATTCCGTTTCCAGCATCGCTAAAGAAATGCCCTAAATTGGTTATTCTTAGTGCGTACTCGTGCTCGAATAATGCTAATATATTTTGAAAACCTTTCCTGAGGAATGTAGCAATTTAATGGTGGTGTTCTGTCTTCAGCTCGTGGTGTTCTGCTCTGGCTCTTGGCAGCTGCGTGGGAAACACATCGGGGTTCCTGGCACGGGTCAGCAGCCTCCTGGGCCGGGAGGGTTTGGGGTTCATGGTCATGTGTGGTGCAGGCTGAGCTGATACCTCTGCCTTTGGGATGGTTTCCTGGTTCTGCTTCCTGGGCACTTCTATAATTTATATATCATATTTTGTTTGGGTTTGTTTTTCTTTTCTTTTCTTCCCTAAATAATTATTGTTTGAGACCTGGTTCAAATTGGACTTGAATTCTCTTCAATGCTTATGTGAGTAAGCCAGTGATGGGCTTAACTCATATATATATATGAGTATATATATATATATGAGTATGTGTATATATATATATATATATATATATATATATATATATATATATATATATATATAGTGAGGATACTGTCATGAGACCTTAATTTCAGCTATAAATTAAAAATCTCAGTCCAAAATAGGTGGATAGACGAAGACCAACAGTAGCTGTGCTCTCTGCAGAAGCCTTAGTGGTGAGAGCAGGTGCTGTTGCTCTTATTTTGCATACTTAGTTAAAATACTTAAGTGGTCACAGACATCAGAGACATTCATGCCCCCATGAATTTTGGGGCATCCTATTAGAGAATGTTACTTTATATCTTCAGAAGATTTTCCCACTTAAACTTCAAGCAATGTCACCAGCCTGATAAGAGGGCATAGTGTCAAGGACAGAAATAAAACAATGTGCTTCCAACGCCAGGAGATTGCCATGGAAATGCCAGGCAGCCAGATGATGCTGTTCCTTGGTATTTAGAGCCTTTGCCTATAAAGAAAACCAACCAACCAGTCAAGTAGATCGAGTGCAGCTGGATCAATACAATACCAAGGCCATTTAAAAACCTGTCTGATGTAAAACATCTGCAGAAGATGGGTTAGCCAAGAGTGCCAAGGGGCTGGGGAGGTTCCTCCAGCTGCCACCAGACAAACCTGCCGTTGGCCAGCAGGTTTCTGGAACAGCTCATTGCACTTGGGAGAGCACTGAGACTCAGTCATGGCAGGAAAATTGCTGTAATAGGAGTCAGCCATAAGGATGTTTCTAGAGCTGTTATTACAATGGGTATTTTTATCATCAAATGGGAGGGGGTTGGTTTTGGTGTTGGCCCAGGGATCTCTTACAGCTCTAAGAGTCTTTTTTTTATAAATGAAAACCTCATTTATTCTTAAACATTTACCGTATTTTTAATTTTCTGTTAAAATCTGTAAGTGGTTTTTCCCAGTTGGAGAATGCCCTGAAAATTATTTGGTAGAAAGGAGCTCATGTAGCTTTGGAAAGGGTATTAAAAATAATCTGTCCATCAGGAAAAAAGACATTATTTTTTAGAATAATCCCAACAGGCCAAATCAAGGCTGGAGAAAGCAGTTGTGTCCTCTAAAGGGAGTGAGGTGCTGTTTGCTTTTGGTTTTCTGGCAGCTGTTAGGAGTGCAGAAGAGGGTTTGCAAATATTTCCCCTGTGTATTTCTTACATCAATATGTTGTTCTTGGTCTCTGAAATTTCTGGTTTTACTGTTAGGCAACCTGTTCCAGTGCCTCACCACCCTCACAGGCAATAATTTCTTCCTAATATCTAATGCAAATCTCCCCTCTTTCAGTTTAAAACCATTACTCCTATGGATGAAGCTTTTTCCAGACAGGCACAAAGAATTATTAATAGCAATTTTTCAGCCTGTATGCGAGGTCTCAACTTTCAGCTGCAAAATTACAGGTGTGAGAGAGCATTTAACAGTGTTGAGCTAAAGGGTTCTAGCAGGCTTGTTGATCTGGGTTACTGCAGAGCACTGCTGTGTAACTACAGGTGGAGCAGTGTGTAGCTCCTGGCACGGCTGGGAAGGCTGTGTGCATGCGAGATGATTCTCAGGAGTTCACTGTGGCATTGAAATGAATTTGGTGTGCTGGTGGGTGGAGGTTGGGGTATATAAATCCCTAATCACCTGGCAAAGAGATTGAAAATCCATCTCGGTGCTTTTCACTATCCCATAGCTATTTGGCTGCATTAACTAATTTTAGGAACAGTTTGCTCCCAAATTGCACTCAAAACTTGTTTGTGTGCTTACATTTAAAGCATACAATTTTCCCCTTCTTTGGACTGCATTAATTTTGCTGTGTGTCAGAATTCTTAAGTTTCTGTAGGGAAAACCTTCAAGAATCACCAGTTCAGTTGATTTCATTATAGAGATCTCTGGTATTAGAGTTTTCAGGGTATTTTTTTTTGCCTAATTATTCCTTGCACATCACTGCACAGCAGCCTTTAACTCATTTACCAAACTGTGCTTACGTGGTAGCTTACTTTCCCACTGCAGTCATCTTTGGGGATTTTTTTGCCATAGCTTTGATCTGTACATGTACGTGAGAGATGTTTCATCTGACACCAGCATCCATAAACACCCATGTGGACCAAAAGAACCCCTTTATGCAAAGAAGTATTTTCTAAAATGAAGCAAATAGAATGATTGTCACCTGAAAATTAATAAACATCAGCGGAGCTACAGGAGTGCTTCTTCAATTTATTCTAAGTTTAGGAGTAAAGCCTTGAAGTTGTTTTATTTTTATTTGCCTACAAATTATTATTAGCCTTGAATATTTCTGTGCTGAGATTTGCGGGAACTGACGTTGACTCAGTGTTCCAACATGATGGAAGAGGAAAAAATCCTGCCAGTGAGCTGTTCAGTGATCAGATGGAGTTTAATGTGATTGTTTTATGGAGTAATAGGAATGGTTTTTAAATGTCTGTGAAATCAAAGGTAGTTCTTGATAATTTAAGACTCTATTTAAAAAGCAATAAATTATGTGGGAAAATACAAGCCTTAGTGCTGTTTCCATGGTGTGCAATGTCCCACCACAAATTTGAGAGGAGTTAATATTTGTAAGCAAAAAGAATAGAAAATGAGTTAGTCTCACATGAGTTCATTAAAAACTGAAATATAACATGATTTAGTATATCTGGGTTTGACAGCTCATTTTCCAGACCAAGGAAATGTGGCAGATTCATAGATTCATAGAATAATTTAGGTTGGAAAAGACCCTTAAGATCATTGAGTCCAACCATAAACTTAATGCTCTGGTGGGTCTGTTCTTCACCAAAACATCTCAATAAGGGGCACACTGGAAATGATCTCCTGAGTCGGGGGAAGATGGAGGTTGGTATGAACTGATGGGAAGATGGTTAGTGATGAAGGAGATGTCAGGGATGGGCCACTGGTAGAGCTTATTGATGTAAAGTTGCAGCTGGTTTTTATCACTAAATAAGGTAATTCGCCAAAAAGTGGGGAATAAACTCATGGAAGATGCAGAGAGGGATTTGCAGTATGGTCGAAGTACCATGGTTGGAAGAATATCTGATGTTGGGGAATTTGTTCAGGTGGAAGGAGAAGGGTTAAACTTCAGAGGGGAAGGGAGGGAAGACACCTTCAACCTTAAAAATTATGATGTGACAATAAGTGGTTTATGAATAATTCGGTGTGAAAAGTAGAGTTAATTTATTTTTTTTTAAATGAATCAATCAATCTTGTACCAGAATATTTGCAGTCAGACTGTCTCTAGTGCCTCAGTGCTTTTAGTTGCCACCCAGGCCCTTATTGCCTGTTATGATGGGCAAGAGCTCAGTAAATTGAAATATTGCTGTCACCAGTGTCAGCAAAAGCTGCTGGCAGGGGTTGAGTACCTGAACTGAGGAGCTGTTTGCAGAGAGCTCTTCGATAGCAAAGGATCGGGGACGATTCTGGAATTCACTGGAGTTACAATAAAGAGTGGTCAAATATATTACCATGGTGTGTCTTTTCTGTAGGGTGGGCAGATTGCTGGAACTCCACAATCCTTAACCATTATATGGACTTCTGGAAAGCAGTCATTTCTCCAGGGAATATTCCAGAAGGTTGATTTGTTTGTAGGGTTTTTTTTAACAATACTGAAAATATAAAAGTCCTGTTCCTCTGAACAGGGTGCAGGTCCATCTGCATTCCTATGACAACTGTAATAGATAGCAGAGTGTGCCAAGGACAGCCAAAATGGTGCTTTAAGAAGTGCACAGGAACACAAATTTAAAAAAAAAGGAGTGTGGGAGGAATTTCCTACCAGGGAGAGCAGGAGGAACCTGGGGAGAGGATCCCTGGACACAGACCGTGGGTTAAAGTGCACCTAAAATTGCATGTGCTCATTATTGTCCTGCCCGGTGAGTTACTCCCAGGTTGCTTTGCAAACATATTAGTGGTGTGTATTTTAGTTTTAATGCCTGTTCCCTTTTGGTGCAGCCACGTGCTCCTTGGCATCTGTCAGCTCGAAGTTTCACCTGCACTCACTAGTTGTCACTGAGCTGCGAAACCCAAGATGTTGAACACAAGCCTGTTTTGATGTTGTCATTGCTTCTCCCAACAGAGCACATCACTTAGCATACTAATGGAATTATATAAAAGGATTTAGCCCTAATTAAATAAAATCTGCATTAGGTTACTATGGTAACTGTTGTGTCGCGGAGCTCTAATTACAAGCGTCCCTGTTTAAAACACGCAGTGGTTCTTTAACTCTGTGTTTTGTTACCAGGAGATACTGTAAAATTTAGTCCTGTTCTCTGCATAGGAGGAGACTAAAGGAAAGGGTGGGATGAGCCTAAGAAGGAACTGGGCAGTTGGTGATACCTTTGTTGATGCCACAAATGCCACTGAACCTTAGTGAAGGGTGAATCCTTGGGACTGCTGTTGTCTGGCACAACAGCAGAACGTTGTAACCCCGTGTGAGCATCCAATGGAAGTCTTCCTTCGCCCCTGTCGGTCACCCCCTGCCTGTGGTATTCCTCCAGTTCTGCAAACTGGGACCTTCAGCCTTCTTTGACTTCTTCTCTGGTTCTTTTCAGAGCTTAGAAAGGTGGGAGATTGCAGAAGAGTGGTTAATGCACGAACTGATATATATCATACCAAGACTGTAGTGATCTGACAGAAAAATATCTTACTTCATTTAACAGCAGGGTATTAAAGTCCAGGATTAGGTGATTTTCTCATACCTGTGCAGTCATACCGAAGGCACTGAGCTCACTCATCGAGCGTAGGTTTTGGCTCCAGTGCTGGAAAGGGACAGTTTGCATCCAGAAGTTCATCAAATTCTTTTTTTTTGTCTGTAACTTTAATTTTTATTTTGAGTTGGTCATAGTGCTCACCAGCATGTGAACCAGAGAACATACATTTTCCATGTGTGTTTCACCCCTGCAGTTCTGTGATGTTCAGAGTAACTGCTTGCTGTTGCTGTCCATGCTGTCAGCAAGATCTGCTGTGTCTTTGCTTGGGATGGTCATGATCATGATCCTGCTTTGAAAAATGCATACATATATATCTGTATCTGTGTAAAAGTAAAAGTTCTTCTCTCTCTCTTTAAATATTTTCAAATTCTGGAAAATTCAAGTAGACAGATGCCATCCCTACCCTGCACACTTAGTCCACTATAGCCTGACACCTTTCTAAGGCCGTGGTTTGTGCATGTTTGTGCTGTAAGGCTGCAGAACCAGGTAAATCATTCACACAAGATTCCACACTGCAGTTAAAGTCTGGGCACTGGTGTTACTATCAAGAGTTGTGTCCTTGCTGTCTCCCTTAAAATTAGCTTGAAATTCCCTATTACAGTGTGACCTGGGGAGATAAGTCAGGAGATAGCTGCTCACCTCTCTGTCAGAGTCCCTCTGGCTATGAACTCAGGGTGTTTTGTATTTGTGGTTTTTATATTTAGTCAATGTTGTCTGCATGTTTTGATCGCAGATTTGGCAGTGTGGAGGCTCCCTTGAGATTGTCACCTGCTCACATGTTGGCCACGTTTTCCGAAAGGCAACACCTTACACCTTCCCTGGTGGCACGGGACACGTCATCAACAAGAACAACAGGAGACTGGCAGAGGTCTGGATGGACGAGTTTAAGGACTTCTTCTATATAATATCACCCGGTAAGAAATTATTTTCTGATCGTATGATGGTCTGTAAAGTTGTCTGAAAAAAAGGGAAAGTGTAAAGGTAAGGCACAGACAGGTAAGTGTGGACATGTATGTGTGTGTGTGCTAATAACTGAGGCATAACAGCAAAAGTGCTTTCAAAATTCAAAGGAATGTCCTTTCCATGTGTTAAAAATGTCTCTATTCTGTTGCCAAGGTAAAAACACTAGTTAGGGCTCCTCCTCTCCTGAAGAACGTCACTCTCATAATGTTAGTTTGCAACCAAGTAGGAAAGCTTTGACCCATTTAGTCTAAGAAGTGCAGAATTTGCCCAGATTATCCATGTGATCCCTGAAGGTCCCTTCAGTAGTTGTCAAGAGGGGGACAGCAGAGGAGCTCTGGGTCACTGCAGGGACAGCAGGAGCCCTTCAGAGCACAGGGCTCAGTGCCATGAAGTATCTTCACCATGTCCTTCTGTCTCACCACAGTATCAGCCCTCAGGAGAAACTCTCTTTTTTTAATAATACAGATTTATCTTCCTTTTTATTGGTTATTTTAACTTATATTTCTGTATATCACATACATATTATGCACAATGTAATCACATATATCACACAATTATATGAGATGAAAACCATATTCCTATTTGACCTTCCAACAGTTAAGTGGATTTCACTTGTACTGGATTTAACAAGATGCAGAGGATAAACATACCATGAGTGAAAAACATGGACAACGTCCTCTTAAATATGGAAATTGGACCTTGTGTGAGATAGGCAGGGTTGTGTCCCTTCCTAATTACAATTATATCTGCCCAATTAAAGCTGAAAGAATAGGGCACATGACAGAAAAATTGGCTCTTTCTAACATAATTGGTGTCTGTTCTCCTGCAAGGGGAAAGGAAAAAATAAATATAACACTGAGAAATGAATGCCTATTATGATGTAAAAGTGAATTCAAACCCCGTGTAAGGTACAGTCAAGTTCCAACCATAAATATATCACATAGGATTAGCCATTCTTTAATTCAGCTCTCCCTTATTAAGGGTTGTTTGTTTTTTTTTTAGTGTAGACTCATAATACCACATTCCCATTGTGTTTTTGTGGGACTAAATGCATTTCTAATAATTTACCCTGAAAGCATATGTTTTCCTAAGAGCCTGAGGCATGCAAGTGCTAACAATGTATATTCACCACGGAGCGCATGCGGTGAATACATCGCACCCTGTGCTTTTATATTCTGCCTTGACAGCAAGTTTTTCTAGGCTGAGTGGGAGTGAGTTGCTTTTAAGCTCTAAAAGTACCATACTAAGGGCTATTTAAAATACAATGCATTTTAAATGAGGTATTAGCAAAATGCATTTAAAGGCGATTGGAATAGTGATACGCATGGTGGAATAATCGAAAAATTCCAGTTTTAAAAAGAGTGCCAGGTGAAATGGCTGCTCTGTGCTCTTCTAAAATCTGTTAATATTTCAGTTAAAAAATGTTCCAAAACTGGACATGCTTTTATTTTCAAATTCCTAAATCCAGCACTCCAAATCCTGGATCAGAACTTTGTTTTTCTTTCTCTCTTTCATTGCTTTTCTTTTTGCTCTGGGATCTTCTAAGCAAAGGTCCCTTTGGTCACAGCAGGACTCCCTACAGGCCTTGATTGTTATTATTTTTTTAAATCCTTTTTTTTTTCTGTAGAATTTCTACTAAGATATTCGGAGTTGTGGGAGTGAGGAATTTAATGCTGAGCAAAAGGTTAAGTTTGGATGGAGAAATAAAAATAAAAAGGCCATGGAAAAATATATCCACTTTCAGCCTACCTTTCACTAGCTTGACTATTTCTCCAGCTCATCTTTAAAACCTGGAGCAATCCCCCTCCCTGTGGACTTTCCCTGCTCTGCTCCTTCACTCATTGGATGTGTCAGGCCTCCAGTGCAATAGATTAATTCAGAACCACCCAATTAAAAGGAAATGAAACCCAGGAAAGTGGCAGTAAGAAATGCCTCCTCTCATCTGTCAGAGTGCACGTGTTGTGGAGTGGTGCAATGAATTCATAACCTCTGCAGGTCTTTAATATTTTAAATTTGAGGTTTAGTTTTGCAAATGGATAATGAGGAGCGTGTTGGATGATATAAGTCAGGACCTTCATCCTTTCTGCTGCTGGTTCCAGCCTGGAGCTGCCTGTGTGGTGCTGCTGTTATTTGGTGTGGCTGTCTTCTGTCAAGGGGAGGGAGGGAGGGATGGATGGATGGATGCTCTCTGGGTTTGAAGGAGTGATTAATACTGCTGTGTCATCTTCTGAACTGTCCAGTATCCCGTGGTTCAGCTGGGCAGAAAATGCCCTATACAGACATTTGGAAACATGCAGATGCTTTTGATGGCAGAAGCCATTGTGAAGCTTGGTCTGGAAGGGCACCTGCCATGTGAGAGGTCAAGTGAATGTGTGTTTTGAAGTTTTCTTGTTAGCACTTGTATCTGAGAATCACAGAACAGCCTTGGTTGGAAGAGACCTCTGAGCTCCCCCAGTCCAACCACTGCCCCAGCACTGCCCAGTGCCCACTGCCCCATGTCCCTCAGCACCACATCTCCATGGCTCTGACATCCCTCCAGGGATGGGGACTGCCCCCTGCCCTGGGCAGCCTGGGCCAGTGCTGGGGAACCCTTTGGGGGAAGGAATTGTTCCCAATGTCCAATCTAACCCTGCCCTGGCACAGCTTGAGGCCATCACCCCTCGCCCTGTCACTGTCACCTGGGAGCAGAGACCGACCCCCCTGGCTACCCCCTGCTTTCAGGGAGCTGCAGAGAGCAATGAGGTCTCCCCTCAGCCTCCTCCAGACTGAACCCCCCAGTTCCCTCAGCCGCTCCCCATCAGCCTTGTGCTCCAGACCCTTCCCCAGCCCCTCTGCCCTCCTTTGCCCTATCTCGGACAGAAGTACAGATCATTTCCTCTTCCATTAGAGAGGAGCTTCTGAAATCCCTTTGGACAGTCAGTTTTGCATCTACCTTTACAAATTCCAAGGTTCCAGCAAGCAGCAGGGGAGGATTTTGCCAGCAGCATTTCTAACGTGGATGTCCAATATGAGGCTCCCTCGCCTGCATTCCATCAGCGGCTTTCCCAGACGAGGAGACATCCTGTCCCCCGTTGAAAAGACCAATTCTTGCTGCAGGCCATTTTAATTTAGGCTCCTGAGCGCAGATAGAAACGCAAGGCTCTCTTTAATGAACCATTTTTCAGCAGTGTGACACGCAGCGCGATGCCGCGCGTTGCAGATGCCGCTTTCCCCAGCCATCCCTTGGGGAAGGGAGAGCTGCAAGTGGAGGCATCATTTTCCTCCTGCCGCCTGGGGAGGACATTCCTGTATCAATTTCCCTATCAAAATTTCCCCAGGGTTGGCACAGGGCTGGGGGGGTCCTTTTGCTCTTTCTTTTATATCAGTGTGGTGCTGAAGTGGCTCTCAGAATGCAGTCTCCATCCGAAAGGATGGGAAAAGAATCCGACAGAAATCCAAAGCACCTTGCAGGATTTCAGCTGGAGGTGCAGGGCTGCACAGGGGGACGTTCCCTCTGCACCCCCAGGGTATCCGGGCTTGGTGCAGCTTCAGCTCTTCCTCATCTCCCCTCCGTGGGCAGGGCTGCAGGTTAATCATTTCGAGGTCATTTGCTTGCAGTTGTTAATTATAGGTACAACTGTGGAGCCAATGCAGGATAAAATGATTTGTTTTTTTTATCATGATGATTTTTAAGTTTCTTTTTACTGGAAAAGTGGGGGTGAAATGCCAACGTGCTTTTATTATTTATTGTTAAGTTATTACTTGTCTTCCTATGAATAAAACTGCTATTCACTTCTGGAATGAGCACGAATCAGCAGCTTCTAAATTTACTCTCCTTTACAGTTATGCATTTGCGAATTTGCACAAAATTCAAATAGAGAACCTGTGAACAAAATTGTATTGAAATAGAAGGGTGAAATGAGGTCAGTGAGAGTGATGTTGGCAGGACAAGAGTTGTTTAATTCAAAACTTAATTTCTGTTGTTGTTTCGGTCACTGGAAAGAATTTCCTTTATATTTTCTGATCTTTTTTGAAGTTATTTATGAATATGTTATCAATTAATGATTAAATTGTGATGATGGTGATGCTCAGGATTAGGAAGCAAATGGGGGAGAAAGGTACTTAGGGGTTTTAGAAAAGAAAGTTAATACCAATTTAACTAAAAAAATCTTTTTACTAAAAATACATAGGAAATAGTAGTTTGTTTTTTTTTTTAAATAGGTAATTTCCAGCTGTCAGAGATTGTTCCCAGTATTATTAAACTGCTTTTTTTATCCTTTTGTCTGGCATGCATTTCTCTTAGTTTATTAATCTGAAAAATACAGATCTCTAGATGATTCTGTGATGAGAACAAAGAAAGTTGCATTTTAGTAATTAGGTCTCTGAAGCTATTATCTATCAGCACACACTCATCTACCCAGTTCTCCTCTGGGACCTGATTAATTTGATTTCTTAGGATGAATGTCCTATGAGCAAGAGGAGCCAATGGTTGCTCACAGTGGCTCACAGTTAAATATATCTTGGCGTAATTAGGGTACACACCTAGTAATTATATTTCACAGTGAAAGTCTTGATCAATCGAGTTATGAATTGATTTCTTGAGGCTGTTTGTAAAAATAACACTTCACTGAAGAAGACCCATCTGAATTTTTTTTGGTGGCCTAAGACATATTTAGCATTCCTGCTTCCCTTATCTATGTAGAAGCTGTGTGTGGATAAGAATAAAACCTTTCATTTCTGCTACCCTTGAGTTTGGCCATCCTGTGCTTTGCCAGCTTGTTTGTGCTCTGATGAGTCAGGGACCAGAATTCTTAATATATCCAACCTAGAATACACACCAATAAAAGGGAAACCATACAGATTAAATTCTGTGCAGAATATTTGGAGCTGGAAAAAAAACAGGCTTAATTTGTCACATGGTGAGAGGTCAGAGGAGCAATTCTTGTAGAAAAAATACTCTACAGATGGAGTGCTTGCATTGGTGTACAGGGAAACAAAGCAGTTTTATTTTCACTGGGTGTTTTGGAGCGAAGAGAGGCTTTGCTCTCTGAGGCTGGGATGGGTTTGAAAACAGAGTAAGATCACAAAATGTAGTTGTCATATGGAACACTTACCTTTTTGTTTTAGTATAAATATTGCATTTGATGAGGAGTTCTCAATTTTCCTTGGCAGGAGCCTGACTGAGTCTGCAGCATGATTACAGCCTGGAACCATAAAAGCCAAATAATTCAAAAGAGTTTAAAAAGATCTCAGAAATGCTAGATACTTCATGTGGGGTTAAAGGAAGCCTCTTTCTTAGCAAATAAAAGAAATATGAGTTTGTTCTGAAAAACAGAGGAGCTGCTGTGCATTGCCCATGTTAGTTGATGTCAGTGATGCTCTGATCCCATCTTGTTTACAATAAGGTTAAAATGGTGCTGGGTGATGGAGCTGACCAGGGAGCTTTTCCTCCTGAATCGGTACAATTCTTCACCATTTTTTGACTGCAAAAAGTGTTCTCTCCAGACTCCTTGGGAATTCAAAGTACCCAAAGGGATGATGGCCAGCCTCATCCCAGCAAGGCAAAATGTGCCCAATGCAATGCCAGACTGCAAAGCCAAGTGCTAGGTATGCCTTTGTTTGCAGCAATTCTCTCTCCTTCCCTCCATATCAGTCTTTTATTGGCATCTCTAATTAAAAAATAATGGCTGGATAATAGCTAATCTCTGTTAGAATATTGAGCAGTCAGATTTCAGTTATTTTCACTAATGTATGTATGTGTACGCCCAGGTGGATTTGCAGGTATGTACCTTTCTCAGCCTGTTCCAGTCACCCAGCATACCATTCCTAGCAGCCTCATCCACTGCTTTTTCAAATTGTTCCAGCATATCTCATTCCACTCAGCCTCTATATTCCTAAATGTAGGCAGTTATGTCAATTTATGCATTAAAATACTGTATCTAATCATTGAATGGAAATAATTACACGCTCGGAATAGGCCTGCCTTTGCACAGTCAGCTGAAAAAGATAATGCACATAATAGTTCACTTTCTCTGTATACTTAGTGCATTGCTAAACCACTCTATCTTCTTAATAATCAGTTAGTATTCAATTCCCATGTCCTACCTAGTCTATTAAAGTAAGGATAAAATGCAAAGTTACATTATTTTTCGAGCGCTTTATTTAATGTGAGAATTGTTGAGAATTTAAATATAGTACTTTGTAATTTTAATTTGGGATTTCAAGATAAGTGCTTGTGTTTTACTCGGGTTTACTCAGCAGATGATGTGACAATCCTTCTTTCAAGTGTAATTATATAATTAGGTTGATAATGACTGTGTCAATTTAGGAAGTAAGAGCTCTTGATAAACACTTTTCACAGGAAAAAAAGAAAAAGGGGAAAAAAAGAAAAAAAAGAAAACAAGTACAAAGTTTAATATAACTTTTTCAGCATCATATTTACCGAGGGTCCTGTCTTGGTTCCTTGCTCAGCCAAGTTCAGCTCTAGGGTGAATATATCATGAATGAGGGATGAAATTTCTCATGGTCAGTTGCAGGTGAGGCATTAATTCTGCCCCAGAAAAAAGTGGATGCATTCATGTAGGTGCTCTGAAGCACCAGAAATGTTCTTGGGCTCCATATGCACATGGGACTGCTTGTACAAGCCCTACTATGGGACCTCTAGGATGAGAAGCACTGTGGGGGCAGCTGAGCGATTGCTTCCCAAGTCAAAAAAATACCCATCTGTTGCTTCCCTGCTTATATTTAAGGCACTAATATTGAAAACCTGAATCATATGGAATCACAGGATCATAGATTAATAGTCTATATTAAGAGTCCTTGCTTATTGCGCTTCTTTGATTGAAAAAAAAAAAACAAAATATTGAATAAAAGCAATTATGCTGCAAGATACTTCTCTTTACAGTGTTAGTCACTGTTGTTAACTTTTCAAGTGAAAATTAGTTGTGTCTGTCTATACCCATGTACGTGTTTCACACAAATAGGTGAGGAGGTGTCTGAGCTGAAGAGCCCTGCCAAAGCTGGGGTCATTGCTGGGCTCTGCAGAGGGGGATGCTGCAGCGGTGGCAGGAGAGGAGATGGGAGAACGGCAGGGCTGGCTTGTGGTGACTCCAGGGAGGTTGTGCTGTTCCCATCCACCCTGTCCCTGCTCCTCCTGGGGGATCCAGGCCACCTCTTGTGGGTCCATGGGCTGCAGCATGTCCATAAATGAGTCTACTGGCATTGTTGTAGAAGCAAAAGCTCTGAAGTGTGTCCTGAATGGGTTTTTGGAAAATAAGTGCATTTTCAGTGCTGGTATTCAGCCCTTGGTCTTTGGTTGGCTGGTCAGGTTCACCAGCCGATGTAGTTAATCAAAGATAGCCATCTGTAAATGACTAATGCTCTTCAAACACCACTTCATGGTCAAGAGTCGCCAGAAATACTAAATGACTGATGCTAAGGAACAAGAGTGAGTAGTTGAACAAATTATTTGTTGTATTTACCCTGCTCCTGTTTCTGGTTGGTATCACTCTACTGGGATTTGTTATCATTCTAAGTAATAAAAGTCATAGTTACAGCCAGTGTTTCGGGGTGCTGGTGTCAGGAAAGCTGTGTGGGAGGGATGTGTTGATGCTCATCACCAGCCAAGCTCTTTCTTTCAAGGAGCTCTTGGATGCTTTCCCAAGCAGAAGAAAGGGCAGGACTTGCAACACCTTGGTATTTAGCTGAATATTGTGTTAATCAAACCAGTAACTGCCTTGAGAACTAATGTGTTTGACTTAGGTTTTGAGGTCATCTAGCTTGATTTAATTCAAAGGTACTTAGGAGAGGAGGTGGGAGAATTCAGGTTTTCTCATCTTGTAGTCGTTCCAAAGGACTTGAGTTGTCAATGCTGCCCTAACCTAAAGCTGCTGTTAAAAGGGACTTTAAAACCTTTCTTCCTAGATGTCATCCCCTTTTTGTGTATATCCCTGGGGTTTTTTTCAAAGGAGAAAGATGACGTTGGTAGATCCCCAAACACAGAAGTGCTCCTGTTTAATTAACATCCACGAATCGAGACAGATCGAATTCGTGTTTTATCTTTTGTGTCATTTATAGCACTGATATTTGCAAAGAACATTTTATTACGTTTGTAATAAAACTGAGCATGAAGAGTGGGTTGGCAGATCGTTGCCAGCCAGCCAGGGCCGCCTGAGATTATTTTTTCCTAACGTTATCCCTTGTGGGGCATACTGCAAATCTCTAATGACTTAATATAGCTTTTCAGCCCATAGGGAGGAGTAGGAGGAAAAACTTTATTCCTTTACATGTAATACAAACAGAATAGGAAAAAATAATAGACTCATGCATACTGTGCCCAATATTGAAACACCAGGTGTTGCAAACCCTATATTCGAGTGCTCTGGGGAGAGAGGCTGGCTTTGTGTTTCATCTCTAATATTTCTGAGTTGGGAATCAGTAGGGTTGCATGGACATTCAAAGTGAGACTCATTTAAGGTACCTACAAAATAGAGCTTGGTGGCTGATCTACTTGTCTAGTCTCAATACAGTGAATGTCAATAGAAAACAAGTTTAAATTTGAAAGCAGCATGAATGTAGTGGGCTTTTAGGAAGGTGTTGAGTAATTTCTCCAGCTATAAAAATACATTTTTTTACATATGTCTCTTGTAACTTAAATCAGCTCTAGCCTTGCAGGTTTCACTCCTGTTACTCTTACATGTTAGCAAAAAAGATGAAATCTCCCAGGAGCACTTAATTTCTGTATTTTCTATTCCAGAAAGGAGTTGTTATATGCGAAGGTTTCACGGTTTTCAGAGGAAAAATGTTTTCACTGTCAAAATTCTTTTAGTACCTCAATAATTTTACTGCTTCATTTTTACTCTTTGATGCTTTAAAGCATAAGGCAGAGGTTTCTTTTCAACTCTGCCTTCTCTTCAAACCCCTCCTGAGGTGTGGACTGGAGAAACATCTTAACGCAGGATTGAATTTATCCATGGTAATGTTCCCATTGATATCTCTTTCAGTAAAATTGATGGGTTTTTCTATAGTGTCTGGACAAAATTGGCAAGATAGGAGTTAGTTACACTCTGCCTTTCTCTGTAGAATATGGGTGTAGAAGTATCAGGTGTTACAGGTATGTTTATAGGGTAAAACAACATTTAAAGTCTCAATCGTTTGCCATAGACTAATCGTTAAAAGTGCAACATGCTATCATGCAATGCTTTATTTGCAGAAATATTGGCAACATTGGCTCATTTGCTGGAGTGATAACATTTTTTGTGTCAGAAATTGTAAGCATGTTTTCTCCAAGCGTGTACAGCTGACATTTTTCCTGTGAAAAGCTCAAGGTCTTCATTCCATACCATATTTTATATTATGAAACCACTACCTATATTTATCTTAAGTCACTCATGAGTTGATACAAGAACTTCTCAGGAAGAGGGGGGAGGGTGGGTGGTGATGGGGTTTTTTTGAGTTAGCACATTTTTTGTTTGTTTTACGTTTTAATGAGTTATGCATGGTTTTCAGCAATGTAAATAAGACATGTCGAGGAATTAATGTTCTGACAAAGTCAAAAATACATGTGGCACCAATTAATATGTCTGCTTTTGATACAGATTTCCCATGAAAGTCCCTGGGTTTAGGAGGGGACGGCGTTCCCTGTGTTATTTGCTGAGTTGTAGTGTAGGGAGCATTTAATTTGTTCTACTTGAGGCACATCTGCTGCTCCGTAAAACAATCTGCTGCTTTCCTGAGATATTTCCAATCCATTCTTTTGCACACGCCGCTTTCTGTAGCTTCTTGTGATGTTTCATTTCTTTTTTGCACCCAAGGACATTTTACTTACGTTTTTCTTATTTAAGTGCAAGCAGACTTATTAGTCATTATTTTTATATTTCCTCTGAGTCCCATCGATTACTTAGCGAGTGGTGACAATAAATAGGCATTGATTCATAATAGCTTGGGTTTAAATGGAGCAGAAGGGACTGTAAAGGTTTCCTGGAGATCCATACAAATGAGGTCCTTGCTGGAAGACAGAGGAGGGGGGGGGTGGTGGCAGTGCTACGAGCTGTGGGAATGAATGCTGCCAAAATGAGGAGGAAGAGGAGGGATATATATAATAGAGCTTTGGGAAGGGAGAACCTGTCCAGGTTGTGGCAGGGAGTATTATCAAAGTGTGTTAAGAACCTGTGGAGAGAAAGGGAAGAGGCAGCTTGAATTGAAGTGGGGTTGGTGGCAGTGCCCTGAGTCCCCACTGTGCTCGGGGGACACAGTGTCCATGGTCATTGCATCTCTTGTGGCATCCCAAGAGCTGAAGAGCTTTAAGATGAACCTACCCCAGTGATGTGAGCATGCCAAACCCACCAAAGACTCCCTGTCTCTACAGCTGAGCTTTATTAAAATGTAAAACTGGAATTTCTTTTACTGTAGTGTATTTAATTACAGAAAACTCAAGTGCGACGTTGAGTCAGATTGAGCAGAAGAAGGTTTATTGCTTTCTGTTCCAGCAATTGCGAGGCTGAACCAAATGTGGAGATAGAAATCCCTGTAAAAATTGTAAAGCAAAATAGAAACAAGGTGTTTGGTGAATCCACAGGGTATTTTCATGGAGAGACAGTCTGGTTTGTAACTCGAATATGAAAGTGTGTGTGTGCAGTGAAGGAATGCTGTGTTGTTTGCAGTCTCAGACTATAACACTGTTAATACCCTTTTTCCTCATGTTCAGCCTCATCAGATCCCCACAGCACAAAGCACTGCGAAACACAGCTAGTGCTTTTCTCCTAACCCTTCCACTGCCTTCCCAAGAGGAAGATTAGCTTAATTATAGATAAGGATGGAGTAGCACAAATATTAGCAGTGGTGCACATCTCTTCCTCCGGAAGAAGCAGCGATCACAGACCCCCACTCTCCCTTGCCCATAAAACATGATGTGGGTTTTTTTTAATAGTCTCTTTTCTGAAAGCAAAGATGGTTTTGGGTGAGTATGGGTTGACACAAAGCAACAAAGCAGTTGTAAGATGCTACTTAATAGAAGCATGGGGGTTAGGTGCCTGGGTGGTTTGGGGAGTGTAAGTTAAATGAGTGACTGTGTGAGCTGTACTTAGAGAAGATTTGCCACTTGGAAAAGTAAAATATTAAATAACTGTAATACTGGTAATACTGACCTTTTCTTCCCCTAAACAGAGTCAAACGAAACTGTGATCAATCTGCTTCATTGCAGAACAGCTGATAAATCATATCTATTTCTTGGGGAAAAACTACAAATCTTGGAGTCCTTTAAGGATTGCATAAAAGCTCCCCAATACCTGACTGGAGAGGCTGTAGCCCAGAAGATGCTCGGAGAGTTACAGAGCAGATGAAACCTGTCCCTCATGTCTGTCCTTCACAGCCCTTGTTCCCCTGTGCCACGAGTTCAGCTTTCCCCATCCCTCTTGCATCTCCACCTTAGTCCCCACAAACCCAGTTTGGGCTTTCAAGCACTTTTCTTGTCCTGTTTGAGGATTTTCCTTATGCACACACCCCCCTTTGTGTCCCTTCATTTACCCATCAGTGTCACCCACCACCCCACGTGGTGACCTTCAGCCAGCTCTGCTAGCGGGTAGCATTGCTGGCATTTAACCTGGATTTGATTTGTCTTCACTTTCCTGCCACCCCCCAAGTTATTATGATTTCATTTCTCTATATGGGTCATGGTCAGAGGTTTTATTTGAACACTCCTGTTGACTGAGGTTTGAAATTTCGTGCTCTCCTAATGCCTGCATCAGTGCAGCTTTTTGGCACCAACCAAGAACATTCAGTTCCTGAGGAGGTTTTGCTGATCCAGAGCTGAGGAAGCATCAGTTGCCCCCAGGCACTGTGAGCAGGTTGAAGTGCTTCCCAGGAGCACCTGCCTTGGTTTAGCCTGTAGCAGTAATTTGTAGAGTATCCTGGGGTTTAATTATCTATAGAGTTACATCATGTGCTACAACTACATAATGATGTGTAAACATCATTTGTCGAAGACGTAACCGGTAAATATTTAGAAATATGGCTAAGAGTGGTTATTCAATATTTTTTTTTAAATAGTAATTAATAGTTTTACTGTCATCATGTACTGAATTTCTTTAAAAATTCATATCATCCTGTGCTCTAGGGCATGATTTCCGAGCAGAACAGGCTGACATCCTTGGAGCTTCACCTCTATGATAATTTCAGAACAAGATCCCATAAATAATGGAAAGCAGAAGGCGATGGAAATGCAGTGTGGATTTCAGATATAAATCTGGGAGTGTCTTTCAAACTATTTCAGCTGAGTGCTGGTGGTTACTAATGCTTTGCCTGCCACTGTTTCTGTGGACAGCAGTTCTGTTCTAAAATTAAATTAGGCTACAGAGAACATTTAATGTGTTTTTTTGGGTTTTGGTTATCTTTCCTAATAACTCAAGTTGGCCAAGCTTCAAGTTTCAGCTTTACCAAAACTGTGCTTTGATCATCTGTTCTCTTACACAATTCCAGGGGTTGTCAAGGTGGATTATGGCGACATATCTGTCCGAAAAGCACTAAGAGAGAACCTGCAGTGTAAACCCTTCTCGTGGTACCTGGAGAACATCTATCCCGACTCCCAGATCCCGCGGCGCTATTACTCGCTGGGTGAGGTACGAGCCAGTTCCTTTGGCTGAGTTAAAGCTCTGAGTACACTGTGCAGATGGAGGCGTGGCTGAGAGGATGAAGTGGGTTTGGAGAAAGGGGTAAAGTGTTTGTGTGCCTTCTCTGCATCTTATTTATCTTTTATTTTCAGCAGGTCATATTTTCTCAAGTCTTTCATCAAGGGGCATTGCTATTCACTGTTAAAAATGTATCTTTTAAATTGAGTAGCATATTGGAAAAGTGAGGTTTGTGACTAATACTTTTTAATGATTAAATAACAAGCAGTTGAAGGAAACTTTCCAACCTCACTTATCACTTACTTATAAAGTAGAAGTCTTTTTTGCTTTTTTTCTTTTCAAGGAATGTGTTTGCTCATTGTGTTTCCAGCGAGGCTGCCTGGAGCCAAGTATCACAGACATTCCTGGTAATCTGATGGTTCTGGTACTACCAAGAACTGAAATCTCTTTAAAATTCAGATAATTCGCTGTTAAAAATTCTATAAAAACATTCTCTTGAGTTGTACCTAAGATGACTTTTCACAGCTCTTGAGTGGTTTGATTTCATAGAACCACGGAATGGTTTGGGTTGGAAGGGACCTCAAAGCTCATCTTGTCCCACCCCCCTGCCATGGCAGGGACACCTCCCACCAGCCCAGGTTGCTCCAAGCCCCATCCAACCTGGCCTGGAACACTGCCAGGGAGGGGGCAGCCACAGCTTCCCTGGGCACCCTGGGCCAGTGTCTCACCACCCTCACAGCCAACAATTTCTGCCTAATACCTAGTCTAAATCTCCCCTCTTTCAGTTTAAAACCATTACACCTCATCCTA
The DNA here is from genome assembly GCA_028020825.1 of Podargus strigoides. Classification (NCBI taxonomy): domain Eukaryota; kingdom Metazoa; phylum Chordata; class Aves; order Caprimulgiformes; family Podargidae; genus Podargus; species Podargus strigoides. The sequence goes on along the minus strand of CM051625.1, from coordinate 1,273,101 downwards.
TCACTACAAGCCCCTGTAAAAAGTCTAAAGATAGCTATGGATAGGATAGCAATCAAACGAGCAAATGGCTTTTTTACATCCAGGAAAGTAATTTACTATTGAAACTTGCAATTGTAGTGGAAAATAAAAGCCACCGTAGGGTTTCCAGTTTAACTGTGACAAAATAAAGTGAAACATGGTTTTACAGCAAGGAAAGAACTCATCTAACAAGTGTCAAATAATGTGGTTTTGTACGATATTGTCAGACTGGAAAATGAAAGTATGAGAAAGTAATAAAATAGTTATTAAACCACCTTATTTTTACCAACACTGCCGCAGTTTCTATGGAAACAGCAATTCAGGCAGGATCTATGAATTAAAACTCCTACTTGCCTATTACAGCTGCTGCCTGCCAGTTGAGCAGGAAAGTGCATTTTTAGACCTAAAGCTCAGGTACCATCAGCTGCAGTATGGACATTTTTCCAAGCCTCAGGAGTGTGTTTCTCAGTCATTTTCCTCTCTTTCAGCAGGTGTTTGTGTCAGGTAGGACAATCCAGGTGAGGTGGTGGTGGTGCAGCTGGGACCCTTAGTCCCCAAATGGTCCCCATATTTTGTTCCTTTGTAGTATCAACAGTGATAAAAAGAGTGAATAATTTTGACAGATCTGGGATAATAGTCTGTAATTTACTTCTAACCTCCTGCAAGATAGTGCAGGCATGACTTGAACTTGGATGAAGTTCATGGCTGGTTCACTTCCACCACCCAACACGTTAGAAACGATAATCAGTGTTGTATTACATCTTAATCGATTTTATCTGGCTATTGCACAACTAATTTGTGCGCATCTGTTGCTTTTATAAACAAAGTGTGCAATTTTTAAATGAAATCTTGAAAAAATGGAGTTGTGTGGAACTGCTGTTCATAAGCAGCTCATGAAGTTTTTTCATTGTATGCTTAATAGGCAGATCCTGACGAGTGCCAAACCTTTAGTTGCAAATAAGTTTTCCATTCAGTTAGAACTTAACTTACACACAGTGACTGTTTTAGATCTGAATTTCCTGGATGGATGTAAATATGCTTCCAAACAGGCATTCAAAATGTGGTGAATACTGAGTATTCTTGATTACGTTTTAACATTGAAAGCGAATATAAAATAAATGCAAGACACGAATTACTTGATAAACCCAAGACATAATAATCAGAGGGGAGTTTTCAAGTCACTTTTCATTTTACTCTTCTGTTTTAATGAATCAAGGGAGTTGCAAAAAAAAAAAAAAAAAAAAAAAATATTACCCTTCTTGTGGAGATACTTGAAACTCTTTCTACAAAAAGGTGATTTAAAATAAAAAGATGGGGTTATCATTTGAGCTGGGGTTATCATCTGAGCTAAAGACTAGGACAGAGTTTTGGGACTGCAATGGCTTTGGTGGTAGGATGTGCCAGAGCAGAGGAGAGAGGTTGTCCACCTCACTCCACTGGGCTCATCCCAGTTACACCAGAAAGCCATTTACCTTCACTGGGCTCTAGAGGAGGCCCATTTGTTTTAAAATGAGGTGGGAAGTGGTGGAAACCATCAGTGTGGTTATCAGCTGTCACTGGAGAACGGACCCCCAGGTCGGTGACCAGGCTGTGCAGTGCTGCAGCCTTTCTCTGACCTTGGCAGCTTTTGAAGGATTAAGCAATTAGGAGCATGAGCCTGTGGGACTGCCCACCAGCACGAGGTGGTGTGGTCTCCTTCTGTGTGATTAACAACCTTAGAGCAGATGAATAAGTGACCACTTGAGCTTTGCTGAGCTGCTCTTCCCCAGCGGTGTTAATGAGGTTGTGCTGTCTCACTTCTTGCCTCTATTGCTAATTAAGCCCAGTCTGGTGGCATTGGTTCCCTCCTGGTGGCCGTGCCCATTGAGCCTCTGCAGGTGACCCTGCAGATGACAGAGAGCTGTGCTAAACCCCACCACAGTATTCCAAAATAGAGAGTTTCACAAGTTTTTTTTGGTGCTGAACAAACTGATTGCTCAGACTTTTATCAAGAGGAATACTTCGTTAGTTCCTTTTAACAACTGGAAAGAATCACAGCACAGCCTTGGTTGGAAGAGACCTCTAAGATCACCCAGTCCAACCATTAACCCAGCACTGCCCAGTGCCCACTGCCCCATGTCCCTCAGCACCACATCTCCACGGCTCTGACATCCCTCCAGGGATGGGGACTGCCCCCTGCCCTGGGCAGCCTGGGCCAGTGCTGGGGAACCCTTTGGGGGAAGGAATTGTTCCTAATACCCAATCTAACCCTCCCTGTCACAACCTGATGTCATCACCCCTCAGTTTTTCTCTCTTGGAGCAGAGTCAGCCAGAAGGCAATAAAGTGCCTATCTTGGGCCAGCCATTAGCTTTGCATTGTTTAGAAGTAAAAGTGTATTATATTTGTTAAACGAAACAACGTGGGGCATTGAGTGAGATTTTCCTTGAATGCAATCCATACTTACACTTCTCTGTCATTTAAAATCTCATTAGACGCTTTCTAATTATTTTTGTTTTCCTTTGGGAGTGTGACATATTTACAAATCACAAGTTAAAATGCGTTCATATAGTTGAATGCACAGATAATGTACTTTCTCCTTCAGTGATGTGATTTTTTTTCTTCACAAATAAGACATTTACAGGCATTTTTTTTGAAGGAACTTTTATTCTCTTTCTTTCTCCAGATCAGGAATGTTGAAACCAACCAGTGTTTGGACAACATGGGCCGCAAGGAAAATGAAAAAGTGGGCATTTTCAACTGCCACGGCATGGGAGGGAATCAGGTAAAATTCAAAAAAAAAAGGCACTATTTGTACAGTAATTGCTTCAATCTGCTGCTGTGTAACCATGGGCACAACAGCTATTGGGAAAAATGGGTGAGAATTCCCCCAGAGCAGTGCAGAAAATGGGGGGCTGGTTTGGGTTCAGGGGACTGGTATGGGTTCAGGGGACTGGTATGGGTTCAGGGGACTGGTATGGGTTCAGGGGGCTGGTTTGGGTCTGGGGGGCTGGTTTGGGTCTGGGGGGCTGGTATGGGTTCAGGGAGCTGGTTTGGGTCTGGGGGGCTGGTTTGGGTCTGGGGCAGCAGGTATGGCTGAGGGCTCAGCAGGGAGTGCCATGGCCTGGGTACCCTTGGCTTTTGTTGTGATGGAAAGGGGATTCCCTCCATAGTCCTTGGTTCCAAGGTAGATGTGTTGGTTCACTATAAAAAACGACAGCAGCAATTAGCAAAATATTAATGAAAGTTCCAACATGTTGGAGATTTTGAGCCTGAGGGTTGCAGGAGTACTCAGAAAGCCATTTTTCTCCAGTGACAGCTGGAAATTTCAGAACATATCCATGCATATCCATAGGTCCAGTGAGATATCCGAGTGAGCATCTTGACTATATCCCTACTGTTCAGAGTGCAGAAAAATCTATTTAAAGTTTCAGATAGAAACTAACATTAGAAAATTTGTTCATCAATTTTAATTTATTTTTTGGCGTTGGGGGGAAAAAATCTTTTTTGAAATAAAAGGGGTCAGAACCTACATGACCCGTGGCTGAATTCACCTCTTTCTAAAATGTGTATATGAAAAATAAGCATGCAGAATATTCATGCAAGTTGAATTATTTCTTTGGTGGAAATTCAAATAGTGGGGGTGTGGGGTGTTTCACTGGAGTCTTGGGAATGCTGGAAAGGGAGTGAAGTAAGTGGCAATCATTTAGCTCGTTGTACCACTGATGACTGTACCTGCTCTCTGTATAAATAACAGTAAACTTTGCATATTCTAATGCCTCGGATTCAAATTAGCACAGCTGATTCATAGGGTTTAGTTGGGTTTTGCAATTAAACCTGTAATTAAGGGGCTGTTACCCAGGGAGGCTGCAGGACGGGGGAGCGTGTGACACTGAGCAGTGTGTCAGGGGGTGCCAGCCTGGGGGGCTGTGAGCTCCTGGCAGCACTGGCACTGCTGCTGCCTCCTCCTGTCCACCACACACGGGATGCTTTACCTTTGGAAAGGCTTTCTTCTCTTCTTCCCCTTGATTCATGGAATCATAGAATCATTTAGGTTGGAAAAGACCTCTAAGATCATCCAGTCCAACCATTACTTGATGATCTTGGAGGTCTTTTTCAATCAAGTCTGTTCTGTGCTTGGTGTGGACACAGAGCAGGACCTGTTTGGTGGGGTTTTTCCTAGGAACACCTGACCCGTGTGCAGAGTGTCACCCATCCCTTCGTGCTTGTAAACTCCCATTAACAGTTGTCTTTATTCTGTTCTAATGAGAAATCCGAAGGGAGTGAAGATGTGTAAATGCTGGGGGTGGGGAGGGGGGTTGTATGGTTACAGAAATAGCTGAGGAACAAAACCACTTCAGAATGAAAATGAGGCAAGAATAATACCTAGCTCATTAGAGCCCAGCAAGATGCATGGGCGTGATCCAGCTCGAGGCAGGGGCAGATATCTCACACCTATCAAAGTGTCTCAAAGGACTTAAGGATAATGAGATTCTAAACCCATGGATTTCTTTAAAAAAATTAAGAAAAATGGCTGAGGCCCTTCATGTGAGAATTGTTTTCAGAGCATAAAGCTGTGGAGGATTTGTTGTTCTGTTGGCATGGGTGTTTCAGATTACCCTAACTTGGTTAGGACCTATTAATGATCTTGAAAATACATACTATGGCTCTCCTCATGCAGGTAAATGCAGTCTTAGAATTGTTTTCTTGTTCTATATGAAGGGAAAAAAATGCAAAAATGCACGTGGCTCCCTTCTGGCAGGGGACATGCAGAAAGCTCAGACTGTCTGACAGTTCAAAAAAACCCAGCACACACAATAATGGCTGTTTTTTCCCCGGTTAGCTCTAAATAATGGGTTTTTCAGAAGCTGTTTTGTTCCATAGAGTTTCCATTTTTTTCCCATTTGCAGGAAACCTGTGTATTTTCAAAGGCCTTTCTAACATGAGCACTTTCTGTGTAGTGGGATGGAGAAAAACCATTTATAAACTCTCACTCTGGAGGAATGTGTCGGTATGCAATGGTGATTTGCTTACAACAGGGAATGGATAGAAACGTGTGAGCTCTCTGGCTCCCGAGCTGTTCCTGTAATGGACATTTTACATTTGCAGTGAGGTAATTTATCCATGCCAGCTGTTCAGTAAGTCATTGAAGAGCATTTTCTGCAGAAGATTAAAGAGAACAAAACCTTTAGCTTAGTGACAAGGAGACATTTACTCATGCAAGTGATAGCAGTTGTGTAGGCAGAGGGATGGAGCAGTACCTGTGCAGCTCGTGTCAAACCAAATGATCTCCAGGCTCTCCTTAGAGAGCTCGTGGGATAAGGAAACACAGCACCCGTGTCAGACTTAATGACTTCAGGGCTCTGGTTTTATTAATTGCAATATCTTCGGTAAATACTACGTTTTGTAAAGGTTTGCCAGAAACTAACTTAGCCCTTTGCTCTTTCTGCCTTTTTCACCTTCTACAATCTCCTCTTTCCCCTAACTTGGGTTTCCATGTGGCTTTTCATCTTCTAAACAGACCCATTATGAATAAAACTAGTTATTGCTTCCATTTTGTTAGTCCATTTTGCTGAGATATGATTTCCCTTGTAGGCTTTACATCCTTCTTCTGGATTGAGGTGATAAACCTTTGGGGCAGGAACTGTCTCACGCTCTGGATTTGCTCAGGATGGAGCACAATGGAGCCCTCGATGATCTTCAGCACTGCTATAATAACTGTGATTAACAGGGAACAAAGGAGCTGTGCCTGCACGTTAAATAACGGCATCTTTTATTTAGCACAGTCAGAATGAGAGTAATGCCTTCTTTTTTAGAGTCTGTGGAAAAATGGAATTGCTGCTGCTTTAAATTGGCAGAAATAGTCACCAGGGACTGTGGGGAGATGAGGATTAGATGTGGGACATGCAGTAATGAAGCCAGGGTAGATAGAATGCAGACTCTCAGTGTTTGCTGTTCCTGCTGAGGGTGGATTTGGTGTAATGTTGTTTGTCAGGAACAAAGGAGAGCAGCGTCCTGGATACTGTGAGACCCTGGGAGGAGCAGCAGCAGCTCTTTGTTGCAGATGCATAGGTGCCATCCTTTATGAAGTGACAGCTACCTGAAAAAAACCAAACCAAACCCAGCAAAAACCATACAAAACCCCCCAAACCCACAACCCCCCCACCCCTGTTTGAGTCATGCTGACACAGTGCTCAGGGATGTGGTGCAGTTGAGCACTGTCAGTGTTGGGTTGATGGTTGGACTCGAGGATCCTCAAGGTTTTTTCCAACCTAGGCGATCCTGTGGTTATTTTTATTCCCATGAGGGTTTAGTGCAGTTCCAGCTGTTGACTCTGGTCTGTGATAGCTGGTGGTAATTACAGTGTTTCTCTGGATTACAGTGAATCACTCTGAATTACAGCACTGCTCTCCTCGGGGCTGAGCTCCAGGATAAACGAATCTTGGCACTGCTGCTTAGAGGTGGAGAAAAGTTTGGCACGGACTTTCCAAGATGCAAAAGTCACTTCTGGCTTGGCAGTGTCTGTACCATTCACTGGTTCATACAGCTCTTGCTTTCACAGCGTTAAGATCTTGGCATAACCTCTTTTCTTAGAAATAAATCTGATCCCTACATGCAGAGTGGCTGCAGGGAAACCCATGAGCTACTTGAGAGCTCTGAGCTGGGCACATCTTCAGGTCAGCCAATAAACTGAAGACTGACCTTTGATTAAGTTTAATATCCTCCTGGTGGGATGCACCTTGGTGGGTTTGACTAGGTTTAGTTTAAATATCTTCCATCAGGGTGAAAAGAAACTGTTGGAGTAGCAAAAATAAAACCTGTTCTATAAATCATCTGGAATTAAATCAAGGCTGGATGTGGCCAGTTTCAAAGGCTTCGGACGAAGGGCTGGAACTCTGAAGGAATGTTGGCATGGGAATTGTCCCCCGTAGTGGCTGGATACTGCAGGAGCTTCTGGGGAGGTGAGGAAAGCATATATGCATTTATTTTCATTTGGTCAGACTGCATACCACACAAGTAGGCATGAACATCAGTCCTGGGTCTTTTTTGGGTGGTAGCAGAATCAGCTTCAATTTGCCTGTTTTGCCTTGAAATGACTTTGAACATTTAATGTGTAAACAACTTCAGGAAGAGAGGAAAAGAGCTTTCCTCGCAGCTTTTATTAGAACATTTTAAATAAATTATGAAAGGAGAATTCAGAACTTTCCTTTGGGAGTTCCATAGATAATTAAAGTGGTTTTCAGAATAAATTAGATTTTTCCATACTTGGCTTTATAACTGTCCTTATTGCATGGTGGACTTCTGCCTTGGTTGCACAGATACCTCCTCGAGATTTAGTTCCACGTAATGAAGTATAAAATAGAGGTTTATGAACAATATTCTCAATATTTAGACTTCTTACGAGTTGAGAAAATACCCTGGATAACTGTTTTCCAAAGAAAAGGTCAACCAAGTAACAGGAAAGGAAAATTCTGGCCGTGGGCAGCAGTCTGTGTGTGTGTATGTATATCTATCTATCTGTCTGTCTATCTATCTAATAATTTTATATATATATATAAAATAATGTAAATTTATATATACTTTTATATATTATATATTCACATGAATATATATGTATTTATCTAACATATACATATACATATCTATATAAAAAGAACTACAGATTTGTGTTGACCACTTGACTGATTTCCAGTTGAAGATGTTGTCTGGCATTTTTTTGATGCTGAACAAACTGATTGATTGCTCAGACTTTTATCAAGAGGAACACTTCATTAGTTCCTTTTAACAACTGGAAAGAATCACAGAACAGCCTTGGTTGGAAAAGACCTCTAAGCTCCCCCAGTCCAACCACTGCCCCAGCACTGCCCAGTGCCCACTGCCCCATGTCCCTCAGCACCACATCTCCACGGCTCTGACATCCCTCCAGGGATGGGGACTGCCCCCTGCCCTGGGCAGCCTGGGCCAGTGCTGGGGAACCCTTTGGGGGAAGGAATTGTTCCCAGTATCCAATCTAACCCTCCCCTGGCACAAATTGAGGCCATCACCCCTCGTCCTGTCACTGTCACCTGGGAGGAGAGACCAACCCACGCCAGCTTTGTTTTCACACCTCAGCAGCTGGACTCCTGCTCAGAAAGTCCTTTCCTGTCTTGTGTTGCAATGTGTGGTGTGAAATATACTATTTAATTAGCTATAAAATGCAACATGTTGTTCCTCTCCCTCTATTTTTATATGACATTAATGTAATTATATCTATAATTAATATGGATGGCAGCAAAATGCTAGCCTGATAATTTTACATCATCTTAATTAGCATTCATCTTTCTTTCTTAAGACAGTGTGTTTTTTAAACCCATCTTCTGTAATTATTAATTCAGACATCACTTATTCTTTCAAAAGATATAATGGAGCAGTGTATTGCAATTATCAAAGATGAGAGGAAAAAGAAATATGCAAATGGAAATACAGTTTGAAATGTTGTTTGCTTTCTGTAAAACACAGAAGAAAACCTCTCTCTGAGGCCAAACCCATGTCTCTGAGGCTAGAACAAAAGGCCTGATGCAAATATGTGTACTGTTAAAAGCCAGCACAAATAAGTTGAAAATTGAAGTTGCAGGTTGCTTCGGGATAAATGGTAATGGATAAATCTCAAAGATGAGTCTCATTTGCTGCTTGATGGATTCCTCTTCCGTGGTGTTTCCCTGGCAGTCTCAGTGGGCAGACATCCCCTGGGGCACCACGTCGTTTGTGGATCACATCTCAGCCTCAGCTTTTTAATTATACTGTAGGCCTTTTCCCAGGGGAATGAGTTGTATGGGAATGCTGAAACCACTGAGTGACTGAGGTGTGTGTCCACGTGCTGTGTTTGTCCATGTTTTTGTTATATTTCCCTGCTAATTTAAGCGTTTTCACATAAGTGGGCTATTGTGTGTTTGTGGCAGCACTGTTTCTCTGTTGCAGGTGTAGATACAGATTTATACTCATCAATACCTGGGTGGGACATCGTAATTCTGTCATTTGTCATGGCCTTGGCATTGCTTTATTAACTGCAGACTGTTTCAGGCACGGCAGTGCTGCAGCAGAGTGAGCTCCGGCAGCAGAACGGGTGCTGTTTGGTTGTGGTGGGATGGTGGGTCCTGGGGGACAGGGTGAGGCTCTGCTCATGGCTCTCCTTCTGCTGAGGAGAGGGGACAGGATGGAAACAATTCACTTTTTGCTAAGAAAAGGCTTTTCTGCAAGGAGAGCATGAGGCAATACAGACCTAAGGCCTTTTGTGTGGGGACCAACAACTATATGGAGGTTGTGAGCAGTGGAGTAGGAGCAGAGAGACACTTCCCATGTGTCCAGGCCATGGAATTTGGTGTAAATATTCACAGTTCTCTACCAGCTTCTTTCCTTTCCTCCCCCTGGTCTCCACGTTTTCATCCCTCTCTGGACACAGTGGACCTTGCTCCTTGTGTGAGGAGCCCCAAGAGCTCAGTCAGTGCTGCCTGGTGACCCTGCAATGCAGTGGAACCCTCTCCTGCGTTCATGTTTAGTTACCATAAATGAACAAGTCCTTATTGTGCCCATCTTCAGGGCAGAGAGTCAGTCCCAGCCTGGTTTTGTCCAACTGGCTCCTTGCTGAAGGCATTCAGTTAAACAGTCCCTCTGAAAACTGTTCCTGGTTTGGAAGAGTTTGTGGAGGGAGTGTTCTCTCATGTCTTAGTTTATTTCCTGATTTTATTAAGTGACCTGCCCATGGCAGGGGTTTGGAACGAGGTGATATTTAAGGTCCCTTCCAACCCAAACCTTTCTATGATTTCTGAATTACTCGTGCATGTGAATCTTTTAGATAATTCTTGGTACCCAAAGTTAAGGTAGAAACTGGGAGTAAGACTTTGTTTAGGAAAGTTTGGATTTTTCCAATGATCTGTTGTATTAAAAGATCTGTGAAATTTCTTCTGAAGTAACTGATCACAATTACCTGCTTCTGTAGTATTCCCAGGAGGTAAAACTGCATGTATGCCTGGGGGATTCCTGTGCTTGATTCCATGAAATTTCTTTTCCTAAACATGATCTTTCTGGCCCAGGGTGCCCAGGGGAGCTGTGGCTGCCCCCTCCCTGGCAGTGTCCCAGGCCAGGTTGGATGGGGCTTGGAGCAACCTGGGCTGGTGGGAGGTGTCCCTGCCATGGCAGGGGGGTTGGAATGAGATGAGCTTTGAGGTCCCTTCCAACCCAAACCACTCTGGGATTCTATGATTCTCTTAGGTGCAAGAGATATCCACTAGTGGAGGAACTTGGATGAAACTCTCTTGAAATCCAAGGCACCACCACCTCATGTCTGGAGAAGAAAGTTCTCCACTGGAGTGAAAATGGTGTATGTTCTCAGTCAGCAGTCGGTCAGGACTGTCGCCAATTCGTTGTCACTGCAATGGTTTTCTGTTCCAGGTGTTTTCTTACACTGCTGACAAAGAGATCCGCACAGACGACTTGTGCCTGGACGTCTCGAGGCTGAACGGCCCCGTCATCATGCTCAAGTGCCACCACATGCGGGGGAACCAGCTCTGGGAGTACGATGCCGAGGTACCTGAGGGGTCACGTAGCGCCCGCAGCCTGGGAGCTGTGGGTTTGCTGTGCCCGTGTCACAGGGGTGGGGGCTTGGTGGCATGGTGTGTCTCCTGGTACAGACCTAGCAGTGCAAAGCCATTCAGCTGATCTCCAGGTTTTCAGTTGTGTTTCCGTAAAATTTTATTTTTAGAGGGGTGAAAAAGTCAGTTCTTGTTTACAAGAGCTCATTTTCAGTAGCTGGCATTGTCTTGCGTTCTTAAAAGCTTAAAGATGTATTCTGCTCTTTTTTATATATATAAATGAAGTAGAAAACAAGATTTGTTAATTTTTCAGTTAGTTTTTATAGTTTATTTCTGCCAGCTTTTAAAGATTATTGACTCTGAATTTAAAGAAATTGTGTAACCATTTTCCTTATGCCAGTCACCTGTTCAGTCTGGCACTGCCACGGGGTGGCAGTGGCTTTTTAGGGGTTTTGAGAGAGCACTGATGGAAGAAATGCAGTGGCTTAAGGAGAGTTTGTAAAATTAATACAAAATGTGTGTAAATATCTCAGTATTTTACTGCCAGAATATTCTTTTTTTAAATGAGATGGGAAAAAAAAACAGGTGAAAATTAAAACTTTTGCTTTGGAATGTGAAGGTTCAGTTTTGCACAGTGAAGTTCACACAGAGGTATGGGCATTTCCTTCAGGACGGGCTCTTTCTAACACATCGTGGTAAGAAGAAAGCACCCAAACCTGCTGTTGCATAATATTGATCTGCCAAGTACAAACCAACAGCAGTACCCTGCACTGAGGTGCAGTTTATTTGGTAACTTTTGATGAGTTTAACATTTGAATATAAATGAATTTTCTTTTTAACCATGAAGATTATTTTTCTTTCTGCGCAGAATGCGTTAATATTTTGATAATTTTTAGGTATTTTGGAGGATGTCCATGCCTGCAATTAACACATGAGATTTAAGATCTTTCATCCTCCTTCATTTTTAATATTATTTTAACGCTGGTTAAATTAATGGTCTGCACTTACACAGCTCTGCCCCTCGTGTTTTAAAGATGCTCACTTAGGATGGGTGTATTTCCATGGCTGCAAAGGTAGGGAAATACTGCAAAGGTGGAAAAATACTGCAAAGCTAGGAAAATACTGAGGTGTTCAAAAGATGTGTGGTCTTTTAAAAAGTATGATATTCACAGAAATAGCTCCTTTTACCTTTTTGCCTGAAAAGCTGAATTTCTTGCAACCAAATATCTTCTCCTTTGCTTTTAACAATGAAAAATTGCTGTCTTTTTCTCTGAAGTTTAGCATAAGAGATCCACCGTGGAAAAATTTCTCAGTAGCTGTGTAAAACCAAAATCCACCGTTAGATGGAGCTCATAAAAAAGAAATATACCATTTATTCTTACAGAAGGGATCTCCGAGACACTGGTTTTGCTGTCTGTTCTACATATAAAACACAGCCCAGTGCAGTGTGGACCTCTCTGTGTATTGACATGGATATTTTTGTTAACAGTTTTACTTTGTGAACGTTCAGCTTGCCAGCTTCCCTGTGGTGACAGTACTGGTGTTGACCATATGTGTATTAATTGACCCTCAGTATGGGCATTGTGGTGGGGCTGTGCAGAAGGGCACAATGCAGTGATGCTGAGCCCCTGCTCCCCTTCTCCACTCCAATGTAGATATTAATATATTAAAAATATTTTACATTAAAATTATAATTTATTATAAAACATTACTATACCTAATGTGTTAATATATAATATAAATATGAATATATTAATATATTTTAATATATTAATATGTATAATATATTTTAATGTACAGACCTAATTCAATATTCTTTACCAAGGAAGTACTTCACTTGTGATATTATCTTTTTTTCCCCAAAGAAACAGTTGCCACATGTTGCCTGAATCATTTGCATTCATTCCTTTGTTTTCCCAGTGAAATTGCACTCGTTTATGTGATGGAGGTGATTTCTGGGTGTTATACCCTGGTTACAGACCACATCCCTGCTCCTGTAAAGGTATTCAGGAGTTAAGACTTGATAAGGGACAATGCCTTGGCCACATCTGGAGGTACAATGAGAAATGCAGATGATCATGAAAAGGGATTTCTCAGTAGAGATCTTCAGATTATTTTCTTTGATTTCCATACTGTTCCTGAATTTTCTATAATGTTCTAGTTCAGTTTAAATTATGGTAGTTAAATACACAATACATTTAAGAATCAGAGAAAGTATTTTCCAAGAATTTGTGTGCACCTTAGTAATATTACAGTTCTCTCAGGTATTCCTAGCATTTCTATTTTTTCAAAAGATAAACAAGGAACTGAGAAGATTTTGTGGTGATACGAAAGGTAAATATCAGATGTTGTCATACATATTTATGAAAGCATCAGATTTAATTGGTTTGAAGCAGGCTCTTCCAAAAGCCCCTTTTCTCATATTCTCATACCATATGTGTGTGCTGAATGGTTTTAATGCTTGGAATTACAAATACATTTTAACTTGTGCTTGAGATGCGAGTTAACTTGAAACACAGGGATTAAATAGTGAAATTCTTGGCTGTGAGGGTGGTGAGACACTGGCCCAGGTTGGATGGGGCTTGGAGCAACCTGGGCTGGTGGGAGGTGTCCCTGCCATGGCAGGGGGGTGGAACAGGATGGGCTTTGAGGTCCCTTCACACCCAAACCATTCTGGGGTTCTATGATCCAAAGGCATCAGTGGGTTTGTCAGAACAGAAAAGCACTTGCTGAAGGAGAAGACAAGAATGGGAATTCATATTTTGGGTGAAAATAGATCTATGCTGGTGGAGGTGAGAGAAGTATATCAACCCAAACATCAGCACTGAGCGTTTGCCTTCATAGGTGCTGGATTCACCCCAAGATTTTTTAGTGCAAGAGGTGACATGAACTGAAAGAGGGTGAGAAAGAGATCCCACGGGGAATAAAGTAGGGTTAAAATACTCAGGAATACAAAGAGTTTGCAGAAATGGTCACTGCTGTCAGAAGTGCACCGTGGCTGTGGTTATCTTGGGAAAAGTCACATAAAGCAGGAAGAGACCTGGTGTTCATACACAGGAAAGAGTCCTGAAGTAACTGTTTTGATTAATCTCAAATAAATTTATAAACCCCTCCCCCATTCCCCCAAAATAAACCCATGGTGGTGGGCACAGCAAAGAGGTGTGATGCTGTGCTGGAGGAAGGAGCAGCATTCCCAGCAAGGACCAGAACTCATGGGCTCCTGGGTGGCTGGGAAGAGGATTTTTGCTGCTCTGTCAGAAATCCAGATTTGTGTTATTCTTCTTCAGAGGATCTGCTGGGAGGGGTGAGTCAGTCAGACGTACAGGTGGGGTGGTGTCAGGCTTTCCAAAGTGTCTGATGTCTTCAAAAAGTCTGCCCGTGGGAATTTCATCACTTAAGAATGTGATCTAACAGCTGATAACTGTGATCTAACAGCTGATAACTGTGATCTAACAGCTGATAACTGAGATAAATCAGCTGATAACTGAGATAAATCAGCTGATAACTGAGATAAATCAGCTGATAACTGAGATAAACCAGTTGGTCACTGTGTGTCAGCAAAGTTATTGATTGGAAGCGCAGGATTTTGCATTATGTCTTATAGAGTTAAAATAATGGTGGTGCCTTTATAGGTCATATAAATAACACTGTACTTGTCAGGGCTTGTACATCTCTCAAAAATAACACCACCACAGAACTGAGTTTAAATACTTTTTCATTAAGCAGAAGCAGCTGTGACTGAGGAGATACTGAAAAGTAGCAGATTGCCACAGGTCGTGTCCCTGAGAAATGTCACTGAAGAAAAGGACAGAGTTTTTAATTTTAAAAAAAGGCAGATGAGTGACATATTATGGAAGGGAAGGTCATAGTCCCCAGTGACTGCTCTCACCTTGAAGCCAGCAAACATTTCAGTTAGTATTGGCAGGGATTGTTGCCATGTCACGTAACTAGGTGAATGCCCCAGAGCTGAACTATCCTTGCATCTTAAAAAAAAGCTTTAAATATCAGTGTTATGAACTTTCTGCCTAGTGATAGAACAGAAACACAGAAATGCACCTCATCTGGAGCAGAAAATGTATGAGAAATGAGGAGAGCTGCATCTTTCTTAACCCCATAGGATGAATTACTTTAGATATTACCTGCAGGAGGAAAAAAAAAGAGCCCAGTGTCAATATTAGTATTTATATAGTTTAAAAACAAGCCCTTCTAGCACAAAATGTTAATGGTATAGTCTGGATTTAATAAAGAATCCTGCTGAGCAGTGATCATCAGCCTGCAGGTCACCCCGAGCTGTGGTTCCAGGCAGGGTACCCTCCTCTGGGCAGCTCCCTCCCTTTCTAATCCAAAGTGGCTTTCAACACTTCAGGCAGTAGGAGTCTACAGCCTTTTGGAACCTTTTTTTTCAGAATGTTTTTACATCTTGGCAGGGAATTTTTTTTTATTATTTTTCTTTTAAATCCATTGCCTTCCATTACTGAATTTTAGTGCTTTTCTTTCCTGCTTCTTGAAGAGCACATTAAGATTCCTGGCCCTTGCTCAAGCTGCCCATTACCCTGCAAGGGCAGCTCTGTCAGGGAGCTGTGTCGATGGGACCTGCCAAGTTAGAATTTCCCCACTTCCAAAGGCTTCCTATCAGCATGTGCTTTACAGTGTATGTGTAATGCATAAATGCTCTTTGCTATGGAAGGGGGCTGAGGAACGAGGGGGAGGATCACCAGAAAAAATCCTGGGGGTTATGGTGGGCTGGAGCCAGAGCTGCTCCATCAGTGTGTGGTCCTACTTGGAAACCCGGTATTCCAATTTTGCTGAGTACTTCTTGTGTGTTTTCCTCCTGTTTTGGGATGCTGGTCTTGGTGGAGGCATTTCTGCAGGAGCTGTGTTCATCTGGTGCCTGGCTGCCCATCAGGTTGGGGCTGGCAGCCGTGTGGAGCGTGTCCAGGTTTGTGCTCACGTACCTGGTGACTCCTGTTGTGGCACCCAGGGACATCCAGGCAAAACCCAGCACGTGCAGTGTGGTGAAGTTGTACGACATGTCACACACATGAGTGACCTCAGGAAAATACAGTGCTGTAAATGTCACATCTGATGGACAATAGTTTCATTTCCTCATGCCTGAATAGTGACATCAGGGTTTGAGCTTGTGTAATTACTGTTATTTGCCACTGCACGCAGTGTCTGTACAAAGCTGTTGAGTTTGCATCTGTGGAGAGCTGCGCATCGTGACAAAAATGTTGCTTGAGTCACTGTTTGACTCCGGTTTCCTTTTTCCCCTCCCCTCAGTACGCTGGTAAATGGGAGTACAGCTCTGAGGTAAGTTTGGCAGCACCCATACAGACCCCAGAGTAGCACATCTCTCGCTTCTCTAGCAGTGCTGTGTAGATGCAACATCCCCCAGTGCCCTCCCATAGATCCCACTCCAGCACACCAAACCTCCTGTAGCCAGGTACTTGCTGTATGGTCTGGGACTGCCAATGTTTTACGTGGAATATGTGTGTCAGACTGAGAGCTCACAGCTTGTGTACAGCCAGCTTGTGTCTTGTGCTGACTGCGTGCTTCACCTGTTCACAGGTGGTGTCATCACATGGTGCATCACCAATATCTCATCTACTGCTCTGCAGCCTTCCAACAATTACAGCCTTTGTGACTGGTTTTTTTAAAGTTATGGGACTGGCTGGACTTGGTGTAGTCAAACTAGCTTCTACTATAGGAGTAATCTAAAAGTTTGAATATTCCCATAAATTGCAGTCTCATTACTGGCTTCCACTATAAGACAATCTGGCCAATAATTTGACTAGTCCTATGAATTGCAGGCTTATTATTATGTATTTGAAAGGATTTAGTTGTTCAGAAATGAGTAGGGGAAAACATTACAGGTTTTTTAATTGCCTTCTTAGAAAGTAATGTTTAATAAGAAGGGTGAAGGGGACAGATGATCACTTGCTCCCATTCCTATAGACTTTCCAAAGTCAGTGGACAGAAGTTAAACTTGCTGTCTCATGTCCCAGAGTCTCATCAGATCACCAGAATAATGCTTAGTACTATTTATACCCATGTGAAGAATCTACTAAATTTAGGCATTTAATCTAATATAGACATGCAACATAGATGGTTACATTTTGAAGGAATTTATTTACATACCTCTGTTTTCCCCTAAAAGAACACCAGACAGAAGTGAACACGAAGCAGTAACACACACTGAAACAGAAACAACCACTGCTGTTTGCACTGGTTACACAAAATGACATTATAAGGACATTTGTCCTTGATATTTTTAGTAGCCTCTTTATATGTACATTACTTTTTCCTTACCAAACCCACAGAGCCAGAGAAGGTGAGGGGGCAGCAGCTGGGGTGGGGATGCTGGGAACATCTTCAGCCCTGGGCACCTGCTGTGATCAGGCACCAACCACTGCTGCAGCTTTGGGGAGAGTGTAGGGAAGTAACACCCCTCTCAGCCTGCCTGGTGCTGGCTTGGTAAAGCAAGAGCTGAAATTGTAATTGGCAAAAAATTCTTATCTCCTTATATGTAATTGTTTAACTGATTATATTTTTAGTTTAGTAATGCTTGAGTAGGCTTCAGGATGTTTAGTACAGGATAATACTGCAGTAGAAACACCATCTCTGCCCAAATCTTGCTCTGTGTGTGTGTGTGTGTGTGTGTGTGTGTGTGTAGGATTCAGGGCACACTCAGGTCTGCACTGCAAAGTGAATGGGTCTCCAGTGGACTGGTCCTGCACAGCAGAGCAGAGTGCTTGGTTCAGGAATGTGCCTATTTAGGGATGTGCTGTGTGTCTGTAAGCTAGCACAATTTGGGCTGGCACCACAATTACCCGTTGGTAATTCCTGTAAGAGTGCTCTTAGCTTTCCCTCATCACGCCTGTGGATGTCCAGTCAAACAGCCTGTTGCTTTTTCCTTTCTCTGCCTTTGTCTTTGCTGGTTTTCTTTACTTTTACCATTTTTCTGTCGTGCAGACCCGTACATTTCTTCACATAATCACCCAGTCATGCCTGACCCTAAGCAGGATAGAGGATGGCACCCGTGGTCCCACGGTGGAGGCTTGCAATGGCAGCCCCTTGCAAACGTGGATGCTAAGGAACTACACAAGGCTGGAAGTCTTTAGAAACATTTTTTACAGCCCCACTGACTATTTCCTTTAACAACCAGTTGGAGGTTGGTATTAAAAAGCAAATATAACGTGTAATGATTTAACGTTGTCTTAGCAAAATGCTTCTCTGTTCTCTGCCTGTTAAACTCAGCTGAATTCCCTTCTTGTTTCTCAGTTGATATATAGCTATAGATAATTATACATGTTTAGTGTTAGTTATTATTAATTATAACTGATTTTAGATCACTTCAGCTGTCTTGAGCTGCCTCCATGATCCTTTGGTGTCAACGTGATCGTTACTGTTTGCGCTGGCTGAAGATTTGGTCTCTATTCTCAGACACACAAATAATGACAAGTGCATAGTATTTTTCAGAAATGTTCCCAATGACTTAAAATTCCCAGTTTTAAGTCATTCAGTCCTAGAGACATTAGTCACAGATAATTTCAAGTCATCCCATTTGCAATCTGAGCACTTCCACAGTTGCTGATAACGCCTGTAATGCCCACTAGAGCACTGCTGGAGTTAAGGATCTTTGCTCCATCGTTTCGCCGTGATGTATTCAGGCTTCACTCATCAAAGCTGTCATTTGCATATATTTGCCAAGTGAGGAACTACAGAGCTCACTCCTGTGCACCTGTGTCTGTCCCTGCACCCCTGTGGTGGTTCTCACATTTGAGCCAAAGCAAAATATCAGGCTGGCTTGGGTGAGTGTCGTACTGCCGGGTAATTAATTGTTTCCTAAGCTAACGAGGCCTTTTTTTGTAATAGCATAAATAATGATAGAACACAGAAGGAAAAAAAATGCATGAGACGGTTGAAAATCCCAATGATATGGTAATCTAGCATGAAATTACACGCTGAATAGGAGGGAACAGCTGATGAAGGCAGCAGCGGCATTTTTAGACTTGTTTGCGTTTCTGGTTATAGTAGAAAATGATAGCAGCTTAATTGCACTTAAAACAATATAAGTGAAGAATCAGTGGTGCTTTGAGCAGCGCTATTTAGTAAACAAGCTACTTCTGTTAGCACTGCTAATTCTTTCCGCTTGTAATTAGAGGGAGAGATGCCTGGTACTCATCAGTGGGCCCGTCCCAAGCGGCCCTCGGTGGGTCGTTACGGGGTCTGCGGGCTTCTGGCAGGATCACCCCTGGTGGGGCTGGGGAGCCAGTCTCTGGGGACAAGCTGCTGAGAGGATGTTCAGAGTGGGAATGAGGAGTGTTAGGATGTGATGTGGGAAGCTGGGGTGTGCTGTGGTGTGAGCTGTGCAGTGCAGCAGAGCAGGTGTGTGCTTGGGTGATGAACACACACCATGTGTGAGCTGTGAAGGTACAGGAATGGTGTTTATTAGCAGTGGGGCTGTGTCAGAGACACATCAGGTGCTGAATGACTCCTTACTCACGTAACTTCCATCACAGTAGTTGTCTGTATTTTATTATAGCAGTATTTCTCCTCACAGGTGCATCTTCTCCAGGGCTGCAGGTCGGGCTCTGCTCTTGTGGGGTTCATTCATCCTTTCCCTCTCCTCCAGGAGCCTGCAGAATTTTGCCACCCCTCCTCGTTCCCCTCTTTGTTCCTTTACATGGTGTTTGGCATAAAATTGGTCTCTGCTCCAGGCCTGGAATCACCTGTTCCCTTGGTTGATGTTGCTGGGGTGGGGTTGTAATCCCTGGGGAGCTGCTCAGACCTTGTTTCACCACTTTACCTGGAGCATCTTAAACCTACCAGGGCAGGTTGCATCACCATTTTTAAAAGCAGTGGGAGGACAGAGGCTGTGCAGGATGGGTCCCACAGTGGGCAGCAGAGCACAACTGCCCTCCCCTGGCTCCTGTGTGTTTCAGCCTGTGGGTTGCACAGCTCCATCACAGACATGCAGCTCCTGACTTAATGTACAGACAGGTGCATGTGCAGATTTGCATATGGTAGAGTTTTAATTGCTCTTTCAGGAAATAGTAAATTGGTAAATGCAACACTTCATAGCAAAGGTGCTTTAGGTGTGTGGTTAATTGCTGTGATTTGGGGTGTAACCCCCCCAGATCAGCCCTGGAGGAGTGATGGAGAGAACAGCGGGTGCTCAGCTGTGGATGTGCCTGGCTTGTTTTATCTCAGTGCACATCTTCATCTTTAACTTCCCTGGATCTTGTCATGATCATCTTCTTCCAGGATGGAAGATGATTTGTTTCTTCAAAATAAGTCCCAGTTCCCTTCTAACTCTCTCATTCCTCAGAAATACAGTGGCATGTGGTAGGAACAGAAAGGGGTGGGGGTCCCAAAGAAGACAAAATGGAAATGGAGTAGTTTCCATCTCTGTGTTACCACTGTTCATATCATACCCAACAAATGTATTCCCACTGATGCATGTGTGTCCAGGCTGCTGGAGTCTAAACTCCTTAATCCCAAACACCATTGCTTTGAAATAATATTTCCTTGCACTTATTTTGTACTTTTCTGTTGCATTTCCTTGTGTCTGAGGTCAGCAGGGATGCTCACGCCCGGGTTCCCTGGCCACACGTGCAGAGGTGAGCTGGGCACACCGTGGAGCAGCAGATAGCACGGCAGAGGTCTCAGAGCCACACGAGTGGCAGCTGGGGATGAGTTCCTGTCTCGTGCTTTGTGTGGTGACCAAAGACTGAAAATGCAATTACTGGTTTTCAGCAGTAATTATCTTGCTGCAGCTCTTGCCCTTCTCTGTTGCAGAAGCTCACCCTGAGGCACGTCAACAGCAACCAGTGTCTGGATGAGCCGTCGGAGGAGGACAAGATGGTTCCCACCATGAGGGAGTGTGGTGACAGCCGTTCCCAGCAGTGGCTGCTGCGCAACATGACCCTGGGTGCCTGAAGCCAGCAGGGACCCACTGCCTCGGCCGGGATCTCCTCCTCCTCCTCCTCTTCCCCAGCACCAAAACCCTCCCCAGAACCCAACTGCCGGAGCAAAGCCACGGGAGGGCTTCCTTGATGCAGCGAGTCTCCACGTGCCCCTTGGAAACCTGTGACTGTCCAAAAGAGGCTCATCTGAGCCTATAAATGTCAAAACATGCTGTTATCAACACTAACATGCTCAAAAATGGTTCCAGAGAAACCTCTATGAACCCTGCATCGAAGGGGCTGGGATGGAGGGGGTGTTCTGTGCCACACCATGTGACCCAGTATAAAATGCCTTACGACACTAAGTGGCACTGGGAGCCATCCTGGCAGGTGTCCCCTGAGCTGGATGTGTTGGTCTTGGTCTTGGCAACGCAGTGGGGATATTTGCTGTGCTCTCGTGTCGAGGGGGACTCGGTGGAGGACCACACCGGGCAGCGCAGTTGCCAGACACAGCAAAAGCTTTGTGGTTTGTACCAGGACAAAAATGGGATCCGGGGTCTGGAAAAGCAGCAAAACTGAGCAAAGACTGCACGAGGAAATTGAAATTAAATTTAATTGAAATTAAATCCAGTTAATTTGCTCAGTAGCAAAAGAGACAGGAATGATGTTAATCAGGAGGAGTGACACAGGTGGGTAACGGAGCAGAGGGGACTGCAGAGGGAGAACGGGCTGGGATGGCACCTGCAGGGGCCACACGGAGGCGCTGGAGGCTGAGCTGGTCTGGGCTCCATCCCTGGCTGCTACCCTGGATAAGCCACAGATGAGAGCTTCATCCGCGGATCTCCCGCGCACAGAGGATGAAACTGGGTCGCCTCCGAGTTGTGGCCCCCGATGCCCTTCCTTCGAGAGTGATGACAGATGCTTATTTATATTTTTAATATTTTTGTGGCTTAATCATTTTGTTAGCGTGGTTATTAAAGATGTGCTGGTGGCACACAGTCACGTCGGAGGTGTCACGGGAACTGATGCCGGGGTGTGGGGAAGGGTCCTGTACGTGCAGGTGACATTTCCTGTACGTACCAGTGACATTCCTTCGGTGACCCCAGCAGCGTGCACTCCCCAAAACGCATTTGTTGCACGATGGGCTGGGCTGGGATCTGTGACTTCCCATTGCCTGGGGGGTTCAAGAGCCCTAAATGACAGGGCAGCAGCCTCAGCGTGATCCAGAACGGGTAAGTGGTGAAAGGGTTTCCCATGGTTTCACTCACAGTTCCTCAAAAGGTCTGTTTGTGCACTGGGTCATTAAAAATTACAATATTTTCTGTATAATGCTCTGGTTGTTATGGATTAATAGTGTCATAGATGTATGTATTATAAATTTATAGATCATATTTTCTTGATACGCATCATTAAATGAAAAATAGATATTAAACTGGAAAAGTGGTTGGTGTGCATGCACAGGAGCTGGAGTCTCACGGATTCAAACAGCCTTGGAAGCTCTTCTGGTCCAGCCTCCCTGCTCAAGGCAAACATCTTCCACTTCTCATCTCCAAACGGCCACAAAAGTCCACACCATGGCTTAAAAGCAAAACTTCAGTCACTGTGAATATTCCCATGGGCTCCGAGGGGCCAGGTCCTGGACTGACCTCGGTGAGGATACACAACCCCCCTGGTCTCAGCCCAGAGGGATTTCACACAGAGCCTCGTTTGTGGAGAGTGAGGTGGTGATGGTGAGGGCGCTGCGGATGCTGATACAGAGGTGGTAAGTGGTGGGGTTTAGGGAATGAATGTAAGTCACTTCCCTCCTGCCACTCTGTTGCCTTAACAAGTCATTTGGGCTAAAATCACTTAAAATAACTTGTGTGGTTGCCTCTTGGTGAGTGTCTGACATTCTGTACCCACAGATGGACCACACTGACTGGTCTTTGTTTCCCCATTTATGAAGTATCTCAGAGAGCTGTCGGGAGGGTTGGTTTCTATTTGCACAATGTGTTTAAAATATGAATTACTCTACAGATGCTGAATGTTTATTGCTGTGACGAGAAAAGTGTTGCTGGTTCTCCTGGTTTTTTAAGAGTTGCTTTGATGAAGTGAGAGTGAGCTGTGATGCTGGGCAGGATCAGCAAAGCGAATGTTCTGAAGAGTAAGTTGAACCATAAATGCTGTAACAAGACTTTTTGTCTCCTGGCACTGGGGGAAGCCGGGGACAGCCCCCCTGAAACGGGCATTTGATCCATTGACCTGGCTGGGTTTCTCCACCAGTGTGTATTTCCCAGTCCCAGTTCATTTGGTGCACTCTAATAGGAACAGTGCTTTGAGGAAAAGCTGCAAAACTCCATGTTCTGATCCATGTTCATTGAGAGCAGCCCCGAGGAGAAGGACTTGGGGGTGTTGGGTGATGAGAAGCTCAGCGTGAGCTGGCAATGTGCGCTCACAGCCCAGAGAGCCAACGGTGTCCTGGGCTGCATCACCTGAGTGTGGGCAGCAGCTTAAGGGGGGAATTCTGCCCCTCTGCAGGGGGGGTCGCACAGAGTGGAGCAGTGCTGTGTTCAGCTCTGGGGCCCCCAACACCAGAAGGACACGGAGCTGTTGGAGCAGGTCCAGGGGAGGCCACAAAGACGATGCGAGGGCTGGAGCACCTCTGCTGTGGGGACAGGCTGAGGGAGTTGGGGGTGTTCAACTGGAGAAGAGAAGGCTCTGGTGAGACCTTAGGGCACCTTCCAGTGCCTGGGGGGGACAGGAAAGCTGGGGAGGGACTTTGGAAAAGGGCATGGAGTGACAGGGCGAGGGGTGATGGCTTCAAACTGGAAGAGGGGAGATTTAGATGAGATATTTGGCAGAAATTGTTGGCTGTGAGGGTGGTGAGACACTGGCCCAGGGTGCCCAGAGAAGCTGTGGCTGCCCCCTCCCTGGCAGTGTTCCAGGCCAGGTTGGATGGGGCTTGGAGCAACCTGGGCTGGTGGGAGGTGTCCCTGCCATGGCAGGGGGGTGGAACCAGATGAGCTTTGAGGTCCCTTCACACCCAAACCACTCTGTGATTCATGATTTCCACGGTTGGGAAAGACTATGATCTTTTTTATTTGCAAGCAGAGATCTTGCCTGCTCCCATGCCCTTGAGCTGTGTCCCCTGTGGGTGCTGTGGCCTCACACAAGGTGATTCCCAGGGGGCAGAGAACCTGCCTGCAGGTAACACAGCTGGTGAGACTACACCACGTGTAACCTGTAGTAACTACGAGGTACTGTATGACCCGGGGTGATGAATGAACACCAGCGATGTGGTTTCATGCTTCTGTGGCTTTCCATATCCATGCTTCCTCTCCAAGGTGTGGTAACACCCAGCCAGAACCATTGCTCCCCATTTTAGTTTAATTTTCCCTGCAAGCAGGTGTTCAGGACAGGTCGGAGAGCCGTGCATTGCAGAAGGGCCACGGTACTCTGAGGTAACACAGAGTGTTGGAAAAATGGAACTCTGCTGGGTATTTTCCAAAGCAGGAAAAAAAAAGACCTAGGTGTGGTGGTTTGGAGGACCTGCTGACCAAGGCTTCCTGCTGGGAAGGCAAATGGAAATTAAATTTATCAAAGTAGATTGTGGGTAAAGAATGATGCCTTTTAAATGTTGTAACAGTTATTAAATGGTATACTGGTACTCTTTGCTGGACATTTAAATATTTATACATTTTTGTAGAATTAAAATATACTGGTTTAGTTTTCTCCTGGTGCGTTTGTCTTTTTCTGTATGTACTTATTTTTTATATGGTAAAAACCCAGATTTTCCACTACAACCTCTCTATTTTTAGATCCTTTATTTAGACTTTGGAACTAGGCAGAGCAGCTTTTCCTGCTGGGAGGTGAGTGATGGAGTGGTGGCCATAGGCTGGGCAGGTCAGCACCAGCATCTGTGGCTGTCCCTCCATTGACATTTAAGGCTCAATAGTCCCAGTATTGCCCAAATGCTGCATTAACCATCTGTGTTTTGGGAAAAAAAATAGTAATTCAGTGGGAAAGAAGTAATTTCCATATAATTCCTGCTTTAGTTCCCCCTGCAGCAGGCACAGAGGGGCCAGGGTGGACACTCATGTGTTACCTACTCCCCATTGAGGAGCTGTAGGGAAAATAAATAACCTGGTTAGATGATATAGATAATACATGATGTCAATAAGGAGCTTTCATCTTATTTTGGTGGTTGGAAGATTGGTTTTTTTAAGTTGCATCTTGAATCCTGAAGCATCCGGATACATTCTGGTAAGGAGGGAGAATATTTTAAAAACAAAGGATTGGTAAACATAACTGACAATTTATCCTCAGGAGGCTGAGGGGAGATCAGGTCGGGCCAGCACTGTGCTGGAAGTGATTCCTGGGAAATTTTAGCACAAATAAGAGTATGGCAATATTGAATTATTTCAGATTTTACTGCTAACTTCAGTTGCTGGACAAAATGAAGCCTTTTTGTTACTAGCCATACAAAAAGTTAAACAAAGCAGTAGAGAGTGTTATAAGTGATAGAAGATTACATAGCCTTCACCTGCATTATATTATAGAATCCTGGAATGGTTTGGGGTGGAAGGGACCTTAAGGATCATCTCGTGCCAACCCCATCTTACAGTAACTGACAAAGAGATGACAACGTAAAGATGAGAAGGATTTTTTTTCTAATAACAATTTTAGAGAAGTTTTATAATTCATCCTTCTCCACTGCTGCAGTGTCCTTTGCTCACCTGATTCACCAAAGTGCCACCAGTTCATGTCTCCTTTCACCAGATTATGTCCTTCCAGAGCAGCATCCTTGCTCATGCAACTGCAGAGAAAACAACCCTTTTTTTTTTTTTTTTTTTCCCAAGGTTTACCTGCTTCAGGTTGTCTTCAGAGGAATACCTGTTTGTGTAGTTGTTTCTGAAGTTGATGGAAAACATGGGTCGCATTGGTGTGATTTAAAAAACGACTGTCGAGTTTCTACTCAGATTATTAAATTATTTTGCAAAGATGCAATTAGCTGCAGAGCTTGTGTTAATTATAGCATGTGAATCGTTTAAATAAATCATGAAGTAATCTCTTTGTGAGTAATGAATGCAGACAGAGAGGTATTTCTCTATTTTTTTTTGCACTTCTCAGAACTGTTGATAATTAGACCTGGTTACAGGGCTAAAATGGGGGGAAAGAACATACATCTCCTTTTCCTTAAAACCTGTTGGTGTTTCTGTCTCCTTTTGAGGTCCGTGGAAGGGTTCTCAGCCCTGTGGCTGCAGCCCCGCAGGGCATGGCCATGGGGTGATGGAGCACGTACCTGGACACCACTACCACCCGCTCCCCCTGGCGCTTCCAGCGCAGATGGGAGGGTGATTTGCAGAGCAGAGGTGGTGGGATCTGCCAGAAAATCCATCTTCAGGCAGCCTGCAAGGCAGCGAGACTGGGCAACAGAGGTATGGGGACTGTTTCTGTAAATTCAAGTCATAAATAATTAGCTTAATCATTTTATTTGTCATCAGCTCACCCTGCTTCTTAAACACATCCCCCTGTACCCACAGGGCATGACCCAGGTACTGTGCTCGGCATCAGCTAAAGCCTGAACGTGTTCCATGTGCTGGAAGGGGGTAACTGGGGGTGATAAATGGAGATGGGGACAATAGCTCCAGAGGTGACTGTTGCCCAGGAGAGGTTAAACTGAACAGAACCCAAACCTCTGCCCATCACCAGCTGGTGGCAGCTCTCCTGCACTCCCCCTGCCTCCGTCCAGTCCCGCAGAACGCACACGAGAGGAGTTAGGAGCATCACAATAATGCTACTTCATTTCCGCGGGGCAGCTACAGATGGGGTCAAGGCTCTTGGATGGGATGGTGTTACTGAAAAGTGTTTTCGTTTCCCTGTTTGGCAAAGGTTACACCAAATTTTGTGTTATTAAAGGCACAAATCTTCTCACCGAGGATATGAAAATGCAGAGGGGAAATAAATCCAGGGCGAGGAGGAGGTTGGACTCAGTCACCTCCTTGAGGTCCCGTTGGGCTTGTTGTACAAACCTGTAAACAGAGCTGCAAAGAGTGGTGTCAGGGGAGGCTGTTTTTATTTAACAACACCTGCCTGTGCCCTTTCTTTATGAAAAACCATTCTTGCAGGCAGCTTTCTCCGAGTGGTTGCAATATGTTGTCAGTGTTATTTCTTTAAATGATCACCTTAAATTAATGGGGTGAGCCTGGAGATGCTCGGTGGGAGCTAGCAGAGCATTACAGCCCCCTCCCTCCTGTGTTTTTTTTTTTAAGGGAGCTTATAAATTTGTGAAGTAGATGAACTGAATAACTTCATGGAACTCTGTCTCTAATAGATGTGTATACCTATATATTATATATGTCTGTGTGTATATGTCTGTATATTTAAATGATGCTATTTTTGAGCAGATCCTACTAGACCTATAGCAGGTTGCTCCAGCCTAAAGCTTGGCTTAAGATATTTTCAGACCAGGGAAGAGCAGGCTGCTTGTCACAGAACTGCACCTAGTAACCTTTTATATTTTTGTTAGCAACAGGGAGGAGGTGTGAGGTACTGCCACATTGTTGAGATTAGCTGGTTTGTTTTGACATTTTTCAAATCTCTTTTCTTTCTACGTGTCGTGTATAAAGAGGAGCTTACGATGGCTAGCTGCTTAGCAGGATTAGCAACGTAGTCATTAACCTGTTTTAATCCTTACAATATTGCTTAATGAAGGCTGTTATCAGATTTATATCCCGGTAAATTGCAGTTCCTTGGGATGTGAAATGTATTGGAAAGTGATATTCAATGGGAAACCCTGTTCTCAGAGGGCTTGTATGCCTAATCATACAAAATCTGGGGGGTTATTCTGTAATACCCTGGCATTTCTTCACCACGTCAGAGAAGGCAGAACCCAGCCGTGCAAACAGCAGTGTTTGTTGGGGGTGTGTTTTAACCCCAGCTGCTGAGGGCTGGGCTGTGAGCAGCAGGTACCTCTTGCTGGACTCTTCTGCAAATAAATGCACACTGTAGAATCCCAGACTGGTTTGGGTGTGAAGGGACCTCAAAGCTCATCTGGTTCCACCCCCCTGCCATGGGCAGGGACACCTCCCACTGACCAGGCTGCTCAAGGCTTGGGGAGATGCTTTGCTGCCCTAACCCTCCATCTCCCCACGCAAGAACTGGGACTTTGGTGTGTAAAGTGGGACTTGGGCAGGATTTGGCTGCAGCGTGTGGGTTGTGACATCTGTCAGGGCTGGATGCAGCTCCTCTCCACCAAAGGGCCTTTTCTGTATTGAAAAGCAGTCTCAGGGGACAAGAAATCCATAGGAATACAAATCATCTCTCTATAAGCGATCAAGTGCAGCTTGCCCTGCATCAGGAAGTTTCTTATTGACAAAGCAATACGTTTTTGTCAGCTTTTATGACGTTGTTTCTCAGCAGCTCCGTGGTGTTCCCAGAACATCAGTGGTTGGGGCATACGGCTGCGCAATAAAGTGCCTTTAACTTTAGAGGTGTGTCCCCTCTGCTGTGTTGGAGCCAGCTCTTGGGGAGAGAAGCACAGAAACCTGGACCAGTGCACATGAAAACCTCCCAAGTGAGAAAGTACAGAGTCACAGAACCTTGGTTGGAAAAGACCTCTGAGCTCCCCCAGTCCCACCAGTGTCCCAGCACTGCCCAGTGCCCACTGCCCCATGTCCCTCAGCACCACATCTCCACGGCTCTGAAATCCCTCCAGGGATGGTGATGTAAGTGAATTATTGAATGTCTGAGACTATTTGTCGACAAACATCTTTTTTTTTTTTTTTTTTACTCACCTGGCTTTAAACACCCAGTTTGGTTAATCTGTTAAAGAAGCCTTGCCCTGGCCCAGCCCTGTGCCCCGTGCAGGGGTTTGGGTGGAGAGGGTGGGTGGCATGTCTATGGGTCCCTGGGGACAGGGGGACAGTGAGACCCCCAGGTTGGAACTGCTCTCTGTGTGATGGTGGGGTTCCCCATGGGGAAAACAATCAAGACCCAACATTACCTGTTGTTTTCTCACCTCCAAAGTCTGCTGTAATTTCTTCTGACAGTTCAGTGCACCGTGTCAGAGGAGCTGGAGTGCAGCTGGGGGTTGCAGCAGGAGAGCTGGGGATGTCACAGGTTTTGGGTGGTGGCCCCAGGTGAGTTGTGGCAGTCAATGAGCACGAGAGGTGCTGGAAGTGTGGTGGACCTTAAGGCTTAAAGGGTGAAATTTGGGAATAAAGGTGCAGGGTCTGGGACACTGGGACAATTCTCTGTGCCTGTGATGCCATATAACAACCTGCAGTGGATAAAAGTGGTGTTTTATGGGGCCAGCTGAGCGTGGGGTGATTTCTGTCAGGATGCAATGATACACAAAAAGCTTCTTTCTGTTATGAAATGAAGATTGTTTCCTGTCTGGAAAGAAAGTTATCAACACTGGGAGGTATATGTTGTTCAAAGGTTAAAATGTATCGATAATAAATAAGTATAAATTAATAATTAATAACATTTATTAATTTATTTACAGCAAATCTATTGTCTGTTAAGATGCTGTGTTGTGCAGAATTCCACTCTGCCCCTGGACCAGTATGGAGCTGCTCCCTGTGGAACACCGAGTGCACTTACAAATAAAGGGTACTTAAAAATACTGGCTGTCAGTAGAATTCTGCAGAAATTACAGGGCTGGTTGTGGCCCACTGTGCTCAGAGCAGTCCTGTGATGCTGAGTGTGATGGGAGGAAGCTGTGTAAGCAGCACGCTCAGTACAGGGGAAATCAGACACTGCAGCAACTGCTTGGGGAAGATCAATACCAAAGGACAAGCTTTCCCCTGAATAACTGTGTGGTGCAGCAGTGCTGGCACCACTCTTGTGTTGTGTTTTTGCAGGTTCCTCCACGAAGGATGGAGTCCCACCACTCCTGCTCGACCCCTGGGCAATCTGGGACAAACCCAGGCACCGATTCACCAATTGCTTGGTTTTATGGTGTAGTTCCATGCAACAAAATACCTGTTTTTCATCTACTTTCCTCTCTCAGGGCATCCTGGAGATGCAGTGACTTTGGGACTGATAGTGCTGAGGGCTGTGGGACAGTTTTTGTGTCCCCCTCGCTGGTTTGAAGGGGTTTCTATGTCAGTTAGAGCTTCTGAGTCAGATGGTCAGAGAACACAGTTCTGCTCCCTTTGTGGTATTTCCTTTTTCACTTACACTGTGCTTTCTTATGTCCTGAATAAAGGAAGGGGATGTGCATGATAATGAATGTAAATTGGCCCAGTATGATGTAAACATAAAAGTTGAAAGACTCACGGGAGGTTGAACAGAAGTTGTCTTTCAGATCACCTTACCCCTGCTTACAATAGTTCTTCATGGGCCTGGGGTCCTTTAATTCTTCCTGACAGGAGCCAGAGCATTAATTATGCTTTGTATTCATATTTTATTTTTTATATGTGCTGGTATTATTCACTGGAATTTATTTTGGAGGTCAGGCTAAAGCTGAGGGATCTGCTGATGTAACTTGCAGGTGACTAGTGTTGCTCCCAGCAATTTCAGAGATAAGTGGTCTTATGAATACTGCATGGAAACGTCTCTGGTAATGGCTTTTAAATGATTTAATTGTGAAAAACAGCAGGGCTGAGCAGAAGAGCAGTGTTATTTACCTAGGAAGGCAGCTCAGCAGCGTGGGACCCTTGGCCACGGTGCTGCAGCACAGGGGTACAGCAGAGCATCCCTCCCTGGGGACGAGCTGCGCGTGGCCAGGGGCTTTGCCATCCACACCCACCACAGCATGCTTTAATGCCTTTCCTGCCACAGAAAGAGCTGCTGACACGTGAAGGTTTGCACACTAGGTTTGCATTGCTTGGGCTGTGAGTGCTGGAGGTGCAGGGTGGGAGCCAGGGGGGACACGGATGCTCCAGCGCTGGCAGCCTGGGTGTCCCCAGCCCTTTCCCAGCTGCTGAAAGCAGACGGTGGCACTGCCTTCCTGCAGAGATTCACAGGTTTTTAGGCAAGAAAGGATCATTACTGTAAAGATCAGAGGAGCTAATACAGTTTAGGCTCCTCCTCCCTGTGTCCTGCTCCACTGAGTTGCTTCTGAGGGCTTAAAATTCTTCATGTGGTGATGCCATTATACCAAAAAGTTATTCTTGTTGTCAAAGAAATGCTGAGGCTCAGTTACAGGGATTTAAAGTCAGCTTAGGCAGTCCCAGACACTGGGTTGGAGCGGAGGTGGCTGGGAGATAACTGGGTTTATCTCCCTGTCGAGCTCAGCCCTCCCTGATCCACCCCTGGAGGAGCTGGGGGTGCTCAGTGAGTACCACCTGGCTTTATGGGGCTGCACTTTGGCCTTGAGGGTCTTTCAGAACTGTTGCCACTTCCATGCTTTGGAGCTATGCTTTTTTTTCCCTGCAGCTTTTTAATATTCTCAGCAAATTGGTGTGTTTCCTGCTCATTTCTGTCAGCTGGGGTTGGTGCACCACAGCGTCACTTGCTGTGGTTGGAGTCGATAGAGCCCTTGTTTGAACACATTGAGTGCAACACAGTGCAGAGAACTGCACCAAATCACATCTCCAGGTATTTTAAACACGGCTCTCAAAATACTTTTGACCTCAGTTCCTCTGTTTTAAGCTCCAGCCTGGAAAATTAGGGGGTGATAAAATCTGTTTGCCTCCCAGGGATTTGGTAAAAAACAATTAGCTTTTATGAAGTACTCCAATAACCTAACGAGAGGTGTGACAGAGGAACATGGGGGGAAGTTTATACTTTTCTGTCTGGATTAAAGTTTATGTGCAATAAATAAAGCCCAGGGCAAGACACTGAACAGGAAGGGTCAAAAGCACTGAAGAAAACACTGAACACGAAGCCAGGAGTGGGGGAAAAAGGCATCATGAGGTCTTATAATTAAAAATGACATTGTAGTCCTGCAGAGAGAGGAGGGGGAGCAGACCCAGGCTGCGTAAGCAAGTTCAGTTCTGTCCTTTTCTAATGAAGTGATTCATTTTGTGACAGCATTAGGGATACACACAGGTTCCCACCTCCCTGGGGACGTGGTTCCCACCAGCCCTGCAAAGGCAGGCGTGGGGATCTGCACCCCCTATCCCACCAGGACCCTGGACAAGCCACTTCCCACAGCTTTTATTGGCTTTTACCAGCAGAGCCCCTCTCCTGCAGCTGGACAAGGAGCTGGAAGGAGTTTTCCAGGGAATATGTGGTGGTGGGTGTCCTCAGGGGAGGGGATGCTGAGGGGCTGCTCAGCAGCTGCTGGGCACTGAGCTGTGATGCACAAGCACTGCAAACTCTCCTGGCTTCACACTGGGTGGGTACCTAAGGAACAGGCACCAATGGCTCTTTGTGGTGGTTTCCTTTCTCTTTTCCCATGCTGGCCACAGTTCGAATGCACTGGCACACTTGGGACAGTCACATTCCTGTGCCAAACCTGGCATGTGACAGCGTGAAGGGTTTAAGCAGGTAAATAAATAAATGAGCTTCCCAGGAATGTATTGTACAGAACTGTGTATTTTCCTAATTATTTTTTTTTTTTTCTTTCAGAAAATATTCCACTTTGGCTTTTTCTTTTCTGGTAGGACTGGGGTACCATGTCTTGAAGGTGCAGCAGGAGCTGTTCTCTGGGTGGTTTTCCTTAAATTAGGAGGCCGTTATGAGGTACCCACAGCTTTGTGTTAGGTGCTTGTGGCTTTCTGAGAGACCCTCTGTGACAGCCAGGCTGTCACTGCACAGTGCTGCAGCTCCTGATGCTTGGTGACTTGCTGCAGTGCCATTCCTGCTTCCATTTGGCTCTGTTCTGCTGTAATAGGACCTTCAAATCTCCTGTCAAACGTCATATTGGTTGTTAGTGTGACATTATTGCCTTGGGAATGCTACGAGTAGGTGTTGAGTGAGGAAAAAGGGAGATGGGAGATGCTGTAAGAGAAATATCTGCAGGAATATTTTGGGCAGCCTAAGTCTGTGCTGGAGGAGAGGGACTTTGGCACAGCTGTAAGGTAACAGTAAGGTTAATAACAAATCCCTTCAGCAGTGACCCAAGGAAGGGACAGTTTCAGTACACCTTCCCCAGCCAGTGGGCTGGGCTTACCAGTGCATCAAAAGCCCTGCTTTTCAGCTGGTAAACTGAGGCACGACGTGTAAGATTTACTGCTTTCTACAGCATTTAGATATTGCATCCTAAAGGGGTTATGCTGGGAGCCTGCCAGGCTGAGGAATGCTGAAGAACACCTGTTTGATATGCATTAAACACAGGAGGTGTAAGGTGATGCATTGCTGCTAGGTTCAACCTGCTCTGAGATCAGGTTTTCAGCCCAACTGGTTCTGCTGGGTATTTGGATTCTCTTCCTGACCCTGCCTCAGGAGCAGAACAGAGGGGTCAGGGATGGGAGGGGCAGCAGGTCACAGCCTGGATGCAGAATAAAGGTTTTCCTGCAGGAAAAGGATGACCCTCCTTCCCCCTGCACAGCAGTTTTGGTCCCAGGAGAGAGCACACATGCTCCTGCGGAGAATATCTCTGTTTTGTGACATTTTGGTGGGTTTAGTGTGTGTGATTCTTGCTCTGGCTGTGAGGAATAGGGTGTGTGTGCCTGGTGCTGACCAAGCAAGGGGTCCCTGCCCATAGCACCCATCCTCTGCTGCAGCCCTTTGATCCCCCAGAAATCCCATGCAGGACAGAGCCCACCTCCCCCACAAAGCTCAGGGTTTTTTCCTCCCTCCTCCCTGCCAGCTTGCCAATGAAGCCCGACCCCTGCCCGGATTCACAGTCACTTCTCCCCCACCTTCCCGGAGCAAATAAAACTTCCTTCCAGAAAGGAGACCTGGGCTAGTTTATTTTAGATGTGATGGGAAGGGAGTCATTTCCAGACTTGTCTGTGCTGACATTTCAAGCAGAAATAATTGGGTGTATTTTTAGCTGCTGACATCCCAGCAGAAACAGAGCTAAGTGCACATTTTCACAAGGTGTGAGTTTATTGAGGGAAGAATTAATGATTTGAGACTTCAAATAGGAAGCTCGTAAAAGCCTACAAGTGACCTAGGGTCAGCTCTCTGGCATGGGAACTTTGAAAACACATTTATAAGGGAAGTCAAAGAGCTGGAAACACACAGACTTTTTTCTCTCTCTTTTAGGCTGCCTGAATCTGTCAAATGTCACTGCTGTGTGTGGCACACTTTGGGACGAGTGGTGGAAGGGTGGACAGGGAGTGCAGGAGCCCAGGGGCCACAGCAGGAACGGGAGGCACAGCCAACAGGTCAGAAATTGTCACAGCCTGATGCTGTCACCTATAGGACAGGTTTTGTGGCTGTGGAGGACACGGATTTTAGCCTTTAATTTTAAGAGGTTCACGTCGGTGCATCCTTAGGGCCCTCACTATGGAGGGCTGGTGGCAGGTTGATGGAAACAAGGATGTGTATCATTTCCACAAGGACTCCCTTGCTTGCTGATCCCAGCCTCAAACGCCCATTCCCATCCCTCTGCCCCAGCACATCCACGCCAGTACAGCCCACGCGGGCTCGTGCATGGAATCTGCTGGAAAGCCCTGCCCCAACCACTGCTGAGGGACCCAGGTCAGGAATCAGCCCTGGAGAGCTGGGACAAACCTGTTTAGAGGTGTGTGTTCCATACACTGTGTGTGTGGTTTGGGTATGTACCTCAAATGCTGCTGGAGAATGGAACAAACACAGCTTCCCACATTTATTTAGCTGTCCTGATGGGTGTGGAGGTCATTTGCAGTCCTTTTGTTAATGGAATACAAGCTCTCGTAATACACCCTTCTTAGTATGGCTTTAAAATATTCCAGTTATATTTAATCTCATGCAAATTGAGGCTATGTACCCCGTCTGACTCCTGCGAGCGGCTGCTCACTGCAGGACCTAATTGAGCAGAAGGGGTGTACTGGTGAATTACCATTCAGGTGCCCATCTGCCTCCCTCAGCGGCCGCCACGCTCCTGCCCTCGGGTCAGCCCAGGGTAATTCCAGGCAGTTTCTGACCTCGGAGCTGTGCTCTCACGTGGGAGAACGCAGATACTGGTCTGGGGCTCTCTAACTCATTACCCAGCGGTGCCGTATGCTGTACCACTTGGTTTGATGTCCTGGAGGGATGCACAGCCCTCTTTATTAGCCTGTGATCGCTGCTTTAACTGCCCAGCTGGAGCCACCTCCACCCAGCAGTAAGAACACGAGCCTTGCGATAGGGCATGTGCTCCCAGGGCTCCGGGCTGCTGGGGGAAGAGCAGAACACAAATTAAGCTGACAGAGTCGGAAAGGAAGGAAGCAGCACGTGGGAAGGCTGGTGCTGATGGAGCTGATTGGTAGAAATTGTTCAAAAGTGGGGTGAGTGCAATACAAAGCAGACAGCAGGGCACGTTGGTTTCTTTAATTAAGACTAATTTACTGGAAGAAAACTACACGGAGCAGTGACTGCTGCCACAGTGCTCTGGGCTCCCATCCTGCCATGGAGCAGAGACCCCGTGACCGCCTTCTTACACCGTCTCTGGTATTTGCTCTGTGCATCAGTTTTGTCCCAGAGCTCCCATAACTATCTCTTGCACTCTGCTTGTTGTACCTGTGCTTCCCTGCACCCTGGGGTCTCCTTGAGATTGCTTGTCTGCACACTGAAACCATGAAAAAACATATGAATGGAATGGAATGGAATGGAATGGAATGGAATAGAATGGAATAGAATAGAATAGAATAGAATAGAATAGAATAGAATAGAATAGAATAGAATAGAATAGAATAGAATAGAATAGAATAGAATAGAATAGAATAGAATAGAATAGAATAGAATAATGGTGTAGGACAGTGTGGAATGGAATGGAATAGAATAGAAAAGAAAATAAATAGAATAGAAAGAATAGAAGAGAAACTGGAATTAGAATAGAAATAGGATGGGATGGGAGGGAAGGGAATAGAATAAGAATTGAATTGGAATAGAATAAGAATAGAATAAGAATAGAATAGAATAAGAATAGAATAGAATAAGAATAGAATAAGAATAGAATAGAATAAGAATAGAATAAGAATAGAATAGAATAAGAATAGAATAGAATAAGAATAGAATAAGAATAGAATAGAATAAGAATAGAATAAGAATAGAATAGAATAAGAATAGAATAGAATAAGAATAGAATAAGAATAGAATAGAATAGAATGGAATAGAATAAGAATAGAATAAGAATAGAATAGAATAAGAATAGAATAGAATAGAATAAGAATAAGAATAAGAATAAGAATAGAATAAGAATAAGAATAGAATAAGAATAAGAATAGAATAAGAATAAGAATAGAATAGAATAAGAATAGAATAGAATAAGGATAGAATAAGAATAAGGATAGAATAAGAATAAGGATAGAATAAGAATAAGGATAGAATAAGAATAAGGATAGCATAAGGATAGAAATAAGAATAGAAATAAGAATAGAATAGAATAGTTCAGTTGGAAGGGCCCTAAAATGATCACCTGGCCCAACTGCCTGACCACTTCAGGTCAAAACACTAAAATACTTTTATTTTTTAACTCGTTATCACACCTTTGGAGCAGGGAAAGAACCATCTCCAGCGGGGTTTTGTTGGCTTTGGGGATTTTTGGGGGGGCATGGGGGGAGCAGCAGTTGCTATATGGACATAAATCAGAAGTAGGTCCTCCCAAGCCAGAATTGCTTCAGGTGAACCTTCCTGGCTGCAGGCGGTGGCCTCGGGCTTCAAAAGGGGTCAGAGCTTCACTTCCAGTTTTCTCCTCAGCCTTCGGACCCACCAGACCTCCCAAGAGGTGGACGTGACGGTGTGACCATGACTGCGTGGTTGTTGAACATCACAGCCCAGAAGGGTCTTCCCAGGTACCTCACCGTGACATTTCACAGCATTAGTGCTTGAAATCATTTGGTGTTATCCTTTGCCACCTGGGTTTTCCTTTGCATTTATCCAGTACTGCCTGCAAAAGGGGGGGACAAATCCATCTGCAGGGATGGGTTTGATTTTCGGGTGAGAGGCAGACGCTGGCAGAGAGCACATTGGGAGGTGTAAAAGCCTCTGCCGTGACTGGAGTTAACCTCTGCCAGAGGTAATGCTGGAAATAACGCCTTCTAGGTCTTCCTTTAGAGCAGTGTGTTGTTGTCACTGAGATCATTCATATGATGGAGGACATTATTTAAATGTCTATCATTTTCCTTTCCTTACCTCACCATGGATGACAGACAAGTACACTGTCAATCTCCATCCTCCCCAAAAGCAGTAACAATTTGGATTTTCATTTCAGTAATGAGAAGGGAAAAGCTCCCCTTAGACTGTTGTAGCTCTGTAACCATAACATTGTGATTAATAACAGAACTTCTTTGCCTACTTCTTGCCTACAGACGGGAGGGAAGAAGCGAGAGGGCAGCCTGGGAAAGCAGGGAGGGCTGTGGGAAGCCCAAAGTGATTCCTGAGTTGGGGAGAGGGGAAGCTGGAGCAGCCAACAGAACCAGGTGAGGATTTGGGTGGTGTAACACTGCTTGGGATGAACTTCACCCAGCACTTGTATCAATTGTGGGGGCAAATTAACAGATATCCTACACTGCAGGAAGGATGTAAGGTGTGGGACCAGAGGGGCTGGATGGGTGAACAGAACATAGCAAAGACAGGCTCGTTTTGGTAAAAGTAAATGCATTTTGCCACAAAAATAGAATGGTTTGGGTGTGAAGGGACCTCAAAGCTCATCTGGTTCCACCCCCCTGCCATGGGCAGGGACACCTCCCACCAGCCCAGGTGGCTCCAAGCCCCATCCAACCTGGCCTGGAACACTGCCAGGGAGGGGGCAGCCACAGCTTCTCTGGGCACCCTGGGCCAGGGTCTCACCACCCTCACAGCCAACAATTTCTGCCTAATGTCTTACTTATATCTCTCTTCTTCCAGTTTAAAGCCATCACCCCTCGCCCTGTCACTCCGTGCCCTTGTCCAAAGTCCCTCCCCAGCTTTCCTGTCCCCCCCAGGCACTGGAAGGTGCTCTAAGGTCTCCCCAGAGCCTTCTCTTCTCCAGGCTGAACACCCCAACTCCCTCAGCCTGTCCCCACAGCAGAGGTGCTCCAGCCCTCGCATCCTCTCCGTGCCCTCCTCCGGACCCGCTGCAAGAGGTCAGGAAATTGATGCCGAATTGCTGCCCGTGCGAATTGGTCCTGCGGTGTCACACACACACACACACACACACACACACATCCCCCCAGGTCTCTCCGCATCCCCCGCAGCTCCTGCCGGGCTCCGCCGAGCGGCAGCACCGCGGCGCGGGGAGACGGAGGAGGCGATGGGGGTGCGGAGGGGCGGGGCTGTGGGCGGGGCCACGGGCGGTGGGCGGGGCTGTGGGCGGGGCCTGCCCTGCCCTGCCCAGTCCCGCACCGCCCTCCGCGCACCGCCCCTGCCGCCGGCTCCGCGTGGGTGGCGGCCGCGCCGAGCGGTGCCTCCGCGCCCGCAGAGCGCCGGGCCGGGCCGGGCTGTGCCGGGCAGTGCCGGGCAGTGCCGGGCCGGGCCGTGCCGTGGCCGCGGGGCCGGGCCGGGCTCGGCGGGGCGGCGCGGAGCATCGCGGAGCGGAGCATGTCGGCGCTGCGGCGGAAGCTGGGGGACGAGTACCAGGTGGTGAGCACCTCGGCCAGCGGAGGGGGGCTGCCGCCGCCCCGGGCCGCCCCGCGCGGCAAGCGGCAGCGCTTCGTGGATAAGAACGGCCGGTGCAACGTGCAGCACGGGAACCTGGGCGGCGAGACCAGCCGGTACCTGTCGGATCTCTTCACCACGCTGGTGGACCTCAAGTGGCGCTGGAACCTCTTCATCTTCATCCTCACCTACACCGTGGCCTGGCTCTTCATGGCCTCCATGTGGTGGGTCATCGCCTACATGCGGGGTGACCTGAACAAGGCGCACGACGACAGCTACACCCCCTGCGTCGCCAACGTCTACAACTTCCCCTCTGCCTTCCTCTTCTTCATAGAGACCGAGGCCACCATCGGCTACGGGTACCGCTACATCACGGACAAATGCCCCGAGGGCATCATCCTCTTCCTCTTCCAGTCCATCCTGGGCTCCATCGTGGACGCCTTCCTCATCGGCTGCATGTTCATCAAGATGTCCCAGCCCAAGAAGAGGGCCGAGACGCTGATGTTCAGCGAGCACGCTGCCATCTCCATGCGGGACGGCAAGCTCACCCTCATGTTCCGCGTGGGCAACCTCCGCAACAGCCACATGGTCTCTGCGCAGATCCGCTGCAAGCTGCTCAAGGTAAGTGTGGTCCTGCCCCGCTGTCCCCCTCTGTGTCCCCACGGCTGCCAGCCCCCGTCCCTCGCTCCTGCCAGCGCTGCCTCTGTGTCCCTGCAGTGCTCAGCCACCAGGCACCAGATTTACCCTCGGCTGTCTGATTTACCAGCAGCCTTGTAGGATAATATTTATCTTCAGCACCAGGTTTGCATGCATATTTATATACCTCTGTAAAATGCTAGATTTCCCTGACAAGTAAATACTTTGTAGCTTGAATTCCTCGGTGTACATTTTAAAGGAAAGCTGTTTGCCTTTCTGGCATCTTTCTGTGCTTTTGGTGGGTCCAGTTGGGCAGAACTTCGTATATATGGTGCATAAACTCCATGGGAAGTAGAATGGCAGGGTTAGACCTTGAAAAATCTAGGGAAAATGGAATATTTGGGACTTGCTACAACAGCCGCGTGCGCACAGGGGAGGTGAAATAAGTGTGGAGTGGGTGGAAGGGGACAGCTTGGGTGTCGCTGGACACATGCAGAGCATCCTGCGTGCTCCCGCAGCTGGCAGGGGGTGTGGGAGCCCTGCCCTCGGCATGGGTGCTCTGCAGGGGCAGGCAGGGTCCCCTTGCCTGGGGGGACCCCATTTGTTTTGTTCCCCGCTCCTCTGGCTGCCCCCCGTGGAGGGATGCTCATCCCCCATCTGCTGCGCCTGGATCCAGTGAAGCACAATTGCCTTCTGCTCGGAGGCTTCTAAATTCGTCGTGTTTTGGCCCAAATACGTGTTTCTGATGGGGGTTTTGCAGGCAGGATCATCACTGCCTTCGAGGAGGGCTGCAGGATCCCCACTGCATCCCAACCCATGGAGGGATCTGTGGCCAAAAGGAGGGGTGGTGCTCACACCCAGTGAGCTGGGGGGGAAGAGGGATTTAAAGAATCTCCATCATTTCCCTTGGCTCCTTCCTGCCGTGCTGGATGCCAGCGCAGCTGGGGACTGGTGTGGGTGAGGATGCTCGTGCTGCAGCTCACCTGGAGGCATCTGTTCCTCTTCTTTTCTTTCTGAACCATCAGCTGGGATCTCAGTTACGCTTTTCCCCGATACGAGCAATCCCTGATTATTGCCTCGTGTCAGAAGTTCAGAAGGGTAAAGGGAATGACGTGCAATTAGCCTGGTAAGTAATTATCTGGACTTCAGGGGGCACCATGGTGACCCCTCCAGATGCCTTGTGCAGCGGGGCCATCCTGCCCAGGGAGGGGGTGACTGTCATGCTGAATGTAGCTCTTTAATAGCATTAAAGAATCCAAATGAGTCATTTCCAGTGCAGATTTTGAAACAGACCCTTTTCCTATCCAGAGGTGCTGCGGAGGGGGGATTGTCAAAGCTGGAGTGTAACACTTAGTGTGGCTCCACCAAATTTCCCGACCTTTAAGTATCTGAAGGAGTGGTTTTGTAGCTGCTGTTTTCTCTGGGCTGTGACACCGTGCTGGGGTCTGAGGGGTGACAGTGTTTTGCAGCTGTAGAAAAACCAGTGAGAAACTGAGAGAAGCCCGGGGAAGGCTGCCCTAGTGCCTCAAACCAAGCCAGCTGCCCTTGCGTCCCGGGGCATCGTCTGTGCCAGGAAAAGGGAAAAGCCATTTGTGTGCCACTGCTGTGGCAGCTCTAAATGTGGGGGGAGAAGGGTAATAAAGGGCTGAAATGTGGCTTTTCTATTCAGTCATAGCTGGCTCTGCATGTCCCCTACCGAACGTCTCTGCCCAGAGCATCCCTCGCTGCTGCAGGGAAACGGTGCCTGGCCAGGCCTCCTGGCCACGGGAAGAAAGGACTGCAGCAGGGAGAGGGATCTCTCTTCGTGGGTGCTGCCCTGCCCAGCCAGCCTTCCCAGCCCCCGGGAGCAGGAGTACGGGGGGGTGGTGATTGCTGCTGCGGTATTTCAGCTTTGGTTTGTGTATAACCTTTATTGCAGAAGCGGGAGGGCAGAGTTAATTGTAGGGCTGCTCACAGATTTCCTGCTGAAATGCTGCTTTTTTGGTAAAAGGTTATTCTGTATGTACAAATTGGAAATCCCAAGGCACTGTTTTTAATTTTTTTATTGTGTTGGTTTTTTTTTTTTTTCCCCCTGGAAAGCTCAGACCTTACTGGAGAAAAACAACAAACACAAAGCCTTAAAAGTGGCAAGTTAGTGCAAAGACTCACACGCTCTAATTGCCACTTTTTTAATGGATCTCTGGGATTGTAAGGAACTTGAATGAAAGTTAGAAGCCCTGTGCTTTCCTCCCTGCATCACACTGAGTCAGAGGAGTCACTCAAGGTCATTTCTTTTGCCAAATGTAGTGCAGCACAGTCAATAATCCGAGTTCCCGCGCCCTGCCGGGGTTAAACGCTGCTGTGACTCGGGGGTGGCTGTGAAATAAGATGTGCTTTGTCTTTAACCTTTCAGCTCTCAGTCTTTGCCTCGGGTGCCTGAGTGCAGAAGTGGTTGTACTTCATGTGTGTGACTTCACAGCTGAATAATGTCACACCGGCTCCTCCTGCAGCTGTAAAATGGGGGTGACAGATGTGCTGGATTCCCCAGGAATGCCATCAGCTCTGGTGTGGCTGATGGTCGTGTGACGGTGCCAAGGGTGAGGGAGGAGGGTCCCCCCTTTTCCATCACTATTCCATCTGCCCATTATATAGGGTTTGTTTGCACAATGATAGTTCACCCTGCTTCATCATCCTCTCTGCGCAGGGGTTGTGGCTGGTTGGGTCAGGTGAAGGTTTTGGGGTAGGTCCAGAGTGTTCCCTGGATCCTGCTTGGAAAGCATCCATGGAGAAGTGCCACAGAAAGCCAAAACGTTTGGGACAGCCGTGGTGGCAGCTGAAGTCCTCAGCAGAGGAGCCAGAGCTTCTATTAACAGCACTTTAAAGGACTTCCCCCCACCATTCCCCTTCATAACGAAGCCTGGTCTGTGCAAGTCCTAATTGCATTTTGTTACCTCTGACTCAGGACCACTGTTTTCCTCTGTCCCAAAGCCAGGCTGAGCTGGGTGGGGGGATCTCAGTGTCCCCAGAGTGACAACATCATCACCCAGAAACGGGGCAGCCTTTGCATCCCCTGTGCCTGCAACACTGCAGTGGGATGCCTGAGGGAAGTGGTTCCCTCCCTGGAGCTGCTCCTCGCTCGCCCTCCT
Source organism: Podargus strigoides (assembly GCA_028020825.1). Lineage (NCBI taxonomy): Eukaryota > Metazoa > Chordata > Aves > Caprimulgiformes > Podargidae > Podargus > Podargus strigoides. The sequence goes on along the minus strand of CM051625.1, from coordinate 1,231,289 downwards.
TGCGGGTGTCATTTGGTGCTTTGCTTGTGGTTTGGTCTTTTATTGAGTAGGAGACTTCCCTCCAAAGAGAGAACAAACAAAACCCCGCAGGCAGGATATTTATGCAGATGTGCTCTAGATGCTTCTGGGCTCTGATGTCTTTATCTGCAGCTGCACTGGGATGGGGCAGCAGGGGCAGGTGTGATAAATCTGTGTTTTCACACACAGATTTAAGCGTGTTTCTTAGCTGAGACTTCAGCAGTGCACCGTGGGATGGATTGTTTGGGATTAGATCTCCTCAAATCCAGCCGCCGTTCAGGGAAAAAATTAAAAATAGAAACCAAATCCTAAGCGAGGCACATAATCCAGTTTTCCTCTGTCTGCTGCCTTTTGCTGTCAGGTTCCCAACCGCTCCCGACCCCGTGTCTGGGGGATGTTGGCCGTGGCTGCACCCCTCGGTGGGGGCTGCCCCATGCCCTGGGACACCCAGCATCCTCACACCAGCACTGGGCATTTCACAGGGGGCACGGGACTGGGTTTCTCTGGGAGGCACTGGTGTCACCCGTAGGAGTGCTGATAGTCTGGAGGTGATGGCTGTGCTGGTCCCTGTCCAACTCCCCCACCTCTCATTACATAGTGCAGCAGGTCTGGATAACGAGGAGAAGGGAAACAGAGTTAGAGGAAAAGTTAAAGGAAAAATGACACTGCTTCCTGCAAACCTGACCCTGCTCCCCTTAAAACAAATCCCATTTTGAGTCAGTGGTGTTGCTCAGTGTGGGAAGGTTCTTCCACATCAGCTCAGAATGTCAGGGGTGATGAAATGCATCTCGGGGAGCAGCGTAACGCTGGGGTTTGGCTCTGTGGTGAGCACAACAGCTCCTAAAACTTCGTTCTAAATTTGAGTAGGAAATCATGGAAAATTCTACAATAAAAATATCGACCAGGAAGGGCTGTAATGTGCTGTCCCTGCCTGTTGGTAACATGGGGAGAAGAAATACAAGCTGTTGAGGGAGTGTGTGGGCAGGGCTGTGCAGTTGCCATGTTCTGGGTGGACAAGTGCCGTGTGGGGCAGGAGCAGAGTGCTGAACTCGAGAGGTGTCAGCTCGAGGCGTGATTTTATGGACTTGTGGTGTAGCTCTTGAATGATGGTTGATAGTGCCTTAGCAGCAGCATCCCCTGCTCCAGGCTGCGTTTGTCAGCATCTATCCCCTTACCCAGGCAGCCAGCTAAGAACTGCTGGGGAACTCTCTCTGCTGGGGAAGTTATTAATTAATCTAACTGCTGCCAGCCTCTGCGAGGAGGCTCTGGTTGTGGAGTGACCCTGGAGGTGGCTGGGAGCCCTCACCTGGGGTCACTGTGTCCCAGCATGGGCTTTGTGAGGGTTTGGGTGACTTCTGCTTGCCAGGGCCTCGGGGTGCACTGGCTTTGCCCCTGCAGGGTGATGCTGTGGGTTGGTGGCCAATGTCCTCCCAGGGCTCTGATGCTGGTGAGCTGCAGGTGCAGTAAGGTGTGTGTTAGGAATAGCCCATCCCTGCTCCAGCCAGCACTGGGTCTGCACCGCGTCATGGCCCGTGGCTGGGCCGGGGTCCTCCTCCCGTGGCGGGTGGCACAGGGGTGCGGGGTGCCGTGGGGATGCTGCGGGGTGCCTCGGGGATGGCTGTCCCAGCACTGATGCCTCTCTCTGTCTCTCCCCTCGCTGCCCGTCCAGTCCCGGCAGACCCCGGAGGGCGAGTTCCTCCCGCTCGATCAGCTGGAGCTGGACGTGGGCTTCAGCACGGGGGCCGACCAGCTCTTCCTCGTCTCCCCACTCACCATCTGCCACGTGATAGACGCCAAGAGCCCCTTCTATGACCTGTCCCAGCGCAGCATGCAGACGGAGCAGTTCGAGATCGTTGTCATCCTGGAGGGCATCGTGGAAACGACGGGTGAGTGGCGACAGCGAACGCTCCGTGCAGCATGTGTCACCCTGCAGGTCGTACCGTCCCCGTTTGAAACACTGGGTGCTGCAGGTCACCCTTTAATCCAGCAGCCCAGGCACGTAAGGCCAGGTTGGATGGGGCTTGGAGCAACCTGGGCTGGTGGGAGGTGTCCCTGCCATGGCAGGGGGGTGGAACCAGGTGAGCTTTGAGGTCCCTTCACACCCAAACCATTCTGGGATTCTGACAGCCAAAGTCACGTTTTCAGACAAAATGACAATATTTGAGGGATTTTTGGCACTGTGTCTGTTACCACGGCGATGCACCTGGGTGCTCCCAGCAAGGTGGGGACGTTTCCTGTCGTGGCTCGGTGTGGCGGCGCAGGGATGCGGGGTCGGCCGTGCTGTGCTCCCTGTGGCATCGCCCACAGCCATGGGGACAGATGCTCCTGCAGCCAGCAAGTGCCTCCCTCCACTCCCCCAGCTGCTGCCTGCCACAGGGGTGGAACTCTGCATATCTGTGGCCATCTGGCCGGAGCTGGCTGGTGTGGGGGTTTCAGGGCTGACCATAGAACTCCAGCTTGTGGGTTTTATTATTGTGGTTTTTCCCCTAGCAAATCTGTTTTAAAACACAACTGACTGAAGAAAGGGAGTTTTGTAAATAACTCATTACAACTGGAAACAAAGTGGTGTGTTTGTATACTGCTGAGGTTATTTTGCAAATATTCCAGACGCAGGCATTACACACACAACAAAACCAAGGTGGTGTCTTCTGGCTCTGTAAAGCTTGCAAATTTTGCGACCTAATTTTATAAAGCAAGATGAATATTGGGTAAAATCGAGCAAAATGTGTGCTATCTTGATAAAACGCAGAGGGATGAAAGGGGTTTAAAGTTTAAAAAAAAAAAAAATCTTTAAAAATGTGATTAAATGAGAAAGGAGGGGAGTACAGAGCTGGAGGGTGGCTGGGCTGGAGGAGAACCAGTACTGGCAATGGTGAGAGCACGTAAATAGGCAGATGGAGGTGCTGTGGGTGGTGGTGAGGAGGAAAGGGTTTTCCTCATGGTGATCTCGTCTAAAGGATGCCTTTTCCTGAGGAGAGGCGGATGGGCACTTAGACTTGCAGAAAGTCAGGACCCATCTCCCCACCCTGGTGCTTTCCCAGCAGGTTCTGCATTACAGTTTCCACTGTATCATCCCCCTTGAAGCCAAAAGGCACGACAGCGTTGCCCTGGGATGGTGCAGCAATCGCTGTGCACAAGATGTGTTTACAGATGTATGTCACATATCAAGGAAAACAGGCGGGGTTTCATCTGGGAGATGTACCTGAATAGCTCTGCCAAGGTCAAAGGGATTTAATTCAGGCCCCCTCAGTGCTGTGAGGTGGCAGGAGCAGGGGACAGGAACCGTGGCACTGACGGTGCAAACAGGATTCTTCTCTTTGTGGAAATATGTTCCATCCACGCTGTCTTACCTCGTGTTCCACACCCAACAGCCTGCAGCCACCCCACAACAGAAGCAGGAACTTGAAGTGGATTATTAGACACATTATAAAATACTTTGCAGCTCTGTGGGCTGGTAGGAGACTCTGTGCTTCCCTCCCCGCGGTGTCAGACCCTTCCCTGCCCTCGCTGTGGTGCGTACGTGTTGTCAGAAGTGCAACACAAGTCTGAGATGTCTGTGAAAGGATGGAAATAACCTGCAGTTGTTTGGAAAGCAGGGTGCTATTTTTGGTTGGGTGTAAAAGTGATGCTTGTGTCGTGGGTTTTTTTTTATTTCCTCTTGGAAAGTCAGTGAGTAGGTCACACCTTTGGAAAGGCTTTCCCGATTAATTTCCATCGCGTGGGGGTGGTGGTACTGGTGGGTCTCAAGGGGCTGGGGGGTGACAGGGGGTCCTGTGGGTGATGGATCTGTAGCCTGCAGGAAATAGGTTGGAGGAAGATTAAATCAACTCTGGTGGATTTGCAAATGAGCCGAAGTTCCAGCTGCGAGTGTTGGAAGTGGGGACTGGTCTGAGCCGAGCAGGAAGGGGTTTAGGGTTTCCTTTTGTGTCTGGTTGAGCCCAGAAGGATCAGATAGAGCTGAGTGGAGAGGAAGGCTGAGTTACCTGTGGGACAGCTTGTGCTGCCAGTGTCAGCCCAGCTGATGCTTCGGGCGATGCTCCTGCCCACCTTCCAGCGGTGCAGGAGTCCCCTCTGATGGCTGCTGTCTTCGACCTCACCTGTGGTGCCTTATGTAGTGATAGGATGATGGGTGATGGCTTTAAACTGGAAGAGGGGAGATTGAGATGAGACATTAGGCAGAAATTGTTGTCTGTGAGGGTGGTGAGGGTTTTCAGGAATTAGTGAGCAAATAATAACAAACAACAAAAATATGTCTTTCATCATATACTCTTAGCACTTCTTCTCTTTTTACGGACGTGACAGAAGTGGCCTTTAGTCCAGAACTGAAGGGGGCAGAAATAGAATCATAGAATGGTTTGGGTGTGAAGGGACCTCAAAGCTCCTCTGGTTCCACCCCCCTGCCATGGCAGGGACACCTCCCACCAGCCCAGGTTGCTCCCAGCCCCATCCAACCTGGCCTGGAACACTGCCAGGGAGGGGGCAGCCACAGCTTCTCTGGGCACCCTGGGCCAGGGTCTCACCACCCTCAGGGTAAAGAACTTCTTCCTTGTATCCAGTCTAAACCCACTCTCTCTCAGCTTCCACCCATCACCCCTCGTCCTGTCATTACAGGCCCTTGTAAAAGTCCCTCCCCAGCTTTCTTGTAGGAAATACCTGTAAAAAAATAAATACAGACTTCTGGTTCAACAAATCAAAAATGGGAGAGAGTTGAAGTCCCTGGAAGGATCAGCGTGGTGGATTCGGGGCTTTCAGCATGTTTTGAAATGCTTCCACCTTGCAATATTCTATAGATCAGGATTTCGAGATCCGTTTAGCACTGTTGTCACATTTCTGGGCTGAGGTGTGATGGGATGGTGCCACAGGGAGGGAGGTTCGGGGTCACTCGTCTGAAGGATCCCCCTTGCTTTGCTGTTCCCCAGGTCATTCCCATTCCAGTCCTCTGGTGTCACTGTCTGGTGAGGACCAGGGTGCAAGTGTCTCAGGAATTATCAAAAGTATTAGTATGGATTGAGTATCTCCCACTCCAATGTAGCCCTCGTATTTATAATAAACAGGGATTATGAGTCCTAATAGCATTTGATTTGAGTCAGCTCTGCCTTTGGATGGGATTTAGAGCCTCTTGGTTTCCTTTAGCAGGTGCTTAGGAAGGCTTTTTTTTTTTTTCCTTATCTTTGACTTTGTTTTCTGCTTTAATCAGTTGTCTTTTGATATGTGATGTTACTGAGGGATTTGGAGAATTAGTAAATATATACAATAAATCTTGTTTTGACTGTCTGCAGGGACAGTAAAGATTTTTTTGGAGAAGTCTAATGAGTTGTTTAAGCAGGATCTTCTTGCTTATAAGTCCCACTTGGCTGATTAAAATCACCATTTCCAATGCCTTCTCTCGTCAAATCATATAAAAATGATTTCTCCTAGATGCCTCCCAACTTGATTAAGTTAATTTACTGCCTCATCACTGAAATTTTGATTTCTGGAAATATAAACATTTCTTTATGCTTCCCTTACTCCCCTTAATTACAGCTTTTAGGTTGTTTAGATGATAACACATGGGAAGGGGGAAATGACCCCAGTGCACACCTCAAGGGATGGCAGCTGGGGTCTGCTGTCCCCTCCTGGACCTCCCTGGGGGAGCAGCAGGGCTCAGCCCAGCAGAGCCTGGCACCTCATCCCTTCCCAGAGGGGACATCTCCCTTTCCAACCAGCTCTGTCTTTTTCAGGAGGTTAAGGGAGCTGTAGGTGATACTGTAGGTAACCATGGGTGGCTCCTGACTCTCCTCCCTACCTCCTGCATGACCCACAGACCCTCCTTCATGCATGGGGAGGGCTCTGGGGTCATCCCAACGCCAGAGCCTGGGAGCTTTCCCTGGGAACACTGGGGGATGCTCAGTGCTGGCTCAGGGGTTTGGTTTGTTTCCAGTTTCTGGAGTGTTGGTCAGGCACGGGATTGCTCCGCAGCTGAGATGTTCAAATGGCTGTTCAGATCCAAAGCTGGTTATGATTCAGAAGGGTAATTGCTAATCATTTGGGATTATTTTTGATATATATCCAACCCCTCCATTATTTTGATAGCATATAATTTTGAAGAACACTCCAAGCGTTTATTTTCAAACCCTATTGTCCTGCTTTCACATTGTTGTGATGGAGAATTTTAAGCTCCGTTGTCAGCCAACCTTCCCAGTGATGTTCATGGGAAGAACAAGTTTTGACTCTTAGGCTGGATTCCCCTTCTGGGGCTTTGCCTCCACAGGCATGTAGGAGTATGCAGCCTGTACAATTGCTGTATTATCCTGCGACTCACCGATAAGCTGCTGAAATTGCTAAAAAAATAAAAAAGAACAGTTAATAAGAACCTGAAACGTACAGAAACCTGGCAGGGCTGGTATGTGCATCCATTTTCAAAACTCATTAAATGTTATTGTGGAAACCTTTTAACATCATTTTCCGATTAAAGGAATCAAACAGCCTGAAACAGGCTTTTTAATTAAATAAACAGGGATGGAATCAAAGGCATATTCCACTGGTTTTACTTGTGAAAGCATGAATAGCTTGAATTGTGAAGCTGTGGGTCTCCATAGGAAGGTTCCCTCAGAGACAGATGCATGGGAATGATTTCAAAACCAAAACAACTTGAGTGAATAAAGAACCGTAGTACAGATCTGACAGCCAATGTGATTTAGATAATTTCCAGGGCTATTGAACAATGATTTTCCTGTGCATTATTCTCAAGGTTGCTTAGCTTCAAAGAAACCCCAATACAAATTCACAGAATTACACCTCCTTCATCCTCTTGCTCTCCTTCTCCACTGTCATACAGTGGTTTTTGTGACCAGATCTTGGTGTTCATGAGGTATCATCAATCTCATTGTATTGACAGGGCAGAAATTTGGGTAGAGAGGTAGAGGGAGGAGCTCAGGGTCCAGAGGAGACCTTTGTGCAGCACCGTGCATGCCGACATTGCTCCACCATCAGTGGCTTCTTGCTTGCTCTGGGTCTGCCTGTCTGCATGAGGATGGCATGAAGCTGTCAGCAGCTTGGGTTTGGTGGAGTATGGACCTGCACATGTGTTGTGGACCTGTTCTTCATGGTCACAGATTCACAAATGGTTGAGGTTGGAAGAGACCTCTGGAGGTCGCCTGGTCCAACTCCACTGCTCAAGCAGGGCCACCTCAGCCCTGTTGCCCAGGACCACATCCAGATGGCTTTTGACTGTCTCCAAGGAGGGAAACTCCACCACTGTTTTAGTGCTGAGGCATCAGTAAGGTGTGTTAGATGGGAAGGGGAGAGGAAAAGAACAATTCAGCAGTTCCACATCATCAAAGTGGCTTTTTTTCTTTCTTTTTTTTTTTTTCCCTTAGGTTTTTTTTTAAGCATAACCTAAACATGATAAAATGGTCAGTTAAAAATCTTGTGGTCTTAGCAGTTCAGCAAGTCTTTTACCAGTGCTGCTATTATATAAAATCTGTTTGTAGAAAACCCAATATTTCTTGGTTGTGCAGGCATACCCATTTGTCACTGTCGAAGCAAGGATGTGCCCAAATTGGGACTTCATCACCCAGCTTCCCTCTGCCCCTCCTGCAGCTGCTGCTCAGGTGCAGCACAGCCAAAGGGCTCAGCTGGACTGACAAAGGGGAAAAAAAAAACCAATATTTTTTTTAATGCTCATGAAAAGATTGAAGGTTCTGGGAAAATGTAGCAGAAGGGTATGGGTTTGTGTGCTGGTTCTGAGGAGGGGAGAGAGCAGCTCTGGTAGCTGCATCCCTTACATAACTGGCAGCCGTTGTGTTTTGGATGCCGCATCCCTCCTGCTGCGCAGGCAGCGAGTCCCCAGAGCTCTGGGCTGTGCTGCAGAAAGCCTTCTCTGCTCTTCCCCCTGGGGTGGGTTTTTTCCCCTTAGATCTCTTGGGAGATCTAGAGGAGAAAAGCGTTAGTGGTTTTAATCTGGAGCTCTGCAGGAGCTCTCCTCTCACCATATATAATCTGAATCACTGGTGATTCATCAGAAGTCATGTCTTTGCGAAACATCCTTGTTCACGCTTAATCAAACAGAATACATTCTCCTTGAACAAGCCTTCTTGTGCTGGGTGTGCTGGCACACACGGACCTTGTACCATCAGCCTACACATCCAGTTCAATTTTTCCCATGAATAAGTATGGGAGGGCTGAGCAGGAGCGAGGGACCTCTGGGGGAGTGACACGTGCAACCATCCAGAAAACTCAGGAGCACTAAAACTTGATCTCTGGTATAAATCTGCACCCTGCCTCCAGGAAATCGAACGTAGCCAGCGAGAGAACTATGAATACCCCAGTTCTGCAGCTGGAGTGCTGTGGGTTTGGGACTGGGGGGCAGGACTGATCTCCCCGCTGGAGCTGGAGGACAGCGACGGCACACGCTGAGCCCTCAGCAGGTTGGAGCTGCTGTGCCAGCGCTGTTGGGAATGTGTGGAAGGGAAAAGGGCTTCGGGTCACTCAGGGATGTGGTGCTGTGGGGGGCTGCAGTGCTGGGCAGGGGATGCTGTGCTCCTGAGCACCCCCAGAGGGACGGACTGGGAGATGCTGCTTGCCAAATTGCTCCTCTCTGAGAAATTCATAGCAAATAAGAAAACTCTACAGTGCTCAAATCATGCTGTTTCTCTCCTATTTTTTCTCGGTTCAGCATAAAATGAAGATCTTAATTTTATTCTTGTCTTCTTATCATCACTGCCTCTCCAGAGTTGGTTAAATGATTTAGTGGGTTTTCATATTTCTGGACAGAAAAAAGCTTTGGCTACAGTAGCCCTGGTATTGGAGCCACAAGGATGCTGTTGTGGGTCTGCGAGAAGATGGGCTTAAAGACTCATGTGCACATATGGGTCGTGCCAGGACCTGAATTGGAGCCTAAATAAGAAGTTTCCTGTGAAATAGTTTGAATGAAGAATGAAAATACTCATCTGCAGGTAGCTATTTTTATCTTCCTTTAGGAAGCATTTAAATTGCTGATGCCATGTGGATGGCTGGCGTTACCCTGTCCATATGTGCTGTCACAGCTCTTTCTGTGGTAGCTCTGCTTGGAGTTGTCCCCAGACCTCTGTGCAGTGCCCAGCAGCTCCCCCCAGGCCGAGGCAGTGCCTGAGGAGGGGATGGCTGGCTCAGGAGTTTCTGTCATTTGCATCAAATGCCTTTACTGTTTAACTCTGCCCTAAAGGAAGCCCTCAAAAGTGACACTTGCTAATATCAGTCTAATAATCTCTGGCTAATATCAAGCCTGGGACCAGGCTGGGGTTCCAGCAAGGCTGGAATATAATGGGAATTAAATGGAAAAATCTTTCTTTTTGTGTTATTGCAACAAATATATTCCCACTTGCAAGAGCTGCACTTTTTAGCCATTTCCTCACCTATTGCTGTCCCTCTGTGCAAGGGAAGGGCAGTGGGTGCACCGGGCACTGTCTGCTTCAGAGGAGCAATGGGGTGGCAAATCAGCAAACAGATTTGATAACATCAAGGGGTGAAAAGCAAAGCTGGGAATACTGGTAATTCCCAGGAAACGTGTGCAGGTGGTAGCCAGCTTGGTGCAGCCCTTCAAGCTTGACTTCAGTTTGTAAACCAGGATGCATAGGATTGCACTGATGCAAAATGAGGGGTTAGAGCAGTTTGTGCTTTGCTGTGTTCCTTCCTTTCACATAATGAGAATTTTTCGTATTTGCAAAATTAAAAAATTCCTTGTATCTTTTCCTGACTTGGAAATTCGCTGCTGAGCATCAGCCTCCTTCAGCCTTCAGATGTTTTTTCCCGCTGTTAAATCTTACGTGTTCCAAACCCAAGGTTTTTATTCTTTCCCCTGGGAATTCCGCCCTGAAGACATGAAGTGCTCATCCTCCAGCTCTCCTTACCCAGCCCTAGCAATCCAGTCCAAACCCAGCCCCATAAACAAGCCCTGAACTGTTGCTGTCCCACCGTATGGTTAGCTGTTAGCACTGTCCTTGGGAGCAAGGAGCGGGCTGTGACGTGACAGCCGTCGGGTGAGTCATTTCTTACCTTTTCTGTTTGGGTGCCTTTGCTCCTTACAGATCCAGGCTCATCATTTCCTCTGATTTTGCAAGCAGAGCTGCTGCAGCTCTCTGTCTGCACCCTTCTGTTTGGCATCGCGTGTGCACGCAGATTTGGAGTAACCTGCCCTGATTCCGAAGGGCATGGACCAGGTGAGGCTGTGCCATGTGTCAGTTTGTGTAAAGGAGCGCAGAGCAAACCCGTACAGTTAAGGATCTCCTGGTTAACCACCACGGTAGGAGGCTTTTGTCAGGATCTATTTCTTTCATTAGGTACAGAAATGCGTTTTCTTTCTTATTTTCCGTCGCTGCAGCCAAGTCCCTTCAGACTCACTGTGTTTTACATTTTTTCTCATGGTGAAACCTTGATAATGAAACTGTACTAACTCACCAAAGTCTCAGGAAAGAGAAAAAAAAGAGATTTTCCCCCACACACACTGTGTCAGATGTTGCCCAGGTGCCAGTGTTGTCCACAGCGTGGCAGGGGTGGGTGATGCTCGTGGTTGCTGGGACAGGGACAGCTGTTGACCTGGGTGCTGGTTGCACCCGAGCAAACTTGGCATTTCTCATAATGGCACCACAGCCAAAGTTAAGCTGTGCCCTTGAGGCAGGATGGAGTGCCCTGAGATCCCTGAAGTCACCACCTCCTTCTGAAAGGCCACCCAGCTCCCCGTATCTTCTCTGTGGAATGTCTTGGTGCAGTTGGGAAGGCATCAGATGAAGTCTCGAGATGTCAGTGAATGCTTTAAAATAACTCCTTGGAGTACCAGTAAGAATTCAGCTCGCAGGATTAAGCAGGAAAAAGATTTGTGGTGCCAACAGGAGATGGTTGTGTAGCAGATTGTTAATGAAGACATGTATCCAAAGGTAGTGATGATGTACATTGTGTAAAGCACTCAGTGATATACTCTGAATGTGTGCCTTAATTTCTGCTTTAGGTAGAGAGAGGTTATTTGGTGGGAAAATACACAGCCAGCATCTAGAGGTTGTTTCATTCTGGGGAAGAAATGAAAGGAGTAGCTGCGTTTCACCCTTTTCAAACTCAGCCTGAGCTTCTCCCAGCTTGGGCTCTTAAATGGAGAGCAGCAAAAAGGGGATGTGACAAGAACATGCTTCTCTTTGGGAGGGGAGACATAAATTTCACCCCACACATCCTGTATCGATGTTGGAATTCGATTTGGGAACTGTTTGTTGGAAATCGTGGCGCTCATAGAATTAAAAATACATCTTTGAGTTATTTAGCTGGGAAAGGAAAACAATGAGGCAGTGAGTGTTTTGTGATCACTGCTGGGAAATAAGGGGGATTTACTGCGCCGTCTCAGAAAACGAGGGCTTTGTCACAAAAATTCTGTCTTTTAGGTTAAGACTGCAATTATTTCTTATATTTAATAGTCTTCCTTTAAAATGTCCAAAGCCCAGGTGGACAAGGAGGAGGGTCTCCAGGACCCCCCAGAGCCAAAGCTCTGGGGAAGGTTCAGCACGAGGCACACGCTGCAGCATCTGCGTGATGGGGGTGGATTCTGTCTGCTTTAATGCACGGTGGTGTTCTTCACCAGGAGGGACCTTGTCCAAGAAGGGAGCTTTCTGTGTTAACTGGAAGGTTTGTGGTTGGTATTTATACACCCTTTAGGATGTATCCCAGGGCACCCACCTTCTGCTACGCACCATTCTCTGACACCAAATACTGACTTTTTAACATCATGTGGAACGAGCAGTGTTGTGCTGAGTTCCTCCCAGTTTTCTGCTGTCTGAGATCCCAGCTCACGCAGCCAGTCAAGCAAAGAAACGTTTCCCCTGCTCACACAAATGTCCTTGTTTCAAGACTGTGCTGTTAATGAATCTGTTTTCTGTGAACACAAGCACCCGTGCGCTCTTCACACCTAAACTAATGTGTCCCACAGGAGAACAGCAAACCCTTCCTGCACTCCACATACACTCATGGCATGGAAACCATGGGTTTCCCATGGGTGTTTTGCCCTTTTTGAGATCACATTCCTGGTTTGGTGGGCACTGTGTCACAGTGTGCTGAGGTTTTTGGTCCTGCAGCAGGCTGGGGAGGAATGGCACAGTCAGGCTGAACTCAGAAAATGACCTTAACATAAATGCAGTGATTAAAAGATAAATACATGACAGTCAAATTATAGAATATTCATTTTCTGCCTTTATGTTAAATAGAAATATTTAAAAAATACACGTGAGAGTGATTTTTTTTTTTTTTAAGCAAAATGACAGAATGATTGTTCACTGAAATAGCATGTGCAACTTTCTGTTTAATAACACACCTTGAGGTGATGTGGTTCTGAACCATTCTCCACTCACCTCCCCACCTGGCACCTCGGACTCACCTTGACATTTTGCATTGTTTCCCAGTGCTTTTATTCCATGCTTTGTGACTGCAAGCCAGCAAGAGGAAAAAGCAGTTTGTTCTGGTGTGCTCTGTTTAGCCCAGCTGCAGGATAGGTGTGGGGCTGGCTTTGCATCACCCCATTGCAGAGCTGGGGATGGCTGCTGCTGGCCCTCAGGGTGGGATATTGCCACTGGTGCTTGGTGGCAGAGCAGTGACCCAGGCTGGTCGAGGTTTGGGGTATTCATATTAATTACCATGTACAGTGGGTTCGTATTTACAGGAGTGAGTTTATGAAAAAGAAAAGGAAAATGTAATTCAGTGGGATTGGGAGAAACTAATAAACAAAGTGGGTGTTTGGGACTGGGAGTGAGGTCGCATTCTGCCCGCTGCTGAGTGGTTTAATATTGCTGTGAGCCATTTACTCATGGTTTTAGTTAAGAGTACTGTGCATAGTGAGCATCATTATTAAACCTGGTTTAATACTTTGCATCCCACACCACGTACATGTCGTTTGATGCACTTACCTGCAGTCACGGTCTGTTATTCCATTTTTGTTTGTTTGCTTGCTTGGTGTGAGAAAAGGCTCCAGAACTGGCTCTCCTGGTGTGTTTGTTGTTTGGAGAACAACTCTCCAACAGCCCAAGCAGGGTTTCAGAGCTGCTGTCCTGCCTCTCCTGGGAGTTATGGCCAGGGCCAGTTATGGCTGTTAGCAATAGCACTGTAATTATCTCTGCTGACCCATCTGAGGGTCAGGCTCAGTGTCCCGTGCCCGTGTGTCTCCGATGGTTTGGTGTGGCTGTAGTGGATGGTGATGGGGTGCTTGTCCCTGTGTAGCTCCTTGCAGCAGGTGTTGGTGCTGGTCCTTGCATCCCACCCGTGGTTCTGCACCAGGACCTGCTCAAAGGCTCCTTTGCTAAAGCAACGTCTTGTGGAAACGAGCCTGAATATTCCCTGTCCTCTCTGCTTTGCCATCTGAGTCCTAGTACATGAAAGATGCCATATCCGCTTTCTTTCTTCAAATCCATCAGCTTTGGCAGCAGGACAAGACCTGTCAGCGTCCTCATGGCAGCAAGCGGTGCGTGTTTTCCTCTGATTCTCTCCAAACCTTGGGGGGGGGGTGCAAAAAAAGGGAAATATCTTTGTTTTTGAAGCATGCAGCTCACTAGGTATTTTGAAACAGAAATCCCCCAGCCCAGTGCCTGTGAGATGGCTCGTGGTGGCCGTGGGTCATCTCAGGGATGCTCAGGGTTTGGGTCAGAGCATGAGGTGTCTAAATGTGTGTGAGCTGGAGCAGTCAGTGTGCAGTCCTACCTGCCTGGAGAGTTGGGCTTGGCTGAGAGTACAGCTCCTTGGTCGTACTGAAAACTTAGCAAGCCTTGCATTCTTTGCATCCATAAATACCCACAGGGCCTTCCCTTTTACAGCTGAATATATGGTGTTATTGATTTTTACGTAGCTGGGTGGGGGGCAGAAATGTGTTTTCCTGCTCTCCATCACCCCTGTGTAACCAGGAGGGAGCAGGTTTTCCACAAGAACACCTTTGTGGCAGTGGCTCTCTGGTCCCCAGGGTGCTGTGGAGCAGCGGGGGGGCTGGGGCTGCACTGCTTTAAAGAGAGTATTTTGTTTATTGAAGTCTTAGCCGTTAGTTTTATGTAGGAACTCATTTCCTCTCCTTAGTTAACATATCAGATCAACTGGCAATGCAGGCTTCCCCCAGCTGGTTATCCTCAGTGAATTATTAATGATATTGTCAGTATTTTTTGTCAGCAGCCAATTGATACCTCTTAAGTATTATTTATTTATTGTTTAAATATTATTCACCGAGATACATGCCTCTGGCAGGTGTTCTGTCTGCTTAAAACCTGGGAGATATGCCCAGCTGTCTTCTCCATGGATACCTGTTACTTGTCCTGGATACCTTTATGCTCACTGTTCTTTACGTAGAGCACAACACAATGGGAGGGTGTTACTGAATATTCCAGCTCACAGCAGCTCCCTCCCAGCTGGCTCCTCATGGACTTGCCCTCCTAAGAGATCATGAACTGCAATTAAAAACAACACATATTAAATACCCCTGAAACCTCTCCCACCAGCATTCTGCAAGCCCCAGGAGAGTCCCCTTCTAATATCATTCCTGTGTTTGGAGTGCTGAAGGGCACTTACATTTTTCCAAGGAGCTTACCTGGGGTTTGCTTGCTCTGAAATAACATGATTTGCTGGGCTGAGGTGTGGCTGGGACTGGCGGCAGGCAGGGATGGAGAGTGACTGTAGTTTGCAGCTTCTTCCCCCAAACCGTGTTGGTGTGGGGAGCCCTCTGAAGGCTGGCGGGTGGTGACTCCAAGCTGGAGCTGTCCCTGAGGTGGAGAACTGGTGGAACCCCAGTACTGCATCTCCAAATGGCTTCAATGGCGTTAGTGGTGTGATTGTGGTACTCACTGAGCAGCAACACTTGGTGTTGGCTTTTGAAAAAGACATCGTTGACTTCTTCCTCGTGATCAACGTCTTTGTTTCTTGTGCCTTTTGGAAGTTTTTAACCCAACTCTTTAACTCTTGGGCAGCATGGGGGGAGCAGGCTGCTGACCTGAGCAAAGGGGTCCAGCCTCCAGCACCTCCCAGCAATCCGTAACTGGGGCACAAACCCCAGGGGTTCATCTCTGAAGGAAGAACCTCAGCAAAGGTTTGTTCTTCCATCCACAGATGGAGGGATGGTTTGCTCTTCCAGTACAGGGGTGAAGGGCATCCATGGGCACGGTGCTGCAGGGCTGGTGGGACGTAGCCCCCTGCCTGCCCCCAGCTCCAGCCTGCCTCACAGTGACACGTTCAACTGAGTTATTTAACACAGATCTGGTATTGGAGGCATCCAGTAAAGATTATTATCTTGGCTTGTTATACTGAATTAATCTTGAAGTCAGAAATAAGCCCATTAGCAAATGTGAGGGGGTTCAAACCTTAATGCATTACTGATTACTGGATTTCTTCATGCTTTGGCTTTGCTTGGAGGAAAATATATTTTGGCAAGTTGGTAGACAAAAAAATACGTACATTTTGTGGGTTATGCATTTGTGGTACACATCTCCATGTGCCTGGCTGCTCCAGGCAGCTCTCTGGGTAGGCAGGGAGCAGAAATGCAGCAAAAGAGGTAGAATTAACGTTGCCCAAAGAATTTTTTTCCTTAATCTGACCTGATTTCAGTCTCCTGTCACTTACGACTTGCTAAAGAGTTTCTTAATTGCCTGAGGATCCTTAAATACTGAGAGGTGTTTCAGAGCATGAAGCCCAATTTCCTGTGTGTTTCAGTGGCAAGATGTTTTGGAGCTCACAGAACTGGGGATTCATCTCAGAACTTCCAGAAAGTTTCAGTTTTCTTAAAAAAAAATAGTCTGGTATCTAGCAGTTAATTTCTTAGTGAAAGGTAGGAAGAGTTTTGCTTGTTTGATCCTCAGTGTCCACAGCGTAGATGCCTTTTGACAGGAATTATTGGTTTGGATTATTTACGTAAACAAAATACAGTGTGGGACCTTTGTGTGCTCTGCTCTGGTGCCAGTGCCTGTTGCTGCTGGCCAGTTATTTATTGAGGGGCTCTGTGCAGTATGTTGATTTTTGAGAGCTAAATATGCAAAGGGTTCCTGCACCCTCTCCCAGCACTGCTCCCTGCTCACCGTGCTGTACTTGGGGAGCCTGGAGCATCTTCTCCTTGAGGCCCTGGTCTTCCCTGAGCCCCAAGGTGTGAACCCTGGGGGCTGTTTCCCACCTCATAGCAGTGGGGGGGCAGTCTGGGTACACACCCCACCTGCCCGCTGCAATGGACACAGCTCCAGCATGGTGGTTTGGCATTAAAATATTGCAAACCAGAGAAAAAACTCAGCATGTTGAGTTTTCCCCAACCAGCCCTTTAGAGTATGTCCTCTTTGCATTTATTTCTTTTTATCAGCCCTCACAAATGTCACTGTGCAGAGCTGCTCAAGTCTCAGCTGTGAAGCTCTGGGATTGATGCTCCTGAGCTTTTCTGTGCAGGGACTGCCTGGACTTAATGCTTAAACTGTCGGGAGCTGTGCTTGGGTGCAGGATAACCAGGCACTTACTGGTGTTTTGTGTGTCGGGTCCTGTAAACACAGAATTCATTGCCAAGGGCTTATCCCCTCCATCCTGCAATGCCTCCTCCAATCTTTATCAGCTGGGACAAAACCCGAGCACAGAAAGTCCTTCTAGGAAAGAAAGGAAATAAATCTCTAACAACAGAAGGAACTGTAACACAATGGTAGGGCACATGCATAAAGCACCTCCCGAAGCTGCATAAGCAGGGGATGATTTGCAGCCCAGGACTGCTGTGCCTGCCAGTCTCTCCCAGATAACACGCTGAACCAGCTCTGATCCCACAATCAATAAATCCCTGGGTAAACAGGCTTCACAGACCATCGCACTGTCTGGTGGTGGAATTGCTGGTTTCTTTGGGGTTTTTTGTTCTGCCGGCACCAGATGTGCCTGCAAAATTTGTGTATTGATAGAAAGTCAACTCCTTGGTGTCCTTAAGCCAGAAAGAAAAAGGAATTGACCATGGTATACATTAAATATCACTAGCAATTACGAGAGCGCGTGTGTTGGTGACAGGACATCCATCAGGAGGTGTGATGTGTGTGCTAAGGTTTTTGCAGCCCAGTGTAAGCATGGGGAACAAACACAGAGGTGCAGATGCTCAGGGCACCGCTGCCTTAACAAGAGATAAAAAATGAATGACCTGTGCTTGAGCCAAGCAAATGATGTAAAGAGCCTATTTACCTGTTAAAAAGGCAAAGGTTTAAAAAAGTAATCACCTCCTCAAGTCATTCCCCCCAGTGGGTTCCCCCAGCACAGGCACTGTCTGAAACAGGTAATCTTGGCAAGGAGGTGGGACTGTGAACTGCAGGAGTGTGGGGCTGGAGGTGAATAAATCCATAGGTGTGGGGGTGAATGAATCCATAGGTGTGGGGGTGAATGAATCCATAGGTGTGGGGGTGAATGAATCCATAGGTGTGGGGGTGAATGAATCCGTAGGTGCGGGGGTGAATGAATCCATAGGTGTGGGGGTGAATGAATCCATAGGTGTGGGGGTGAATGAATCCATAGGTGTGGGGGTGAATGAATCCATAGGTGCGGGGGTGAATGAATCCATAGGTGTGGCTAGCAGCTGGGGCTGTAAGGATACCTGGAGAGTGGTCTGGGTGTCTGGGAAGGGCAGCACTGCCCTGCTCAGCAGCTCCCAGCCCGTGCCCACAGCAGCAGCACGGCGGGCACTGGCTTTTGGGGCACGCTGGTGAGGGAGGGATGCTGTAGCTGTGCTGGTCCCTCCTGCTGGGGGAGGTGGTGTCTGCAGCCTTCCCACAGGCAGAGGATGGGTTTCATGGAATACCTGTGGTAGTGGTGACTTTGAGATGCTGCACTGGTGAGCACCCCAGTCCTGTTGGGAATCGCCACGCGTTTAACTGAGGAGGTGTAAGGGAAGGTACCACAGAGATAAATGTCGTAAAAATGAACTGGCCTCTTGGAGCAGCAATTTTTCTAAGGCGCTTTCTTCTGCTCCTCATTAAGGTATCGATCTGTGTGTGCAGCAGGATGATGCAGGACATAGCTGAGCGCTCCCATCTCCACAAATAACGGAGGACACGGCGTGACTAGCTGGACTAACTGTGTGTGATTAAGGACATGTGTCCCACCAGGCTGCCTTGTGTCAGGGTCATTCAGGCTTTCTCCCATTGATTGCTGTCAGGCATCTCATGGTTTGCATGGCAGAGGGGCTCCTCCAGCAGCCCCCGGTGCTCTCCCTGCCTTTGGGGGTGGTTCAGCAGCGGCTGGCTGGGGCTTGCTGGCTGCTTTTGGCTTCTGGAGGGCTTCTGGGACCAGAGTAACTAAGAGTTTGCACACCTTTAAAGATATATTTGTGACCTGAGAGTACAGGAAGGTGCAAGGGTAATAAAGATGACGACTGGATAGAGCTGTGAGTTGAGCAGTGGAGGGGGAATAGTACATAACAAAATAAATTCCAAAAATATTCCCTTTAACGTGAATGAGCCCAATTTTGGTGCTTGAAGAGCACGCAGATTGCTGTGTTTCTAAAGGGGCTTGCTCTGGCATTAAGATTTATTGTTCAAATCGTGTTATTACCATTACTCCCAGTGGGTAATGATGTTTCAAAGCAGTGCTATTGATGTCGTGTGGATGTGTGTGAAACCCCTCTGTGGCTTCGTACGAGCACCTTCTCAGGGCAGTGTGCAGCCTGTTGGCCTCTGAGGCTGTAAGCCCTTTCTAAGGATGCTTATCTATGTCTTAAAACTTAAAGCTGAAATATTCCAGGAGCATGGGTGGGCATGCTTTGAGGTGCTGGTTTTCTGTGCCATCCCGCAGCTGTGGCTCCACAGGGTGCCATAGGGTGATGCTACGCTGTGTCAGTGGGGCACCCGTGGGCTGGGAGTGGGTGTTATGCTGCTGGGTGCCCCCATGGCTGGGCTGGTGGCTTTCTGACACAGACCTCAGCTGCTTTTCCATTATCTCAAAGTAGCTGCACCTTCCATCTTGTTTAAATTATTAAGCCCGTTCCAATATTTTCCATGTACACCTACTTTGCGTGCTGTCATGACATGGCCATGCCAAGTGTATCTCACAGCTTTTGCTTCTCAGCTGGCTTCTGCAGTGCTATAATTAGGGGTTGTTTTTTCTCTTCTTCGTTCCTTGTCTCCAGTTTGTCACCTTCCATGTAACACAGGATTCACTCCCAGGTATTTTGCATCTCAGAATGGCAATTTCAGCTCTTAGAGACACTGATGTCTACAGTGTAGAAACTTCACTGGGAAGGAACTAGTGACAGGACGAGGGGTGATGGCCTCAAGTTGTGCCAGGGGAGGGTTAGATTGGATATTAGGAATAGTTTCTTCCCCCAAAGGGTTCCCCAGCACTGGCCCAGGCTGCCCAGGGCAGGGGGCAGTCCCCATCCCTGGAGGGATGTCAGAGCTGTGGAGATGTGGTGCTGAGGAACATGGGGCAGTGGGCACTGGGCAGTGCTGGGGCAGTGGTTGGACTGGGGGAGATCAGAGGTCTTTTCTAACTGAGGCAGTTCTATGATTCTGTCCATGCCCTCGGGGGCTACCTGGGCATTGTCATCTCACAGCCATCACCCAGGTACCCGGTGCGTTGTGCCAAGGAGCAGTGCTTTGACACAGAGGAGAGGGGTGCCACTCCCAGCTCACACATGCCCCAGTGCCTGGAGAATATCCTGGGCACTACCTTATCAAAAGGTGGTTGTATGCAGAGTTGCACTGAGGTTTGTCCCACCTGGGCTGTTCATAGCAGTGGTTGCATCAAGCAGCCGAGGGTCCGCAGTCGGCACGGGGCAGGAGCCAGCCCCTCTCCAGCCTCTCTAAATATAGCAGTCTGCCAAACCACCCTTCTCAGCTCTGTTCATTATTCATTCTCTTTTTTTTTCCTGTGTATTTTGTAGCGTGACACTTCACATCTATTAGCTGCAATCATCTAACAGGACGCAAACCCTGGTGCTAAGCATATTCCCGGCGTATCTCCGGAGCTCCTTTCCCCTTCCTCATTATGCTGCAGATGCTTTAAATTCACGCGGTACGCGGTAATGGGGATGAAATTTCCCACAGTGGAACATTGCTGACTTAATGCTGCGTGATGAAATAGCACAGATTTATATTTAATATTTCTTTTCAAGCAGGCATTGCAGTGCAAGATTCCTCTGCTTGCGGCTGTTCCTGGCAGCCAGACCTGGGCGGGTTGGTGAAGCTGTCAGAAATTTATGCTTTATACTAAGTGCCTCATACATAACAAAAAATCGATTTTTTCATGGCTTTTTTTAACCTGGAGGAGCTTAAGACTTTCAAACCTGCCTGACAAACATTGTTTGATCCACGATGCCCATGAAACCATCCTGTCTTTCCATTCTGAGTATGTGTATGGGTATATATTACCCATGCAAATGTGTCCCTAGCAGTAGCATTAAGGTAAATAATATTCCCTGGGTGCTGTGGCTCAGGGGACCTCGCTCCGAGGGGAGGAGAGGCTCCTGCAGAAAGCTGAGCTCACATTGTGATTAATTCATCAGCAAAACTCGCTGGAACTAGAGCGCTGTTCTGAGAGAGGCTTCTAATTGCGAGTAAATGGCTCATTAGCGTTCAACAGATCAACCTGAGAGCATCAGTAAACACAAACAAAATAATTAATGATGTTCAGGTAGTGCAGCACGGAGGTGGGTCTGGCCCTGGATTTTGGGGACTCCCTGCTACTCAAAAGCTGATTTCCCTGGGGTTTTTGTGGTGGGGGCTGTGTGGATGGGGCCGTCGTGGGGACCTGTGACACAACATGGGCAGCTTGCACCTGGTCAGATTCAGACTGTGTAAATGAAAACAACAGGCATGTGTTTTCAGAGAAAAAAATGTATAAACTGAGCATTGGTGGCTGCTGTTCAGAAAATTCTAAAAATAATATAGATGTGAGAGAGTCTGGTGGTGGTAATGAAGGGAGGGGAGGTGGTGGACCCCGTGGGATGAAGCAGACCTGTGCTGCATGAAGTGATGCTCACGCTCGCGTTTCACACCGTACACTGGCCGTGAAGTGCAAGGATCCATCACGCTTCGTGCCAGGGGCTGCCAGGGAAAAGCAGCAGCAACCTGGCAGCAGGAGACCCTGTCTCTTAATTTGATCTTAAGAACATCTCATCCTTCAGAGAAAGAGAAGGGTAATAGCTTGAAAATGCACAAAATGGTTTTTCATACCTCGGTGCACAAAGAAGTGAGTAATAGGCAAAAAAAAAAAAGCAAAAAGAAGGGCTATTAATATTTTTGCAAACAGAAAGGAGAAGAAATCTGCTCTGGAGAGTGTCTGGTCAGGTCAGTGCACGGCTCCTGCCAGAAGCCAGGGGTTTGGAGATAGTGCTGGGCTTGTCTTGGACAGTGATTAAAGTTAACAGCTTTGCTTTGCATTTGTGCAAATTTAACTGCTCTTTTAAAATGCCCATAGGAAGCCTGACATTGCAGACAAAAGTCCTTCAGGGGAGAGAAGAAAAGAGCTGCAGATCCTAGCAACGGGTGCTGGCAGCTGGGACAGGGTGTCCTTGAGTCCCTTCCAAGAGAAGGAGTCACCTTTGCTGACTCAGAGTGGAAAAAGGAAGTTTGAAATTGAAATTTGTGGTTCGAATGTTAGTAATTCAGGTTGTCCCTGTGCAAGCATCCAGAGTCATGGAATCATTTAGGTTGGAAAGGATCTTTAAGATCGAGACCAACTGTAAGATCATTATTACAAAGTTGAGTATGTGAAGTGTAACATTGCTACTTAAAACTATGGACACTTTGACCAATGCCATTTTTATTGAGTACTTTTCATGTGGAGTTTGTGGAGAAAACCAGCAAACGACCATGCCTTTGTAACAGAATGTGGACAGAATGGTACTGTCCTCAGCCCCTCCTCCTCTTCCTTCTCCTCCCCCTCCATCTCTTGCCCATCCATCTCCATCACTTGCCCTCCCCCGCCACCTCTCCATCTCGCCCTTGCCCACGAGGTGTCTCCAGCAGCCATGGGCAAAGCCAACGTCCTGGCTTCCCTTGGTGCTGTGGCAGTGCCCATCCCCAAGGGTTCTACCAGTTCCACCAGCGTATTTTGGGAAATAATTAGCAAATCATTGAATTGAGAAAACTAGCTCTGAAATGCTTGCTAGATTTTATGTGTTCATCAAAGGCTTTCCCAAGACTTCCTTGGATTTTCATTTTTCACATTTAGCCTAAAACTGAGCAAGTGCTGGGAATGGATGAACACTGCTCTTGGATTTGCACAGGCCTTTCGTGGTGGTTGGCATCTCCATCTGACCATCTCAGCACTTCATGTGGACTCTCTGCCTCGTAGGAAGGTACGGAGGCACCTCTGCAGCCCAGCAGGGCTTTTCCCAGAACAAAAGCAGTACACTGCCATTTAGAATTGGAAGTGAAAAAGAACACCACACAGAATTCCCGAGGAACTGTCAGAAACGCTCACTGGCTTTTGATGTTTTCAGAAAGAAAAGTCATAATTTTCCCCCAAATGCCAAAAAAGGCCCACGCTTACAGGGTTTTAAACTAGCCTGGTGAGAGTTAATACCAGTGCAATTCAAATGTAAGGAAAAGGGGCTGTATGTAAAATTAGAAACTCCTCACAGGCATATGGTTATTTGTACAGTACAGCTTTGAGTTGTGGCTTATTTATTCTCCTGGGGTGCCCATGGAAATAACAAGTACGCTGCATGACATCACATTGCAATATATATAGTCACTAATTAACCTTCGCTGTGTGCTGTAATAGTCTCACTCCTGTGCACGCTGCAGGAAATTATCTTTTGCTATATTATCTTCTTGATGCTTTGTATATAAACCCTACTGGAAGATGGGGCCATATGAAGAAAGCAGCGTTCAATAACTCTGAGCCTTATCTGCCTTTCCTGCCTTTGCATCAGGAAATGTTGGTCCTGCTTTCTTTGAGGATTTTTGTTTTTATTTTAATACAGGAGAGTTTTGCTGATGCTACAAAGGAAGGAAGAGCTCTGAAATGTGCACCTGGTGATAGGAATGCACCTGTAGAATCTGTAGAGATCAGTCAAATATATTACCAAGGGGAAAAAAAAAAACAACACAAAATTACTGAATGCACGGAGATGCTTTTTTTAGGAGTTTGTCTGGGTTGAAGCCCAAGCGTAGCAGAGTAAGAGCTCGGCAGGCTGGGGAGGTCATGGGGAGATGCTCTGCTCACCACACAGGGAGGGCAGACCTTGGGTTTGGGCAGGCTGAGTGTCACAGCTCAAATTTGTGGAAAGACACAATGTAGGTTGGCTATAAGTGGTAAGGCTTCTTTACATCTTCTTTACGTGTGCTATTGAGACCTTGACTCAGTACATTAATTCAGAGAGAAGAAAGCAGCTGCCAGGTGGTCCCTGTATCTCTTCATGTCCTTTACCCTGACACCAGCCAACTTCCACCGCGGCTTCTCCAGGAGGATGGAGAAGTTGACAGCTCTCTACCAAGGGAAAACCCACCTTTCCAGAGGGTGGCACAAGGGTCCCACCAGAAGGGTTATGGGTGCATCCTGTAGGGACCTCCACACAGAGGGTGGGATGGCTGGTACAGGAAGGGATGGAGGACAGACCAGGGCACCTCTGGGCAGGAGCACTGCAGGTGAGCTGTCCCTTTAGATTTTCCAAGAAAAGCATCATTTGTCTTCCATCTTCTCTGCCTTAAAGATAACAATCAGTCACCAGGCCAGGGCTCAGAGACTGTCCTTGGACAGGGACCAGCGTGGTGGTCTCCTGCTGGGCAAGCAAGCCAAAACCCCAAGGTAGGGGGAAGTTATTTCACTGCTCTTTGTGGCCAGGCACTGCTCAGGTGGGAAGAACAGCACCCAGGTAAGTCCCACCGGGTGCCTGGGGCTCAGTCATGGCTCTTAGGAACATTAAAGCAATTGCATTCCTGTTAATTAGTGCTAAAAAACATCCTTAAAACATATTGTTATTTCAACTTTGGATTTTAGCAGCATTCCCAAGGGCTCAGACCGAGCAGAGCCTGCACAGCTGATCCCAAAGGCGAGCAGTGGTGTGTGCTGGTATTGGGACTCACACCTAGGCAGAGCTTTTTGCACTGCAGGAACAAGTGAGAACATCATTTTGCCTCCTTGCTGCTGGCTGAGAGATGTAGCATCTGCCTTAAAGCATGACATGAAATGTCCTGATCAAAGGCAGCCTGGCAGGTTTGTTTCAGCTCGTACACAGCCCGTGGTGAGCCATGTACAACACGGCAGGGAGGGAGAGAAACCTGGGGTGAGTGCTCATTACCTCCCAAAATGTAAATGGATGTGGGGTGAGACGAGATGCTTGTACACATTCCAGGAACTACCTGCAGCAAATTACTGCATAAAGATGAGAAAATCATGGGTTTAGAGGTGTTCTTGCTGAAGTTTTTGGTTATTTTGAAACCTCAGGGGCATTTCTGGATGTATGCACAGACAGAATTTTCATGAAGACCTGAAACTGCTCTCAGGCAGCGAAGCCTAATGACCCACTGTGTGTTTGCAGGGAGATACTGCCTGGTTTCCACTCGGCTTCGTGCAGCTATGTTTATTTTCTGTGGGAGCTGCCAGGACTAAGAGCACTATTTAAAACTGAACATTTTAGGTGGGCACCTGGCTGGGCATTGGCTTCTCCCGGTGAAGCATCCTATTTTTCCCAGCCTTTGCATGGATGTTCTTCTCATGGATCGCTTTGGAAAAGCTGTACAAATACTATAGCTGTAATTTAAGTGTAATTTTTGACATTATAGAACAGCAGAGGTAATTGATGGTGGCACTTGGGTCCCCATAGCAACCTGCAAGGCTGCTCTCCCGCCCAGGGGCATGCAGTGCTATGCCGAAGGGCACAACTTGTTTTCTAAATATACATCCATATGGTACCTGTCCACAGGGTGCAGCAAGGTGTGGCTGGCTTCCTGAGGAGACTTTTACAGCCCAGAGATCGTCAAGCCCAGCCTGATGCTCGTTTCCCCCAGCACTGACAAAATCAGTGCATCTCTTCCCTAGGAAATTCTGTGTGCCTGACATGTTTGCAAGAAATGTTTGTCAGCTAAAACTGCAGTGTGCAGCAAACGCTGTGTTTAGTTGGAGGGACCTTGTGTTAAGCACTGTGCGTTAATTTTCAATACATGACAGAAGCTGTACCAGGCTGGGAGATGCTGGGGATGGAGCTGGGAGTGCTGCAAGTGCAAGACAGGCGCTCCCAGACAGATGTGGGAGGAATGGAAGCTGGAAAAGCTGGTGGGAACACAGCGTCAGGGTTTGTCTGTGTGGCAGAGAGGGACAGCCCCTCAGCACAGGAGGTCTGGGGTTGTCAGGGCTGCCAGTGCTAGGCAGTCCCCTTCTCCAGGTGTTTGCAGTGGGTTTGCTGTAGGCAGCCCCTGTCCCAGTGCAGGGGGCCATTTGTCCCCTTCTCCCCTCCCTTTGGGGCTGTCCCCTGGTTTCCAGCAGCTGAGTGCCTCTGTGACACTTGGACCTAGCCCTGAGATACCTGTGGGGTGCACAGCAGCACCAGGGCACTCAGTGGTACCATGACTGTAAGTACCAGCACGCCAGGAGAGGGCAGTGAATGAGGTTTCCCTGTCCATGGCAGGGTCACAGGCTGTGTGGGGGTGTCCCACGTGGAATTTTCTGTTTGCAGCAGCCGTGGGCCAGCTGGGGCTGCAGGTCAGGAGCAGAAGTCCTGCTCCAGGAGCAGGTTTGTTTGAAGCAGTTCTGGGAAGGGGTTGATTACCTATACATGCTTAGAGTGGCAAATATTTTCAACAACTTAATACATATGTTAGACCAACAACACTAAATAAGGAAAGTTTGCATCCAAACACAGCCCTGTGTTGTGTTTCGTCCTTCTATTGATACAGTTCGTACCAAACAACACACTATTTCCAGCTTAGAAACTGACTGCCAGGTCCTGGTGATCCCAGGCACAGCCCAAGGGGTGCCCAGGCGGTGGGCAGAGGCTGGGCTGGAGGAGGTGGTGTGGCACAGCACCCCCCACGTCAGGCTGCAGGCAGGAGACACCCGGGGAACTCAGAGTTAGTTGTACGAAGAGAAATGGTTTTTCCATCCCAGGAAGGCGGTCTCTAACATGAAATACTTGTGCAGATTTTTTTTTTAGGTCTGCCAAAGCCCTGAAGATTAAAGTGCTCTATTTTGGTGCTGAGCAGCATATGGCTGGGTGGGTGTTCGGGGGAGCAGAGGGCTGCTGCAGAAATCGTGGATTCAAAGGGAAGGGCCAGGCTTTGGGTTTGGGTTTCTTGCCTTGCAGTTCAAATGTTCTCATTCAGAGAGAATAATTTAAATGTTTTTTTTTCCCTTTTCTACCCGGCTGATTGGCAGGCTTCTCTCACACTTCACTCCAGCCGTGTGTTCCTCAGGCAGCCTCTCACCACTAACCATTTTCTTCTCGTTTAACAAAACAATCCTTTCTTCCCCTGTCTCTTGCCCAGCATCCCAATGGACAGTTACACTGGGCTGCAGAGAAAAGCACTGCGTTTTGGGCTGCACTCTGGAGCTGAAACTCCATTAATTGCAGAAGCCAGCTTTGTAATTCTTGCTGAAAAACTGTCCTTGCAATTTGAAGAGAAATCCATTAGAGAGGCAGCTACCCCAGGCTTTGCTTCGAGCAGTCAGGGAGAGGAGGTGATTCAGGCTGCAAACAGACTGCCCAGGGCAGGGGGGCAGTCCCCATCCCTGGAGGGATGTCAGAGCTGTGGAGATGTGGTGCTGAGGGACATGGGGCAGTGCTGGGGCAGTGGTTGGACTGGGTGATCTTGGAGGTCTCTTCCAACCAAGGCTGTTCTGTGTTTCTGTGATTCAGGCAGCTTGGAGGAGAAGGGAAATCACCTTGGATACTAAACAAGGGAGGGAAGGGGGGACAGCCTGTGCTTATGGCCGAGGAAAATGATCATCATGGTGAGGAAGTTCCAGCATTGCATTCTGTTGAAACATGCATTTTATGGTAAATGTTCATTTTTATTTTTAGAAATGATTTCTCCTATGATAGGAGTTATGCACAGACTAATGTTAATCAAAACACTTTTACTTTACAATAATTCCAGGAGCTCAGAGCTGGGAAGAGTGAGTGGATCATTGAAATGTCCCCTTGCCAGCTGCAGCGTGTCCCTGCAGAACTGCAGTTGTCTCTGTGGTGTGCAGTGCCTGGGCTGGAGCTGGGGAGGTGGACGAGGGCATCCCCAGCACAGCCAGCAGCTGCTGTGTCCCCAGAGCAGGAGGGCTCTAGTGCACTGCTGCTGGTGGTGAACCAAGGTTTTGGAAATGTTATCAGCTCTTAGCATGAGGAGAGTTATCACAGGACTGTGTTGTCAGTACTTGAGGCTGGAGGGGAGCTCTGGAGAGCATTCACTGCACTTTGTCAGGGCACGGGTGGGCAACTCTAGTTTGCATCAGGGTACCACTTTCTGAGTACCACCAGCTCTGGGTGTGTGCATCCTGTAAATATCCCTCTGCAGGGGGAATGGGTACGTTGCCTCCCCCCGTTACCATCCCCCTTTCCCCCTCCATCCCCTTCCTCCTGCTCCTTCCCCCTGCCCGCTCCCGGCGCATCCCAGCAGAGAGCTGCGTGGAGCAGGGAATTAAATACTTCCATTTTGGTGCTGCATGTGGCTGCTTATTCAATAACATCCCGGTAGGAGGGAAATGATGCAAAAACGGGAATGTGGCAGATGGCTCTGCAAAAAAAAAACCTGCTCCAAGAGCGGAGCTGAAGGGGCTGAAATCAGCCCTGACGCACTCCGGCACGCAGGGAGAAGGGAAGGGATCAGAGCCTTTCAGAACGACGTGAGGGGGTTTGGTTAGAAGAGAAATACCAGGCCAGATTCTCCGCTGGTATTTCTGTCACTGCATTAAGTGTGCATTCAACAATTGTGTTCAGGTAACTGAGATTCTGGCCCTCTTTTTTCCAAAGGATGGCAAATACTGCTGCGCAGGTCTGCAGGCAGCGCTGGGGGCTGCCCTGCTTTTTGGGTTTTCCCTTTTTTTGGGTAAATGGCTGATATAAGAGGCTCACTTGCCTGGCAGCAGCCTGTTGCTTCCCTTTACAAAGGAGCAGCATCGATAGAGCGGAGCCTTGCTGTTACCCACAGGTTTTATGGCATTTTCGAAGCCTTTTATAATTTGTGCTAATGATGGGTAGCTCCAGTCCTGGTAAGCATCAAGATGGGCTGTCTGCAAGATGTCAGAAAACTATGTGTGTATGAGTGATTAAAAATTGCCCTGAGAAGAGGCCCAGCTGATAAGAAAAATGCCTTGGCTGTCACTGCTATTTTGTAAGTGTCGAGATAACTCCTGGGAGAACAGCAGAGTCGGAACAAACCGGGAGGTATTTATAGTGCTGGAGCACAAACAGCGTGTCTAAATGAAGTAGCAGAGCAGGAGCCTGGGCTGGCTGTTCAGCACAACGAGGAGTTGAAGTGTTCAGCATGGGAGCGATGCCCGACTCTGGCATAAATGTGTGTTGGGTTCCTTCGCTCTGCTCCCCCGGTTCCCTCTTCCATCCACCCTGAACGTGGTTGATCCCTGTCCTCCTTGTCTTGGGGCGACTTCTGGATCTCAGTGAGAAATGGGGAGGGGACATTAAGTGCTGTAGGAAGGTCTCTGCAGGTTGGCATTTCAGGAGAACCAGTGCTCTCACTTGAGGCGTGGGTGGCTTCTCCCTGCCCCACTGTGTCGGGCACCCTGAGCCACCCATCACCTGTGGTCTGGAGTGGGTGCCCAAGGCTGTGCCTGGACCTCCACCCCGCCGTCTCCTCCGCTGGTACCACGGTCTCATGGGCAGTGGCAGGTTCTCCATGTTTTTTCCTACTTTTCCTTTCTGCTGTGGAAAAGGGATGTGGAGCTGATCCATAGGGCTTTGCTTTTGTCTCATCCCAGGACCTGTTTGTGTGATGATCAAAGAAACCAGGGATAAGCTTAGAGAACAAAGTGGGCAGTGTATCTGTTCCCTCATTACAGAAAGAAAGAACTTAGATTACCCACAATTACCAAAATCTGGGGTGGTTTCCTCCCCTTACAGTGCCCTCTTGCTCCTCTCCTTCAGCTCCGTGGCATCTCCACTGCTGGCTCCGGCGAGGGCTCTGGCTGTGACGGTGACAGGGGATGGCAGGGGCAGGGTGGGCAGGTTGTGTTCCATCTGCTGAGTCACTGCTGGGTCACTGCTTGCATCCTGCCACAGGAATCATCCCCCAGCAGCCTTGGGCAGGGCTGGGAGTTCACATCCTTACCTTTCCCTGAGTTCATAGAGCATCTTTTCACAGCCATTCCCTTTCAGGCTCTTTTTATCTCTTGCATTTCAGCAAATGCCATATTTTTTTTCTCTTTAACACAAGTTTTTCTTACTGAAGCATTTCTTTAAAAGCCATCAGAAGCATTAAATGCACGGATGGGAAGGTGACTGCCCAGATCCCTTCTCCCAGAGAAAATCGGGCTGCAAGAGCAGCGGGGTGTTAAAGCAGACCTTGGGAGCAGACAGCAGCCACGGATTGACAGAAAGTTTTACTGCACTTCAAACTATCACCAGTTTAATTAAAAAATACTCCCCTGAAATTATGATGGGAGAATGTTACTGCTAAAAGTAGCTGCTCTTTCCAGATTGATGAGAAGTGTTAGAGTTTAGACCCCACGCTTGCTGTCTGCTTGGAAACCCCTCCGTCAGGCTGTGCATTTCTCAGCCGTGCACAGCACAGCTTGTCATCTTAACTTACACTATAAAATAACGTGGTGGTGAGCAGGGAGAGGAAAAGCTCAAGAGCATCCTTCACTCTGAGTGCTTCGGGCACCCTTCTGGCTTCTCACGGAACTCGGACATCTATTGGTGTTTCGGACCCAGGGTGGTGCAGGGGACAGATGCTAACATCAGGATGTCACACTCTTAGCTAAATGTGGTAAAACCAGCTTCTCATCCTGTGTTTTCTCTCCAGTCCTGGAAGCAAAGAGATTGCTCTGGAAATCTTGCAACTCCTTTTTTCTACAGCAGTGAATCCCCCTTTAGTCCTACAAGAATTCAGGAGTGCTAGATCAATGGCTGCACTTGATCTTGGAGGTCTTTTCCAACCAAGGCTATTTTGTGATTCTATGATCCTATGACTGTGGTATATGTTTATATATCAAGCTTTCCTCTTGTCTGCATGGGTCTTAGATTGCACTTGTAAAGTAGCTTAATTCTTTGTAATTGATTTAACGTTGCTGGCTGGTTAATTTGAAATCCCCCTGCGACGTGCCCAGTAAAGCGTGTGAAGGGAAGAGCCACCCGGCTGCAGGGGCAGCCTCTCGGACCCAGCTCAGGTCCAGGTGTTTTAAGGGGAAGGGCCCTAGCTCTTAATAAGAAAAAAGAAAAAAAAATCTGTCAAAACATAAGCATGTTTGTGCATTTTTGCCAGTAACCTCTGCTGGAGGATTTCTCTTTGCTCCCGTCCTGGTGGGTGGGATGCCCAGATGCCCTTTTTGGTGCTGTTGGGACGATGCACTGTTGAGTTGTTGTAAGGCCAAAATAATTCTCTCTTTCCCCAGCTGGCTAAGATTAACTTCTGCACGTTTCCATGTGGAGGGGGACACCTCCCAGTGTCCCTGTGCCCAGCCCTTGGCCAGCAAACGGCAGCCCAGAAACACAAAATTATTTAAGGGGAAATTTCTGGCATTACCTTGGAGAGTGACAAGAGCCATGTGACCTTTGCATGCCTAAATTGCTTGTGAAGCCTTTCATGGAGGGGCTCTTAAAAGCTTATTAGTGATCTATGATTTATCAACTCTCAGCCAAGTCGTGTAATGAAATGTAAGAGGGCCACAGAAATAATGGGTTTTTTTCCAAGGCAGTATATTACGAGTTCTAGAAATTGCCTGAATACAGCCAGCTCCATCTGGGTACTTTAGAAATTTGGAAATAATTTGAGGGTTATTATAGGGTAGAATTAGTCAAAGCGCTTATTTACAGATTTTTTTGTCCTCCATCTGCCCCCATATTAACTGGGGGAGGCAGCTCTCAGCTGGGCTGACAGCCAGTGATGGCAGTAGGATGCTTCATGTTTTCGCTGTTCTCTGGCTGCTTCTGGAGAGACCTTGTACCAAGGTGCCTTAGGACAGATCTACATGTCTAACCCTGGTGCTGACTGTCCCTGAGCTCAGGCTCTGAGCCCAGCCTGGGGATGAAAGATGGGTTGTCCACATCCAGCTGTGTCCACTAACCAGCAGGGTGTGCAGTGCCCAGCATGACCCAGAGCCAGCGGTGGGGACATCATGGCCAACACACATGGGACAGGAGTTTGGGCGATGCAGGATGATGTTGGATATTTGGTGTGTTTGGGGGTAATGAACGTTGTCCTTTGGGATGCCACTGCCTTCCTGGGGAACTGCCCTCACCCTGTAGCAAAGCTAGAAGCTATCAGGACCATTAATTCATAGAATCACAGAATGGTTTGGGTGTGAAGGGACCTCAAAGCTCACCTGGTTCCACCCCCCTGCCATGGCAGGGACACCTCCCACCAGCCCAGGTTGCTCCAAGCCCCATCCAACCTGGCCTGGGACACTGCCAGGGAGGGGGCATTATTAGGATTCAGATGTTGGGGAATTCTGACCCCAGCATCATCCCAGTGGCACCAAACCTCCTCTGAGTCATGTGTTTATTGAGTGAGCGTGCTGGGAGCTCCAGTCCCAGTCAGCTATGTGCAACTGTTTGCACAGCCCTGTTTCTCATTGGTTTTTCCTGGAAATGGGATATTGAATCTAAACCAGCCATGGCCAGAGACAGAGAAAATAAAAGCTTAAACTTCTGCTGCTTGGCTGGGGGGGGGGGGGAGGGGATAAATTATAAGGGCTCTAAACCCAAGAGTTCTACCTCATTAAAAAAACAACTTGTAATTAATAACTGATGATATGACAGATACGTGTGTTTTCCTCCAGTGACAGTATTTGCTTCAGAGAGAATGCTGAAAGGAGAAGGCATGATTATTTTAAGAAAAAATAAAAGTTACTTTCCTATCAAGCTTGAGGAGAGAAATACATCGGTTTAACCCATGCCAACCCTCCAGAGCTGCTCTGCTTTACATTAGTTAAGGAAGCTAATGGAAAATTAAGGTTGGATGGGGCTTGGAGCAACCTGGGCTGGTGGGAGGTGTCCCTGCCATGGCAGGGGGGTGGAACCAGATGAGCTTTGAGGTCCCTTCACACCCAAACCATTCTGGGATTCTATAAAATTTTCCTGAATATGCATGGCTGGGGTTCTCCTGTGTTATGGGCTGTGGTGTTACGTGCCAGACTCTGCAGAGGGATGCCGATCGCTACGGGTGGGTGTAAAGGGTGGAATTTAGTCAGTAGCACAATTTCTTACGATGTCTCGTACTAAAGCTCTCCCTAACACCATTTCAGCCTCTGCTTGTGAGGAGATGAATCCCAAAACTTTGCCCTTGCCTTCCTTTCAGTTCATTATTTGTAATGCTTTGAAAACAGAGGCAGCTTCTGGTTTCTGCAGAGGGAATGAAATTCCTGGGACCAGCGAGAGATGATGTGGGTAGGGGTGGTCCCAAATACTTTGTGAAAGCACAGAGGATGCAGACAAATAGCATTGCTTCCCCCCTTGGACATGGTGAACAATGTCTCTGCAGCCTGGTTTGAAATAACAGAGAGGGTTTTTATTGGGTGTGCAGTTTGGGGTTCATGGGATGGTTTGGGGTTCGTGCTGGACCGTGTGCATGTGTCCCTCTTTTTGGGGTGAGCTGCTGGGACCTGCGTGCAGGCAGCGCTTTGCTGACGATGCGCGCTGCCATCACCGCCCGGCGGCGGCTCTGGAGAGCACTTCCCGATGGAAGAGCCTGTTAGGAGTGGTGTACAAAACGCAGCAAAACCTTTTCCTTTGACGAATGGATGGCTTTTTAATTCTATGCGCTGCGTACAGCGTGTTTGCTTCCAAACCGGAGTTTGAAATTTATGCTGCGAATGAATATTAATAATACAGACGAGTTGGTAAAATTTTAACAGGCCCATTAACATGATGAAGGCATCAGAGGATGTGCTGGCTGCATACCCTGCTGATGAATAACTTCTCAGGGGGAAAAAAAAAAGCATAAAAACCCCAAAAAGCCTTTCATGGCAACTGGAGGAGAGGAAAACTTGCTCGCCTGAAGTTAATGGCCTGATGTGTGAGAGCCCGTGGGCTCCAAGCCCGTGTCCCCACAGCTGTGGTCCCCTGGGAGTGTTCAGCAGCAGCCCCAGCCTGTGAAGGTCCAGAGAGAATACATCTGCACTGAAATAAAAGGGCTGTATTTATCTGAGTGTAGATCAATGGGAATAATCCTGTGGTAGTTATGGAGAAGGGCTGTCAGCGGTGGGTTGCACCCAAGGTGCTCCTGCTGTTTAGAAGGGAAACCATGGAAATACCAGCTGGTTTTTGGCTTGGTGCTTGCCTGTCTGGGCAGGTGGTGGGTGAGGAGGGTGGGAAGGGAGCTGTGGGTGATGCCTTGCCCCCGCCAGGCCGCTGCACTGGGCGATGCATGAACCTGCCGTGGCAGTGGTTCGTTCTGCCCGTGCCGTGGGAAGCAGTGTGGTGGCTTTGGGGTGCCCCGAGCCAGACGAGGTGCCCCCAGCATGGGGTGTGTACCCTGCCTCTCCCCAGCACCGCTGCCAGCTTCAGCTCTCGAAGGAGGGCACAGGGGCTGGGCGTTAGGGCACTTGCACAGAGCTGATGCTCTGCCCAAGGACGTGGAGAATGGAACCGGTCGTCAAGTGCTTTATGCAGCCCCGTTGTTACTGCTGTAAGAACACAGGAGATGGATCCAGCTGGGGCTGCTGGGGGTGTGCAGTAGCAGAAAGGTATTGCAGAGCTAAGCTGGGAGTCTGAGGCTGTGCTGAGGAAAGGGAAAGGGAAGGAAGAGCCGGGAAAAGCAGAGGAGGTGGAAGAAAACCTGAGAATTGATTTCTTGTCCAAGGGCTTCTCAGAGCATGTTAGCACCTCTTAGCATCGTCTGCTTAGTGTGACAGGTACTCCCTGTCATGATGAGCATATTATCTGCTGCTGCTCATCCTGAGAGGCTGATAAACAATTACACCCTCAGGTTTGTTAGTGAATAAGATAAATTGATTTTAAAGAAACATTAAATACCTGGAAATATTTACCTCTCCAGTGAGCTTACAAAGGGTTACAGCGATGGAACAAAACATGAAGCTGCTTTCAGCTAATTCAGCTAATACATTTCTCGATAGGGAGCAGGTACAAAACTCCTCCTTTGGAAGCCTGCTGGCAGCAGCAGGTTTGGGAGAACACAGGATGATAGATCAGGAGGTACAAATAGCCCTGCAGCACAGCAGCTGGTAGGGATGGGAGAGCCTAACCCACAGGCAGTGGGTCCCGTGCCCTGGCATCACCCTGGGCATGCAGCATTGGCCCTGGGGTCTCTTGGATGCAGATGGGGATGGGGAGGGGGATGTGGATGCAGGTGCTGCCTGGTCCAGTGCAGTGGTGCCCTTATCCAAGCCCTGGCAGCACTGCTGACCCGTGTGTTGCCCCCATGGCATTTTCCTAGCACACCTTTTACAATCAAGCTTAATTCTTTTATTTAGTGCTGCCAACACACAGAAAAAGCCAGGCAAGGGATTTCCCCCAGCAATCCACCCTCTGCAGAGCTGTGTTGCTGTGGCTGGAGCAGCCACCCTGCCAGTGTTCCCATGGGACACAGGAGCCCTCTGGCCATGCCAGGGGTGCAGCAAAGCATGGGGCACAGCCAGGTCCGCAGTCAGCTTCTCTGTGCAGAGAGATTTGCATTTTAAGCACTTTGTTACCTAAAGCGTAGGTGACCAGAGTTAACCAGCCATCTGCTTCACACACACCCCAGACCCAGCTCCAAAGGCAGCTCCCACCATTTGTGTGCATTATTAGATGTGTTCGTTTGCTAATGAGGTCTCCCTCGAAAGCCAGGTCTGCAGGAGCAGAGGGGGAAAGGTCTGGGCTGTGGTGGCAAAGGTAGAGCTAATGAACAGCTGTGGAGGAGAGGACACAGATGGAAGAAGTACTCACTCTAATTACCATTTTTCTAAAAATTGCAGTGTTTTTTTTTTTCCAGAGTGGTGCTTCCACTTCACTTAGTAAACAGAACTGAAACACATGGTCACCGGGTGGAAATACACCATAAAGGATAAAACATTGTCCCATCTGAGGCTACAGGAGGGGGTGGGACTGCAGGAGAGGGGTGGGATAGTGGGATGCGGGTGGGATAGTGGGATGTGGGTGGGATAGTGGGATGTGGGTGGGATATCTTGGGCTCAGGGTGTGCTCCTGCAGGGTGGGAGCTGGGTGGGCAACACCTCTGTGGGCAATGGGAGTGGTGCAAAAACCCCTCCACATTCATGTTTTCCTCCCAAGAGATCAAGCCAGAACCCCTGGGGTTTAAGTGCTGTGCTCTACTCAGCGTATTAGCCGTAGAAATCGCTGTGCAAAGCTGAGACTTTGATTCCGTTAGCAGTAACATAAAGTGCAATGAAATGTTGTTTTTCAGGCTGTATGTCACCAGGCATATCCATCCCCCACTCCCCCTCGCTGCAGCCCTGCTCTTGCTTTGCTTCTGCCTTCCAAAGCTTCCTTCCATTTTCTCCTGACTAAAGGCATCCTTGCCAGCTAAGCAGAGGATGTGTTTGCAGAGGTAGATTTAGCTTCCTGAGAACCAAATGTCACATTTCCAGTTTGCTATAGGAGGATAAAATGGCAGGGTAATTCTATTTACAGATTGCTACAGATACCATTATAAAAAGATATAAAATAAAAAGAAGCAGGAGCATTTTTTCCAGAAGCCTCCAGCTATCCGTGGTCATCGTTTCCCTCTGATGTCCGAGGTTGGATGTGTCACTGGGATGGCCAAGTCTTGGTGCTTGGAAGGAGGGAGGCGGTGGAAGAAGGGGAAGGGTGGTGTTGTGCCTCTTAGTCATATTTCTTTCTCCCTGCTAATTTTTGGAAGCTTGGCCCTCAGCCTGGCAGCGATGGGTCTGTGAGCAGATTGCTGGTGAAGCCCTTAAAGAGGAATAAAT
This sequence comes from Podargus strigoides, assembly GCA_028020825.1. Lineage (NCBI taxonomy): Eukaryota > Metazoa > Chordata > Aves > Caprimulgiformes > Podargidae > Podargus > Podargus strigoides. The sequence continues at coordinate 1,195,310 of CM051625.1, read as the reverse complement.
GTATTTCCCAGGACATACCTGCTGGTGGGCTGGGATGCACTGCCAGGGGCTTGGTTTGTGCATACAATGGATAGAGCACAGGGTCTGGGTTTGTATGCATTCGTCAACGTGATGAAAACGTGGAATCATAACTTAATAATCCTTTAAGATCCTGACAAGTTCAACTTCACATTGCAATTAGCAGCTCTTGCTAATTTAATACCGGGGTTATCAGTTAGCCCTGTATTTCCCTTTGTCAGCAGCACCTTCAAAAGTGACCATGATGGTAGATGTGAGTTATTCAGTTCCACTCTGTTGCTGGCTCCTTCCACCTTCAGGATGACAATTTAATAGCTGCTGTACGTAAATGGTCAGCATGCCAATGCCTTTTATACATTTAAAAACATAAAATACATCTTATTGAGCATTCAAAAAAACCCCCAAGATTTATGTGCACCCACAACCCTCCATAACTGGTGCAAGTTTTTCCCCTTGCTCGTTGCAGGGATGACGTGCCAAGCCAGGACATCCTACACCGAGGACGAGGTGCTCTGGGGTCACCGGTTCTTCCCTGTTATCTCCTTGGAGGAAGGGTTCTTCAAAGTCGATTACTCCCAGTTCCACGCCACGTTTGAGGTCCCCACCCCGCCGTACAGCGTGAAGGAGCAGGAGGAGATGCTGCTCATGTCCTCGCCCTTGATAGCGCCCGCTGTGAGCAACAGCAAAGAAAGGAATAACTCGGTGGAGTGCCTGGATGGCCTGGATGAAGTTGGCACAAAACTACCTTCAAAACTGCAGAAAATAACTGGGAGGGAAGACTTCCCCAAAAAACTCCTCAGGATGAGTTCCACCACCTCCGAGAAGGCCTACAGCATGGGGGATTTACCCATGAAACTCCAGCGGATCAGCTCGGTCCCCGGGAATTCCGAGGAGAAACTGGTCTCTAAAACCACCAAGATGATGTCGGATCCCATCAGCCAGTCGGTGGCCGACCTGCCGCCCAAGCTGCAGAAGCTGTCGGGGGGCGGCAGGATGGAAGGGAACCTCCCACCCAAACTGCGGAAAATGAATTCCGATCGCTTCACATAACCCCGTGGCACTCGTGGCTCTCCTTTGGAGCTCGGACTGCTGCGGGCAGGGGTGTGCTGAGCTCCGCGGTGCCCACCAGGAGGCAGGAGCATCCCCCCGGGAGCGGCGGCTGCGCTGTGAGTACGAAGGACGGGACGATGGGCGAGCTGAGGCTCGTTGGCATGTAGTATCACAACACGCATGCAATAATAGTGTGCAATTTTTGCATATAGTTTTATGGCATGACTCCTACTATATTTATACTGTATATTCTGAAAAAGATGGAAAGGGGCGTTCCTTTCCCCTGTATTTCTTACGAGTGAGTAGTAGGTCAAACATGCGAGTGGGGAACTTTCAGGCTAAGTTACAATTTTGAAAACGTTCATTTATTTTTTTTTTCTGATGTGGATCGTGATGTTTTGTACACCAGAGTAGTTATGGTGCATGTCTTTTTTTCTGAAAAGAAGGTGTATTAGTTAATTCCTAACACCAAATCTGCTAGCCTTAAATTAACTGCTGGTTTCTATTTTGCTTTAAGGTTTTCTTGGGGTTTCTTTGCCTGTGTCTAGGCTACTGGCAAAAAATTAAAATGTATTTCGTGAGGCATTGTTTGGAGAAGAAACTTGTATTAATCAGCCTAGGCAAAACAACAAATAAACGAGGAAGATTCACACTTTAGGTACGATTAGTAAAATTTTTTAAAAATATTTGTGATTTATAATATATGTGTAAGAAAACCATTTTAAACAAGCAGATGTGCTTGATTTCTCATGTTGGTAGAATAGCTAAACACGACAACAGCTGAATGTCTCCATGAAGCCAAGCAGGCATTTATTCTAGACGAACTGCACCCCAAAGGCAGAGCCACGATTCCCCCTAATTCCACAGTGCCAGATTTCACTCCTTGCTTCGATGGCCCCGCTGGGCCAGTGATGATGAAGGTGATGGGTGCGAGCCGTGGCAGGTCCCCAGCCCGGCGCTCCTTACTGCTTTCTCTATGGTGAAAATAATGTTTAAACATGTTCTTAACTGAAGTTGACCCTGTGGGTTTCAAAATGAGTAATACTTTGTATAAATGGTTGGTTTGATATCCTTCTGTGCTTGTGTTTGGGTTTCCTTTTCCATCTTGTTTTGCTCCGGCGGGATCGAGCCGGGAGGGCTGGGTGTTGTGCAGGTGTCCCCATCCTCATGGCTTCACCCTGTGCCACCCTAACCCCCCCCAGGATGCTGGAGGTTGGCTCAGGTGCCCAGGGACACCCATGGTCTGTGTTTGGGGGCCAGGTTGTGATGGCTTCCCAGGGGCTCCTTCCTGGAGGAGGAGGGATGTGCGGCACCATCGGAGAGCCAGGTACAAAGGCCACTGCCAACAGTGGCCATGGATTGGCTCTGTGTGACATGGTCTGCATGCAGAACCCTTGTGGCCACAGCCGGGTGGTCCCAGGCACGGACACGCGTGGGGCAGGAGGTGTGTAGCTGGGATGGGCACTCCTGACCATCCTGCACGAATGCTGATGCTGGCTGCATAACTCATAACAACAGATCCGATGAACTTTGAGGAAAAACGTTGGTTTTGTTACAAACATTGGCATGGAATAAGAACTCTGACAGAGCAGCGCTGCTGGAGGGCTGGCTCAGACACCGCCGTGGCTCAGGGCGTTCCCTGGAGGTTGCAGTGTGTGACCCATCAGTTGTACACCCACGAACTTTGTACTGACTTCCAAAGTTTCTTTTCATCGTTTGCCATGACTTTGGAGTGGCACTGCATGCTTTTTACACCTTTGGCTGTATTTCAATTCTCTGCACGTTGGTGTTGAAGGGAAGGGCGTGCTCCTGGTGCGCTGACCCCGCGCTCTGCACGCACGGCGAGCAGATTGCTGATGTGGCAGGGTAAAACCCGGACTTCTTTTCCCCTCTTTGCTAACACTTCCTCAGGTTGTCTTGTAAAATACTGCTGATTTTTGTACCACGTGTAACTCTTCTACCAGTCCTTGACTGACAGCAAACATAGCCATGTGCGATTGCCAGGTGTCAGCAGTCAAAACACCACCGAGACCAAACCAGAGAGCCAAGAACGTTAATTGGCACGGGACACCCTCAGCCAGTGGCACGGCTGAGTGACCAGTCCTGCCACAGGCTGGAGCAGATCCATCTGGTTTTGAAAGAAGGGTCTCCAGCAGCTTGGCCTCTCCTCAAAACCTCCTGTGGTTTATTCAGGGATGGGTGGAGGACCACTGCCTCCTTCCCAGGATGCTGCCGGAGCGTGACCCAACCAACCCACTGCTGTTGGGTGGCTCTGCTGTTGTGCTGGTGTCCCCAGTTTGGTGGCTCTGGTACGAAAGTGCAGCTGCAAGGTGGAGTCCCATCCCTGGGACATCAGGGTCCCACCTGAGGGGTGCCCATCTTTGCCCAGGTCTCCTGCTGTCAGTTTGGGGGATGGCTCGTGGTCCAATTGACTTTTCTTTATGGAAAGGTAAATGCAATGTGTCCCCAGACTAAGAGCAATGGTGTTTCACCAGCCGTGTCCCAGGGCCACCAGCATCCTTCCTCCTGAAAACCATGGGGAAGGTGCCCTGGCAGGGCAGCTGCTCAGCACTGGCAAGGTCCCACCTTTGGGAGAGCCAAGTGGCCTTTGACTTTGGGAAATGTTGGGCTGTGTCTGTGTACAAGGTGGAGTTAAGCAGGAGCAGGGTGGATGTGTTCTACTAATGGAACTTGAAATAGGTGGCAGGGAAAAGCGAGCGGCTGCAGCTTACTCGGTGGCCTGTGTAAAGAAATCTGTGAGTATACTGGGCAAGTATCCTCACTTTGATTAAATTAATGCCATAGGAAATATTAAGTTATGATTAACTGAAAAGTTTGATTTTTTTTAAATCAGAAGACGCACCTGTCCTTGCTGGACACGAGATTTCTGCGGCTTGTGGCTAGTGTTGCGATGCAGTGTGTGTTACGGTGACAATATATGCCTCTTTCATTAATGAGAGTGAAAGTACCAACACGGATGATAACTTTCTTTAATTATTCATTTTAGGAAGTTATTTCTGGTTAATATTTCCTTTCCATTGGTGTGGACACTTGGGTTTTTTTCCTAATTACCGTTCTGCCCAGCCCTACCGCTTATGCTAAGAACAAGTAACTGATTGCACAGCCGGTCTGTGTTCTCTGCTGCTGAATTTATGCTTGAATTATATTGTAAATTGTACATACTCCAATTAGAATAAATGCATTTTCTGGCATGCAGTCTATAACTGTATAAATGTACAAGTTTATTTGAATTACACAAAATAACAAACTCTTGTATTCATGGACGCTGCGAGCTCAGTTTTATCTAAAGCTATATTAAACTTTCCAAAATTGTTCGGTTTAAACGCGTTTGTCTTTTCTCCAGTCCACTTTTTATTACTTGAATAAACCACCACGTGTTCAAGGTGTTTATGGGCTTCTGATTTCACGTGCAGCACATGCAGAAAGCCAGGCTCTTGGTTGCTCCTGAAAGCAGCAGAAATAAACCCCGGGTTTGGTGGAGCGACGTTTGCGGGGTCTCTGGAGTGGGTCAACCCTGGAAACGTGGAGTTGGGGTCTGCAGGCACCTCCCTGGAGGGCAGCAAAGAGGTATGTGCTGCAACCCAACAGAGGTCATGTCCTGCTCAACTTTGGAACTTCACATGAGTTTATGAAGTGCCGTTTCCTCTGTAGCCCGAGGAAAGTGCATAGAGAAGTAGGAATTTTTATCATTATCTACCCCAACCAACCCCAGGAGTTAAAGCTCCAGAAATCAATAGGAGCTATCAGATCTCTCCCCATTAAAATAGTCCTTCCTCTTTAGGTTTTACTCTAAATTACTCCATTAGTGGCTGGGTATCACTGCTCAGGGTGGGCAACATATGTTCTGTGCTAGCAGAATAAAAATAATAAAAGAATGAGAAAAGATGTGTGATGATAATGGACTTTTAAACTCCTTCCCCTCAAGAGGCTGCTGAGTGAAGGTTACCAGAGCCTATTTTGGTTTTCCTAGTTAACCAGTTAACCACTCACCTTGCTCTGAGTCCTGACCTTGTATTGCTGCTCCTCCCTATGCTTGCCCCTATATGCTAATATGGATTATTTTTGTCCCCATACTGTTTATAGAAAAAATAAGTCCTTTGATGGCAGCCTAATTTCTGTAGGGTTGTAAGTACTATTTAGCCTGAGTGCCATACTGGTTTCGTTAATCTGTTTACACCATTTCCAAGCACTCTCTGATTGCTGCAAAAATGCACTTGAATTATTATTTCCAAGACAAACATCTGTGCCTCATCCATCGGAGACTGGAAGGGCCCTGCTGCTGTGCTCGGCTGTGTGTGACCTCCCCACCCCATCCCACCCACCGCAGCTCGCCGGGCACTGCCTGGGCACAGCATCTCGTACCCTCTGGAGCCCAGGTGAGCTGGTTCTGGGGGGGTCTGGCAGGCAGGTGGACAGAAGTGGCCCCAAAACTGCAGGGAGAGAAGGGGTGGTCAGTCCCAGCCGCTCCTGGTGCTGTGCCACCTGCGAGTTCTGCTGCTGGAGATGTGGTCTGAGACCCACCAGGTGATGTGCTCAGTGAGCATCACACCCACTGCAGCCCACCCCACTGACCATGGCTGAGCGAGAGGGGTGGGCTTCAACACCATCACTTGGGTACAGGCTGGGGACAGCCTGGTGTCACTGCCATCCCGGCTGCCCTCCTCGATGAGCAAGGCAGGGAAAAAGGGTTCTCCCATTTCACAGCTGTGTATGTTTGACTCTAGAGGTTAACTGTCCACTGACTGAGACTCCTCTGACTGTAATCCATCAAGGACTCACATCAGAGACCCACACGTTCCTCTCACTGGGGGAGAAGGTGTCTTAACCCAAGTATTGTCACCATGTGGAGTCCTCCCCCAAGGCAATGGGTCTGTTTGTAATGCTGATGGCCAGTGGGCATCATCACCCCACGGATGGGGAGGAGCCCAATGCCATCAGCCTTTTCTCACTGTTAAGCCCATCTTATGGGGATGGCAATTGGGCAACTCAATGAAACCACCGAGGCTACCGTCACTGCCTTCCTGTCGGATGAGGGATGCTAACAAGAAGTGAGCAGAATATCTCACATGACAACCCCTTATGCCATTTGTCTTTGTCACTGCTTGCCAGCCCACGCCGGGAGGTCCAGCAGCGCTTGCCCCACGCAGCAGTTTGCATTTCAGTGCCCAGTTCTGTCTGCCCCAGTGCTGGCCTTTGCCAAGCTGGTGGAGTTTTGAGGAACAGCGTGAGCATAACGTGAGGATGAGATGTGCTGGTGGCTGCAAACACTTCCTCATCTGTATACCCAGGTAAGGGCATATACAGGTAAGAAAATATGCAGTGTGCACATAATATATATGTCTCTGTTACCTGTGGTGTCTGTGTATCCATAGTACATAGGTACATGGTAGCTAAGTAGCATTGCATAAGTAATATATATAATATGTACATAAGTACATAAGGTAGCTGTTTGCTAATTCTGATTTATTCTCCATTTCCACTCTCCAGGCTTTTAAATTTATTTCTATCTATCTAGAATGTTTGTAGGTTTAGATAAGCTTTTTGGGCACTGCCTTGGGAATCAGGTCTTTGGACTCATTCCACACCAACTGCACACAGTGGGGAGCTCGTGGCAGATGGACGGAAGAGGGAGAGCGAGGGAGAGCGCAGGCTCGGCAGCACCGCTCGCTGCCAGAGTAACCAGGGGGGGCTTTTCTCTTGGCATCCTCCAGACTTGCCCTGGGAAGGCTCCAGGCATTGTTTCCTTAAGCGTTCTTGGAGCCTCCATCAGTAACAAAGAACAGCAAAGCCAAATTAATGCCTGTCCCAACAAGAATAAGTCCTGTGCTGGGATGATGCTCAGGGTGAACACAAACATGACCTTACACCCCGCTCCAAGAAGGAGCTATTCAAAATGTTCTGTTCTAATTGACAATATTGATAAAGCCACACTTCGTAGCAAAATTAATTTAATTTTAAAAATAAATTAGCAAAGCACCCCTTTGAGATGATAAAGCAAAGTATTTTGTTCTTTGGATAAGTGCATTACAAATGGGTATTCTTCATTTCATGTAAATTGGGGGAAAACTCTCAACATATGTCCTTACATATATTATTTGATGATACCTTGTTCCTTTAGTCACAAAATAAGAAAAAATGGCAATGCTTGTCCCTTGGGACAATTTGCAAGTAAACATGGAATGCTGGAGAGTCACTGTAGGAATGTTTTTCCCCACTATCATTACAGTTTAACCAGTCTTTGGGCTGCCTGAGCCAGACTGCTTTAATAGAGCTGTGTCAGTGCAGTGTTTGCTGCAATCATACTGCAAACTGGGCACAGCAATCCCCTGGCCTGCCCGCAGAGCCATCGGGGTGGCTGCAGGGGACACTGCAATGCAATGCTGCTGCCAGCTCCCCGGGATAAAGAGTCACGAGAGATGAGTTCAGGAATACAAAAACCATCTCAGAAACACGTCTGTCTCTTCCACCTTTCTACCAAAGTGGTTCCATCATAGAGCCTCAATAATGAGATTATCAAATCCTGACATATAAATGTGCATCCAGAGAGCACATAAATAGTTTCCCTTTGATGTTTATAGGAATATAGGAATTTGTTCTGCTTCAGCCATTCCCTGTGGCATCAGTGAAGAGCTCTAAGTGGAGGTAATTGATTGCTCTTTAACTCACATTTGATGACAGAGAGCTGGGCAGGCTGCATGGTTAAACACTGCAAGGCAAGGCAGCGACCTTGTGCTGGCTCCCTGCATCTGCACAGTTTGGTGGCTTTCCCCCTTCTCAAGACCAAAAAGCAGCAGACTTCAGCTCATTCTCACTAAAGCTAAAGACAGTCTGTTGTTTTTTTTAATACTGGGGTGCAGCTGGGCAGCACATGAAGTGCCTTGTGTGAGGAGCTAAGAATATGGTGGGACTTTTGAGTTGGAAGAGTTGTAAATGGAAGTGAAAAAATTAAATGATGCACACTGGCTGCAGGGTTAGCACTGTGCTTAGCTTTGGGAATCAACTTGTTGGCCAAAATTGGGGTGCTCTGAGCCTCCCAGGCCGTGGCTGGCTGGATCCCAGGGAGCTGATGCTGCTCAACCCCTAATCACCAATATTGAGTGATGCTGCAGGGCTACAAACACCAGCTGCATCCTCCAAGGAAAGGCCCCTTCTCCTCCTTCTCGGGCAGGGGATCTACCCTGGTAGAGCTGGCAGCACTCAGCTTTGCTCTGCTGGGTCCATGGGAGGAATATCACTTCACAGGGGACTCAAAATACAATTTAAAACGTGTGCTGGGCGTTATCGATCAACATTCAAAAAACAGTGGCCCTTTCACAATGCATTTAATATTAAAAAAGCAAGAAACAACAGTTGCTTTGACAAGACCTATTCTTAATTTTGATATACTATTCCTAAAGTATCTGCTATAAAATTGGGGTGCCAGGTACCAGCTCCAATGCAGGTCCTGCACTGTGCAAATATTTTATAAGCAGTCACTTACAATTCTGCACACACACAATATTCAACTAGACCACGAGGCCTCCATACAGATACCTTAATACTGCTGCATAATTTATGTATTTTATATTATATTTTTCCTTGTGCATACGTAGTTAGTTTGCTTAGCCCCTGGGAAATCTGTGCTAAGGCAATGGCACAGTCTGTAGGAAACGTCAGATATTGCTCAGATACTTCAGCACCAAAGTTAATGGAGCAGAAAGACGGCGGTGGAAGAGTGGTTTTAAGTGCTTGTAGGTCTAAGTGTTGTGAAGGCAATTTATTGTCTTCTTAAATCGAGACATCAAAATCTTAACCTATAAACAACTCGATGTGCAGGAAAAAAATGCTGATGTAGCTGTCAGTCCCTGTTCTCTTTACTCAGGGAGCCCTTTCTGGCCGGCAGCAAGCGGGGTGGGAGTGGTGCTGCGCTGCACATCATCCTGCCTTGGGCTGAAAACCCTGCGTGGCTTTGAGCTGGAAGAGGGGAGATTTAGATCAGACCTTAGGCAGAAATTCTTGTCTGTGAGGATGGTGAGGCACTGGCCCAGGGTGCCCAGAGAAGCTGTGGCTGCCCCCTCCCTGGCAGTGTTCCAGGCCAGGTTGGATGGGGCTTGGAGCAACCTGGGCTGGTGGGAGGTGTCCCTGCCATGGCAGGGGGGTGGAAACAGATGAGTTTTGAGGTCCCTTCACACCCAAACTATTCTGGGATCCTGTGATTCTGTGAATCAGCTCATGAGCCATTGGCTTCCTCCTGCAGGGCACTTCAGGAATGCCTGTGACTCCAGGCTCTGCGCTGTACGGGTACTGAGTGGTTAAAAAACCCTGTTTAAATGAGTCTGTAAATGAACTGGTAGTCAAATAGACATATTTGCATTTAAAAAAAAAAAAAAAAATAAGGAAGGAGAGTGCAGGGTGAATGGCAGGGAAGAACCCCAGGGTGAGGGGGTGGCTGCTGCCCTGCTCCATGTCCTGCTGGCTGCAGCATCCCCCTGCCCCTTCCCTGGGAACACCTGCCTGATTTGCAGACACCTGGTTTAAATGCTGTGCAATCAGCTCGTTCACAGCCCTTTGGGTGTCTCTAGTGGGGCTCCTTACTTTTGTAGAAATAAGCAAATATTAACATAATGATTGCTATGGTAAGAAGTGGAGTTAGTCTGGTTTGGCCAACTGCAGTCAGAGTCAGGTTGCTGCTGCTTCCGTAAATACCTAATCTTCATATTAAAATGGAAGGGATTTAAGAGATGAAAACTTGAATTACATTTCTAGCTCTCTGCTTCAGTGCCTTCTAAGCAGTCTGGAGCACACAGGCTGCTTCTAAAGAGGCAAGAAGTAAAAGTAACACCGACAGGGTATTTTTAATGAGAGCTGAACTTCCCTTTCACATTTTTAGGAGCTAGCATATTAAAAATAATTGGAAAAATCACTGTTCTCCAGGCTGGAGAGGGAGACAGCCAGCCTTTCCCCACGTTCTGCCTTGGTGCAGGCTGCCCACCCCATCCAGATCCAGTCTAACACCCCATGACTAACACTCCAGGAGCTTTCTGTTGGAGCCAGGAGCTTTCCACAGCTGCTTTGGCATGGAACAAGCACAGTACAAGAAGTCATTCCACAATCCCATTAGCCCATGCCCCCCTGATGGGGGCTGCTGAGGGGGGGGGTCCTGCAGCCTGGCTGTGGCCATGCTGACCTGTGATGCTCCTGCAGAGCATCCTTTCTTTCCTCTTATTTATTCTCTGCAAAATATTCCTCTAAAGCAGAGGAAATCTTCATTTATGACCCTTCTTCCTGCTCTAGGAAGGCTTTTTCTTTTTTTTTTTTTGTCTTTTTAATGAGGTTGCAGGTGGCCGTGTTACAGCTTAAACAAGACAGTGCAGACTGAATGCCCCCTTCTTCCCTATCCAATGAACTTTCCTCCTGGGGGATGCCTTGAATCAGGCTCTACAGTTTCCCACCATCTGGGCAGAATGTGAGTAAAGCCTTCAGGGAGAACCCCAAGCTCTCAGGAGAAGAGATGAAGGCACCTGGACCAGGATCTGAACGAGCCCTGGGCTGCCACTGCTGCTCTCCTCCGTGAGTTTCTTGGGGCTCATACATAGAAATGAACCTATGGGATCATCAGGGGGATGTTTGCTGTCACCAATGGATGATCAGTGCCAGTGAAGTCCCCCTGGTCCGTCCCATAGCTGGCCTGTCTGGGTGTGCACCCTGCATCACCCATGTGTAGGTGCTGGGGTGAGTTACATACATAAACATCTTGGTCCAGGTTTTTTTTTCCCTGGGGTGCTTTCAGTGCAGAGCACAGTGCTGGTCATAAGGCAGCCCCCTTGCTGCTCCCTCTTGTAAACTGGTTTGGTAGAAACGGACCATTTGTGGATTATCTGTTTCTATGGTGACAGATCAGAATAAATGTGTTGTGGTCCTGGCTGCCTTCAGCTGCCTGTTTTCTACAAGGTCTCCCTTATCAACAGTGAAAATGCAGCATCTAATTCCCCACAGATCATCAGCTGAGACAGAGGGACAAGATCAGAGGCTTCAGCCCGTGAAAAATCACTGTGGCAAAACTGCCCATGAAAGTTATGGGCTGTACCAGCACAGTCAGCACCATCCTGATGCCAGGGCATAGGAATTACTATGAGGGAGGGGGGATAAAAAAAGAAAAAAGATGTTTTTCAGTTTTGGTCTTGTAGAGCCAGAAATATCCTATTGTCACGGGCAGATCAGAAACTAGAAAATCCATAGATGCCCTACATAGTCATCAAAAAGGAGGCTGCTGCAGACATGAGTTTTAAAAACTGTGACATTATTGTTCATAGAATCCCAGAATGGTTTGAGTGTGAAGGGACCTCAAAGCTCATCTGGTTCCACCCCCCTGCCATGGCAGGGACACCTCCCACCAGCCCAGGTTGCTCCAAGCCCCATCCAACCTGGCCTGGAACACTGCCAGGGAGGGGGCAGCCACAGCTTCTCTGGGCACCCTGGGCCAGGGTCTCACCACCCTCACAGCCAACAATTTCTGTCTAAGATCTAGTCTAAATCTCCCCTCTTCCAGTTTAAAGGTGTTACCTGTGTGTGGGGTCAGTAGATTTTAAAATGGAAATATTATCAAGTGCTTACACACCTGTAAACACTGCTGGGGGCTGGAGTTGTTCTTAATGTTATCAAAACTCCTGGAATGCCAGTTTTGCTGGAGTGAAAACTGTGTGATTATCCTCCTGTCCTCTTCTGATTCCCCTCCCAACTGGCAGCCACAGCAGATATCATCATGCCTCTGCTAAATCTTTGATATTTCACTTGCATATTTCCACAGCTCTTTCCTGATAGGAGAGACCTCAGCACAGCGCTCAGGAGCATTGCCCTTTGGAGTGAGGGAGAAGTGAAATATTCAGATGTGCTGCTCTGCCAAGTGCTAGCTCACCACTCATCTCACTTGTCAAAATAAGGAACAAATAATAGAAAAGTGAATTGCACGATTACTCAGTCCCTGAAGTACTAAAGTCATGGAGTGATGGGAAAACTGTGCTTACAGGGAGCAGGAGAGTTCAGTATTGCAGTGGGAGGTGTTTGTGCTTACCTGGGGTTCAGTACAAAGATGAACTCTATCAATCAAGCTGTGCCAGGGCAGGGTTAGATTGGACATTGGGAACAATTCCTTCCCCAAAGGGTTCCCCAGCACTGGCCCAGGCTGCCCAGGGCAGGGGGCAGTCCCCATCCCTGGAGGGATGTCAGAGCCGTGGAGATGTGGTGCTGAGGGACATGGGGCAGTGGGCACTGGGCAGTGCTGGGACAGTGGTGGGGCTGGGGGAGCTTGGAGTTCTTTTCCAACCAAAACAATTCTATGATTCTAATTAAAGCCAAAAACCAGCAGGAAACAAAGCCAGCGTGCTGGAGGAATATCTCCACTTCACATAGGGTATTTCTCATCAAAGCTACACTTGTGGAAGATCCCCACAGAGCAGGCGTGAGGTACCAGTCCCTTGGGCTGTGTAACAGCTAGCTGGTCTTTAAAAGGTAAAATTTAATGTTTAACTGTTTCGGTGAAGCACTTGCTCTGGAAAGTTTTGATGTTGATAACAACTGTAAATAAGGAATGAGCTGCTGTAGTGAGCAATGTCCTGCATCTGTTCATACATATATATAACAGCATCATCATTTATGGAAGCAGAATATAGACACACATGCATCTGTGTACACACACCCCTATAGACTTGAGGATGGAAAAAATGGTTGTTTGACCAACAGTCTCATCTGTTTCGGTCAGACCTTTCTCTGCTTCACCTTTTTTCATGGCCTGTCTCTGCCTTGTCTCCGTGTTCTGGTGGAACAGCACAAGCAGCCCTGACCTGCTGGGTGCTAGGATTGCTAGGTACAATAACAGCTGACTAGAGAAATGCAAACCATTCCCTGTGGTGTTTAAAGGAAGCAATTAGCCCTTGGAACAACCTGCCTGAGAATTTGACCCAAGATATTTAAGTTAAGGCTTCTGAAGAGCAGCAGGTCTGGGCTCTGTGCAGAGAGGCTGGCAGCACATGCTCAGCAGCAGAGGGCTGACCACCCAGACCCTTCCCAGGCTTTGCCTCTATAAAGTGCCCATTTTTCAGTCCTATGTAGATATTTCTCACAAATATTTCACTAAGATCTTTGAAATTCACATTACCATATACAAATAAACTATTCAGGGCAGGAACATAGGATATGGCTGGTAACAGGGACCAATATGCAATAAACACTAATGAACCTTTATCAGACTTCCTCAAACCCTTTCCCAGTTGTCTTATGTCCCTCCTTCCCTGTGTGCCAGGACAGCAGTAGCAAGTATCCCTCACTTGATGAGATATTACATGTATTTCCCATTCTTCCCTCCCGTCAGGCACGTTGCTGAGCACAGCCAGGCCAATTTGAAATGTTGTCGCTCTCTGTAAAAGCACTTTTCCCAGTATTTGCTGTTTTTATGGAGGTGGCTGTGATTAGAGCTGACATTAATTAGAAGAAATGCTGGTGTACCAGATGGATTTTTTAAAAGGCACAGTGGAGGAGCACTGAGCACAGTCCGTGTGCTTATGGAAAAGTAGGAGTGTGGTTTGCTCGCCGTGTGTGCACGACCTACGCACGGCAGCATTTAAGGGACTGCTGTAATCTGCTTTATTAATAGCACAGGATTTCAGCACACATCCCTTATTTATGGGTGTGAATTTATCCTCGCACAGCCCTGGCGCCCTGCCCTCGCCGTAGCGTGCGCTGCGCCGTGCAGCGAGGCACGAGCCTTCCACGGATGCCAAGCTGAGGGGAGAGGAGAGAAATGCAAATGTCAGACCTCGCAGTGGCTTTTAAGGCTTAATTTCAGGCTTGTTTTGAGCTGCTGAACCAGGAGGGAGCTGCTGACTGCACTGCAGCTTGTGGTTGCTGCAGAGCGCTGGCCGGAGCTGCATCCCCTCAGCACCATCCCTCGTGTGCCCCCCTGGGTCTGGGGACATCCCCCAGCCACACACCCCAAGCTGCCTCCTGGCTTTGAGCCTCTGCTGAGCCACTGGTGTGTGTGGGAAGGGATGGAGCCCGCCTGTCCTGCAGTGCCATGGTAACAGCTCCCCTTTTCATCCCCGGTGCTTTCCGTTTTGCGCTTGGAAATTCATTATTCAGTGCAGAGCAGGAACAAAAAGGAGATTGCCCGCCCCGATCCCACAGGTATGTGGGAAGAAAGAGCTTCCCGGGGCTTCCAGGGGAGACCAGGATTAGGGAATGGTTTTTCTGTAACCATTCTTCCAAACCAGCAGTGGGGATGCACTCCAAGCGTGCCGATCATCCCCGTTTCCCTGCCAATCCAGAGTTGGAATAACCACACGTATTTTCTCAAGGATTTGCTACAGCTGTGAAAAACCCCTCAGCCTGTGTTTGTTTCCTCAGCACACCCAAGCATCTCAGAATTGTGGGCAGGTTCCTTTGGGGGTTGGGTGTCCAGGTCCCAACCATGCTGGTGACCATCCCACTGCAGTGACCACTGCAGCACGGCTCCAGCTCACCCCTCGCCCTCCTGCTGGCGGTGGTGCTGCTTTGCACCACTGGCATTAGAAGCCCTGGTGGCTCCCATCCTGGCAGAGCACCCACTTGACCTTCTGAGTGTGCAGGCAGCACTGAGTGTTGCTTTGGTGGCAGGTGTGGGGTGAGGAGGTTCGCTGGCTTTTCTTTAGGCTTGCAGTTTTCCAGCCCTTAACCCATCCTTGATAACAGCAGGTCAGCTTTCTTAAAATGTTTTAGGGGTGGCAACATGAAAGGCACTTCAAATTTATTTACTGAAACCATTTGGGCCATACAAGATACACTCTATATGCCATATCTATATATACACTATATCTATACTCAATACTGTATCTTTTGTGAATTATCAAAAGATGAAATTGTATAAAACATGGGCTTTATAAAAAAGTGTATGTAAAATCTGAACATTATTTCAGTCCACCACTGTGTTCAGAACCAGTTTGATAAGCATTTGAAAACCTTTCTGAGGCATGTTTTACTTAAAAGCATTCTTTATGGCTAAATATATCATTTTGAAGTAAAGGCTGCTTTAACAGAGATTTTGCATGTAGAATTATTTTAAGAGCAAACTGAGCTTGGAGGGCGCCCTGGGCAGCCCCTTGGGGGGTGCCATCCTCCCCACCCCTCATGCCCCCAGCCCCCAGCAGTAACACTCTTGAGCCTTTGGGGTAGTTAATGAAAAAAAGGTCACTCTTCAGTTCTTCTGCCACAAGACAATGAATTTCCACTAGGGTTTTCTCTTTTTAGACTTCAGTGAGCAGCTCTTGGAAGGGGTCTCAACTGCTGCACTGCTGGGCTGCACGGGAAAACACCGTGGGGAAGCAGTGAGGAAATATCCTGGTGGCCCTGGACAAACACTTGAGCCAAGAAGACTTTGGCTTTCCATAGAGGAATATTGTGCTAGTTGTTTTGTAGTTTAGCTTTGTAATTAGTTGCATAAACCAGAACTGGCTAAATGGAAATCTCTGCTCTCAGCTGGTGTAAGGGAGCTGGGTTTGAGCTATCTTTGTGGCTTAGAACTTTTTCCCTACTCTTGAATGCACCAGATAAAGCTGCTGTGCTCCCCAAGGTCTCTGCTTTTCCCCTGAAGTGATGAGAGGACCAGTGCAGGGATGCTCAGCACAACGTGCTGCAGCCCTCCCATCCCCCATCCCTCCTGGCGGACTTCCAGCAGGACCCAGCCTGCTCCTGGCAGACCACAAAGGCCAAGGACCCCCGTCCCACCTCACCCCGAATGGCCCAGGGCTGGGACAGCACCCAGGGGAAACCCACCAGTTGCTCTGTCTGTCCCACCATGCCTGTTCTCACACCCAGCTCACGGTCAGCCTTGGCACGCAGACAATTAATGCCAGCCCCAGTGCAGATTATTGCACCTCATTGCATGTGGGACCAGAAACAGGGAGACTTTGCTGAATCAAAAGGAAAAAAATGAACCCAAAGATTGGCTGGGGGGAGGTTAATCTAATTTACCATCATGCAAACTCACCCGAGGAGCCAGGGTGTTCCTGTGTGCTCCTACAGACACACTGGATGTTTTAGGGAGCCACACTCTTACAAACCCTGGCTGGGGATCCTATCAAGGAACGTGCATTATACAATGAGGGCAAGCTTGCATAATGGCAATGCATACATGAAAACTATGTTAATTGTTTAAGATGCATTTTTTTTTAGGATTTAAAAATAGCACACTAAAAATACCCTGTGCTCATCTAAGACTATTTTGCTTTGGCTTTGTGAATCACCTCACTTTCTAATCTATTAATCAAAATAACAAAAAGCAACTCTAGGCATTTAAAGACCACAAAGCTCTACATTCTAAAGGTGGGCTACATTTCCTTAGGAAGAACCACAGAAGTTTGGAAATATATTTACATGTGTTTATATTTTATCTGCACATACTAAGTGGGGAACTGTGTGCATGTCGATGTAAATTTATGTGTGTGGGCATAGAAAGAGAGCAGAAACCCATCAATACTGCTACTTTTAAAGAAATATATGCCATACATCTACAATTATATTTAAGAAAAACCCATTCTTGGTAGATTTTGCATTATAATTGACTTTAGGGAAACAAGAAAAGGAATTCTTGAGGAAAGAGTAAGCCCTCAGCCCCACGACCCTCGCCAAGCCCCCTCGACACGGCGGGCTGAGGAGGGCTGGCAAAAGCTGGGTTAATGCCCCACAAGGCAGCAGTTGCTGTTATTATTCTCTTTTAAAGATCATTCCCATCCTTTAGGGTAAGAAGTTAGCAGAAGAATGAATTATATATAGGCTCTCAGAGACTACATGCACACTGACTCAGCCAAAGAGCAGTCCTACGGTGGTACAGGAATTTTCCTTGCCTATGGGTGAAGGGAAAAAAATCATTAATTATCTCCCAGGTTCAGAATAATCATTCTGACTGTTGCACTTTGCTGTCTGAAATAAGGCTGGAGATAGGAGCACTGAAAGAATGGTTTCTACAGCTTTACTCATTATTCTAAATTTTAAATGTTAATTAGAAGAGTGCCATCCCTTGTTTCGTTGGGGCTGGACTGTATGTGAGTGCTGTGTCACTGCCCTCACGGGTTTCTGCTCCATCCTACAGCTGTGCACACAGTGACATCAGAGCACAGACAGGACCCCCCCAACCCATACTGCCCAGGACACAATCTGCTGGCCTGGCTTTAAGGGTTCAGGGTTAATAATGGAATAGCTGAAAACTGTAAAAAACATAAAGAGTAGTGGGCTTCAGCTGACTGCAGAACCAAGGTTTTGGTGCTAGATTCACTTACCTTCATACAGGGGGGAAGTGGTGAGTGCATTTGGTTTCTTTGGGTGACATTCAGTCCAGTTCAGCCACAGGAAAATCTGGACATTGAGCAATAAAAAAAACAAATGAAAAAAACAGGAAAAAATAATTCTGTCTGAAGCTCACCAGGGGTCATTCAGCAATTCAGACCATAATCTGTGAAATCCTCTTTTTATCACCAGTTTACAATATTTCTGACAGGCAAATGCTATGCTCTGGAAGGATTACGTAATCAACAACCACCACCAAAATGGTATTTTGGGCATCACAATAATTCCCACGAGATTTTACAAAGCAGCAGCACCTCCAGTTTAATATTCTACAATTGCATCAAGAGCAATCTACCTGCTGCAGGTCCATCCCTGTCAATTCAGGCTGAGAAAGGCAATAACCTGAAAGGGGATTTCTAGTTACATGCCACAAACACCTGTGCTCTCTGGTTCTGTGGTACTCTTTGCATGGGACAGCCCCAGGAGACCTCCAGCATCATCCTGGGAGACGCAGGCACTGTGGGTCCCAATTTCACTGGTGGTTAGCCACAGAAATCCTTGTCTGAGGGCTTAATGGCAAAAAGATTTCAGATTAAAATGCCTCAGGCTTTGACTTTATGCAATGAAATCGCTGGAATAACCAAATATAATGTCAAGGAGCAGCAGCTTTCACTCCAAGCGACAAAAGGCTGTAAATGTGTACATTACCTCCACTGCCTGAAGGACATTTCATAGAATCATAGAGTTGTTTAGGTTGGAAAAGACCTCCAAGCTCCCCCAGTCCCACCAGTGTCCCAGCACTGCCCAGTGCCCACTGCCCCATGTCCCTCAGCACCACATCTCCACGGCTCTGACATCCCTCCAGGGATGGGGACTGCCCCCTGCCCTGGGCAGCCTGGGCCAGTGCTGGGGAACCCTTTGGGGGAAGGAATTGTTCCCAATGTCCAATCTAACCCTGCCCTGGCACAGGTCCCTCAGCCACTCCTCTTGACCTTGCTTTCTTCTCCTTAAGCTTATTTGGACCCCAAGGGTGCTGAGCCCCTTTGCTGAGCAGAGTCCAGCCCTGCAGCAGGCAGACACAGCCAGCAAGAACACAGCTTTGGGTCAAGGAAGAACCACCCAAGACATGAATTAATTAAACCACCTCGCTACACCTTCCTGACGTAGTATTTTTAATCACATTTTTATTTATGGGAAACAAACTCCCCTGCAAACTAATATTAATTGCAGTAATAATAATTCTACGTGAGGGGATTTGTTTGTGACTGGAATGTTCCCCACAGCGCTGACAGCTGTCCTGTAATGGTGATAACCTCACACTTAATGATCTTCTCATTAGCCCTGCTGAAACAGTGCTCGGGAACTCAGCACCTCACAGGGCAAGGTGTGTAGCTGAGCAAAAGAAAAAGAAGAACCAGATGAGTTGTGAAGGTCACTGTGCCACGATCACCCATACGCCACTGCCAAAATGCAAAGTCCTTGTTTTAGGGAGGGAGGGGAGCAGAGTGTGGCGGGTGGGAGGGGGACAGGTCCCACTCCTCCACAGCCCCCTGGCAGTGCTCCATCCCTGCTGCTCCCCAAGTGCCTGCGGGAGGGTGCTGGGAGCCCCCCCAGGCTCAGCACCCCAGAACAACCCAAGTGACACTCACAGGGAAAAAAATGGAAAGCAAGGGAGTTTTAAACTTATTTTGACCACTTTTCCCATAGGGGGGCTGCCCAGGGAAATATAACTCACCTTTCCCAGTTCCTGCTGGAGCACACCAGCAAAGGTCATGCAGCAAAGGTGTTTCATGTCCTGCAAGGCTGATGTCTTACCCCCCATCTGAAAGGTACGCTTTAGCTGTTAATACATGATGGAACAAAACAACCACATTTATTAATCTTTTTTTTTTTTTCCCCAAATGCACAGTAATTTCAGAGCAGTGTCTGGTAAAAAAATATTTCCAGAAAATTGCAGGAGTGTCACAAACCAGTTACAATTCCTGCAATCCTTTGCCATCACTGTACACAAACAATTTTATTTCTCTGCCAGAGAAAGCCATTAATACCATCGGCAGCTCCCTAACGACCTGCAGTGAATTAGCTCCAAAAAGCACGGGGCTAATGTGTTCTTTAGTATAATTCTGCCAACAGACAACTCTAAACAATTATATGGAAATATTAATTTGGATTATTTTTTCACAGTAAACCCCAGAACATACTTCTATTACCTTTTTCCAACTCAGATTCACCCACTACTATTAAAGGTATTTCTGGGTGAGTAACATCAGGTACAAACAGCTGGTGAATTACCCTCCTTCCACAGCTCACCCCTGGGACTTGGTGATGCAGCACAGCCCACCTCTCACCCATACTAGTAACGTGAGATCATCACAGTCATATGATGTCATCACAATACCTGGGGCTGATGTTACTCAAGATGCTTGGAAAGCAGTCAGTGCTAATGGCAGACTAACCATGACAATTCAAGCACCCAGCCTGATGTTCTGGATTTAAAGAAACCAAAGCTCTTCCAGAAGCATTCAAGTATGAAAAGTCATTTTTAAATGTAATTGTACCTTCTCACTGTAATTAAAGATGTTCACGTGTTCCCATTGTCTTTGGTTTTCCTCAGCATCCTGGTAGCTTTGCTTTGATTCGTTATCTGCAGGTACTAGTTTCAAACTCCCATACGAATTTCTAAAAACATTTAATTACACGTGTTTTCCACCAGTACCTCACGTGTCTGAGCCAAAGTCCTTAAGAATCCTTTTTGGCATTTAAATAATGATTCCATGCATGACGCAGAGCAGCCTTTTGTTGTTGTTGTTGTTTCATCTTTTTTCAAAGGGATACAAGCTGCACGAAAAGACAAACAATCTGGAACAAGATGTTTGGTAACAAATTGCTCAGCAGGACCCCAGGAGTGAAAGCCTATCAGTGCAGGAGGGTGAGAAAAGATCCCTACTCTGGGATGTAGGTCCCCAAGACCTATAGATTGTGGCTGTCACTAAGATAATGATGTCCAGGCTACGCTCCAGAGAGGTCAGTTTGAGAAGTGACTCTCAATGAATAGATTGGCACAATGAGGTTTTATACTGCAGGAGGCAGAGAAGGAAATGAATCCTCCTTTAAAATGTGATGGGCAGAGTGTGGGCTGCTGGGCTGGCGTGGGGAGCCCTGGGTCACGGTCACTGGTGAGACTGGGGCCACACGACAGCTCCTCGGGTACCTCGGGCAGGACCAGATGCTGAGCGCTGCCATGGCAACGGGTGGCTGCAGAGATGCGATGGAGAGGATCACTCTTAAAATTACACATTGCTTGCAAATGACTTAATGGTTTTTCCACCATAGTGGGCTCCTCTTCACTAGCCCAGGGCCATCACAGCCCTCCGGGCACCCAGCACTCCTCACCGCAGCAGTGTCACTCTGGACCCTGCCTGCTCTCAGGAGCACAACGAGGTGCCCGTGTGCTGTGTGGCAGAGCCCTGGCACAGTCCCAGAAATCTCACCTGAGAGTGGCAGAGCATTCCTGCAGTATGGTTTGCTGTGTTTATTAGAGCAGAAATAATGAAAACCTAAAACCCGATTAAGTTTAATAAGCTTTTTTTTTCTTTCATGAGAGCTTGCGGACACATTAACTGCCAAATTATAGATTAATTCTGTTCATTGAACTGCAAATGTTTTGGCAGAAATAAAATCCATCCTGCGCAAAGAAGGGAGAATTCTTCTTCCGACAGGTAACTCAGTAATGATAATACAAAATTAATTTGGCTTAATGGGCTGGAACTGCTGCCTTTTAGGAGCTCTGCTGGGCCTGCAGAGCGAGTGCTCCTGGTGCAGGATGTGTCCCTCTGCAGGCTGGGGGTGCTCAGGAGAGAAAAACTGTGCTTTTAATTCCTGCAACTGCCTCTCCCTTCCTGACCTGTGCTGTTGGCAGGGCTGGGGCAGAGGCCGGAGCAAAGAGGGGTTTGTGCTCTGAGATGGGAACAAATCTGATCAACACAATTGCCCAAACTGCCCCAAACTGCTGGTGTCTGGTGTCCCTCAGCACCACCTCGCCAGCCAGCCCGGAGGTGATGCAGCGAGCAGTTTGCTCCTGGCTGCATCCTGCAGTGGTTTGGAGCATCAGAGGTGGTTTAAGCATTTCACAAACACAGGGAGAAGATGTGTTCCGTGACTGCAGAGGTGTCCTATGGGAAAAGCCACCCATCACCTGAGAGGTGTGAGTGGAGCTGGGGTGGCTGCCCTGCACCGTCAGCAGGCACAGGAGGTGGGACAGGCCAGGGATGTGGGCACGGGAGGTGGGACAGGCCAGGGATGCGGGCACAGGAGGTGGGACACACCAGGGATGCGGGCACAGGAGGTGGGACAGACCAGGGATGTGGGCACAGGAGGTGGGACAGGCCAGGGATGTGGGCACGGGAGGTGGGACAGGCCAGGGATGCGGGCACAGGAGGTGGGACAGGCCAGGGATGCACAGCTCCACTGGCTGCCAGCATCCTCCAGGCACAGGCACCTGCTCCTCAGGGAGCCCTCTTAGGAAGTCTGGTAATTTGCTTTGCTTAACTAAACTATCCTGAAGTTATGAATGTCTTTAGAGCAAATAAACCATATATATATATAAATTATCTAGCATTTAAGATCATCCTTCTATCTGTTATTCAACTATTTCATCCTTCTATTCTGTGCAGGTTTCCTTTATCCCCTACATACACCTATGCTGCTTCCTACATCCCCTATATACATTTAAGTTGATCAGTTCCCCCAGAACACCTTGTCTGTGTAATTCAGCCATAATTTGCCATTTTTCTTACCAGGTCTGTTGACCTCCCACCCTCTGCACACACCGAGGGCAGCAGAGCTGCCAGGGATGCTGGGGGCACAGCCCCACTTCCTTGGGCACTGGCAGCCTCTCTTACCCTATTAAAAACCAGTATGGCAGTTGGAATAAAATGGTCCCCCAGGGCCTGCTGCTGCTGCTGCTATATTTAGATACTCCTGCTGCTGTGGCTGTTGTGCCAGATTGAATTTATTTCTACTAAATAACCATTAAATTGATCTGTTTGGACAGAAGCAGCATTGTGGTATTTTAAATAAACCTTTATTGCATTTGTTCAACATATAAACGTCGTGCTGGAGGCAGCCATACCGCCCACCATCTGCGAGCACTTCCTCACCTAAAACCACAGGAACGTGGATGAACTTTCCTTAAAAAACTGTATTCCCACATCATTGTGGGAGCCCTCTCCTGCGCTGCCCCGAGCTGATCAGACCTGGGGTTTTCTTTCTTTTCTTTCCTTTTTCTCCCTAGAGTGTTGTTGCCCTGACCCTCAGCACCTAAACTGCATTTACAGATAAATAAAATATACAATCTACTTCCTTAGTGTGTCACGAGCATCATCTGGCACTGAAATCTGAAGTCCTCCCTTGGACAAAAATTCAACTCAGATTAAAGAAACTTGAGGGAGGGAGGAAGGGAGCCACTGACTGAGTCTCACACCTGTGGGTAAGAATTCTGGTTATGTACACTGACATATATTATTTACTGAAACAAAAAGGGACATGGCATATACTGAAGCTCATTAAGCTGCAGCAGTGTATCTAATGCAGATCAAAGCACTTCAGATTAAAGTGAGAGAGTGGCCTCTGCCTTATCCCCCACTAAATCCTGGGAATGTGCTGTTGTAGTGCCATGCTCAGGGTAATGAGCTGCATGGTGAGACAGAGGCAAGCTACAGGGGGCAGGATTCAGCTGATGAACTGGAGGAGAGAAGGGAAAAAGGGATGGTTGCATCAGGAATAACTCATACCAATCGCCTCTTGCAATTCAAGACTAAAGATTGATGGGCTGCACCCCAAATGCCACTTGGGACCCAGTGTCGGAGTGGAGATTGGGTCCCAGGGTGCTTACTCCAAAGCACCATCCCACAGAATGACTTTGGGACTTCTGAGGGACAAGACAAGCCCAGAGCAGGGGGCTGTGGCACAGAACAGCTGATGCAAGGCGCTGCTTGGGCAGAGGAGCCAGTGAGGGAAGGCAGGGACCTGCAGGAGAGCTGGACTGGAAACACGTTTGCAGTTCAAGGAGTTGCATGTGAACACAAAACGCCTTTTTTTCCCCTCTGAGGAAGCCATGGAGCACTCTGTGCTGCGGCCCCGAGCACCGGAGGGTGACCTGGGTGGGCAGGCTGCCCCGTGGCAGGGAGGGACGGCCACCCACACTGCACCCACAGCCTGGTTGTGCCCGTTTGCTGGTGTGTGTGCACAGGAACACACACGGTCTCTCCTCTCCTCCATCCAAGCATGCGCTTTGTCTTGTACAAAAAGGGCTCTGCAGGTTGTGTCATTCATATTCTCCAAATAAGAAGCAGCAAAGAACTACGATTTTCAACAGATCTTCTGATCTCCATCCAACACCTGCTTCCCAGTTTCCCCAGAGCATCCCTTGCATCTGCCTCTCACTCTCACAGTGACAGCAGATTTCTCTCACAAACTTTATTTTCCTTTTTTTTACAGAATCATCTAGGTTGGTAAAGACCCTGAAGATCATCGAGTCCACCCATCAACCCAACACCGACAGTCCTCAACTACACCATATCCCTGAGTGCTGTGTCAGCCCGACTCTGAAACACCTCCAGGGATGGGGGCTCCCCCACTGCCCTGGGCAGCCCATTCCAATGGCTGACAACCTGTTCTGTGAAGAATTCTTCCTGATATTCAGTCTAAACCTCCCCTGGTGCAACTTGAGGCCATTACCCCCTGTCCTATCATTTGTTATTTGGTTAAAGAGACTCATCCCCCCCTCTCTACACCGTCCTTTCAAGTAGTTTTGATCGTGCCACTTCCAGCAGTCTGCTCCTACAAAGAGTCCTTCCTCCTGCAATAGCATAATCAGGAATTCAAAATACGTAGCATTCTATTTTTTGCTCTCCTCCTCCCAAATTTACTGATTCAAAGATCAGCAATAATGAAGCCACTCCTGAAGTCTATACATTTCCATAGGAGTTTTCTCCTTTTTGGCTCTCTTGCCCAAAAGGTTTCCCGTTAAAGTGGCTGCAGAGGACTGCAGTAGAGCAGCCTATACTGCACATACCAGACCAGCCCTGCTTAATTCACCCCTAGATGTTAAATAGATTCTTTGCAGATTCACATCTTAATTGAGCTGAGTGATAAATGCCTCGTATTGCTTAATTGGATTATGTCTTGTGCTAAACACCTGCAGAGGGGTCTGAGACAGTGGAACACGATGACCAGGAGGCAGAAGAGCCAGGCACAGTGCAGGGCACCTTCCCCATTCACCCATCACATGCCAGCACTTGCTCTGCTCCTCAAAATCAACGGCAGGGACGCTCGTTAGGGAGGAGGTTCGGGCTGGTTGCCTGGGAACGCGCTGGCCACCAACTAGAACAAGACCGAGACTTCATTTTGTACACCAGTTAAAGAGTAAAAACCTCTGTTTGCTGTCTGTTTACCCTGGAGGAGGACATAAAACCATTCCCTGGCAGGCAGGCTGGTTGCAGCCCTGTGTTACAAGGCAGCACATGTACAGCTGTATATGTGAGCAGAGCACATAGGGACAATGGATTTCCCGAGAGTGGTTCCGCAGTGCAACCTCATGAAATGGAATGTGTGGTCCAGCAGTAATACAAGCAATTTAACCTAAACCTCTGAATATATCAAGGCATATCCAGTATTGATCAGAATGGGTACTAATTACACCCAAGGCTGAGCACAGGAGGGAAGAAGCTATATTTCTGCTGAAGGGACTTTTTCCTTCCCATTATCATCAGATATGCCATTCAGATATCTGCTTTTGCACATCCATTCAGCATAAGAAATGCTCTTACTGCCATTTGACCCCTCACCCTCTGGAAACTACTGAAGAGCTCCCTTTGCAGCTCAGCCCCCTGCATTTCCCCTGGAGGGGTTCAGGCTGTGGATACCCGGAGAGAGCCAAGCCATAAATCCCAACTCCACACACAGCTGCCAGCCCTGGGAAGTGGAAATGCACATGTGGATGCAAATTTTAACTTTGCACCAAGCATTGGTTTTACTTTAACAGCAAATGCAAAGGGCTTAGGTGCTCTCAGGCAGGAGGGGACCACTCTAAGACATCCCTCCTTTGCCCTTTTGTTGCATGTTTTAATATACCTTCAATATAACGTGTGTATTTGCAAGAAATGAAAGTATTTCTCATAAAAAATTTCATTGTGCGTTGAGTATGAGTTACTTCAGTGAAAATAAAGATACTCTTTAAAAATTATAATTGAAGAAAAAAACACAGTGAGTTCACCAGCAGTTGTGCATTTAAAGGTGTAAAATTCTACTCCACTATACCAAAATACAACCACATGACACTGATAGGTCTTCTGAAATATGACCACTTAGGGCTGAAAAATTGAAATACTTGGGTCTGAAAGTTTCTTTTCTTCTTCTTATAGCTAAAAAGCAGCTATTCATTGTGCTCTTATTGTAACGGAGGAAAAATTAATGTAAAATTCCCACGTGCAAACTAGTATAGGTAGAAGATTATTAGGTAGAAGATATTCCTTGCAGCAGGTTTCATTTAAGTGTAAGCTTCAGAGGAGTCAAGCAAGCCTGTATTTGTGGCTTAGGGGAAAAGAACTCCTCAATGAACCCTAAAAATGTCTGAGTGGGTACCAGTGGGACCGTGGGCCCCAGGCTGCATCAATGATGCTGCTGGGAGGAATCTCCTACCTGGGGTATACGTTTGTAAGTGTAACTGCAGCATGGCTTTAATGACAGTTTGTGCCTGAGAAAGCACCCCCATAGCTTTCCATCCCTGGTCTTTGGAGCTGCTGTTCCTCCACTCCATGATCTCTGACCATGCTTCCAAGGCACTGAGAGCTTACAGCTGCATTTGGTCCTCAACAGACCTCCAGCACCAGTCCCTGCAAACCCATCTGGGGTTTGCCCAGTTCTGGCAAATAAAACCAGGGCAGAAACACACCTGACAAGTCTAAACTGGTAATTTACATTTTGTCATCCCAGCTTGCCATACCAGCACTGAGTTTGCAGAAGAACAATACATCTGACTGACAAAACAGCACCTCCTCCTCAACGTGGTCATTAGTTTTCAATAAAAATGCAAGCACAGCACTAGAAATTCTCAGGGAAAGCAAAATATTTTCAGTATTACCAGCAAGCTTAGCCAGTCGATGAGCAGAGCAAGGAGTTAACTGTGGTTGTTATGTGAGTCATGTTTGGAGTGTGGAGATACAACTGGGAATTGATCCCATTGGCCAGAATAGAACATATTTGTTAAAAATGCATATAATTTTTCTAGTTAAAAGATTTCTCCCGACCATTTCCCCTGGAAATCTTAATTCCTTCAGTTCTCAGGGCAGAGCAGGCATTTGGCTCATCACTGACCCCAGCATGGCCAAGGGAACTTGAGCACAGTTCCTCAATAAAATTCAAAGGAGTTTTATTGCTCAAAGTAAGCCTTAAAATTTCTAGGTAACAGGCCTAAGATTTTGTCATAGCTACTTTACAAGCCAGTATCTCCTGCATGTGGCCTATTGCAGCCTCCTTGGGGAAGCCAAGTGAGCTTGGTGGGACATTTGTCATTGCCAGTGCCCTGGCTCACACGAGCAATAAATATTTTTACTGTGATGTACATTTGGGACTTCTCACTACCAGCTGCAAAGATCTCTGCTGTGGATTTTATTTCCCCTGATTTACAGGGCACATTAATACAGATGAGCCCCTATTTTTATTTATGGACTACAACAGAATCCAAGTTTTCAGGGAGATTCTATATATTTTGTTAAAAATAATAATTACTAAATCAGCCTATTAGACTTGTTTATTCTTTCCCTTTACCTATTTCCTTTTCTCCAAGGAGCCATGAAGGGTAAAGCTGACATTAACCACTCATCTTTTTCTTCTGTAAGTAATGGATCATTGAAGAACTCAGCTCCATGAAAACCATCACTTCGAAGGATGATCTTAAATCTTCAGGTTTATTGGTCATTTGCATCTACTCTGGCTGCTCCAGTTGCACAAATTATATCTAATTGAAAGAATTTTATGAAGCTATTATGTGGCAATGTCTGGAATATTAAAAGGTGCTAATGTACATGAGGCCAAAGCCTATTTACTTGTCATTTCAAGCTCTGTTAGAAGCATACCAACAAAATTTGTTTCCTTCAAGGAAGGCAATGTTAGTTTGCAAATTCTAATAGAGCCTGCAAGCGTCAAACAAAAATTGAGTGCTTCTTTTTAACATGCACATTTGAAAATTTATTTTAGAAAGGAAAGCTCTGACTTCCATGGGAGATGGAGAGAGGTCTTGGCTCATGTTGTAAGTTACCATTAATTCTGGATGTGAGAAATAAGTGAAATTACTTGGATAGGAGAGAGTGTCTCTGCCATTGAAACAGATGCAAAAGAAATCCTATGAACATCCCTGTTTTCTGTCTGGGCTGCACACTTAAAAAAAATCTTTACTTTTACAAATAAAAATGATTCTTATTGTTAGGTTATCATGCCAGAAGAGGAGAGATTAGAGCAGGTCTGGCTACAGCAGTCTCAGAAGTTTCTATTGAATATCTGCTTGAAAGAGAGGATACAGAAAACTCTGCAGGATGCACAGTGAAAGGCAACAACAGTCATCGTAAGGATTAGGGGGAAAACCAGCAGAGAGGACAGTAATTAGAGTATAAAACTAACCACCTGCAACTCTCCCAGCATTTCCCTTGCTCACCTTTGCAGCCAGGCAGCACCATCTGACAGCTCATGTACAACCTCTGAGCCACCAGAATTACACGGTCACAGCTAAGAGCCGGTTTGAAGTTAAGGCTATTTAGGATTCTGCTCCAAGGGAGAGTTCACATCATTTTGCATATGATAACCTGTGTTTAAGTGCATTATAAATTCAAGGAAGAGACCTCCCATTTGTATCATCTTCATGGGGGTGACTCCAAGTGTATTTTTGGAAAATCTAAGCATATAAAGGAGATGGCAACTGAAGAGCAGCATCTTCCCCAGAACAGACCAGGATATCAGGAGAAGCAAGTCTTTAATTCCCTGAAGACAACAATGCACTGAAGTATTTAAGAGGAAGCAAAATACTTGAGCCCTGCTGCCTCAGCTTACAAAGCCAGAAACACCTGCCCAGAGTCATTTCAGAAAGATGTCACATCATGGAAGTCCAGGGCAGGACTTCAGTCCTAGAATTGGTCTTTTGGAAGTTACTTTGAAAAACTCAGTCTCCAATTCATAGCAAACTGAAGACAGTTTAACAAACTACATTGTGTTTTCCTTGCATTACATTATCATCATCATCCCTGCAGAAATATTATTGGGTCTGTGAACAAAATCCCAACATGTGTAAGAAAGTGCACAAAGTCCATCACAAATAACATGAGGAACCAGGCATTCTCCAGAGACCAAAATAAAATCTAAAAAGGTGTTAATGTTTTCTGTGACAGCTAAGAAAACAATTGGCCAATAAGAAATCAGTTTATTATGGACATGTTTTGGGGTTTTTTTAGTGGAAAAAAATCCCACATTCATTACTATGTGGTAAAATAGAGTTCCTTAATAACCAACACTGTTAATACTGCATTCACTTGGACATTGATTTCTGGCTAGTCATTAGCTGATTGGCATAGGAGCCAATTCTGGAGATTTCCACATATACCAGAGAGGGTAGGAGAGGACATCTGGGCAACTTTCAACAGCCATTTCAGAGGCAGAGGCTTTGCAGCCTGGAGGTGTCCAAATGGGATGTGAGAGCCTCTGGACACGAGAGTGTTCTTGGGAAGGGGTGTTATTGGGCTGATGCAATCCTGTCGCACGCAGTGACAAGCAAGCTCACTGATGGCACCACTGTCTGTGAATGAAACCCCCTCCTGTTGTGTGTGTGCAGTCATTCCAGAAGGAAGAGGCTTTTATATAGAGGTTACTGAGCTGCTGAGCTAGAGCTGTTGTGGAAATTAGATCAGCTCAGCCATGGCACTGTACAAATCTCAGCGTGGTGCTGGTGGGGATTCTAATCCACTGGAGCTTGCCAGCAAATCAGAGAAAAACATGGAGTAACCATTGGCATCTCCTTTTATGTTAAAATATAAAAGCAAAGTACATAAAGTTAAAAAACCCAGAATGTTCCAAACCAGACAGGAGCAATTACAGGCTATGCCTCAGCAGGTGTGCACCATGCAAATCTCAAAGAGGTTGCAAAGCAAAACAGGATTATAGCACTCATTAATAGGGAATAAGATCAGATTTTTGAAGTGAGAGAGTTTGCAGGTTTTTTGGCTCACAGCAAAAGATGATGGATCTAAAGGGGTGCCAGAAGGAACTTACCAGAGTGGTTTCTAAGCTGAGAAAAAGTGGCTTTGTTGTGAAAGCTGCCCAGATTTCATCCAAGGGAAGGCAAAGAGCTCATGGGAGGAGAGAGACTCTTCAGTTCTGCAGATGAGCACACGGCGATGCAGTGGCTACGAGCTAGGTAATTGCAGCACCAAAAACCAGATGCAAGTTTGATAGCAAAGGTAATTGTCTCTCAGTAAATTATTCTGATAGATGCATACGTCTTATAAGGGAAAAAATTTCATGTCAAGACTTAAAGTATATTCTCTCTGAGCTCACTTACTGAGAGGGCAATCACGGCTTTCAGGAGGGAAGGAGGCAGCTAAAAGCAGGCAGAGATGCTGGCTGGACCACCAGCATCTGCCGGGATGCAGAGCAGAGAGGCGGGTCAGCCACGCCAAAATAGGCTTTGATGGTCACCTCATCAGCTCCCATCCCAGAGCAATAACAGTAATTTGAGAAACAGCTCAGACCAAGTACTTTCAGACTGCTGGGTAGGTGCTGTTCAGAGCCCTACAAGGTCAGGAAGGCTTTGGTTTGTTATTCTCTGAATTGTCTTTAGACTTTTCCAGAAACCTCTGAAAAATAAGCACTCAGAAGCAATAAGTTGTGGGGGTTTTTTGTTTTGTTTTCACATTTCTAATTGGAATACTTACCTTCCCCAGTTTACTTTCTTATCCATAAACACAAGGATTTCCATTTCACCTCTCCAGAAGCCCTTTTTACAAGTGACAGAACGAGGGGTGATGGCTTTAAACTGGAAGAGGGGAGATTTAGATTAGATATGAGGAAGAAATTGTTGGCTATGAGGGTGGTGAGACACTGGCCCAGGGTGCCCAGAGAAGCTGTGGCTGCCCCCTCCCTGGCAGTGTCCCAGGCCAGGTTGGATGGGGCTTGGAGCAACCTGGGCTGGTGGGAGGTGTCCCTGCCATGGCAGGGGGGTGGGACAGGATGAGTTTTGGGGTCCCTTCACACCCAAACCATTCTGTGACTCTATGATGAGCATTTTGAGGCAGCAGACCATGAGGACAAGGTGGTCAGCAGGGACACAGGCTGGCACAGTCACTCAGAATCTGGCAGAGCCACAACTAAAGACAAATGGCTGCTCTATTTCTTACCCCGGAAAGATGAAGTGGTATTGCTCCCATGAGGCATTCTGGACAGGACTGGTTTCTTACTGAACAACCCAGAGAGAACAGGCACTTGCATCACTTCAAATAAAACAGAGCACAGGGCATAACTCTAAGGTGAAATTACTTTCTAGAGTGAACTTTATACGAACGCTTTAAACATTTACCACCTGGTTTATTTTAGTCATTATTGTCAACAGTGTAAAGTCTTCTGACAAGAAGACCTTGCTTTCTGCAGGAGACAACACTCCATATAAAGACATTTTAAAATTAGACATTTGCAGCAGTAAAAACGTATTTTTTATTTCACTTTTCATCATGCTATTGAAGGGATCTCTACTGTTTCTGTAAAACAACTGCCCACACAGCACCTGCGCATGTCATAGCTAGAACAGTGCATTCATTTCTTTTTCCAGGGTATTTTGAAAGTATAGACTGTATAAGCATTTATTAGAATTTCTATTACTTGCTAAAAGTATGCCCTAAAAAAAAAAAAAAAAAAAAGATAAATCTGAACCAAGATGTAGTCAACTCACCCTTTTGAATAATTTCCTAGGAACTTAAACCAAAGAAATGTATAATTTCCTAGGAACTTAAACCAAAGAAATGTATATTTATATGGCATCTGCTCACAGAGGGAGAATAAATGAGGTTCTAGTCAAGTAATTTCCTAGGAGATACAATTGCTATGTGAAATCACAGCTGCCGTGCTGGGGATGGTGAGACCAGCAGGCACAGCCCTGCTGAGGATGGAACCCCAGGGCCCCAGCCCTCATGACCTTCCCCTCCAGCCTCCCTTTGCAAAGAGGGGATGCTCCAAGGCTGACCCAACAGCCAGGTTGGTTTAACTCAGTTTCCCCAAGACAATTGGTATTTGGAATGTGCTCCCCCCATGGTGGGAGTGAAGTCTGTATGGAAATGAAGTACAATGCTTGCTGAGAATTGAGCAGGAACTCTAACTTATGGCACTCCAAACAGCACAAGGCATGATAAACAGCAGAGAATTTAACCAGAGAAACATTGAACTATTGTCTTCAGAGAGGGGAAGGCACTGGCAGCAGGGAGATAAATCTGTCAGCGACTGATACTCTGTCAAATTGGTATTTATTTTCCATTAAACTTTGGTTCTTTGAGATGGCTACTGTTGATTGAAAAGCCATTTAAATACTTCCATTCCTTCATGTATATTAAAATGTTGATGAAATACATATAACCCCCTGTAATTTTTTTCCCCTTTCCCCCTCCATTAGGGTAAAACATTCCCTTTGTTCATAGATTTGAGATCTTCATAATCAATTATTCCCTATTCCTCATTATATCTCCCCCCTGCCTTTAAATTTCAGAATTTCATTTATTAAATGAAACACTTCAGAAATGACTGCAGAAAGCCCCAGAACCTGTTTCTATAGAGACAGGTCTGTTTTGATTCAGTAAAAGGTTTGTAAAAAGAGGAAAAAAAGGACAAAGCAGCAGGACAACAGGCAGCGTTAAATATGCTGAATAATTGTAATCCACTGAGATTTGGGGTTTAATGAGACTAATTAGGGAATACCTGTTTGTAAAGAGATTGCATAACCTAATAGCTTTGCTGTTGGACTCCCACTTCTCCAGGGGGAGCAGGGTGCCATGTCCCACCATCACCTTCTGGCTGCTGCTCTTGACAAGGCGATGCAGGACCAGCTTCCCCATCACTGCAGCCAAGGGATGGAGGAGGTTTGGTGGAACTGGAGAGTAGTGCTGGCTGTGAGCTCTGATGGAAATGGGCACACCCCAAAAATCAAAATACCCAAACCACCTAAACCCCTCTACATCTGGCATTTAAGAGATAAAGCACCCAAAGATGAGCTCCAACTGCAGCACCTGAGCCACACTGCAGTTAGCACAAGTAATTTGAGCTAAAACTGGCACAGAAGCTGAGGTATGTATGAACATACTTTGAACATCATCAGCTGTGTGAAAGCTCCCTGCTCCAGGAGGCACTTAAATCATGCTCTTTGGGAAAGATTTATTTGCCCTGCTTTTTTTCAGATGGTGGGCTGGGGCTCATTAGATATTTCTAGGTAATTCATATTCCATTTCAAGGCCATAAAGTACCCACTGTAGGGAAAACTGGTCATAGTTACCCACCACATTTATTCTCCAGCCCTTTGAGAAAGAGGAGCTGTGATTTATCAAAGCAGCACTCCACGTTTATAATTTCTTGTTAGGGACATGCTGTATTTTATATGCAGTACTTCAGTAATCCTGATTAAAGTGTATTTCAAAAGCCACAGAAAGTAGGGAAGGAGTTTTTTCTGTTGCCAGGTTTTTAGAAGGAAGAGTTGTTGCATACATATTTTGTATCATTATCATGAAAAACATGATGAAGAGGCACAATGCACTTGGAACAACGATCAGTGCCATTGTGGCAGTGCTACACCCTCAAAAGCTCATTAAATACTCTTTCTGTAATACACAATAAAATGCTACAGTTTTGTACTTACTGCCCATCATGGATACTGCACTCACTAATTAGTTCAGTCTAATCACCAGGACCTTTTATGCTGTTTAATAAGCAATTCTACTTTTCCCTTTATGAATGAGGACCACCATCTCCAAGGGCAATGCTGTCACCTGCAGTCTACAGACATTTTCAAGCTATTTTCTGTCAGCCTTGACAAAAGTAAAACTGCATGGCAAAGGGTGGGAACACACAGGGATATTGCAAGCAGTTTGGCTTTGCTTAAATGAGCTTAGGGCATTTTGAAGGCTAACACGGGCAGTGATGGCCAGAAGGGTGAGGTCTCCAGCTGGAGGGACTGGGGCTGTCTGGCACCAGGGGGATGGGCTGATCACTGTGAGGTGCAACAGAGACCTCAAACACACAACTAACCATCAGCCCGTGATGGGACTGCAAGATTTTACATCTCACTCCCCTCCAAGAACTGCACAATTCTCTCATGAGCGAAAGGGCAGAACGTGGGCATCTGTAAGACCGGGTGCAAGAGAAGAGATTTGGAGCTCCAGGACTATCACCATTCCTCACACTGACTGCAACGTGCTGTTTACATGGAAAAACTGACAACAGAATTGCAGAATTTAACGGTTGGACTTCATAATCTGAAAGGCCTCTTCCAATCCAAGTGATTCTATCATTCTATGAATTCCCACCACCAGAGCACAGGAGACACACCAGGTCCCAGCAATCATGTCCAGTTGCCATAGAAACAACCTTGCTTAAAAAGGACAGTGTTTAATGTTCCATTAATGTGAAGTACTGCAGTGAATGGGGCTCATTTATAAAAGGGCATATTTTGCATGTGATGCAATTCCTGTGTTTGTGCACTTCACCAGATTCCATATGATCGTTTGGAAAGCTATTCATCACTGTACCTAGCCCAAATGCCAGCTAGGGAGCCTGTCTGCAACAACATTGCTATGGCAGGGATTTCTCCTCCCTTTGGCCCATCCTTGCACCAGACTGGAGTGCTATGGATTAAACCAAGGTAAGACTGGGACACCAGTATAAAAATAAATTGTCAAGTTTGCACAGTCAAAATGGCAAAAGGAAAGTGCTCCTCAGCCTCTGCAGCCATGCAGCAGCTCCCAGGTCCTCACAGTGGGCAGCCCTTGGGGCAGCCAGACGGTCTGAACGCAGCAGTCACCAGACAATAATTTACAGGGTGGATGTGTAGTCCCCAGCAGTTTGCATGACCTGTGGGAGAGTGCTCAGATGCAGTGAGTACTTGAGAATGACCTTCAAACTCTGAAAAACGGCTCCAAGTGTCCTTGCAAGCAACCATATGACTGCTTTGGCTTTGCATATTTTGTTAGCAAAATACTACAGCTGAATCTTACCTTCTTTTTATATGCAAAGATTCACCATCTGTACCCAGCTTCAGGATTCCCAATCTCAGCCAACAATCATTTGGTGAAACTTTTGCAATAAATTTACTGATGATACATTCTCAAAAAAAAAAAAAAAGCCTTATTATAAAATCCCAGAACAGCCTTGGTTGGGAGAGAGCTCTAAGCTCCCCCAGTCCAACCACTGCCCCAGCACTGCGCAGTCCCCACTGCCCCATGTCCCTCAGCACCACATCTCCACGGCTCTTAACTCACTCAAATGTATGAGATAATTCTCAAACACAAAATACAATCCCACAGCAAAGAAAGGAATGGAAATTCAGACCTGGGCCAGGTTTTCCTGAGGGACAGCCTCAGCTTTCCAGCCAGCCCCATGAGCACGTGTGGCTGTGCCACGACAAGCTCACAGGTACAGTTTTGGGGACTGTTTGGTCCCATGGGGCTTTCTACAGCTGGAGTCGGATACAAGCCCTGAAGGACAGGGACCAAAAAGCCAATGCACCCAAACCAGCTCGGGAACACAACATTAAATAATCTCAAGAATCTCAAAACACCATTGTCCTTCAAAATCATGCTGGAATAGCTGCCAGCAACACCTGTCTGAACAGAGCTGTGGGGCAGGAACACCGCATGCTCGCTGTATATTCCCTATTGCTCCCCCATTTCCAAACGTGTCTCTAAAGCACATGGGTGGCTCTGCTTTCACCCCCCCATTGCTGGTCACCACCTGCCCACCCAGGATGCTGCAGGTCTGGGGCTGTCGTTCACCCCTATGCAACACACAAAGCAGCCTTTAATTAACAGTCTTTTGTTAGCAAAGTCACACACTGTGAAGCAGGTGGGGGAAAAAAATGGAAAGAAAAGGGAGATGGAGCTGCTAGGATCTGGCTGCCAGGAGCCAGCCTGCTTACACACATCCCTCCTGGCACAGAGGCAGTGTTTGCACCCAGCAGTGCCCAAGCTCCTGGAGCATCACGAGGGTGAGAACCCACCAAGAGCAAAGGGGGAGTGCTACAGCATGGCAGGTCAGAGAGGGCTGTGCTCCCCCCACACCCATCTTCATTATTTGCAGTGCTCTTTTAACACAGAAAATAGTAGCATAATGCAAATAATTCACTAAACTTTTAAAAGTCAGAAAATAAGAGGGAAACACAGACCAGCTTAAATACTCTCTCCAGTCAGCTCTAAAACCAAGGGAAGATTTTTACTGGATTATCTTCCCTACAGGAAGGACGTGGGTATTCGTATTTTCCAGGGAAAAAAATCCTTACATTTAGTAATTCTTAATAACACATTTCTATAAAAGTTACATCAGTGTTAGCAACTGAAAACAGAAAAAAAAAATAATCAAAAAGCTCTTCTTACAGTGCAGAGATGAGTCACTTGGGGAGCGAGCGCCCAGCAGCATTCTCAGAGTGGGGAAGAGATATTTTGGTCATTACAATCGCTTCCCCGGTTCAATTAGAAGCATCCAAAGGGGGCCAGCTCTCCCAAACAAGTCCCCTAATCACCAGGCTTTGTCAGGCAAAACGTCAAGTTTGGCATCAGGACTATTGTTGGTAGACAGGAATAGCTCTTTCCATCACGGGAGGAACATCCGAGGCGAAACCTCCGCGTGAACCGAGCTCCGGCAGGCACAGAGGAGGCAACTGCTCTTCTGTGGCATCCCTGGCCCCAGGATTGTTTCCTGCCTTTGGGTCCACCTGGCTTAGAAATGGTTGTTTCCCAGCACAAAGGAACATCACCCCACTTTTCCAGCTGAAATCCACGGGGGAGCAGTGACATGTGAGCAGGCACCCATGGCTTCGGGCAAGGCAGCACCCGGTAACAGATAAGGAAAAATTAATTCACATTTATAAAAACCCCTCAGAAACAGCGTCAGTGTTAGGGATGCACAGAGACTACAGGGAGCAGGGTTAAAGCCTCCAGAGCAGAGCTCACCATTTCTGTAGGTGGAGCTTCCATTTAACCAACATTTTTCCATTTGAAAGGCAGAAAAACAAGACACAAAAAATATTTACATTTCCTTCAAACCACCTGAAGCCTTATGAAAAAATGATTGAATTGTCTTTTTCTGTGGGAAACCATTTGTTGTTCAGCCTCCAGCACTGGGTAGGTTGTTATACACACATTATACACTCGATTACTCTAACATGATCCAGTATTACCCTGCTCAAAACACAACGTAAGGGCAAGCTCTGCCGAAGCTCCACTGCCTCAAAGTGCAGGAGTTATTCTGCCACGGGAAAACTGCTGAGGAGTTTGCAAGCTGGTCCCCTCCTGTGGCTATTTCTCTGTTCAAAAATATTGGTCCAAATAAATGTTACTGATTTATTGCTTGTTGGGCTTTTTTTCTTCATAAAAACAGCAGCAAAAAATAACAAACCCACCGCTTTTTCTTTAATCCCATAGACAGATAAAAAGTTCATCTCAGTCAGTAAAACATTATGAAAATCACTCTTAAATCTTAGCTCAAGAATGTGCCAAACGAGTACCACAGAGGGAATACAACGTGCAATAGAGCTTATGAAAAACATCCTGAGAGCAGCAATAACGCCTTTAACAACTCCTACTTTAAAACCAAAGATTATCTGAGATTTTGGAAGTAGCTTCGCTTGGGTTTTATGTTGCTATAATAAAAGTTCCCTGAAGAGGGAGGAGCATTAAATTCACTCCAAACCAAGCAGCTTTGGCCAACAGCATCTCCACCTGCAGTGCACAGGCTGTGACCTGGTTGTGCATCAGAGCAACCCACAACCAATTCATGATTGTATTAATTTGGGGAGGGAGAAGCAAATAATCTTTCTCATTATACATTTTTGAACAGTTTTCCCAGTACACACCCAACATAAACTAACCAGAGATTATTACAGGTCAAGTTAAAATCAGAAGAAGATTTTTTGGAAATACAAAGACTAGACAGTATTACTCAAAGCCTTCACAATGTTTCTGCAGTGGGAATACAGATTGTTCATGGAAATAATAATATAATTAACAAAGATGATTGTGTGTGCTGCTCAGAGACTGGACCTACCTGTAAATTTAGTTTAGAACAGTCTATTTTGGAGTTGTGTTGCTCAAGTGTTTCAGAAAATGCAAAGTTTCCTCTTTCCAGGTGGGAGAACAATTCACTGCCCTGGATCCCATTGCCCAGAGCATCACCTGATACAGCATCAGCTGTATCACAGCACCACTCTCAGCATTTATGCTAACAAAGGGAGCAATGTCACAGTGCTGACACCAGCACAACTCACATGTCAGCTCTCCAGGCTTTCAGCACTAACACTGAGCTGGAGGCACAGCTTGCCTCAGCAGAGACCATGGAGGGCAGGAGCCTTGAGAGCCCACCCATTCTGCTCCTGCATCGGGCTGGGAGATGGTTACACCCCGCCATGGAGCCCTGAGCTGGCATTCCCCAAATGAACCACCACCATGGCAGGGGCTGTGGGAAGAAGCTACACCTCCTCTAGCCACAGGAACAATAACTGCTTCACTGGCAGGTTCTATTGCAAATGTATATTTTTAAAATCTTGCCATTTTTTTCTTTGTGTTTATACTGAGAGATTTACAAAAGTGTCACCTTGACATTATTTCTAAAGCAGCTGTAATTTTAAAATTATTTCCAAAAGGAAATTAAAAATGTATCAGACTGTCCTGGTTTCAGCTGGGGTGGAGCTAATTTTCTTCTTGTTAAGGAGAATAACGTTGCTTTTTGGATTTAGTATGGGATGTGGTAGGAGAGGAATGTTGATAATATACTGACATTTGGAGCTGCTGTTAGGAATTCAAGGATGTTTCTACTTCCCATGCTCTGCTAGTGTGCAGGTGCAGAAGCAGCTGGGGAGGAGCACAGGGAACACAACAGACCCAGACTGGCCAGTGGGCTATTCCACATCATGCAATGTCATGCTCGGTGTATGGATGAGGGAAGTCTCACACTCTCTCTTCTGGGACTGTAGCTTTGGGGTTTCTGGTCAGGTTTGGGCATTGATCAGTGGGTGGTGAGCAGTTGCTCTGTGAGTCACTTGTTTGTGTATTCTATTCCTGTTGCTATTATTATCATCATTATTATTTTATGTGAATTATTAAATTGTTATCATCTCCACCCAGGAGTCTCTTCACCTTTCCAATGAGCCCCTCCATGCCCAGGGGGTGTGGGAGAGGCAGTGAGCAGTTGCAGAGTATTGAGCTGCAGGGGTATACCCTGATGTAGACCCACACAACGGTGTGCCTGTTGCTCACAAGAAGGGCTGCTGAAAGACATTAGACATGACAGCATTTGACTGATAAAGCTCCTTAGCGCAAGGTGCTAGTTTTATTCCTTTGGTTCTCCCTCCCTTTGATTTGTTCATAAAAGCAGTACCTCTGTGCTTTGCTGGGCTGTTTGCTGAGCAGCCCTAGGAAGTGTATTTACTGTAATCATCTGCCTTTGTTTTCTTGCCTACCTTATTCAATATGTTCCCTGGATAACTTGTGGGATGCATCTGCCACTCATTAATAGGAAGAGCCGTCGGTGACACCTAATGTGTCACTACTCCTGGCACCATCTCCAGAGACTCTCTAATTGGTACAAGAAAGTTCTTCCTCCTCCAAAGTGTAATCCCTCGAACTATGCAATCATTAAGACAAGGTGCTAAAAACCAAACCAGGAAGCAGAAAAACACTCAGCATTCATTAAATGAAAATACCTTAATTAAGCAAAGAGACTATTATTAGAAACCCATTTCTTATTTATAAGCAGCATGAAAATTTAATAAGGATAAAGTCAGCAGTTGCCTACCTAAAACTAAACCAATTAGGTCAAATGAGACCAAAACACAGTGCAGGAAGAGGTACACTTTTGGCATCCCCTGAACACCAGGAGCTTTTAAAGTCAGACTGACACCTGGAAGAGTCAAAGCTACAGATGGCCTCGGCAGCGGTGACACATCCATCCCAGTAAGGGCTGGGGTCTGTCTTCTGTGAGCTATGGGACATGGGGCTGGAGTCCTGCTGCTACTTGCAGATATATGAGGTTTGGAACTGCTGTTTATTCAGGATATGCCGGGGCAGCAGGAATGACCTCTGGCTTTGCAAACTAGGGTGAACTCAACTAGCAGCTCCTGCTCTATGCCCACACCCTAAAATAAGCTCCCAAAGCAATAGCCTTCTACTATATTCCCTAAAACAAGGTCCAAACTGATGTCTCCATCATACCCCATCCCCCCACCCAGAACACTACCCTGGGCCTTGAAAAGCAAGTCTTATGGTGACACAATACCCAAGAAATAATTGAGTCAGACAACAGGACTGATTTTAGCTGAGAACCAGGGAGAAACCCAATTCATGCAGCCACTGAGCTTTGGTTCAGGGTTAAGCAAGAACTGAGAAAAACAAGCTGCAATCCAGACTTGAAGTCAATAACTGCACATGCTGATTTACACCAAAGAAGATTTTTACTGTTTATGCAAGAAAGCTAATTATCTGCTTGACCACAAAATTACATGTTATTAGGAATAATTTTATTCATTTAACAATTAGAAGATTAACCAAAGCTCTCTATATAGCTGTAGTAAGAGCTCATCTTGCACATTATGTGGGATATAGTTCATTAGTTGCAACTAGCTGGTCTTCATCTAAAGGATAATAGCCCTTTACATCCAGCAAAAATTACAATTTGCTTTCTAAGAGGCTTCAGAAGATAACTACTGGTCTATTACCTTCATTTTGTAGATGACAAACTGACACTAAACAGAGTAAATAACATTACATCAAGTTTCTCAGTATTTTAACCAAGTCCTCCTGAAGATG
Source organism: Podargus strigoides (assembly GCA_028020825.1). Classification (NCBI taxonomy): domain Eukaryota; kingdom Metazoa; phylum Chordata; class Aves; order Caprimulgiformes; family Podargidae; genus Podargus; species Podargus strigoides. The sequence continues at coordinate 1,154,844 of CM051625.1, read as the reverse complement.
TATGCCAAGTCACATATGGAAAATGGGGGCAGAAAGGGAAGAAATGGGAAATTGAAGCGCCGGTGCTACACACCGATTGCTGCTGAAATCCAGGGATGAACAAACAGACAACATTGTGCTTCCTCCCATTTCACCTTCCAGACAAGGATCTGGGTCTGCAGAAGCAATCTGCTACAGGGGAAGAGACACTGGTGGTGGCTTTCAGGACATTGTTCTCACAATTCAAAACTATTCAAATGGAAATGAAACCAAGCCTCAATTAAAGAAGGTTAACAACAACAACAAAAGACCACCTCACAGCAGAGATCACAGAAAGCTTTTTCACCAAGTTTAAAAGAAAGAAATAAACCACTCTGCATTAGTACAACTTCTCCAAGACTCAGCCTACACTGACTTCTGAACAATTATTTCAGGTTTGTTGGTTATTTTGTTTCTCCAATTAAAGGGGGTGCAGGCAAAACGTTTCCAACAAGAAGATGGAGAGATCAGTTTCTGCATCTACATTTGTAGATTGTATTTACAAAGTCTGCTCCAGTGTCCAGCTGCATTTCTTCAGCAGCCCATCCCCACCTCGATGGTTTTATGGCCCCAGAGCAGCCACAGTGCATCACCATATCCTCTGCTGCCAGAGGGGAAGATGGGGCCAGACCCCTCCCAAGGTGCATGGCAAGAAGACAAAGGGCAGCAGGAAAATATGAGCACGGGAGACTGATCAGATGTTAGGGGGGAAAAAACCCCCTCTTGCTAACGGGGTGGCCAAATGGCAGGAGAGAGTTTGCAACATCTCCATCCTTGGAGAGGATGGAAGGCACCAAGCAGCCTGGTCCTGCTGGCCTGGCCTCAAAAGGGCAGTGAGATCAACCCCCCCCAGGGGTCCTCCCCAAGATGGGCGATTCCAAGGGGGTTGGCTTGGTTGGGTTTGTTTTGTTGTTATGCAAACAGTTAACGAGCTAATTTTTACTAGCAAAATCAGCCACCTGCACAGGACTAAATTAAGCTCCTGAGATCTGCAGCTCCCGCTCAGACTCGTGCATGTCAAAACATCATAAAGCAACATTTTCCACATGAATACATACATAATAAACCAGAAAATCCATTAGTATAAAAGGCATTTCTTCCTTGTTTGAGTGACTAGACATCAATCCATGTATCATCCTGAGTATTGAACTGGGAGACTTACAGGCACAGCTAATTTCAGGTTTGGGTTACAGAGGCAGCTCCCTTGAAATCAGTCCCAGAGCTCCCTGGGAATCAGTCCCAGGTGCTCTCACTAGCAGTTGAGCTCACCACAAAAGGGTTTCACTGCAATTAACCCCAATGCTTGCTTTAATCCCTTCTGGTACTAACAAGCTCTCCTGTTTTCTCCAGCACTGCTCCCATTTGTGCAGGAGATGCTCACCAAGAATCAGCACTCTCCAAAACAAAGGGCGATTCTAACAGACAGATGCTAATTACTCACCCGAAGAACTACATGCTAATGAACAGGGGCCCTTCCTGCATTTTCCAGGCTAATCTGATGACTAATGTTGTGCAGCAACAGTTGTGTCCATGTGCTGTGTGCCTTCCTGAGCAGTTGGCAATATGCTGCGGCTCAGCACAAAACCCAGGAGCCAAGCTGCTGCTCCCAGTGTTTGTGATGGTCCAGAGTTAATCACTGGGGAACAAAAGGGGAAAATTCTCATTACAGAAGCTGCTTACGAGGCATTTGAACCTGAAGAGCATATCCTTACTCCTCTTGTCTCCTTACAACATTGACACCTGGAGAGCACAGCAAGGGAGAGGCACACTGGGTCCTCTCCTGGTCCCCACCAGACAGGTCCATGCTCCTGGGGCATGAAGCAGCAGCCTGGGCAAGTGAAAGAGGCTCCAAGGCACTGGATCCTCACACCAAACCATTACTAGAGGCACAGAAAAATAACTTCACCATGAAAACATGCAACTCAGCCTATATTTATTTCCATAACTGGTGTGAAGAGCACTGAACCTGAAAAGAAGGCAAATATATGCAGGTTCACATTTAAAAATAGACATTTTCATGTAGTTTGTAGACCATTTTAAGACCCAAGAGATGTCCAAGTACACTTTACCCAGTGCTGCCAACAAACCACATCCTTTGCCCGTCTTGTTACTCTGAGTAGCCTAGACCACAGAAATAATTACTGATAAACATGAAAGGATGCAGATCACCTAACACTGGGGTAGTTCATTATTTTAACTCTTAGTTAACTATTTTAAATACTTAGCTATTTCAATTATTTTTAACAGTCATGTTACCCCACAAACCCAGAAAACTCCTATAATAGTTAGACCTCTGGTCCATAAGCATGGCTGTTGCTTTTCTGTTTTTAAAGCCTGTAAACTGTCCAAAGCACTTTTATTCAGACTCCCAGGGCACATTCAACTGTATTTTCATGCCTAGGAATTAAGCCTACAGTCAATCCCCATCTCACTCCTCCCAATTAAGTTACACTGGCTGCATTCATTTAGATTAAATCAAGGTGACCAAGACAGTAAGCTCCATCAAAGCAGGAAAAACACTTGTATAAAATAATCAGAGGTCCTCAAGAGATCCTGACTATTGCCTCCAGAGAGATACTTACAGACTACGATATTCTAGGCAGCTAATGAGTCTGTAGAAGGGACTTCAAATCAAAACAATTGCAGAAAGAGAGATGACAACATCCAGGTCTGCATGCAAATATAGCTGTATCTGCAATGCAGATAGCTGTTTAGCATCAGATGGAGATTGAAATGTACTTCAACAGATTGAATCTCCTCTAGCCTAAACAGTGTTTTCATTTTTTACATGAAGCTGGTAATTATGTTTTCCACTTATACCTGGAAATTTCAGCAAATATTCTAGACAAGCTATTTTTGATTGGAATGATTCCATATGCTACAAAAATAATGAGATTTTTCAATTTTTTTTTTTAGGAGCTGTATGTGCAAAGATTAAGCAATCCTTCAGTGCAGGTCGGGGTAGTTATATGAACAGACACATTTGTCTCGTACTGGAGGTTGGGACTGCTCAAGGAATTGGAAACACACCCTTCACATGCACACTTCTGGTCCAGACAACAGGAGAAGACCAGCCAAGCTGCCATAGGGCTTCTGCAGATGCATCTCTGCAAACATTTTAACTCCAGCCAGGAGCTGATGAAACTAAACCAGCAGCACATCCTCCATCCAAGGGGCCCCTGGGGTGTGAAGAGCACCAGGATAACACCTCCTCCAGCAGTTCCCAAACCTGCAGCACACCCTCAACCCAGTCACCCCCTGCTTGGGGTTCAAAGCTGAATTTTTACCACCTGGGGCAGTTACACAGTTCCTACAGATTTCCATAATGTCATGAAGGCTTTTTAAGGAAGCAGCACTTGTGAGCCTGCTCAAACCCCTCAGAGGTACTTCAGCTGTTCATGAAAGGACAAGGGAGGTGCCACCCCACAGGCAGTCCCTCCAGCTGCAGAGGCAGAACAGCACCCTCAGCCCTGCTGCTGCTGCTTCTCAGCCTGCTTGGCTGAAAATGAAGAGTTTCTAGGGAGAACAAAGTGTGGAGGAAAAAAAAGGCTAAGTACATTTAAGCTCTTGCAAGACTGGTGCAACTTGAGGTATACAGGTTTTTCATACCCAGATACTTACTTGAACACATTAAGAAAAAACATTTATAAGCTTTCCTTTTATTTTTAAATAAAATTCAAAGAAAGAACCCAAACCCCCTACACCCTCACAAAGCTGAGAAATCCAATTTTCCATTTGCTGACACAAGCAGATTAATTTTCTTGGCATCACCTTCCACTCCTGCAGGCTTTCCTCCCACTATCCCTTTGCTCAGGCTCGTAGCAAATACTGACCTAAGGGCAGTGCAGATGCTCCAGTGGGTAACAGAGGCAGGACCAGGCTGGACAGCCACTCCCAGCCCTGCCTCCTCTCCAGAGGACTAGAGCTAAGGGATGGCACCATAACTCAGTAAGTTACTTGCTCTCACCTTGCACCTCTACCCACCCCCTCCACACTGCTCAGACCTCATCCCCCAGCTTGTCTCCCCATCCAACCTGCCAACTCCCCTGCCATGGCAGGGCATCGTTAGCCGAGTTAACTCAGGTTGCAGCAGAGCTCCAGTTATGCTCGAGACAATACAAATCACTAAAAACCCCCCAAATATTTCACAGATTTAAGTAGGTGTGCAAACTCAGTGCTAAAGCTGAGGTACACATAAAACTACATTACAGGTCTCTCCGAGCTGTAACACAACTTCTCACGTGGGGTTCAGTTTCCTGAGCACATCCAAGTACTGGTGAGGCACACAGTTTTTTCTAGTTAACAAAGAAACAGTAAAAGGGTTTCATCTCAAACATTAGACAAGCTAGAAAGTCCACAAAAGCAGAGCTTTAGATCCAAAGGGAGCTGTAGTCACACAGCACTCTGCCACCATTGAGGTCACCTCCTTGCGTGGATCTGAGGCTTGCAGCACCTTCATTATCACCTGGGCAAACGCAGACCTTTGAGGAGCACAAACCCTTACCCAGATGCATGTCTGGCCAGCCCCAAGGAAAGAGCTATCCCCTCACTGCAGGGCCAGGAGAGTCCCACAAGGCTTGGCTAGCTGCATGGGGACCACCATCAGCCACCACCACCAGCTCCAAGGCCACACCACACAGAACTGACCACACCTCTTCCCAAAAGCCCATTGCCACCCCCCGCATCCCACAGGCGCCACACACCTACCTGCTCCTCACACCAGCAGCAAGGTCTCTGTCCAAACGAAGCCCAGCTGCCCCAGACTGCCCCTTCCAAACCAGTACCCATCCATTGGCCTGATTTTTAACGGGGCAGAGCTCCTAATTAGCATATCAGCTAATGAGCAGTAACCCTTTCATGGCCACCCAGGAGCCTGCAGCAGGGTGTCTGCTCTTGCTGCAGTTTCTGACACCTGCAGTCCTGCGAGGGTTAACGCTGCACTCCTGACATTGCCTCCCCAGGTACTTCTCACACTGTCCAGCCATGCCTTTCCTTTGCACTGTTCTCCTCCTGAGTCTGAAACACCCAGGCTGCAGTGTGTCAACCCAGAGGGCAGGCGTGCGAGGAGCTCGGCACACGCATGTCCCATCCAAAGGGATGGAAAGTGGAGCGAGCTGATCTGAAAAAGAAGGTGATGAGATGTTTGAAGTGTTCACCTTGGTGGGTTGGTGTGGCAGGGCCAGCCCCAGGAGGGTGACTGTGAGTGTCCCAGCCCCAGATGCTGATGGTTGTGGTGGTCCCTGAGGTGTGCACTGTGCTGTGCCATCAGCATGGAAAATGAAAACCAGACAAATGGGGCATGGTGAGAGACTCCTCCAAGGGTTGTGTTTTTACTCAGGGAAATCAGACACCACCTTCCAAGGCGGAAGGGTCAGAGCAGCGCTGGTTCCTGTGCGGGGTGACTTGGGTACGAGGTCTGCAAGGCAACACGGGAACATCATTTGCATTCGGTGTTTTCTAGAAGAATTTATCCCTGTGTGAACTGATCACTGCAAGTCAGACTCCGGGAATCTGTGGCCTGATTTATGATGCCAGTCCTGCATTTTTATAGCCAGGAGAAATCCTGAAATACATCTTCTATCATGGGAAGCTGATTTATGAATTACAGACAACTTTGAATTTAAATAGCCAAGTGTTTTGTAATCTCTCCTGACATCTTCCTTCTGACAGGCCATAACTTAATCCTATTGCATAAAATATTTTGGAGCGAATTAACTGTTAAGTCATCATACCTCTCTTTTCAATTCTTTGATACACAAATTAACCAACCCTCCCTAGCAATCCAGAGCACTGTTTTAGCTGACACCTTATTAATTAAGTACATTCATGCTTTCCAAGTACAGTCACTATACTCCAAGGAAAACAGGCTGAGGTAGGACTGGAAGGAGAAAATTCAAGACCTAAGAAGTGCTAAGCCATGAATGTATGAACTATCTAAATATCATTAGGTATTTATAACTTTTTAAGTCATTATCTATGCATGAGAATAAGAGGTTTTAACTTTATAGAGGTTTTTTTGCCTGTGGATGAATCATGAAAAAAGGAATAACAGTCCTGTTTCCCAAAGGAAACCCAGCACCTAAGTGGAGAAAAGTCCTTGCACGCAGAGAGTGCCTTTCTGTGTGGGTCTTGCATGACACGCTCTCTCATTCATAATGCAGAATTATTCATAGCTCTAAATATAACCTTGTTTCATTTGCTATGCTTGAGCTGCCAACTCCAACCCCAAAGCCAGCCCCGGGAGCTGTGCGGTTTCTGAGTGGGAGCCACCACGTCCGTCACCTCCCCCGGGAGCAGGGACCCAGCTCCTTCCACCACCCCGCTGGGGCACGGCTGGCAGCACCCAAACCTCCTCCGCAGCAGGATGGGTGCAACCACGGCGTCTAGTGCTGCGCTTTGCAGCAGTGGTGTGCGGTGACACATGGGCTGAAGGGCTGCCCACAGACATCCCCGCTCTGCTCTGCGGCCCGGAGCTTGGTTATTTGTGCTGGATGCTGGTTCTTCCAGCCAGAATTGTCATATATCACCTCTTCGAAGGTCATTTGGGGAACAGCGATATGATTAAACCAATGATGCATGGATTCCCTATTTGCAGATGCTAGAAGGAATGTTTTTAAGCTCGTGTATGCCCTGCAAGGACACTGCTGTGCCACTTGGCATTGCAGCAGCTCTTACTGAGGCTGGTGTCACCACAGGACCTTTGGGGTGGGGGACAGTCACTCCCATGGCAGCACAGAGAGGCAGGGACAGGCAGGGGAGGACGACTGGGCACCCGTGGCTCTGCCAGCATCCATGGGCAGCACCCACCCTGATCTCCAGTGCCATCCCACCACAGTTGAAGCCAACTTTAACTGGGCTTTCTCTGCAACAAAACAGGGAGGGAAAGAACATAAAGGAAGTCTTTGGCTGATTAAAGGTACTAATATAGCGAATTCTGCTAGTCTGGAGAAACCTGGGCGTCACTGTGGCTGAGCGATGAACCCGAAGGACGCTGGCACAGCTCTGAGGTGTGCTTTGCCAAGGGGCCCCCGCAGTGGCGGTGCACAGTTACATTTTCCTTTTCCAGCAGCTTCTCTGAGGATTCGTGACACAGCTGCCGGAGATGGATCTCCCTGGGCAATAACAACATCGAGGAGATGTGTTAAACACGCATGAGGCTCCCGCACCGAACGCTAAAGAGGCTGGAAACAGAAAGCAGAGAGAGTTTGGGATGCCTCAGTGAAATTCTTAATTTACATCTGCGACACGACAATATTTGTTCTCCAGACAACAGTAAAATAAGTAGATAATAGCGTAATTTAAAAGAGATTTTATGGTTTCTGTTGACAGAGTAATAGGGAAAACAGACCTCTTAAAGCATTTAATCATAATGGTAATAAAGAAGGAAAGCAGGAAGCGTCCCCAGAAGAGATCAATGCTCCATTTCCCCGGTATTTGCAAAATTCACTCTGGGCTGTGCCAACCCATGTTGCAACAGCTTAAAAAGCAGCAGCCTAAACACGGCCTTAGCAAACAAAACAGAGCAGAGGCAAGGTGTCAGGTGTGTAATTACCGGGTATGGTTCGCAAATGTGTATGTAAATTAGATTAAACAGTAAAACCAGCTTATTTAAACAAGAGGAACCATCTACTGCTAATAGGGATAAATATCAAACCCCATGGAGAGCAATAACATTGCCTTTGCCAATGACATACCCAAACCCAAAGGTGCCCATCAATGTTTTTTTACAGCCTTTACTGGGAGATGGTTGGAGTCCCCTGAGGAGTTTTCATGTTCTGCCCACACAGCCAGAACACTGAGCTGCATGCACGGAGCTCCATGGTAGGACAGCCCACACGTAGGTGCCTACAGAGCTTCTTCCAGGTGTTTGCACGTGTCAGATTTACAGCCAGAGATCTTAAGAGTATTACACCCTAATGTGGGAAAAACCCACTAGGATGGTAATGCAGTTATTGGTTAATAGAAAACAGAATGGCCACCAAGCTAAGCTGCCAAAGAGAGGGAAAAAAAATCTCAAAACCCAATTATTTTTAAAAACAGACCATGTTTTACTAAAATAAAAAATATTTTAGGAGTAATAAAACTTGATATTTAGTGGAAATCTCTGTAGATTTAATTTAGATTTAATTTGTAGGATAAAATTTACTCCAAACCCAGAGAATTCCTGCTCAAACAAACAAACCATTTTAGTGAATTATGTTTCATTTAACTGGAAAAATTAGATATGTATTTTTTAAATGGGCCCTGACCACTTCGTTAGATCAGGTGACATAAATTCTTTTGGAGCAGCTCCCCTTTTAATGATGCTGCTGTGAGGTTTGCTGGCTCCAGCGTGCAGTACAATTCCTCCAGAGCGCAGAACTGTAGGAGAGAGGCACCTAAACCATAGGAAATCATTACAATTTCCTTCCCCTTGCTGCGTGGCTGAATAAAAATTGATTCCCCTACGCTAAGGGACATCTGAACCAGGCGTGTGTGTCCATCCTCTGCGAGGGACAATACTCCTCTGCTGAGGTGCCCTGGTGCAAAGAGGGCTCTGCATTCCCGTCAGCCTGGGCAGGGGTGAGTGGTGAGGTTAACCTGGACAAAGCTGCTGTCACGTAATCCGCTTCATGGGTCCTTCCTGCGGAGAGCTGGCAAGTTTACAGGAAAAAAAGAAAGTGTACAATTTGTTTCATGAGCAGATATGTCCCATTCTGTAATTGCATGTGATGTGATGGTATGTACTATATGGTTATGTATAACGTGGTAGGTGCCATCATCTGGGATTTGCATCCTTCTAAGCTTGGTGGCAACACTTACATCGTGTTACGAGTTTTCCTTCAAACTAATGCCCATAAAATAAAGCCCTGCTCTCACATCCAACCCAAATCCTTCAGTGACCCTGCAGGAATTCACACAACTGCACTTACCTCTGAGCCACTGGCACCTGTGGAGCAGCCACACATCGCTCACGAGTGGCTCAGTCACACGATTCCTGTTCTCATGTAGCAGTTTTTAGGTGCTGCATCTATCAAATCCAGCGTTAAAATCAGCAGTGGGAAATCCATCCTTACACATTGAGAAGAAACCCTCCCAAATCCTATAGCAAATGAATATACATACCTTAAAGAGTAGGGTGTCTTCTTTAGTCTAATTTTAGCCACAACAGTAAAAAAATCTAATCAAACCATCTGGCCTTGACTCATTTTGATTAGTCATATAAAGCACATAAAATACATTTATCTTTGATTGAGGGAATACGTGCTTTCCACAACATATTCTGCAAATCAGTATAATCTATTTAATAAGCAAGATCATCCCTTACAAACACATTAGCATTTTCATGAGATGTCATTAATGTCAAAGCCAGAGAGCCAACGTTGTGGCTAAAACGTCAACTGGTCGTGCCGATAAACCCGGCAATAGTAATTAGTGCTGAGAGCAATTAGAGGTCTGATTTTCCTAGGAAAAGAAAGATACAGGCTGTTTTACTTTAACCAAAGCGCCCTGGCCCTGAAATGCTGCCAAGGCAGAACGATCAGTTTATAGGCAGTGACAGCGAGACAGGTCTGGGCTGTGTTTTCAAAATATGAAAACATTACCAATTAGCACTAAAAGTTTTTTTAAACAAGGAGATTAATAGAATTTCTCTAAGGGAAAGCAATAATCAATCCAATCCTCATCAAAGAGAGATTGCTCTGCTGCATAACAGAAATTTTTTATGTTTAGATTGCATATCTTTGTACTAAATATATCACACTAAACATGATATTGGGCTAAAGTGTTTTTTCATTGGAAAGAGATCAAGAAGCAGAGAATGCTTAGAGCCTGAAGATGCACCAGGGATAGCTTGGCAAGACATCACTCCACAATATTATTAACCCATCCTCCAGCCATCGTACACGAGGACATTTGTCTAACGTACCATACATCAGACACCCTTTCTCTCCCCCTCTATTAATAATTTATACTATTGATAAAACCAGCAACAGCTATCTGTTGCAGTTATCTGTTAAATACTTACTTGGGGGGGCCAATTCAATGTGCAAGCTGGTACCAAATTTTTTTTCCCAAGTCAGTTCACGGCTGGAGCACTCATGTATGTTGTCACACAGCCTGCAAATTTCACAGAATCACTGAATGTCAGGGATTGGGAGGGACCTCAAAAGATCATCTAGTCCAATCCCCCTGCCAGAGCAGGAACACCTAGGTCAGGTCACACATGGATGCTTCCAGGTGGGTTTGAATGTCTCCAGAGAAGGAGACTCCACAGCCTCTCTGGGCATTTCTTGTCTAACCTGCTTTGTGCTCGTCGCTGCGAGGTAATACTGAGCTGTCACAAATCCTGGAGGGGAGTACAGAGTAGGTAAAGTTTGTTGTCCCCTCTTCATGGTACAGCAGAGTCTGCTTCATAAAAGGTAAGTTAAAGAACCCCACACCTCTCTCTTTAAAATCTATTTTTAATTTATTTTAACATTGATTTATTCTATAAATGCTGTTTGGTTTTGTTTCATTCAGTATCATTTGTAAAAACCACCTCTCTGTCACATTGAACTTGAGGTTCTCCTGCCCTCTGAATTTCAGAGCTGTCCTTACTGTTCTCCTCTCTGCTTTGCACAGTGTTGTACTCCATCAAGGCTGTGTTCAAAAAGTGCCCGGTGTAACAGCTCCTAAGAGCTGTGTGACTCCAGGGGAATGGCACACTGATGCTTCACCACAGGGAAATCACATGCAAAAAGTCATAGAATCCCAGAATGGTTTGGGTGTGAAGGGACCCCAAAGCTCATCTCATCCCACCCCCCTGCCATGGCAGGGACACCTCCCACCAGCCCAGGGTGCTCCCAGCCCCATCCAACCTGGCCTGGGACACTGCCAGGGAGGGGGCAGCCACAGCTCCTCTGGGCACCCTGGGCCAGGGTCTCACCATATGTATGTTGTATATATCTTTGTTTGTGTGGCCATTACGTATTTGTATACATTCTATATTTATATTTACTACCACTCGATTTCAGCTCCCTTTGATGTAAACACTATGTCCTAGTTTGTACCACCTTGAACACATCCTGCACTGCTTTCTCTGAATTACAGGTTTGGAGGCCAATGCAATTAGTGGCCTCCTGTGATTAATAGAAGGCTACTTTAAGATTTCAAAGCCACTTTAATCACTACAGAGATGTTTTAAGTGTTTGCTTTGTTCCCTGCTCTCACGCAGCCGCTTCAGACAAACACCCACTTTGTCGGGTACCAAGGTACTTGTTCGTTAAGGGTGTTCTGGGTTTGATCTGTCCTACACATGCACATGATGAATATTCACCCTGAGCTACCTAAAATAGCAGCGCGGGTGCTGGTAGGGTATGAACGGCAAACGGAGGTCACAAACAGTGCTGGATCTGCCATGGAGTAAGCATTAAAAGGGGGTCAATCAGACTATAGCAAAGGCATTGCAATTTTATTGTATTTTATTTTTAATAAATTGATGAGGCAGATGAATTTCTGCTTAGTTTTTAAGTGCATCAATCTCCTGTAAAGAAATCTATTTCATCGAGGTACAAAACAAAAATTGATGTTCACTCTCCTACCTTTCAGGCATCTTCAGCAATTTCTGTATCTTCTTAGAGAGAATATTATTTGTGAGCTGTGCTTTTCTGCTGAAGCTCACCCTCAAGCATGACCTTTCCGATGGGGCGTGCTTCTCTGCTATAAACTCCATGGAAGGAATCTGTTTGTGACTCGTGTTGGTGGCAGTCGAATTCCATCCTTCCTCCTGTTTCGATGGTATATAGAGGCTGGGTACCCAACTGGGACCCAGAGCAGAACACTGGCATTGAAAGGGGTTTTATTTTAGCACAATAGTGGCCACTTTTCAGTGTGTGTTCCCCAAAAACCAAACATGACAGAAGGCTGCCAGGCACTGGCTAGATAAATACCAGTAAGCAATGGGTATGGAAAGGAAGGCAAGTCCTCACCAGGGTATGGCTTCAGCCCATCACACAAAGACACAAGCACAGATTCAGGAGTTTTATAGAGTAGGTTGCTATCCAAACCAGATCTTCACTAAACAGAACACTTGAATATTTATCTATTCCTCCCTGTGGAGTAATTAATGTGATTTCTTACAATGTTCTAATAAACACATCACCTCGGCACAAGCCCAGTGGTGCAGTGGATTCTCTTCTGGAACAGGAGTGATATAATTGTCTAAATCCAGAAGAATATGGTCACAAACTTAGCTAAGCACCAGCTCTAGGTGAATACTGAGAGTTAAAAAAAAAACTACATGGGGAAAAAAAAAAAAAAAAGAAGAAAACAAACTGAATCTGAGAGATTTATGAAAATAACAAATCCAAAATAACATAAATGAGTCAATATTATAAAGACACTCAGTCAGATGGATCTTCAACACTGGCCACTGCAGGAAGGCGACCAGACGGGTACGGCAGGAGGAGCTCATCCTTCCCTTGTCAGCGGGGCTCCCTAAGGACAGACCCAGCTACCAACGATTTCCAATTACAGCCTCCAGTTACAGCCTCCTGCTCCTGACCAAGATTTAGCATAATTATTCTGCAGTCGATATCTACGAGTTAAGTATCGGCTCGGTCCGACCAACAAATTAAGCCAATTGATCGTGCTTTGCTAAGCTCTTAGTGGAATCCATGACCTCACACTTGATCCCATGGAGACCTCATCAGTTTGTGACAGCAGCCACCCCGGAGATGTGGTCACAGACCCCATCACATCCCATCCACCTCACACGGTGTCACATGCAGCGTGAGGCACTGCGAGTTGTGGGGTCATCACCCTTCTCGTGGTCGGTGCCTTATTTACTGCCTGTCATCACAGCCTGGTAAGAGAATTATTTCTTTTCCTGTGGTCTTCCCTACTTACTCATCACTGAGAACCTGAATGCTCCTGAGCATTAATGAATTTATCTCCACTGTGAGCTGAGTTATCATCAGTCTCACAGAGAGCAGAACCGAGGAGCTGTGAGAGGCCACGGGGCGGTCTGTGCCCACAGACACGCAGAGCTGCAGGTTAGAGCTCCACGGGGAACTGCTCATTTCTATGCAGCACAACAGAAAGGCACATACCTCTATCAGTCATGCCCTGCCTCCTTTCACATGGGGAAACATTCTGTGGCTATCTGCAGCAAAACACAGACAACAAAATTAAACTTGCCTAGACATTGTAATTCAATTATTTTATTCCAGGTTTTTGATACTTTAATAAATGTAGGCAGAGTCATACAGATAATGTCAAGAATTATGTGTTGCAATCCACAGTTCAGGGGATGTTCTCATTAAACTGCAAATCTCCTTCTCCACAGTTACCTGCTCCACACTCAGAACACGTCACCCAGAACAGGAGGGATGGGCTCTCGTGTGGGGCACGTGATGCCAAAGCATCGCCCTGGGGACCAGCCCCTGTCCCCTGCTTTAACTGGGCATTTGCTGTGCCAACACATGACATCCTCGGTGCAACCTGAGGCTGCTGAAGCAGAACAGCTGATTTTACAAGTGCTTTACCCAATGTGCAAATTTGCACATCACTGACAAGTGAGCCACCTGAACAGCTGAAATGTTGGTTTGAAATGAGCATCATATCTGGCTTCCCATTTAACTTGAGTTTCAGTTTCTTTCTCCCTGCTTTTCCAAACCCAAGTGCTACATGGCCTCTATTCTGACAGGTCATTTTCTCTGTGAAGTACCTGTGCAAGTGCTGCTCCTTTCACCTGTGAGTGCTCCAGCAGCAGCCCAGCTCTGGCCACATTGGTGCTCCAGCATCGCCTCCCGCAGCCCCTGCAGCCCCCCCTCTGCTGCTGAAATGAGCCTCCCCATGAGGCACGAGTATTATTTTTGACAAAGCTGAGGCACCTCCGCAGAGGAGCTGCTTTGACTGTGATTTCCCCTAATTACAGTCATTTCACCTCCCCACGGCAGAGCCTTTGAGGGGGAAGGAGTGAAAGCCAACAGGAGATGTTCAGGGGCTGATTGCCGAGCATGGAAATCTGCTTCCAAGCTCTTGCCCTTCTCTTTCCCAAGGTTTTTCTCTGAGAAAAAAACATTTTTTCCACATGGTTATGAGCCCACTGAAGCTATCAATTATGATTTTCCTTCAAAACTGTATTATAGTGAGGATGCTGCAGTTTTCCCTTCCAAAAGCCAGGCTGTCAGTGCTGGTTTCATTTGCAGGAGCCTTAGCAGGGTCAGGCAATAAGGAATAGATCTGCTCTCCTACAGACTGAAGAGAGACCAGGAAAGTCTCCAAGGGCATTTTACAAACGAAGAACTACATTTATACCCAACCTGTTCTCATTTTGCCACGCAGATTATTTTCAGGGAAGCCCCAAGGGGGCATGGACCCAGCTATTATCTCATCAAATCCAGAATCCCGCTGTGTAATGAACACTCTGGTTAGTGCCCAGACCTTGCACTGCAGTTCTGTCCCCTGGGTGGCTGGAGAAGAGCAGGGTGCAGCAGGAATGGGGCAGAAGCCCCCAGCTCTGGCTATCTTCTGTCACCATTACGGGGGCACTTGCCTGAAGGGAAGGAGACAAAAGAAAAATACAAGCTGCTCGTTTGATATGCTTGTTGTTACTTATTTTCCCACCATGCTGAAAGAGCATCTGACCGTAAGTCATGAAGCCAGCTATTTATAGGCCTGTAATTAAACATCACGGGAAGTGTGAAGACACAAAAGCAGTGCCATCTGCCACACGCTTGTACACCAGAAACGTCAATGAAGTGCTGCTGCCCCTTTTGTCCTTCCCACAAGACTTACTGAAACGGCCTTTTGGGAGGTCCTGGCCCCCACAGTGCCCATCCCACCGCAGTGCCTGCCCGCCCATGCCTTCCACAAACCCAGCCAGAGCCCCTCAGAGCCTTTCCCAGCGCCTCGGCCATCGCACCGCACCGTGTCCCAGCACCCAGCCAGGAGGGCTCCCCCGGAGGGACCTCTGGGGAGCTGTCACCACGGGCACCAACAGGGAGTTCATGGTCAGGGGCCCAAAGCTCCCATGTCCTTCCACCACCCCCTGTGAAACCGCTGCTCTGGCTGGTGACTGAAATAAAATCTCTATCTATAGCACATTGGAAATGCTATTTTAATCACAGTCAGATGAAATCCATCAATGTTGCTCGTTCTAGAAAAAGTATATTTGGCAAACCACAAACCACTGCAAAAGGGACCCGAATCCCAACATACTGGTGAAAAAGCACTGGTCAGCAGATCTGGGCTGAGCTGCTGGCTCTGCTGCCCCTCCATGTCCCCAAGGACAGGGACAGCCATCAGTCTTCCCTGCTCACTCTGTTAGCTTGTCTCAGCTTCCATGTCCCAGAGCTCTGCAGGTGTCTTTGGGAAGCCAGCTCCTGCCACTTTTCCACCATGAATTGCTCTGAATTGCAGCGGGAGGGGCACGTACCCTTGGGTGAGTTTGGATGGAGTTGTACAATTAACTGGGTAACCGCTCTCTTGGGTTTGTTTTTTTCCTTACTTTAGATCAACACTTTAATTAAAAGTAGTGTTCAACAAACAGAAATCTTAATACAACTTCTGAGACAAGGCTAGCTGTCTAAGGGGAAGCCTGGCATTTCTGGGGTGAAGGGGCCAATATATGCAGGGGGACCATGCCACCCCCCAGCCCTGTGTGTCCCCAGGAAAGGGTGACCAGGAGCTGGAGCAGCCCCTCTGCCAGGCTGAGTGCCATCTGCAGATGCATGGCTTCAGGACAGAAGAGGCAAAGATGCTATTCACCATAAAATTGCTTTGCAAAAGCCACTTGGAAAGCCACGAAAGACTAGGGAAGTGAAGCCATGGCTGAGGGTCCCCTCTCTCATGCGGCTATTTCAGTAACAGGACTTGGACACAGCTCCTGGGTGGAAGAAATGGCCACAAAGACAGAAATTCTCCTTCCTTAGCCCTGCTGTGGGCAGTGGCTGGGTACACCCTGCTGGCACTGCTCCTGCCAGGCCTTTGGGGACAGTCCTGGGCTGCACACTGCATTCCTCAGTCCATGTCCCCTTGGCACTGCTGGTGTGTCCCTGTCCCTGGCTGGGTCTGCGGTGGCCTCATGGCTGCCTGCCACACATCAGCTGCCACCCCGGCTACGGAGTGCACACGGAGCAGAAAACTGCTTGTACACAGATAACAGCAACAAAAATAGCCCGTAAGGGAGCACGTGATGCCCTGCAAGTAATTTTGAGAACTGCTCTTGAGCAGTGCAGATAAAGCTTAATTACAAGTGAGTTACCAGAAAATGCAGAAGATGCAAGAGGGCAGCTCTGGCTCCTGCAGAGCCTGGTGTGATTCCCAGCAAAGCCAACGACACAAACCCCATCTGTAACATGGGATAAGTCAAGCCCTCCAGAGCCAAACCGTACCCTTAGACACGAGGCACTTCAAGTGAAAAATCTGCAGTTCAAGATGATGCTTTTTGCCCACACTGCTTTCCCTCTGACCTAGCAATGTGCTGCTCCGGGGAGCCAGACCCAGCTGGGCTTGCTGCACCGAGCCCCAGTTCTGCTGACTGCTGCTGAAGCACTCCGGGCAGAGGAGAACAACCACCTTCCAGTTCAAAAGGGAGATTTAAAATGGCAAATTAACAGTTAGCCCTGACAGAAAGGTATTACCTGGGGGAAGGGAAGGGTTTGGATGTGACTTCTACCCCTTAGACAGGTCCTAATGAGAACAGAGGTCTTTGCTTTGGCCAAACCTAGCTGGAGCTGAGGAACATTGACAGCAAAATTTGGTCCTCAGAGAACAAAAGCTTTTCTTGCTTTTTATAAAATATGACACTGTAAAGCAAACAACATGTTTTTACAGTATGTGAAAAGCCTCTGGACTAGAGGAAAGAACATGCCATTTTTAAATTGCTCCACCAGAACAAATTTAATTTGCAGCTATGACCAATAACAGTATTTATTAGGCTGAGGAGGTCTCCACCAGGTTTCCAGCCAAGGAGCTGGCACTCCCAGCTCTGTTTTCCCCCCACAGCTCTGGGGCTCCAGCTGCCTGGCTCACTGGCACCAGACCCTCTGGAAGGGGCATACAAACCAGGGGGGTTCCCCAAGGAATGGGCCATTTTCTTACACCCCATCCCCTTTGCCCAGGAACACAAAGGCCATGAGAGATCACCTGAGACTGGCCAAGCATGGGCAGAAGGATGCCCTCCATGTGAAGGACCTGGTTACTTATCTCTGTGCCCCTTTGTGCCGACCAGCAGACACCAGTCGATACGGCGGGCAGAGAGATAACGGGAGAGCCTGTCACTGCAGACAGTGCCAAGCCCTGGCAGTACAAGGGGCTGCATGATAACTTTAGTGGGGCATTTCTTAATCTGCTCTGGTTTATTTTAGACCCTTAATATCCTTCCATTTATGTTTATCAATATGCCTACACATAAAAATGCAGGCAGGCAGTCCTGGGCTACCACGGAGCCCGAAACCAGGCAGGAGGACTTCAGGCTCTACTACTGACTGCAGCATAGCACAGAGCAACTTAATATTTGCTATTTATGGCAATATTTATGTTCCTGACTCATTTGTACCCCCAGTTAGGTGCATAGGTGCTTGCAGCTGTGCCAACCTCACGAGCAGCCAGAAACCACCCTGCAAGGACACACTGCTGAGCGCCAGCCAGGGGAGAGCTCTCAAACACTATTCTCTTGGCATGCTTTGTTAATCCTAATTTATGTACTTTATGTAGTTATCTTTTCCAAGCATTTTCTGAACCCTTTCCTAAACACGTTAAGTTCTGTAATTTTGCAGGCTGTTCAAATTGGTATCATTCAGAGCAAAGCTGTAAATTACCATCCTGTGAGCCCAGCTGTGTTAATACAGGTTAATCCTCTGCTTGGTTACTAACCAAGAGACTGGCAAGCAACCCCAGGGCTCTGCACTAACAATACCGTGCCCTTAACCTCTCTCTCAACCAACAATGCACAGATTTGCCCGCTAATTATTTAAATACTAGCTGGAGATAAGCAATTGGAGATAAGCACGCAAGCAATTCAGTCTCTAGTACCAGGTGAGCGAAGAGGCTGAGCCTGCAGCATCCCCAGTAGCAGTCCCAGTTTTGCTCCTCTCCTCGCTGCTCTGAATGGATGATCTCACTCTGCTTTTGCAGGTACCTGTGATGAGCTTTTACCTTTCCTACCAGCCCAGCACACCCCAGAAGGAGTCAGGATGCCTTGCTGCCATCACCTCCCTGAGGGACACCCCGCAGCAGCACCACAAGCTGCAGGTGAGATCAGCCCTTCAAGGCAGGGAAATAAGAAGTGTTTTACAAACCAGCACAAGTCCCCACACTGAAGATTTGCATAAATGATAGCGAAAGTCAATTGAAAACCCATGTACTGCCATTGAAGTGCACCAGCTCATCACAGGGTGCTGGTAACAAATGCACAGGCTGCACTGACTGGAGCTTCACTACAGGCTGCTTGGACACAGCATTTAATTAAAACACGACCAAAAAATGATGTTTGGGGTAAGTTAGATCAGACTTCTGCTCTGTATTGATTTTAATCTGATTTCCTACTCTCAGACATCAGGCTAACCAGTCCCCAGGCATATGAGCCTGCACTGCATGACCCCTGGCCAGCAGGGCAAGGACCCAGCTGCTGGGGGAAATAAAGCAGCACCCAAATGCTGCGAGGGGCCGATCCTTCGCTCCCCAGGGATACTGTGGGAGATGCCAGGAGCTGGGATCTGTGCCTGAGCACAGGGGCTGGGGCTGCAGTGCTACTGTGCATGCACAGAGCAGAACTGCAGAGGAGCATCCTCTGAAAAATTCCCAGTGTGAATCCAGTATAAAACCAACACTGTTCTCAGATTGCTCTCTGGGAACACATGTGCGGAGTAGAAATGGAAGCCCTGGAGCGCAGCATTTCATCTCTGAGGAGCTCACGTGCCAGAGTGGCTCCCCTTACTCAGAGTCAACGTCTGAGCCTTTTGAAAAACATTTCCATGCACATCAAGAGCTCTAATTACTCACTGGGGGAAGGATAATGTTTTATAAACACCCCATAGGTTTTCTTGGTCAGGCAGAGCTTATGAACAGTCAGACTTTGCTCTGTTTCTCCTACACATACATTAATATGTTGGAAAAGTTCTCCATGTCACCTTAAAACTATATTGAAAGTTGTTTACATTTTTAATTCCAGACACCAAGTTGGATCTTGTGCCAGATCCCACGTGTAATCAATGTAAACAACCCCCCCACTTTAACCAGACCTCAAAACCCAAAGGAAAGGCCTGTCTGCCCCATGATGGTGGGGGCACACTCGTGTTCTGAGCCAGGAGAGGAGCTCCATGACCTTCCAGGAGAAGGGAACCCCAGGCAGGAGCCTGTCCCCCTGTGCTGCGGTGCCACCACCAGCCCTGTAACAGAGGTCACATTTGCAGGGTTAACACCTAAATATTCCTAAGCAAAGTTATTTGACCTGGACTATGTCCCAGCCCCAAACAAGAGCATCCCCATAATTTGCCACTTTATTGCCCAGGCGAAGTTAAAAACTCCCAAAGAGCATCGCCTTGAAATCCTACACCAAAAGAGAGGGGCAAAATAAAACAAAACAATAAATAATAAACCAAATAAGAACACAACCCCAAATTTCTTGAAAAATTAGCTCTATAAATATATGCATAGTTTGGACAGTCTGCTAAAGACTAAATCATAAATTCAAATATATGGAAGATTTCCACAAAAAATAATAAAAAACATCTTTTCCCAAGCTCAGGGTTTATCATTGTGCTTAGAGCTCCCCTTAGTGGGTGGCAGTGGGGGGACACCCTGGAATCGCTGTCCCCGTCAGGAGGTGGGGGACATCCCGCCAGCCCTCCCTGGGAAGGTGTCCTGACCCGCAGGCAGAGGCTGTGGTGGCACATCGGGGAGGTGAGCAGGACTGAGGCTGTCCCAGCACCGGTGGCCACTGAGGACAGAGCTGCTCTAACCCCCCCCCGACGGAGCTTGGGGGTCCTCCCCCTGCCAGAACACCTTGTCCCCCCAGCTATGGATGCCAGCAGATGTGCCTGGGCTCCAGGGCTGTGATGGCACCCTGGGGACATGCAATGGCCAGTGAGTGTTTCAAGAAGACCATCTTCTAGGGGCTGCAGCAGAGGTTTGGGGTTATCACCAGCCCCAGAGGGCTCCGGAGCCACCACATCAGATATTTCATGGCACCTACCCCTCTCCCAGGAAGCTAACCACACTGTGCAGCTCACCCTGAGCAAACCCATGTGCGCTCCTGCTGTGAGACACAAGAGTCAGGAATAAACCCCTTGTCTATATTGGAAGCAATAACTGAAAATATCTCTTTGGGTGGTGGGAGGGATGGCAGGAGATGCTCACCAGGCCAAGAGTAAGGCTGGATCCACAGCAACACGGCTTTGGAAACGTGCAGGAGAAAGCTCACATCCCACAGAACATCACTCCAGTGCATGGCATAAGGAAAAGGCCTTTTGGGATCCTGTTGCTGTGTATTACCAGTGTGATACCCCAGTCCTGGATGAATAATTCAGTGGGTTCCAACAAACCCTCAAACAGAGTAAGGGACTCATCCGGACTCTGCTTGTGCTCCTTCTGCTGTTACTCACAGCACATTTGAACAAATTAATGAGCTGGTAGTAATGCCCAAAATATGATCATTTCTATAAAATGAGTCCAGTAAAAAAAGGATGGGCAGCAGAACCAAGGTGCTGAGCCACGTGCTGGTCCTGCTGCTTGAGTCAAGGAAAGGCTTTAGTGCATGGGACAGCGTAAGAACAGCTCACGGGTGTTCCCTGAGGTACCCTGTAACGCTGTATTAGAGCTAGCAGAAATGAACAGTGAAGAAAAAATACTCTAGTAATATCCCTCCTCTTCAGAACCACCACATACCCTTGGGGTTGGACAAAGCCATACAACAGGTTTGGGTGCATTTTTAGTAGAGAGAAGCTGGCTCCAGGAGACTCGGGGTGATGGAGCCTCTTGGCCATGGAACCACTCTGCCATGGACCCTCTTGGCCATGCCCCTTTGGTGGGCTGGGCCACCCCTGGTGCCCCATGTGCTCCCTCAGTCCCCTCACGGTCCAATGTTGGGCTGTGCTGCAGTTTATCTGCATTTAGCACAAGACCTTATTGATTTAAAGCCCTTTGTCCTTGCTGACAGGCAGCCTCCTGCAGGCCCTCGTGCCAGGGCTTGCTTTATCCTCTGGCTCCTGGGAATCAGTTCTCACAGACACCTCGTGCTTTAAAGTCAACCTCTGCCATTTGTGACATCCCAACCCTCCTTCTTAAGGCAATGTTGAGTTTCCTCATCTGTTTGTCCCACATGCACATCCAAATTCTGTACCAAGTCCCACCTGCAGTTTGGTATTGCCTTAAAAGTCACATTGGGAACTCAGCATCCCTCCCCATGCTGATGGAAGCAGTTTTAGGGGAAATTTCTAAGACACCTATTTTAATTCTGTCAGCAAGAGTCTCTTTGTTTTAAATTAGCAGAAGACTCTGTAAGAAGGAGCGTGCCAGAATTAAAAGGATAAAGGAGAGAAATTAATTTAGGTCTGCAGGCAGTAATGAGAAATATCTATGTTAATAATAAATGTAAAGCCCAATAAATGTAATGATGTAACTACACCCATTGTGCTGAAGTGGGTTGATTTTAATCTCCCTAATAGGTCATTTCATGCCTGCTTTACCGCAGCCTCTGCCTTCCCTCCCGTTCAGGGCACGCTGCCCTCTTGCGCCTCAGCTCTAGGGATTTATCATTATTATTTAAAAAAAAGTTTATATTTTCATTGCCTTCCTGGCAGGACCACGCAAACAGCATGTTAAATGATACTAAAAAGTTTTAGAGACAATGAATGTGAAGATTACCAAATTACAGTAGTATAAAATATTTTCTTCCGCTAACAAATATTTAAATTTGTTTAAAATGTACTATTTCCTTGAACGTGCCATTTGAGTTAATTGCTTTACTATAAACGCACCTCTTAAATAATTGCTAAACCTCAAGAAATGCTTTCAATAATTGACTGAGTTTTCATAAGGAAAAATGGTGTTATTAAATCCAAATTAAATGCACATTTGAGACACTTAAGTCAGAGTGCTACAGAGCGAGCATTGCCATACTGTATAAGAAATAACTTTGGAAATTAACAGCAAGAAAGAGTCACTACAGTCACTACAATCATCCCCTTCCCATTTTTTTACTAGTTTAGGAAAACTTCAAACTATAACTCAGAGCACCTGAAGCAGAACATCAATTTTCTCCCTCCAGATCCGCTTTGCCCTCCCACATTTCTCATCCCCTGACACGCAATGTTAATCTCAGAGCTGAGGCTCCCTTTCTGCATCTCTATTCCCTCCGTTGCCCCTGGCCTTTTACGTACGTGGTATTTCACTTCAAAGCAGTGTGAGCCCTTTCAGGAAGGGCTGTGCGATCCAGGGCTGAGATGATAGCATCAAAAACAATCCCAGCGCCTTCCAGATCAGACTTAATAGAAAGTCTGTGTGCTATCAAAGGCAGAGTGTTTGATTCCACGAAGAAATACGGACAGCAGCGCTAGAGGGAGGTATTTCCCCACCTACCTCGGATAACGAGCAGCTGAAACCCAGCAAAATCTGCCAGCAGAGAAAGGGTACCTGCAATATTAAACCACGTTAATCAACTGCAATTAATAAGAGTGAGCTGCAGCTCCTCGTAATCAGCTCCCATCAGTTGCCAGTGATAAAGATATTACCAAGCAGCAGATAATGAACTGATATTTAAACTGAATTACGTTATTTAATGTATAGAAAGTTTCACAGTGTCTCACAGAGCAGTGTTTACATGTTTATTCCGACGAGCAAAGGAACTTCAGAGCAAGGTCCAGGGAGCAGGAGGTGGCAGTGGATGAGGATGGGGGGGTCAAACTGTCCTTCTCCTCCTGCACAGCAGCAGCACCCAGTGCAGCTCTGAATTTAAAAGCTGCAGCAATCTGCTAAACACACTGATTACAACACAGAGATGGGTGGCAAGGGCTGGTGCAGCCCCTGCCAGCGTTCCATGTGCTTCTGACGCAGACGAGAAGGGCTCTTTAATTTCTCTCTGTGCAGCCTGGAAGGCACTCTCTAAAATCTTTACCATTCAGGGGACTAAAAAAGTCCAGCAGGTTGTTCCTGTGCTTACCTCAGCCTGTGGCACAGCACAGCTTGGTGTTTCTGAAACCTTCCAGCAACCTGGGAAAGGGAAAAAAGGAGATATGGACTAATTACAGCAATTTGTAGAGGAAAAGGGACAAGGAACAAGGATAAGGGAAAAGGGGGAGGGAAAAAAAAAAAGGGAAAGATCCTCGGGCTGGTTGCTAGATGGAGCTGCAGCACCAGGAATGGGGCCGGTGGGTGTTGCAGGGCACAGCTTCCCCCCTCCATCTCCACAGCTGTCCTTCAGGATTGTTTTTATGAAAATAAATGGAGGCAATGAAGAAATATCATTATAGGGCAAAAGCAGTGGATGCTATGAAAAGTTAAATAACACTTTTTCTTCAATGCCTGTGCGTTGCTTGACAAGAGAGAGTCCCTGTCCTGTGCACTGCACTGTGTCCCTCTGGCCCCGACAGGGTCCCACGGCGGGACGGAGGGCACGGAGCTGAGGATGCACCCCTGGGAGCAGGAGCTGCTGGGTGCAGGGCTGGCCATAAGCCCACAAACACGGCCACTGAAGTACGCCGTGTGGTGGCTAAAGCAGATGATGTGGTGGGATAAACCAGTCAGCACCTGATGAAAGCCCAGCAGGAACTGGTCTGTGAAGTTTCCCACTGACCCCAGGTACTGCTGGGGGAAGAGGTCTGGCCAGGAAGGCTGGGACAGAGAGGCCATGGAGGCAATGCCAAATGGGAAGGGTTTGGTGGAGGGTCAGGAGAGCAGGAAGCAAAGGAACACTGGGAAGTGTGCTCAGGTGACAAGGAGATGGTTATGCAGACCAGTACCTGGTCCTGCAGCGATGCTCATCGGTGCACACCTGAGCTCTGGAGGATATTGTGCATGTGGACCTAGTGCTGGTAATCACTCAGCTCCCCAGTGAAGTAATTAAAGACCAGCCTCCCCGAGCACTGAGCCCTCCCCAAGCACTGAGAGCACACACAGCTCCCCGGAGCCACGGGCTGCAGCCTGTGACCATAGCGTGGTGCCACCTTACTGACCTGTGACACCAGACACATTGACTGCTCCACCTCCAGGACAGACAGCGTGCTGTGGGGGGGAAAAACTCAGGCTCTAAACCCACGTAGCTGTTAGTAAGGGAACAAGGACACGTGGCTGCGGCGGGGTGAGAACTGACAAAGAAATGCACGTGCCGCTCACTGATCATAAATATTAATTTATCAATAAAATGGGTTTAGACCAAACATATTACATATTACCCTGTCTGTCCAGTTCCATTTCCCTGCCAAGCTGCTGGCGGGTGCTCAGCCCACCTCAGCCATAGTTCTGGTCAGGTGTGGTCAGGACTCCATCACCTCCAACCGGATACAATGGTTTTTACTGGGCTGGTGCCTGCAATCCTGCGCTGTGCTCAACATGTCTTTGCTTTCTCCATCTCTTCAAGCTCATCTACTCAAACACCAAACTTAATCAAAAATACTTTCCTTGCAAAGGGTTTTCCAGGAAATCACACCCTGGGTGCACCCCGCTGGAAGGAGCGCAGCTGGTGTGTGCCGAGGCAGTGACGGGTCAGCAGCGCTGCCTGGGGTCTGGCAGGGGACAGGCTGGCCCCTGCCTGGCTGCACGCACTGCGTTTGGCAGGAGGGCAGGCTGGTTAGCCTTGGTCAGCCCTCTCCGGGCTGGCTCACGGTAGGGATGAACTCTCGCAGGGAGGGAAGGGTTCTGGTTTGCGAAACAGCTGCGGAATTGAATCAGGTCCAAACCTGTGGGGAAGATTGATGCTCACATAAACAATTACAGCTGTAGCTGAAGTGTGCCGTGATAAGCAATGGTACATATCACTTGCTGTTTCTGTAATAAAGTTGTTATAGCTACATTAATTAATCTAAGGGCACTTCTAAGCATCATTTTATCCATCCACCGCTCCGAGGAAGCAGTACCTCTGCAGTTCTTAATAAAATAATAAATAATAGCAATATAAACTCTCAGCTCTTTCCAGCTCCTCCAAGACAGCTCAAAGAAGTCACCGAGCCCCCACGAACACCGCTCTGGCTGCGTCCTCGCCCTGACCTCAGCACGGATTAACAGAGCCTGTGATTTATTCCTTCCAGGAATATTCTGCTAGCCAACGCCACCGCGCACTCAGCCCGCGCCGCTGTGCAGGCGAGCGCCCGGGGAAGGGTGTGATGCATCCACATCACTTCTGGAAAGATGGTTTGCACAGCAGTCACTGGGATTGCCCGTCGGCAGCACGTGGGCACACACGGGCGGCAGGAACCTGGACGGAGCTGATGAACTGTTCGTGCTGGTAGGACTAATCAGGATTTCTTAATTTATTATTTTTTTTTCAAATGGAACATTTTTCCAACAGAAAAATGCCATCTGGCTGAAATCAAAACATCTTGTAGGGACCTGCTGGGTTTTGTTGCCTCTTTCTGATCCATGCCAGGCAGATTTCCCAGGAAACCCCCCCGAGCTGCCCTGCTCTGCCCCACACCACCCGCCCGCAGCCGCGTGCCCTGGTGGCGCAGCCCCGAGCACTCAGCCCCACGAGCCCTTGTGGGAGGGCCCTGCCACCAAAATAACCCAAATAACTTCCTTTGTTCTGCTGGGAAAGTGTTGGGATGTGAAAGCCTCCCTGAGATGGGTGGTACCTCTCAGCCTTGCCAAGTTGCTCCAGACACTGTGGATGTAGGTGAAAACAAAACACAAACCTCACAGCACAAAAATAACTCCCAAACCTGACACTGTTTTTTCAAATATTCAAGACACATCAATGTCAGAATTTCTTACCAAAAAAAAAAAAAAAAATTATAAAATGAACAAAATCTTGGGTTCTCAACCCAGCCCACCTCCTGGAAGCTCAGCCCAGCCTCAGCTCAGTTCCCAAAACCTGACCCAGCACAAAGAGGTGCCCGTGTGACCAAGAGGCTGTGGGCACGTCTGTGTGAGGTGAGGGGTTACACTCCATCACTGCAGCTCCACAGCCTTAGTTACAGGTCGTTATTACTAAAAAATCATTAAAAACGTGGCAATGGGAAAAGCCACTGGGTTGTGGATGTGCACCACTCGCTCCTGCTCCTCCCTGCCCTCCGGCGCTTGCTTGCACCCCTGGAAGATGTTTTTTCGCTTGCACCCCTGGAAGATGTTTTTCTCATCTCCATGGCACATGCAAGGCAAGTGGCCTGAAGGGGATCTCACCGAGCAATGCTGTGGGCAGGGCTGGGCACTGTGTGATCCCTGGCAGCAGCAGGTCAGTGTCAGGGAATGGCCTTGCTGGGCTGGGGTGGGCTCCAAAACCCCCCATCAATGGCAGCACCTCCATCCAGCACACCAACCACGAATTCAAAAACCTAACCCGTGGCTGCCTGCTTTTGCCCTAATTGTCCAGAATTTGGGATGAGGATAGTGTCACATTTTAACAAAGATAATTCTTTTATCCTCCCAAATAATACGCACAAGGCACCGATGCTGTCCCTGCAGCTCTGTGTGCCCAAGGTCCCTGGCTGCCCTCTGCACCCAGGCTCATTTTGGACACCCCCCCTCGATGCTCCTCCGGGAGGAGCTGACCCCAAAGGGAGGTGAAGGGGTGGGGGGGCCAGGAGCTGCCCTGTCTCCCAAGGGAGGTCACACAGGAGTTGCTTTCCAGGTTTGCAAAGCCTGGATGTTTTATCATTAAATTGTTACTACTG
The DNA here is from genome assembly GCA_028020825.1 of Podargus strigoides. NCBI lineage: Eukaryota > Metazoa > Chordata > Aves > Caprimulgiformes > Podargidae > Podargus > Podargus strigoides. Next base: position 1,128,037 of record CM051625.1, on the reverse strand, counting down.
AGTGAAAGCAAACTGAAAACAAATGTGGGGAATCAGAACATGCAAGGGATTTAAAAAAAATAATTTAAAATGCCACCAAATAAAGTTGCCCACTGCTCTGCAGCTCCCAGGCAGTCAGGACTGCCAGCCTGCTGCTCCTTACTCAGGATGGCAATTCCTCCCTTCCAGCCCCAAATAGACCTGTGCTCACACAGGAGCCCTGCACACAACCGGGGCAGTGAGAGCATCCCCACAAATTACACTTAACCCATTGTTTTGCCTTTTGAGTCTCCCCACTCAAGGGAACCCCTGGGCTGCCTGCTGAGCCGGGAAGGCAGCACGCTTCAGGGGGGCTGCTGGTGTGTGCTGCTCCCCAGTGGGAACCTCACCCCAAAAAACAATTACTCAAAAAGTTTTTGGTGTTTTTTTCCCCCCAGCTCAGAGGTGGTTGGTGCAGGCACGGATGCTGCCCTTTTTGGGGAGCCCCTGGGGGAGCCTGGCTGGAGCATGGAGCAGAACCTCTGTGGCAGAGCAGTGCCCTCCATGGGGGGGGTGGGATGGGGAGCCCCCAGGAGCGCTCGATGAGGCTGGCTGGGTGACCAGGGGGCTCCCACTGGGTCGGGGTCCCCAGGGTCCAGCAGCGCTAGATGGCATTGTTAGACCAGCGCGCTGCCCAGCCCCAAATTAGTAGACAATTATCCCTCTTCCACTCCTCCTTTTCTGTGATGAAAGCGGTTACTTATAGCCTGCAGGATAAATTCTATAGGGTGCCTGACTCAGTCAGGGCTGTTTCTTCGCAGGCTCTCTCTTCCCAGCTTTCACCTCAATCTGTCACACAGATTTGACACTGCATCGTTCCAACGGTGCTCAGAAATGACATGTATATAATGTGGAATATTGTGCACATTTACAGCCAGGATTTTTTCCCCTTAAAACATTGCTCGCTGTATTCTGGCAGTCGTTGTTCTGGAAATAAAATAAAATTAAAGGGGGGAAAAAAAAATTAGAAAAGCAAAAGGTTTTTTTTTTTTCTTTCCCTGTATCAGTGACTGTCTTAAAGAGAAACTTTTATTTGGATGCTAATGCAATGCAGGACAGAGTGCATGTGATGTGTAGGGGAGGCTTTGGTGCTTACATTGCCCAGCAGTTCCACGCTAATTAAAGAGAAGCGGACGCAGTGCAAGAGCACACGGTGCCCGCGCTCAGAGCAGGGAGTTTTTATGATTCCCTTCCATTAATGCTGCATATTATAAATCAAATTAACTGGCATTTCTATTTAAAAAAAAAATAATTTAAATTGAGTCCCTTTAAAAGCCCAACACAGTATGTCTGAGAACCCTTTTCCTCGAGTGGATTAAACACGGAATGGCAGCTTTGTTTTCTGGTTCTGCCTCTATAATCATCCTTTTCCTGCCCTATAATAATAATCAGGGACTAAGTTCAGTTATTTCAGTCAAGGAAAACAACCCAAAAAGTCACAATTAAACCCGAATGACTTCACGATTCAGTTTCAGCTGTGGGGGAACCCCGCTCTCGTTCGACGCCTGGTTAAAAGCAGGATTTCAGCAACATCAACAGCAGTGCCTCCTCCCGTGCTCCGTGCACATGGCAAACACCCAGATCTGTGCACACACCCGCCTGGGCTGCACAGCAACACACACAGGTGGCAGAGACACCGGCCACAGCCACACGTCCCCAGCCACATCCCGCGTGCGCACGGGGCTGGCACGCGAGTTGTGCCGGCCACGCAGCCACCCTGCCCATCACCCAGCCTTTATTGGGGTGGGTTGGTTTTATTTTTTTCCTCCCCCCCCTTAATCCCTTCTGTGCTGCAGTTTGTGATTTGTGCTGCCAGCTCCTGCACCAGCCTTTCCCCCTGTGATGCTCTGTGTCCATGCTTTCAGCTGTCACAGCCACAGCATGACGGGGGCTGGGGGTGCTGAAGGGGTGATTACAGAGTTAAGCCTTTGAAATAAACTTTTAACTGATGAAGTGTGTGTTAGAGAGAGCTGTTTCTTGCTCAGGCTCCTCCTGGTAAAGCAAACACGGGTTACGTGGTGAGCTCAGCTGCCTCGGAGAGGGATCCAGCCCCACTTCAGGTGGGATTATCTGAGCTGTGCCAGGGTCTGGAAAGGGAAAAAACCCTACAAGCTGAGATTTACTGGCACTGCTAGAAAGCAAAAGAAAGAAAAAGGAGACTGTCCCTTTTCTAATAATTGCAATTTCTAAAAGAAATAAAGGTCCTTATTTTGGGTGAATTTTTAGCACACGGTTTATGCCAGCCCAAACACGGTGTGCAATCTCCCTGCAGAGCTCAGCGAGGTTAAGGAGCTTTCAAAAGGAAATGCATTACCAAATTCTTCCTTCTAATCTTTGTTTCTAATGCTCAGTGCAAGACCCGTGGAAAGCCACACGGGTTTGAATTGCCAGGCTTCCTGCGTGGGGTCTGCAAACCAAGGCAGCAGCGAGGTGGTTGTCTGACTGCAGCAATTTCTGTGAATTTTGCTTTCTGTTTTAAAGGATCATCAGAGATGTAAACCCTTGGGTATACCATAAACCCTGGTTAGAACTTCTTCCTTTTCTCTACCACTACTTCCTGCAGAACAAATAACCCTCCTGCGTGCCTTAGAAATCCCCCTGGTCTGGGAGAGCAGTTCAGCAGGGCTGGAAGCACCAGCCATGAGGGGAAGGGTTGGATCCAGGCTGGCCGAGGGACCAGGGGTGCAGCCACCAAAACAGCACCTTTACGTTTGGAAATCGAGGAGGCAGTTGGAGGGGAAGAGATCCTGTGTGTTATTTATTTATGCCTTTCCATGGCCATGGCACAAATTCACAGCGGGGATGCTGTAAGTGAAACAGCTGCAGCTCCTGCAGGCTAACGGCTCTTGCTCTGTTAAATGCAGCTAATCTGAGTTTCCATGGCCATGTCCAAAGGTGCAGCATCACTTTGTGTCACTTCATTACTATCAGCTCATCCCAGGGTAAGCACACATTTTGCTCAGACACTCTGAAGATGTTTATTTTTACTTCAAGTCTTGTCATGGTCTGCAGAGAAATAAAAGCCACGTATGGACTTCTCTGCTGTTGAACTGTGCAGGGAATTATTCAACTGTAGAGGTACTGCTCTTGCATTCTGTTTGCTTCTCATGAGAAACTTCATGTCTGCTTAAAAATAATCTTGTGGGTTCATCCTCTGCCTTAGAGGAACGGAGGGATCATGCACAGAAATCCCTACTTGTGAAAACTAACATTTTAACTTCTGCTGCTTCATAACTTCCCCATGCAGCTCAAAATAGATGTTTTTTTGTGTAGAAAGCTTTAAATCTGAGCTGGGTTCCTGTGAAAAGGAACCCTGAGGGAGGCAGTGAGCTGGGGGCCAAGGCTGGACCCTCCCCAGAGCCCAGCTCCCAGCCAGTAATTCCTTATTTCAGGAGCAGGGTGGCTCCTAAGGCAAAACAAAATACCTCATCTTGATGAGCTGGTTAATTGCTCATGCTGGTGCCAGGTCATAAGCAGCACCACGCTGGCATTCAGGTGCCCTGGGAAGCACCGGCCACCTCTGGAGAGGGGATGGCTGCACCCACGGAGCCATCGCAGAGTTTCTACCCACAGCAATAAATACCAGGCTGAACCTCTGCTGGTTTGCAGGGGCTGTCAGCACACAGTGCATCTTGCAGCACCAGGTACACGGCACGGGTAAATGTTGATTTTCTGATGGGGCTGCTGCACTCCAGCAGTGACGACTCGCGTGCGAGTAAACATCTATCACCCATCAAAGGCATCTCTGGAGCGCCCACCAATCACCATAGTAACTGAGAACCAATTACAGTAATTAAGATTCACATGGAGTTGTCCCTTATAATCAGAAGCTATTCTAATTTTTAATTTATTTATTTATAGGTGTCTCTGGTGCTTGCAGCCACCACCGAGCTGGGGTGCAGCACAGGCACGCTTCCCACCCCAGCACCAAGACCTTTCACATTTAAAGGTCGTGGGGAAAGCCTGCAGCAAGGAGGGGAAGGGCTGGGGGGGCAAAGGCTGCAGTTTTACATTTGAAGCATGCACGTGGTGGGGGGAAATGCAAGATTAGTGTGTGCTTTCCTTCCCCACTGCCTACACTAGCTGTTATCATCAGACACTGTAGTGGCATCGGACACTCAAAAATGACAGAATAAAAAAAAACTATGAAAGAACTGTCTTATTATTATTTGGTATTCTTTTCTCTGATGTTTGTTAATGGTATCAGTAAACTTATGCTAGATAATTTGACCCCATTTTCTGTTGCCAGACACAGATATGAAGATAATGCAGAAAAAAATGTAGTTACTGACTTTATTCTGCACAGTGAGTATCTCAATGAAAAAAAGACTTCAAGAATCCTCTGTATAAATAAAAAAAAACATTGCTGTAAGTGAAAATATATTTAAAAAAAAAATAAAGTAAGCACAGCAGGCATCTATTGCCAAATCCCCCTGAAAGCTCCATTCCCAGGCCCCAAACACCTCCTTGCACAGCTCCGCTCCCCACGGTGAGTGGCACAAGAGACGCTCCCCTTGTGTGAAGTCAAGTGGGGTTACGCTGGGTTACATTGCATCACTAGGCACAAGACAGAACCACATGTAAAGTGACATAATGCAAATTCCAACAAGATGTGGGTTTCCTCCTACATACTGAAACGCTTTCCAGAACCTGCACACCGCTGGCGCTCCGGTGACGACGGGAGATCGGCGGCGCCTTGGGAGAGCACCACGTGCAGCAAAGCCTCCACCGTGCGGGTGGATCACTGGAATGAGGCTTTTATTAAAATACCAGCTTCTCCCTTTCCTCTAGTTGCATCATGCAGCCTGTCTTTTCTTTACCTCGTTCCAGACACCTGACCTGGGGAGCACCATGAGCCATGCTGAAGGTCAACAGATCCATACATGCAGAAGCATGCATTGCACATCAAACACCCCATGTGTAGCACACAGGACAGTCCTAGATACTCAAAGAGCTGTCATTATTAGAAAGCTAGTCCTTGACTCTTTAGGGGGAAAAAAAACCCCAAAGGACTAAAATGCTTTTATCTAATTAATAGATTAACCACCTCCCTGGCAGGGGCTCTGCATAGCCACAGGCACCACCCCTGAACATGTCCACCTGCCTCAGGCAACATCACTCTCCGTAAAACACAGCACAAGCATCCCCAAGCTGAGGAGAGGAGGGCTAGGTGAAGAGCCAGAGCGATTTCCTCCCTCGCAGCCCTGCTCTCTGCTCACATCCCAGCAGCTCAGCTGCTGCAGCCCCTTCGAAGCTAGCAAAGGCAAACTGCTGCCAGCAGTGATCATGCAAACGTGTAAATATTTATGAGTTTTGAATATACAACCTTTACGGCTGTCAGTCTTCGTGGTTATAGATCTTTTTAGCTTACAGATCTGCTTCTGAGCATGAGAACTTTTTAATTCCCAGCCCGGTAAGTCAGGACAAGTTTTCACACCAGTCTCGACACAACACGGTCAACTCATTTTCAGAAGGGGGTGGAAGGGACATGACAATAAATGCCATGGGACCCCACTGTCCTGACTGCACCCCCTGGGCTGTGCCACAAGGGACATCCCTGCCCTCCTCCCACATCTCTCCTAGACAGATTTCACCAGCTACAGCGTGCCTCAAGCTCATTTTTCCCATCAATACCAACACCACACCAGCTGCACGGACAAAGGTCAGTGTCCAGCTAATGCACTGCAGTGCTGGCTGTGACCAGTGAATGCTAATTTAGAGGCATTTATAGGCATTCCAATTCACCACATGAGATTTGTTCCCATTAAATTTCAGTCTTTTGCCTCAAGAACAGTCCTGCAAAGCAAAAACCCATCATCTTCCATGCAGTGTTTCTCAGCAAACTTCAGGTCAAAATTCACTCTGTCTGCAGGCAAGAGGGTGGCTTATTTATTTATTTTAAATAAGCCACTCCTACCAACTTATTCCAGGTTGTGAGCCTTATTTCAGAAGTACCAAAGAGAAAAAGAACAGCCACGGCTTGACCTCAGTATCTCAGCTGAAGAGCTGACAGTGACCTCCAGCCTGCTGAAGTCTACTGCAGGTTTATGTTTATCATTTCAAGGTCAGCCACAAATGGAGGAAAGATTATAAATATTAAAAAAAAAGTGAAACTCCTATTTATTTACCTTAGTAAAAATGTGGAATTTTTCACTGCTTATCTTGATTGTTGACTTACTTTAGGTAAAATAAACAAATACTGCAAAATATCATCCAGCCTCTTGAACCAGCAAGCCTAGACCACCAAAGCAGGGCTCCAGACAGACATCCATTCACAGCAGTGCCCCTGCTCAGGGTACAGCTTAAAATGCACACTTATTTTGTGCTTTTGAGACAAACTATCACAAGCTTTCTCAAGTTAAGAGTTAAATGCTCTGGTTACCTTCAGACAGTACCTAACATCAGACATATGAAGAAAGCAGCATGTTATTCACAAGATGTGAAATATCATGCTTTGATTTGGCCTGGCATGTCAGATATTACTCTTGTAAACTGCTACATATGTTTATCTTGAGTTTTTGCCAAGACTGGGAAATTGTTAAATATCTTTCATGAACCACTTGTCTACGTTCAAGAGATGAGTAATGGGGGGCTTGGGATTACACCTGTGCAGCTGCTCTTTGCTCATCATCTGGGGCTGGGTCTGAGGGAAGAAAAACCACAAACTGCACTAAAGTTACAGAGCCACCTAGAAAAAGCAAACTTCTGACTCTCTGGAGGCTTCAGTGGTAATACCTCTTAGTCCATTTTAACTCACACTCAAGTGGAAAGTCCCAAGACACAGCTGCTACTGAAACCCAAAGTGTTTCCAAAGTAAGATCAAAGTTCAAAAACAACAGCTTTCAAGTCATCCCAATTCTGTTTTCTGCTCTTAAACCAGCACACAAGTGTGCTATTAAACAACAAGGGCAGAACCCACATAAAATCTCCTATCTGGAGATATTAAAAAGCTCACATGGTAAAGGTCAGGTCATTCCCAGCCACCCACAACCACCACAGGAGCAAAACCAATGCAGTACCTTTCATCCAGGACAAATACCAGAAGACAAAACCCTGCTCTAACAACCCAGGCTATTGGGTCTGTAACATTTATAGAGCACCTGGCAGCCCTTCAGATGGCAAAGCAGAGGTGTGGTTGGTTGCCCTGCACTAATCCATCCCCAGGTCAGGTGCATCTCATTGTCTGTCTGCTCACCCTGCTTGGGAGCTCTGGGAGGGAAACCAGCAGCTGAAGATGGTTGATTGCTTTTATTTTATTTCTTCTCAGTTGTGACTCTTTGTAGATAGAGAAAGTTTTGTTTTATAAGTCTAACCACAAAGTTAATGTAACACAAACTCCCCTAAACCCATCTTCTAATGTTTTTTTAAAAAACCCACAAGGATAAGGAAATATGCAACACCATTTTTGGTTGGGTTTTTTTCCAAGCTTTAGGAGCCCAAGTTAATGACTTCCTTTATATTTGATGTGTCATGCAACTAAGATGACAACACTGTCAGTCTTTGTTGGGAGAAGGGACTCCACCAGGTAGAGCACAAAAGGTTTTGAAATTTGCACATAAAATGTGAAAGTGGTAAAATGTAACCCAGACTGGTGGCCAGTTCTTTGGCTGGTTGAAGCTGAACTGCTGAAGGCCATGGAATGACTCCAGTGTGCGTCAGCAGAGCATCTGGCCTTTGTGCCTTTCTCCCCTGCTGTCCCTGCAGAGGGAGGCTGCCAGGGTGAGCCTTGGCTTTTCCTGGCTGATGCACAGTCCACAGCTGCCTGCACCCCTTCTCAGCAAGGAGCTCATTGCAGGCTCCTCTAGCAAGTTGTCATATTAGTAAAACTTCATTATTTCATCAAAACATGCAAAAGAACATTTCCTGGTATATGCTGAACTGCTATAAACAATGATACCAGGGTGTTCTTGGCAGATCAGAGAACAAAGCAGTTCCTTATTCATTTGCTGTGTTTGTGGTTGTGCATTTCCCACATGCTGTGCATTCTTCCCCTGGTCAGGCAGTCTGTCCTGGATACCTGTGTGCTGAACAAGTAAACAAGGCAGACTATTTGTTCACCTACTCATTACTCCCAATATATAATTTACAAAGTATGAAATAATGAGATTGCACTACTGATGGAAAACAACTCTTGGAGATTCACTTGAATGAAAAAGTGAGTCAAGACTTTGGCCTGACTCAAGATTTCATTTCTTCCCATACCTTGTTGTGTGTGCACATGTATGAAGGGTAACAGGGCGTACAGGTTGTTGGACTCACGGTATGAATTATTTTTGGCTGAAATCTTGATCTCAAAGAGTACTGTGCAGTATTGACTTTGATATAGGGACATACTGTCCTGTAGTTCAGCAGGTCCATGGCAGTAAACCTCATCAACAAAAAAAGAAACCTTTTTTGATGGGTACATGGGCAAAGTGCTAGACTAATGAAGCTGATGGATCGGCTGTAATTCACTGATAAGGCCAAAATACACACTGTTTCTGACAGTGCAGGAAACACTTCTGGTGTTGAGTTTGTTCAAGCTGCCACATGCTGGGCTGGGAGAAGTCCTGCTGTGCTGGAGGAAGAGTCCTGTGAAAAGGTGTGAGGGTTTTGTGCTTTGTGGTGTTTGCCAGGTCAGCGCCTCCTCACTGTCGGTAGTTTAAGTAAGGAACACTGAAGGCTCTGGATAAAAGCTAAACCTAAAACTTGTCTCAATGCATGAAATGCAATAGCTTTGTGTTGCCTGGTGCTCATGCTCACAAGAAGGCAACCAGGTCTCTCCCAGACTCTGTGCAAGTGTTGTGGCACTGTGGAACAGCAGCTGTGGCTCTACACATAAACCATCAGTATTTTTAAATTCAGGGGCCTGCATTTCTTACACCATGCAAGGCAAAAGGAAAAAAGTAACTCTCTCTTGGTAAGAACTGCAACCCAGTGAAGGTCCAGAGTCTCACAAGCACTGCCTGTGCCACTGAGCTTCCCAAAGACAGTGCTTCTGCATCCCAGGGCTGGGAGTGATGCCAAGACCTGCTCAGCTCCTGGCTGGTGGTGGCTGGGGACGTGGGGGTTTGCATTGACCTCTAGAGAGCAGACTCTGCAGCTCTTGCTTGCCAGCTCCAGTGCTATGGGTGTGAGGGACTTTGCTGAGCTTCTGGGAGCAAGAATGTTTGTCAGTTCATGACACAAAGTCTCTTTGATAGCAGCGTCCTGGGCAGGACACTCCAGGGACACCACAGAACCCGTAGGACCTTGTACATTAGCTGCTGTGAAAAGCATCTTTTTTTTTTCCCCAGCACTTATGAGGAAGATGCTGAAATGAATCTCTGCCTCCACTGAGCCACGTCAAAGAAGATTAACCAGCTCAGAGGTAGCTTAGACTCTTGTTAAGGATCAGCCTTACTGTTCACAGCAATTTTTTCCCTAGCCCCAGAATAATTTGTCTGGAAAAGGTTGTGAAATCTAGCCAGCCTGAAGTTAGCAAAATAAATGCCAGGGCTGCTCATCTAGTTCAATGTGTCTGCACGTCTGAAACCCTCAGATCTTAGTACCTTGATTTGATTATCTTGATTATCAGCATCTGCTTTAGTAGCTTACTCTATCAAACAGAAGACATCAGTTTAAATTATGGCTTCTGTCTTTTACCTCCTGACATAGCTGTCATGTCCAAGTGAGGAGGAGGATAGTAAAAGCAAAAGAGAGAAAGCAAAATAAAACTGCATGTGTGCTGGAGCATCCAAAAGAGAAGGGAAAAGCTTCAAAGGTGGCTTGAAGCCCTCAGAAACTGTGGCTTCAGGTGCTGCCCCAGAGGACCTATTTGGGAAGCGAATTTCCAGCAAGAGCTTTGATACGTCAGATCTTCTCTGCACCTCCAGGGGAGGATGGAAACCTGACCGTGGTGAAAGGTCCACAAAAACGTCCAGCCACACCTGTAGCCTTTCATTTCTCATCTGGACACTTTTGTGTGCCTCTGGACAACATCTCCAGGCTCAGGAATGCTGTATATCCTGGTAGCTTTTCTTACTGTTGATGGCTTTACCACACTGCTTGCTCCTCCTCTCGCCAGTCCCTTCACACCTGCGAGGATTTGCAGAAGTCAGCTATGGAGGTGCAATTATGACCCAGATTAGATCTCAGCCTTCAGGGGACTGAGATGGCCACATTCAGTCCTATGTGTGGAAAAGAGCTGAACAGATGAACATTTGCAGATAGAACCTGAATTTTTCTCATATATTTTGTAACAAAGCGCATTTGTCTCGCTGGAGTTTGGGTGCCACAGCAAAAGAAATGTCAAATATTAATATCTGCAAAAGCTCTTTTTCTGGTCCACAGATCGCTGCCTCCAACTGAGAACATGGCAAAAAGGCAGACCTGGAGCTGGAGCTATTTCTGATGGTCCCCAGGGTTTGGGGTTTTTTTTCCAGGTCCTTCAATTTTATCTCCTTTTCTTTTTCCCCTTGGTAAGATATCCACAACTCTTCATTTTACTCAAGGTTTATTCCTCTCTCCCATTCTACTTCTGACTTCCTTTCCTTCATTGTCCCAAGCTCCCTGCCCTTTCTCATCATATCATTTAATTCTGTTTTTCCACAGTGCACGAAAACATGTATTTCCTCTGCTTCACACTAAAGGGGCTGGTTATCAAGAACATCAGCAGGTAAAATGCATGTAGGAATGACACTGATACTTTAAGAGTCTTTGACTTTTATTACTCCAATAATCTGTCCTTGAAGGAATACCATGCTTTTGTTGCAGTGGTTTCCAATGCTCACTTTGTGGCCAAAATTCCAGTTTGTGCCATACACATGGTCCTTCCTTCCTCTGTCCCCAGGACACACAATGCTACCCAACCTCCTTGGGCCAGTCTCTCAACTCGAAAACTAAAGGCAGCTGGCACATTGCCACTTGGGTGGCCATTCACACCCACCAAAGTGCTGTAGTTTGGAACATCAGAAATGCAATGCCATGTTCATTAAAAAGGATCACACAACCTCTGCTGCTTCAGGTACGGCCATGTGGAGCACTCAAACAGTTATGGAGAATGATCGATTTTATTGATGGGCTGTGAACAGACAAGAGCTAAATCTGACAAATCACTAGTGGTGGATAATTCAGTGTTTAAATGAAAGGAAAAAAATACCCAAGGAAATTGTTTTTATTAGATTTTAGAACAGCCAAAAGGATTTTAAATATTCCTTTTTTTTTTTTTTTCTTTCTAAAGAACTAAAAAAAGAAGTTTCTTATCTCAGGCTCTGTGTATTGCTGTCATATATCACAAACAAGCAAACAAACCCCAAAACTCAGAAGAGGCAGGACAAAATTTCCCTCAGCTAAAAAACTGTCTGGTTTAGACCATTGCTCAGACTCTGCCGTGGTGGCTGATGCAGAGGAGAGGGTGGATGCGCAGAGGAGGATGTGGCACAGCCATTGTCACTGCTGGTGTCGGGAAGGTGGCTTCAAACTGGGAATGTTCTGCTGTTTAAGGTGATTTACATGCAGCCCAAGTGGCTGAATTTGCTGCCACCACGGAAGGGGCAGTGCAGGAGTGGGGAGGTCTCACCTAGATGGAAGAAACCCAGCATGGGCTGAATTCAGACCAGAACCAGCCCCAGGCTGCACCCATGCTGGGTCCTTTGGTGGGGCTGGTTTGGGCCATCTCAGCCCAGGCTGGACCCCACAGATCCAGAGGCCTGGGGTGAACAGAGCTTGGCAGCAGGGTTAAAGGTCTGCAGGGAGAGGAAGAATTTCGGATTTCTAACTGTGTCCACATGCTAAAAAGCAGTGCTGGACTCTGACAGTGTTTCATCCTGGTGTGAGGATCCAAAGCACAAAGCCTACCTACCAAAGTCTTGGGGTTGTTTCACAAAGTTTAAATAATGCATTGCTATTTTAAGTACTTTAATTCAGATGGTATGGACTGTAGTTTAAAATGCAATTTAAAAGTCAGAACTGTTTCTTTGGAAGTCTCAAAACTGGCTATTTCAGTCAATTTAGAAAATAAAATCTGTGCAACAGAACGTTTGGGAAACTGCTGTACATTCAGAAAACTGAACTGGGATTTATTTTCCCTGAAATTTGTCCAGCATTAATGGGACTGTGAAAGTCAGGTTCAATTTTCCCACTGCATAATGGGACACATTTGTATGGGAGAAGGTGGCTGAAGAAAGAAGTCTGCAATGGGCACCCAAAAACTTACTCGGTTCTGCCTGTCCCAGTCACACTCCTCCTTTCCCCTGCAACAGCAGGCACAGCGCCCAGTGCCAAATGCCACTGCACGTTACAAGGAGCCCATGGTCCCTCACGGCTGGCACGCCAAGGGGAGTGGGGAAACAAAAGGAAATCCTGCCAGTACAGAACTGACTTGCAGACTGGGAGCACACTCGGCAGCAAAGCCCCAGCACCACTGCTGGGGTTCGAATGGAGCAAAACAGGTACAGCTGAGCTGGTACTCAGACGCACGTGATCCTCCCCAGCTGTTGTTGGCGTGAGATGCACCCCAGAGGAAACTTGCAGCATCTCTGACACCTCACCAGAGATGCCAGAAGCTGCTGCAGACAGCAGTATCGATGTTTAACAAAGGCTTCCGTTTCAAACCATGGTTATAAACCCACTGGTGTTTGTCACAACAGCCAACGGAGCTGCTCACACCCGGTGCTGGAGGTGGGACAGCCCCAGGAGGTGCCAGTCCCTCTGGGAAGTGGTGTGATTTCATGGGTGGGCTGTGAAGGTGCCCTCACACACGGACAAACCACACTGCAGCACCCCCCTAAGGGTGATGCAGTTTCAGTCTAAGGGTCTACAGCGTTACTCGAGAGACAAGGGAGATCTCCTCTCCTTGCCTGGTCCTACACGAGGTTTAAAGTCCACCAGTTACCCCAGTGATGTACCATCTTCTGTGCATCCAAAACTCTTCCTGAGCTTTTATCTGGGCAGCATCCCCTGAGGAGCCCCTGCTGAGCCACAGGGCAGGTCCCTCCCGCATGGAGCACTCCCAGGGATGCTTTGCCACCTGAGCTGAGCATCACAGCAACTTCTTAGCTTCGTGCAAGGGCAGAGGAGTTGGAAACCTTCAGCAGATAGGGATTTCTCCTGTCGAATCTTGATCCAAACAGATGCTCATTTGCCTCAAGACACAATTTTGCTTTGAAGAGAAGGGAACTGCACAAGAGGACAGGAAAGTTTTGGCCCTGTAAAACAGTCACAGAGAGGTTCCTGCTGCTTGCTAAGAGGTAAACTTTTCTTGGGCTGTGTGTCATGTCAATCACCACTTTTTTGCAGACCCAAAGCCTTCTTTTCCTCTGTTAGATGCTGTTATCATCTTCAAAGCCATATCAAAACAGCGTTTGTTCTGCGCTTTGATTTCCCCCACACAGAGAATTCAAAGAGTACAGGGCCATTTGAGAGGGAAAAAGAGAGGGAGCATTTCAGCTGCTCTGTGTACGTTTGTCCTCCCATGCCTGTGAGTTGGGTGACTGGTGATCAGTCCAGCCCTGCCCCAGGAAAGGTGAGCTCTGACTCCTCCACCACCTCCCACCAGCAACAGCACTGGTTGCAGTGGTCTAGGCAGCAATTCCATCTCTGGTACCCAAAGTCATGTTTGCTTACAAAAAGAAGATGGTGACAAAGCACAAATTCAGTGTACGTGATACAAACCATGAGTTGTTTCAGTTTGTGCATGTGATTTCCACAGACAAAATAATCCAGCTATGGTTAAAGAAGGCTGAATTGCCAACACTTGGGGTCAATAAGTTTCTTCAGTGCAGTTCTTTTGTCTGTTTTCCACCTGGAATTGCGCAATATGGAATAAGTAAATTTTCCTGCTGTAGTAACTGAGACCACGTGTTATCTGTGTGTACCTCACCTCAGGCAGAGCAGGGCAGGGCTGGGCGGTTTCTCATCCCTGGCTCAGCCCCTGGGGATGGCTGGGTGCCACAGGAGGGCTGCAGGGGTGCTGCTCGGGTTAACGCTGGAGGGATGTGTCCACGGGAGAGAATACACTGCCTGCAGGAACTGCAAACAAATACAGCATGGATGAGAGAGCGCAGAGAAGAGTGTTGTGAACACTGGCAAAGTAATATTAATTCAAACAGCTACTCATGCTGAAGGGAAATCTGCTGAGCACACGGGATGCTCTCCCCATAACAATGCTGGTATGGAAGAGCTTTAGACTCTTTTTTTTCCCTTTTTGTGGACTAGAACTGGAAACATCGAAGGTGCCAATGTCACACACCTCTTCTTACAGTATAGCTGGAAGCAGAACATTGCTACATGGCATCAGGCTTAACAGACCCAAGGGTAAATACTGTCTGAAATTCGAATGCAGGATGGTGAAGCTTTAAGCTGTTTTTAAACCTAAATATACTACCTGCAAAAATACCCTTACCCTAAAGCATGCACACCAACGCAGAGCTCAGTGCTCAGCCTACAGCTCTGCAGGGCCATCACCGTCCCACCACCCCACCAGTCCCCCTGAGCCCCCCCTGGGAGCCTGCCATGGTGATCCTGACCCCTTCAGCACACCAGAAAAAGACTTCTGGAACGGGCCGAGCCTCTCGCTTTAACCGCTCGCGTTTTGAATTCATCATATTTACATCTGTTAGTGCTTCTCCTTCAGGGTAATCACAGGGGGGGGATTAATTATACTCATCAGTTTAATTATGTCAGCTCTGAATTGCTTCACTTTTTAGCCTAGGCTGTACTGTCCAGCACAACAGCCACCTCTAGGAGCAAATGTGCATTTTGCAGAGGTTTTCTTAAAATACAAATTTCGAGCATCTTTGATATGTAACTTTCCATTTTCTTTGTGCCTGTGCTCTGGAAAGAGCAATATGTCTTCCCACAGGTTACCAGTGCTGTACTGATCACGTTGCTTTTTAAGCATGAGGCTTTGATTTGACTCCTGTGACTCCCCACTCGTCTCGGGGACTTGCTTTTCCAAAAGCCTTCCTTATTTCTCTGCAGTTTATGTTATCTGCTTCCATTTAGAGGTGATCTCCTTCAAGTATGCAGTCCTCACCATGTGATGCTCCTGCAGACATCCTGCTTGCTCAGGCCCAGACAGGGTTTCTAATTAAGCAAATTGGCAGCACACATAACCCAGCCACTGAGACACCTTCCCACTTGGTGGAAAACTCCCCAGCTCCACATCTAATACTTCCATCACCTTTTCAGGGGGGAATGAAGATGTTAACCCATAGTTCAAGCAGTGCTGCAGCCACGGGGCTTTGGGATGTGCTCAGCACAGGTTTGCATGGAGAGGTGTTGCTGATGGAGATGGGAGCTCGTGAAGCAGAGTTGAGGTCCCCAGTTTCCTCTTTGCAATGACTTACTGCAGCTGGGTCTTATCATCACTACAGATATTGCAGATAGATAAAAAACACACAGGAAAGAAATACCAGCAAGATAGCATTTAAATCCTGCTGAGTGGCAGGACGCATCGCTTCTTTTCAAATACAAAGAATTAATAAAAAGAAAAATAGTAGAGAGTGCTATGTTTTTTTGGAAAAGCGAGATGACACATCCTTCTAGTACCTCAGTGCAACACTCAATAATATTGCTTTGCAATCCAATTTCTATTGCTCCACTGGGAAACTATTTAGGTGCTGTACCTCTGGGACTGTTCTGATGATATTGGTATTATCAGCATTGATGTTAGTGTCAACTTTACATATCTCAGTGGTGAGAAATTCTTAATAATCAGCACACCAAAAATATAACCACAACTCCCTAGCAGAAGTTGTTTTCTCCCCCTTCTGGCTCCTGCCCAGGAAGGAGCACTGTGGATGGTTTTCTCCTGCCCCTCTTCTCCCTGGGTTGGATCCCCAGGAGGACAAACCTGGAAATCTGGGTGACAGAGACCTCAAAAAGCTGCTTGAGTTCCAGAGCACTCCAAAAGGAATTTCTAACTCCATAATATTATGTTCTCAGCAACCTCCTAAGCTTTGCAAGCTGTTTATATTGCTACCTCTGCCAAGCCTCTCTCCCATCAATCACCAGTGGGGTGTGTGGTCAGTTTAGGAAACTAAATAGACTGGTCAGATCAGGACATTCTCTTTGTAGGGGACCAAGGTCTTTCCTGCCACATAAATACCCCTCAGCAGCGGAGCTGGCTGTGGGAACTATAGAAATGGCCACCTATAGAAATCACCTCCTACACTATTTCCTTTCAGTGAAGTATCTGCATCTAGGTAGCTCCAATTTTTGAAGACTTTCAAATGGGAATGCTGTAAGAAAAACTGATCCATCATCCTACCCAGGTTTCCAGGGCAGGAGAGGTGCCAGTTACACAACTGGTGCTTAAAGGACTCAGTAGACACTGTACAGACTTTAAATGGACATAACACTTCAGGGAATAGGAATTATTCCATCAGCTGTTCCAGAAAAGAGAACTTTCTCCTAAACCAGATGACGCATGAACAAGCTTGGAAGACTCTTACACCTTTCCACTCCTCATCTGCATTTTGCCAGCTAATTAGCTCCCCAGGAAGAATACCCATATTTGAGGTTATTTCTAACGACTTTAGTACCTCCAGAAGCCCCAGCCCCAGGCACACTGGCTGTTGGCACGGGTCACAAGCCACCCATACTCACCCACCGTGGCTCTGCAGCCCGGGCTGATGCGTGGGGCAGGGCTGGTGCCGGCCGTGCATCCCGGCAGCACTAGGTGGTGTTGCAGAGTAGGTTTGCTCTAAATTAGTGGAAAGGCAGAGGGTTTTTTGTACTGGTTTAATCTACTAACACTGTCACAGCCGGGTGTGTTTGTGTCGAGCAGCCTTCCCAAGACTGAAAAAGTTCACTCAGCCCGTGCTGCCCACGGGTTTGCCAAGGAGGGATGCTGGGCACACCTGTGCTGACAGGAGGTGGTACCCGAGCATCCCTCTGCTCCCCACACCCCTGAGCAGTGGGAAAGGGGTTACATATGCACACACACTAGCAATTTCAGCCCTCTTTCCAGAGGTTTCTGTAACTTCAGAGGGTTTTGAATCCAGTATACCCAGATCCAGTGCTGAAAAGCTCCAGAGAGCATCCCTAGCACTGCAGGACTTTCCTACATGTCTAAGTTTAGGTTCATTTTCTCAGTGGATGGATAAAAACTACATGCACTTTCTGACCTGGATGATGACCATTAGAACTCATCCCCTCTGAAAGAAAGACGTTTTTAAACCACATTTTGCTATTCTTGGGATTTCCAATTCAAGCATCAAAATATTTCAAAATAATTTAGCTATTTTAAAAGGTAAAATTACAGGGTGTTCCAAGGAAGATTTTTGTTTGGATGCATGCAGAAGAAATACATAACAGACAAGGAAAGCTTTTGCTACATCAGCCACCTACAATGAACGTGGACATAGAAAAGAAAATGGGAATAACGATACTCGCTCTTTTTTGTGAAGTACCCTTTTATAAAAGCATTATGTAAGAGCTTAGCTGTACTAAGTGTGTTTATAGTGAAAGAAATTGAAAATCCTGAATTATTTCAGTCCCTTGCAGTGCCACGAATTGAATGCAGTTTCTATTAAAGCACATCTCAGGAAAAAAATATCTGTGAAAGCTGGGTACCTACAAGATATTTATTAGCAACATGCTTCTAGGAAATTATTCTCTTTGCCCTAAACTCTACAAATTCTTGCAGGATTCGCTGGATGGCTCGGTCCGATGTGCTCGGTCCTGACCAGTTGACAGTAGTCAAACCTTGTGTCAGTTTCCATTTTGTAGTAATAGGGTAATTTTAACTATAGTGCTTGTTCACAGTAGAAAATGTTCCCGTGGCATACAGCACTAAAACCTCCTACTGTGAAGATTTGGCACTTAGGCTATCACCATTAAAATCTTATTAATTCTAATTATTATGCCATTCCCTGAAGAATAAACCATGTTGCATCTTCATAAAGCGCATAACGGGTACCTATTTCCGTGCTCTCCGTGATTCTCACACATGGTATTTGCTTTCACTCCCACTTTCTGACTCCTCTCCTTCCAACGAGCTCTCACAGCTACCACAAGCTTTCTGCAGAGGGACCTTCTGCAGCCCTGAGGCCACCACGGTTTATTCATGGTTATGCACATTCCCACAGCCTAGTGTGCAAGAGGGTTTGGTGGGTTTTTTGGTTGTTTGATTGTGGGGTTTTTTTTCTAGTATAATAGGGCATAATAGCATTCACACCACACACATTACAAGACAGATTTTATGTGGGTTTTTTTCCCCCCAGGCTGAAGCTAAAATGTGAGTGTCTCAGCCTCCCAGCCACACACACGCTCCCAGCCTGCCCAAGTGCTGCTTCACCTCCTGCCCCTGCGAGTTTGTCCCATCCCAGGCAGCTGGAAGGAAAATATTTGGGAATTTCCCCAACTGCAAAAAGAAAAGGACTTTTGATCATGAGATACCACAAAATATTGCTGGAAACTGTGCCTGCTCTACTTTGACCTACAAAAGATTTCCACGTTATATATTTAGGCATAAAAGTATACAAACAGATATATAGTTTATATTATTTCATCTGTATTTTATATATCCTTTCTAAACATGCTAATTATGCATCTGCCAATTCTCTGTACAATTTTAGGTGCACGAATAGCCCTGATGGAGTTAGTGCTCATGGTTAGGGGTACATTTAATTCCTCCCCCAGCTCAGGCTTACTGTGCAAGGTGTAAACCTACTGCCACTGCTCTGAATGCAATTCCTTGAAGTTATATGAAGCCATCAGATTTTCTTAAATCAGAGTTGCTTTTGAGCAACCATGGGTTTTTTTCCTTCTTAAGGAGCATGTTAAGGATGGGCAGGTGGTGGTGGTGGCAGAGGGCAGACCCCGTGTCTGCAGGCAGGCTGCATCCATGCCACCCCTGGAGCATCCCAGCTCGGGGACCAGCCGTGCCCCGTCCCAGCTCCCACCCTCTGCACTCAGAGCCCACAAAGACTGAATGAGTCCAAGCTTTACAACGACACCAAACAGATCTTAGCCCCTTATTGCAAAATCTACATACGAAACACCCCTGATATTTCTAAATCCTCCTGTTTTTATGTAGCAGTAACACTTTGTCACACTATATACTCCTATACAATATTGGTCTATACAGTGAATTAACAGCACCTTTTGACAAAGTGCTATCTCCTGCCACCGTCGCCGTGTGATAAAGGTACCTCTACATTTTTCATTATTCAAGCACACTCCCAAGCACCCAGAATGAGCAGTGAAATACTTAATGAGACATTTATCTAGTCTATGTATTTTACATTTTGCTGATAGTATAATGAGGCAGAGGTACTGAAATGAAACATCCCTAACATTTCACATAATTTTCCACTTCCACTCCACCATTTTTAGTATTGCTTTTGGGTTTTTCACTGTTCGATGTTTTGAACTTTATCATCACTATCAATAATCACTATGTCAAATGCAACACTCTGCTACGCTTTTTTGGCTGAAAGAATGCCTCACCATTTATCTTCAAGCATATTAGGAAGATGATTGCAGTCTAATAAATATAGCATCAATTTCTCATTCACTTTCAGTACCTCATGTAGATGTTTCCCGCTATTGTTGCTGCATTTTTAGTTGCTCAAACCTTTATCAAAGCTATTAAAAATGTATTCTTCACTCTTCCTGGGAAGCTTTTTATGCCCATCTCTGCTTTCCACAGAACCCAACGCACTCGAGCACTGGAAGTTTTTGTGTCTTCAGTATTTCAGTGATGTCCTAATTAAAGAGAAACAAGATTTATGGGGAGATACAGTTTATTAGACCAATTTAGATAGCTGAAAAGCAGCCAACGTGTTGGACACACAAGTCCTCATTTAAATCCCTGTAGTTAATGTAACTGTTTATGAATTGCTATCTTCTTTGACTATTTCTTAATATTATTTATATTGATTGTATAGCTTATTTGTGTGAAAGTCCTAAAGAAGGTCAGAGAATATCCATACAACCATATATTTTACTTACATGACACTCTCATCTACACAAAGAGCACTCAAGAATTCCTTCACTTGAAAAACTGTTTTGAGTACTCTGGCCTATCTGAATATTTTTGAAATTGGCAGAATCTTTCAAAACTCACGTGCCCACTATGCACTTTCTCCAGTGTATATTCCTAAGTTAAAGGGTACATTTTTATTTAGTACAGATATATTTGCTGTATGTGCTCTAGTGCAGGATAAGTAGATAACTCTCCTGTGTGCCCTGTAAAACCCAGTGTTGCCTTTTGATTTTTAAAAAGCTATGCTGACATATCTGCATTCATGCAGAACTGTTTTAACTTTTTCTGGAGTATCTCAGCCATTATTTAGAATTCTTTTCTCTGACAGATTAGCAATTTCTGTGGCTGACACCCAAAAATCTCATGCCTGCTGAATCCCATGAGCACAGTTAATACAACCAGAGGCACTGCAATGATGAAAAACTGGGTTTTTTTCTTGTGATGTTCATACTATAGAGATCATAGGAGCCTCTGCCATAATTCCAACAGGAATAAATACTTCTTCCCTGTTATAAAAGAAACAGCCTACAAGTCCTATACCCACCAAATCCACCAGAAGACTGTAAGAAAAAATATATATGTGCACCCAAGTAAGAGGTCAGTAAAGCCTATATTGAAAATATATCTGTTTCTGTATTGAAAATAAGGGAGATTTGAATATTTAATTTTTTACTTCATTTATTACTCCTGCACAGGAATATTCCTACTATACTCATTCTTTATTTGAAAATGATTAGAATAAAATAACTTCTAAGAAAAAGTGAAAAGATGGTATCTCTGATTAAAAGATGTAAACTTGTCTAGAATATCACATTTATTCTCTATTATCCTGTTGTTTGGAAATATTTTTCAGCCTTGTCTCCCCATCTCCTGATAAAAAACACATTAGTCTCCCTTTCTTTTTCTAATCTACTGGTACAAATATCAGACTTATAAAAATGATTGCTTCTCCCCATGGGAGTCCTTCATAAGCCTGATGGCACCCTCTGGATTCGCCCATTTCCCAAATGTAATCCCATCCACCCATAAAGCCCAGTTAATTTAATCCCATCCAGCCATTCAGTTGAGGAGAATCGGCGAGGGCTTTGGTGTGGAGTGGCTAATCCCCTGGCTGAGCATGGGGTGGGCACCTGCAGCCCCTCACCTCCCTGGTGTCGTGCAGGGGACGGCAGCTGCCAGCCCCAGGATGCCCTGGAGGGGCAAATAACACTGACACACTCCGTGCCCTTGTTTGCATTGGTCAAACAGCATAACTCGTATTCCTGTCCTACCACCATAACAAATTATAAGTAATTAGTAAGTAGGGAAAAACATAGAGCATCTCCAGTGATAGTATAAAAAGTAAATAAATACACTCCCCAACCAGAAAAAAAAACCCAAACCAAAAAATGACAAAGACATGAGAAAACCCACAATGCAAGCAGGCAGTACAGAACAACTGGAAAACCTTCTTAAATTACATCACAAGCTGGGAATGGCAATTACCAGCATAATAATTTTTCCTGTCCTCGGCCTTCGTAAAGTAATGCCATGGGCTGGATCTGTAATGAACCTGATTTTCACCTTTCTTTGTGCCAGAGAGCGTGTTACAGCACCGTGAACATTATACTGCTTTGGAGCAGCTCATTCTCTGCCTCCCAAACCCCACCACGTTCCTCTGCAGGACCCAATACTGAGCACATCCAGAGGGCAGGTGGCTCAGGAAAACCCCAGCACAGGCTGAGCACAAAGAAATCTGTCCCTTCTAGCCCAGTGCTCTCTTACAAACCTGCCACACTCTCAGCATGCGCAGAAAAGGCTTCATTCATTGGTAATAATAAGATTTACAGGTAAGCAAAATTCACAGAACGTGACTTTGGCCAAACTCAACATGCTTCTGCAGTGAGGGTACTTGAACAGTTAAAATACTCTAGATGAATGAGGTTGCCTTTGGAAACTGCCAGTTCTCCACTGGAAGAGGCCAGATTCTGTCATTCTCGTATGTCACATATGAAGTGGCTCAGGAATCTTCTAAATAATTTTTTGACACTTTCAACAAATGGATTTTATTATTTCCCCCATCATACATTTTCCACGTCCTGTGCCTGTACTTCCCATTCCAGTAAATAGATTATTAATCTTGTCAGCACAAAAAGGATAGCTTTGGTAGCCTGTTCTGAATATGCCCCAATACAATGAGTTATAACTGAAAATCCTGGCCCACCCAGATGCCAGGCAAAGATTACCACATCTGTGAGATACTGGTTATGAAAATGCAAGTTAATTTGCTGGAGTGTCATGTATTTAAGTGCACTGCTCATGTTTAAGTTTATTTGGTTTTATCCTAGTAATTTAGGTCAACCGAGTCAAATAATGCAATGACACTGGACTGAAGTCTAGAAGGTTTTTCCTCCTCCTGTCTTAGCCCTTCATCTTCAATTGTCAACACACTCCAAACTTCACTATCGCTGTCAGAATTGACATTGGAATCTGCAGCAGTATTTGTCTTAATCCAATATTTGTCTCATTCCCACTTCTTACTCTCAGTATTTGCCTTATTCCCGAGTGTTTTAATTTTTGTGTTTGTCATACGTCTTCCCTGTTCCCAAAGACTCATCTGATCTGGGTTCTTCTCATTGCATCTGTAAATGATGGTGCAGTGCATGCATGTGTAATGCGGGAATCCGCGGAAGTGGAGAATAATGGCTGGGACGACTCAGCCAGTGAATACTGAGCTGCCAGGGTACAGCTCCTGCTTCCACCAGCAGCCTTTGCTGCCTCCTTTCTGCTGCCATCTCCCACTTGTCATATTTTCCACATGCAGATCGTATGCACACAGACAATTTGTTACCCAAGCCCTAATGAGCCAGGCCAACAGCAATGAGACCTCCTCTCCAACGAGCGTGGGAGCCCCAGAAGAGCTCACTGGGCACAGAGAACGCCCCAGAGGGAGGAGGAGAGAGCGGCTGAAATACTCTGTTAATTGCTTTACAACCAGGCCACCATTTCCTAATCACAGTGGTCAAGGAATGCCAGTTCAACAGGCCCCTGTGTTGCCTTCTTCATCCTGCATTTCAACCATTCCACTGAGGAAACGACACGTATCACCCAAACCCAGCACGTTAGCCAGGAAGGGGAAGAAGAGGAAGAAGAAGAGGAAAGAGGGAAAGGTGACAAAGAGCTAAAAAAGAGAAAGAGAGAGGGGTGAAGAAGAAGGAAAGAGGCAGAGAGAGAGAGAGAAGAAAGGAAGAGTAGAAGAAGTCTTTATTCTTAGGTCAGGACCAGTGTAAGACTCAAAATGCCTGGGAAAAAAGGGGAAGGAGGAAGACAACGATAAAGGAAGAGAAGAAGGCGGATGCACCCAATCCACCTGCAAAAAGAAATCTCCAGATTAACAGGCTAAGGACCATATAGAAACTGGTAACCTGACAAATTTCCAGACACAAAGCAGAACATCTCAGCCCACTGACTCTTCACGCAAACCCACTCAGTGAAAAGCTAACTTTCCACAAGGCTTGAAATACAAGAGGTATGTAACGTCTGAGAGGTTTAATTTACGAAACACACACATGCATCACTGGCTTGACTCACATTCACACATTTCTTGTGGGAACTGGCTCCTGTGGGAGTTGCTTCCCATAGACCTAAATCTGCTTCAGATCACCTGCAGAGGAATCTGCTGGATTCCTCCACCCAGGACTCTGATCACACCACGCTGAAAGGAACAGAAATTACGAATTTTGTGCCAGAAGGCTATTAATTCTAAGTCTCCTACTATGTTAAATCTGTGTCAGCTACTGCAGTAGTGATGTATAGTATAGACTTTCAACCCAAATAGAATGATCTTTCCTACCTTTTGTGTGATACATCTTCTTGGTAAACCAGCCTATACACCCAATTAGTTCCAGCACAGTGATTAGTTTTATTATTATTATTATTTTATTATTGCAATTATTATTTAAAGCTTCTCTAATGTCTTCAAGAGAAAGGACATTCCTGTGACTAAAATAATGACAGAATGAAAAGAGAAAGAGAGGATGAGAAAAGCCAAAGGGAGATGTGAACAGTGAGAGGCTCCCAATGTTGAGATAGATACAACAGGCAGAGCAACCCTGTAGTACCTTTTAACCATGTTGTGTGAGACACAGAAAGTGCAGAGCATATAAATGTGGAGAAGGTCTTGTTCTGTGCTTCAACAAGATCCAACAGAAAGCACCTGGCTGCAACGAACGTGTGAGAGAGGGGAACTGCAAGGTGGAGCAAAGAACTTGCAATGATTCATGCCACCTCAATAAAAGATTCAGATCCACAAATAGGAAGTTTAATCCCTAGTTTAGCCATAGCCTGGTATTACTTGTTCCTAACTCAGAGTTTTTTAGGGATCTCTAGGGTTTTTTGGGTGTTTGTGATCTTGTATGACCAGAGACTATCCCAGATGGTCCCCAGCCAACACGCCTGTGACACCGCAGGGTGCAGTCATCCGGGTGGGAGCCAGCTTTCTGTGGGGTCAGCCAGGACCGCACAGCAAACACGCTGTGGTGTTGCTTGTTTGCATTTCGTCAGGATCGCCAATGTTCTTGCAGAAGTTTCTGCCTGAGCCCTAAACCTTAAAACGTATTTTCTCAAAGCTTAATTCTATCTACTGTAGCCAGTTTTGCTGTTATCAATGTTAATTTCATGAAGAGAGAATCAAGCCCTTATGCCACATAGTGCACGGAGCCTCCCTATCCTTCCCACTCCTGCTGCTACCCACACTCACCTTTTCCTGGTTATAAACATAGAACAGTGTTCATGTGTTGACTTCTCTCCTCGAACTGGATGGATTTTTACTGCAGCTTTTTGGATTACTGAACCCAAATGCTGCAGTAATAACAAAGAAGTATTAATGTTATTAGCTAGTATTTTCCCCTTTGGATGTTATTTAATACCCTGTTGTCTCTCTTCCCTCCTCTCATCTGTCTTACTAAAAATCAGAGCTTGCTTTACATACTGAGGAGCAGGCTGAAGAGCTTGGCAGAGAGAATTAATTGACAGAAGTGACAAAATACTTTTCTTCCTATATCTAAAATACTCCGCAGCACTGCCAAACTGGAAGTTCTTTTTGGAGTTTTTCTTTTTTGTTAAAAAAAAAATAATTAAAAAAAAAAATCAGAAATGACCTTAACAAACCAAGGAAATTCTGCGCATCACTCCCTCTCTTCCTATTGAGAGAAGCAGCGCTGCCAGAATACACAGTACAATACGTCATGAATTCACATGCATAAGCATTTCGAAAATCCTTCTTGGACAAGGTTTCTATTTAATTGGCTTAAAAAGCCACTCTTCTCCCACACAGTCTTCTGCAGAACCATCTGTGCAGGGAATTAGCAATCTGGATAAATAGTCTGTGAAGGAATTCGCCCTGCCTCGCGCGGCTGGACGTTGGGGGGCTGAATTCCAGCAGCTGTGCTGACCGCTGCGCCCAGCTCGCCCAGGGGCCGAGCAAGCGGGGTCGGATGAAATAAAGGGCTGGGAGATGCACTCAGAATTCGAGCTGTACTTGAAAAGGCCCCTTAGGTGGTGGGGCCTGAGGGAGGAGCAGAGAGCAAGAGTGCTGAGGAGAAGTCAGGCCATTTTAGAGCCATTCTGGTGTGGATGTGAAAACTTGTGGTCTGCTGTTCTTTGTTTGCTGGTGACAGAAGGAATTTAGGAAGAACCATCAGCACATTGTTAATTAAAAATCAAATAGGAAAAGAGCACAGAGACCCAAAGAAGACATTGATATTGGGCACTGCCTTGCAATCACATCTTGTTTCCAAGTATCCCCAGTCCCGTAACCGCTGCCAAGCAAACCCAGTGTGTGGAGATGGAAGCTCCTGCTCCAGCACATCTACAGTCTGGTGGCAAAACATAAGAGAAAAAATAAAGACTATACCCAAAACAAATCTAAAGGATGTTCACAGTGCATTTTGCAAGCCTCTGAGCAGAGCACCAACAATTGCCAGCAGGAATCTGCTGGATGCTGGATTCTGGGTTCTTACATGAATGAGATGAATAAGAGAGTCAGTATTTCAGCTCTTCCCCTCCTTTCTAATTTTCACAGGGGCAGTTGGGAAATTCTCTCCACCCTGGCTGTTGAGGCTATAGCACAAGTCTGCAGTTACACTTCGCCTCCTGCCACTTCCCGAGCGAGACGTTCCCACCCAGCGCGAGACTCCGCAGCCTCCCGTGAGGACCAGATGGAGCTGGCTTTTGGAAGAGAGGCAGCAGCAGCAGCTTACTCTGCTTATAGTATGTCACACACTTAAATGGTTCTCAGCAAAATCCTCTGGGCACTCCTAGGGACTGCTCCCCAGATTTGAGATGGGAGGAAGCTGTCACACAGCACGGGCTGACACAGGAGGGCTCCCAGTGTCACCCTACAAGTTCCAGGACTCCTGGAGCAATGTTAAATGGCTCCACACGTGGCATATTAATACAGGCAGTGTTCAAGCTACTTAGTGCCCACTTAACAGACCAAAACTTTCCCTGGCCACTGGTATTATCATCATTGCAGTGCGATACCCCTAGAATATCATTTTCAAAGCAAGCTTTCCAAAACAGTTAGATGCAATTTTAATATTTTTCCATGCTCAATATCAGCTCCCAAACCTGTTGTGAGCCACGGCTGTGCCTGCTGTGTGGATCCCAGGGTGCCAGGGCAGGGTGCAGCCCACTCCTCATTCCCAAGCCATCTCCCACGTACACATCCCTTCAGAGTCCCCATGTGCCATTCCCTCACCAGCTTGCTGCTCCTCCATCTCAGGCCAAGGGAGTAAAAGTATCAGATGCCTGCTATCCAATCCAATCTCCCCAGCGGACACTAAAAGGATAATAAAAGGATAATTTACTAGTATTCATTCAGATAATCCATCTTGAGCAGATTTTGAGCTATCTGCATATGCCTAATTAAGATTCACTGCAGAGCGTCTGCTGTCGGTGGCACCGCAGCTCCTGGGTGCAGCGCGGTGCGTGCCGGGGGGGTCCTGCTCACCACCCTCCACAGCCACTCCCAGGACAAGAGGTTCCCCTTCACCAGAGGAAGGTGCTCCAAAAAGAGCAGGTCAGCTAGAATTTGAGAATTTGCAGAATTTTTCTATGACAGGAAAAAGAATCTTCTCTGTGTTAGCAACAATTTCAAAGAATATACCCCTAAGGGAGCCATCCTTGCAGCAATATAAATTACTTTAAAGGGGGAATCAGCCCAGGCAATTAGACCTTTTAGAACAGGTGACCACCCTCCTACATATTAAATCTTCAAAGGCAAAACTGCCTCTCCCACCCCCAGCGATGCAGGGTGCTCGGAGTGTCAGTAAACATACAACCATAATTACATGAGCTGCCTCATTTCACTACAATCTTTTCAAGCTTCATCATCTGCGCATTGATTTTGGATGGTGGGACTGCATGCTTTCCTCTTTTGTTAACACATTTTTAAGCAAGATTTAACCTCACCAAGGTAATTTGTTCCTGAAGGCTTTGTCGACGCGGTGATGACAAACTCTGCAGGGTGCGTGGATCTGGCCTCCTCGGCAGTGCCACTGCTGGGCTGCCCACCCATTTCCTCCAGCCTAATGCTGGGGAGCTTTCTCAGACCTCGTTTTTCTCTGCAAGCCATCTCCCAGGTCGAGCCTACGACGATGTGACCCCACGCAGAGCTGCCCGATGTCCCTACTCGCTGCTTCGCTTTGCGAAGGCACCAGGTTTAAGCCAGGCAGTGGTATCTCAGAGTTCCATCAGCCCGAACTGCCTGGTTCAGCCCCGACTTGAAAACAGACAAAGGGGAAAAAAAAGATTGCAGGAGTGAAATAAACAGGAACCAAGCAGATTTTGAAAAATACATTAGCAAAACTAGGTAGCAAAGAGTGGGAAGGGCACAGCGGGTGGGAGCCCGGGCCATTGCACCGACCTGCAGCACTCACGGCTCCCCTGCCCCCAGCACCCACGTCAGGGGTGGTGGTCCAAAACCAGGGCACATCACACAAGGACAACATCTCTAATCCTGCACCTCTGATACCCACAGCTAAGGACAACTGATATTGTTGTCAATATTTTCCCAGCATACCACGTTTTTGCAATACCCTAAAGAGGAACTAAACAAAAGCACACTTTTGTTGGGAGGATCAGGCCCAGTGGATGAGCACACATTGGAATGTTTGAGCCCGAGTTCGAAGGAGATAACAATTACCAGCAAGTCATTACTTAAAAACAGGATAATTTTTCAAGCAAGCATGAATGCATCTGCACATTCCCAGCAAGCCAATAGGTTTGAAAATTCTCTGAACTGGAAAAAAAAATGTTGTGACTCCTGACCATATGCTTTTCTCCAACTGTATTTTTAAAAATGTTTGCTTAGTCCTATGATCTAAAAAGTGGAACAGGAGTGTGAGTTTAACCATAGATCAACGCTTAGATGTTTAGCCCGTGGCTAAACAAGATTTTCCTGTTCACAGTTATGATTTCATGTTTTGCCATAATAAAAAGCCTTGATGAAAATATAGACGTTCACAGTGCAAGCACTGTCATATCATTAGTTTATAAATAAACATGGATTACATTGAAAAAAAATCTTTCAGCATACTACGAAGCTCGCGATGCAGAGAAGCAATGGTGCAGCGACTGTGCAGGAGAACAAGTTTTCTTCCCAAAGCTCAGGAAGAAGTTCTGGAAATAAAAGAGAAGTTGTGGGCTTGTGCCATGCTTGGAGGTGTTTGAGAGGAACTTAATGCTGGGTACTAGAGAGCTGCTGCAGCAGGAATTCAGGGTGAAATTTGTCACGATGCTGTAGTGCTTTTGCTGGAGGCAGACAGAGCTTTGATAATGTCTGCATGAGAGAGCAATGTACAAAAATTCGGGCTTCTCTCCTGTGTGTTACTGCCGTGAGTGCACGCTGTACACACACCAGTGTTCCCTGCACAGGGACTCCTGCCCACCAGTACCCCGACCCAGCAAACCCATCGTACCACTGATGGGTTATAAATGTGAAACAGGATGCTGCCTTCAACAGCTTCACCTGAATCACAGAATCATAGAACAGCCTTGGTTGGAAAAGACTCCTAAGATCACGAAGTCCAACCATTAACCCAGCACTGCCCAGTGCCCACTGCCCCATGTCCCTCAGCACCACATCTCCACGGCTCTGAAATAATCACAGGAACATCTTTTTGTCAACTTTACATTCACAGGGTGGTTTGTTGGCTTTATCTCCATAGCCCAAGGAGTACAGCATGGCACCACCTTACCAGGGCACTCGGACAAGATGTTCCCATCTTCTCCTTGCCAACACTCCTTCCATCACCCACAGGTTACCTTTGGCCAGCTCTTTTCTCCTAGTGAAGGAGTCCCAAGAGGAATACATGGCTAACCTCAAGATTTCAGACTTCCCAGCAGAAGCCTAACCTTCCAATCTATTTGTTCCCCTTCTCTTGCAGGGTGGGTGCTCTTCCCTTGTCACTTCTTTTGCTGGGAACTACCATTTGTGTATATTTTTTTCCTAGTGCCATGAAATGATGCATCATTCCACACCAAGGTGCTAGTAAATGACAACGTAATGGCAAAGCTAAGTATGCTCTAACAGTAAAAGAAAGAAAATTCACTAATCAAAGTCTTTCAAATTATATGGAATACTGACAGCTTTTTACGCTATTTTAATTAAGTACACTGTAATTTAAACCACTGAACCATAACAACCCAACGTTTAGTGTTATATCCCTAGGAGAACTTTAAAAATATGCATAATTCTGCCCAGAAGGTAATTGAGGGATATTTTTGGGGTGGTGGGGGTAATTAAAGGTTATACAGGAGAGTAATAGGAATTTTACTTGGGTACTGATAGTGTTAGCAACTGTGCTAAAACCTCCTCAGGAAAGTGATTCATGTTCCCAGCTGAGTTTTCCTCCCGTTATTTTTAAAGGCGGCGAAGACTTGGGCTGAGCTCTGTCAGCTTCTGTCTCCAAAGGAGCTGTTGAGGGGCACGTTCTCCCGGCACGATCCCCTGTCCCTGCCCAAAACAACGTGGTGTAATAAGAAAAATTAATCGATTTCTCCAGATCAGCAGGTAAGAGAGATGTTTGTCTTATGGCTGTGCGAGGGGCCTGTCACCCGGGACGAGTGGAGGAAGGGATGGCAGGTTTGGGGATGGTGATGGGTGAGTGTGAGGGGAGGAAGGCAGGGCAGCCCTCCCCCCTGGGAGGGCAGCCCCCAGCTCCCCCCAAGCAGGGGAAGGGGCTCCCAAGTGTTGGTCCAGCATGGCGGATGCAAACCCTCCCAGCATTCCTGCTGGGATGCTGGAGGAGCCAGTGCAGAGCTCTTCCCATCGAGGGAGGAAGACTACACATCGGGTGCTTAAAGCATCGTTCCTAAAAGTGCATCCCCAAGTGCTCCCATACATCGTTTGAGGGGCAATATTTGCTATACATTAAGGCAGAAAAGGTGCTCGCAGCCCCCTAAAGCTGACGGGCTGCATAGCTATAACTGCCATAGGATGTACAGGGAGATTCAATGTGAAAAGTGGAAGATAATGTGCTCACACACTAATGGGCACTGAACTAGACACAGGCTCATTTTTCACATCATGTCATCTCTAAGGTTTGAATAAAAAGTAATGGCTAGAATGAGCCTGGATCTATCTCAGACATTATCATTTGCCTCCTCAGTTTTATTTGTGTTGACTTGTACAGTCTAAAAAGATGACAGTCTCCGGGCCCCCGGATCAGTCTGAGTGATAATACACAGCACATTACACTGCTGGTGACAGCTTCTGTTCTCCTCGCTGGCATATGAGCGCCGCGCATCTCCCTCCGTCATCTCAAATGCTATCAACTGACAGAATAAAGAATCTTGCGGAGGGGACATCACAAACCCTGTCTGTTATGATTTTATGAGATAAACTGGAGTTTCGAGGGTATCTTGTTCGGGAAATTAGTGTCAGTCAAACTTCGGGGGATTTTTTTCTTTTCCTTTCCTTTTTTTTTTTTAAAAAAAGATAAATAGCAGGTTCCAGAAAAGTGGCTGTATTTATATCACCACACAATCAAAGCCTAATTTGAAATTGGGAAAAAAAATAACTATTTTAAAATAATAATCCTCTTACTGCAGTGAGGATAAAGGAAACACTTCCGATTTCACCCGAGCATGACTAAACAGCCACGTGTGCTTCCCGCACTTCTAACACAGCAGTGCAATAGAATTATTTTTTTTTTAGGTTATATCAGTATTTTTTTGCCCTAAAAACATCTTAAATTTCCTCATCAGCCAACAGCTCTAATCCTAAAAGTTGCTCAAGCCATTGCATTCAACTATAAATTCATATAACCTGAGACTCCTCAGCTGAACCTCACACGCTCGGCCCCACAGGCACAATGCTTAATTAAGTGTAATATCCTTATTTGAGACAGGCACTCGCAGCAACCCTGGTAAGTGTTCCAGAAATTATTTTCAGAGATTTTTAGTTGCAGGAATGTATAGGGGAAAAAAATATATTACCAAGAAAACCTACAATCTCTGGAGGATTCCTACCTTACAGAGATATGCAAAGAGCCCCTAATTCTTCTGTTTAACCTGGAAGATAATTCTAAACCTTCAGCTAATGAATCCCAGTAGGTTAGAGGGGGTTTGGATTAATCGCCACTTTGCTAATCCTGCTGCCCAAGGTGGGGGAGGATGCTCACAGCCTGTCCATTCCCTCTAGGCTCTGACAGCCCTGTCACTGTCCGGGGGCTGCTGCCCCATGGGGTGTCCCCCAGAGCCCCTGGGGTCGGGGAGCAGCAGCGAGGCATCCCCCCCGTCCCAGCCACAGCCCAGCGATGGGGTGCTGGGGGTGTGGACATACTCCTCCCTGGCTTCCCTTCTGCACAAAGAAGTTTTTTTAAAGCTGCCACTGTCCTCTAAACCTACCGAGATGCTTTTCTTGTGCTCTCAAAAAATACACATTTCCAAATCATAAAAATTTACAAGTACTTGAACCATAATCTGCCAATTGTGGCAGCTGTTTCCCATGTAATTTCAGCTACTTCTGTTATAATGAATGTGTCTCACTTGGCTGAAGTTCCTGTGAGTGTTTAACTCAGACGGTACGTGGGCCTTTTCAGACTGTTTGCCTGCTTTGAATTTCCTCTCCCATCTAGGTGAAATGATGCCACAAAACATCCAAAATGGATAAGAAATACAGCACTCACTTCCATCCCGGCTTTAGAATCACAGAACTTGGTTGGAAAAGACCTCTGAGCTCCCCCAGTCCAACCATTAACCCAGCACTGCCCAGTGCCCACTGCCCCATGTCCCTCAGCACCACATCTCCACGGCTCTGACATCCCTCCAGGGATGGGGACTGCCCCCTGCCCTGGGCAGCCTGGGCCAGTGCTGGGGAACCCTTTGGGGGAAGGAATTGTTCCTTATATCCAATCCCTGCTCAGTGATGTCTGCCCACACATAGCTGGCGAGCTCCCCTGCTGCACGAGCAACCCCACCTCTGTGAGCCAGCCACGGACACAGGGCACGCAGAGCCCCTGGTACCTATTTTGCTATCAAGCTCCTTAATCTCCCTTCTGTATTTATTCCACTTGGGAGGCTGGCACAGAGCCACGCACAGCAGATGGGCAGCACTGAGGTAGCCAGGGGATGTAAGACCACACTTCCCAGGAGAGCTGTCAGGAACCCTGCCTGTGCTCAGGGCTGTGTGCCCAGGACAAGGCTCCCCTAAAACTTTGAGCTTCCTTCCCTGTGGGGACCTGTGGATGTGAAAAAGTGGTGGTGGTGACCACAGCGTGATGGGAAGGTGGTGAGAACAACCCCACCAGTAGTCCATTACAGCACAGAGAAGGGAGCGACAAACCAGCATTCCTCCAGTCTGGGGATGGGGGAATTGGCCCTGCTAAGGGAAGGTTCAGGTTTTCATCCTGTGCCAAGCAGCAGTGCTGCAGTTTCCAGGGCTGCCACAGGCTGAAGACACAGGGGTGATCTGCTGCTGCCAGGGACAGAGCACATCGCATCAGCAGGGCCACCCCAGTATCCTGTATTCAGGATTTCTCAAGTTACATGGCAAGGACAGTAATTAATGGGATGCAATTATTAAATAATACCTGCAAGCAATTCTATTTTAGAACTTGACCTTAATTTCATTCACTACTGAAATTAGCTCTTTTTATTCATTACCCCAAAAAAGTATACTGCTCTTTCTTAAAGATTCTCACCAGGTTTTAGTTCAGTTTAGTTTTTAGTTTGGCTTTAGCATCGTTCTCGTTTCACTCCCCGAGGCGAGGGGCAGCGCTGGTGGGGGCAGAGCAGGCCAGGGACAGCACAAAGGAAGGGTTGATAAGTAATTCAGTGCATCTGAAGGGAGAATTTTAGTAAAGGGGATCCTCAAAAGCTGGCATTGCTATAGCAACAGTCCGGCGGTTTGCAGGAGCAGCCGGGAGAGGGACGCATGCTGGCAGGTTGATCTATTTAGTTATTGCTTCCATGTCACACAAAGTATGGAGACATCCTAAACTGGTGCAGAAATAGGATGCCTTTCCACACCTTTGAAGGAGGCGGTGCCATCCCACACGCGAGAGACGCGACAGCCTCGCAGCCCGCAGCGACTGTCCCCAAGACGTGAAGTGGTTTATAGGTACGGATGTGTTTTCACTCTCTGTACACACCCCCCAAATGCTGGCACTCAGGGGACCGACAGAAAATGCAGGAAACTCCGAAGCTGCTTACCCTGCCCGGGGGTCGCTCTCATTCAGCACCTTGACCCCAACCTACCTGCCAGCACCTTGTTTCTACCAGGCTGACTCAGACAAAGAGGGAGAAGCCCCAGAGGATCTGGTGGGGGATTACATAAGGCCCTTTCCCTGGGGGAACCTCTGCTGCTATTTAGCTGATTGCAATTCCTCATCACAGCAATTCTCAACATCATCATTATCAGTACGGCAATCAAACACAAACAGGAGCTGGTTCTAAATGAGCGATGGATGGGTAATGAAATAATTGCTGTGCTTCGCAGCCCAGGGACACTCCCCAGCCCCCAAATACCTGACCTTCTTACAGCGTGTCAGGTACAGTGGGGTTTCCATGTTTTACATCACTCCTGGATACATTACAGCCATAATTCTTGCCTTGCCCAAGGCACTGTGGAAATTCCAGCTAATCTCTAACTCTGTGCATGTACTTTGTATTTTTCAATTTGAAAATATATGCTATCCAAAAATCTGTGTGTGTTATTATTATTGTTCCTGCGTGGTGCTCCATGCATCACCTGAGCAGTGGCTTCCTTCCACTGCAAACCTCACAGACTCGTGGCACAATCCTGCCCTGACAGTACTCACACCCGTGCCCTTGCTGAGCCACATACAAGGCAGTTTCTCAGACGTGCTCACTATTGCAATTCTGATAAGCAAAACATACTTTATCACTGGAAAAAAAATAAAATTAAATCATTATGAGCACCCACTTCAGGTACAAAGGTTTACCTGATTAACACAGCAATGCTCGCACCTTCTTTGGGCAACAAAACAGTTCTGGCTAGAAGAAAATATCCTCCCCAAAGGAGACTCTCCACTACCTGTTGAAATGAGGTGTGCTAAGCACCCAGACATCTAAAATGACACTACTAAGAAAACACTTGTTAATATTTCTGGAGGCTTTTAAGCCATACGGTATTTAACTTTACAGCTACTTTTTCAAGCTAATTCAACACATTTCCAGTGATCCCTGTGTGCCAAGAGTCTTCATTCCCTGCTCTTCCCAAGGACTTTGTGTCTCCCGATGCTCTGGTGTGCTCCAGCATCCACGTACCCTTTTGTAAACTAAATATTGTTGACGAAATGGGGATCCATTGGGATCTCTGGGGCTTTGATACTGCATCAGTCTCCATAGCACAGTTTATTGCAGCTGACCTCAACGTTTCCATCCACATTTCTAGCTCAAACACCACACAAGTCCCTCGAGGCTCCTTGGACAAGGTTTTAGGGTGGGTTTGTGGCATTTTTATTGTTGTTGCTTTGTTGTTTGGGTTTTTTTTAACGTGGTCCTGCACATGGGATCAGGCAAAGGCTGACAGGGGACTTTTCATCTGGCACAGCTTTATTTTCCCAACAGACCAGAAGCAATTATCTCCTATATACCCTTTCCTACCCCCTCTCTGCCAAGCCTCATAAGGGAGCCCTCAAAGATCAGCAGATGAAAATTACTCAGGTCTTTCAATTGATTCTGTATGGGCAAGAATCTCACTTCTGACTTCAGGTTTTGTTCCAAATTAAAAATCCCTGTGAAGTTTTTATAAAGAATCTCACGAGAATGGGCTCTGCATCTCCATTTAAGTACATTTTAGTTATATTTTAAGACTAGGTGGAATAGGGTTACTTGTAAAGATCAGAAAATGGTCCTGTATGAGCCATATTGGGATCACGTGAACCCAAAAGTCAAAGTAGAATCTCAAAGTGTGTGGAATAAAAGCGGAAAAAAACATGCATCCTCCTCTCCCCAGCATCCCACATTCATTTCTGAGAAACCACCCCCCTGTTCCACAGACTGCACTTCCCAGTGCTCAGGTCACCTAAGCAAAACATCTCCATTGTGATTCTGCTCCTTTTCCCTCCAGGCATTCTCCTGGCTCTCAGCAGCAACACAGAGGAAACAATATGTTAATTGTTTCCTTCAGTAGAAATAGAACGGGGAGAGAAATAAAACCAGTCCTACCAGGTACCCCCCAACACGCTTAATTTTGGTTGTTTCTCCTGTCGATTGCTGCTGTCCCCACCCCACAGCCAGGTCCTGCACTGATGGGGCTGTGCTGCTCTCACATCCCCACGTCCCATCACGCTCAGCCTGGAACAAGGGGATGCTGTTCTGTTGGGGTTCAGCTGCCTCAGACTCCCCCCCACTGGAGAGGGCTGCACAGAAAGCTGGTGCCAGGCAGGCACCCACCCCAGGCTTTGCTGCGGGAAACTCATTTAGGCTCTGATCAACAAAGCACTCGAGTAGATGCTTCACTTCACGCGTGCGAGTACTCCCGGGGGATCAGTCTCCTCCTTCACGCCAGGCACTTGCTCAAGTGCCCTGCTGAGCTGGGACCCTGCCACCGAACCACTCCTGCTCCCCCAACCAGCCTCCACCTTCAGCTGCTGGCTGTGTGATCAACGCTTGTGAGAGAAACGCCAGAAAAGGGTGGGTGTTCCACTTCTTGGGTGGGCTGGAAAGCACCGACTGGTTACATACACATATGTGTATGTATACATATATAAATACACATGTTATGTGTGAGTATACATACATATATATATTTATAATCTCTCAGGCTGTTTTTTTTTTTTTCTCCTGTATTTGAGGATAAATTCCCCAAAATTCAGAGTGAACTTTCAAACACATGTGCCAGTTCAATAAGTGAGAAAATGCCCCTGTTTTGCAGAAATCCCCGTTCTGTGTGCAGGTCAGACCCCGCAGCACCAACCAGCACAGCAAATCCACCACACAGCTTGGGGAGAAAAGCCACCCTGGTATTTTTTGGACAAACAGAGTCAAATGGCAGCAATTAATTTCTGGGAGCGATGGTGGGATGGGCTGAGGTACGAGAGCAGCACCCAGCTGCCTGCCCAGTGGCTGCTCACATCTGCGGGCGGGGAGGAGAGGGATGCTCGGTGTCCCCGAGCAGGGAGCAGCAGAGGCCAGCGGTGCCACACCACCACACGGCCGTGCTCAGCAGTGGAAACCATCCTACATGGAAATACACACACACACCCCGTGAGTACAAAGGCGCAGCGCAGCACCCGAGACAAAACCCTTCCAGAAGCCCATTGGCTGTCATTAACCCATCAGCAAGAGCGTGGCTCCCTCCATCCCTCTGCAATTTAAAGACCCAGATCTGCTGCGAGCGCCCGGCAGTGGGCTGTGAACACAGCCCAGGTTAAACGCCGAGCGTCCCGGCCGAAGGGGCTGCCGGCCCTTTCATCCCTTATCGGCTTCACGTGGGCGAGGTAAGCATCAAACGCTGCCTGTCGCCGGCGGATTCCGGTCTGCAACCTTGGCAGCGTATTTCCAAAGGTATAACATCTTAATCAAATTTTAAAATAAAACATCCCGGCACCGAGCTCCGTCATAAACCTAAAAATTATATAACACACATGTTTTTATGCTTTGCCAATTACATTTGAAATAGGGACTGTTTGTTTCAGCCCCTCGAAAAATGAGGCGAGGATGAGAAAACAACCTATTTCCTTATTAGGTTCAGGAGTCAAAGGACTCAGCCAGGAGCCGCAGGCTTCAAGAGCATAGAAGATTAAGACATATATTGGATTCATGATGGAGGGCACAAAGTTCATTTTCAAAATAAAACAGAATTTTATTCATATTCCTTTTAAAATTCAGATTGCCATTTGCCAGCTGACCTGTGACATGGCAGCAGTGTATTACATTTTCAATGAGCAGTCTGTCTGGAGCTGGCAGGAGGGGAAACTGCTTCCTGGGTGAGCTTTTTCACCACCCTTAAACAGTACGGATTTGTCGGGATTGTTGTCAGAATGGTAGACGGTGCAAACAGGGACAGAGTAACATATTTATTTTTAATAAGGAGACATGCAGAATAGCAAAGTCACTGGCATTATGCACTGAATAGGGCTAAAAAAAATAAAATAAATCAGAGCTCAGTTGCAATTTGTATGTGGAAATCAGGGGTGGGAATACTTGGCAGATACATTGAAAATAAAAACAAAAGCAGACCAGGAAAAAAATAAATATACATCTATATTTAAAAAATAAAATGCAAAAGCAGTTTAAAGCAAGTTTTTGAAGAGCGCAAGTCAAGCCAAGGTTTTCTATTGCGAGGAGCTGGATTTATCTAGCTCACCATCTGTCAAAATTCTATTACAAAAGGCACATATGCAAAGATACAAGACTACTGATTTTCATATATATTAAAACTCGCAACTCCTGCGGAAAACGAGACGCTGCACGCGGCGATGCCCAAGGCTCCCACGGCCAACTTCAGGGGCTTGGCTGCAACTCAGCTGCCCACTGCCCAGGGACAAAGGGGGACATTCTGCCAGGGTGTGGGTACCACAGGCACTGCTGCAGCCCCCCGTGCCCCTCATGTCCAGCCCTACCCAAACGATGCTGCACTTGAGCCGTGGGTGCTCAGAGGGAGGAAGGGTGATCTGCACAGGGGGTGCCCTCTCCTCTTCCCCATCACTGCCAGCCCAGGGCAGTGACACCGCGCTGAGCAAACAGGGAGGAGGGTGAGACAGCCAAACTCTTCCTCCCTCATGACAGGGTTCTGAGCCCACATTTCTGGGGTGAAACAGCATCCCTGCCGGTCCCTGCGATGATTATTTGTGTACGAGGCGGCTTTTGTCATCACAATCAAACACCAAGCGACTCTCCTGATAACTTAATCAAGAACTCTCTGCTTCAATCTACCTGTAGATAAAATCCAGTGTATATTTTGACACGCAGAAACAAATCCACTTACCGCCAGTGAATTAGCTAATCACATATCAGTAAAAACATATCTCGTGCTCGGCGTAAAGATGATGATGAATATAAATTCACTGCAGGCTGAATTTTAAAATTTTCCTAGCCTAGGCTCTCTCATTTAAGCCGTGTTAACCTGCAATCTGTAAATACTTACATGTAGACAATGTATAAGCAGTATAAGCAATTTTGTCAGCAACCTATTTCACTTTATGAACAGCTGAGCTCTAAAGCAGACGACTTTGTTGTCAGCTCAGGATCCGTGGCAGGAAAGCAGGAGAGACAGCTCCTCTCTGCTGCTCCCAAGCCTGCTCGCAGCCTTGGTCACTGTGGGCATTGCAACATTATTTTTGCTCTCTGAGCATCCTGCCCCATCAGCGCTCCTCCACGGGAGCTTTCGGCGAGGAGTGACACACGGCTGTTTGCATTCCTCACCCCTCAGTCACCTCACAGCACTTTTACCATAACATATTTTTTACCCAATGCAAAGGGACTTAATTGACCACAACGTCACCTTACAGAGGTTCATGAAGTACAGCCAGCAGGTGTAACCACTGATTTTTCAAAGTCTGAATCTGAGAAAAGTACAAAAGGGAAAAAAAACCCAAACTTTTTTTTTTTTTTTTTGCAGCATCGATGCATTTCAGGTCCTATTTTTGTTAATTCTTGATGCTTATCATTTTACATTTTGGCTCAATTTAGAATATAAAGCATTTTAAAATGCCAACCTGCAAACCCGTGCGTTTACTTCATATGTTAATTTATTAAGCTGCGTCTGGTAGCAGTAAGAGGTGTTAAGGCTAGTTCTGTGTTAATATTAACAGTGTCACACTACTGCTATATGCTATTGCTACTTTTCACGTTAATCAGAAGGGAAAATTCTGGCTGCCCGGACTATTAGCAGCATTTCAGTGGCTAATGCTATGGAGGACCAGGCTCGATGCCTGCAAACATCCCCTGGCTGCGGTGCCCATTCCCCCTGGCAGGAGGTGCACCACGGAGGGTGGAGGAGAGAACCAGCCCGGACACAGAGCTAGAAGGAATCAGCCTGCAGCAGCGTGCACAAATTCAGCCACGGAGCGAATTTCAGGCTGCTTCGCTCAGCTCTTCCTCTGAAACCCGGAGCTCGGCTCCTTGTTCGGCATAAAATACAGAATCCTTAATTGGTGTGCGCTTCTCCAACATGTTTTTAATGAAAACGCGGCACATAACTCTTAGTTTGTTGGCTGGCAGAGCCCAATTTACAAAAGTGGGAGTGCAAGATAAGAAAAGAGTACATCTGCAAAGCAGGCTGTGCAATGAATCACGCAGTGCCAGAGTTGAGCAGAATATAATTGAGTCCAACATCTCTGAGCACTTTCACCATAATTAATGATAATCTGTAACAGAGGAATCTGAGATTCCAGTTCAGAGAACTGTTTAATTAGGCCAAGTAATGAAAGCAGAAGCAGTACAAGAATATGGCCTGCCTCATGATTAATGATTCATGCTACTGAACACAAAAGTGCCGCACCGTTAACTCTAACGGATGCTGCATCTCTCTGGCATTTACAAAATAGTGAAATGCATGCATTTTTGTGTTTTAAAGACGTAACTGGCAGTATCCTTTTCTGAGCTATTTACATGATAAATATGGTTGCAAAGGTAACCATCTTCCTCTCGGGTTCTTTGCTCTGGGGTACTTCAAGATAAATATGGTATCTGCCTGAACATCAGTATTAAAGTAAGAGCTCCTCTGCTGCTCAATAATTAATATCTTCACTTTTAAAGTTAGTCAAACACTGGTGTTTTCCTTTTGTACTTTGGTAACAAGGACGAGCCCTGGTGAAGTGATGTGCTCTGGGTGCAGCTGCAGAGACACATTTCATTCTCTGGAAGGAAATGTAGCTCAGTTCATAAAGTACAAAATGTAAAAGAAAAAATAGATGAAGAAATGGTAAGGGTTTTTTTCAGGCTTTCACTTTTGCTGGGTCAGGGTGCAAAATGTAGAGCAATTTGACACGGAATTGCCCTAGAAGTGTAAGGGACATGACAAAAGAAGTGATAAGCCTGCCTGGGGCTTTAACTTACAAGCCAGCAAATTATATGGGTTTTATGTGACTATTTACTCCGCCATTCAAAGCAACAAGGAGTACTACTTATCATGGGCACTGCAGAAGCCCACGGTACATATGCAAGGTCTGAGATAAGAACACTTTTACAAAGAAGCATGTTCACTAATGTCTCCATTCACCACCAGATTAGGTCTCCTTGGGTGCTGGCTTCAGAAGCTGCCACGGTTCAGCACCCACCGGGACTAATACCCATGCAGGAGACATTATCTGCTCTCTGGCATAATGGACCAACATTTCTACCCTGCCACCATCCCTCCCTTCGTGGAGAGGACCCCCTGCCCTGCACCCTCTCCTCCTCCCCTAGCACACACAGTGAACTCCTTCAGCTTGCTCCTCTTCCCAGTGGC
Organism: Podargus strigoides; assembly: GCA_028020825.1. Classification (NCBI taxonomy): domain Eukaryota; kingdom Metazoa; phylum Chordata; class Aves; order Caprimulgiformes; family Podargidae; genus Podargus; species Podargus strigoides. The sequence goes on along the minus strand of CM051625.1, from coordinate 1,087,160 downwards.
AGAGCTCGGTGCACGGCTGAGCCACAGGGACGTTCAGGGATGCTTTGAAAGGGATATATGTGACTAGCCAGGGTGAGGAGCACTTTGGGCTCACCTAAGGAGGGCCCTTCAATCCTCCTGGCAATCCGGAGCTCCTGTCACGGAGGACCACAGCCTTGCACACCCACACATCCCCTCCCTGTCCCTCTGCCTCCTTTGGTACACTGTCAGCAAGAAACTGGCTGTGAGTTTTTATAAGCACACTTCCATGAAGAGTAAAAGCTTAAAAAAACTCCAAAAACCCCACCACACTCCTAAAATGAATAGGAGAATGGATGTGCTTGAATTATAATGTCAAATAATGAGCAGGGCAACTTGTGAATCTTTAATGGACAATTCAAAGAGCTCATAAACTTTGGGGCGAGATTACAGAGGCTCTGAACCTGTCAAACACACCTCAGTTATTTTATAAAGACAAACTGGCAACCATAGACCAGGGAGTTTCACGTCCATGAAAGGGAAACTACGGGAAACCCTCCCAAGGGAGGCAGGGCGAGGAGGAGGAGGGTGTGATTAAGGACAGCAGCATGGCCTCAGCATGCTGGGTTGTGCTTAACTAATCCTCGGCGTTCTTTGAAGACGTTACTGCCACGGCAGATAAGGGAAATTCAGTAGATGCAGCATACTCGAATTTTCAAAAAGACATTTGCCAAGGTTCCACCATCCTGATCAATGCCCAAGATAAAGGAACAAAACTGGTTTAGGAAGGGAAGGCTTCACGTCACACCAGGTCTGACTCGGTGGGAGGGGGTGTGTTTTCCAGTCCCACTGAGCTGGTTTAAGAGGCAGATCCAGCCTTGCCTAGATCGTGTTCCTAGGTGAGACCCTGAACTCGCTGCCTGCCCCGGTACACAGGACACAGCCACCATGCACACCATGCCATGAGCCTTGGCTGAGCTTTCAGGTGCTTGTGACCTGGAGGCTCTCCGAGTATTTTAAGGTTTGTTTCTCATAATAATTTATATTCTCAAAAAAGGAAGAGGAGAACCTTAAAAATCTGAGGAGATATCAACGGGAAAATCCAACCCAACCTGGAAAGATTTGGGTCATGGTAAGTAGAGAGCAGCAGTGCAACTCTGACTAAGCAGAGGAGCAAGGAGAAGGTTTGTAGCAGCTCACACAGACTCCTGCTTCCTCCAGACCACAGTGAGGGCTCTGTAACAGCCATCAGGGGTTTCAGTGCTAGGTGATTCCCAGAAGGACACGATTCTCATCAGAAACCAAACAAGCATACGGTGATCGTTCAGCCTTCCCCTGCAATACACAGGCTGCTCAGCACCTCTCCTCTGCTCTCACATGGAGCACAGTAACCATGGTCTAAGGATTTAAGGAGCACATCTCATCCCTGGTTAAATACTTTAGGTGACGGATAATTTGGCCCATCTGTAAGAGGTACCAATGGCTCATGCTTACCTATCAGTAATTAAAGCTGTAATCACTGCATCACGGTAGAATCTCAGAAATTAAGCAGTATCACCCTGAAATCTTCAAAGCTGCTATGATTTACCCCATCCTATAATTAATTCTGCATTTCATTAGTAAATTATTTTACTACTTAAATTACAGAGGCATTTTTGCCCCACCAAAAGATGCAGGTAACTCTGCTCATCGTTACCCATCAGTGGCAATCTCTGCGCTATCTGCAAATTTGTAATGAACATTTTTGCAAGTGAAACTCAGCTGCTTGAGAGTTCAGAAAGGAAATGCAGAAATGATCTAGCCAAAGAAATATTTTTAAACTAAAGTTAGCATGCTTAATTTTTTCCCATCGTCAACCCAAGAAAAATTAGCATGATGACGTCTGGCCTCGCTGAGAAAATAAACAGAAAAGGAAGTGTTGAAATCAGCCACTGCTTTCCACTTTCTGATGCCAAACGCTGACTTATTTTAGGTTTCTTAAGAAGTATGAAACAGAGTTCAAGGCTTACGCCACTGGGAGATGGATGCAGCGAGCCCCGCTTGGCCACTCCGCAAACACAGCCGGGGTGGATTTTTTGGAATTTGTTCCTGCAGAAGTTATTCAGAGAGGGAAAAGCCACAATTCACAAAAATACCTCATGGCAGATAGTTTTCCCAAAGCCCTCTTACGTGGAGGAGGGAGGGGACGAGATTCTTGTCTCTCTAAATACCAGCAAGGACTGCTCCAGAGATAATTACAGGGATGAGGCCAGGCAGAGCGAGAGGTTAAGGGGCATTTCTCTGCATGCAACTGCAGAGAAAAAAAAAAATTTTAAAAAGCATTGTTAGAGACACTGTAAGCCATGGTAGCCCTCAGACCAAGGTCAGAGGAGAGCTGGGGCAGCTCAGTGCTGGGGGACAGCACAACCCCTTCTGAGCACAGCCAGAGAAGGGCTGGGAGAAACCCACAGCCACCACACGGGGCAGTTGTTAGATGAGTGCCAACAGCCCGACACACTGATGGAAACCAGTGAGTGACAAGCACTGTGACAAGAGAAAAAGAAGCAGCAATTGTAAGAGAAAGCCTAGATAACCACTTCTTACATCTGTGTGCTTGTGTCTCCCTTTCCAATGGCTGGAACACATGTCAGTGGTGTATTTATCCAGCCTGTCTCACCTGCAGCCTCAGCAGCAGGCTGGCGAGTGCCACGGAGCAGGAGTTTTGCACTTGGAACAACACAAGTGGGACTCTGCACTTGTGCTGTGGTTTGAAGATTCCCATCAGAGGTTGATGCAGACCCACTACTGATGTCAGGGAGCGGACGAACCAGCACAGCTCCTTCTCATCCTTCCCTGGCTGGGAGGGTGGCAAAGGCTGCAGATATATCTGCAGAGACCCAAACAAACTCAACTAGTCCCTTCAACTGACTAATACTACCATTTGAACAGCTGGATTTATTGACTTTGCAAAATCAATAGCTATTTTTATTAATCATCTTTAGATAGCATGATGCTCCTACTATATCTCTTTCAGTGACTAATACAATAAATTTCCCCTTTTGATGTTCCCTGACATTTGAGCAAATTAAATGGAGCATTAAATATGATCCTCTTCGGGACAAAAGTGGGCGGAATCACTTGTGACTACTTTATTAACTGCTATGAAGATACTGGCAGCACCTTCAAAACTGTTGTTGGGCATGCAATATTTATTATTATTTAAATTTTTCAGAGCAGTGCTGTATTACTATGGATCAAATGGTTTTAGTTCTGTGAAATGGAAATATTTCCATATTTACTTTTATTTTGAACATGATACCAGCCGAGGAACCAGAGCTCATCTTTGCTATGTGTATTGTAGGAAACATTTATAAAGTGTGCTTGGCTCTTAGAATGGATGAGATCCCTTAAAAAGTTCACACAGAAGTAATTTTGCTATGAATAGTTAAATTTTTTAAATGTAATTGAATAAGAATTATTTTTTTAATTAGGAAAAAGTGATACCAATTTACATGCTTTATCAAAACAAGAAATGGTCAATTAAATATTGTGGCTTGAAAACTGCACGGGGGAACTGGGCAGAGTGGGGCTCTGTGACTCCCAGCCAGACCCCACGCAGGTCCATGGGGATCCTGATGTGTTTTCAATGTACAGTCACTTTTACCCTCAATGCATTTTATATCAGCTGTTCCTGGCATTTACATTTGAATTTCAAAACCACAGTAAAGAAAAAATAAAATTAACAAATTACACCACTTCGCCATTCACTTTATCACCACCTTACAGGGGAGGTGTTTCAGGAGGAAGGGTGGCAAGAAGTAAATTACAGAGCCCCCGCTGCGGGTCAGAGCAGCAGAAGTAAGATTCCGCTCTTTCTGTCGATCAACTGTTTATCAATTCTTGCACAAAACACCCATTCAGTGGCTAGATGCGCCTAGATTGTGTCTTGATACGAGATTAATGTTACACAGCTTTCTTCTACTCCCACCAAAATTGAGAGTAAAATTCCCATCATCTCCCACAGAAGCACAGGGCCTTTCATAACAGCTAACTGCTTCTGCCGGGCAAACATTGAAGTTTCAGATTAAGAAGATAAGAACCAATTGACATAAAATAAGAACTGTCCTGAATTTTATTCCCAGGCTCAGAATGAACCCAGACACGAACTTTGATTGAATCTGGAGTACAAGAAGAAATTACAGCTGCCCTCCTCCCAGACAAACTGCCTCCCTTGCAGGAGCAGTACAGGTGTGTAAGCACAGTGCTCAGCATGAGCTAATTAGCCCCGCAAAGAAGCTAATTAACCCAGAATGAGCATTGTATTAATACAATTACGCTATTTTCAGTGTCCAAGAGGTACAAAATTGGAGTGGGCTGCTATGTAGGTAGATTTCTGCCCCTAAGTAAGTAGATTTTTATAGGTGGGACAGGACTGGACATCTCTTGTGGTGGCATCAGTCACTGTTGGCACCATCTCTTCCTCTGCCACCATGGGGCTGAGAATTGGTATGTCTTAGTGACAGGTTCTTAAAGCTTGTGTTGAAATTCATTTAGTGGTAAAGCACCCCAGAAGGTTTGAATGGGAAGGCATGATGCTATGGCAAGAGGGAACAGTCAGGGTTAGATTGGACATTGGGAACAATTCCTTCCCCCAAAGGGTTCCCCAGCACTGGCCCAGGCTGCCCAGGGCAGGGGGCAGTCCCCGTCCCTGGAGGGATGTCACAGCCGTGGAGATGTGGTGCTGAGGGACATGGAGCAGTGGGCACTGGGCAGTGCTGGGTCACTGGTTGGACTGGGTGATCTTGGAAGTCTTTTCCAACTAAAACATTTCTATGATTCTATAGTGTCAGGTTTCCCAGTGAAGGACTGGTGCAAAGTTGGTGCCCAAACAGCCTCTCTGCTGTGTTTAATAGCAGCTGGACCAGGTCCTCACCAGCAGTGGGGCATGGCCACTCCAGAGGGGTGGGCATTCAAGTGATCTACTTTGTGACAAAGATGAAGATCACCAATAAAGAATACTGCATATGTAATTTCCATATCATTTCCTAGCTTTTCATTTCCTAGCATGTATGTGTAAAAACAAATAATTGTATCTTATACATATTAAATACTTAGTCTTTTTTATTAACCACATACCAACAGGGGACTGAGCCAAGAAATGATCTGATTTACTCTATAAAAACTTGAACTTCTGAAAAACCAAGATCAACAGTGCATTCTTTACCATCTCAGTTACAGGAGGAAGTGTCTGGGTGTGGGGTAAAATCATCAATATTGTACCAACAGAGCACCTGAATGTCAGTCACTGTATTTTGTCTTCAAGTGAGATGTCACTGCAGATAATCCACTTTCCCCCCCTTTCTCTTCTCATGGCTGATCTAATTCTCAGCTACAAGCTAGCCATTAGTGGAACTTTGTTAATAATATGGTTTGCATTTTGTCCCACAGTTCTGTATTCAGCACTGCTGAGATTCAAGAGAAGATCTAACACCATGGTCTGAAGTGCTGCTGGTACAGAGCATCTCTCTGTTCCTCTCTCAGCTCCAAACCCCCACAGTATCACACCAAACCCAGAACACTGGCCCTGGGCATTTGGATAGTGTTCAGCAACACCAGCTGACAGATTTTAAGTTGTTTTATATAGCAGTAGGTATTTTAGGTTCAGCTGCTAAAGTGTTTAAACCTACTGAAGAGTTTTATTTTATTTAATTTACATGTCAAAAAAAAAAAAAAAGAAAAAGAAAAAGAAAAACCCCTCAAATATTCTGCTGCAAAATAAATTAGTGCATACAAATGCAAAGTGGCAGCAGTGGTACCTCCTCCTTCCAGAAGCCCACAAAGCCACTGACAGGACTTTCCAAGTGTGAAAGCTTGCAAACATGGATGAAGCAGTGGCAGATTCAGATCAAAACACATTGCCCTGACCAGGTAGGGAAAACAAAAGTCTATTTTACACCAAGTCAGTAACCTGTACACAAAACCCCACACATTCTGATTCCCCCCAGCCAAAACATGAACCCAGGCAGCCAGGAGAGCAGGACCAGAGAGGGGCGAGCAGCAGCACAGGGCGACACACGTACCTCGGATGCAGATCCATAAGGACTCACAGCACACCAGGAAATGGTTTTTCTACCTATTCCTCACTAATAAAACATTATTTCAAGAAACAGCAATACTAAATCATTTGCCGAGTTTTATTATTTATGGAGAAAAAAATGTCCCAAGCTGATGTGAATTAGGTACGTGGGTCTCAAATTTTTAATAAGAACAAAGTTACAATTTTGCATCTTTCCTTTGCTGGTTTTTTTCCTTCATGAGGTCATTTTAAATAAAATGTTCAGATGCCAATATGAAGATAATAACAGAACACATTAAAACCTCCACTCTTGCCTGCTGCAGTTTCTTTCTTAGGACCACGTTTTCCCAGTGAGCAGCCCACCCATTCTCCCAGGGAGCTGCCCCCCTGATTTGCCCAGCTCTGAGGGATGTTAACTCAGCAGAAGAGGGTCCTTGTTTTCCATCAGACAACAAAAGGGACAGCCCTTCCTCAGTACCCAAAGTATCCGCACACCGAGCCGAGTGGTACCAGGGATGCTCTAAACCAGCCCTTGCCCAACAACAGCCACATCCAGCACATTGAAAAGACAACAAGTGCTGAGGCATGCCCAAGTATTTTTCATTTCTTTGTAATTTTTAGTATATTGGCACTAAAAAAAAGAGAAAAGACTAAGAAGACATGAGCAAGAACCTGTTTCTGCCTCTTAGAACAGGATGGGGTGAAGGACTTGAGGATCTTCACAATATCACAAGAGTCACTGAAATTAGCTTTCTGCAATAAGCCAAGTCATGTCACCAGGCTCCTTTTAGACGATCTAAAGATTAAAGGCTCTATTCCTGGAGGGTTCCTGTGGCATTTACTCAGGGATTTTTATCAAGCTTTATGTGATGGGCTACCTAACACACCTCTTCCAACCTTAACAGCTAACAGGAATTTGGTATCTCTCAACATGGATTTCTTGCTGTACTGTAGAATATTTGGCAAACATCTTGAGACTGTAACCAGTCAAAGGCAGGAGATAAAATGAAAGAAGAGGAGAAAAGTGGCTAAAGATTCAGAGCAAACATTTAGATTTGAAAGCAAAGTATATATGTACACCAAGCAAGTCTGTATGTTAAATCCACGGGTTTAACTACGGAGGCATAATTTCCCGTGCCAGAATGACAGTCCACGTGGTTGTTTCACCATGGCCCATGCCCACGTTGAAACACCAACACCAGAGTCACTGCAACAAACACAACCTGCAGCCCTGTGCTTCATGCAGAGGATGGAGATGGTGCAGCCAGGTAAAATACAGGACTGTGTTCTGTGTTCAATGCTATGAGAATTCATATAGATTTAACAGGAAATAGAGATGTAATAAAGAGCTTAGTTTAGTACAGCATGCAATACTTCCTACTGGATTGTTCAGCTGTGTACTGAGCATCACAGCAGTGATTGATAGAAATTTCTCTGAAAGTTTGGATTATTATTGGATTATTATTTGGATTATTAAAGCAAAACCCCACAAAATAAATCCCCAAAACCACCACCCCCAAAAAGAAATCTACGAAAAAAAACCCACAGAAGGAAAATTAAAACAAAACCACCAGCCCTCAGGTTATCATTTTCTTTTAAGTTATTGATAAGGAATTATTTAAGGAAGAGCAGCAGCAGAGAAGGAAAAAAAATTCTTCTGAGCTTCACATAATCTTCGAAGGAAGATGAGGGTAGAGAGCAGGAGCATCAGCCCCACCTCTCCCCACACTCAGCAAGGCAGCGGGGCCCTGGCGAGCAGCTCTCTGGGTCCTGCAGCACCAGCGAGCAGAGGGGCAGGGGTGTCACTTCATCCCAGCAAGGTGAGCACTCCTCTCTGCTCATGTGTGGCTCAGACATATTTAAGGTGACTACGAGGACATCCTACACAATTTAATGGAGCACAATGTCCTTGCAAGGGTTTTAGTAGCCCTGTGGGACTGTACAGAGGAGGATATTTTGGTGATTCTCTGTTGAACACACCAAAATTCTCTTATTCTCTACAAGATGCTATGGACTTGCAGTGCCAGTCCTGGCTCCCACAAGGTTCACCCTAGACAACAGCTAGGAGCTCTCCCACAGGCACAGAGCTCATTTTGGGATTTCCCAGGACCAGCCCATCCCTCTGCCTGCAAGGGATCCTCGAGGGCTGCTCCCCATGAACACCAGCAATGACCCCCTTCCCTGGCACCTTCAGGGCAGATTGCTCCTGCCTGTGTAAGACTCTAAGAAGCACCTCAGCATGCGACCAGGACACTTGGCACGGGTGCACAAGCAAAAAAAAGCCAAACTGTGTTGAATAAAGAACAATCAACATCATCAGCATCAGTAGAAGATATTTTCTGGCAGGACTATTTCCATGCAAGAAGCTCCCTAGCTCCTCTGCATTACTTGAGTTGTTGTTTGCAGGTAAATACCATGTTTTTATTGGGCTTCTCACCAGAGCTATGAAACACAGGTAAGACTGAGCTGGTCTGACTGAAAATCCCCTTCCAAACAGAGCTGCAGCCCAGCAGAGCACACAGATAGTCCTCCCAACAGCTCTGAAAATGACTGCAGAATCACCAAGACAGGTTTCAGATGTTTGCTGTCAGGAGTGGAGTGCAAATGAAAGGGGCACACAACTGCTGGAACACTAATGGACAGCACATACACCACACACACACTTGGTTACGCCTGTCTTCTGGTTCCTGGGGGAATTTCCTAGATAAGGTTTCTTCACTGCTCTGCAAAGACTTAAAATCTTCACCACACACTTGCCAGGGGAAAGAAACAGGAGAGCTTTCCTAGCAGCAGTGGCAGTGCACATGTGCTGCTGTGCAGCTCAGCCCCACAGCAGCCGGTGACACCACACCACTGCCACCCACACGTGACAAGAGGGGTCTCTGCAGAGCAAGAGCCACAATGTGTTTTTTAAATGGCTCATTTGCCAGTACAGCAGCAAGCAGGGAGAAAAGTGGCTTTAACCTTTGTTCCATGTGGTGCCAGCTAGAGCTGCGACAGGTGAGCAGGGGTTTGTGGAGCCCAGGGCACAGCAGCATCCAGTACTGCAGGAGAGAATGGGCAGGCAAAGAGCTCTCCTAGAGGTGTTTGCCACCAGGTATGCTGGCTTTCTGGATGCAACGGAACTGTACAGGGCTACAGAAAGCCCTGTGGGTGCCCCTGAGCCCTGCCTGCCCCACAGTGCCAGAGCAGAGCCCCTTCCCTCACCCGCCAGAGCTACAGGGCTGGGCACCCTTTAATTCTTCACCATGCATTTCCTGAACTCCCATTATAAAATGGACCAATTACTGCAGGTCATGAACATCAAATGCCACTAGCACTTCCAGCTGTGCCTCTGCAATAGCCTCCCAACAGAAGTACTGCAACACAGTAATAATAATATCCCAGCTGTAGCCACAATCACTGAAATCACTGACAGTGTCAATAATGTATAAAACCCCATGGAAACTCAACTGCACTTGCCAAAAGGCATTCATCAATTACACTGCATTTTATCTACCATTCAGAATGGACTGGTTTTATTGTTAGACTTTTAAATAAATGGGTAGGGTAAATAGGCCCCGGCTGAATTGCTCTATCTCCAGTAAAAGGTATTATATAAAGTTTTACCTTAACACTTCAAACACGCTCGGGAACCACGGCAGACAGGCAGAGGGCACATCAGCAAGGAGTTTCACTGGTGTGATTGAACCCAGCCACATCAAAGGCTTCAGAGATGGAGCTGCTCCTGCTGATGGAGAGGTTGTGGGAAGGGGAGCACCAACACTCCAGCCAATTACCTGAAAGGGTGGGGGAACGAGGGGGAAAGTCAGGGCTAATCAGGGGGAATTCAAGGGCAGGTGGTCCCAGTTAGGGTGGAGGGCCTGAGAAACCTCCCCATGCTTCCCCCACTCGCAATGGAGAAGCTCTGGGGGACCCTCACAGCTGCAAGGGGGAGAGGGCAGGAGAGGGGAAATGGGGCAGGAAGCATACAATGGGTGTAAAGGGTTACAGGAGAGTTTCTGGCAGAGAAAAAGTGGCAGGGAGATGGGAGCAAGGCATGAAAAAGCATGGGAGAGAGCAGGGGAAGAGCTCGCCCAGATCAAAGAGAACCACCAGCCCCTGGGGACTCCTGTGAGGTTTTATTTAAGTCCATACTAAAAAGAAAAAAAATCAATTAAATTAACAAAACGGTTTACATTAGAATTCATAAAAAATACCCTTCAAAGACAAAAAGAAAAAGCTTTAACCAGTAAGATATTTTTATAACCATCTCCCCTGCTCTGCTGGAGCAGTGCATGGCAGGTGCTTATGGGGAGCTCCCTTCCTTTTCTCCTTTCTTTTTATCTTTACCTCCACAGAGGAGATTTAAGATGTATCTGGCACTCTCCAAAACTCTGGTTATTTGTTGCAATACAGGGTTTCACTGCAGAATTTCTTAGTGCTTCCTGTCTCAGAAATTGTCAGCTTCGATACAGACTTACATTGAGGGAGAGTTTCCCAAAATGTGTGTCCTGCAACACTCTGGGTTATGATTGGAGACACTGAGGGAGAGGGGGAAAACCAACCGAACAACTGTTATTATCAGTGATAGCACTTTCACTGCTTTTTTTCATTAATGCAAGTGCAAAACGAGACTATACATTCCTGACAATCTACATTAGCCTTCTCACGCTGTGTGGACAGGTGTACAGGGGAACAGTGAATTAAAAGCAGAAGAGACAGTGGTTTAACATGCAGTACCATTTATGTCCTCGTATGCCTAAAATAAAGGACTTAAAGCTAAAAATACCTGCAAAAGAGTGTTTCCTCACATTTCAGGTTGGTGTTTCATAGCAGAAATGTGGAATATATAGATTTTTTTTTAATTGACTTGAAAGAAACCTGCCTATTTAAAAATCTATCTGAATAGGGAATGACACAATCTGCCTAAAACCTCAATTATCTCTATTGCCATAATCACCTTCCTTTCAGTGTCTGAGCTCTGTGTACTCCAGGTGTTAATGGGCCCATCGAAAGTCAAGAGGAGCTGAGGCTGGGCCAGGAGAGGAGCAGCCACATGTGCCAGCCGCCTCAGTTTGGGCTGTTTTAACCAGGAGCCCAGCACGATGAACTGGAGCATCTCGGGCGAGAAGGATAAGAAACAGTGGCACAATGTTTTCTGTGGCCACCTGCCCCAATACCTGCAAAGCCTGGCTGCTGAAACCTTCTCCGGGGATGAACACGGGGGCTGGGAAGTGGCAACTTCCTTCAAACACCTTAAATAAATCTTCTTTTATTCTTTGCCTCTCTCCTGACCTGGATCCGGCTGCCAGTGCACATGAAAGAAATTACGAAAGCTTCTCAGTCACTGCTACTCTGGTTCCTTTTGCACTACAGCATTTGTCATTGCCAAAACAGCAGAGTTTAATTAAGTGTTGTGAGCAGCCTAGTGAGAAACACACTTTAAATTAAACCTCTGTACATGCAGCTATTGGTTCTTTACCTCCTGAACAATCAGCGGGGTGTTCGGCATAAATTCCTGCTCTCGAGGGAAAGGCAGCTGTACGCACCTCTAGCAATTCATAAACGATCCTGCTTCCCCAGAACCATAGCTTATTGAAGCACATTTAATTATTTCTTAAACACCAGTAGACGAAGGCGATAATTAATGTGCCTACCACTAAACATTTTATTTACTCTTGATATATTAATGGTATTATCAGGAAAATATGCTACAGTTTCAGGTTTAACAAAATTACATGGCAAATTATCCTTTGATGCATCAAGCAATCGTTAATATAATGGAATAAATTATTTTAACACCTCAGTAGTAACGAATGGATACGAGTGTGTGAGTATTTTAATTTTTCAAAATGTTTTTACAATTGCAGATTACAGAGGATACTTAAATCAACGACGCAGGAGTTAGGAGTAAGATGGGGAAAAAAAAAAGCTTAAAAGGTATTGACTTGTGGTTTTTCTACAGGAGAGGAATATTTCTCCTGGAAAGACCAGTTAAACTGAAAGTACCCCACTACATAATGATCATACTAAAAATCATAATTGTTAAAGGCAGGTAAGAAATATGTCAGTGGCATTTTTCCTGCCAACTGCAAACATGCATTTATCTCATGAGAACTCACGTTGTGATACACATATATCCCAGTGTGTGTGCACCTGCACAGACCTCAGTGTCTTCTGCACAGACATGGGATATAGAAATGTGGTGTATAGGTAAAATATTTGGCCCCTCGGGTATCACAGAGGGAGGCATGAGAGATGCCCAGGGGAGGTGATGCCTGTGGGTGTGCCCTCCCTGGAATGGAGCCACAGTCCCAGCCACGCCGAGCCCCACCGGGCAGAGCTGGCCACGAATCTCTGCTCCCTTTGTGCTCAAGCCTGGCCTTTAAAGAAAGAAAAACTGATGCCTTTTTCTTTTTATTCTACACAATATTTTCCAAGATATTTTTCTCAACCCCTCTGGTGCTTCCTTCTGGAGTAGATGTAACATTTTAAGACTGAAATAAATTTTTCTTGACAAAAATATTTTGGAAATTATTCCAGTAAAGAAATCAGTGGCATTTTTGTTAAAATATTTAATAGAAATCTTGAAGTCGAAAAATGGAAATAAACACGTCAGCATTTCTGAGCAGCCCCACCATAGGCACCATTTAACCTTGTGACTGGGGAAGAGGTCCAAACACAATTATCCATCCCTTGTACTGGGCACCTGCTGGGCAGAATGGGTGACATGGGCTGGTGTGAGGCTGGGAGGGGAAGGGAGGAGATGGTGGGGCTGCCCTGGTGAGCCAGTCTGAGGTCATACCACATCACAGCAGTCATTCCCCCTCAATTCAGACCGTGTGTTCCTTGGTGCTACAGGGAAATGGGAGATAGGATCATTATAAACCAACATAATTAGCCTTTGAGGGAGGATGGCCTTCTTCGGGGTTTAGTTTGTCTAACAGATAATGGCCATTGAAAGGAAAACAGAGGGACTAAAATTCCTTTTAACAAGAAGCAACAGGGAGTGTGTGGTGCAATAGGAGGAGTGGGAGGAAGCAGGGCAGGGGCAGGACTCCACTCTTGGACCCTCTAAACAAACAAATATACAGGGTCTGCAGCACCAGCCGAGCCACCACTTGAGCAAAATGCTATTTTTAAAAGCACTGAAGCATTTTCTAACTTATCCCCAGGGGTTTACACTTAAAAAAATAACATAAATTTGCAGAGGCTTCCTTCAAACACGAAGAGCAAATCATGGGAGGAGAGCCCTGGTCCCTCCCAACCTGGGCAGACTCCCAGAAACCTTCTGCCTCCTGCAGCAGCAACATCCTTTACAAGTTTATAATATTATTTGCATGGTTTTAAGGTTAAAATAGTTCAAGTAACTGGAGAAAATAAAAGTGATAATTTGACTTTTTGAGCACGTTTGTGAAGAGAGAGTGATTTGTGTGGCTGTGCAACTGTTGACCACTTTGTTTAGGCACTTATATCTATATTTCCTCTTATCGTGGCTCTCTCAAGTGTTTGATAGACTAAGATGGAGGCATTAATTGAATTCAAGTGTAGAGATCTGAAGTATTTTTATTATTATTTTTAGTTCTCTCACCTTTTATTTCCATTAGCAAAGAAACGTAGTCGCTGTGGGGATTTACAGCTAAAGGATGCAGAGCTGGTTACAGTTATTAAAACAAAACTACTTTACCTGAAAAAAAACAAAAACCCCCAAACATTTGAGTTGGAAAAAACAGCATAGAACAGAATCACAACATTTTCCCACATTTCAGAGCCACAATAGTTGTCTTAGTGTTAACACTGTTTGCATCCTGCCCTGGTGTACCAGTACCAGACAAAATTCCTTTTCCTCAGAGCTGTGCTGCTGGTGCAGGTAGGGCTCGGTGTGCCCCACAGAGGCCCTGGGCTCGGGCAGTTTTGCCAGGTTCCTCATCAGAGGGGGAGAGGGGAGGCATGAAGAGCTTCATCTTCCCAGAGGAGCGAGAGAAACCCCACCACCTTCTGCTCCTGGAGCTTACCCCATGCACAGGGAAGGGGGGAGACAGACCCTGAACCTCCATCTTTCCATGCTGACAAATATAATTTAATTTTCTGAGAGGATAAATGCGACAAGGGTTTGTTAGTGGGAGGAAGGGAAAGGCAAGGATGGAGAAAGCATGCGTGTCTGGGTGCAGGGTACAGCTGCACGCAGCTCTCCCACCGTCCCAAAGCACAGCTCCTGCAGGGCACAGAGCACACACTGCCCCTTTCCCCGCAGGAGGGAACGCAGGAGGCAGCTCTCTTCAATATACCTGTGTGAATACACACACACTGACACATCCTCTACATTTCTGCAACGTATTCCTCACCTGATTCCTTTTCCCTAGTCCCATCCTCCCAAACAACGTCGCCGGGGAGGCTGGCTCCAAACAGGAGGGTGGCAGAGGAACCCTGAACATTAAACAAGACTGTGTGCTCTCTGCAAAGCAAACTTCATGCCCGCTCACACCCGGGGCCCGGCAGCATAACCTTTACAGCATCCACACACCGCTGCAGCCAGCGCGGCAGGGACCCGGGGCGTGCTGTGGGGACGGGGTGTCCGGCTGCCCACGACTCCCACCCTTGCTTGAGGGACTGCTTCCCAAATCAACTGCGTGCACATTTTTATTAAGCTGGTGGTGGGGAAAAAAAAAGCAAAAAGAAAAAAAAAAACCCAACCCCCAAACTAACCCCTCCTTCTATATTCACAAAATCAAGCAAATAGTTTAAGGACTTTATCTAAAACTATGTTTTCTGGATTATTTTAATGGGTTTGTGCCAGGTTTTGGAATCGGAGTTGAAATTTTAGTACCGTAAGTAAAACGCAGGGAGAGAAACTGTGAAAAATTGCTGCATTTTGTGCTGCACACATTGCATCATTAGAGTCTGAAATTTGAATGTGATCCATTAGAAAGGCTTTCGTATTAAAATGCATAAACATATGTCATGTGTATATATAAGTGAAATCCTCTAGCATAATTTTAAGGATTAGGATATCACAAGATTACTAAGAAAAAACTACGAAGCGCATACGTTTTTCGGTCTAACACTGAGCTGCATCCTATTGCTATTGATTTCAGTTAAAGTATTCAGAGGAACAGACAGGTGCCTCCAGAGGGCAATTCTGAGAATCTCAACTAGAAAGCCCCAATTTGGCTGTTTAAAGAATGGGTATCTATCGTGTGTGAGGGAACAGCTCCTGCGTCCGTGTGCATGTATATTCCTTAGCTGCAAAATCATACATCCTGCTCTGGCTTTCTGTTATTTAGCACTAATAGTTTCAGCCTTTCTTTTTCTGCAAGACTCAAATTTAACATAGGGGCTGTTTGGGTGGTTTTTTTCTTGAGAATTTTTTTTACCTTCTGGGGTGAGTTTTGAACCCTTTCCTGGGCCAAATAAGAGGACAATATCAGACTACTTCAAGCATAATGCTTTTACCAAAAAAAAAAAAAAAAGCTGGATTGGCAGCTTCATTACTAGGTATTTAAAGATGTAGCTTCTGAAAGGTGATTTCTTCCAAGAGACTTTTTCAGAAAGAGAAAATAAAAAGTGTTGGGGGCAGGAGGTGGAGGGAGGAGAACAGCAAGAGAAGTGACCAAATGATGACTGGCCACATCTCAACAATAAAGACCTAGGAGACACTCAGGGCTATGGTAGAGCCCTAAGTAACCTCCACGCAACAAGAGTCTTCCAAAAAACTGCCACAAAACTCTTTTCTGCAATTAATGGGAAACACAAGGACAAAGGAAGGGCTGGCACACGGTTTCATGCATTCTCTAGCAATGAAAACATCCAACCAGAGTTAACACAGGACAGGTAAGGGTAAAATGAGCCTGTATGTGCCCAGCCAACAGAGGCTATTGCCGTGCAGGAACAATTTCACTCATCTCAAGGAGATGGATTTTGCTGCATTGACAAAGAAACAACCCCCAAGCCCATGGTGGCTCCGTTGGGCTGGCTGGGGAGAGGAACACTGCACACCAGAGAGCTGTTAGGACTAAATATTATGGAGTAATTTGGGGTAAAAGAAGTAATCCATCATCTCTCACTCCTGTCCCTTGTCACCTCCCCTTGCCTGCCCTGTGGTGATGCTGCTGACTTCAGCCCCAAAGGTCCACACCCTTTTTCTGAGCCACAGAGTTCTCTGGACATTTTGAGAGTTTACTGAGGGGTATTTCCACCCCCCCTCACCTTCCCCAGTACACACTGGTGGTTTGAAATGTGAAAAGATTTCCAATTATTTTGCAAGCCAGCTCAGCCTGGTGTCAGCGGGATGCTGGTTCAGCCCCAGACAGAGCAGGTACCCGTTCTGCTCAGTGGAGCTCATGCTTCATTAGCAGCTCCGAGCTACCGTGAGCGCTGGGGGCAACCAACGGGGGTTTAAAAAACACAAGTAAAAGACTGGCATGTAAACTGAGAGAAAATAATAAAGCAGGGAAGGGCTGTATCTGGCATTTCCCTCGGTGTGCAGGGTAAGGGCGTGCTGGATATTTCACATCTCACGTGACCGGGTCGGGGACTGAGCGATATCAGGATGTACAAAGGCACGCGCGGTCGCCCTCACCTCCCTCCTTCAACCCAGACCCTGCCTGTGCCCTGCAGAGCCTCTCCACAGGGCAAGAAGCTCCCAGCTCTCGGCCCAGATGTATAATGCTGAAAACTGAGATGCCCAGGTGACCCTTCCAGAAGGACAGGCAGAAACACACCATACGTTAAATCAGGCTTGCTCAGAAACGTGCCCGAGATGAAACACACACCCACACCATTTGCTTCCTCCTAACAGCAAACCTGGGTCAGAACACATCGCTTGTGAGAGCAGCTCCCAGGGATTCCCCTCTTCTGCTCAGCGCTTTAGGGGCACACAATGTGTATTTTTGTCAAATTCTTATTTATTCTCTTTGGCATTTTTTTCCCCCGGATTGCTGCTTGGCTCAGACTTTTACATAAAAATGCAAATACTTCAAAACCCGCAGTAAAAGTGTCCTGTTGTGGCACAGAAGTATTAATGGCGTCATAAATAAAGCACCAGTATTCGACTGCTGTGCAAAACCCCCCCACAAAACCCCACCAAACTGAAGCAAAGCAGTCTACAGGGGTTACAGAAGGAGCTCTTACTAAAATAACCCCAGAGGAGTCCCAAGTCTGCTGTGACGCAAGCACCACCGCTGCAATGCTGCTCTTTGAAATGTGCCTAAATGGAGTGGCTGCAGCCTGTGCCATCAAAAATCAGCCTTTCCAGCTTGGGCTTTTTGAAAGGGGGCCATCTTTGTGGCAAACTCCGTGCTACATTCACTTGGGCAAGTAAATTTAATTCTCAAACCATTATTAAAACATCTGGAAATGAATTATCAGTTGTCAAATTGGTCCGGTAAGATTTCAGCCTTGTTATAAAGAGAAGCCTCTGAGACTGGTGTCTCATGGACAGAGTGACCACCAGTCCCCACCAGACAGATGTCCCCACCGTGGGTCTCTGCACTCACGCTGCGGAGGGCAGGTTGATCTGTGTGTAAGGCACACGAGGATCCCAGCTGCAGAGCCAGCACTGACAGTCCTATTACTGCACAACTGCCTTATTGCCAAACAGGAATATAGGCACAAATTCAAGCAAATTCAAAAATACCAATTTCCTAGTGCAAAAAAAATATAAATAATTATGTAAGGATTGGCAGGACTTTAACCCCCCTTCCCCTACAGCACCATGTAGGCAATGGATACCTACACCTGGGTGGCCACGCCAGCCCCTTCAGCCCTCTCAGTCATCCAGTCCACATCCAGCCCTTGCAATTCATAGATGCTCTATTACAAACTGCAGGAGCAGCACAAGGGGTTAAACTTGCCAGAGACCAGTGCAGAGCAACCTCACATAAGGTGTGGTGGCTGCAGGTGCCATTGCAGCAGTCCAGAGCTACACCAGCCTTGGCCTTGACCTCCTCTGACTCCGCGGTGCCTCAAGGCCACGTATGTATTCCTCACACACATCATCTTTCCGATGTCTGAGCCCCTTTGAGTGCCAAGCAGCCGTGCAGCTTTCACACCGCAGAGCTTTATAATTTTTTTTTCTTAATTTGCTAGCAGTATTAATTACTGCCTCTCCAGTCCAGTCCATATTGCCAGCTTGATTATTCTGGCTTACTTCAGTTCACTGAAATGAATCATGCCACGGCACTTAAAAAGTCGTGAGCACTCATCCTTTTTAGTGGTGTTAGGCTCAGGCATCACAAATGTAAACTGACACGAGGACTTTGCGTGCTGTTGGATGAGAAGACAAGGCCACCACGACGGGAGGAGATGGCCAAAGCCTTTATCGCAGCTGACAAATCTCGACGTGATCTAAAATGGAGTTTCACCCGCAGCTTACAGCGAGCTCCGCGCCGAGCTTGACAGCCAAGTCTTTGGGAGACGCGGGGTTAAATAAAAAAGCGCAGCCGTTTACATGAACCTTAAACAAACTTACAGCAGCATTTTTCTTTTAGCCGACTGACATTTTTCTTTATGTTTCGTCAGTCATATCTGAGCGATCAGACAGCCACTACACGTGGTACACCCACCAGGATTATTATCTAGACCAAAGGCCCAGAGCTCATTGTAGCAGGCATGTAATTCTTTACAATGTATGCCACGTTAACTGTGTTGGGTTATCTATTCAACAGCTGACTGAGCTGGGCTCTCAAGCTCTTCTCAACAACCATGTAAGAAGCGATGACAATTGTACTACTTCATAACGGCTGCATGCAACTCTGACACACACTTCACAGCAACCAGTCATCTATATAAACCAATTTCAAGAGCAAAATTGCATGGTGCCTCCACTCTGTTATAAACACAATGATATCCACTCAAAGCTGATAAATGCACTGCATTTCTCCAGAGCTTTAAAGAACAACTTCTCCGTGCCTGATTCGGCCTCTTTACACCCCGGCCGGTCCTCGGGAGCTGCACAAAGAGCCAGGCAGGTGGGACCTGCGGCAGCAAGGTGGTGCCAACGCTGGCGCTTCGTAGCAAAAGGCTGTTCCCCCTCCTCACAGACACTGCATCTGATGAGCTGCAAGAGAAAACAAGGTTATACGTAATTAAGGTTTTAAATACTTATCGACTCCTTGGCAATTTTCAAATTAATTACTGTATCTTTTCATAGGATTACATGAAATGTAATCCTTATCACGGAATAAAATATCTATAGCAACCACAAAGTCCCTGAAAAAATACTTCAACACCAAACACTCTAACAAAGGGGTAGATTAAAGACTGTCAAACAAATTAAAACCATTTTTACTAGCTATTACAGCTCTGTAAAATGGTGCTGTGGAAGCAGCCCTCCTCGACGACGCAATGCTGGCTGGCAACATGCAATGCTCTCATTTTGAAACTACTGCAACTTTCCATCAATTAGAGGTGGCAAATGTTATTTCTCAACTGTAGGCAGCGAGACAGCCTCTTGGCTTTTGCCTCATGCACCATGCAGGTAATACACACCACAACATCATATTGCAAAGAAAAGATGAAATATAGCTATAGGGATCTTTATTTAATGAACCCTGTAATTGAATACCAAAACAAATAGACATCCTGATAAAACACACAAATGATTATTTTTTTTAATTCACATAAAGGATAGGATCAATCCCTGTTTGTTTGCATTGTTCAGTTAGACTACGTGAGAGTTAAAAAAAACCGATCTAGAACAATCCATAGGTAATACTGCCTTGCTGCGTACTGTATAATAATTAAAATACATTAACATTTACACATTGCTATCACAGTGCCAGTTTTTTCAGTCTTGGCCACTAAAAATGCACACCAGCTAGGTCCATCCAAAATACTTGGTGCTGACTCAACAAGCATCTGAGGTGACTCCTGACCCCCAGCCCCTCACAGCCTGCTCTCCCCAACAAGTCCAAAGAGCAAAGCTGCATATACAAAACACAAGATACATCTTGGTGCTATTTTGAGTCCTTGAGGGAGGAGGACAGTGACACACCGGATCATGGGCACAGGCTGAAGGTCCAGGCGGTTGCACAAGAGTGCATTCCACTCTGGCTTCCCTCTGCTCTTCACCCGACAGTAGCCTTCACAAGCATTTGTTAGCTTTGCTTTTGCCATAGAACATCACACAGCTTTAAAAATAAAGTTTGATACGCTGTTCTCCACCAATAGTTCACAACCTTAACTCATCCTTCCACACCAGCACTTATTTTTAAAGAAACAATTAACGATGATCTGTGTGGAAAGGGTTCCTAATCCTGGGCCATCCACACAGCTATGACTAAGCACAGAGAACAGAACGAGGCAGCTGCTCAGAATTAACTTTGCTTCATAGATTGGTCTGCAGTCCTCATTTTACTCTAATTTAACCTTTCCTAGTTAATTTATATCGGTTCAGCTTGCCAGCCTGTACCTGCCAAAGTGATCATCTTCCATCAAGTGTCTGGGCGGGGAAAGGGTTGCTCTCTGTCATCTCCGTAACAAGTATACCTAATTAAAGTCCTTAAAAACCTTTAATATGACAAGATGAGACAGGAATAGGAAAGAAAAATAAGAGAGAATCTTTCAATTACTCTAATCATGCCAGCTTTCAAATTCATATCAAAACACAGCATTGGGCTGAAACTTTCTGCAGCTCTGCCCTTCCCGTGCAGCTCTCGCCCGGGCTCCGTGCCCCGTCCCATTGCGGCCGCCTCCCGCAGCGCCTGGTGAGCGAGCGTGGCTCTTCTGATGGGAAGGGAAAGGGAAAGTAAATACATAAAGCGCTTGTAATAAATGATTAAATTGTCCTCCAGGCACGTTTTGCATATGAATATAAAAGTTGTGATTAATAGGTTATCTAACACATTAACAAAGGCTTTAGCAAACACCGTCCAGCGTTACAGTATTTGCCAGCCCTTTCTCTTTTAAATAGAGCTGTAGCAAACTGTTTGCTGGAGTCCCACATTCTGGCCAACAAGGCCATCAGAGCCGGGGAGATTGCCACTTTTTCACCCAGTAGGCTTTTTCCTCATTGTGAACCTAAATGCCCCCACTAGGCTCACGATTAAGAGTGATTTAAAAAAAAAAAAACCACACAACACAACACGTATGCAGAAAACAATGTCCCATGCCAATGAGAAATTGAAATTGCTCCGTGCAGGGGAAACAATGCTGCTGAAACAAAGGGGACATCTGGAGCGCGGCACCGCGCTCGGCTCGCAGCGGGCACCGCCTTCCCTCCGCCGAGGAAAGGCAAGCGAGCGCGGAAGGAGAGCCCTTCGCCTTTAATTGCAGAATTTATGAATGAATTTTATACCCACGGAACGGAGCAAAGCCTCAGCCTCCCGGCTGCCACGAGGGGAGGCAGGCACTGAGCGCGGGGCGCGCTCCCCTCCCATCCCCATCGCCCCCCGGGTGTTGGCACGGGACCTGGGGGGTCACTTCTGCTGCCCACAGCCCGGGGAGGCTGCCTGGCTCAGGGTGTTCGCTGTGGCGTTCAGGCTCTGAGCAGCAGACAATGGAATGGAAAGGTTAGTAAAGCCTTTCTCCTACCATCCACTGAAGCGCTACTGAGAAAATGAAGAGAAAATGTGCTTTTGGACACAAAACATCCGACCGCAACAACAAACAATTCATATACATCCCATTTTCTTCTTGATCGCAGATTTTTAATCCTCTCTTAAGCACTTTTAAAGTGCCCAATTTTTGTCTCATTTGAATTTAAATCAGCTTGCATGGAGAACTTGGAGAACTTTTTTTTTTTTAAGCAAGCTTGTTTGGCAGGCACATTTTCCCAAGATCACCCAGCTTTAATTTTAAATTTCAAAAGCCTTGCGTTTAATCCCTTGAGCTGGCCTGGTACCTTGCGCCATCTGTTCTGGGGTTTTGTTATAACAGAGAGCACCTGCAGAGTTTTGCAACATTTCAAGCTGTCTGTGGACAAAAATCAAAATAATTATAATTTTCATAAACTAAAGACTGCGATTCAGACGCTGCAGCCCCACCTCACACCGGCTTTTCACGAGTCTCTGCAACAGCAGCGTTCCTCATGCACGAGGGTGTTTTGTTCTTTCAGTGGGCAGTCAGAAGGACCATGGCCACCAGGCACCATCTCACCCCACCACCCCTGTCCTTGAGATGCTCTGCCAGCTGGGAGAAGCTCTGCTCAACGCTGCCACAGGTGGGACAGCCACAGAAGTAGAAAATGGCCTTTTCCAGCAGACAAACTGCTCAGAGAGGTGGTGGCAAAAGGGTATGGCCATACCTGCCCATACCATGTAGGCAACTTTTCGGGTTCAAAAGGCATCCCCACCATGTGCTTGGGCGGGTATAAAAGATTTTTTGTTGCGTTGGACAAACAAAAAATCTATTAGAATGATGGTGTTTGTTTAGACTTCATTACCCAGAGCTCTTTATCACTGATAAATCCCTCCTTAGGGCATGTCAGCTAATTTTATATGGAGTATGTCTGTCTCCCACAAGCATGGTGAACTTCCATCCCAAACTGTACACACCTGGACAAACAGAGGACCTGCAGCATTGCCACAGTCTTCAGACAGTTGCTGAACAGCAGCTTATAAAAGTGGGAGGTGAGCCACAACTGATGCTGGACATGCCCTCGAGACCTCAGGCGCATGTCCACGTTTGAGACGAGGTGTGAGCTCTTCTGCTGTGCTTCTGAAGGGGAAAATCTCTGTCTAAACTGGGACTCATCTGTTGTCTGGGCCCTGCTAAGCAGTGGGTGAAAAAAGAGAGGAAAATGGTTTTAATAACATTGCAAGTGTTGTTGTCCCAGGGCTGACTTGGAAAAACAGGTGCTCGTGTGTGGTGCTGAGCG
Source organism: Podargus strigoides (assembly GCA_028020825.1). NCBI lineage: Eukaryota > Metazoa > Chordata > Aves > Caprimulgiformes > Podargidae > Podargus > Podargus strigoides. The sequence continues at coordinate 1,064,349 of CM051625.1, read as the reverse complement.
ATGGAGAGTCAAAGGGGCTCCAACAGAGATGGCTTTAATAAAACACAAGCATCTGCCATATATTTTAGCTGATTGCTCAACATGCTTGCTGGTTTCCCAGCTGTGCAAAGCAAAACCATCCCTTCTCTCTTCCACCAGTCCCTAAACACCGAGTAACCCTTCCTTCCAGCCTGTCATGCCCGGGCAGTGTGAGAGCCACCTCGCTGCCCAACAGATCTGTCACCACTCCCAACAGCCAGACACAGGCTTTTCTTCTTCTTCACCTACCTGGCCCAAAAAACATCATTAGAAGAAAACAATCCATCCACTTGCACTAATGTCTGAAGCTTTTTTCCCCTCTTGCAAGCGCATTTGCTTGGGATGGTTGAGGCAGGAGCTGGAGGAAGGGCTGGGTCCTGGGGGAAAGCAGCATCTCTTGCCCTGATCTGGCTGTTTCACTGCTCCACAGAGCCTCTGTCCAGCCTTCAGCAGCCCTGGGCACTGCCCTGCCTGCTGGCTTGGGCAGACATCTCCATCTTCCTATCACCCACAAAATTAAAATGAAATAAATAAAAATAAAATAATTAAGATAAATTTTACAAAACCACAAATAATCTCGATGCTTCTGAATTTTCCCCAGAGCTGGTGAAGCAGGAGTGATTCACCCCACGCAGTTTATAGTTCCCCAGCATGAGATCTGCTCTGTCTCCATGAAGGAGTTCAGTACTCCACTGCAGGGAACACCACCTATTAGCCAATTCTCATTGCACAAATACTGTATGAAAAATCACAAGCACCGATAGCTGTGCCTGCGCCAGAAATAGTTTGATAAGGCAGACTATGTGGGGATGTGAACAAAACCAAATTAAATCAGGGACTTGGAAAGCCTGGTATTTTCCCAGGAACTGGTGTGCTCCCTCTTAGGTCCAGGGTTACCTGGATTTCCAACTGGAGAAAGCCAGGAACAGGAGACACTCGGTTTCACCGTGTACCAGCCAGGAGCTGAGGTTGCCCCGTGGCTATGTGAGCCTCATACCCACGCTGCTGCCAGCGTAATGCCAAGCAGGATGTGTGAGGGGACCACTGCAGAGAAACCTGTACAAAACCCAAGCCCTTTGGCTGCTTGTATAAAGAAAACCACCAAGAGACGAAAACACCAGAGGATGCTGGGGTGAGGCAGGCATGGAAAAGGCAGGCAAGGACTCCCTGGGTCAGACCATGCTGGGATTGAACACTGTGGTGGCATCCAGTGGTGCCTGTGGGTGGAAAACAGAGATTAAGCAGACTAACACTCACCTCAGCAATGCATTCAGCAGGGGAAATGGGCACAGAAAGCCTCCTGCAAAATTAAAACGAGCACCATGATGTGTTGGGGCGAGAGCTGGAAGAGAAGACATCCTAACCCATGCCCTCTCCTCCTCCAGTCTCCTCTCCCACCAGCTGATAACAAGACTTGAGTTGCTTACAGGCACTCTCAAAATTGAATGCTCCAGGAATCAAGCTCATTTCCAAAAAGTGACCTTGTAAATAGTTCTCAATAAATACACCAAAACAAACGTGTTAGGAATGTTTAGGTTCTAAATCCTGGTGAAAAATAAAATTAAACAAAGTACAAACCTTTTGTCCAAGAACCCAGCAGCATTCTGAAGCTGGGACCAGTTTCACACTTATCTGCTACAGAAAACTTCCTTTTCATTTTTATGCACCCAGAAAATAAAACACTATTTTATTTCTTACACTTTTATTCCTTAATTCTTTCATCTCCAAATAGAAGGAACAAATTCCAAAACTCTGAAGACTAAAATCTGTGAATGAATTTTTTTTTCTCATTAACTCCCTCAGCTTATGGTGCACAAAACTGAAATTTTAATAGTTTTTGAAATCAATTGCCAAATATTGAAAAATAAAATATTAAAAATAACAAAGAATCTCATTTTTATATTTTCATGGAAGAGACAAAATGATGTATTATCCCTCTTGCAATTTTGTCCTTTTTTTATAGTCACACTTGGGAATGTTAGGAAATACAACCAAATAGGATTATGATATCAAATGTTGGGGATGTTTTATGCTTTTTATCTGTCTTGCAATGGGCTAGTAACGATGAGGGGCTAATGGAAACTGTAGACCCTAAATTTATAACAGATGCTTCAAAGGGAAATTCTTTTGCTACATAGATCTTATTTGTGTGGGAAAACCCAATTACTCCAGGGTTCTTGTACCTTACTATTTTCTTTTATGATGCTTTCTGCTATAAGTGCTTATTATGATGCGATAACCCAGATATAAATAAACTGTGACCCTCTGCTCTTATCTCCAAATTCACAGCTTTCCAATTTGTCACAGTTAGTTGAGAACTTGACTTCTTATTAATTACTGCCATGGGGTCCTAGAGGGAGTTGCAGAGCTACAGCATCATCTCCATTCCTGTGAGGTATCATTGAAGATCTCAGAAATCTAAATCTTTGTAGAGGCAACTGGCTTCTTATTAGGAAAAGAAAATACACAATAAACCACACAAAAAATATCCCAACAAACCAAACCAAAAACTAAACAAAAACAGAAAAAAAACCTCAAAACCATAACAAAGCAAAACAAAACAAAACTCAAACAAAACAAAAAATCTCAAAAGTTTGGAAAGAACAAAGTATTTTGGGCATGTATCTTGAATAGATTTGAACAGCAAATTAAATGTCAAAAGATCTCATCTGCATCACTAGGAATTTAATTTACAACTTCTTCAAAACCCCGGTGGTGATGAAGTTATGGTGACATTACAAAAGGTGGAGTCCACTTTTATATATAAAAAATTTGCTATACTGTAACTGCAGTCTTAAAAAAATCCCACTCCTGTTTGAGAGCATCCTGCCGCACTCACAGCACGCATAGGAAGTACCTGGAGAGTTACCAGCCCAAGGAGCAAGTGTCAGAGGAAGGAACTTACACAGAGGAGCAGCTCCACGGGTCTCAGCTGTTTCCATACCCCCTGCATCCCCACTCCCCTCGGCCGTAGGAAGCTCCTGGCAGCTGGCCCAGCGACATTCCCTGGGCAGCACTGGCCGCAGCACTCACGTTTTGGGTACAATATTGGCTGTGCTGAAGTGACAGACTCCATCCTCTTCCAAGGGCACTTCCATCATTTGCATCAGTGTGAAAGGCAACGCTCCTGCATCCACAAGAAAAGCTTCTTGTGACCTTTTTCTCCTGCTCAGGAATCTCTGTAAATGCCCTGACAGAATTTTATGCCTTCCAGGGGTGGAGAACAGACACAAGGCTTTGGGTCAAACCCCATGTGATAATGGGGCAGGGAAGGAAACCACAAATTTTGCATAAATTAGACATTTATTTACAGCTGTTTAACAGAAAAAAAATAATCGAAGCAATGTAAAAACTGCTCAAAGCCTTCTAATTACAAAGCCTTGGCAAAGAAATCGATATGATTATTCCTATCATCCATTAATCATTAGCAGCATTTCTACAGTTAAGTGAGAGACGATAAATACTCAACTGCCATCTAATATGACTTACTAAGTTAAACAAATAAAACCCGATTTGCAAAGTACGCTGTTAAATATTTTATCCATTAACCACTGCTGAAATAATTCAACTATCCAATTTGAGCACCCTTTATTTGGACTATATCCAGTGCACTCAAGCCGTAATACCAGGCATCAATTAATGACCAGTTCTCATCCTGAACTTCCAATATACATTTAAGATGTCTAAAACACATCCTCACTGCACACATGATAGATGAACTCGAATCTGAGCCGACTGAAGGTAGCTGTTTTATTTTGGGGATTTCTTTATATTTTAATTAATGTCATCAACAAGAACGTATTGATTTGGTAAGCTGTTTTTTAATGAATTATCATACTCAAAGCTGGAGGGTTGCTAAAAAAAAATCTTTGCTACTGTGTGCAGGAAGGCTTTGCCTTGAAAGAGGAAAAAAAAAAGAAAAAAAAAAAAAGAAAAAGAAAACCAAAAGAAAAATGAATGTTTCAATCAGTTCTAATGCTACCAAAATCCATAGTACTTAATTTATCAAATCTCCTGTTAGTGAATGAACAAAGGTAAAAATAACAGGCTAGTTATAAACTAGTACTATGATGATGACATTGTGAATTATTTAAAAAGGGCATATTCAGTGTGACCATAGAGCCATCAATCATAATAGACATTGATGAGAAAAAGAGGTTTCAGTCACTTCCTATCTGCCAGGAGAACAATTCTATCTCGCAGGTAGCTGTGAAGTGCCGCTGACCCGATGTCACTCGCATTGTTGCTCTACCCTTTGAACGGGGAGAGCAGATTCTCTCAATATTAGAATCGAATGAGTAAATAAATTCTCAGTTCACCGCCGCACTCCTTCAGAGTGCACACTTCAATTTGTCTAACAATGGGGAGGACAGAAAAGCAGAAATCTCTTAAAGCAGGGATGAATTTTTTATGGATGCTCAAATCCAGCTGCAAAGAATGGGGTTTTAAATGGTAGCAGCGCTGCTTTTAGCAGGAGCCCCCAGAGACAAAGTCTCGGGGAAGTGTTTTGTGTGGAATTCAGCCCTTTCCGAGCACGCCTTTCCCTCTCCCTGCCTCCCAAAGCCGCTTCCACCCAATCGCTCCATTGTGGCGCCCACCTTGATCTCTGCAATAGGAAATGAAAACACCCCCCTCACCTCCCACCACTTCCAAACACTGAAGTTTCAAAAACAGCCAGCGAAAAACCTGTCTGCATCAACCCCAGCACTGTGGGGGCTTTAAAAGGAAGGAAATACCGCAGCTGAAAAGACCACTACTGAGCAAGAAAGGACAGAGAAAAGCACTCCAACTTTTAATTTGTGTTGGATTAGTATAGGAGAGACTCTTTCACCTGATGCCCCACATAATTATAACCTAAACTTTCCCTCAGATCACATGTTTCATCATTGTTGGTTACTCTAATTAGCCCACGGATTCCTGCAGCTGCAAAGACGACACAGAAGGAATAAATTGCTCATAGCTCCAGCTTTACACAGCGAACGCTTTCCCCGGCGTCACAGGGATGCTCCCCCCAGCCCACAACCCCCAGTGATGCTCTGCCAAATTCCACCAGGCTCCATCATTGAGCACCAGCACCGACGGCACGGGGGCAATGTGGGGATGCAGGGATGTGAAGATGCAGGGATGTGGGGATGCAGGGATGTGGGGATGCAGGGATGTGGGGATGCAGGGATACGAGGATGCAGGGATCTGGGGATGTGGGGATGCAGGGATGTGGGGTACAAGGATACCTCCTCTGCTGCCCCACTCAGCCCCAAGCCTATGGTGCCTGCAGTGCAGTTCCCAGCTCTTCACCCACTCCTCATCTTCATCCCCCCCCTCTCCACACCAGCAGCACATCCCAGGAGTCTATTCATCTCCGCCTAACCTCGTGCTGCTCCAAAACTGTACATTGCCACTTAATTGTTACTAACAGGTAAATCAAAGGTAAAAGAGAAGTAATTAATTTTCCAGCTCGGTTTTATTTTACTGTTACTGTTTTGAGAAAATATAACTAAACCCCATTAGTGTTAAGGTAAGACCATGAAACAACATAATATAATGCAAGAAAGACATTTAATAGCGTAGAGGAATGTTAAATTACTAATTAACTCCAAGTTACTGTATAAAAAAGCATAGTAATTTACAGGATTATTGCAATATGCAGCTTAGATTGCCACAAGGGTCAGCTAGGGAGCATTTCCTTCCATTTCTTTCAGTGTGGTGGTTATTGTAAAATTCTTCTCACATTAAAATGTACTGTCCTTACCCACAGTTCATTGCTGCTAATTAGCAGCAGTTGAGATTTCCCTAGCAGTCATTTTTTTCTATGTTAAGCTGCCAAATGTTACCAACTGCTCAAGATGCTCCACGCGCCGAGTGTCCGGCTGCCCACCCTGCTCCCGGCCCCGCCGCGGCCGGCGCCTCCCTGGCGCCTTCAGCACCCACCCAAAGACAATGCTGAGCGAATTGTTTGTCCTCCTCTTTGTTCTATCAAGGCAGGTTAGCAGAAACCTTCTGGTGCCTTTAGCTGAGCTACAGAACTTGGAAACGTCTGGTTTTTTCCCCTAAACATACAATATACTGCTCAAGCGCTTGGAACTGGAAGCTCTCCAATATATATATATTTTTTTTGTTGTTCAAAAGCAAGTATTTCCGCATTCTATTTAAACTTTTATTTAAACAAGAAAGCAAGAAAAGGCATCTTTTAGTTTTTACCTAAATATATAAGAAGAATGCCATAACTTTGATTAATAATTGATTAAATAAACCATCCACACATCAAAGGCAGGAAGAAGAGCTGTTCCACAGAAAGGCTAGACTATCAAATAGCACTTTGTTGTCTTAAACACCGCTCAGATCTGCAGCATTACATAGCTCGTTGCACATTAATGTTTGAGGTTATAAATGGCAGTGTTTCCCAAAGTGTTTTTTATTATTATTATTATTCTAAAGAGCAAGAGAGTTTAGCTCTTTTTTTTTTCCCCTCCCCTAATTAAACACTAGCACTTTGAAAACAGAGAAATTTGGACGATAATCGTACAGCCTCATCTTTTCCTCTCTCTTTTGTTGGCTTTATGACTAATTTATGTTTAACCTTCTTGAGAATCCATGGTCACAATACACTTTCTAAAAAAATTCAAAGCAACTTTTGCTGCTGTCCAATACGGGGGCAAAAGGTCTTGGGAGCTGGGAAATGCTTCAGAATTGAAAGAGGCGACACGAGTTTCTCCACCTCCTCTTCACAGGAGTAAGAGCAATCAGGAAACAACTACTAATTGCTTCATCAAAATTAAGCTTCTCCATCTTCACACCAATTATTTCGCCATCGCTGTTCAGAGTTTCATGTGCCTACCATCCACGTGAAAAATAAATTCAATAAATCAGGCCTCTGAACTGCAGTGCATTGCCCAGAATGGCTTAATGGCAGAGGGATGCAGATTTCAGGTTTCATCTCTCCTAACTATTCCTTTTTTAAATTTCCAAAGTTGGGGAAACACAAAGCACCGGAGTACACTTGTACTTCATTTACACATGAGAAGGGATTGTAAAATTTACTTACAACAAGAGTGAAAAATTCATTGTGCTGACAAGAATAAATCCATGCAGTCAGTGATCAAACCAGTAGCCCAAGGGTAACAAAGAACAAGTGTCAACCACATTTTCTCTGAAGTTCCACAAAAATCCCCCCTGGGAATTCCAATCATGATGCTATATATCTATATTTATATAAATTTATATTAAAAAAAAAAAAAAAGAAAGCAACAGCACTATAAAGGGCACATGGAATAGATTTTGAGGATCCTAATTGGATCAAGAACTTTTTAACTGGTTTAATTTTTCCTTCAAAATATGACAGCCACAGTATCTCAAAATGAAGTGCATTTCTCCGTGCTCACAGATACGTTTTTCCTCCGTGATGCACGGGGATCTGCATCTCCTGCCTATTACTGTGCAAATATATACAAGTACATTTATACAGTGTGTCTCCGTGCTGTAATCTAGGCGATATTCCCTGAATACTATTTCTTCTTGGTAGCAAAATGCTCTTAATGCTCCTTAAGAGATGAAAAATATATTACTCTACATCACAAAGTGAGCCAAAGGACTACAGGTACCATGAGTGAGGGGCGGTGGTACTTTCCCCGAGCCTGGCCAGCTGCTTGAGACTTAAATACATTCACGAGAAAGGAGATGCTGAAACACATTTCTATCTGACAAGAACAGAGGCGAGTGCCCAAGTGATTTGTGAAGCCAGGGGAAGCCCGGGCAGGGGATGGAAGTCAAGCCCAGATTTCTTGTTTTGTGGTTTTTGTGGGTTTTTTCTATGCTTTACTCTGCTCCCAGTGTTTATTTCAATGCACTGACTCTGTCCACTAATTACTACAGCATCATTTTTGCCTCATTCTTTTGCTAGTATTTTGGCAAAAGCCATAGAGTGAGACAAGTGATGGGAGTACAACACAAAAATATTCAGATATATTTTTAATACAAGCACTATATTTATGTGTGATTGGGGAAGTTTAAATGCATGTGGGCAGAGGAGGCAACGCTTCTCTGTGAGACTCCAAAAATTCCTGGATGCAGCTGATAATCTTTGATTATTTTTCTAAAATTGAGATTTTTCCATCCTATCTAGCTAGCAGACAGAGCCAATGACAAGCTTATTTCCATACTGGCAAGGTTTCATCTTACTCTGAATTATTAAACCCAGCCCATGGTTACAGATACTGTATGTGCTCATAGACAGAAAGTACACACTCCCTCATGCACAAACTTTACATGAAGATTGAATAGCAAGGCAGAAGAATAAATAGACCAGTGGGGAAAAATAAAATATTTAGTACCTACTTTTCATTTCTAGGTCGTACAATAGGTCACAGTTCTCCACTTTTTCACACTTAAAAATAAAACCATTTTAAAAGACACCAATATAGGGAATTCCTATTTTGCAGGCATTTATTTGTTTGTTCATTTTTATGAACTCAGATTGTCACAAAGCATCCTATAGGTGCTGTCACCATGATGGTGTGAGCCAGAAAATACAGAAAACAATTAATTAACTGTTCTTCTTTTAATTATTTTTTTTTTAAGCTCCTCCTACATTTCATTATCTGAAACCCTTACTTTCCACAGATTTTTGACCACCTAGCTGGGATCCACCCCTCCACCCCTCTCAAAGAGGGGTGCGCAGCCCGCCGGCAGCCGCCAGCAGTGGTGGCCCAGTCCCAGACCCCTCCCCACCACTGTGCTCAGTGGGACTCATCCCCACAGCCATGCTCCTGCCGAGCATCCTCACCCCCGGCTGCCCCGGCCATGGGCCTGCTGTGCCAGCAGCGGCACGGCGTGGGGCGAGGTGCACGCTGAGGCGGGGACTGGCTGTAATCGAAGTGGCAGAGACGTCACCGTCCATCTATAGCATCCCCTCCTTGCTGTGGCAGCCCTAGCACGCATAACTCCCAAAATAATCACACTGATGCTGCATACTGTTACCACTCAATTAAATCCAGCGATTCCAGCCCAAGAAATCAGTAAACAACCTCAGAAGAAATGCCTAGGACTGGGATACTTATCTGCTTCTACACATTCAGAGTGATTTTCCAGTGCCCATGTGGAAAAGTGATAAAGTATAAAGACAACCACAGTGAGTTTCCAGAGTGATTCTGTACGAGCAGTGCTGTCATTCATAACATTCATCGTTAACGTTAGCACCTCGAATAGTGGGGAAGCAAATCAAATGCTGTCCCCAAAGGTGGTGATCCTGCCCACACCCCTGCCCATGACCTGGCAGGAGGTGCTGAGAAGATTATCTAGTTAACACAGGCCCAATTAACCAGCACCCACTAGAATTAAACACACAGCAGAGAAGAAATTACCTGAAGAAAGGAAAAGTCAAAGGGAGTAAAAGAAGAATTGGTGACTAAACTGCCAGCAATAGAAGAAGGCATATTTATAGCAATGCAAGAATGGAGTTTTTAAATTAGTTTCTACTAAACTGCCTAATTCAAACAACACTGAGAATTCCAAAGCATCAATTTCTGTATTTCATTTACTGAGTTTTACTTAATTTAAAACTTACTTGAAATAAATTTATGTGCAAGCCACCAATGAGAGCAAAAACATTTCCTTCCCATAATGACAATTCAATCTAAGCAAAATGGAGAGAAAGAAAATTCCTCAAAACATAGGAACGCCTCCTGAAGGTGAAGCCTGTGTGTTATGGGAAGGGATTGTCCAACCCAAGGTACAATTTGCTGTGAGGGTTTTTTAAAACGTTAAAATAATGGATACAACCACCATAAAGCATAACTTATGGTGCACTCTTACTCACAGAAAAGAAAAAATAAGTTTTAAATATTTTATATCCTGAACAAGGATTCTTCATGCAGAATTATCCCAGGAGTGTGTCCCTAAGGTTTGTCACTCTGTGAATGTGAAGATCTACACTTTCAGAACACACTTCAGAGCAGCTGGACAGCCCTGAGGGGAATGGGCTGACAGAGCTAAAGGAGCTAATCAAGGGTTATGTTGGAATTACACAATTACTCACATTAAATAAAAAAAAATGCAATTCATTACATTTTAAACAAACCAATTGTTATGTCTTACAAAACTTGAAAAATTAAATTGCTTTTTTGATTTCAAAATACCAGGATAAACTTAGCACTTAAAAATGAGTTTCTGGTCTTGTGTGACTTAACTGTGACTCAAGATGCACGAATCCCTGGCAGATAAAGTTTGAGAGGATACTGATCCCAATCTCCAACTAGCAGCTGGTACGTTCTGGTAGCTGAAGGATTTTAATTTCACTTTTGAATCAGATAATGAAATCTCTGCAGCACTCTCACTGCTAATTAATGCACTGTAGTTGATCTGCACTAGCTGGACCTGGACAACATATTTTTTGGGTTGCCTGGTGGTTTGTATTTCAAAAATTATCGTCACTGACTTTTTATAATTATTTGAGCCCAACTCCTTTGCTTATTGAAATCTTAACTGCTGCTGCCAACTTTGCAGAGAACAAGGTTAACTTCATTACAGTCCTACAGGCACAGAGGACACCCAGTTCGTTCTTCTGACCATGCTCAAGGTCTGCAGGTCGTGTCTGTCCACTCTGCTCTTCCATGAGAGCTCACGGAAACTCTAACAGCCTTAACAGTTTGTGCTTTGAGCTTCAAGGAGCTTTTGCCTCGATGCTCTGAGATGCCACCATAGAACTTACTACAATCACCCACTGCTTTTTGCAGACCCCACTCCTTGGTTGGAAAATTCAGTATCCTGATAGAGGTCAAATTTCTTTTTGATTCTAAATTTCTCCCACACATAGTTAATATCCTCCTCCTCCCTCCCTCCCTCACAAAGGATTTAAATAAAGGGGTTTTCTTGTGCTGTGCCTCAAGATATGGTCTTTTTGGTCATTGCTATCTTCATAAATAATTCTTTATTAATGAATTGCTCACTCATTCTCTATACTGATGGTACACTTCAATATTCAGCATTACTTTCCTTTCAGCTCAGCCTTCCCATTCTTACCAACTTGCGTGGGAGATGTTCAAATAAAATGAATTTTAGATTTTTACCAACTGTTGTAGCCACTCTGTTCCTGAGTGTGGCCTTGGGGCATGCCTCAGATGTAGCACAGCCCCTTTATTAGGTCTCTCCTTTTTTGCATTGTGTAAAATGGAAATTCGGTATTTTTTAGCAAACAGTGTGACTCCTTAAAAACTGAGGAGATGGAGATCTTTATCAATGCATGCAGAAGACCATTATTACCTTCTTGAGTAATGATATCAATATGTCTGAGTATCTCTATCTAATGGCACTCCAAAACTATGTTGACATTTTTGCTGACATATTAGAGTTTTAGCAGTGCTATATATAAATTATCTAACCACAGCCAAATATTAGGCCTTTCAAACCCATTCTGGATCACAGAGTGATATACACACATATCCCTCATTATTGATAATGAGGCCTCCACCGTAAAGCTAAGAATATGGATGGTTAAAGTCTCATTAAAATTTTAAACTACAATACCTCATCTTTTTAAGATTACACATTTTCTGTGAAGAAAAATACACGGCACATACACGTTACCTTGTGCAGTGGTTTCTAGCTAAGCCTTCACCTGGAACCCTGACAAGTGCAAAATACACACCACTGCTCCTGAACCCTCACGTGCCTCCAGGTCAGCTCTTGCCACTTTATTTCTCTTTCAACTCTCTCCCCAGCTTGCAACCACAAATACCTCACCCTAACTTTCCTTGCAGGGAGAACAGTCCCACCTCTCTCACCTCTTTTCTGGTGGGGCAGAACCCCAGTGAGATGTTCACTCTGTGAGCACAGACCACCACCACCACCGTGTCCCAAGCCTGGGCAGTGAGAAGGCTGCAGCCCCACAGGAGCTCCTGGTTTGCCTACCTTGGTGTTAGACCCTAGATAATTTTGTTTTATCCTACCTGTGGCATCCAGTTCATACTCTGGAATCTTTTTTAACTTCTTTATCATAGAGTCACAGAATGGTTTGGGTTGGAGGGGACCTCAAAGCTCATCTGGTTCCACCCCCCTGCCATGGCAGGGACACCTCCCACCAGCCCAGGTTGCTCCAAGCCCCATCCAACCTGGCCTGGAACACTGCCAGGGAGGGGGCAGCCACAGCTTCTCTGGGCACCCTGGGCCAGGGTCTGACCACCCTCACAGCCAACAATTTCTGCCTAATATCTCGTCTAAATCTCCCCTCTTCCAGTTTAAAGCCATCACCCCTCATCCTGTCACTCCATGCCCTTGTCCAAAGTGCCTCCCCAGCTTTCCTGTCCCCCCCAGGCACTGGAAGGTGCCCTAAGGTCTCCCCAGAGCCTTCTCTTCTCCAGGCTGAACAATCCCAACCCTCCCAGCCTGTTCCCAGAGCAGAGGTGCTCCAGCCCTCGCATCATCTCTGTGATTTTAGGTCAAATAAAATCCATTACACATACACAAAAAAATAATAGTCATGTTTCAACTCTTGGTTCTCCCCGAGAAACTCAAAAAATGTCACATTTGGAACTCATTCTTTGAAACAGGATAGTCGGGAAGGAGCTGGATTTTTTTTACCCCCTTTTATCTGTGATTGGGAGTTTTTCTGCTCCAGAAAACCCCTCCTAAATTTTCACTAAACCTGCACTTGAGGTGTCACCCAGGGAAATGTGCAGCCCAGCAGCCATTCCCCTGATCCGACCGGGGAAGGGAGAGCAGGCAGCAGGTGGGCAAGGGACTGGGGCACCAAAATGCCCTGGGAGGGGACTGATGCCCCCAAGCTCTGAGCTCTGCTGCAGATCCTCATTCCTTTCCCCGCCCCCCACTGATGCTTATTGCATTTTCTGCATTGTAGCTCTAATAGGTAAATCTTCCAACTTCCTTCTGCATAGTTTCATAAATAGAAGGGGGAAAAAAAAAAAAAAAAGGGAAGGGGAAAAAACCCACAAACCCCCCAGAGCCCACTCCCCCCGTCACATCCCCGCGTGCCTCAGCTGCACATCATACATGCGGAACATTGAACTATCCTCTTAAATATTATGACATGGAGAAAATCACATTGTGCTTTAACCTATCAACAAAGGAGCAAAGCAATTACAGAGCTAAACACAGTCGAGGAAGACCCAATAAAGAGAAATCCAAGAAAATTTGGTGAAAATTCTTAAGGGGCCTTACAATGTTTAATCATGCTTCAGGCCTAAATTAATATTCTGCTTCTAATTCAAAAGACTGAACCACAAAGGTACATCTTTTGGGTATTTTTAATAACCATAGTACAACACTCTGTGAATTAGCAGCTGGTCTGACTGGTATTTTACTCCTTCTTTGCTTACTCAAGTAAAGCAGTTAATATTAGTATAATCATCAAACTAACATTAGTCAGACAGAAGGACAGATTTTTTTCTGTATTGTAATGCAGAATATATAAAAAAAAATTAAAACAAGATTTATAAATTCCTTTGTGTATTAGTTTAAATAATTTTTCTTATGCAGTTTCAATAACACAAAAAAAAAGTCTTTGTTATAGTCATCCATTTTATAAAACAAACAATAGATTAAGGAGTACGTAAACACATGGAAGATGGTGACCTGACACCCAGTGGGTGAGAACAAAGAGCCCATCGCGTGCTACAACCTACTACTGTCCAAGTGACGTGAAAAATATCTGGGGAAAACAATCCATCCAGTTCAAACTCGGTAGAAAAATGCACCCCACTAAGCTGAAACTGCTCCTCAGTAGATTTACTTCTGGTTTTTATTATAAAGGTAACCTTCTGGTCACCGTGCTTCCTGCTTCAGCCCCAGTTATTTGCAAATGCAGCACTGGATTAGGTGCTTGGGTTCACATCTGGTTTGTGGAATAACCCATCCAACTAATATTTATTTACCCAAGTTGTAGGTGGACTTTGAATAATCACATGCGGTTGTCAAGGAGAAAGACAATTTTCCTTTAAATAAATAAGGAGGAGAGATTGGAAAGCTCAAAAATGTTAAACAAAAGTACATTGCAACTCTCTAATTTGTTAACATTGCTCTGCTGTTGAAGAATACCCCAGGACATCAAATAAAGCTCATGAACACTCCAGAGCTGGCCTCACCTGGAGTTTACACCAGGCATGGGTTTCTAGCTCAGACACTGATAAAGAGCCATGACCTGCAGCACATAGGTCCCCAATTTCATACAATTCCTACTTAAAATTGCAGTCAAAGGATTCTGAAACTACATTGACCACATGTAACATTTTACAGAGTGAAACTCCTATTTCTGTTAATCTTGTATTGCACTTGCTGTATGAAGAAGCAAATAGCAAATCTATGTAGTTGGCAGGAAGGGCAGGCAGGGAAGGGTGGGAAGGAGCTTTTATACCTGAGACTCTATGAATCCCCTTCCTGACAGCATTTTCATTTAATACTTGTGTATCTATCCACCTCTGCAGCTTTGGGTTGGTTATGCCACTCTACATTAGAAAATGTTATAAGATACTGATTCTGGATAAAGAAAAAGCAGCAGGTCTTCTAAAACCATGGCCTAATCCCATAACACATCCTCTGCAGGCAGCTGCCCTGGTCTGCAGGCACCCCATGGGAGCAGAGGAGATGTCCAGGGCTCCTGCTCCCACTGCCCACAGGGGCAGTGCAGTGCTGAGGTTTACACCACCAGGCAGGGCAGCACAAGCCCCAGCCCAGCCCCGGGCATGGTCCTCCCCGAGGGCAGTCTGCAAGCACAGCACTTGCTCTGGGCAGCTGCAGGATGGGGGACCTGGGACTCACCCTGCAGGGCACTCAGCAGCCCTGCCCCACAATTAGACCTCTGCAACACGACGCAGGTAACATTTTTAATATCTTCATGGATTAGTGCCCCGGTGAAGCACAGCTTATGAGAGTGTTTACACATGGTCTTAGCCAGAGACCACGCTCAGTGCTGCACAGAGTCCCTCTGCTTGTGGCCATCTGCTTCCACAGAGGGGCTTTGCTCAGGGAAAAACAAAGAGAGACCTAACACCAGGGACTTCTCCTCCTCACAGCCCCCTGCCCATCTTAAACCCCAGTGAGGAAACACCTTCCATCACTTATCAGCCTTCATCAGAGCTACTTTAAGGAAATATTCTCCCTTCTCAAGAAAAAAAAAAGTGCATTTCCAGGCAGCCTCGTTCCCCATACGCTGCTCAGCAATGTGCAGTGTGCACACTGACCATCTTCTGCCACACAGAGAGAACAGAAAGGGGCAGGAAACGATATCCCAACTCGCAGCGAACAAGCCTTCTCATTGGCGTTGGACCAACTTCTGTGCGAGGGGCTGAAGGGTAAGGAAAGATTGGTTCCACAGAGGAGAGAAACACTTAGTTCTGCAAAGGGGGATGAAAGAGACCCAAATAGCAATGAGAAAATTCATAAAAGATCTGGTGTTACATGTAACACTGCAATGAGCCCTTTTGTGCACCCATGTGCGCAGAAACATTCAGACATGTCAGCCATCACAGGCTCACTCACCAGAACTCCCAGTAAAATTAGGCTAGATGTAAAGTACCGTATCGCTTTGTCACATTTATTTTGCATCTACCAGAAAATATGGCACATATTGCAAAAGGATGAGCCAGAAAATCAAACTTAGTTAAAGTATTAAGTCAATGTATAATGCAGGGAAAAAGATCATGAGAAATAGTGAACATCTGAGAAAATCCTAAGGAGAGCTTAATTAAGAAGGAAAAGCTACCATATGTCAAAGCACCAGCTTAGAAACAGGCCATAAAGAACATACACATCCCCTGCCTAGGGCCGTGGGGTGCTCACGGGGTGTGCTGCGAAAGCAGATCCCCTGCGCGGCCTCATCCGGCGCAGAGCAGGTAGGATGCTGCGGTGGCAGAGGTGCTGTGCCTCGGTCACCAGCGGCCGCTGCAGGGCAGAAGCCCCGGCGAGATCGACCAGCGCTCTGATCCACACTGGCAAATCCTATCTTCCCATGTAATATTTGGAGACAACGTAGTTTAAGGTGTCCCTTCCATTATTCAAACGCACAAATTGCTACGGGGTGAGACGGCAGCGAGTACAGCGTGGAGCAGCAATAGGAGGGTGCTGGCGAAAGAGAGAATGGGTAGCAGTTCCCTGGGGGCTGAGGAAGCAGCCCCTGGAAGGATAACATGTATGAAGGGGTGCTGTTTGCTGACCTGTTGAGGAAGCGGAGCGTGTGGGTATTGCCGGCTGCGCAGGGTGCCAGAGCAGGGCAGGGAGGGGTGCTGGATGTGGTGGTCCCTGTGCCAGGGTGGGCATCCTCTCCGGGACGTAATTCACTTCCACCCACGCTCACACTGGCTCTGTTTCATTGAAGAGTGGTCAAAAACTGAGGAGGAGAAGAGAGCATACAGGTGAGGTCAGCCAAGAGAACTGTCAGCCAGGAGTGCTCCGTCCAGCCCTCCCAAATCCCACGCCAGCAGCAGGCAGTGTCAGAGTCCAGTTCCACCAAACAAGACTATCTTTTTTGGCCTGACACACCCCAAGCCCAGCCTCTCACAGCCTCACCCTGTGGTGTGGCACTTTACTCCTCCCTCTTCCACATCGTTCCAGCCAAGAGAAGACATCAATCACGGCATCTCAGACCTGGTCTGTCTGCCATTGCCCGTGTTTTATGGAGAAAGGAGCCATTTCACTGAAAAGCACGCCCTGTTTGACTGCCTTCTCAAATGTTTTCCAATGAGCACAGATGTATGCAAGAAAAAGGCTCCACGTGAGCCTCCCTGGGTCTGCTCCACCTCCTCATGTGGGATGTACCGCAATGGGGTCACAGCCCCCGCTGTCACCACAGTTTGGGCAAATAAACTGTAATGACTGCAAAGAAGCAGAGACTTACTTAGCACTAAAAGATATCCAGAGAAAATTAAAGGAAAACATTTTGCCAGTATCAGCCAAGGGAGCCCGGCCAGCCCACGAGCCCAAACGCGCTCATCTCTCTCCACTGCAAATATTGGAAGGGATTTGGAACAAAGATAGTCATTAAATAGCAGTTTTTAAAAAGCCCACTGCACTTAACCGCAGGTCGGCCCCCTCGTCCTGGAGATTTGTTTCACGGCAGAGGAAACTCGGAGCCATTTAAACTCTCTCTTGCATTTATCTTCAAAAACTTCAAAGTAATGCTTATGATCTAGTTGTACATTTGAAGTGTTTTTACAAGAGTTTTAATACCTTTAATTCTTTATCTGCAAATTGCTCCTTTGTTAGGTACAGAAATATCACTGCATGGCACATCACTGCACCCTGGACCAGTCCCACACGTCATCTCCCAGCGGGCATTACAAGGGGACAGGGTCCCCTGCAGACCAGGGGGGGCTGCAGGCAGAACACTGCTCTGGACAGAAGAGCATGAAAAAACAATAAATTATAACCTTCAGAAAAATTAAATTAACTCCCCCAGGAAATAACAATTTAGTAATAGTAAGAGAGGTGCTTACACCCAGTAGGAAAGACAGGGGGAGAGAAACACACACGTGGCATTGACCACGTGGAAATTTAGCTCATAGAACATGTTTTGTAGTGGAGCTTTGATGATGCTTCTGAAGATTTGAAAAATTACTTTTCTCCTGGATGTAGTTTGTTGTCTGTTGGAATGGTTTCAACACATTGATTAGTTAATCTGTATTGGCTATATTTGTTCAAGTTCATTTAATCTATGAAACTGCCAATCTGCAAAAATTAGCTGGATATGTAACAAAATTTCTTATTAATATTTGAAGAACTCTCCAGCGCTGCAAAAACACTCTCTCTAGTATTCTGTGATTTCCACCTCTAGTCCCAACACTCCTACTGAACTGGAATAAATAAGGTAAAAATATACTCATATTTTATGTAATGTCCAAAAGATTTCAGGTTCAAAATCCCCAGAGGGATCACATCTGCAAGCAGTCCCCCCACTCAGGGCATCTCCCCAGGGTGTCCCAGCACTGGCGGGGCTCCGGTACCCAGGGCCAGGCGTGGTGCTGACCCACGGGTCCCAGCTCCCCAACCCCTCCCAAGGTCCCTGCCAGGTCCCCCACACCCCCTCATGCTCCCAGCACTGCCAACACCTCGAATGTTGCATTGGTACAAATGAACTATTTAAAGGGATTTCTAACGTACACGCATACACCATTACTATACATGGTTTCCTATCCTCGAGTCTTCTCCACTGATTTAATTTGGTTTGCTGTTATATAGGAAAGAGAAAGGCATGGCAAATAAAGTCCTCTATATTTTACATCTTCAGGCTTACAAGCCTGGCTTGCGTGCGCGCATCCCGCTTTGCCTGCCTGCCTGGCACGGCGGTACGGTGCTATACGTGACTATTTATGCATGCACAATTTGCAATACATGTACATATTGATACAAAGCATATGCATTTTGCATTGAGCTGGGAAACATATGGGATACTCATTAAAAGATTAAAAGCAAAGAATTTTTCATAGGATTTACCATGAAGGAATGTAAGTTGCAATGGGTTACAGTGTGGTTTTTTTCTATAGCTTCAGTAAAAATCTAACAAAAGAAAATTTTCAAGCAATATTTTCAAGCAGATTTGGGGTCTACTTTTTACACAATTTAAATTTTACAACAATTTAAAAACTAAAGCTAAAGAGAGCCTGTGTAACACTGATATTGTGACTGTTTTAAAGGTGAGCTCATTGCTCTCTTTCATTACGTACATGAAGAGCTGCTGCCAGAACGACGTGGAAGTGTTGTAAATCATTGACACTGGTATTAATAATGGGTGAACCTGTTTACAAAAACACCCTCGAATGTTTCTTGCCCCTCTGTATCCACAAATCTCCAAATGCAAAACAGAATAACCTTTTTCCCCCCATCCCTTTTCCAGGCGATTTCGGAAGCCCTTCTCTTTGTCACCAGGGGGTATCGCTCTGTTTTCCCCACGAGGGCCATGCTGAAGCATCTCCAGCAAATCTGACCACACACACTTCTGGCCTACTCAAGAGACAGAACTATAAAATAAGAATCTACAGTTTTTACAGTAATTTCAGCCCAATTTTGCCCACATTATATTGGAGTAACCAGTTGTAAAGCACTTTTTAAGTAGAAGAACTATAAACATCTCACTAATATTTTTTTTTACTGCACTGATTTCAACTCATGGCAGCTCCTGCAGTTATTGTAAAGAACAAGCTTAGTGTCCCCAGAGTGAAAAGCAGAGCCCATGGCCCTTCCAGCCCCCTTGGAGGAATCATTCCTCCTCCCACGGGCTGGGGCTCCCTGGGACATGCTGCCCATGCTGCTGTGGCCTCGAGCCCATCACTTGTGCCGTGCTCAGCTCTGCTTCCCAGGGCACTTAAGGCTTTGCCCTTTGGTCTCAGGTCCAGAGCAGCTCAGCAAAGAGGCAAAGGATGCACAGGTAAGGGCTGTGCTGGTGCGAGCTCTCCGGCTGGCCGAGCAGCACAGCAGCAACAAATCACTTTGGGAAATAGAATTTAAAGATGGTTGCAAGCTGCTCTTCCCCCACCCCCCCCCATCATCCCACTGCCATCACATCTGGCACAGCCTTGACACAAGCCTCTGAACACCTCAGTACCTGCTGAGCTGTGTACCCACAGTCACGCTGGTCCCCTCCACGGCTCCTCTAACGCAACGCCCTCCGGGAGAGAAAACAAACCAGGATTGCTGAGCTCTTGTCACCAGGTGAGCCAGGGCAGGGCACAGAGGCCTCGAGACACACGTACCTGTTGAGCAGGGAGAGGCGGCGTGTTGTGAGAGCTGCCAGGAAGGGTCCTGCACTCCATCACAGGACTCACTCGCCAGCATTTCTCATTTGATGCAGTATTTGTAAAATGTTCAAACCTTGCATATAATGCGTAATGCTGTTAAGTAGAATATCTAAAGTACTTAAACTAATTATGCCTATTTTGTAAGATTAATTATAATTAATAATTTAACATATTTTATCATTTAAGTCAGTATCCGTTCTGATCTTTAACTTTAGAGAGCACACTGTATACGTACCACATAATTAGGGCTTATGTATCACATAATTAGGGCTAAATACTAGGAAATCAGGCTAATTAGACCAAATCAAACTGAATTATTTAAGCTTTTTTTTTTTTTTATTTTAGATGTAGAATATTTAGTAATTAAATACTGATTTCATTTTCTTGTACTCGCACATCTCACTTGTCTCTCAGCCGTCTGTTATAATGAAGCATTATAAAAGTGTTTGTCACGGCAGCACAGGACGGGGATCGTTTAGCAAGCGGGCAGAGAAGGCACTGAGTGAAGCAGCATCGCATCGTTAAGGATGTAAGTGTTGTTGAGCTGCGGGAGCATCCGGTGCACACCCAGGGCATCCCTCAGGGCACTGGGGATAACCTGCAGCAGAGCATCCCTCGGGATACTGGGGATAACCTGCAGCAGAGCATCCCTCAGGGCTCTGAGGATGAAGCTGTCCGCAGCAGTGTACACCACACCACAACTTCCTTCCAATATTTTAACTCCTTTTAATACCTGGATAACAGCACCTGGAGATTAAAACCATTTTTTTTGGCAGTAGTTCAAATCTTCTCTGGTAGAAAGTGTTTCGGACATACATCATTGACCATATTACAAAGGCACAAAGCATCATATAAGAAAGTCTTTCAAACAAAGCCTGTCACTGCCAAAAAAACCCAGAGAACATAACTGAGCAATAACAGGGCTGGAGGCAAAATCCTTGGTGCCAGAAAACACCTGCCCTAAACCAGGCTCAGCGAATTTGTAGTTCATTTCAGATATACATTTACAGCTATAAAAACTTCTACTTTTCTATGGAGATTAATTCATTTCATTATAATTCATCAAAAAAGACAATAAAGCTTAGTTACAGTTTATCATTCTTCTCTGCCAGATGATCCAAACCGTGTATTTCTTCTAATGCTGAGCCATGGGCTGGTGTTGCACACAGCCCAGAAACCCAGATGTGGGCATAATAATGTCCAATTACATTCTGGCATCACACTCAAAAGACTGGCTTCTAAATGATCTCTTATGGCAGAGCTTCAATGATAGGTAAGATTGGCTAAGGGCTCGGGGAAAAAAAATAGCGTTAGTTTCTGCTAGCACATATATCAATTTTAACCAACTACGGGATTGATTTGAAAAGAAAACACATCAATAGACCGGAAAACCAGAAAAAACCTTAACGTAGCTGTGGGCAAACGGGGAAATTACTGCAGAGTAAGCAGGGTTTGGGGCTGGTGAAGGTAACTGTGCACCCTGCAACAGCATCCCCCCATGGCAGGGCTGGCTTTGGGCCAAGCTGCCTCTGCTGCACCCCGAATCCAACAGCATGCACAGGCAGCTGCCACAGCCCTGCCACTCTGCCCCACGTTCATACCCCAACGTCCCCAGCAGCTAATGCACGTACCCACGCTCAAAATATAAATATTTAAAGATTAATAAGCCTCTGGTGCAAGCAACTGAAAATATTTCTTCTATCAAGGTAAATGTTAAGGGAATCCATGCGAGATCAAAGGGCCATGAAATTGAAAACAATCATATGCCAAGTAGTGGGGGTCCTTTTGTACGTGTGGCATTCGCTTCTGCTGCCTTATCCAGCGCTCAGCCAAGTCAATAAAAGGAATCCCATGGACTTCAAGGGGCTTAGAGGGAGCCCGCAGTTTCCTCGTGTTTTGTTTTGAAAAATCAGTGTTCCTCTTGTTTAAAGTGCTTAAGATGAGATTTGCACACTTTGACTTTTTCCAGCACTGGCTCTTGAATCAAAATAAGTTGGTTTCTGGGTGGTTTTTTTAAAATCTCATGCTGTGGTGAGCATATAAAAGTGAGGAAGGTGGATGCAGGGCAGAGGCACAGGAGCAGGCGGCTCCCACGCCGCGTCAGCCAGGGCCCCAGGACACAGCACAAAAGGGAAATTGTTACCGAAGCCATGTCAGAGGGTGGAGTTCTTTGGGGAAAAGTGACAAATAAATATTTAACTTTAAAGGCAGACCAGGGACATGTGGTCCAGCCCCTCGTTGGGTGAGCGCAGCATCTGCAGCAGCACCCCAGGAGCAGCCACCACTCACTTCATCCATCCGCTCTGGTCCAGCTCCACCTGCAGCTGATAACAGTGATTACCATGTTAGCAGATCACCAGATTACCAGGTTAACAGATGACCAGATGATCAGTTTTTATGGGCACCACAGAAGAGCCCAGCCCAGGCGCATGGGGCAGCCGTGGGGCTGCTGGGATGCAATGAGCTTCATTTTCCTGGTGTCCTTCAGGGGTTTGTTAAGGAGTTTTTTTATCTGACCTCCCTTGTACAACTCCCACTCCACCTTCACCCCAACTCTGTGTTTAATTTACCTGCACAGAAAGGCGCCTGCTCTGCTCGGTTCTCCCACGCTAAGACCACGGCGCAACCTCATCCTTTGGTGGTGAAACAGAAAGTGGATGGGAGCTCAGAGTACAAATAAACAATTAATAAACATTGATTTTATGGATTTACTTTCCTCTCATAGCCCTGTAAACAGTATCTGCAGTGTACAGATCATGAAATTATGCTATTTTGATTTTTTTTTAAATAGCGTTTTCTAAATCATTATTTAATTTGTAATTTATTACACATTTCTAACTGGCCTGGAGACATCCTCTCTCAGGATCAGCTACACAAAAGTGGTTTTAAAAGTCAATTTTCATTTACTCGTATGAAAGGAGGAGGGTTTTTTTTCATTGTTTTGGTAATCATTTTTTTAATACTCCCTTTGACTGATCTGACACAGAGATCTAGGCAGAAGTGCACAATTTCAGCTTAAAAGAGGAATTATTTAGTAAACCTCAAACACATGAAAACAGGCAGCTGTTGCTGAAACTGCAACATGCACTATAGTTAGTTGTATTTTTGGCTATTAAATCAATTTGGCAAATCAAATCACTCCATCCACATACTACTATGTGAAAGCTTTAACTCACCTGATTTTACAAATATCCCACGCTTAGTGAACACTGAAGAGCTGTGAAATGCCAGTGCAACTTTTAGTTTATCATTAAATAGACCCCCTAGCCACAGTTCAAGGAAAATACAAGGAAAGTTTGCAGCTTTGCAGCATTTCAGGGTGATTCCCACAACGACAGCAGCTCCGTAACTTCCCGTGCAGCATAGCCACAGAGAATAATTTCACACCCATTAATAAAGGAATTTTCAGAGGAACTCGAGCTCAAATTATATCAATCTTCTACTGTTCCAAAATAAACGCATCAGGTGGCATTTAAATGCAGGTGGCTAACCATTTTATCAGTGCACATATTTAAGCTATTAGAAATATAATTAGAAAAATTAAATTAAACACACTTAATGCAGATTCTAATTCTAGCAACATTGTCCTTATCATCATGCCATTTTTCTAGCAAATTATAAAGTATGTCTAAATTGTACAGGTTTGTTTCTGACTGATAGCTGAACTCAGATAATTAAGTTGTTAACCATGTACTTCAGTGGTCAACATGGTTATATATCTTTGTCTTATCACCACCCCTCCTCCTTGTTGCCGTGGATCTCGGGGGAAGCAGATGAATGGCACTTGACACTACCCACCTACACAGCCGACTGATTAGACAGAGTCCTGTACCACAGGTACACTCAATTATGTGCTTTTCTGAGATTCAAGCATTTCCTGAAGCTGGGAGTGTTGAACACTGTTTATTTGATGCATTTTGCAGCCGAGGAAAACTGCAACGAAACGTCCTTAAAACTTGCACTGCTCTTTTATCACCCTGGGCCCTTCAGGCAGGGAGGCTGCGAAGGGATTTATTTCATTAAGGAGGGAAATGATAAACCCTTCTCCCACCAGAACTAATTAAACTGCAGAAGAGCCATGCCCATGTCCAAAGCGTGCACTTCCAACCCTGCACAAGTCACCCACCCTCCCATATGAGTTCCTCCCAGCATGTAGGTCCAGCACACAGGTAGGTGCTGAGGGTGCCCAGAGGTGGGAGGGGTTCAGGGTGCATCCCTGCTCCCTGCACCCACCTGGGGCTGGCAGAGCCATCGGCCGAGGTCCCTGCAGCCACACCTCAGGCACAGCACAGCTCCCCAAAGCTATCTGGGATTTCATCCCTCTAGCCCACCACAGGCAGCCAAGGGATGCTTCACTTCCCACACTTCCCTGCCTAATTCACAGAACTTCAGGAAAATACAGTTAATTTACCAGTGGGTTCAATCAATAAATAGCAAAATATAGACACAGGTATTTATAGGAAAAGGAAAATCTGGATTGCAATTCTCCTAGGAAAACAATCAATATTCAGATTGTATAAATGCAGTGCAGTACAGGCTGAGGGCTGGGTTTGTAGTGTTTGAGATTATTTGTAACGTATTGGAAATTAGAAAATTGAGATAACTTGAATGCTTTGCCTAGATTTATGCATGTGTAACTTCACATGTATAAGCTTTTGCTTGAACTTAAGAGAAACCATGTGGGTCTTACAGTCTCTAGATCTCCTGGTGTCCCATTTTCATCAAAATAATACACAAAATGAGTTAAATAACTTCCTGAATTTTGAATATCTTATTCCAAACTAACTTTGATAGTTCCCTTCACCCCATTCAGAACACATGGGTTCCCCAGGCTGTTTGATACTTTTTCAACATAAAAACCCCAATGTAAACACATGGAAATTTTGCAGAGACTTAACCAAGCAGCTTGCTCTACCTACGGCCGTTATAGTGATTATTATGAATGCAAGTGGTGGGTTAATGACACAAAATAGACTTTTTATAAGATAGTTGCAGTCATTTCTTTTTCCATTTAACCTGCCTCTACTCCGAGCACTGTCTACACCGAGCATCAGCACGGCTGCATCGAAACGGCCATGGACCTAATGGAGTTCCACTTCATTGCTCCTAAATGATTACAAACTAAATATCCTTCGTTTAGAAGAAGAATATGTGGGTTTTTTCCCATTTGCACATGAAAAAGTAGCATACAGGGTTATTTTTGCAATATGTCATCAATAAAGATTTTGACACTGTAACTTGGTTAAAAAAAAAAGCAAACAACAGAAATAACTTTTTTTTTTTTCCTTTTCCTCTTCCCACTGCAGATAATTTGATGGAGAAAAGAATTCCAGCCTGTTCTCCATATCTATTAACAAATTCAATAGGATCTGGTGGCTCTCTTTTAAACTTCTGAGCGCAGGAAATATTTCAAAAGATACCTCCTGAAAGGAAAAGGAAGCGGCTCCGCTTGGTGGGGGGCACCACGCTCTCCCTCGAGATCTTTCCAGGAGAGCAGAACCACTCACATACATACAGGCTAGGCAAGCAGGATTAAAGAGAATCCTTTCCACAAGGCATCTTACTGCTTTTCATTTTTGTGATCAGACTGATTTGAACTATTCTAACAAATATATAATTACTAGCATATAAATCTAACACCTCGCTATGCTATAATGGGAACAATGTCTTTATTTCTTGTACTTAATTAATATGGGAAATTATTTGTCTGGCATTACTGTTTTCTGTTTTTTATTGAATGCTATTTATTCCTCAAAATACCATTACCTTTCACATACCTACAGATTTTCATTTCTGGTATCCTTATAATATTGTTATAAGATTGAGGATAATCATTCAAATAATTCTTTTTTTTTTTTTTTTTTAAATCTTGCTCTTGAGAATTTAGTCCAACATTTCTCCTTTTTTTTCCCCCCACTTCTAGGGGAGAGCAGTGTTGGAAGTATCATGCTCTCTTGTGAGACCATGTCCTCTCCCAGCTGAGCACCAGTCTCTGAGAAGAACTGAATTTCACTTCAGAGTGAACATTGCTTTGGTGAAAATTTTGTACCTTGCCTGAATTTTAACTTTTGGGGACACAAATTCTGTTTGCCCACCACAGGGACATCCTGGACATGCTTAGATATTGTAGCTGCTGACATAGTACAAATAAAATAAAAATAAAAGGAGGCTCAACTGGGAATTGGAAAGAGAACTTCTGGCAATTACACAATGTCTGTCCTTCCCTGCAGAGAACTCTTTATGTAGTTGTTAAATGTTTGTTGCTTAAAATCCAAGATAATAAAGCTGAAGTTAATGAATCTTGTAATAAACAAGTAGAAGTGCCATGATGGAGTTGCACACCCTGCTTTTGGGTGTCCAGCCATAGTCCAGGAGGTCCTCCACTCATTTCAGATCATGATGGTCTAGATGCAAAGCCAACACTTGCGAGCCTGGGCACAGCTGGGCACCTCTAGCTGTACACACCCTTGAAGATGTGTTTCTAAGAGTCTTCAGGCTGGTCTAGAAGCATGTCAAGAAGCACTTAGCTGGGGGGTTGAAAGCTCTTTCTATCCTACAGAGTCCAAAACCTTCAGACAAAACCTTCACTCATTCTTCACCTTCTACATGCCTGCCATGAATGAACTCACCAGGCAGGAGAGCACGGAAGTAAAGAGGAGAAGTAGGCACCTGGTACAGGTGCAGTGCAGCCAGGACACAGCAGCACCAGGAGACAACACATCATTCCTCCCTTGCCTGTAGGCAAAGATCTGCAGCTCACAAGAATCACCATTTTCCCCAGGAGAAGCAGAGGTTGCTGGCTGGTACCTTCAGAGAAACAAAGAAATGGAAAGAAAAAGAGTATGAGCTTTCTCTCCACTTTTTGTGGTTGTTGTTGTTTTTTGTTTGTTTGTTTTTCCTTCTTCTTCTAGGCATTCTACTCATAAGGGCAAGAAATCAGCACGGACACATCTACATCTAAATACACACTGTCACCATAAACAATGCAGGTGTTTTTTCTTTCTATTTGCACCAGCAGTACTACTACTATTTCATCATTTTATGAGCCTCCAGGACAGTCTTGGGAAAAATAATTTAAAGTTAGAGCTAGAAAAAACATTATCTTAAACACTTAGGACTAGGAAAAGTTATTCTTTTTCTCTAGAAGCTGAAGTTTGGGGGGAGGAACAACAAAATTACTATTGTTGACACTGCAATTTATTTAGGAAGATAAAAGGAAAAGCATTATATGTGTGAGCAAAGAAGGAACAAAAGATAAAAGACTGAGAAGGAAGGAGTGACATCAGAACAGAGGAAAGAAGAGGGAACTGGAGGACGAGAATAGAAATGCAGAAGAAATTTAAAATAATATCCAGGCATAAAATTAACCTTGCAGAAAACTGGGAGCTGTGGAAATAAACTCACAGAAAAAAACCCCACAACAGTTGTTCTAGAGTTTCCAAGTTAATTTTCCTCTATTCCGGTTTAACTTTTAAGGCCATTTTTTACCTTCATTTAGTGATGTTAGTCTGGATGACCCACTGCAATGGATGGAGAACCACCAGGGGTGAACTCCACTGCTACTGCACCAGCCACGGCCACTGCAGAACTGTCTCATACAGGCTTCATGGACACCTGAACACCTCTAACATATGGCCAGCACAAACAGGTGATGTCCTTTGAACAGAGCAGTCCTTCTGAACTCCAGGTGAAAATGTCCTGTTTCATTGAACACAACCTAAAATGAAGTGCCTGCGTTCCAAACATCACAACATTGGACTTTGAAAATGAATAATTCCCTCACGTTAAACAGGTTGTATTACCAGAGCCAACTTTAGAGATTTTCTTTTGCAAATTAAGTTATTTGACATTATACAAAAATCAGAGTCCACAATTTCTACTATTTGAAAACGTCTCTAAAACAAGAGTGGGAGAGACTTCTACTCCCATCACCTGCAACGTGAGGATTACTGTTTGCCATACACTGCCTAATTTTACTGCAGGTTTTATAAACACTTCAGTGTTCAAAGATCAATTGTTTCAATTTTTATACCAAGAGAAAAAAAATATAAATTCAGGCAATCTGGGAATGTGGAGTAGTTACACTACCTGGTAGCATTATTTTCTCAGCAATCACACTTTTTATTGCACCTACTGCTACCATAAAATACTGATGGTTATCAGTGAGCATTGTCCTGAGGAGAAATCTGTTTAACGATGTAAGAGGCCAGATAACAGACATATGTCAATATTTGCTTTTTATTCCCCAAGTAGTGTGCATTTTGCATCTGACTGTACAAAAAAAAAAGTTGCTGTATCTAGCTGAAGTTTCAAAGAAATGAGGCATAAGCAGTGCACAGGAATTTTTGTGAATTTGCCCTTTTCTTTTAGGAAAACAATTGTTAGGTTGTGAAATCTAGAAGAACATCCCTTCTCTTTTCTATGGCCTGTTTAAAATTCTTAGCGTTTTTATGGTATTTAAGATGTGGTGCTTCAAGCAGATCAGCATGCTAAAAGTGTTATCCTGACATAGTCTAAACATTAATTGCAAACAAATAAAAATAATAATTAAAAAAACCACACGCAAAGACCTGTCAATCTGATAATTTTGTGAAGATCACGTAATCCTACGTTAAAGGAAGCAACAGAAGCAGAAACTAAGGAAATCTTTGATTTGCAGTGACAGTTAATTTCATAATGCATTTGCAATTGCTAATAAACAGAATTATTGCTGCACAAGAGAAATCTTGTGGTCTCTACTCTATCACTACAGAGGGCAGCAACAGACAACAGAGCTCTTTAGCACTACAGAGGAAATGTTAAAGATTCCCGGTAAACAAGGGAGGTGGAGAGGCTGGTCCTGTGGCCGGGCAGGGAGCACGGAGCACAGCCCAGGCTGCTTTATTACATATTTCAGCCTCCTTTGGATGCTGACAGGCTGGAGGGTTTGGGAAGTCTCAGGGAAGATGGAGTGCTTAACGAGCTAAGCCTATCTGCTGCCACTTTATCGAATCCAGATATTAAAAATAAGCATAAACCATGAGTCATAGTATATGAGTTGGGCCATATGGTAGCGAGTTAAATTCGTTTCGTGTTTTCTTTCCAGCTTTGCACTCAAGATCAGTTGCTTTGTGGTGTGTTACATCTCTTGGTAGATGAAGAAGCAAAAACCCGAAGAGCTGGGAAGTGTGTCCTCTACAGCCTGGAGACCACCCGTTGTAAGGTACAACAGAAAGACATTTACTGTAAGGACATAAAAGTTCCAACCAGAAGAAAGTTGCTCAGTTGAATATATTTAAAAGACTTTCTATATAATTTTGTTTCAGTAGTAAAAACGCATTGGGGGTGGGGGTGAGGTGCCTGGCAGAGCTCGTAGCAGCGGGCACATCCTCCACCAGCTCCAGCAGCGGATGCAAAGGAGGGCAGCAAAGGTCTTATGATCAAACGAGAGGGAAATGACTGACACCACGCAGCTAGTTCAAAGGAACTAATGGAATAATTAGTTCCAAAAAGCCGAAAAAGACTGAAGAATTCATGATGTCATAAAAAGCAGAGCTACTTAAATTGGATTAGAAAATAAAAATGACACGAACATTGTAAATATTCACAGATCACATCATTGACGTGTAATGTGCCGTTAAATGATGTCAAATTAAAGGGGAAATTACATGTGTAAGAACGAGGAGGAATAAAGGGAAGACATTTTAAAGATGCACAGTCCTTCCAGTGGAAATCCCTATCGTATATCAGGGCTGATCACTGCGTGGATGAGGGCACTATGAGAGAAGAATAAAATAAAATATGGGAAAGAAAACACAGGGTAAAAACATCTCAATTTAAAGGCTGAGGTGAAAGGCTGTTAACTTCAGAGCCAGTGCTGCTTCCCTTAGCATGTCTTTGTAAGACTGCTCCCAGCCAAGGGGATGCCCAGCACCAGGCACTTTCATTGCTTAAACCCTATGAAAATTAGCCCTAATTTATTACAAAATGCCCAGCAGTCCAATGTGCTTTCACGTGGGAAGTTACCCCGAGTAGGGAAAAGGACTTTGCTCAAATGGTGCTTCTGAATTTTCTAAATTGTATCGCAATTAACACGGTGCTACGTGAGCGATGGCGAGCGGATGCGAAGGTGGCGCTTCTGAATCCACATTCCCATGTAGAAAAAGCTGTTATGGATGCCCTTAATCATACACGCCTCATGTACACCATCCACAGAGGCTTACAGGCCCTCAACCAGAGTGAGATATCATCTCATCCATGGCAGATAGCAATGTTGTGGCAATTAATTTACCTATATTGTGCTCTTTCAAGTGAGCTTGAAAAGAAGGTCCTCCCAGCTTCCCTCCCTTCCCTCCATGTGCTATCTGAATCCTCTGCTCCAAAGATGGCATTTAAAACACCCGAAAATACCTGCATAATAAAGGGTAAAAGATACTCTGCACATATATATATGTACATATCTTTTTCTTGCCTCGTGGTCCTTTCCATCTCCAAACTCTGTGAGGTGTTAAAACACATCGCACATAACCAAGGAACTCGAGATTATCGGCATTATCTCGCCCGCTCTGCCTGGTGATAAGATGGTCTGATGCGCTCGCTGTTGCGATAACAGGCACTGACGTCGCTTCTCAGCAGCACTGCCAAGCTGGGACGGTGATCCTTAATCTTCTGGGGGCCTTTTCCAGGCGAGATTGCTGTCCCCCTGTCATTTAGCCCAAGGCAAACTGGAGCCAGCACACATTCACCCGTACATCGAAGCAGACCATACCGTTTTGGATGAATACAGACCTTTCCCTCCAGCCACTGTCTGCACAGAGCCCTGTCCTGCTGGTCCACACCAGCACTGGCACGGGGTGAAAGTGCTCGGCGCTGTCAGGAAGCGCTCAGCGCATCTCAGCATCGCTTACGATGTAATTACCCACGTCTGCACCGAGATGAGACGTAAAGGTTAACACCTGTACCACTATAAAAATGTCATGCAATCTTTAATGATCAAGACGTCAGTTTTGTCTTATAGGCAAAAGATGTATATTTACGTTGTGGTGATTCGCACAAACATTTACGTGGAAATGTAAAAAATATGTGTTAGAAAAAGAGCAACTTTTTCTTACATTTTCATGCGGAGTTGGAATAGTACCACTTTTATTCTTCAGAACTCTCTGGCTGTGTTGGGCAGCCTCCCATCCAACCCTTGCACCTCCAAGGTGGGAAAGCTGCTGGTGGCCTCACCGGCAAAGGCACAGAGGCTACAAGTAGTCTGAAAGTTTGGAGACAGAACAGCTGAATTAATAGAAAGTAACTAAAACTCTGAAACCACTTTTAAAAATATAATGCAATGCCTTTCAATCGCTTCTGAGTGCATATTTTTGTGTTGTTAATGTCAACCGTCCCACGGATGCGAGGATCTGCAGAGGAAGGGAAGGACAGACTGCTGCACACAGGAAAGGCAGAATGTGCTCTGCACCACAGAGTTATTTTTCTGCTTTGTCTGGAAGGTGAAGATTAAAAAATATGTTCAAACAAGCAAGAGCAAGTCAAAAGGGTCACTTTTATATCTCACTATTCAGCTATATGTAAAAAAAAAAAAAAAGTGTTCTGGACATCACTGTGCACTTGAATGCACTTAATGATACAGCTCCTATTCTGACCAAGAGATGACATTACCCAGGCATTACCTTTGGTCTGTTACACGCCGTTCTCTTTGCATACAAAGCAGCAGGTAGGTCAGCCCATTTCAGGTAGGAAGGCAAAAGCTGTGACATCTCAGGACAGGTTGGGACTGCCAGCCCTGCCTGCATAGACACCAGGGTGCTGGCAGCACTGTGGGCTGGTGCCTGGGGAGAGATAATTGCTGTAATTTGTATAACTCCAGCCTAGAGCTGAGAGTAATTTCCACAGTGGAGTTGCCTGAGCATTTCCACTCTGACTGGGGAGATCTGATTGCACTCACGTTGTCTCTATAACAATTAAAAAAAATATACATGATAGTTATCCTTTAGATCAAGAGAATGTATTATTCAGATCCCACCTCTCTTTTTTTCCACTGGCTTTTAACATGCCATTAGTCCACATATGAAATGGGTTTCCCAAAACAAAGGTATTTATCAGGGAGAACTTTGCACCCATTATCTGAAATCCCTCAGACATAAGAAAATGTGATACAGAAGGAGGTCTGTCAGGGCTGAGTATTCAATATATTACAAGTCCCCAGCAAAAATAGAGCACAGCTAAATAACTTGGGAAATATTATACTTATAATGGCATTGCAGAGTCAATCAATTTAAATGTAATAAAGAAGACGACCGACAATGAATAGAAAGTTCAAGGACTTTTCACCTAGGGCTTTGCTACGGCTGGAAGTCAACCTCCCGAAGTCTATAGAAGTCTATATATGCTAGGAGTCAGCTCCAGGGATCAGAATCACTTATGGAAACAAAGGACACCTCCAATTTCAGGGAATAGGGCTCCAAATTAAAGGCATAAGTCCCAGAAAAGCAACCTGGATTGGAATATTCTTGAAGGCAAGGGCAAATCTTCATCGTTTATTTTTGCCAGGCAATACTGTAATTCATCATTTCACATCTTGGCTTCATTGGTTAACTTTATCACAGAACATCATCATAGCCTGGACAGAACAAGCACACGGGCTTTGCTCTGTGCTTTCACTGGTATTGGAAGATTAATATAGGATATTAGCTGTACATGTAATTTCTTCTTTTTATACATATTTATTTCACCAACTATTGTTTATTCTTCATCATAATATAGGAAAATTACTAGATTGTATAAGACAAAGTTTAGTAGTGGAGTCGATTTACAACCTGTAATCATGGAATCCATTAACTATTTTAAAAGTACACAGCAATTTGCACACCTACAGCATTTATACCAAGCACTTCACTGGGACATCACAGAGCATAGGCTTTCTATGGAAATGATGTTGTTTGCTGCCTTCACTAAGAATGTAGAGCGAACCGCAGATTGCAATTGGGATTCAGTGCAAGATGAAGCTTGGAAGCGTGAGGTGGAAAAATTTCATCTCATTTCTTTTTGCCAGGTGGTAAGAAGTTGGCTTAGGATTTAGCAAAGTCTCAGACTTTGTCCCCATTTCAGCCTTTGGAAAAGAAAACTGAACTTTGGTCTAGCTCCAAGAGTTCATAGGAATAGAAAGGCAGGTTTGCTGGATGAACAAAGGATGAGCATAAGAGCATGGGAAAGGCCAAAGAGCTCAATGTGAAGGTGCTGTGTGATGACACAGCAAAGAAATCTTGAAGAGCAATATTTGGGTAAAGAAAAGAAGGGCACAACCAACCTGCTAAGTGTGAAAGGAAAGGTGTGAAAGGAAAGTCTGTAGGAAAGCTAGAAAAAAGACAGATTATCATATTTGAAAGAAAAGGGAAAAAACTAAAAGGGTCTAAAGAGACAGAGAGCACTGTACACAAGTGAGGAGTAGAGAGCAAAGCTGGACCTTCTTTCATATTGTCCATCCCAGGCACCTTGAAAGATGAGAAGGGCCAGAATCCACTGGAGCAGTTAGGTCAGAGGAAGGGGCTAAAGAAAAGGCTAACCACAATTAACAGTTTGCCTTCCCCACTCCTACAGTGGAAGTGTAATGAAACACATGAAAGTGAATTTGGAAAGCTTCATTTGGGATGGTGGTGTTTTCTACCAAGATCTAATCTGTATTAGGTCTCTAGCACTGAGCTGGATTCTCCAAAATCCAGTAAAGACAGAGCCCACTAATTTCATTGGGAAGAGCAGCGACCCCTTCCAGTCACCCAAATGCCAAGATACATGTCTTAGTGAGACCACAATTATGGAGATAGTCATGCCAAATAAAATGCTCCTCACAGAGGCACAAAATAAATCTCGCAACCTTTGCATCCCAAGTTATCGGGGCAAGTTCTAGTTCTGACAGTAATACAATTATCACATAAACTGCCAACGAACTTGCAAACGCGCAATGACATCATTAATATTCCCCACAAGGAAAGCACACTAATGTCATAGACTGGAGCATTAATATCGCTGTGCAAAATGATTCAGCATGCAGTTTAATTAAAGTATGCAAAGTATTTTTGTTTATGCAAAGCGTGACAGAGACCATAGGCATCACTCACGGGTACAGTACACTGCTTCAAGTACAGACCGGCGCTTGCAAGTACAGAGCCACTCCTGCTACATAAGAGACCTTGCATCCAAAAACTGAGGTCTCCTTGTTTTCCTATTATCTGGCTTATTCCCACAGAACATCCCAGAGAGGTGGATCCATACCAGGGCAAACCATCATCATGCTAATGTGGTTTTAAACTAAAAATAACACTTAGATCAAAGGTTCTCTTGTTTTCGAGTATTTTCTGGGCACTGCACCTAATACATTGATGTGACACACGAGCACCAAAACACTAATTTGCAGGGGCTAGGCAGGGAGGGGCAAGAGCAAGAAGGAGCTTTTGTTCATTTTATTTTAATGAATATTTATTTTACTCTCACTCTTCCCTTCTTGTCACTCCATCACTGTTTAATGTTTTCACCAAGGCTTGGTTTCAGAGCAAAACTGGAGTGCAACCTGTTGGGCAGGCAGTCTCTGCAGACCTCCCTTCATGGGTGATTGGTAGCTAGAGAAGACCTGATCTCCTACCAGGCTTTGCAAAGCGTATGGCACATCCCCAGGTGTCACCAAAACCCTGCGTGGTCAGCGTGAGGTGGCCAAGTGTTTGCCAACTTCTCTTCAGAGTTGGGAGCACCCTCCTCATATCTAGAGGTCTGCATCCTCTCTCAGGTACTTCACAGAGGTGATTGAGACTGACCTACTGTCACAGTGCTGGTCATCAGCGTATTCTACTCTTTATAATATAAAAGATTTAGATTATATACACTTGAGACAGGCACCTTGCTTGCTTCTGTAGTGCAAACTCAGTAGCACTGTTTAATACACACTCAGATAAAATATTGCTAACTGGAGTCATAAATTTAAGCCAGATACTGTAGTAGAATTAAACCATTAACTGGTAAATCAGCTGCTAAGTAGCCCATATTCCTTTTAACACTAGATTCTTAATGCTAGATTTAAACAATAATACATACCTGAAAAAAGCTTATTCAAAAATATTCGAATGGCTAGAAATATTGGGAGCTGGCTCCAGTCTGCTGCTTCTGAAGTTTATCTGAGGCTGAGTGGAACTGAGCTCCAAACAAAGACTGCAACAGGAGCCAGTTGTTGACACTCTGCATCACGTGTCGCATATTAAATGATTCATCAAATGCTGTGTCACAACCTGTATAAAGTCTTTTAAAAATGGATCCTTCCTCCTTTCATTTAATTTTTAGCAGCAAAGAATATCTGGTTAAATCTAGACTTCCTTGAACAGCCTTCCTTTTCTGAAACCGTACCCCTTTTAATGCAAACTTTCAACCCAAATAGATATTAGAAAGAACACCAGTCACTAAATTTCAGTAAATAGTGTGCTGGTATATTTGGACAGTCCAGGCATCCCACTGGAGCTCTGCTGTAAGGGCTCCCTGAATTTTATGAATAAAATTTACCCAGAACATTTTGGAAAACTAAATAATAGATGAGTAAATAATTTTACTGGCTGATATGGAAAGGCAATGTGTGACTGTAACCTGCCTTGTATGCTCCTTGTAAAGTACTGTAAATTATGATTTTAAATTCTGACGTTAGATTAGGTTTTCTGCAGCTTAATATATTGTAATATAATATAATTGCTAAATGCAAATGAGACACTGTACAGCTTTTCCATAGAGTTGTTCATGAAAGCCAAGCATTTTACATATTACAGTGAAGTGCATGTTATTAAGAAACAAATTATAATGAAGCTTAATTTAGTTGGGAGACAAGATACTGCAGCCTTATCTCGGCTGACAATGTAGCAAGGTATCTTACACAGCTATTATCCCAACTTACGTGCGGCTTGAGTGCCTCCAGCACAAACGTACACAGGCAACAGCACCCTACCTTTTAAGGCTCGCATCTGATCTCATTACCTTAAAGTCAAGTAATACTATAAAGTCATCAATTTGACTTCAAATACACTCTGTGATCATGACTGACAAATGCTCTTTTCAAAATAACAAATACAAAGCTGATTAGCATTCAAACACCGCGCGCTTGGAGCAGGGCTCGGGCAGGAGGCACGTTCCCATCGCTTCGAACGCAGAGCAGGATCAAGTGCAGAGCCAGAGTCAACACAAGAGTTAAAAACAACAAACTCCAGCGCCTGGCGGTGCCGCTGGCTGAGCGCTCAGCGTGGCTAGTGCAGATAAAACTGCCTCCCCTACCCACGGACCTGTAACCCACCCCGACGGGCACAGCGCTGCTGCTTTCCCTCCTCATTTCCATCAGCAAGCCACAAAACACAAGAGGTACCGGTAGAGCTGCCAGGAGAGTGCCCTCCCTATATAATGCGCTGGCTTGTAAATTGCCAGAGTGTACATTTCAGAAGAAAAACTAAAAATGCATTATTTCAGCACGCTGTGAGCGGCGTTCGCTCGACGCAGAGCACGCAGCGGCATCCCCGCTTCCCCCCAAAAGCAGAGGCGCCAATGGGTTTGCACCGAGCAGGAGAAACCCGCTCCAAAGCAATTCATTATTAATGCCAGAATATTCTTGCTAAACAGTCCTGATTATTTCACAAGAAAGAGGTCAAGGTATTGGAGAAAGGGATTTAATCAAATAAACTCTCAATCTCTCTCCAAATAGCCTTTTCGTCCGGCCGCATGTAAATTCATCAGACGACTCGCCTCCGAATGCACAGGCAAGGTTAATCTGCTCTGACTGTTAAAACTTCGGGGATACGCCTCGTGAATAAAGATTTCAAACAGGATGAGCCATGTGAGTTACCCCAAATGTTTTCCATTTCTTCCCTTCCTTTCCTTAAAGTTTTGCCCAGAACTGCATCATCTCCGTGGGCAGAAGGGGAGCCGAGAGTGCCCTGCTTGGGCTGCACCCACGGGACCCCACAAAGAACTCTTTGTTTTGTGTTTGCTGCTCCACTGTCCAGATTCTGACAACTATCAACAGCTTATTTGGAGCTACCCCAGGGTGAGTAACCAACCCTGAGCAGAAGGCACAAGGGGAATCCTGGACTGAGAGGAACATTTCATACATGGCCAAAGCACTCGTGCTGGAAAACAAAGCAGAGTTGCCATTAACAGAGCAGAAATGGAATTCCTCTTTTATTCTGAATTCGATACTGCACTGCTTTGCTTAAATAACGAGCCAAGGAATTTATCACAGTCAAATTCCAAGGTGAATGTAGTAGCAAACACTAATCATCCCTCCTGGACACCTAGCACTTATTAGACAAACCCTGCCTCCTAGCAGTGTAAATCAACGCTTATTTTTAAAAAGGATCTTTGTGAACCCTCATGTTTAAACATGGGATTATGATATAGCTGTAAACAACACATTCAGTCATGAACGAAGAACTGCAATTTGGGGACTGGTTTTGTTTTTAAAAAAGAAAAATCCCAAATGCCTATTGACATAGAGTAATGAGAAAAAAGGGAAGCTGAAATAGAGCAGGCAGGCAGGATTATTTTTACTGTATATTTTTTGCTTTCTTTCCCCTAAGTCTGGCTGCAGAATCTGTATTTAGTGGAACGCACTGTAAATATCTTTGTGAAGTCAGATCAGATTTACCAGACTGAGAAAGTGTGCGTGATGAGAGCCATGGTTTTGTGCAGACAAGCCCTTCCAGCCTAATACCAGCACACATGACCCAAACGTCCTCAGAAGCTTAACAATCTCCAAGTGAGCTAGTGGTACACCTTTTTGTTCATTAAAAAAAAAAATAAAAAAAATCTAATTTATTTATGCTATGGATGCAGCATGTACCTAAATATCCTGCACCTAAGGAGTTTATTTGCTGCCTCCTTCGAGAAGCCTAGGATGGCATTTCCTCTGTTCAAAATCAGAGTGGATTCCTAATGGCACACAGTCTCTGTCCCTCGTTTCGGAGACAGGCAGCAGTTAAAAACTCTGCCTCATCCAGAGAAAAAGTGTTTTGATGCTGGTATTCTCTGCCCCCTTTGCTCCAAGCACCTTTCTTGAATCTCAGGCACCATTTTACATGAGGATGCTTTCTAAAAAGCAAAATGTAACTGTCTAATTAAGAGCGGAATGATTGGCTAGTTCATGGACTCTGTGACAGTTATGACAAATACACATATTGGCATAGCCCTAACCTCACTTCACAGTTTGCAACACAAAGATGGTATTTTCAGAAATGTGCAGAACACTCTGATACAAAGCTTCACCTTGTCTAGTGCTATTCCATTTAATTTTTTATTAACTGCCTGAACATATGCCATTCTAGAAGAGGGTAATAGTTACAAAATGTCAGCAGAAACATTTAAACTGCTAAAATGTAAATGATTTTATAAATTTGTAATGAAAGGTAATTGTCATGTGGGAAAAGTAACAGAAAAACAGATATGTGTAAATGTAAAACTGGTAAAAAAATACATCTTATTGGTCGAAGGTAGCAAAATTTAACTGTGTTTTAATGATCATTGTAAGTAGTATTTAAATAAAATTAGATTCATAAGCAGAAAATGTGAATTCTATAATATTTTATTTTCTAACATTAGCAAAGTTCATAATAACGAAAAGACCTCATGGAACTTTAATGCGCCCAAATTCATTAAACAGTAGGACATTAAGATTCCTCACCTCATTTTAAAAAACAAATAAATCAAGTCAGATAACACAAATAGAGAGCATTCGCCAGCCCGGCTGTAAGAGAACAGCGTCCGAAGGCGGTTAGCGAGTTTCTTTACTTCCCGCCGCGATGAGGAACACTTTGGTGACGACCCCCCCAGCGAGGCGGCGCTGGGTCAGCGCTCTGCGCGACGTCGGGGGGCACAGGGAGGTTTGCTTCAGCCACCACGCGCAGCAACCACCTCCCAGTTAGGTTTGCGGGCAACCATCTTTAAATGCTTGAGCTGCTCCGCGCGGCCACGACAAGATTTGCAATTCCCCACGTTTATTTACACGCCATCACCCCAAGTAGACATCAGATGGAAGTGGCGTGGTCGCGGCTGACCCCAGGGCAGTCCCTGTCTCCGCCGATCCCATTTCACCCCGCGCGGCAATCGCCCGCCATGCGTGCACGCTGCGCCGCCCCGCAATAAAATTAGCAGAAGCTTGTCAGGGGATATTTTCTCGTTTTACGCTGACAGACACTGGACAAATATGTCTGCCTTTCAGAAGGCCACAGAGGCTCTGCTCTCCTGAGGTGTGCGGCAGGCGGCGCGCTCGCAGGCCCACGTGCAGCGGGGCCGCCAGAGGCCGTGAGGGCTGGCCGGGCGTCCCCGGTCTGTCAGCCTGGGGTGCCACCCCTCCATCCCAGACTGTGCCAAACCCACTGAACTACCGGTCATTTCTGTCTCCATTGTGCTTCCCCACAACTGCTCCTGCTTAACATTGGGCTCACAGAACGAGTTCTTCCCCCAGAAATGAATAGAACATAAATCCATCAAATGTCGGCAGGCGGGGGGAGGAAGGGCTGGTTGCGGGGTGCAATGGGTACACAAGTGACCCTCCCGAGGAGATGGTACCTGCAGCTCACCTGCAAAGCTGCTGCCTTCAGCAGTGAAACCTGCTTTAATTTTCTTTTTTAAAACGCTTTTGCAAATAAACTAAAGGAAACGATCATTTGTTTCAGAACCCAAAGCCAAGGGAGGCTAACACAGTAAATAGGAGAAATTTACCAGCTGTAATGGGAACATTTTTAAATAAAACCACCTAATATGTTTTGTAATCTACACCAATGTAATTTTATTAGATATTCAGTGCAGTTCTTACATCAAACAGCCTCAGAAGCCCCAGGATCATTTTATATTCACTGGAAGACAGAAAGAAATCCAAAACCTAGTTAAATAAATTGTTCATTTATTCCTTTCCTTTTATGCACCAAGATCTACATGTGGTCATTAATTATAAAGAGACTATTATAGCACCATATTTTCATTCAATACGATGTCCTGGTATATATCAAAGAAGTCCCATAATTAAAACAGAAGGGCCACAATGACAATTAA
Organism: Podargus strigoides; assembly: GCA_028020825.1. Lineage (NCBI taxonomy): Eukaryota > Metazoa > Chordata > Aves > Caprimulgiformes > Podargidae > Podargus > Podargus strigoides. The sequence continues at coordinate 1,024,552 of CM051625.1, read as the reverse complement.
AATTACAATCTATATGGGGAAAGAAAGTACAGTTCTGCAATTTTTCACCCTGTCACTGTCAGCACCGGGGGATATTCCAGTCACGTCTCTGGTAAAGCAGCCTAAATTCTTCTTCACCAATGCAACCTCAAAAGCATTATCAGCACCTAAGCAAAAGCCTATGCAAGTATAATTTAATACCAAGCCACAGTTTGCAAGTAATAGCGTATAAAGTGATATTTAAGTGGTGTTTTAAGCACACTTCTGATGGCTACAGCCGCTTTTTACTGGTAAATGCGTTTTCCTTTGAGTAGTGATTATGAGTCCTGGGTGAAGAGGTCCTGTGTGCAGGTCTGCCTGTAAGCCTTACTTCCAGCTGCCAATCTTTACTTCACAGTGAAGAAAAAGCCACACAGCACCTTGTTCTTACTCTTGTATGCTGTCATCCCCTGAGCCTGATAACTGCAAAATCATTTCCACATAACACTTTTCTGCTTCTGCCTCTTAAACCTCGAGACCTACACATTGTGCTGGCACTCGCACCCCCGGCAGCCGCCCCCCAGCCGCCGCGGTGCTGAACCGCCGGCCTCTGCCCGCCAACTATTTTTAACACTTATCCCAGTAAATATCTGCATTAATGGAGGACGGGGCTCCTGGGCAGCAATATGTATTTGCTACAATTTATTGTCTATAAAAGTCACGAGCGGTGAATTATTACTGTTAAAACTGTGTTTTTCTTTATAATAACTTTAAACCGAGCACTCATATATGAAGCATGCAATGGAGATGGAGAAGGTTTTGTATAATAAAACGGTGACATGGTCATTTTTCCCAGTTTTGCATTACACAGACACACTCATGCATGGTGCTTTTTAAATTCTTATTATATGGGAGGTCAGGGGGTCGAATGTCAGAAAGTACTGTTAATTTCACGGGGTTAGGGGAAAGTAAATTCAGAGGGAATACAGATCACTTAGCACAGAAAAGCAGCTCCTCTGAAGTTTGGTTTTACATTTGTTAACCATATCCTTCAGCTGACGAACCATTGAGACCAGGGTGACATTCTGGTCCCTGCTATAATGGCTTGACACGCTGCGGGGAGAGCGGGACGGCGGCGGAGGGGCCGGTGCCGCTGCCCCTCGCCGGCCGAGCACCCAGGCTCCATGCAACTGGAACCCAGCAAAGCACGCTGCCATTTGGGCTGCGATGTTTAAATTATAGAGAAGGCAGTCAAGATGTCTTAAAGTTCAATCTGACAAGAAATGTAAAATATATTTCTGCCTTCACGCGCCAGGAAGGTGGCGTCTTGTGGTGTCGCTACCCAGAGACCTTTCAGAGCGCTTCCTAATAGATCATCAAAGTCTAAAGATGTTAAAAGCACTCCCAGTATAGGGGTAGGGTTTGTTTTGACACACAATGTCCTGATAGGTTCCTGTATTTTTTTTGGGGGGGGAGGGATGTTGATCTTTTGGGGTTTGGTTTTGCTTTGTTGGGTTTTTTTTTTCCCCAGCTCTGCCAGTGGCAAAATAAAACTGTGGAAAATAGAAGAAATCTTAGATGATGTCTCAGGGGCTGGAATGAGATGATCTTTGAGGTCCCTTCCAACCCAAACCATTCTGTGATTCTATGAAATAACAGAGGAGAGGTGATAAAACAGGGTGGCAGAGCCACTCTTCTACCAAGACAAATCCAAAAGCTGACTTTTTTTATAAAAAGCCATTTGCTTGATGAAAGCCACCTCACTCACACAGAATTTAAAGTAATAAACGCTTCAAAAATGTGAGGGTATCTTACAGCAAAGATGCTAAAGACCTTTTTGCCATTGTGTCTGTTGAAAGTTCAACTCAAAAGAAGAGCGCCGTAAGGCTCACGCTGTGCATCTGTTTGTGAAAGGTGCAAAAGGCGGGGGGGGAAAAAATAACCAATACAAAACAAACAGCTAAATTTAATCAAATGACTACAAAAAGCCATTTTAAGAGACAGAGGGGGTTTCTCACTGTGAGGCTCGGCCTGAAGCTGGAGTGGGTTTGGGTTTATGCATTGGTGTCTTTTGCAAGATTCTTCCCAGTCAAAACTCACACCAGGCTCAGCTGCCCCTTCATAATTACATTTTAATGACTTCGGCTGGGTGTTTGTGTTTTGGCAGCATATTTAATAGTGTTAGCATTTAAATGGTCACAGCCGGACTCGGAAGGGCAGAGCTCGCTGCCGTTCAGGGTGAAGTTCACCCTTCTGGGGCGGCTGCTCGTCAGACGAGCTCCATCAGCCAGCACCGAACTCAGCCTGGCCCCCCGGGAGCCCGTTTGGCCCCAAGCTCTGCCCCATCAATGTAAGGGCTAAGGAATAGAACGAGATCAGTGGAAATATGTAGAGTCTATGGACAGGGCAGGGTTTCCAGATGCCCAGGTCTGGAAGCAGAGCATGCTGCACACCCAGCTTTTGTCTTCCTCAGTACCCAAACACACCAACGTCACACAACCAAGTCCACCATGATCCCTCTCTTCCCAACAAACACTCCCTAAAACAGCTCAGGCAAGGAGTGAGGTGGCAAATGCAACATATGCACATACATTTTATTAAAGATGCATTCCTAACTTTGCAGCAGTATATTTGACTAGCTGCCTTTTATAATTAAAAACTTTTTTTCCCCTCAAATCCCCTTTCCTGTAAGTAGCCTGTTGCCTGAAGATTTAATCCTTCATTACCAGTTAAAACAAAATCACCAATTAGGCACATGAACACGTCTGTATTAATCTCATTAAGGTGATGGCACCAAATAAATTGGAACTATTTTTGTGCTTTTACTGTGTTCCTATGGCTTTATCAGGCCCTGTGGTCATATACAAAGACCTTGCAGCTTAGTCATTTAGAGTCATTCGGTTGTGGACTAAATGTGGCATTACCATCTATGGCTGAAAATTGCTTTCAGCTTTTAAACTGCACTGACTAGTCTGTAGTTAATCTTAGATCATTCACTCGCAAAATTAAATGAGCCAGAACGATGGTCTTCTTTTTTTTGTCTTTTTTTTTTTTTTTTGTAAAATAATACATCACAAAACACTTATTTGCCCTGCCCAAAAGAGAGATCAAATTCATTTAAAATCCCATAAACCAGAGTTGTGAATTTTTAATTTTATTTAGTAGCACAGAAATAGAGGGTAAGCTATCTTTCCACAGCACATCACTGCTATAAATTTACATATAGAACATAGTTTGATGCCTAACCAACCTTTAATCTACCTTTGATGTATACTCCCACTTCAGTAGGGATCATGTGATACACCTTATTAATGCAAATGTAAGGAGGACTGTTTGGGATCTCTGATGTAATTAGCCATACACCACGTTTGAAAGGAAAAAAAGGAAAAAGAAAAAAAAAATATAAGTACTTCCTTTGTCACTACAGTTGCCTGCAGACATGCAGGTGGAGATGCTCCAAAGAGGGCTGCACCCACCCACCCCTCAGCCTCTCGGTTTGTTATACATGGATTATTGCTTTGGCTCTTATGAGTGTTGCACTGGAAGAAAGAACAGGTAAAGCCAAATTCGGCCAGTTCCTAACTTTCCAAACAGCACAAGTAACAGAACGATTAAGGACTGATCCTGCTGCCATCAAAACTGACGCAAATTTTGCATTCTAACTTAGCATTCAGGCCCTCTTCTTTAACCCCCCCCTAGGACCTTGCTTTGCCCAACAGACCACCCTTGAGCTCTCTCCAGTTTGCCCATTTATTACTATTTCTGTGTTGCAAGTTGCGTACGGCCACGACGGGAAGCCTGTCTGCGGCTTTCCCCGGCGCGTAGGCACACGCGGTCGGGGTGGGCTGTAAACGGGTTCCCTGCTCCCACGGCGCTTCGCTGAGCCCTGGGGTGATGTGGTGGCAAGCAGGTCCACGCTCCCCTGTCAGTGGGGTGGCCCACGCTTGACAGGGGCAGCCCAGGGCTCTGGGCTCCGGCGGGGAAATCAATGAATACATAACCAACCAGCCAACCAAATGGGGAGCAGCCCTGACCGAAAGCCAGGGATGAAGCTGACATCATCACGGGAGAACTAGAAAATCAGTAGTCTAACTGGCTTTGATTTATTAACCACAGTAGTTTATCTCTCCTTAATGACAGCACGAGAGATCTGGATCCTACTTTGCTGTGTATAAACCACTCTCGACTACAGGGAGCAACAACAGGGCAGGGCTGCTGCCCGACCTGCCCATGGCGCTGCCCATCCCTCGTCCCCAACAGACTGGCACCTTCTCTTCTGTCACCGATTCACGTTTTAATTTAACCACAACGGGCTGGTTTGTGCCACATCCACGCACAAGTTAGAGGGCTAACAAGGAGGGGAAATAAAACCCAAAACACACAAAAACCCCAAACCTACACACATTTGTTCCCATTTGTGTTTGCTTTGCCACATTCTCTGAAAACTTTCCGGGCAGGGAGAGGAGGGGAAAGCAGGGAAGGCGCCGGCGGAGAGGAGTCTGCAGTCCCTGCTGCACGCGGCCGCCTCCGCCAGAGCCGATGGCTGCGGGTTCACCCTCCTGCCTGGCAGCTGCACAGCCACCTCCCCTTCCACCCCTCCATGTGCCTCTCACCCCCAGTTATTTTAAAACAAATATTAAGATTATATTCCTCCGTAATTTGCAATAATGATTTTTGTTTTCAGCAAGCAAAGTTTACTCCAACTGCATTGCTCCTGCTCACAGGAAAAGTACCCAGAAATGAAGATTTATTTGCATAAAATAATATTCCAATAAAAAACTGCTACTCTATTCTCATAAAAATATATTTACCTCATAGTTTTGTACTCTTCAGAAGAAAATCTGCATATTTTGTTTATTTTCAAAAATATTTTTTTTTTAATAGCCTGAACGAAATAATTTCTCATTTTTACAGGCTTCACTTCACTTTTCTCACAGTGAATAAATTGCAACTTATTTCCATGAAATTCACAGATGACACAGATCTTTATTTTGCATAAAGGCATAGAGAAGTGTCTAATATCTTCAATATTCATCCGCTAAGTGGACATTTGCATCGGGTTAGAAGGGAGAAGGAGCCCCGGCCCTCCCGCGGTGACAGCTGTACGGAGGGATGACATCTGACAGCTGTGACAGTGCTGACGGGAGGCTGGGATGGCTCCTGCATCCCTGATCCAATTACGGCACACATCCCTCTGACAGGGCCGGCAGCCCGCTCCCGCGCCGGGGAGGACAGTATTGATCTCTTGTCAGCGCCCGCCTGCACTCCTGCCTCGCTGCTCTCGCGCAGCCGGAGCGCCCACGGACCCGCGTGGGGCGGCGGGGTTCGGGGGCGCGGGGAGAGGGGCAGAGGGTGCTGGCTGAACACCCCCCGCACGTCACCGCACGCCAACAGCCCACCCGTGCCCATGGCGCTCGCGGACAGACAGCTCGGTGCGGACAGACAGCTCGGTGCGGACAGACAGCTCGGTGCGGACAGACAGCTCGGTGCGGACAGACAGCTCGGTGCGGACAGACAGCTCGGTGCGGACAGACAGCTCGGTGCGGACAGACAGCTCGGTGCGGACAGACAGCTCGGTGCGGACAGACAGCTCGGTGCGGACAGACAGCTCGGTGCGGACAGACAGCTCGGTGCGGTCAGCCGGGCGAGCCCGCGCGGTGAAAAGGCCACTGCAATTAGTGCAGGCGGGTGGGCTGGGCCCCTGACAGCCCCCGGACGGGGCAATGGCAGCTGCCAATAATGTCAGCTCCCCGAAAACAGACAATTAGCCTGCGGATCCTCCCGCACACCCAGTGCAAACTGCCTGGCCAGTGGCCACCTCCTCCTCTTCCCCATCCTCCTCCTTTCCCCCACCCCACAGCCCAGCACAGCACCCACGCGCCAGGTAACGGAGGATCAAGCCCAAACAATTAAACGCCAAAAAAGTGATTAGAAACACCAGGAGCAGAAACCAGACACCAACACCCATAGCACATCGGGCTAAAGGGCACGGTACATCTTTCATTTGGCCGTTATTTTATACCACATTGTAATTCAAAACTGACAAGTATTTGTTTTCATCTTGTTATTTAAAAGTTTCTAGATGACCTCTAAAAAATAACTTTGCTTTGTAACTATAAGAGCCTTATTATGCCACTGCTTTCTCCATTCCATAGCCCAATATTGACTGATCCAACATCCCCATATATTCCATACTAACAAGAGACCAGGATTCTACGCTGTGTCCAAGGAAAGGATGAACAGCAAAACCAGAGAGGACCTAGGAGGACGTGGGTGCTTTGAGGCATTTTGACAAAACCAGAAGGGATGGCAGAAAAGCTCCCTGCAAGCAACCAAATTGCTGGGTGAATGGTGCTCCTGGCCTGCTGGGGAAGCAGGATGAGGAACAGCATCATTGTGACAGGATAGGGACATAACTCTGCACAAGTATCAGAAGGAATTCCAAGTTAAGCCCTTCTTTTTCAAGTGTATAAGGAAGCCATCATATCTAGGTTTCTTCCCATTCTGCCCTGGTATTTAATCTTGGTCTGCATGGGAAGAGACCTTGCCCAGTCCTGGTCCCGTAGGGTAATTCAAATAACATTACAACTCAGTCCAAATTTTTTGATAAGGCTTTTCAGCAGCAACCACACATTGCCAGCTAGATGTCATTATAAACAAAGTTATTGATTACCTCACTGGAGCTGGATTTGAACCTGCAGACAAACAGCGACTTGCTACCGTGCTATAATTTTATTGATCAGAGCAATCCAGCTGCCAGTGCTTTCTGGAGAGTAAAAACAAAAAATAAACTTAAAAAAAGAGGCCTGAATACATCTTCCCTTTGCCCACACATGAAGCAAACCATGTTTTTTAAGCCTGTAGTACAACTGGGGGTGTTTTTTGGTGTAAGGTTGTGGGTGGCAGGTTTATTTTTCCTTTCTCCTCTAAAACCCTTTCATGGTGAAGCCACATATCTCCTCATCTCACAACAAAGCCTTCAGGTCTGTCAGCTCTGGGACAAGGCTGCAATCGTTTCCCACCACTCTGCATCCAAATTACCCAGGGGGTTGTGGTCATCAATGCACCATTTCAAAAATTCCTCAATTCTCCTTTATTAAGCTTAGAGCTCTCTGAAAACAAAAGTTGTGACATTTGTACACTTTGGTCACTGCTGCAAATCAAAATATTCCCGAACTATTCAAATCAAAATGTTGCTTCACAAGGGTTTTTTGTCCTCACCAAGTTGTTTCATGGAATTTCACAAGGAAACCGAGGGAGAACCATCCAGACATCTCTTCCTACAGCAGCTCACTCCTCTTCGCTCCTCTGAATCACACCCCCCGTGGGTTTCAGGGGCTGTTGGAGATCTATGTTATTCTGCTGCTAAAATTGTCTATTCTTTCAGTTTAACCCACATCATTTTAAGTGAAGTCGGAGTGAAAATGCCTAAGATGAGCACCAAGTCTGAGCCTAGCCTTCCCCTGCATCTCAAGAAACAAACCAAAGCCAACATCACCTCTTCCCATCTCACCAGTGGCTGACCAGAAACTCAGAAGCATAAACCACAAAGTTTCACAGAAACCCATTAAACAAAGTTTTTCTGAGACCAAAATGTCCCTCCTTGAGATGATTTACTCCTGAGAGCAATGCTGACCCAGAAGCTAAACCCTGAGCCACACGCGTGGCAAAGGCGAACGGAAGGGAAATGGAAAAGGCTGTAAGGTGTTAATCAGAAAGCACAGCAAAATGTGTACGCTAGAATTTAAAACGCAAATTGCTTCAAATCTATTTGAAAATGCTGTTCACACCTCCCAAGCAAAGCAGTCTATGCTTTTTGCTGTTGTTTGTGTTTTGGTGGTGGTTTTTTTTTTCCTGCTGACACAGTTTTACCCTGAAACAAAAATATTTCAAGGTGGAAACCATTGCTTCAGCAGCCTCCCAGAAAGAGCAGGATCTGAATCCTGCAGGAAAAGGCTGCTCAGAGCTAAAGCTGGTGGAATATCATTTAAAATGGAAAAAATTCTCTAGGATTTTTTTTAATTGTTTTTTTTTAAAAAAATAAAAATAGGGAGTTAGGCTTTACACCTGAATTACTGAAGTATCATCTATGAGAGAAGTATCACACAGTTCTACAGATGAGACCAAAGAGACCCCAAACCATACAGAAACTAGGAAGACTATGGAGGCAAAACCTTAACTATGGAAATCAATAAAACCATTTCATCTAACTCAACATTTTACCTCTAATGCCACATTTGATTTTAATTTTCTGAGTACTTATCAGCTAACAGGGCTTCAGCACTCAGGACTGTTACTTCTGTGGGCTGTAACTCTCCATCAGCACCACCCTCATCCCAGTCTGTTCAATGCTCTTCACTCTGTACATGCCTGGCAGGTCACATGTGAGTAGCCCAGAATGTGGCCACCACATCAACAGGTCTGGACATATATGTTCTAGATGTATGCATCCATATCCTTATTGCCAGAATATTGCCTCTGCTTACTTTTAATCATTATAGTAATAACTGAATGACTTTATTTAAAGTCATTTAGAACCACAATGGTTACAGGTGGCTTTACTAAGAGGAGAAAAAGCATCTCGAGGAACATGGAAAAGTGGTAGAGGTTTTAGTGTACCTCATTAATTTGTCCTGGATTGCAGACATTCTTTGATTGTGATACTCTTTAATGGCAATTCTTAATTGTTGACATTAAAAAATATGCTGAGCTGAGCAAAGAGAGGAATTCTGGCTACAGTGCAGACGTTACTTCCTATTCTCAAAAATTAAGCATAACGGGCACAGTGGCTTAATAACCTCTCTCAAGAACCATAGTTCAGTCCCAAGTGCCATCAGAAAGGTTAGGTATTTAAATCTTGGCAACTAGGCAGTTTATGAATTTCAGTGCATACGGGCAACATAGTCAAGTCTTGAGACTATGGAAAAATCTAGAAGATCTGATGCAGATATCAGATATCAGATATCAGAAAAATCTAGCAGATGTGATGCAGATATCAGAGGACCCCTTCTCTGGGCTGGAATCTCATACATAGCTGTGACAGCGGCAGTGTGGAAAAGCCAGGACACAGCTACGGGGAGGCACATGTTACCCTGCTTACAAGGAACCAAATAAAACTGCTAAGGTGAAGATGTCTTGAGAAAGAAAGCAGAAACCTGGAGAGCAAAAGGAAAGTAAGAAGCTGGGAGAAAAGACTGGAGAGCTGATATTCCTTCCTCCTGGTTTATCCTCACCTTCCTCTCTTGTCTTTATAACATATTTTAACAATATTTTATTACCTATAATTAATGTATTTATTATAATGGACCAGACACTAGCTAAGAGAGAGAACCCTCAGGGTTATCCCTTCTTTCCCAAACACTTTGCAGGAGGAGCTGTTGTCCCAGCAGTGAGCAGAGGGACGTGCTGCTGCAGGCACAGGAAGGGCGTTCACACACAAAGTAGCTGTGCCAACAGCATCTGCAGGTAAACAGAACACTGGACTGAATAGTCAGGTGAACTCATATTATGGTAAATTATATGATATGCACTATACATCACATTTTTCTTGTCCCCACCCAACACCTTCAGAGTTTCCTTCCATTCATATTGTAACAGGAAAAAAAATCTCCATTTACAGTCCTCCACATGGATGACTGACATATTGTTTCAGCTATACATTATTCTACCTTTCTTTCTCACTCTTATGGATGAGAGCCTCAACTCCTGGTACCTGTGACTGCTGCAGTGTTTGAGAACTGCTTGCCACGTTGAAGTTTCATTCAGAACATTATTCTTGCCTTGAAACATTGGAAGTTATCACAGAATCGCCTGGGTTGGAAAAGACCTCTAAGATCATCAAGTCCAACCACTATAAACTGTTTCAGATCATGCTGTATAAATACCTCGGGTTTGAATTAATCTGCAAAGTTTGTTAGAAATGAAGGTCAGGACTTGAATTCACAGCAATTAGAATCATTGATGTTTTCATGGTATCAGCCTCCTTTTCCTGATTATCAACTTCCATGGTGCTAACACCTAAAAAGTTTGCCCCTCTGACCCTGCCTGAGTTTAGATGTAGATTCTGTAATGTTGAGAATATGTTTCTGCATTACTTTTTGTAAGTCAAAGGAAATTTGTTTTAGAAAACATCATGAAGAGAAAATATGTATGCAGAAATATATAATTTTACATATTTTAATTAAATATTACAGCCAAGTAAAATACTGGTCTGGATTCTGCCTTCTCCAACCTTTGCCTCAACATCTAATGCAATTCATTAATGGTGTTCTGACCTACAAGGTAACTAACTAGGAGATCAACTTCCAGCACAAACTGCTGGGAATAAGCTTGCCAGTATTTAGCTATTTATTGACCACAAGGACACAAGGCTGACCTGGCAGTGGGAGACCTGAAAAGAAATGCCATTCCCCGAGATCACTTCAAAAAGAAAGTCATGATAGTCATTGGAATGGGATCCAAGACATCCTTGATTAAAGATATCCATCAACACTTCTGCTGGCACAACAACTAAAAATCTAAAAATAAAAATTAAAAAATATCCTTCATCACTACTGACAAATATGTAATCCCTCTACAAATCCCCAGGCTTTTCAATATGTGAACAAAAGGAATTCCAGTGAAACAGAGGAAACAGGAACTGCCAGAGCATCACTTCAGTGACTCTTCAATAACCTTTCCCAATCAAGAGACTGGAGGCTGCACAGCCATCAGAACTGCAGACATGTCTCAGAGGTTTATAATTCACACAGAGTCTTGTGATTTTGGTCCTCTGTTTACCTTGGACCAAGCTGAAATGCCAGTGCTGCCTATGATACATCCATTGACTCTGGTTGTAGAGATGCTTTAGTCCTTAATTACATAACAGTACATCACTTTCAGCCTGCAAAGCCACCACGTTACTGTTGTGTGCACACTCACAAGGAAGCAAATTCTTTCCTGTGTCCCATGCTAATAGCTTTGCAGAAATCACCTCGTTTCAGTCAAAATCAGCAGAGTGGCAGCCAAAAAAAAAAAAAAAGTGTTCCACTTCTTCTATATTTTATGAACCTAGCTGTCTAGATAGGGATAGTTGGTTGGTTTTCCCCTCCCCCCAAAAAAGAAGGGTGATAAATTGACCTGATAGCCATGAGAAAAATCAACATGGGAAATAGACTGGGAAACCTGAGATCTGCTGCTCATGAACAGCTTGCAGGTTTATGATTTCCTATTCAAAACTCAGCTCCCATACATGTATGTTGTGGTAAAGAGAGCTCAGCACTTCTCCAAATCAGATCAAAGTCATGCGTTCATAAAAACAGTCACCAGTTCAAGGCATAGTTAATGAGACTTGGTGGATTAGGAAATACCTATAAGGACACCATGACCATGATTACCCATCATTAAGAACACAGCACTTGTGGGACAGTGTGCCTAGTTCTGGAGAACAGCGCTCAAGGAAGAGGAGTTCAAAATGGAAGAATCATAAGGATGATCAGGAAAGAAAATAAAAGTCTATTTGTGGAAAGAGGAATAAAAGAATGTAGTGCAATGAACAAAATGAAGACTTAAAAGGGATGTGATTTCTCTTTCTCTCCTTTTTTTGTTAATGAAATAAATTAGGTGCTAGTAAACAGCTAGGAACCAGGAATATTTATTCAAGTTTTAAAATATTGCTGTCAGAAGAACAGTTGGTGTCATCTGCCCATTAATATATTTTCCTTTAAAGATGAATGATGGTTTCCTACAGTCAGAATAAAGTTCTGAAAAAGCAATTCATAAGGCCTAATTGAAGGGGGAAAACTAGTAAATTTTAATGCAATTATATGATGCAGCTGCTGGAAAAGCAGAAGGCTGAACATTATAGTGGTTCTGATCCTATATCCCTGTGAGTAACTTCACACTGCAAACATGTCCCAGGCACAGGGAGAGCATCAAGTTCACCAAAACCAGCTTCATCTGCCCAGACCCCTCTCTTCTCGGGAACCCCTTCCATGTTTGCAGCAAGTAAGGCAAGAGGCACCACACTCCTCCATTATGCAATCTCCAGTCATCCTCTAAGTAACTCAGCCTTCCAAATTAAATACAGCAAGGGTCCTATGACTTTGCAACCGTAATAATAATCTTTGCCATAGTTTTCTGAGTAAAACACTCTAGCATATGCATAGTCAAACACACTTCATTGAATCTAATACCATACAATACTTTCCCCTTGAGAGGAAACTGCAGGCGTGCGATTTCTGTACACAGTAGTTTTCTTATGGTCTAAAAATTACCAGAATTTAAAACACACAGGAGGAAATAACAAAACAGAGAGAGAGACTATAAGTGGGGATTTTCCATTCTCTGGATGCATAGTAAAAAGATAGAATGGCATAACCTTATTTTTTCTTGCTAATACACCTCAACTCTGACCTTCCTGAAAACCAGGACCTCCTGGGTAATATGGTAATTTAATGTAAGCGCTTATATGCTGATTTCTATGGAGTGGGTTGGCTTTGTGAAATACGACGTGGTTTACTTTTAAATAGAGCTCAACTGAGACCTAGAAGGGAGCTGGAAACAGGCCTCCAATGGAGAGAGATAAATGCCTAATTTACTGTCCCACTTAATCCAGCACTTTTTCCTTAAGTCATTATCTCCTGTTCCTCATTACTGTGGCAGCACAGTCATGAAAGACATGTGCACTGAGATTGTGATTTGAGTGCTTCTGTTTACAATAGCCACAATTTATTGTTAAAAAAACAGTATAGATGGGCTGCTACATGAAATATTAAAAATAAAATAAAATAGGATAAGGTCTGGTAAACTGTGTTCCAGCTCAGATGCACCCTTACCTGGAGAACACATCATACACAACCGTTAGCTGGGAAATCTGTTCCACCGCGCATCGTTTGTACAATAACGTGGATTGTGGAGAAGACAAGTGGGGCAAGTTGAGCATCAGACAGCAGCTACCACACATTTCCACACCCTTTTCTACTGGCTACATTTTTTAGACATTTGCAAGAGGTAGCATGGCACGTGTAGGGTACCAGGAACACCGAGCAGCAAACCAACAATGCCGTTCACTCGGGTCTTCCCTGGCTGGTGGTATTAACACCTGTGGCTCTATTAAATACGCTGCGGTCATTTAGACTTTGACACACGTCTCCATCTTCCATTGCACCTCGGCACTAAATGAGATCACCAGCCAGGAAAGGATATCACATGTCCTAACATTTCGAGTATGCATGTAAATTAAAATATTCTCAGAAAAAAAAAAGAGATCTATAAGTTTGGATCGCCTCAGGGTAACAGTAGCTGTCTTGTCACGTGCCCATTAAATTTGGTATTCATTAAGGACAGTGTCTTTTTAGTACAACAAACCCGTGCAGCCCCTCCCTCACTACAACACACACTGCCCACAGGCAGAGATCATCTTCCCATCAATGCACAAGTTCGTTTACATCCTAGAAATTTCTTCACTTTATACATTTTAAAGAAGGAAAACCACGCCGTTCACCCACCAAACGGCCTTGCTAAATGACTGTGCTGCAAGACACAAACTGTTTAAACACTGGGAAGTGTCCTGCAGGTGCCCTCACACTGTGCCACCTGCAGAAGGGCTCTCCCAGCCCACCTTCCCACCCACCCAGGAGCCTGGAGGGACACCAACAGCAGCCACACTTTATCCCTGTCCAAACCTGAAAAAGCAAATTAGCTACTTCGTTTCTTGCAAATCTCACGTTAATTATTACTCTTTATCAGTTCAAATATTGGTGTCATACGTACGGTTATGGGGCTACTAGTCTGCACAGTTAGAACAGATGTTTCAAGAAATGTGGAGTGTAAATATTTATGGTTAAAAGAAAAGACTTTGTGATTTAAAGAGCTCTACCAGCAGTTCTCACAGTGCATTATTCCACACTGCTGGTGCCTTATTCCACCGCTTCACTGCTCGTTTGTTCTGGAGACGGTCAAATGCTTATATGTGTATGTAAACCATCACTTGCAAATTCTGCTTTGCCAGCTCACAATATCAAATATTCAACACATGCAGGCCTAGAACAGAAAATATGTTTCCCAGAACGAGTTTTGCTCAGGTGTCACATCCCATTCCCTTTCCTTCTAGTATTTCCATGATGGAGATAACTCGGCACCTCTCAAAATCCAGGCCAAAACACTTGAGCTGGAAAAAATAGTGCAGATACCCGAAGGGAGCTATCACTTGGCAGCCTTGGCTGATATTTTTCAGATCATGTAATCCTAACCCAGCGTAAGAGTTATTCCTCCTGCAATCAGAGAGAAGAAATTGCAGCCTGGTGTAGATGTATTTGTGCCCAGCTCCTCAGCAAAGCCCTGGACACACTGAGCAGACTGGTCCTGGCATGCGGGGTGAGGTCTCCTGTGTTGCTCTAGCACTGGTGATACAGCTCTTCCCACTCCACCCTCTGAACATTCCCCTGTTCTAAGCCTAATTATACTTAACCTGTTTATCAAAAATTCATTACATGCAGATTTGATAGATAGTTCTCAATCTAGTAACGAAAGAGCTAAGTAAATTAACATCAGGTTAAGATTCAGTGTAAATTACCTAATCATTCAGAGATGATGTGAAATGCAAAACACGTGTTTGCTTTTTAAAGTTTGATGCAGATTAGACCCTGGTGAGGCAGGACAGGACAAATGGCACCACTGCCATGTGTGGGGAGACATGTGCCAGCACAGGCAGAGGTACAGACCAGCAGTCACCACCTGCAAGATGATGAAGGGGCTATTGTGCATTATTAATTTGGGATCCAGCATAAAACAGATCAGATATGCCAAATGCCTAAAAGCCTTTCCCCAGTGCTCAGAAGCAGCACACCTTCCAGATCCAGGTTCCCTACGTGTCCACACCACCCCAGCACCTCCTGAAAGCTGTTTGGGATGCATCAGGCAAACCATTCCCACCCATTCCTTCAGACACTCTTGCCTTCTACTCCTCTCATGCAAAATGTTGTAAAGGGTTTCAAATTTATCACTGCTTTGATCAAGTGCACTAGGTCAGCAGTTCTCAGTGTTGGCTTTGCTCATTTATTTGCTTGTGGTGGGGACAGGGTGGGGGACAGGACTGGCCACTATCAACCAACTAAGGAAATGAACTCTCAAGGAAGTTTGAAGTTTCCAACTTCAAACCCTTTTTCCTGTAACTCTGTAAACAAGAGAGAAAATTTTGCATGATGGAGGTAAATAAATAAAATCTAAGTTGTTGGGGTTTTTTTTGCATTGAATAATATCTAGAAATATAACTCAGATGCGTAGAAGTTAGACAGTTGTTAGCACAGGAGAACAAAGAGATGGTTTCCAAATGAGAGAAGGGGGGGGGGGGGGGAGACAGTTTTCCCTAGAAGGAGACAAGTGTTGACTCAAAAGTACTTTGGTCAACTCAAAGCACAAAGTTTTGTTTCAGAGTTTCACTTGATATTGTTTTGGTGAAAATTGTCCTAAAGCATTTCCTGAGAGGATGAAAAATGTTTTAAAGTAAGTTATATAACTGGAAAAATAAAATGAACTAAAGCATTTTATTTTAGGTCTAGCAAATATTTTGGTTCAAAGAAAAATTAAAGCTGTGGGAATGGAAAACACACCCAATCATTTCATTTTGGTTCCCACTCAGTTCCCTCTGATTTCAAGGTTGCCACTAGCTTTAAAAAAAACAACACTCACTCATTGACTCTGCTCCTTGGGATTTTTTTTTTTCTGAATATCAAATTTCTCACAAAGCTGATAAAATTATTAAATCTAAAATTAAACATTTGTCATTCTGCACAGAACAGAATAAAGAAATTGCATCTAAGCCTCCCTCTCCTCTCTGTTCCACTTCCCGCTGGAAAGCTCAAGTGCTCTTTCTTAAAAATGGATGTGCTAATCCCCAACACATTACAGCAGAAAAATACAGTTACCCTCGTATTTTTAGAGCATAAAACTGTGCAGCTCAAGAATACATTGCTGGGAGTTGCTTTCAGGGTGCCAGTGCACACAGGACCCAGGTCTGCTGACAAGGTAAGCAAAGGAAAAAATCTCAGTTTTAGATATATTGGTACCATGTTTTGAATGTGAAATATTTGCAATTTAGTAGCCTGCAGTTTACATCCTTACTGAAAGAGTCCCAGCAGTGAGCTATCACATTTTCATTAATTACAGCACATTTCAGACTTTCTAATCATCTCCAAAGCCTTTTCCAGCTCTCACTAAACATACAGAATCACAGAATGTCAGGGACTGGAAGGGACCTCAAAAGATCATCTAGTCCAGTCCCCCTGTACCTCAGCCTCCAACAGACATTTTATGTAGAAAAATATTTAAAGTCTGTCACAATTTCACAGAGTGAGCAGAGTTCTCTGTACAGAGGTTTAGGCAAGCCTAAATACCCAAACCAGAATATTGCACAAACTTTTCCACTTCTTTCCCCTCCATGAGTTAGGACTTAGCTGCTCCTTGGGTACACTCAATGTATTTACAACAGCAGGACCATGCTAACTCCAGAGGCATCTGGATGTGTCTGTGCAACAAGTCCAGCTCATCAGAATTAAGGTTCACTCAGTTTGCTAAAGCCAGAGTCTAACAAGTCTCAGAGCATAACGAATATCTTTATTGAATATAATTCTTACTGTTATTTAGGCTTCTTACAGTTTTGCACTCATGTTTGTAAGAACTATGCAAGTGCTCAGCTGCTGCATCAATCGACATATTGTAAAATGATTAAATGAATAAATATTCGGGTATATGTATAAATGACCTATCCTAAGGGACAAGAGCCATTATTCACTGAGCATAATGCATCTCAAGGAAAGCAAAGAAATTAATCAGAGGTCTGGAAAACCTGACATCTGAGGAAAGATTAAAAGAATTGGAGTTGTTTCTCCTTAAAAAAAAAAAAAAAGAACACTTAGTAGAGGACATGATAACAATTTTCAAGTATGTTGACAGCTGTAGCAAAGACGGAAGGAAAATCAGTTTACACGTTTATGGTGGATTGGGGAAAAAAAAATTAAAATAAAGGATTTGAATTGCCACAAGGGAGACTCAGGTCCCATGGCAGGGGAAAGAAAATAAAATTTAACAACAGGGGAGAGTAGAGAGCTGGAATAGGTTTCTTGGGGAATCTGTAACACTGGAGTAGGGAACATGTACACCTTGTCAGCAGTGAGATGGGCAAGGGGAACCGTGCCGGGAACGTGGCCCCCATGACATCCCCTGGTGCTTTTCCAGCCACATTTTCCTATCAGCCACAGAGAAGCTCACTCTATTGGAGAGGAGTAGAATGTCTTGCTAATTGAATGTCAAAGCAATTAAAGTGGGTATAGACTTCTCTCAACATTGTCTTGACTTGATAAAATAAAGTTGTTTTGACAACGCACACTGACAATCCCTGATTTCAACCGCAGCTATTTCTCTTGAGGCAAGACATGGAAAATGTTGAGACTTTAGAGTGATTTTTTCAAAATATACACAGAAACATTTTCAGAATATGCCTATTAGAAAACACTAATCAGTGATTTTCAAGGCATTTCCATGATCATAGCTCCTTAGAACCTAAAGCTTATTTCCCTCCCACCCTCCCCATGATCACTACTGGACTGCTATGTGCAAAGCATTAATGCAGTTTTACAAGTTTGCCCTCCAGACACACTCAAGCTCATGGTCCAGCCCGCATGATGATAGCACTTCACACTAAAATTCTAATCTCTTTTATTTGATTGTATTCTCACATTCATTTTTAATTCAGCCACACTTTTTATATGCGTAAACCCAGGAAAAAATAAAATAAAATCAATAAATATCATTTTATTAGTTCTTCTTGCATTTTTTCCTTTCTCATCATCTTCTATCCAGACCCAGTTCAATATTACCCTTAATCCATGGCAGAATGGCTCATGCTTTGAAAGTGAGCTCACTAAAGCTTGACCTGACCGGGGAAAGACTCCAGCAATACAAAGCAAAAAAAGAAGTGGAGCATGCATTCAAATTCTTCATCCTCATCTAGGAGAAGGGGGAAACTCCTGAGAGCCCACTTCAGCTAAGCTTGATTCCCACTGAAGTCAGTTGCCATGAACAGATAGGTAAGCCTTGAAGAAAGCACATGAGTGGTCATCCTGGCTTAGACCAAAGACCCATCTACCTTGGGGAAGAGTTTAAGCATAGAACAAACACTCAGTGATATTTCTGCAGGGAAGTAAACCAGTGCATTTCCAATAGCAAGTAACTTGTCTGACACACAATGCAAAAGTGTTTGCTAAGTTACTTACAAAGAATAATTGGCCAGTTCTGTTAAGTAGGGTCATTTATGAATTCTGCTATCAATATTTGACCTTTGAAAATTATATTTCCATAGCTCTGGCTGCACACCTTTCCACAGCATGGCCTAAGCAAGAGAAAAAATAAATGCCTTTATTTATTGTCATGTTTTTTCCTGTCATTTGCACAAGTAGTCTACTAAATGCAGCTCACTTTTCTAATGCCTGCACTTACTGAGCTCGATGGCATGATTCTCAACATTGCCAAGAAAATTTACCCCATACTTTATTGCATTCCTGCCATGCTCTCCCTCACACTTCCAAAACAACTTAAAAAATGTTTACATTGGTAAAGTGTTGTACAAGAGTGTAATAATGATATTGTATGTTACTGAAGATGATGGTGTTTATTTGTTTAGTTAGATGCTACAAATAAACATGGGAAGGATATAGAAATGAGCAGAGGAAATGGGAGAATGGGGAATCATCCAGAGAGACATCCTCAGTTCTGCAATTGCTAAGGCATTCCAGGGACCAGGAACATCACCAATGTCACACACCCCTGAGCACCGGGCAAAGAAAAAGAATGACTGCATTTGCATCTCCTCTCCACTGGGGCAATGTGCTCACTGTGGTTCCCTGCCACCGGTGGGTGACTTACTGGGGCCTGAGGCTGCCAGCTCCCAGCTCAGCCTCTGGGATGGGCTGGTTTGCAATATCCAAAGTGGTCCCACCCCCCCAAACATTCATATCAACACAGCTGAGGAGTTTGATGGGAGATAAAACATAGAGGGAGCAATTCAAAGGCAATGTGCATGTGAAAAACCCAACGTTAGAAATAGCACCCAAGAAGAAACTTTTCCCCGATTCTGTTTTCCCAGGAGTTGCTATTTTTACTTCAGCAAGCTTCCACAACTGCAAGGACATCACCACGGACACACTCGCCAGGTTTATCCCTGGCTCCACCAGAGTCCAGCGGGAGTCAGCTGTGCCACACCAGAGCTGGCTGTCCACCCTTACTGCATGGGACTCTCTCCTTAAAACAGAGTCCTTCCAAATCTCAGTGTTTCAAGTCCATCCATCCTTTCTGTTTTCCCTGCTCGGAGTGAGCCACCCTGAGCCACCCCGACGCCCCCTGCGCTCGCACCCTGCTCCTCCGCACTCTGACAAATCCAGAGCGGCTCCGCTGATATTAAAGGTATTGGTCCGGACTTACGCCAGAGCAAACGAGCACACAGCTTGACCTTTTCTCTCCTTCCTTTCAGGCCTCCTAATGGTTTTTTTAATAGAAAAGATAAAATATTTGTAAAACAAAGGAAATCCCTCAAATACCATGTAAATTCCCCTTCTAAATTTCCCAGATTCATCTTGAAACTCCTTTTTTTTTAAAAAAAAAAAAAAAAAAACACAAAGAAATTGGCAATACTTTCCCCTCAGACTCTACTTTTCTGTTGCACCTCTGAGCCTCCCACACACACACTCTGCCTGGTGCCCTCCTGCACCCCCCCAAAAGCTCTGTGCATGGCAGTCCAGGACAGGGATGCTGCTCTGGAACTGCCCTCACGCTTCAGCTGACCCCTCCAGTTCACACACTAAAATTTCCAGCAGCCTCAGTAACACAGCTTTGCTTCTGCAGGTTCATATTAATGAAATGTTAAGGATCTCACTCAGCTGAGGACAGACAATGCATGGATTCCCTTTGGTTACAGCTTCCCAGGCAGCTCAGTAAAATATAACATCTTTTCTTTACTTAACATATATTCTCTGTTCCTATGTTTGCTTTTGACTCACTCTTTCCCCAAAGCTCCCAAGGTTTCCCATTTCACACTTGCTTATCCATTTTGTTAGATGTGCACTAAGCAGATTAATACACTTTCAGATTCATTGCTGTTTTTAAAGTTACTAACAAGCAGAGCTCTTCTGAAATGAGTGAAAGCTGATGATAAAACACACTTTTATTCTCTGCCTGAAACAAAGTGCTTTTGCTGAAATCAAAAAGTCCCACTTTCATTCATGTCATTTTTTTAAGCCGAGTAATCACAGCAAAGCAGCATTACTAACTTTTGAGTCATCAGCAGCACAAATAAAGCTTTCACAGAGTGCAATAATTTCTCATCAAGGCTTCCCCACAGAGGAAAAAAATTAACACAGTGTCACGTATCAAAAGTCAAAGGCCGGTACAGAACATTTTTGGGATTAAAAGAAATTGAGGAAAACAAAAACAGAACATCTAACAAAAACAGGAGAGTGAAATGGAGCCATGCCTCTGCAACAGCCCCATGCTCTTCAGGGAAGTCTGCTAGAGCAGAATAACCCTCACCACACATGCTGCAGTTTTCTACCTGATAAAACAGTTGAGAAAAGCACTCCTGAGCTGGGTGCTCTGAATGTGCTCTTTTCCTGACCTCAAGGGAGAACTCTCTGCTTCCTGCAGTGGCACTGAAGAAACTGGACTCCTGTCTCTTCTCTTTTACACTAGAAATAAGGCAAATAATGAATTTTTAATTCACAGAAGAGTTGAGGTTGGAAGAGACCTCCCGAGATCACCTTGTCCAAAGCCCCTGCTCAAGCAGGAGCCCATTGCCCAGGACCATGTCCAGACAGCTGTTGAGTATCTCCCAGGATGGAGACTCCACAACCACCTTGAGCAACCTACACCAGTGCTCCATCACCCTCACAGTAACAAGTGTTTACTGTAGTTGTTCAGAGTCTCCCATATGTCAGTCTGCCTATTGCCACTTGTCCTGTCACTGGGCACCTCTGAGAAGAGTCTGGCTCCATCCTCTTAGCACCCTCCCTCCAGGTATTTACACACACCAATGAGATCCCCAGAGTCTCCTCTTCTCCAGGCTGAACATTCCCAGTTCTCTCTGCCTTTCCTCACAGGAGAGATGCTTCGGTCCCTTAGTCATCTTCGTTGCCTTTGCTGGACTCTCTTCAGCATGTCCATGATTCCCTCAATACTGGGGAGCCCAGAACTGACCCAGCACCCCAGTGTGGCTCTACCAGTGCTGATCAGAGAGGAAGGATCACCACCCTCCTGATGCAGCCCAGGACACCATTTGCTGTCTCTGCAAGAGCACCTTGCTGGCTCATGGTCACCTTGGTGTCCACCAGGACCCAATGCTACTTGTCTCCTTTAGCAGCATTTCCTCCTGTTGGATCCATGTTTTCCCTACAGCTTCATCTCCAGCTTCCCCATCACCTCTCTGCTGTTTGTAAGTGATCCCTGAGGCACCGTAGCCATTAGCTCAATCACTGAGCAACAGAGTCTCTTTTTCCACATCCAGCGAGTAAAAATTCACAAATCTAAACTGACTGTGACGCAGCCCATCGCTCTCCTGTAACCCTGATAAAACAGGATGGCTCTCCTGCACGGACCTCAGTTTAATTAAAAGCCTCCAGGAATCATTGATCCACAATCACACCCTTTGGTATTTTTGCTGATGCTGCCACTTCCTGACGAATCTGGATTTTATTTAGAAATACATTTTTACATTCAGCGTGGAATAATGCTTTCCTCCATCCCAAACCCCCTCACCATTTGGCCCCAGTTCCCAGCCAGCAGGCACACCATCCATCACACCTTGCTCCCAGCCTCCTGGAAACACCAGCGCAGCAGCAACGCAGGCCCAGGAGGGCAAGTCCAACAGATCACAAACTGTGCACAGCACCTTGGCACACTGCTTACTGTCAGTATGTTCTCTAACTGCTATATAAAACTCTTAATTCCTTCATGTGTAGAATTCTTGTCCTAAAACTGCAGCTCTCCACGTCCCAGGACCCAGAGCACTGGGCAGCACTGAAACACCTCAAGTGTCCATGTTTTGATATATATAACATGAGCAAATCCCACCCTGAAACACAATTACTGAATCTTTCACAGAGAATGCACCGTGTTTTTTTCCTACTAGTACCTTATTTTCTCTCCTCCTTTTAAAACACAGCATGTCTATTAAGGATTACAGAACAGAGAATGGATTTTATTAAACATAAATTTTCGATGGTATGCGTAATTTGGAGTTTGTCAGATCTGAGTCTCTAGAAGTTTCCAGTTCAGAATTTGTAGACTAGAATAGATTATATATTTTCCTGGATCTCCACTGGGCAGCATCCATCACGTACTTTCTTTTAAGTCTGTCAGTAAGTAACAATTAAGGTGAATTTACAACAACAAACCTTATAACAGATATACACAGAAGTTCACAAACATGCACTTTACTATCCCACCAACCCTGTGAAGCAACTCCTGAGGACTTCTGGAAACCAGAGGTGGCAAAGTACCCTCTGTGAGTTATGCCAAAATTCAGTGGTTGACTTTGCTCCAACCTGGATTAATCCTTGAGACACACAGACAGCCCCGAAAGTGTCATTGAAGAGTAAGGGGGCAAAGGCAGCCCTCTGCTCATCTAGACTGAGACATTTTCCACCAAAGAAATGTTATTTTTGAAAGAGACTTCCAAACATGCCCCAAATTCTCCATTTCCCATTCTGCACTCCCCTTTAACACACCCTCACCCTTAAGCTGCAATTTGAAAGCATGAACAGAGGGGGAAAAAAAAAAAAAAAAAAAAAAAATGCTTTTCATGTCCTTAAGAATGAAACCTCTTACTTAACAACTCGCTAGGTTATCTGCAAAATGTCAATTCTTTTAGGAGTTATTGTAGCAAAAGAGAAAAATCAAGATCATTTACATCTATTTTATGCCCCAACCAGCCTGGAACCCGAAGCAGCCGAGTTACTTCTTTATTTACTGCTATTATGAGGTGTGAGTAGGAAAAGGTCTCTCTCTTCCTCATGAACCTGAGGAACCAGAGGGAGCAATCCAAAATCCACGAGAGGGAAAGAATTCCTCAGCATGACTCTAAGTGTGCGTCCTTTGAGGATCTCTGGTACCTCATCTCACACGCAGAACAGTAATTAGCAGTTTCAGTACTCGGGCGTCTCGGAGAGGTGCTGTACACAACAGCAGCAAAACCTCTCCCATTTGTCACTGGAATAGACCCTGCTGCAGCAGAGCACAAATCTGTGGGTGCAATGACAAGCACTGATTCAACAGACAACACGACTCCTCAATGTTAAATACAGGACAGATGTGGTTATCGGAACTTATTGCCATGTATATTCTGTAGAACTTGAGACAGGTGACTTAAGGCTAAATACCAAGAAAACATCAGTAAGAATTGTGCATTCCAGGCTTACTTTTCAAACAAATCTAAATCAAACAGCCACATCACCTTTTTATTATTATTATTTTTAATCTTAGAAGTAGTCCTTTTCATCCAGAACACACACTGCCAGACAGCCAGCTGTAACCGTGCTGCGGCTGAGCAGGTAATCAGCTACAAAAGGAAAGGGCAAGAAGCAAAGCAGCTGATTTTCAGTACTCAGTCAGGGGAAAAAATAACAGAGAAAATTTTCAGAAGCGGTTAAAAATAAATCCACTTAGATTTACTTCACCTTTAGGAATGCAAAGTGGGGATAGCAAGAGTTAACGATGGTTAATTTTTTTTTATTCTAGAGTTACATTTGCAATGGGCAACAGAGAATGAAATCAGCTATGAGTGCATCCAAAACTTAAATAAATTGAGTATTAAATTATAAAATGAAAAAAGATTACCAGCAGGAGTCAGCAGCTTTGCAATGGTTGTGCTGTGGGTTGGTCACAGCGCGAGAGGGAACAGCACACATGGTTTGAGGAGCACCATGGCTCTGAAGACCTTTGGCAGGAGCCTTGCTCCCCCACTGCTCCAACACCTTCCTCCAGGAGGGCAAAGCATAACTGGGAGCTTTTCCAGGCAGATCCTGGGATTGCTCCCAGCCCTGCACCCACCTCCTGCACCTCTGCCCCCTCCTGAGCCTGAACAGAGTCCCCAAAGCAGAAGTTCACACCCAAAGCCCTGCAGCTGCCCGACAGCAGAGCCCCACCAGCGTGGTGCATTTTGCAAACAGCAAGAAAACGAACAAACAAAATTACAAGGAAAAAAAATTCTTAAATATTCTTAATTATGGTGCAGTTGTATTTATCCTGGTTCTCCCAGCACTTTTGAATAAGGGTGATTACAAAACCCACAGAATTTTAACAATATGAGATGTAGTTTGACTGGCAAAGCTCTATTGAGAAATGAAAAGTAAATACCTTTTTTTAATGCACTCTGTGGATGCCTACTGTATGCTCCAAGATCTTTTTCTATAGGGCTGCATGTGAGCATATATGTATTTATATATGTACACAGCTAGGAAAAATAACACAAATAATAAAGTGTGCACATGTACATGCAGAAATCCTCAATAATATTTCAAGTCAGAAGCTTCAACAAATTTCCTAGTGGGGACTAAAGCACAAGTTCTGCTCAAAGCCAAAGTGAGGTGGGATTCCTCATCAAACAGATGAAATGAACTTAGGAAAAAAAAAAATAAAAGCATTATTGCTTTTCATTTAATTTCCCATATCTACTTTTTCTCTTTATCTGCTCTGGCTGTTCTGGGTACCACAGGCAGTGACACACAGACAGGGAAGGGACATGACATACATAAAGCAAACAGAGGCTGAACAAAACACAAGACGACGGCATTTACAGCCCAGCTGACAAAGCCAGTCACTTCACTTTAAATAATGTGGCAGGCAGCAAAAATATAGTAATTACAAGAATTTCATTTTCATTAACTAATAAACCAAGGAAAACAATTTAAGTATCTGAATGTCATTTTTCAAATGAAAATAAACTGTAAACATTTGAATAACATCACAGCAGGGATAATATACCTAAGGAAACCTATTGAAATATGCTAGTGAATTCATCCTCTTTTATCACATTAAAACTGCAATTGACTGTAAACCTCCTACCACTCTCCACTGAGACTTTAATTGTAAAGATTCCTGTTACATATCATATTAGGATTTAGTTAAAATTGTAGAACACATTATTTCCAATCAGACAGCCAACCATCACTCACAAAGATTTTTAAAAAGGTGATTAATAATTCATCTCAGATAAGGAAAAGATCTATATTTATACCATCTTCTCAGCCACCATAAACTACCTGACAATTGTTCAGTAATGATGCCCAGTAAATTCTTTAAAATGGTAATTTGTCATTCTGTCACTTCATTTGTGACCTAAAATTCCTCACTTGAGGCATCATCAAATAAATTAATCACTTTCCAGGATCCATTTCTCTGTTCTGCACGTTATTATGCCCAGGCTCTCTTGTGTTTCTCTTCATTTACATATATTTAATGGCTCAGCAGTGGTTCACTATGGCACATAACGCACACATCTCATTACAGGTGAAATATTCTAACTGCCACTATCACTGGGAAAGAAAATAACTCTCCCAATTTAATTTTCCTGATGTAACAAAACCATGATTCTTCACTATGAAATGTTGATGCCATCCATCAGTCACAATCAATAAAATCATCATAGAAGTACGCCTTCTTTAGCATCATTCCTTCATACCGGTATTATTTGAGGGAGGTAATTAAACTCATAATATGTAATGAATGTAAATGAAGAAAAAACCCTCGTGTTCTCCCTCTAACTATGCTTATTTTACTGCTTTGATTTAAAGTATTTTTACATCTTACAATCTATGAAATACACAAAGCCCTGAAGGAAAGGCATCAGAAGTACAGTAAGCATCAATCAATACGTATAATGACTAATTAAAAAGGAACATATTTTAACATTAAAAAACCACCAAATGCTGTTATTTATAGATTTTTCACTTAAAATGATACATTCCCTCTGGACTAATATATTTGCTGTCTTTCTGAAATATAGATTGCAATACACTAGTTTTAGATACTGTTGCTTGCATGTGTCCAAAAAAAAAAAAAAAAAAAAGCAACAAACAAACCAAAACCCAAAACAAAACCACAAAGTGGTTTTATGCGTATCTGGTCCACCACAGCCATCTCAAAAACACACACACAAATATAAGTATATATATATGTATGTATGTATGTATGCAAACTATTCTCACACTACAGAGAAAACATCAATAATTTCAGTCTCGTATACGTGCCTGTACTCATGTAAGTTAAGAAAGAAAACAGCCTCTTAGAAATTGTAACTTTTAAAAGAAGTTCACCAAAAAAATATGGGTTTAGAGAAATATGCTTTCCTATAAAGAGGAAATAAAAAAAATCTCCCTTGCAAGTACTCACATGACTTTGCTTACATTTTAAAAGCACGATGAAGAGCGCTTCTCTTGTGATGAGGAAGCCCAAAGGGCACCAACACCGCCCGTGGCCACCAGCCTCCTGCTCCCCTGGGCCCTCTCTGCAGCCAGCCCTGGTGCCATGACCTGCTCTTGGCTGGTGGCCGCTTGCCCACACGGGGTGTGTGGAACACCCTCCACGAGGAGGATTGTCTGAGAAGGAGAAGCAATCCCCAGCTTCTGCTCAAAACAATTCACTTCAGGTGTTATTTCAATATGTGCATGCAGGGAATGGGATTCCTCACCACGAGCATGAGGACAACAGGGGGAACGATGGAGAGCGTGGCTGGTGTGACCCAGCTGGGAGACTGGCACCCTGCCCACCACACTTCCCTCTGCTACCCAACTAACTGTGACACTGCTATTGTACAGACACTTATTGTCAAACAATGTTCCTCTTTCCCGACACCATCAGGTTCCAGGGACGTCTTCTTAACCCAGCTCACGCCCAACGTGTGCCCAAGGCTCAAGGTACAAAAGGAAAGAGCTGTTCACCTGGGGGTTATCTGTGCACTGCCCTCCCTGGGGGGTCAGCTCTGCATGGCTGGGACTCTCTGAAATGGGCACAGGAGTGGGTGAAATGCATATTCTGGGAAGTGAAGTTGAGAGTGAGATAGAAATTGAACAAAGAATGCACAACAGAAAAAATATTTTTTAATAACTACTAATTCACAGCTCTGCATGGAACTTCTGCGCTGCAGAAAGGAACAGAAGGCACAGGCTTTGGGTTTTCTTTAAAAAAATCATTATTTTTATTTTCAAGGCAATTTTCCATCAGGAAGGTAAATCCAAAGAGGTGGGCTACCCCCCCTGGGGCAAACACAAAAAGGGCCCATCCCTGCCCAGGGGCACTGCAGCTACCCTGGCACCCTTACAAGGGACAGCAAGTCACAAACTACATGCAGTCCTTAAAAAATCCGAGACTTAAAAACCACTAATTAGCAAGTATTTCCACTTGTGCCTTCTGAAGTTCTCCTCATGGGAGTTGTGCAGCAGACAAGCAGCCCAGCTGGAGGTGCTGGTGCTGCCATTTCTCCCTCCATGCTCCAGTTGGGCTGCCCCCCAGTCCAAGACAATGAATGCAATTAGTGCCCAGAGACCCTTCCCCAGGCACGGTGGTCTCTGCAGGCACGCAGGGGGATGGAGTGGAAGGGAGGGAATTGTCTCCTGTGAGTAATGCTGGTCAGTGGCTCTGTGTGCTTCAGCATTTTTCTTGCACACTGTGTCCAGTAAATGTACGAGCACTGCACCACCTCTGTGCCCTGGCCAAGGGGCGTAGGGACCGACAGCCACTGCTGCCCCTCGGTGTCCCCAGGGAAGAAACGAGTCACCCACAAAACCCACACAGCATTAAAACATATTCACCCACAAAACCCACACAGCATTAAAACATATTCAATGCACAGCTGTATTTATCAGGCAATCAAAGGTAAACTAAAAATTTAAAAAGTGCCAGTTATCTATTTCGTGGCACTCCTTTGCTAACAGACATAACGAACAGAGCAAGTTGTTCACATTAACCCCTCGATGCTGGGGCTTGCTGCTGTCTGCTGTGCCAGGGAGCAAAATGCACTACAAAGGTATTACCAAGCAAGGGAAATTTCTTCTGGGAAATGGCATTCAGCTGCCGTACGACGACCTCACAGCTATCAGCTCGTGCCGACTTTCACATTGCTCACACATGCACACATCCACAAACCCACGCACGTTTTCTGTCCCCGTCTCCCGAGCTGTTTTGCTGCGTGCTGTTCAGCTGTCATGTTTCCCTCCAGAGGTGGTTGTAGTTCTGTTCAAGGTGAAGCAAACTCTTGTTGTAGGTTCCTTCTACAGAGGTTACACAACTGCACTTACAGAGCACGTTCAAACTCAGTAAGAACCCAACATAACACAGAATAACAAACTCAATACAGAACAGGACCCAAGCTTATGGCACAAATTGCACCCAGTGAAAACTGACTATGCCATGGCCACACTCCCTTGACCCAAAGATCTCCCACAGGCCATCTCAGAGAGAATGATCTACCCACACCCACACTGAGCTCAGATTCTCCAATATTGGATTGAAAACCCCAAAACAGGTAACTCTCCTCTGTGGTATTTCTGTAGTCCTCCTACCCACAGAGCAGTGCAAGATGAGGGAAATTCGAGCAGGAGCTACCAGCAGCACACACCAAATAGGTGAAGCCCTTCATGCCACCAACCACAGGAAGCCCCAAACCCAACGGTCCTGTCCCCTAGAGAACCCACCCTACTGATGGACAGGTCCCCAGCCTTAACCTGATAGAAACCAGACCTGGACCAGGCACCACCAACTACCTGTTCTTCACACTCAGAACCTGGGGGAGATTTATCTTGCCCCTCACACTCTGGCTGACGTCTGCAGGTCTGCCTACACAGTGTTTGAACGTGCCATAGAGCCCTACCATCATACTGTATCGGGGCAGGCAGTAAGGGTTCAAGGGGGATTTAAGTCCAAACTTGTATTAACCCTGCAAATACAAACTTCCATGTTAGATTCCAACTTGGATATCTGTCTACTTCATTTTGAAAAGAAATTTCAACCGTGAATGAGCTGCAGTTATTCAGCTTCGAAGCCGAGTCCTCAAAGTGCAAGGGTTCAAAACTTGATGCTACAGGTGAAAGTTTGGCTTAAATCCTCACTTTCATTTTTTGTCTGCAGACTAGATTTAGTACAGAAAAATATTCAAAGGATTTATTAAAATAAGGTGCTGTTTATCAGGTTTGCCACATAGAAGCTCAGTACTATTCTGGAACCATTATTTATTCACCTACTCAAAACCAGCATTCCAGTTTAATTCCACATTCACTGGCCATTTATTGGCATAATACCCAGTTTTGGAATTTTTGTAGCCTAAGAATTATGACCAGTTGAGTAGCATTAGCACATTCCTGGTAATGTTCTCTGTTATCTGTATCTGGCATTTCTCTACTCGCTCGTTCACCAAACCACCTACAGGAGGCTTTAGGTTCACATTTTGCCTTTCTCTATTTCATTTTTTGCAGCATTCAAACATTTATGACCTTCACGATGTCTAGAAATTTTAGTCCCATTGAAGTAAACAGCAGAACTCCCATTGGTTTCCACAGGACCAGGACTTCACAGTTACAGTAATTTCCAATGACAGAGAAGAGAAAATATTACATCAATGTGTTTCTGTTTTTCTCCTTTTTCCCAATAACTGTTATCGTTGGCACTTGTATGTGAGGCCCATGAGATATAACAGAACTAGCAAGGTTCTCTTCAACAGCCATTATAATACTTGCACATAATACATCTTGCAAGAGGACTATGATTCATTTTTACTACTCATTAGGTGGCTTTCCTGGTACGCTATGAATATTGTAGCTTATGCATGAAAAGTCTGCTACCTGCAATATTTGTAATTCTTAAATTCTTTAATAACTGCTTCGATACCCAACAGATGAAAGAGTGCACATCAGGGTGAATATGTTGTGAAACAGGACTATTACTGCATTTAATGTGGCAACTCTGGTCTCATACTTATGATGTAAATGAGTTTGATAGCAATCAGGAGAGGCAGGTTTTAATATGGTTACTTATTTCTCTACAGCACCCTAGAATTACACCAGTTTTCTGTTTAAAAGTTTTCTTCTAATTTTTTTTTTAATTTATTTTTTATAAGTGTTTGCCTGATGAGAACTTCAAAAGTGCTGAACACAAAACCAACCCAATACAAGAAAGAGCAATACTGCCTGTTAGTGCTACTGAGCACATAAAGCCAACAGTCTAACAGGGTCCCAGTGACCCTAGGGCACTTATAACATTTGCAGAGCAACTACACATACAGGTTAAAGTCAAATAAATAAATAAATAAATATTTGGTCTTAAGGCACTACCTTTGTATCTTGGGTATTAATGACAACTGCCTGTTCACAAACCATTCCAAGGTAATAAAGTATTTATAATTGTCTACAGCACGCACTGCAGGTTGTAGGTCCTGGGGATGAAGTTTGCATTCCAGTGGAACAGTTTCATTGCTGGTTACACTAACCTCACCATCAAAATAAGTTAAACTCAGTCTTGGATGGATATTCTGGAGCATTTTGCAGCTCTGGGTTTAGGTTGTGACCTGCTGAAATGACCTCATATGCTCTTTTTCATGTCTCTTTTAGGCATACCCTGCGCTGCCAAACATTCACTCATCAGTCTGGCAGACTTTTCAGGGTTTTTTTCCCCATTTTAGAGTGAAGTCTTGGGAAGGCACATCAAAAAATGCACCCACCAACAGAGACTGGGTGAAAACAGTCTGAAGTGAATTTACCATATTAAAAATCCTCAAGAGTCCCCAGAAATTAAAGGCTCCAGCTCCAACATTCAGAGCTGGACTTTGGTATGGGAATAGGAGCTCAGCAAACGTATCTGCTGTTACTCTGCTCAGCAGGTACCTGAGCTCAGAGACCTGCAGACAGCTCTGAGCATTTCTGGTTTTGCAGACAGAACACGGGCACTGGAACTGCCACCTCACTGGGACCCAGCCTCCCCATCCTCTCCAAGGCCTCGTCCCAACACCCACCCATGGGCTGCTGTGCACCTCCACAATGGCAAAACCCAACGTTACCCACGGCCCGTGGCTTTTGCCACACCAGCCTTCAGCACAGACACGTCAAATACTTCTGACACATGTGTGTCGAAGACAAACATGGGCTTTGTGGCTTTTATGGGCAGATTCTTGACAGCCAGGAACGCCACCAACTCCCACTAACAGTCCACTGCTGCTCACTGAAGGTTTCCAATAAACCACCAGCAAAACACACATTTTATGCCTGTCAGGGCAGAGGGAACTGCTCTGCAGGCCATTTAACTGCCTCCTCTGGCACAGATCTAAGTGTCAACGCTGCTGACAAAAAAATGCTGCTACTGGTACTGCTCTCAGCCTACTTAGAAAACAAACCCAATAACCACTGAGAGAGCTTAGAGGTGGATTAAGACGCCACAGGCCATCAGCCCTGGACTTCTCCAACTTCCCAGGGCCCACCACAGCAACCTGGGCGCTGCTGCAACACAACCTTCCCCGCAGAAAATGATGTGTGTGGTTGGCTGGTGCGCGTAACTGTCTGTCTGGGAACTGCGATCCATACATCTGCAAGTACGTTAGGAGCTGACACCCTCTAAAACGCTGGCAGCATCAACATCTAATCGATATGCATGTTCACCAGCAAAGCTGACTAGTACATCTGTTCTGTGAAAAAACATACATTCTGCCTCTAGTACAATCACTGTAATTAAAAATTAACATGCATTAATTGTTGGAGCTGATGTAAACAGCTGATGTTCCACTTAGCCCTGTCTTCTGTACATATCATTAGGCAAAGCCAAATATTGTTAAGTAAACAGGCAACACTTACAAAAAGAAATAGAAAACTAATTCCAACTAAATAAATTGACAACACAGTGCAAGTCATATTAAAACAGTCGAGGTAATTATTAGGCTACTGGACTAACAGAGAGAAAATCATAGAAGACATACTTAATTGTTTGAATCTCATTGCAGTGAATGTATTTAGGCACAGTGGGAAATATAATTTAACTCGAATGCGTGTGCAGTGTTTTCCCAGAAGCTGGATGTGCAATATGCTGCTGAAACAAAAATATAAGTTTGATATGCAGGTAAACCAAATAACTTCTCAAATGCAGCAATCTCCACCAACTGCTTCAGTAGCCGAGAGTCTCCAGAGAAATTCAGGTTGGTTATGCAATGCTAAAGGTTTTCTTCCTGCTCAGATGCATCTGCAAAATCCCCGTCAATACCAGTGGGAGCTGCATGCAGACACCAAGAGAAGAGCGTACTCCTGAGGAGTTACAGCCTACTTTTTATCGCTGTTATTTAAATGTCATAGCAAAATAATTTCTCCAATTTGTATACAAAAAAAAGGCAAATAAAACCCCAGCAAATCTGCTCGGCACTACACATCCAGAGTGGCTGCTTCAGATCACAGTGGTAGCGCTGGAGATTGCCTGGGGGGCGTCAGCTGCCGGTACCCCCAGGCTGCTCGCCCCGGTGCCGAGCACCGCGGTGCTGGGTGCCGCCACTGTCAATCAGCAGCGCTCCCTCGAACTGATGGGGAGCTGAAGTGTAAAGGACACTGCCAGGTGAGGGAGGGGAGCTCTGCAAACAGAGCAGCAGCGGGCGGATGACAGCATCCACACTTCATCACTCCTGTCCTGAAGAGCCACGTGTGCTATGCCCAGGGTGAAACGGCCGTGCAGAGCAGGACCGTCCCCGAGCCCCCCACGGGGTGGGCACCCACCGGAGGCCACGCAGGAGCTGTGCTCTGCAGGGGCAGAAAGCACACGTGAACGCAGGGACCACACGTGTCCTTTCAGCCACACGCTGGATTCAGGGCCTCGAGAGCCAGTACTAATTACTGGTGGCTCGTCATTTGAGAGTAGCAAGGTAGGGAAATTGAGGCTGGGTATGAAAGACAAATTTTTTCTTTGTGTGTTTGTTTACAGAAATCAACTTCAAGTGGGAATACCATGAAGGCTTTTTTTTTTTTTTTTTAAATAGACAAGATAAATTTTGTTTGCTGATGATTACTGAGGAATCCTGCTAACCCACTCCAACACCATTTCCACTCTATCCCTGTCACAGTTCTCTTCTGCCACATCCATGACACCAGTGCTGGTCTTGGACCCACAGCAACCTGACTGCCATCTCATCCCCAACTTCTACACCCACAAAGCCTGAGCTGAGCTGCTTTGGGTACTTCCAAACCCCACAATCATCCTTTTTTATTTTTCTGGGAGTTACTTGAAATGTAGAAGTGCAACAAGAGAACTGCACCTTTATAGCACTGCTGCAAACTGGACTCGGAAAACGGGCTGAGAGAAGTGCAGACACCTACATCTCTCTTTCAGGTACCCGAGGAGCCCGTGTGGCCACACAACACCCCCAGGGGGGCTGCACACAGCTGCACCATTGCCCCCTCCCCTGCAACCTCCTCTCTGAATGGAGACAGAGGAAAGAAGGGCTTGGTCACTGCAGTGACAGGAACACCATAACTATGGGCTCAAAGCTAAACTCAGAAGCAGAGCCATGCACCTATCCATCTGTACTAGGAACTTTAAAGAAAGGGCTGGAGAACCCTGTGAAAGTTTAGCAATTAACAACGTGGAAAGCTCAGGGGGAAAACACGCCTTATGGGCAGTTTTCTCTGCAATTGGTTGCAATATTCTTGAAAGCCTTTGGGGCAAAAAAAGATAATGCATTGTCTCTCCCATTAGTGGTACCTAACCACAAACCATGTAAATTAAACAAGTTGGAATGTACTCTGTACAAACATTCTCATTAAACCACCCCAAAACAGAGGACTTTGATGTCTCAATGCTGCATTTTAGCTCCATGGTGGTTTTGTTGGTGCGTAAGCACTTCACTCACTCATGCTGTGAAAACATTTCAGTTCCTGATGACCTCCCCATTGCATTTTTAACCAAATACTTCAGGTTTGACACTTTTTAAAGTCCCACCACACCTCTCAGACAAAGTTCCCACCTGACTCCCTGCCCTGAAACTCCTGAAAGGTTCACAGCACTGCTCAGCTGCTTCATAACAATATCAGGCTCATGATGAACCAAATGAGTTCTGATTTGTGCTATTTAATGTCCTAATGGCTTGACTAGTTAGGTAGATAATTACACAGTATGATTTATCCAACCCATTTATAAATATTTATAATAATGGATAGATTAACCTTTGGGATTTCTATCTTGCAGTCCCTTCGGTGGAAGAGGGATCGCTCCACCCCGGCGGTGAGCACCGCTGCCTGCCAGTGAGCACTGGTGCAGGCACTGGGATGGGGATGCAGCTTGGTCCGTGGGTCCCAAGGCTGAGGGGTCCAGGCCAGCACCCACCGACACCCTCACACCTCTTCCTCCCCTCCAGCCAGCTCTGTGGGAGAGAAGGGCATCTCCAGCTTCTCCCAAGTTTATTTATTCATGAAAATAAAAGCCACAAGAGACCAGGAATTTCAGGCTTCTGCTGCTGAAATTTAGGTCAGTTGAACAATTGACTGGGGTGAGTGTGTTCACCCCACGGGGAGCACGGCCCCAGCGGTGGGCAGAGGCGCGTGGCCGCTCGGGAGCAGCCGTGGCACCCGTGTGTGACAGTGAGTCACGGCAGCCCCGCCGCCCCGGTGGGCACAAGTGGCGCCTGTTGGCAGCGGCGGGCGCCAGGGTCGCTGCGGCAGCGCTACTGGCCGCAGGACGGGAACACCAACGCCTTGCTCTGCAGTGACAAAGGGTCAGTGTTTGCTGTGGCCAGGGCCATGTGCGGGAGCCACAGCTGGAGGAAGAGCATCAACCTGCAAAATGCCATGCTCGTTGGCACAGAGCAGCTCAGGAGAGGGGCAGGGTCTGGTGCTAGAGTGCTGCAGCAGCCCCTCACAGAAATAGGTGTGTTTTGAAAAATTCTGCTCCAAATCTCTTTTTTTAAATAAAAAAAAAATTAAAACCCACCCCAGTATGGAAAGAGTCAGATCTAGCACTTTATCTGGCAGAACTGTTTCTCAGGACTGGCAAAAAAAGTATGCTAAATACACATCAGACACAAAGAAAGAATATAATTTGTGTTTTCATGGTAATTACCTTTTGGGATATATTTTTTTAACGTTGTTGGAGTAGATCCAAGCCTATGCCTATCACATTTCTGAATTCTGATACAGGATAAGCTTTCCAAATTACCAGTATCCAAGCAGCATAAGAAGAAAATACTCTAGTCCCTTGGCCAACATTGGTGAAAAACAATGGCAACAAGACACAAGTCTCTGCATGCATTTTGGAAGATTCTTCCCCATATCATTAAAATACTGTAAAACTGATTATAGTTATATCCTGTAATTTATAATATTTTGCAGCATATCTCCTTCCTTTGGAAGAGCATCTATATATACTATGTTAGATTTTAGATTATTAAGATTACATTTAAATAGAATTACTCTGGAAATAAAATGAAAATATATGACAATAATTGAGAAGAGAAATACTCAGATTTTTTTATTTCTAGAATTTCACTAAAAAGCAGAATCACTTTTATCCTCTGAGAGCT
The DNA here is from genome assembly GCA_028020825.1 of Podargus strigoides. Taxonomy (NCBI): domain Eukaryota; kingdom Metazoa; phylum Chordata; class Aves; order Caprimulgiformes; family Podargidae; genus Podargus; species Podargus strigoides. Next base: position 989,043 of record CM051625.1, on the reverse strand, counting down.
GTGGCACTTCACTTTCCTACTGCATCTTAAACAGATTTGTTGTATAAGCCAAAAAAGAGTCAAAAACACAACCCCAGGACGCAAACCAAAGTATTTTAAGATTTTTTTCTTTATCAGATTATTAGAAAAATTTGACAGAATAAATTTTAGGCTTCAGACCTCACATTTTCCCATGTCAACTATTGCACCTATTAAAAAAAAAACCAAACCAAAAAACCCTTTCTAAAAATGTATCTGCATTCCAGAGCAGCTCCACTTCCATGTAACAGTATGAAAACACATCCATTTCCACAGGAGGTAAATCCCTACTTCAACCTCTATAATTTCTGTTTGAAATCAGTGCTCCAGCCACCTGCAAGGACAGCGGCTGCCGCTCTGCTGCCCACCTGCACACACCTGCACACACACCTACACTGACCACTGGCAGCTGTGTTGAGCCAGACCTGGGGTACAGGGGAGAGGAGGGAAACCAGAAACATAAGGAGGAATGAAAAAGTGTGGGGGGGGAGAGAGAAGGGAAGAGAAAATAGGTTATAGTCTGAGATAATACAGATTACTTGTTAGAATTCATCAGGGGATTAAATTATGGCTCTTTTGGGTCTTTTATAAGGGTGATAAGAGATGGATACTGTGGGATCTACAAGGATAACCAAGTAGTGAAGAGAGCAGTATGTCAAAGAGGCTTTGTGTGTACAACAAACAATGACTTGTTAACATGTCAGTGCAATGTTGTGGCATTTTTAAAAACTGTGTTGGAGAGGGGAGTTCAGAGCGCAGACAGTGAAGCTGCCCTGAGGGGTTAACCAGCATCCATCCCTGGCTGGGTTGTCCCAAGAGAAGATTAAGGGCTAGAAGTCAGAACTTCCACAATTTATTCCCACTTCTGCCACCTAAATCAGGTACCTAAATCTTCCAGACACTTCAGTTCAACTATCCCTAAGCTTGGTCTAGAATTTACAGTGTTCCATCCCACCTGAAGGCACAAGTGGAAATTCTTTTCTAAAGTCCATGCCCTCAGAGTCCATAAGAGATGAAATCTCCTCCAGAACCATTAATCTTTCTGGCTACTGAGAGTGTGAAATAACAGCAAAAAAAAATCCAAAACCCAAACCTCACCTTCTGAGCTTCCTGCATACATATATGTATAATTAAGCATTTATTTAATTTAGAGTTCCCCCTCCCTTGCTGAGCAGTGTGGGTGTGCTAGCCCTGACCCAAAGTCCCCCTGCAACCACTGCCAGGAGTCTGCACGCTTCCCAGGGTGGTGACAAGCATGAGACTGCTCGTAGACATGGCTTTGTCACAATATTATAGAACGTGGCATCCGATCTGTCTGGCTGTTTTAGGAGGAGCTGTTTGCACAGCTGTTTGCTGCGAGTTGCAGCCCCCTCGCCTCGCCTGGGCTGCTCTCCATACAGCACCGCATTCCGCGCCCGGAGCCTCCTGCCAAACCCGGGCTGCCCACGTGGCACGGGCTGGGACATCATTCATGTGGGATCTGGATGTAACTTTCCTTGTGGAACCGTTCCAAGCGCCGAGAGCAGTGCTAAGAAGAAACAGTAGACAAAACCTGCCTCCACAAATTCAAACACCCCTTCCCAGTATGCATACAAGTTCACACCAGTCAGACTGTACAGATTAGCGCCGAAGCGACGGGACCTGCTTGGGAACGGACACACATGTCGCAGCACGAGCTGGCACGAGCAGGCGATGCAAAGCGAGCTTTCAGAACAGCGTGGAGCTGGGTTTTTTTCCCCTCCTGCTGCTTCTGTCTCTGCCCATTGGCAGTTTTGACACGCATCACAATTTTGCAGTCTGCTTGGGATGTTGGAATCTGGTTGGGGAGCGTACAGGGATCCCAGCTCAGTCCCCAGGATCTGTGCTGCAGCGAGCGAACGCAGGGACATCGAGGCTTGGCACCACTGCTGATGCACCAACCACAGGCTCAGCCCCGGGGGAGAGGAGAGGTACAAATGAGCCCCTGGAGACCTCCTCCAGCTGTACTGCACATTTGCAGGGAGAGAATGGCACTTTGCTGTGGATCTCAGCCTCCTTTGTGCCCGGGTTGCTTTAGGCAATAACGCATCCAGCCGGCTGGGAGCCCCAGGGAGGCACAGCCTCACTCGGAGAGGAGCAAGCGAACGTGGAGCACATCATCATGAAACTGCGGAGAGCCTGGCTCAGGACAGCCTTTTACCAAAGAGACAGCATCAGCGATGTGGCTGGGCAGACCCAAAACCACACCCTTGCACCTTCTCCAGCAAGGCACACAAGCACCCTGAATGGCAAACAATGGATTACAGAGCAGCAAAAATCACTGCTCGCATACTGACAATATATTCCAACCGTAGCCGATATAATGAAGAGAAATCCACAGAACAGGGGAAAAACACCTCTTCCTGAAGGAATTCACCTTCCAAGTTTCATTGCAGGCTTCCCTGGAAAGCCTGGGCAGCCCTCACAAACAGGGCTGCTACCCGTGTCCTCCCCTCTTGTCCTCCCCTGGTGCCTCACAAGGTGTTGGTCAAGGTGCAGTAACCCAGCTCAGTGTGAGGACATGGCCACACCCACAGTCCCTGCCTCTGCCAAGGAGGGCACCCCTGATGTCCTCGGGGTGGTGGACATGCCAGGGAGATGTGGACACATCCTAATGATAACAGGCATGATGCCCCACCATGGTGCTTTCTGCTCTGGGGAGCTCCCACTCGCTCTCCATGGAAAGAAAAAAAAGAGTATAGGGTCTGAGAGAGACTTACAGCCTTTTAAAGTAAGAAAATCCTTGAAAATGTAGGAGCCTCCAACACAACTTACATTCACAACAAAGCATTAAGCGAAACACACCATTCCCAGTACAAATAATTGCCTTTGTTTTCATCATTTTGCCTAGTGCATTGCAGGAGGCTGTAGAACAGTGTGAGTTTTTCTGATCTATAATCAGACAGTTCATAAAAATCCTAATGGAAATGAAGATTTTGCTATTTGGAGTGGTCAAATTTCCATTTTCAAACACATCACATTTTAAAACCCAGGTTGGCATTTTGGTTTGCTGAGAGTTTTAGGATAATAGCAAATTACACAGAAAATCTACCAATTCTTTGTCAAGTGAACTATGCAAAAAGGAACCATTAGTTCATAGTTCATGTGTGAGATCAGAAGACATCCTGAATAATAATTTTTAGAGACTATGAAGGGCATTTATTCACAAATAACGCTCACATCTACAGAATTAAGACTGCCCCTGCTGTCTATAAAACCTCTGTGCTCAGATTTCTCTAAAGGTATGCTTCAATAATTTTCTTTTCCTCAGTAAAATGATAGGGGAACCTAATCATCCTATACAAGATTGGTTTACACCATACAACACCCATCCTATACCAGATTGGCATAAGCCATGTAACATCATGGATGGAGAACAACAAGGTGGCTCAGCATCCCTTAACAGTGCCAGGGTGAGCACCCAGAGGCCCCTCAAACCACAGCATCAGTGATCCCAGCAACAAGAGCCACTTCCATCACCTCACCCTGCTGATATTGTAAGTGAGCTGCTCGCAGTTGTTCTCAAAACACTGCTTTTGCACAGCTTTCCTTTCATATTTACTGACTGTGCTGCGCTTTGCTAGACTGCATTGTTCCTTCTGCTGAGATTAAAGACCAAAACCACTCAAAGACAACAGAAAGTGTTCTTTTATTCCATGCAAAAGTTAAACTCCATAGCACTGAGGAGAGTCCCAAACCAGAGCTCTGGGCCCTGTTATTTAGAAAATTAAAACTTTACCTACAGCAGGCTATGAAGAAAAGGTATAAAGGACTGGTTAACTAAATTAATCTACTTTTCCTTCCCCCCCCTAATAACAGTGCCCGAGGCATAACCCGTACAGAAAATTGTCTGAGCCTCACGCTTTGAAGCGAGCATGGAAACGGAATCCCGCTGGGAATCTGCTGCATTTGTTACAGCACTGGGACATACTCCTCTGTAAATATATTTATTTTGGCTTTTGGGATCCTGAATGATCTTAAACGCGATGTTTGTGAAAAGCCTGGGCTCGGTGTGTGCCTGCAACACAGAGGCTGGAAATGCTAGCAAGGCTTTCCTGTAAGTTTGTTGTAAAATACAAGAACGCATTCATTATCTTCAGTTTATGGTCCAGTGACACATTAGGGAGTCCACTAGGAATTTGTGCCGGTTTTCTGTTTGTTTGCTTTTAATTCTGAGGAACAATCATGGTTCATGGTGATAATTTGACTGTGGATCTCACCTAGCACAGCAGATTTCTCAGAGTGAGGGCAGCACCCACCAGCCCTAACCAGCAGCACCAGTACAGGGTTCTCCTTGGACCACAGGGATGCTGCACCAGCAGAGCCTGGCAAAACCCCAGTTTACTCATTGCACCACAGCTCTCAGAACCTAAAGTCACTGAAATGTAAACCCAGTGTAACAATACACACAGCACAGCAGAAATTAGGAGTTTTTTTCTGGCCCCTCTCCTCTTGGACTGTGCAGCTCACTGTTCTCATTCATGGTGGAAATCAGACACCCAGGCTCCCAGTGTTATTTAGTTTACAAACACCAATTCTAGAGACAAGATCTTTAACTAAAAATACAGAATTTAATTACAGAAACACTTCCCCCTGCAGTGTAACCCACATGGAAAAAGGTGAATACAGAGCAGCTTCACCACTTACTCTGGAAGCAGGTATTTCCTTCTACCCTAATAAACAACCTTCCTTTCCGAGTTTTACAGACAAATCCTGGAAAACAAACAGCATTTCCCCAGTCTGACCTTTCATTTCAGTGTCATCCAACAGACTCAGGAAGCCCTGGCCATCACCATTTTCAGGGACTTTAAGAAAAAACCTGGGAGGTCCCAAAGGAGCATCCAATATACATAATTACAAGAGTTATCCAGAATATTGTTAAGACAGCAACAGCTCAGTCTGGATCCAACATATATTGTGGAAAATTGAACACGTTAAGTTTTCTAAAGCCCATTTTGCCACCAGAAGAGTCTCAGAGAATCTCAGGCTCTACCAAAACAGTTCCAGATTTTCCCCATCTTTGCCTGCAGTTTAACATTTCAGTACCCAGCAGCAACACAGAAGATGGAGAAACAGAGGCATACCCCAGCATTTCCCCAGGGCAGCACAGCCCCTCAGCCCAGCTCACCCCAGTGCCTCAGGGGCCTTTGGCTGCTGTACAAGAAAGAAAGGGAAACCAACCAGCACCAAACACCACACTGCTTTACTCCCCTTTAGCACCCAGTAAAACACCACCTACCAGCAGCCCCAGTGATCCTCAAAAACACATCTCAACACAAAAATTGTAGTCTAAATACATTTCTTCAGTGGTGATTTAAAGAAACTACAACCAATTTACAAGCATTCCATGGCAAAATAACAGCTTTTTCCAACTTCTACTCACCAGGAGCTTGCCTCAGCCTTTGCACCCCCAGGACTCCACTGGAGCACGTTCCTGGGCATTCCTGAGAACTGCTTTGCTCCAGCCCCACCAGCTAATGAAGGAAGTTGTCCAGGACCCTCCTCCCTCCAGGGACCCTCCTCCTCCCACCCAGGTGGCCACACTAAGACAGGGAGGAAGGGGATTGCCATTACCAGTCTGCAGAAATACCTGGTCAGCTTTGATAGGGGTCAGCTGAAGCCCCAGCAGCTGCCTCCAAGAGTGATGTGATGGGGTTGCCTGCAAACAAGCCTGGTGGAAATGAATCTCTGGAAAAATAAGAGGATGTAAAAGCCCTTAAAAGCCTCCCAAACTGTGACCCACTTCAGGACTCACGCAGAAATCAATACGGTTTTGCACACAAAAGCTTAATGCTCAGTTGTTGACCAGTGGATTTAAAAAAAAATATTTCAGGCTTGCACCTCCTTATAGCTTTGGAACCAACGTGATTCTGCACACTTTGAGTAATTCAAACAAGTGTTTAAAATGACCATCTTCATTTTTGTATTTTCATTGGCCAGTCCCTAAAAAGTGCAAGTTTTGGAACAATGTTCCTGTTTCAGCCACAGAGAAGGGATGCTGCCTGTTCAGCCGTACCTCGTACCCTCTCTGAAGCAGGAACATTGACTCTGCATTATCCAGGCCAGCCCTACACTTACCTCCAGGTGCCTGAAAGAGGACTTGGCACCACCTGCTCCAGGTCCTACTTCTTCTTTAGGGGCCATAGTTCTTTTATAATTCTTTGTGTTTCCCAGAAGAAATGCTGTGCTGTCCACAGCCCAGTTAATCTGTCCTGTCTGTGAGTTTCCTGGGGAACCAGGCACTGGATTTCCCATCCCACCCACCAGTCAGCCCAGGTTACTCAGTGCCTCATTGTAAGAACCCAGTATCTGTAGTTTTGCCAGCAGAGCCTTCTCATCTATCCCCTGTATTAGAGATTCAGCTGCCATGCATGACATGAACCCATTTCACCGGCAGGAGCTTGCTGGTTTTTAGGCTTTAAATGGTACCATTACTATCATTTATAAGGATAACATCACAATTAAGAATGTATGAATAATTTAGAAATGAGCAAGTAGCATTTAGTTTCACACCCCACCTACTGAAGAGGCTCTAAAATGCAGGGGCTTTATTGCAAAACACTGCCTTGTCTTGGTAAAGGGTGAAAAGTTACTGATTTCAGGCTTTAGTTCAAACCCTTTAATCTTACAAATAAGTGCCTTCAGTGAGTACCTTGTTATCTCCTAAAGCCTCCACAGGGCTGTTCACAGCCTTTGTCTCCTTCCAAGGTTCCTACCTTATCCTAGGTAAGACAAAGGGGATGCCACCCCAGAAAATCATGACTTAATGGAGCTTTTCTTCTTAAATCCTGACTGGTACTGTTGGCAAATATTATGGAATACGCTCGTTTCATCGCAATAAATAATGGTATATAATTAAAATTCCATTCCGTTGTTGAGAACAGTGTGATAAACTGTTTGTGAATTGGTAATTCTATTTATTAAAAACAGGGGCATTAATTTTGACACGTTGAATTATAACGCAGACAAACAGATCTTGTGTTTTAATTAAATGCTTCTATTTGATGAGGGGTTTTTATATGAAGATTTAATACCAGATTCTGCAGTTCATGCGTTATGTGGTGGGGTACGGTTCCAGCCGGGCGCCCGGGGAGCTGTGAGCACAGCCACTCTCAGTGTGTCAGGGCTCTGGGCAGAGCCCCCTGCGCAGCCCCGGGTGAGCAAACAGCCTGGCACTGACCTCCTTTCCCCACTGCCTTTCCCTGCTTCTCCTGCTTTTCCCAGGCTTTAATGATGTTTCCAGGCTGCCACTACATTGCTTGCTTTCTAATGCCAAAGTAGAGCTGAATATTTTAAAAAAAAATAAATAAAAAATAACAACCATACCGCTTTGAGGTTTCTTTCACATTAAGCTACATTTAATATTCATTTCACATTTTTTTTCTATTAATTAAAAGTAAACCGTGTATTGTATGGTACATTATCCCTCTAACAGCCCCATGTGGAGATCATGAAGTGGAAGACTAATGGTGTAGACTTTAGCATTTAGTTTTAACCAGAATAATTTACATATCTGTGAGAAGAGTCCGAGGCATGTGTAAATAAGCAGAACTCTGAGATATCAAGACCCTTGCTTAGTTTACTATGGACTGGAGAGCCATGGGCTGTGTATTTATTCCATCAGTCAGCTAATTTAATGAGACTTTATACAGCATCTATTTCTGCAGAAGACACAAAACTTATTATTAAGGAGAGGCATGTGGCAGTAAGAAAAATGTGTTTGTTTGCTTTTTTATTCTATTACCCCCAAGTAGCAAAGGTGATTCTATTCACTGTTCATTAAAGTTTACCTTTATAATTTATCAAAGGAGACCGATATCAACAGCTTTATGCTGAGATTTCAAAATTCGAGACTGATTAAAATTTAATGTAAAAGGCCACAGATTTGGGGTGGGTTTTCAAGAAAAATAGCTTCCCAACTTGGGAGTATGGATTTCATTAATGTGCATCTCTATTAGAAAGCACTAGGAAACACATTAGAGGCACGGCCTGAGCACTGAAATGGCATTTTCTCTTCAAGTTTAGCATGAGTTTCAAGAAAAAGAAAGTTCTGTTCGAAAGTGGAGAAATGAGCCCCGATTTGTGTGAATTTTGATTGGACTAACCCTATTTCAGGGCAAAACAAAACAGGAAAACACCAAATTGGCAGATTTGCTAAATCTGAATAACAACTTCTACCAGGGGAAAAACAATCAAATATTGTATATTGTAAATATACAAAAAATATATAAATATATATTAAAAATACATAAAGAATCAAATGTTGTATATGGCAGTGTTAGGTTAATGGTTGGACTTGATGATCTTAGAGGTCTCTCCCAACCAGGGCTATTCTATTCTATGATTCCATATGGGTATTTCAAAGCCAGACAATGCAGGCTTTTAGTCTCGAAACAGTGTTTTCCTTTCCAATTTGCTTACTCATTTAGTCTTCAAAATCTTACAGAAAAGGAACAAGAAGGTTTTTCATTCAAATGGTACAACTGAAATGACTTCATTTCTCTTTTAAGTTTGGTCAGTGAATTGAGAAATCAGTCATGGGCATCACTCTGCTACTCCTCCCACCAGCAGGAGCCACACCAGCATCCCTGCCATGTCTGCTGTGCAAAATACTCCCCAGATTTCACGTGGAGGAGCTCTAACGAGTCCTGCTCCAGGTTATTTAGATTTGGGGGTTTTCTTTACTTCTGCTCAAGACCAACAGCATATGCACAGCTATGGACAGGGATTAGAACAAGATAAATATGTTTTCCAAATTGATTTGCTTTCACTTTTTTTTTGGTAAAATATTTTTTGAAAAATAATAAAAACAAGCTTAAAAGCAGAGGAATTGAGAGGAAAAAAGGTGCCTCTTAGTAACTGAAAACTCCTATCACCTGAAATGGGGTTGATTTTTCTGGATACACATTTCAGAAAATCTGAAGTTGTACAAACCTCAAAGAACATAAAAGCAACCTGCACTTTCCAAGAACACCAGGCTAGGAGTGAAAAGTCCTCCTGCAGTCAAGCCATAAATTCTCCTTTCCCAGCCCTGTGGTCACTACACAGCCTGTGCTCTCCTCTCTTACATCCTTGCAAGGCTGTAAGCTGACTTTGCATGGCAATGCCTTCCACAAACCACTGAGATTTATCAAAAAACCTCCTTCTCTGAAGATTTGGGCACCATTTTTACATATTGTTATTCTCATTTTGTTCTTGCACAAAAGGAAAGGGAAGAGAGGTTCCAAGTTGTCTGCTACATGATTAGTCCCATGAATCTCATTAGAATAATAAAAATATGGCTTACTTATGGCTTCAATTAAGTGTTTCCTAAGTGAGAAATTGTTAATGATTGCAGAATGTGGTCTATGACTAAACTGAAAAAGCAAATCCTTGTCTCTTTGTTGACACAGAAATCCACTGCTCGGAACAGGACTGTACAAGTGCACCTAGAGGAACCAGCTGGGATCCCATCAGCTCTTTCAGCTCTTCTATTCCTAAATTCAACCATAAGACATGTTTGTTTCAGAGTTGTTATAATGACAGACCTTCAAAAGACTAAAGTAGATTCTAAAAAAATATGTAAGTGCAGAGAAAAGTATGTGCATCGAAGTGCTTTGCTATGGTTACACTTGGCTGATTTGCAGCATTGCACTCAGCAGTTCATTCCTTGCAGACTAAGAGTTTATGATCCAAATAAGACAGACAAGTTAAAAAATAAACCAAAACAAACTAAACTAGATTAAATATTTTGTAAACAGAAAAGGGTATTCAGATGAAAATGAAGTAAACAAGTAATTGAAAGATATTAAGTACTAAGTAGCTTTAACTACTAGTAGTTTGACTCAAAAGAATAGCACAAGTATCCATTTGAGTAAGAACTGTGGTTGGTTTCTAGTATTTTCTACTGGGATTTTGCTTTTTGGAGAGGACAGGGTGCTGGAACACCAGACTCTCTCTTCCTGCGAATTTGCAAAAGCTTTGTGAGCATGCTTTTTCAGTTTCAGATTTTTAAGCAATTAGTTTGCAGATGTCACTAAATAAATGGCATCCATTCCTTAAGCAGGAACCATACCTGTTAACCATCTCCGCATATTCTGGCTTTAGAGCTGAGCTTGATGTGCACAGCATGCTCAAAAACTGTACTCACAGTTCAAATGAGCTGGATTACAGACCATGACCACTGAGACCCTCACATGACAAAGCCTTTGTGTAATTAATATGCAGGGTAAAATGCTCCCTGGACGGCTGCTAAAGCGATTTAAATCATGCACATAAAAAATGTAATCACAAATTTAGCATGGTGGACATAGTAGTCACACTGTGCTTGATTGCATAGAAGGTTCCAAGTGTGTTTTAAATGTCCTTTAAGATTGAGATTAGGACTTGTACTTACAAGATGCATATTAATCTAAAACTCAACATTTTTCAGTGTGGGATCACAGTAGGAGAACATTATGGGCAATAGAGGTTCATTCTAATCCCAGTAGGTAATTACACTTTGAAATAATATTCTTTAATTAAATCTTGTTTGCAGTTGATTGATTTAAACACTAAATCTAAAAACCTAAATTTGAGTTTTTATCAATTTTTGATGCTTATTGCACAGAACTTGGGCTTTAATTGATGTTTCTGAAGTTTTTAAAGCTCTTGTCCACCGTATCCTAGCTGAATTTACTGTAATTACCAACATCATTCTTTTGCACTGTAGACAACTTTCACTAGAAGCATGATAATTTTAAGTACTTTTAAACCATAAAATGCATGATACATATTTGCTGTATAAGAAGGCCAGCGTTTTACTGACTTTCTTTCGTAAAGCATCCTGTTTACACCACATAAACTGGTTTCAAAGCTTTGGAGAAGGGACTTTGCTTTCTGAACATCCATCATGTGCTGTATGGTAAAGTCACGCCGGTGACATGCAGCCAGCAGCGTGGGGTCCACAGCAGGACAGGGGTTAGCTTTTAGGGGCAGTATGGATGCACCTGAGGCATGAAGTCTGGCCACCTCTGCCCCAAACGTGTTTGCTCTCCACTCCAAGCCTTTTGTAGGGCTCCAGTGCATCTCTCACTGGGGACGTGGTGGGTTTGGAGAGGACAGGGCTCCTGTCAACAGGGTTTGAACCTGGTAACAGTGCAAAGATGATATATCCATTCAGAATTTTCCTAAGTGATCAGGCACACAGCAAGGGTACAGATCCCCTATTCAGGTGGGAGTTTATTTAATGGAGTGTTTACAACACACAGTATACGTGTTTCACTGTTTTTTTTGTGCATGGTGATGTCCACCACAGCAAATAGGGCAGAGTAAACTGCCTGGTGTGCTGTTGTGTGTGATACATCTTATTATCATAATGATTTTAAAGAAGTATAAGCGTACCAGGCCAACCTTTCACTGTGCTGCTAGTCATAGTAAACATACCTAAAGGCTAATTAAAACAATACATAAATGCTGACTGCTTAACAAGAAATGGTAACTGCTGTGTGCTTCCCCTGCCCAGGGCAGGGTGCAGGAGCCCAGTGCCTTCCATGCCCCACCACTGACTTTGGGGCATCTCTGCAAGCCCCACGCAGAAATGTAATCCCAGAACCAGCTCATTTAGGATTTAGCCATTAAGGCTTTGATTGCAGTTAAGAAGTAATATGATTAAATAATTTAACCAGAGAGCAGCATATGCACTAGGAGCCAAGCAGCGGCGGCTGGGCTTCACGATGCTGCTGCAGCAGCTGTCCCCCACCTTGCTGGGGAAAGGCAGTGGGCAAAGCCTGCCCCTTGGCCACCTCTCAGCCCGTGCCAGGGACCCAAATTTCACCCCCTAAGAGCGTCTGCAGTGAGCTGGGACTTCTCCCCAGCCTGCAGCTGGCACAGCAGGGCTCTTGAGGTGGTGTAGGAAGGAGCACAGCACAGAGGGGAAGGGCCAGCCTTGGTGTCCATCCCACCATGGGTTTCATTGGACTCTGCACGCTGGCAGACCTGAGCAGGGATGGACCACACATTCAGAGAGAAGAGAGAGAAGATGCAGTGCTGGGGGACGTGGCACTGTAACCTGAGGGATGCGGAGGACCAAGTTGGTGCACGTATCGTGGCAAATTACACACATGAAGCTTTAAATACGCCTCTACAGGACTGACCTTTTCCAGCATGTGTCATTCCACATGCAAAACTTCAGGAGTAAGTCAGTTGTGCTGAGAAACAAACTTTAAAAACACACTGGCTTACCATAGTCTTCCGTCCAGTCCCACCCGGGTGAGGAGAAATGGGCCTGAATTCAAATTTCAGTCTGCTACATAATGATATCATGTACATGTCTTACAGTAAATTAAATTCATGATACTGTATATTTAATAACAGAAAATTCACATCTTACTGCAGCCGCATTTGTCATATCTGAGGAAAAAACAACCACTGTACGGAATGTTTTATTAAGATGACTTCACTGTTGTGAGAAATGATTAAGTCACTATAAGAGCAAAGTAAGACCACAGGACCTCATTCATTGTAACACTAATATTAATCACACAAATAATATAAGTGTCTTACAGTAATCCACATTCCCTTAAAATATATATTATACATCCTGAGGGCAAACAGTAACACGGCTGACGTGGAATAAATCCCTCAAGCCATAGTGGCCAGAAGAAAACCATTTATATTCTGACAGATTAATGTATATTTTGTTATGCGTAACAAATGAAAATATTTACAACACTATCAGGTAGCTAAAGAAAAATAAAGTCTTACTAATCGATACATATCAAGCATGAATTTAAATTCTTTCCAAACCTTACAAAGTCCTGAAAAAATTAGCATAAAATAAACAGCCAAATTTCTATCAGTTTAGCTGTGCTTACTCATTAGCTTTATATTTAATCTTAAAATTTTTAGATAAATTAAATATTTCTGATAGCATAAGGTGAAAAAAATAAAAGAAACTTCAGGTGTTTGAATTTACTAACAATGAAATGATTCAAAAGTGAGTTGATTCTCTCTAAATTATATTCTGTGCTGACATTACAATAACAGGGGAAAACAAAAACATGTAAAGAACAAATTCTGTGAATGACAGACCCAAAGGCACTCTGCACAAGTGAAGTTTGCCAGAAATAGAAGGCGTTGTGCTCCCTTGGTCTGCAGAGGGTCCAGGTGTGGGACCTGGGCACCACGTTCCCTGGGCTCAGCACCACCCACCCGCCAGCCTCAGCTCGGAGGGGTGCTGCAGTGTGTGCTCAGCTGCTCCCACCTGCAACCACAGACCAAAGGCAAAGCACGGGAGAAATAAACTGATGTTATTTTGAAGAAAAAACAGCGAGTTCTACCTGGAGGTCAGTTGGCAATTAACTGGTAAAACAGCTGACATAGTTACTAAGCTGTGTTGAGTGTAGCAAGTTTTTTTTTACCTGGTTCTTCTCCTTTTGCACACACACAAAAAAGCAGTTTGCTACGTGCCAGCAACGTGGGCTGTTCTTGAGACTGGTTGTTCTCACCCCATTCTTGGCCCAGATTGCCCACTCACACTGCCCATACAAGCCCCAGCAGCCACCAGCATACAGCTGGCCAACACAAACGCGTTGTTTTGGGACATATTCTGACAGTTAGGAAAAAAACAGTCTCTAGCTGCTGGGTTCTGGGGTTGTAGGGACCTGCCCTGGGACAGGCGTTGCTTGGGGCGAGACCCATCGCCACCTCCATCCCGCAGCGATGGCTGCCCAACAGGCAGGTCCAGCCCAGAAATGAGTGGGTGACACTTTTCATCTGAAAGGAAAGCCCTAAGGGCCAGGGTCGTGTAAGAGTTTCTAAAACACTTTTTTTGAAGCATTAATAATGACCTTGCAGTCTTCTCTCCCGACCAGGTATGTCTGGGGCTGGAATCACAGTACACTCTTCCTCTAGCTTTTCACACTTTGTTCAGTTAATATCTCTCCCGAAGCCTTGCCATAAACTGCTCTTTACATGAGGAGTACTACTCCTTGTATCAAAGAGAGGAGAAAACATTACCACTTCTAACACGACTAAAAATTGACTGTCCCTCTGGTTAACCTATTCATCCCCATCTCCTCCTCCTATTATTTCCAAGCAATTTTGCAAGATGACAATTATGCAAATGCTACAATAAAAATCTTATTTTCTGCTTCCTTTTCAGAGCCCCGTTCTATTTACCTCCATTCACTCTCTCTGATGGACTCCTCAGACAAAAAGGAGAGAATAAATGTGTTCATTATTGACCCAAGTCTGAGGAAACTCAGCATGAGGTCAACTACTGCGACAGAGATTTAGAAAATCCCTTCCCACTCAATTTCCCCATTGCAGTGCCAGTGTGACTTCTAATGCTCCAGTGTTTAGGGCACACTCAGCTTCCTTAAAAAGTTCTCCCATTCTCATTGGGACTCCCAGATGGTTGTTTCTTCCTGTCCTCTGCCACATGAGCTCTCCTAAACCTTGCACAAATACAGCTGGTGCAAACCACAAGTTTTCTGCTTGTGTACTGGAGCTACTGACCAGGACCAGTTCACTGTTTGGAGAATATTGCCCCTGTGATGCTGCAAGACAGTTTAAATTGTTTTTCATGAAACTTTTGAGAATCTTTTCTTTGATATCCAATATGCAAATCTGTACAGAAGTATCTGCTATTCAAGAATGTCTTCACATGTTGCAAACATTGCTTTGTCTGTGGGAAATGCAAAAATATCAGACTGAACAGTCACGCTCCAAGTTCTACCTGTACTCCAGCCAAATGATAATTACAACTAATTACTATAGCTTAGGATGCATTAAGTAATGTAAATGAATGCATTAGCTGATTTTAAAATGAAGTTTATTTAAACTTCTATCAAGTATAAAGAATATTTTTACTATAGCTTATCATTTGTAAGCATGCAGCATGGACTCGTGTCCTGCTTCTCTGCAGGACCAGGACCTTCTCCACTTCTCCCTGGGAACACAAAGAAGGGACTCAGTTCCATTTTAACTGCTGCTCTTCTCACTTGCATTGGCTGTTGTGTTACAATAGAGACTCAAGGAACAAGTGCTGGAAGGGACCCCTGGAAGGATTTGTGATGTTCTGTCTGTAAACAGCATGGGTAGCAGCAAGGATGGATTGTGTGAGATCTAGAAACATGAGAGACACAAAGGATCAGCAAAAGTTTGAGAAAAAAGGCTGTAAAGAATTTTTTATCCTATAAATATGGCATTGGCTATGTTCCTTCAAAATGATTTTTAAATAATCCAAACTTGCAACAACCCTGAGCCCTCTGTTCCTGAAAGATTAAACACAGCAGCAGATCATAACCAGGGCAGAACCATGTACACAATGCACAGGATTCGTAATTTCAAAAGTGTCCCAGCACTTCCCCTGCAGTTGGCCACTGGCTGGGGGGGTTGCCTGATGCCAGTAAACACCCCCTGTGCAAGCTGTACAGCCCACCAGCACCAGACCCCAAACCCACAGTTTATATCTGGTAAACTGGTGCAGCTTCAGACTGCAGTTCTGCTCATTTTATGTACCTTGGGCAAGGGAAAACAAAACCATCACACTCACCAGTGCAAAAGTTCTCAAGGCAAATTAACAGTGAGAGCAGCTTTGTCAAGGACTCCCTCCTCTTCATCAGAAGCTCAGAAAATCACATTACCCACAAAGCTGAAGCCTGCCAGTTCCATCAGCACCTGTACCTGCTGCTTTCGGGACAGCTGAACCAGAAAAGCTGCACCCATGACTTTGGGTAAAGGAAACAGTTGGGTACACAGAGGAAAGCATCTCACTGGTGCAGATCTCACATGTAAGGCAACCTACAGCACCTTCCTCTAACACATTTCAATAGGCAGACAGGTAGTTGAGGTTGGAATTGCAGTGCAATCCAGAATGGTGAAGCCCAAGATAGGTGTTCTCTGAGACCCCCCCCAAAAAAAAAAAAAAAGAAAAAGAGGGGGAAGAAAGATCATATGAGTCAGTACAAAATGGTGTGTGGTGCACAGAGCAGCAGCTCCAGACCTTTGCACTGTCCTGCTGACCTCTGCAGTCACCCAGCTGGGGTTTGGAGCTACGTTTCAAGAATTTGCTGAAATCACCCCAGGAAGCAGGCAGGGCTGAACTTGCATGCAGTCACGTCTGCATAACGCCACTCACTGCAGGGACATAAGAAGTATGACCACGTTATTCATGATGGCCGTGGAGAAGACACCTTTCACCTTGTACCTCCATGGCCTGTGCCAGGAAAGAGGCAGAAACAGGAACATCAACCAGAAGTTGCTTTCTCTGACAGTGGGCAGAAGTGGAACCAGTCTTTTTGCTGTTGTTGTTGTTAGGGTTTTTTGATTTGCAACCAGAAGGTGATGGTTGCCCTGTGAACAATTTAAGATCACTGGTAATGAACCTGCTCTTTTCCCTTGACATTTTGTGTCTCCAGCTTCTTCTCTCCCCCTTGGGAAAAGCTAACAGACTTCCCTCAGACCTGCGAATGTGGATGTCGAACATCTCTGAAGCAGAGGAAGGAGCAGAGGAGTGGAAATCCCAATTCCCCTTCTCCAGGCTTGTTGACACGGTCGATCCTTTGGGCCTCTCTCCCTCATGCCCCCATCTGTAAGATGGGACTGTTGGTACCTACCCCTTTGAAAGCAAAGTTGACAGCTGTTGTGTTGCAGGATTAAAGGCTCCTTCAGGGGTAGGACACTGCCCACAGCCTCCTGCTCCTCTGCACCACTGGGCTCGCAGCACCCAAGAGGTTAAGTGGAAGCAGAGATTTACGGTTGCCTCGGATGACATCAAACCAGAGTCTCAAAAGAAACGTCTGGGGCAGGCATGGAAAGCTAACCACTGAGTTTTCAATTAGGCTATGGTTTAGGGATACAAAATTGCATATTCCTTCTCTCCACGTTCCCTGCACTTACAGAGAAACCCATTATTAAGCTATTAATCACCTCTCTCAATTAATTGTTCTAAAATGACCCAGGCTTTAGTAGTCACATTGCAATTGAAAAGCTCACTTATTTTTGGAAAGGTAAAGTTACAGGCAGTAGTAATTTGAGACAGCCAAGCTATTAGCCACTGTTTAGAATCTCAATTACTCTAAAGCAGGATAATTACAAATAAAACAAACTTGTGATCCCACATCAGTAAGAACAGTTCTTTCTGGCTTTATGGAATATACAAGCAGTTTTTCATCCACTGGATTTAATTTCCACATGAAAAATTGACCTTAACAGTATGAAGTATGGCTACAAGTAAAAACTGTGTTTTCATTGAAGAGAATAAATGCATTTCCTGAACGCTGGCTGTTAAAGCTAATTGATTTATTGGCTCTCTATATAGTGTACTATTGTCTTTGCACTCATGGGACAAGGAAGCTCTTGAGAACAGAACTAAATTCTGCCACAGCAGTGTGACAGCTGAAGAGGGTTGGTTTTTTTTAATATAATGTGCAAGTTTCTTGGAGCTGAGAGAAATCTGTCTAGGATTGGAGGAAACTAACTGGACTGTTCGCTTACTGGGTTATTTTTTTGTTTAATACCAGAATGTTATTGGGGAGTTAACAGCACTGGCAGCAGGTTACTTTCTTTTAGTCAGATTGCTTTCACTGTAAAACATTTATGTTCTAGCAAAGGTAAAATACTAGTCCAAAGCAGAGAAATAGGAAATTCCCTTTTTAATTTTTTTATTTACTTTAAGGATAGCAGTCAAAAATTCAGTAGGAAATAAAGGCTGTGCAAAAATATTTCTCCCTGATAACAAAACCAGTTTTAAAATTCATGAAATAGCCAAATATTTGTTATTATCTCTTGCTTTTAGGCTTTATGTAAATTAGAGCCTATAAGGTGAAAGAAAGTGCTTGGTAGCAGGTGGAAGCAAACTCACATAATCATACCAATAAAAAAGCCCCAAGGAAAAACAAAATAAAATGAGAAATCAATACAGGATGTTGTTCTCCAGATATACTATTAAAATGTAGTATTCCAGAGCTGCACTATTGTCCTCAGGAACGGATGATCCTTTTACTCTAAGATAAGCTGAGGGATGAATCCTCCCCTCTCCTATGTGCAAAATCCTATTGAGCCTGGGGGGAGCCACATGCACACACAGAGGAGAGCGCAGCTGGACTGTGGTGATGTGCTCTGCACAGAAAGGTGCCCACATGGGCAGGAACCACAGCTGGAGTTTCTCAGGGAAAGCTTCCCTATGTCTTTGGATTTTACCGTGTCAATGAAAAACAACCAAAAGTTTCCTGGGGTCCCCTAACTGCTGCAAAAGTGAAAGCCCAGAACATAATTCTGGCAAGAAATCTGATTAAAGCAAATATTTCTGCAAGAATTATCTCATTCCAGTAACTAGCAGTTTGGCTACAAACTGTATTTTTCTCTTCCTGATTTTTTTTCTTAGCTCAGTTCTTATTGCTAGCCAAAAGTGGGAATTCTATTCAGGATAAATTCCATGGATAAACAGGGAAAATCTTTAAGGAGATCAATAAATGCCTCTCCCAGGTGAACACAGCCTGATTCCCAGGAGAAGTGGGCTCCCCTGTGCGAGGCACTACGGGTTTGGGCATCGGGAACAGAAAAGGGGGCTGAGGAACAAACTCCCACTCACCTGGGGCGGGGAAGGCTTCTGAACCCCTGATGTCTGCAGCTGAGAGAGGCACCCTGGAAAATCAAACAGCCAAGAAGGGGACAGACTGCCTTTCAGACAGACGGCTCCTACTTCTTTGTTCAAAAGAACAAAAACTCTGAAAAAAGAAAGACTATCTGCTGAGTTATTGGAGGGGAGACTGAAGGTCATAACCAACTCCATTTTAAGACAAAAAAAATAAATGTGAACACAACTACCACCTCTTCCTCTGCCCAAATAATTACAGACTCCAACGTATCTCAATTGCTAGACTGCCCTTGGTACTCTGCTGCTGTCTGATGCTGACTGCCAAAAGGCAAGGGCCCTGGAAAAAGGAGCTTCCTCCAACTGGAGGGGCAGAACTGCTGCTACCCCCAAGGCAGGCGAAGGAGAAGAGGTTCAGAGAAGAGCACCCGTCTGAACCAGGAATATTTACAGGGGAGAAAGAAGAAACTTCAGCAAAAGGGGTAGAAAATGACAACAATAATCAAACCAGCAAATATAGGCTGCTCCTTCAGGAATTAAATGAAAAAGTCCACACCAAGAACAGCAATATTCCTTTAGAGCGTGAGCAGTTTAAATAGCACTGCTCTGGCACAGCAAGCATTGTGACAGCAGTTCAGCACAAAGCTAAATTCCCAGCTCTGAGAGTTTTAATATGTAATACCACTAAACTGGTGTAACCAAAACCTGCCTGGTTTGTTTCCTTCAGCGTCTGAGGACCACTCATCTGTATTTTCTTGCATTGTTTCCTTATGTTTATATGGAGTATGGTGCCCATTCTCAAGGCTTTCCTCTGTCCGTACCCACAGCATCACAGGCACCACCTCCCTGCACAGTCACCAGTAAGTGACCTACAATCATTTATGCAGCCGTGTTTCCAGTTCATCTGCTCTGCCAGCACCCCTGCTCCTCACAAGTAGATCAAATCCCCCTCCTTATCCCATTTTATGGGATGCCCCCACAAAAGCAGGGAAGAGCCCCTGTTCTGAGCTAGGCAAGAAGCAGCTACAGATGCAGAACTTCCAAATTCTGCGTGCCACGTCCTGCTCGTGGTGTGGAGCCTGTGAAGTGATATTTCTGTGGCACTAAACACAGACATGGCCAGTCTGGGGTCTTTAGTGAGCTGTGTTGGTGACTGGGCTCAGAGAACATTTCCCCCATCAGTCTTGGCGTGAACGTTAGCGCCTTGGATGTGACCCACGCGGCGTTGCTCAGCCACAATGACAAATTGCCAGACGAGTTCCGCAGGGAGAGGCAAGTGAATTAGGAAATGAATAATTAAACTAAAGAAATAGGTGAGGAGACTCTGGGAAAGAGGGGGAGGAAAGAAGCCTGAATTAGAAAAAACTGGGAGCCAAGTTGTCTTGGTGTTCGGAAGGACAAAGCCAAGGTGAGGAGCGAGGAGGGGCTGGGGGTGCAGTGGGGTCCCCAACAGCAGTGAGCCCCCAGCACAGTCCCTGCCCCTCACAAACCCTCCTGATGTGGGACACTACTGAGGAAATCTGCTACACTGAGCTCCCAAGGACACATGGACATGTCAGAACCCCAGGAGACACGCGGGCCTCCTGCCCACGCTGGTGCCCACAAGCGCTGGGGTTCGGGGACTGCAGCCCCCCACGACCCAGGGACAGAGACTTCCCTTGGCACACAGCACCACCCTGGTCTGCAAACACAAAGCACTTCTGCCATCAGCACTTCCTCTCCAGGAGCTGCCTGCCTTCCCCAGGACAGCAACCCGGGAACGCTTCTGCCAGCGCAGTGGCAATATTTGCATTCACTTTTGCTATAGCAACGCAGCGCATCGGTACGGAGGGTTTCCTCTGCTAACCACTGGCTCTTTTAACTCCTAATTCTTTAAACCATCAACATTTAATCACAACCAAGTTTTAAAATCCTGACTCTTATCGCAGCTAGTACTTCTAATCCTTTTTTCCAGACTAGATGTTTCCAAATCATGTTACATCTTTCATCTTCCTTGTGATTAATTTCAAGGTCTTTACTGAATCAAATGAGGTATTTTTTAAATCTCTCTGTTTTAGTTTTTCAAGCTTTGAGTCAATTCTGCTAGTTCACAGCAGCTATCAAAATTACACGAGCATTTTGTGTTCAGTCACTTCAGTAACTCTCGGTTTTAGGAGAACACCATAATAGCAATGATCTTATTATTTTAATACAGGCAATAATTTAAATTATAACAACTGCAAAAGCCAGGCTATTTTGTTTTATGGATTATCAACAGCCTTATGACCTTGAAAATAGTCCCGTCGACTCGCTGATTTTGGCAATTTAACAAAATAGCACATATAGCATAATTTTATCAACTTTGCCTAATCTGGTGAAAGTGCAGTGCTCTAAAAATAGATAAATGTCCATTCCAGACCCACTCCATAACATAAGAGAAGTTTATTCTGGGAAGTGAAATTATTTGAGGATAGCTGTTGAACTGTTAATGCGATACGTTTGAAACTTTTAAGCGTATATTTGCCGCAAAGTTGTTTTTAATACACAAATGACAGAGAGTAGCATCGACCCTCGTTTAATTCTGCCCTAGAAAATGTGAAACCCAAGGAAAGGTAAAGAGGAAGAGCAGTTAACCTCTGGTGACCAAAGGTACACTCGATCTGTTATTTTGTATTCTATACTCTTCAAAGAGCAATATAAACAGAATTATTTATGCCCAGCAAAATGTTGCTTAATTACTTATGCACCACTGTTTGCTTGTATTTTAAGCTCTCTCTACCACCCACAGGCAGACGTTAAACAGCTGCTAAAAGCTAGCTTTAGTCTTGCCTGTTTGAAATTAGCATACTTGAGCTTTGAAAAAACTTTGTTGCCAATTTACATATGCATAGAGACTGATATTTAGACTCACCATATGATATGTCCCTCAAGAGCTTTTCTTATTGCCTCCATCCTCAGGTCTCAACCTAGAGACTGTAAATCTAGCAGGTGATTAATTCTATACCCTTGAGAAACTAGCAATTAGCACTTGCAACCAGTAAAAAATTGTCATTCCAAAACCCTGTTTACTATGCCCATGTATTTTCTATGAACTCACAGTTAACTCTAAATAGATATATATGGCAATAGATTTGCAATCACTTCTGTCTCTTTATGTAAAAATATAATATAGCTTCCAGCTAATCAACCTATTAAACATACAGAAAAAAAGAAGATTAAATAATTGGCATTCCTTTTTTTTATATATAAAATGGGAAGATGCAGCAAGCATGAAAACACTATACATGATGTTTTATGTTACCAGACCTTAATCAGCTCATTTCAACATGACGACTTTGTAGGGTTTACCTGTTTTGTGTCAATTCTTATCTCTGATAGCTGAAATTACCGTACTTCCAGATGTTCTTATGCATTATTGAGGTCTTCTGCAGTAGATGCTGGAAAAGGTAAGATAAGGTTTTATTTCTTTGTAGTAGTCACAACACTGAGATCAAAGGCAGTAAAGTGCAGTGCTTAGTATTGAAAACTATGATGAACTTAACATTTATTTTCAAGTAGAAAATCTGTCATAAAACTGCGCATCAATCTTCAGTTAACTGTTTCAAGTGTAATCCACTGGACCAGGGCAGAACGTTTGAAAGGTTTGGGGGTGCTCTTCCTAAAAGGAATGGTTCAGTACTCGTTAAACGTGTGCTCATCAGCAGTCTGCATAGCAAGGGCAGAGCACGTTGCAAGGCTAGGCTGTACCAAAAGCCCCACTGAAAATCTGCCTCGGAGGGCTGGGAAGGGCTGCGTGGGTTTGGGGGAGAGGGGGACGGGAGCTGACAGCCTGCACAGAGCATCTCGTGCCACCCACGAGTATGATTGAAAGTGAAAAGCAAACCCAGCCTGATGCTTTGAATAGAAATTGGTTATGCAGTGCCTGGCAGTGAAATGAAAATATGGGTCCCTTTTATAGAATATTTCCACCTGAATATTCCCACTGAACTGTACAAATCTATACTGGATTGCCCCCTTTTCACAGGGGGACAGTGCTGCTGCCCCGCCCCACTTCTAAAGGGACTTCTGAAAATTTTTGAAGTATATCAAGGCAAACTTGGTCTAAAATGCCTGAAGCCATATTTTTCTAATTATTTCTGTAAAAAACAAGGAATTAGTGGCAAATGTAAAAACAGTCACTAATACAAGGATTTTTTTTTTCCCTGAGTTGGACGGTCATTAAGGGGTCTGCTGCAAAAGCCTGCTAGACTTTCTTCCCACTAATTACATCATCAGATCATCATACTGCTAAAATCAGTTGCAGAGTACTTGTACACAACTAAATCCCTGCTTCTAATTACTATTTTAGTCTCTTTTTCCTCGTGACATGTTGGTGATAGATCATTATTTTTTCAGCAATTTGTTCGCATTTATATGCAATATAATTGGATCTGATTAATTATTATGATTAATGACTGCAGAATTTCCTTGCAAAGCTATTAATACTGGTAGTATCAAATGAAAGACATGGACAAATTAAAGCCAATGGAGTCCTGTTGCTTGTACTTACAATGCCTGGGCTAAAGTAACCCTTTGCTGTTCTCAGCTCTGCAATAAATATGAAGGTTTAGCGGGCATTTCCCTGCAGATCCGTGTGTTTCCAAGTGGTATTAAAATGTAATTAATGGGTAAGAGATTGGTATTTAACTCTTAGGTGGACTACTGTACTTAAAATTATATATCTTTGGATATATTTTAAATGAGCTCAACAGCATTATTGTAGCTGCATTGATTTAAAGTCAGGGAACTCTGACAAAAAGAAAAGGCCGAGAAATATTTCTAAATAATATAAATTAGACTTATTCATTTTTCAGGTTGAGGGTGCAACAAAACATGACAATAAAAACAGTTAATTTCCATTAAAAGTCATATTACAAAATTTCCAAAGGATGTATTTATGTAGCGTGTGTTGTATTTTAAATTACACACTGGCTTAGAAATAGGATATTACATGTAAAAAAGCAAACAATGACTGAGTAGCTTAGGGGATCGACTTTCCTGCTGCCTCTGGGACCTGACTTTAAATCTGTCTTTGAGCAAACTGAAGAAAAATCATTTCAGTCTAATGGCAGTAGCATATAAAAAAATCAGATAGCGGGAGTTCCACGCAGGTGGCAAAAAGCTTTAGAAAAAAAGGGGGTGCAGAATCAGATGAGTGATGGTGCTTTTGCCTGGATTACTGTAAAGCTGCAAACGGCGAGGCTTTGAATGCGATTTTAATCTGTAATAAGTGACAGCAGTCCTAATCAAACCTGAGTCAGAATAAGGGCACTGATATTTCGGGTGCAAAACTGCTGAGAAATTTTGAAAGTGTCTCTGTTAGTTCAACATCAGAACTAGAAAAAAATGCCTGCCTGCAGGAGGAACTGAGTACCTATTGGGAGGGGTTTTTAAAGCATATTAGCTCTTCAGATTCTAGGGAAACAGCAAAGATTGCCCACTTTGCAGGTCCAGGAATTTCCCCAGAACTGAAATATGAGAAAAAGATGGCATGTGTTGCAAAATGAGAAACTGGGCCACCAAATAATTTAAAAGAATGATCTATTTGCTGCAAAGCAGATTAAAAGGATGTCTCCTTAAAAAACAAAAGCAAAGAAACCCAGCCAAAATACACTTCTCATCTGTGACCAGCTGCAGAAATACTCGTTTGTCAAAGAGCAAATCACTCAAATTCACAACTGCAGCCTGGCAAGAAATTCCAAATTATTTCTGTATAAGTTAAGAGTCACATTGTACCGTTACCTGTAAGAAAATATGTGGTTTCTGATGTAAGTGCATCCTGATTTCATAATTTTGCAGCTTGTGCTGTGTGGAGTGCTTCTGTTTGATTTTTAGGGACATCTATTCTACACACGCTACTGAAACTGGGCTGTTCATGAAATAGCAATTCCTTCAGTGGCTGCACTCCATCACAGATAAGGAATAGGAATCCAAAATGAATGTTATGCATGTGTTAAGCCATGCTCTGGTTAATATTTGTCACAGAAGAGAGGGCAGGACATCCACATGTAGTGGTTAGAAGGAAAAAGTTAAAAAAATTAGTAATGGAGTATTTCATAGCATCATTAAATGAAACATCTTTGCAATTCCATTAGGAAAATCATGATAAAATGTTTAGCATACAATAACATTAAACAATTTATAAATACCAACAATGCAAGGACTACTTAGAAAGCTGAGACTTCCTAGAGACTACACCAACTAGAAGGTGCTAATGAACCAGCTCAGTACAGCTCTCCAGGACTCCTCTTTCCAGAGATGCCTTCACTCTGTGTCTCTGTGAGCTGGTGTTGCATCCCTTGCAGAACTACTGACTTTTTTGCCCTATGAATTTAACATCCAGTTCGTTACCTCACAGGCTTGGTGTAAATCCATGGACTTACACTGGGGAAAACACAAATGCTGTGAGATCAAACCTGGCCTAACAACCATCAGGTTGCTCACATGGTGTGCCTAGGAGGTGTGATGCCAGAAAACACTCTCATCAACATATTCCAGAAGTGAAAAGGTTTTTATAGCAAACAACAAGGTAAAAGAGAGCAATATATTTAATCAATTTTATTTTAAAAGTTTGGGTTTGTGTGCCATTTGTTTTATCTTATATGAGAGGGCTGTTACTTCTCCAGCACAACTTTGTACCTGGGCAGCTGTAGGAAGAAGATTTTGAGGTATGTTCCCCCTCTTTTCAACATCAATGACTCTTGTTTGCTGGGGGAAAACAATTTCGCAAATGATTGACTCAAGATATTCCAACTGTACCCAGGCATCACTCTGCACATAGGAATATTTGGGAAACAGAAAACCACAATTTTCCATATGTGTATTCTCAAACTGTCCAGAAAACAAATGTAGCTTCAATCATTTTCCAGCATTTTTTCAAGACATAACACCATGGTCCTCTGCTCAAGGTCTCTCCAGGCTCAGAAATGATACTAAGAACTATCATTCTTCTTCCATCCAACTCATTACCATCAGTGTTACTCAATATTTGCATGCAAAACTGTCAAAGCAGACCAAAATCCACCATGTACCACACTAAACTCCCAGCAAAGATGGTTACTGACCCCAAAGAACTCACAATATAAGAGACAAATGGAACAGCAGATGCAAAAGGCAAAATGTACATTCCTCGCCTCTTCTCTCTGCATGCCACGCTCCTCCGTTAGCAGCCAGACCATCACAGAGCTGTTGCTCAGTGAAGTATCCCCAACCACTTGTAATATCACACAAGACACTGATTCATTTTCCAAAATAGAGCCAAAGAAAACCCTTTCCACCCTTGACTGTCTGAATGTCCTCATCAATAATCAGGTGATCTGAATAAATCTTGAATGCAGTGACTGATGATTGTTATGTTCATGAAAGCACAAGTTTCCTTTGTTAAAAGAAAACAAGCAATGATGAAAAAGGTGTGAGAGTAGTACCTAATGGCCTGGAAAATCTCTCTGTGTGCTCCCAAGCCTGGTGTCTAGGAGAGTCTTTGCTTGGGGAAGGAAGGAAAGGGACAGAGAGGAGAATGCACAACGCAGTCAGCCACAGGGTGCTGAAAAGCAAGGAGGCACAAGGTGACATCTTCAGAGTGCCCCATTCCCTACGGAATGAGTTTTCTCTCTGATCTCAGCGATCTGGGAGGTTTTCTGTGGGCTCAGATGTGGGGAGGAGGGATGTCCCCTCAACCTGCATGTGAGAGGTCTCTGCAGAGCAGTGGATCCACGGAAACCTGTGGCAGAGGGAAATGACACAGGAACCTGCATGGGAAATGGAAAAGTTGGCTGTTCCTGAGCTGAAGGCTCAGCAGGAAGACTGCCCAGTCACACCAAGCAAAGGCTTGTCTGTACCAGGTGGCCACCACATTCAACCCACCCCAGGACCAGGTGCCTAAAGAACTCCTGACGACTGAGAAACAGATAATAATGCTTTAAAAATACCAACCCAGATTAACACTTATGGATCTTCCAGCCTTCAAGTATGTCACAGAACCAAGAGGACAGTCAGTCGTCAGGGTATAAGTGATGCGTTAACCTTATCATAATCCACTACTGCTGATCAAAACCACCGACTTACATCGCAAGCACAATCCCTTGCTTACATTTAAAATCTATTTTTAAATGTTTTTTACCTGACCTTGTCCTCAGGAAGCTAATGGACAATAATGTGTAATTGCCTAATTAAAAGCACAGCAGAACCTTGCTTGCACTAGTTGTCTTCATGCCTTCAATCTGCCTCTGCATCGTGCTAGGGAGCCTTAGCCCATCCTGTATGCAGAAGAGATTATCTGCATAAGCACACATCTCTAATCTGAAGATGAAAAACAATGTCCTGAGAGCTTTTAAAATGGTTTCACAGAAAATGAGGGTGAGATTATTTTGTTCTTCTGTTTTCATTTTTCTTGGAGGGCTTTAATCATTTTTTTTAATAAAGACAGTTGAGATAAGTGAAATATCAGTTCAGAAGTCACTGAGGAAACAACATTTAGACCACAGTAATAGAACAGGCAAATGTGAGCGTCACAATCTTTTAGCATCTTTTGCATTGTATTAGCAAAACAGAGTATCATCAATCTCCCAGTGTTGTTTTTCACCTGACTACCACCTTTTGCCTTGCACACCCCGAGGAGCGTAATTACAGTCACATAACATATGTACATTGAGTTTGAAAAGAAGGGAATAAAAATGATTTTCATACAGATGGCTTTGGTAAACAGGCAAAGTCATGTGGTTTTCCTCCCTGAAACTTTCTGAAAGTTTTGCCCATTTTTCTGTTTCAGTTAAAATTTAGGAGGGCGTTAGAGTTTGATGGCATGAAGAGTCTACACATAACAGATATGCATCCTGAATATGAACCTATATATTCTTGCGTAACTCTAGAATTCATAAAGTGACTTTAAACAGAGAAGCTACTATCTGTTTGTATTTTCTGGGTAAAAGTGTCTTTCAAAACAAAATATGCCTTCACAAAGGATAGATAGATAGATAGATAGATAGATAGATAGATAGATAGATAGATAGATAGATAGATCTCCACACTTTGAAACATCCATCAACCAAATTTTTTAACTTCAGAAACATAGATTTATACTTCTGCTTTTTTTCAGCTATGAAAGATGAGAGCTTGACTGCACAGCAAGAAGCAAAACCTCAACAATAAATAAATATTCTGGGATGCTGAAGAAATCTGAAGTAGACATCCATTATTTCCGAAAACCTCACACAAACAGAGTCCTTAGACCTTAATCTTACCCTAATTTAAGATAAGGGAAGCTCACAGAACATCCTTTTGGCTGTAATTATTATCTCCTGGAAAGCAGCATGGCATTCTCCAGGCACGTGCAGCTGAGGAAGATTAGAGTCCAGTGAGAGGCTCCATTTATTCCTGCCTACCAATTTAAGTATGGATAACATATTATGGTTATGGAAGGAAAAAAACCATACCCAGGACACAGTAGCACAGTCACATCCCTCTCTCTGCTGCACAGGTTCTGTCTGTACTGACTGCAACTCAATCACTCATTAGAAACTGAGGCCATAAGCTGATTTTATTGGTGCTCTCAAGGCGACTTTAAATGGCAGCAGGAAGACTTTAGCTGTGAAACACACAAAACGTTCCCCTTCCAGCCTGCAAAGAGAAAAGCAGAAGAAAGCCAGAAATGCAGTGCTGCTGGGGATGCAAAGCCCCCAGAGAGCATCTGAACCCGTGTAAGTTCGGTATGTAAATGTCTCACCCTGGATGAGAAAATCAGGCACTGGTGTGCTGGGGGGGGACCACGTTCCAGCAGAGACCGAGATCCCCTGGAAATGGGGAGAGAGGGTTTAAACGTAGAGGGGCACTCAGAACCAATTTGCAGCAGCAAGTAAAGCTCCGAGTGCGTGTGATTCAAACGAGGGAGGCACTGCCTGCCTCGGGAGTCTCGGCCGCTCTTTTCCCATCCTGAAGCTCTTGTCACTGATTTCTGCAGAACAGGGGGGAATGGGTGGTGTTCAATGTTTAAGCGTATTGCAGTGCTCAAGAAGGTTGCGTTACTCCTCAAACTAAGGTGTTTCTGAGAATTTAAATAGCTGTATTAGGTATACCACTGTCTTTGGGCTTTCTTCTGCCATGAGACCTGTTCAAGAAATCAATAAATTTTATCTGTGGAATACACATAAGTCTTCTTAAGTCATGATCCACTTTTGAATAGCATGTGGAGGGGCATTAGGCAATTAGAGATGGCTGAGTAACTGAGCATATTTATACATTTTTAACGCCTTTCTTTTCATCTTTAGCTTGGACAGAACAGTAAGACCTAAAAATCAAACAGTGGATGAGTTTGGATGATCAGATATTTAATTTAATATATCCATCTTACCATTTGAAAACCTCACAAATGAAGTGTCCGCGTTTTAAAAATTGTCCATATCCAGGAGCTGCTAAGTCTGATCTGTAATCTGTTCTTGGCTATGCAAAGAAACCACTTATTGAAATTCAAGTACATGCTTAAGGCCAGTTAATGGCTATTTTTCCCTCATTAATACAACAAACATAGCTGATATGAAAGGTAGATGTTCTCTTGCACTAATAAAACCACAAGATGACAGAAATAACTTTTTGTGCTCTCTCTAGTTCTTAGTCTAATATGTCAGTGACAGGAAACTGAATATCAAGTAGAAATAGGAAGGTGGTTTTATGAACATCTATGGTATTAGGGAGACCATTAATGGGATAATCTGTCCTCTTCTAGTGTCCCCATTTCAAAAAAAGATGTTGAAAAATTAAAAAAGGCCCTAAGAAGTGCTGTGGGAACAACTGATGGAGACATATGAAGCTCAACCTGCTTAGTTTATTCGAAAGAGGGTTAGGAATTGACTTGATCATAACGTAAATTAATCGTTTGAGTCACAAATTCCTGAGAGCAAAGCACTTGCTAAGCAGATGCAGCTTTTTAAGGACTGGTAGTTTGTTGTTAGGAAAAGTTTCCAGGTGGCACAGCTGGCTCCCCAGCTCATGAGTCTCCAAAGCAAGAGCACCCCTTTTTGTAAGGGGGGTGCTTCAGATCAGATGGAAACTGCAGTTCTGAGGCAGCAGCCTCGGGGCAGGAGGCTGGGGATGGAGGGCTCCCCGGGCTGGGTGGCAGGAGGCAGAGGGGGACCGGGGCCAGAGCCTTTATAAAACTTCATATTGAAACTGTGCACTGCTACCACTGACCTGCATCCTGGCGCCTGGTGCCACGACAGATGAGGGACTCCAGCTGCACGGGCTGTCCTCCACACTCACACATGAACAGATGACGTTGGGGTACGCCGCTCACTGCCCAGCACCTCACCAGGTGTGTGTGCAGAGGGTGAGGAAGAACAGCAGAGTCCATGTGCCCTCCTCAAGTCCCAGCAGAATTTTTGTTGTCTGGTCTCAAATAAATTGGAAACAATGGAAATACTATCTGCTTATGGATCTATTTTATAGCATTATAAACCAGAATATGTTGCAGTGCTTTAACCCCACAGCAGTAGCAGTTGGGACAAGCTCAGTTGCTCTCACTTCTGCCCAGCACTCTGTATGCCCCAGAAGGGAGCAAGGTTTTCTTGCTGGCACTCTGCTGCTGCTGCAACCCGTGAGGGAGAGCATAAAATGAGGCAGGTTTTGGCTGAGCTTTACATTTCTGTTTGAGTTGGGTTTTTATAATGATGCTATTGCAAACTCAAGAGATCTCCATCATCTGCAACACACCCCAGAAATCCTGTGTGTGTTTTTCCTATGTATTTGTAACTAAATAAATGCACATTCATACAGAGCACCCCTTCATGTTTTGTAAAGCACCAGAACAATGACTGCAATGAAAGTCATGAAGTCAGAAATGTAATAATAATCCAAATTCCATAGG
The DNA here is from genome assembly GCA_028020825.1 of Podargus strigoides. Classification (NCBI taxonomy): domain Eukaryota; kingdom Metazoa; phylum Chordata; class Aves; order Caprimulgiformes; family Podargidae; genus Podargus; species Podargus strigoides. Next base: position 958,576 of record CM051625.1, on the reverse strand, counting down.
AACCCACTTTTCTTTCTCCACATATATATATTAACCTGTTCTTCTTTTAAAGGTAACCTGTTTTCCCAGCAGTTTCATCAGCGACCATTTATAAAACAGTCAGGGATCCAGGAACTCTGCAGGTCTGGGATGCCAGCAGCCCAGGATGAGCCATATCAGCAGCAAGGCCCCAGCTCCCCATCCTTCACAGCAGTTACACAGACCCCACGGGCTATTTACAAAGATGGACAAATTTAAACCAGCTCTGAGGGGTTACTGAGTGAAGTTCAAGCATATTGCTTTCAAATTTCCTTGTAAATAAAAATACATGTGAAAAAGAAGAGCTCGAAGTACCTCGGTGTGTCCCTTGAGCATGGTTCATAGCCCCCAACATACTGTTCTGGTTTTATAAATTAGAAATCTTGTCATCTTATCATAGAGACCAAGAAAATTGTGGCAAACTTTATCTGCTAAGTGAACCTTAATAACCCCAACTTTAACTTCAAGAAAATTACACTTGGAAGCATTTCATAGTCTCGCAGGTTGCAGGAGACAAAATTCTTTCTTTTCTCCCACCTCTCCAGGAGTTATTAACCCTCCCCACAGAGCCTCAGAGACCTCCAGCAAATTGTCCCTTCCCACAAACCACATACAATAGCAGGGACAAGGGCTTCAGTGGCTTTGGCAACATATTTTCAGTAAAAACTTACATCACAGTCAGATTAAAGCCTTTAATAGTTAATTGAAGGAACAGGGGGAAAAAAGAAAAAATCACAGCCTTTCAAATAAAAATGTTGCATTGCTGTGATGGTTTCTCACGGAGCAATTCACAACAGGTTTTTCATGATCAAATGGGTGGGACCATTTAATTACAGCACTGGACTAAATACCCCAGTCCTTCTGGAAGCAGCAACAGTCGTTATTAATTTCCCAGGGAGGACTGCCCTCCAGATGCATTTGCTGGGACAGCTCTGTCATGCACCCTGCAGAGAGGCTCTGGGTGCAACACTGGCAGTTTCACAACACAGAAACCCCAAGGTGAGCCAGGGATTTGCTGGTTCTCCACAACTCCAGCACTACTGACTTTTAACCATGAGCCTAGGAACATTGCATGACTATGGATGCTCCCAGAGCTATATGGATATGACAAATTATAAGTATATTCTGGGGCTCAGTTTTGCAAGAGAAGATTGAAGCAACATACAATGGCTTGGATTTATTATTATTATTATTAATAATAATAATAATAATAATAATAATAATAATAATAATAATAATAATAATAATAATAATAATAATAATAATACTTAGCAAATTTGTGGGTCTAATCTCATATTTTTTACAACTGACTTGGCAATACCACAGCTCTGTACCCATGCAAACGGTGGGCAAAAAATCCACAACCCTGTGAGGGAGTGGCATTGAAAAGATAACACCAGAAAACAGACCAAAACTTCTGATTGTGCAACTGAGTTTCAACCATGAGTCTGAAAACCCCTTACTACTTTAGATGATCAGAGCCTGAGTATCTTTAACATACATGAAGAAGCTTGTCTGAACACTCCAGTCAGTCAGAGATGTCAGTGCTTGGGGGCTACAGGGCAGAGATTTCTTATTCCCCCAGGTTCTCTCAGTCTCCAGGACACAGCATTCTGCACCTGCTCCCTTTCAGTAGTTTTATTCAATATCTGCTCTCTCCTTTGCTACTGGGGAATTTCAGACTAGCTGATCTTTTTAATTATCATTAATAATATTGAGCTTTGACTTGGAGCACAAAGCACAGGTGACAGTTCTTACAGGAGCACCAGAACACCTTCTGTGAAGCCAAGTGACATGCCTTCATTTTTAGGCTCAGAACAGACTTTTTCTCAGTCCAGGCAGAATTAAAATTTCACCCACAGATCCTCCTGGTCCATAACTATCTCATTTGGTGACCTCAAGTCACACACAGTCTCTGTATGCACATTAGAGAGATTTTAATGGTGTGAACAGAGTATTAAGCAAGTATTCAAAAATACAGTTCTACTTGATCATGCTCTCAAAGTCATGTAGAAAATCCTCCTGCAAAGGAGCCATACCCACCTCAAAGCCTAAGTGGGATTCCTGAAAACACTCATCAGGTATCTTCAGGAAACATCCTCTCACAGTGTTCATTCAAAAATCAAATTCAAAAGTGCCTAGTAAAATATTTTATATTTAATATGATTATATTGTAGGGAAAACAACAAATTTGTTGAACTTTCCACTTTAGGCTGGCACACCTTCAACATGCCTGCTGCCACACCAGTAAAAAGAGTGAAAAAACCTCTCACTTGCAACTGTTTCAGCCAAACTCTCCTTACACAAATGAGGGTTAATTACCCCAGGCCAGACACAAGGATGCTGCACACAGGCCAGCACCTCACAGCACGGTGCGGGCATCCCAGCCTGGCCAGCACCCCTAGGGGAAAGGCTTCCTTCAAGGGGGGTTGCACTGACCACATCCTCACAGGAGCATCCACAGCTACCAGAGGGACAACCATTCACAGCTGGCTGGCACAGACCAGCAGCAGCCACCGTGGCACACCAGGAGCAGACCAGGACCTGTGCACTGTCCCTTGCAGGGCAGATCCTAACAGTCCAGCTCCCAGTGAACTCCCCTGCTCGACCACATGATCACATCACACATCACACCATGCAGGCAGTCTGTGCATTAACACATTGCGTGGGATTATCAAGTCACATCAAAGACAACACTTCCACTAGAAGCCTTCTTCACAAATATTTCACCCTGGCCACCATGGCTGCAGGGCTCAGGTGGGCATCCTGACGCCCAAGGTCTTTGAAACTTCACCTGCAAATGACAGATCTGCTGCAGAGTGCCAACTAAAAGCATTTAATGAATGCATGAACACAGGATCTGTAAATGTATTAAATTGGTGTCAACTTTGAGAAAAGAAATCAAAGTCCAAGACCTAATTCATGCAGCCAGACCAGACTATTAGCAAGAAACATATAATAAAGGATTTTACTCAAACAAAGGGCATTTCTAAATTTACAGACATATCACTAAAGCAATGGAGTGGTCACTTCAGGAACCTCGTATTTAGTTACAAGAAGAAAAGGAAGAACAACTGCCAGAAGTTCATTTTCTAAAGAAACTTCCACTGCCCTATAGCCAGTGCATTCAGCGCTCCGTTACTATGTCACTGCAATTTGTCGTGCCAGACATCCATGGTTATTTGGTCTCTCCCTGTGTGCTGTGCCATACATCTTCTGCTCTGAAGCACCAAGGTAACACGTGTTTTTTTTCTCAGAAACAAATGACTATGAATTTACAGTACAAAGACCTTCTAGGTGCATATAAATGCTTTGGAAGCAGCCTTCGATCCACACAAAGCTGCTGTACGGAATGTGGGTTGAGAGGGTCCATTATTAAAAGAGGGATCAAAACAGGCTGCAATTATGCCCAGTTAATCCTCTTAAAACAGTGAGGTATTCCTTCACCACAGTAATTATTTGCATGGAGTGAAAATAACAACCATATAGAACAAATTAAAACTTTACCTTCAGATGCTACCTCAATTGTTATGCAGATTTCATCATTTTCATTCAGCCAAAAAAAAAGACCCTTAATACTAGCCCCCCTTCCAATAATCAAAATAAAAATGTGGTATCCCTGCTAAATTAATGACAAGTTTATTTGATTTATTTTGCCATACGCCTTTTCTTCACGCGACTCTGACCGGCCTCGTATGCGCAGAGCAGATGCGGTCTGAAATCCCTCTGATTAAAAGGGTGAGCAATACATCAAGCACGCCTGGAATTTCTGTAGGCTATACCTGAGCACGTGAGGAAAGACATCAAATGACCAATGCAGTGTACAAACTTCTCGTCGAGCCTTTTTTAAATACAACTATCACGCCTTTAAATGTCATGCTGGGCTTTAGTTAACTAAGGTGGCAGGTTCTTAAAACGTAGAATTTATTAGGTTGAAATTTTCCAAATGTAAGACTGAAAAGGGAAAAATATGTCGACTTTTATTTATTCCCTATATAAATATAGGCAATTTAGTCCTTCCCCCAAATACAGGCAGATTAGATGAGTTAGACAGTAGTCAATTCATTTTGCATAGGAATGGCTCATTAAAAAAAAAAGAGCCCCACATTTGTATTAGGCTCCGATTGGACAGTGCACAAAATGAATTTACAGTGTCACTCAGAGATGTAGCAGGACTAATGAGGGAGGGATATAGTATGGTGGTGTGGGTAAATCTGCACTCTATTCATTCCCTCAGCTGGTATCGCTCATGAAATGGAGGTGTCCCTCATTATGTATGTGTCTCAGGAGCTTTCTTTAATATTTTAATAAATAACAACATCAGCCCAACAAGAAATTAATGAATAGTATCATTAATAATGAGCTGGAGTCTTGTAGTGATAGGACAGATATTAAATTGAACCACAGTGGTGCTATCTCTAGAGACTTGGGAATTTTCCAGCGGCAAACAAGGCCACTGAATGAAGCAGCCACCGCTCTGTGCCAACAGCTTTTACAACAGGTTGGGAGTAATAAAAGAGGATTTTCTGCACGATAAAGTTAAGCCTTAGAAAATCTGCTGGTGTAGATCGGTGTGAAAAGTACTGCCAAACGTGATCCTTAATTAAACTTTAATTAAGATAAAGCTCTTGCCTTTAAAAAGGAGGGGGGGAAAGCAGCAGCAAAAAGAGTGTCAGCTATTTTCCTACTGCTTTTTGATCTAAAATAATTCTATATTAAATCACGGAAAACTGTGTTCAAATAAGTTAAATCCTCCAAACCCAGGAAATTCAGAATCGTGGATCAAAAGCCGTCCTTATGCCATCACCCGTATGGCTCCTTGTACCGGGGCTGGTGATAGACGGGATCAGTCACAGTGTGGATCCCTGGGAACAGGGGCGCTGGCTGAGTCCCCATCTCCCTGCTGCCATGGGTCATGGTGGGACCTGCATCCTTTCCTTGCGTTTTTCTAAAGGTTGGGGATTTCTGTGTTTTGTAGGAAAGGCAGAAAATAACGTATGCCGTATGTATGGGAGACACTCTTACAAAACAAAGCGTTCTAACTTCAAAACCCCACAACAAAACTGTAGACATCTGTGCAGCCCACATCCACCGTGGTACACCAGACTGTTTGTGTGAAGGGGGAGTATTAATAAGTACCACCACATCCACTTGTAGGCAGTTTCCCAACACAGTAAATCCCCAACACTCCCAAAAAACTCTTTCAGATTAGTTCATGATGTATTTTTAACAAAAAAGGTTTATGGCTAGCCCATCAGCTGCACCAGGATGGCAGAGCAGCCCATGGGAGACTTTCCACCCCAAATTACTGAGCAGGGGCTCTGTTCTACCCAAAAAGCCACTCTTTCCCAGCACAGAACAGCAAATTTTGGTCCCATATACAGACCCCATTCTTCTGTGGGAGCTTAAACCAGCTCCTTTCTGAACATCTAAAGCCATTTCTGGGGCTGCACACTGGATTTCTTTTTAAAATAATCAAGATGACCTCATCAATAAACAACTGCTCACCATATTTTCAGAGTCATTTAATCACACCTGACTTGGGGCAGTATCCACCTGCCTTTGTGCACCTAATTCACATTCTCCAGATTACACTGGGGAGAAAATGGCTTTGCACCTTTGACTATATAAAGGCAGTTTATGAACTTGAGATGTTCTAGACCAAAGCAAACCACCTAATCTAACTCAGACAGGACAAATAACCCCCTGGAGAGAGCTTCCACTGGACTTACGTGGGGCTTCCAGCCGTGTCTGGGTAAGAACTGAGTAGGTGTTGGGGACACTCATCTTGCTTTCCAAACAGTTCCAAACATTCACCAGAGCAGAAACCCAGCTTGTATCATCTGCAAGTGTTCTCCTCTGTAGCAGAGCCAGCTTTGTACAGCAGCAGTCCCTGAGAAAACTGTAAATGTTCACCAATCAATGAGATCAAAGCACATTGGAGAATGAGAGGCAGGGAGAGGCTTCAGCATCAGTCATAAAACTGAGAAGCTGGGAGCCAGTAAATAAATAATGTTAGGGAGAAGTGTTCTCAGACTTACTTTCAACTAGTGCAGGAACAGGCAATAGTTTCCTCAGAGTCCAAAACCACTTTAAATAGAAAAAAAAAATAAAAAAAAAGAAACATTTATTTATTTTTAATTTATTTTTCCAGCATTCTCACAAAGAACTGCTTTCTGTTTTTTACTGAAATTGTTGAGAATCTGTTTTTATTCCCCAGAAATACTACTGAACGGACATGATCCCCCCCACATTGCAATTGAATTCTTACTTTTTTCTCACATTAAAAAAAAAATAATAATCAAGGCAAGATAATTAAATGTTTCTCTTATATAACAATTGCAATGCCTGACAATTCTGAGATGGACAGGAAATATTTCTAATGGTAAAAGGGGATGATGGGGGAGAAATACCCGTTTCATCTCTCCAGAGCAGGACAGCCATTTGGTGGGATACTGACAAAGTCAACTTTATAGGCACCAATTTTTGCATGTTTATTCCATTCTTTGTACGTGGTGCATATTCATTTATATCTTCCCTTCCCACTGAGCATGCTCTAATATTAATCTGTTTGGTGACACAATAGTGTAATACAGTGTTCTGGAAAATGCTTCATGAATTTCCCACTATACCTAGGACCTGCATCACCAATATAATTTTTTAAACAACGGTATAAGCTCCCTATAGCAACAAATATACACAGGGGTCCTAGTTAAATTCATAATTCAAATTAAACTTTTCTTTTTAAGGTCTCAAAGTACGGTATGCAGTTAGACATTCACATACACAAATTCATACTTCTTTACCCCAAACCAAGATAAGAGATGTAAATCATGGCACTCATACAGAATATATCCACAGGTAAAACAAATAATTTGAACAAGGTAAAAAGCAGAGGCAGAGAGAAGAGAAACATTTTTTTTTTTCTCTCCTTTTTAAAAAAAATGCAGCTCCTTTGGAGAGTATTTCTTTTATTTCAGTGTCTGTAAACAAAGTGTCTTTAAGGGTCTGTACATTCAGGGGCACTTAACTTCTGTAGACTCTCAGCTTTGATAAAACTTTTTATCTAAGATTCAGAAAGTGAGTACAATGCTAATTTTTTTCTAATTCCAGATTTAAACTAGCTCGTTTGACTTAAATCAGAGACTGGACAGGCACGTTGGAGTGAGTGAGATCTGATAAATTCAGAGAATAGAAAAAGTGAGGTTTGGAACATCTATTATTCTCCCAAATAAATGATATTCTGTTATCTAGTGACTCTATTGATATATTTGGTGATAAATTAATAATTGGAGAGCCATGAAATAGCCAGCTGATCTTTCCATCTGTCATGCAGGAGTTGAAAGCCCAGTGAGCTGCTCCACAAGCAGCAGTTGCATTATCTTGGGCTGGATATTGGAAGGAGAAGAGGAACAATATTTTTTGGCAGCTCAGAGCCACTTGTTGTCTGATTTTGATGCTCAGACCCTCACCATCCTTCCTGATCAGGTTCTGAGGTCTGTTCTGACTTTACTGGGAATTTTACCTGGGCCATCTCGACTCTCTCTGTCTTCAGGCACTGTCTCAATCACCCCAGACCAGGCAAACCTGCACCTCACTTACAGGACCTCTGAGCACCAGCCACAACCCACGGCCTCCCCACAGCACCAGGGTCCACACAAAACTATTCTGGATGCTCTCTCCCACCCAGAGCCAAGAGCTGAGAGGCATCTTTCCATCGTCACATTATCTTTGGGTGCAGCCAAAGGTGCATCTCTGCCCACTTCCACAAAATCATTAATGGCATGAATTAGCATCGCTGGAAAATTGGCTATTTTTTATTTGCCACGTGAAAGAGATGGTAAGAGTAACTGTACATTTTGACATGTTCACGCCATAAATTATCCTACGTCCATATTTTACCAGGATGCTATTATGCTGGAAGATAATTGTTCATTTTTAGGCTGTTATAGCAGAGATCATAAGGTTCCACCCTTAGCAGCTACGTCTCGTAACTGCCTTTCACTCTCTGAAAGCACAGGCAATTTTTCCATAATAAAAACTGGATTAGCATGTATCAAGAAGAGGTTCCACCAGCTGTCACTTTGAAATCAGGCTACTCTATACGATGTTCGAGATGATAATGGATAAACCCATAAATGACAAGCAGTTTTCCTGTATTTATCTAATAAGTGACTAATACAGGCTAGCATCTCCTCTAATAAAACAATATAACAGAAGGAAGAAACAGGCTTAGGCTCTATTTGAATTAATACAAACTGAACAATAGTGGCACATGAAAATATAGCATGGCAAATTGTATTTTTTTTTCACCTGTTGCTGCTTTCTGAAATTATATTTCATTTTAATGCAACTATTCCCACAAGTAGTCAAGAATGGGTTTTCATAGGATGCCATTTAAAGTTTTCTGAAATCCAGCTTATTTTCATTTTGTTACAGCCAGAATCTCTCTCTGTGTACGTATATGAGCTAAATAGAAAAAACAGCTTTTGAAGTGAATGGGTCCTGCAGTATGTTTAAACCAGCAGCATTGTGCTACATGAATTAGCAATGGTAGCAACACCTTCAAAGAACAAGCAAAAGAATTCTTATTCATCTACAGAATATTAGCAAACTATTTGCTAACTTTTTTGTTATTAGGGGTGACACAATATCAAAACCACAGTTAAAACATAGCAGTGGGGAAAAAAAAGCAGTTTACTTAAGACAATGCAAAAAAATGGAGCTAACTTGGCTATATCAATAAAGTAGAAAAAAACCCACATCATCAACAAAAGACTGATCACTGGCTAATAATGAAAAGATAAAAGAGCTGTCTTGATGAAGTATAGCATTTTCATCTTGCTTTGAAACCAAACTCTTCACTTTCACTCTCTAATTCCACAAAAAAAAAGCATAGGTGAATAATAACAGCCTGAAAAGCAGCTGAAGAGTCAGGAGTGGAGCCCCTCCAAGCCCCCAGCATCTCGGCTGGTGGTGGTGAACCCCTGGTGCAGCAGCACCCACCCGAAGGCACGCAGGGAGGGATGGTGGCCAGACGTCAGGGAGGGTGTCAGAGGGAAGGCTCCCTTCTCTCCAGCACCAGCTGTCATTGGAGAATGGTCTTCCTCAGCTCCTCACGACTATTCCACAGTGTGTGGGGGGGTTTATTGTTGTCTGGAGCCCTTTTCTAGCTTTATCTACTCTTCCTCCCAAGCCTCTTCTTTAGATGCCTGCACAATACTGATAAAACAGCGCCACATGAAAAGCACTTCTTCCTGACAACAAGAGAGGAGTCTTTTAAGAGGTTTTTCTTTTCAACACTTAGGTGAAATTTTTCAGAAATGGCAGCTGATTGTACAGCAGGATCGTGTGCTCCTCACAGCACACATTGCTGTGCAGAGCCACGGGAGCTCGGTGTGGGAACCAGTGGTGGCAATGCTGGAGTATCTGTGGAAGACGGGGAGAGGAGGGGGATGGAGAGTGGGGAAGACAAAAGAGTAGAACCAGGACCCAAGCCAGGAGATGCTGCAGCTCCTGTGCATCCCTTCCTGGGAGCAATCAGCAATTCAATTAGCTCACCAGCTCCTCAAGCGAGGGAAGCTCCGCACACCCCCGTTAGCTCAGAATACCGCTACGTGGGGTGGTGAACCAACAGAGCACAAACACAGCCACCTCTGGAGCTCTCCTGTGCCTATAGCACACTGTTCCTTCCTCAGTTGTCACACTCAATCAGTTTATGTTTTGATGCATGAGACTTAACTACCTTTATTATTACCCTACTTTGTGTAGCCACAAAATTTATTAGAGACCATAAAATTATCTGAGCCCTTTCCTACATCTGACTCTAACTCTGTGGCAGGCATGGCAAGAGGCTCTGCCTTTAATTTTTGCTAAATCAACTGTACTTGAAATTAAAGTGCTTCGTTGTTATGAAGCAAGGTAAAACCAGGCTCTTGGTGACTGCCTGGGCTGTGTCTGTCAACACCAGAGAAAGAACAGGGCATCAGCTTCGTGCTCAGAAACGGCAAGTGCAAGTCCCAGCTCAGGCACCTCACTGGATCCACCCCCTCCTTCCATCCCTCCGCAGCTCACACCACTCAGGAATAACCTCTGAGTGGAGTTTGGGGTGGATTAGGAAAGAAGTGGGGGGTTTCCAGGGGGAAGGGGTCCATTATGCATTTTCTTTGGTTTCACAAAAAGAGGCAGCGTGAAGGAAACCCGCCACGGCCCCGAGCGCCCGCAGCGGCGAGCGGCAGCTTTGGCCAGCCATGGGGAACAGAGGAGAAAACACCACTTGTTGGTCAGAGCAGAGGGGGAGCTGAAGGTCAGAGGGTAAATTCCGCTTGCAACATGCAACATATTTTCGTGGGCTGACTCAGTGCCCCGACGAGCAGCAAGACTCGAGCGCGAGAGAAGGGCCTCTGACCGCAGGGTGAGCCAGCTCATGTAGGTGTGGAAGAGAAACTGGCTGGCAATGTAGGAACAATTAGCTGATGAGTAATGAGAAATGCACCCCATTGCCTCCCTGTCGGCTGGGGCTTCGTTTTTGTTGTTCTACTCCGGGAAAAGCAGCTTCTCAGTTTTCCTTTGTTTGGCCCGGCACGTGGGAAGGAGAGCAGGGTGTGATGGAGTGGGGGCCAGTAAAATGGGTTGGTTAGTGCATTTTTTGTGATATTGTTTTGCTTGTGGTTTAAGTAGAAGTTTTTGGTTCTCTTCATAAATCACAGATAAGTCAGAAAGGAAGAATTTTAAGCAAGAAACCACAGTCACCAAAATTCTTGGTACTTCCACGATATCTCCCATGCAAAGGCTGTAAAACCTCACACTAAATGATAAACATCACCTATTTTATAAATACTGATGCACATAAAGATTAAGAGACTTCCCAAGGGTTTGGCAGTGGCAATACTAACAGTATGCCATAGACATCAAGTACTTCTCTACACAAATGTGATAACATTTACTTCCTAAACAAATTAAATCTGATATTTAAAAAAAATAAAAATACAACAAACCCACAACTTTTCCTGCCCTCAATTTAACTTTTCCCTACACACACATCAAGAAAGATAACACAGTACTGAACAGCACTGCAAATCATGAACCAAATCCACCTGCAAGTATTCAACAGCTGATGCACTTGAAGACCTCCCATCCAACAGTTGTATTCTGTATAAAATTTGTGTCTTTGCATGAAGAAAAAGGTGGATGAAGGGATATAAAAATTATGAAACAGAATAATTACAGAAAACACTGTAGATCCGGAAATGCTAAAATCAACTTACATTTTTAATAGATTTGGGTATTTAATAACATGTTTGAAAAAATCTGACCTTGTGAACGGGCACAAGAACAAGTCTTTGATGTTGTTCTGTTGCATATATAAGGCAAGATCACAACCACCTCTTCTATACGTGGTCAAATATAAGGATGAAAGTGTTGCTTCTAAAAATCAATTTTAGCTGAGCTATTTTGTTAGTAAATGTCATATTCCCAGCACAGAACAAATTGCATCAAGCGACAGGTGATTTGCATTAACAGAAAATAGTCCAGAGAGAATGCGTGCGTTGCTAGGTGGATGTGGGAGGTGGAGAAGGCTCACTAGCCAAGTTTTGTGCCAAAACTTCAGCAAAAGCAAACCCAGTACTTCCCCAGCCCGGCCGTACCTCTGCTGTTAGAGGAGGACTTCTGCCTTCCCGCGGCGGGCAGCCCGCCATCAGACTCCCAGACAGCATTTGACAAAGTTCCACATCAGAGATTAAGGTCTTTGTACAGAGATTGAGGTCTAAAGAAAGAAAGGAAGCGGAATAGACATAAATGTAACATAAAATGGATTGACATCGGCTAAAGGGCAGACGGGGGAGGGAGGCATAGTCATAAATAAAAACTTTTCTTTAGGGGAGAAGTAACCAGAAAGATGTTATTGGGTCGGCACGAAGAGCCTCACAGTGTGTCACAAAAGCAGAAAAAAATATGAAAAGTAAATACAAATTGATAGTAACTGAATTGGAATCTACAGTTGTTAAATCACTGTGAGACTGATGGAAGGTCAGTTGGATCTTCATTTCTGCAAATTACCCACCAGGAAACATTCACCAGTACAGTACATCACATTACAAGAATTATACAGCTGCTCATAGAAGGTTATTTGTTAGACTGGTTTGAATGGTTGCACAAAACAAGAGGTGAAACGTACCTGGCTTAGAAGAACACGGGCTTGTAAGCCTTGGAAGACACGGTCTCATCAAACTGCCAAGCTGCAGGAGAAGCTGTTGCAGGGCAGGACTCAGCAGAGGTCCCTGGTGGAGCTGCCCCAGAGGTGTGCTGGTGGAGCCTAACCTGCCAGGCACCTATGCTGGGCTGCATCCCACCAAGCTTTAGCTAGCTAGCAGGTGTAATCAACCATTTACGTTCCTCCAATAGAAAAAGAAAGACCACTTCATGTTTATCTCAAGATATTTTAGGTGTAGAGCATGGTCTCCATTAGCTGTGGAAGATTTGATGAGCAGCTTCAACCAAGAAGCTCCTCCTCAGGGCATTTAAGATGGGATGAGATCAATCTCACTGATTGCTTGCCTCAAATAGGAGGGTGATGCCACCCTTCGTGCACTGAGGCCCCTGTGATAACAATGCTCTAGCCACAGGTGTTCCCCCAGGAATGCACCTCGCTTCTCAGGAAGGCAGAGGAACAACAGCCCAGCCTTCCTGAAACCCCTCATCCTTTACAGATGCATTTCAGGCTCTTGGTGTTGCTGGCACCCTTTCTACATGTGTGATTTCCTTTGAGCTTCACAGAAAATCAAAGGAGATATTTTTATTTCTGGCCCTTCTGGCTGATTTTCAAAACACAAACCTCTGGTGTGCTCCTGCAGTGCCCAGTGGGAGGCTGGAGGTTCCTGGCCAACAGCAAACACCTGGGTGCTGATGACCAAACTGGTGAAAGAGGGACAATGGAAGTCATGCTAGCTTTATTTCTGCCCTCAGTAAGGTTAAAAATAAACAAGTATTTTCACTTTTGTGAGCTTAAAAAAATGCACAATAAAGTTTGTTCCAGTATGAAGATGAGCACACTGTAGTTACCTGCTGTGAAGGTAAAAACTTGTGTATGAAAGTAACACACAAGTTTGAACTTCCCTGCAAGTGCTTTACTTATTTTGCACCGTTTTCTGGGATATGATGCTGAAATCATAACTGAACACAGGATTACAGATTAATTTAACTCCATGCAGCATATTAAATCCAATTAGGATTTTTAAATGTGTGTACAAGAACAACATGATCTATGCAGTGGATTATGTGCGTGCAATTTGGTTTCAGAGGTTTCTTCCCCTAAAAGGTGCTTCTGCAGAATGCACTGAATTAAATGTATTTGCCTTATTTTGTAATCTAAAATAATTCTGAAGTGTCAGATATACATGATTTTTTTACAGTAAGCAACACTTTTAAACATGACCAGTCCCTTAAATATATTATAAAATATATCATTAAATAAAATATAATGATAAATATATATCATTATTATAATGACGACATGAAAATCCCTCTACTGCAAAAAGAGCATGAAAAATTCCAATCCCAAAACGGGGGAGTTTCGTACCTGTATGAATATTTCCATTACACTCATGATATCAAAAAAAAGCTACTTTGCAGATTCTGACTTTTAGAAAATTATTCCCTTGAAAGATTATTTACGTTTTCCTGTTCTTGTTCTAACAATTAATGAACTAGCTTTGGAGGTGGGTCTGTGATTTTATGCAAATTAAGCTAGTACAAATGATAAGCTTTTGTTAATACCCCAAACAGATACATAACAGCACACACATATATAAATATAAATTGTTGTGTCTGCATATATATGTAACTGTACAGATGTTGAGAGAGGTGATCTATCTTTGTTAATCTTCTTTAAAATTTACTAGATACATATGTAATTAGATAAAACAATACAATTATTTTGGTAACATACAGAGATGAGTTGTATCATTTATGCACACATATCTCATCTGTAAATGCTGAAGGAGAAATATTTCTGTCTGATTTGGGAAATGTTTGACAAAACCTGAACAACAGATTATTTCCTTAAAACATTTTTAAAGTAAGAACTCTCTACTTATATCAAGTGTTAACAAATGTCCAATCAGTCTGAATATTTAGAAGGATGCTCTGAATGGATAAAAACAAGGAGAAAGAGAACCATCAGTGAAAAATACCTTCTCCTTTCCCCAGATCCCAGCAGTAATTGCATGAGGAGTTCTGCCTATAGCAGGGAGGGAATGTGAATTGCATGTCATCAGAACTGTGGCTGTTCAGACCCAGACACCCCACTAATACTGCGTTTAACAGATCATATTAAAGCTTGGCAAGCCCACCAGGCTTTTAACGTTATCAGGTCAAGCATGCCCCCACGTGAAACCTATAATAAAAATAATACTTTGCACTTCTGTGGTGTCTTTCATCTGCAGATCTCATGGTGCTTTACAGATACTGAACAATTAAGCCTTGAACCATCCCCTGAGTTGGGTGATGGGAATGGATAACTGCACCACGCACAGCAGCAGTACCAGATCCAGATGGAAGCCAAGAGTTATTTCATCCACAGACAAAAATAGGGGCGGTTTGGGCAGACAGGGAGTATTACCCCTATTTTTGCAGAAAGCCTGGAGAGATGGCATTGGTCTCAGGCACACCTTCACTGGTACCCACCTGGCAGTGCTCAGCTTCCAGCCACTGAATGCTCCTTGGCTTGAGCACCCGCTGCTTTCAGTGTGTCCCCAGCCAGGACGGTCTCTGGGCTGCCCACGTGCAAGTTCAGAGTGCACAGAGGGTGAAGAGGAGTCCTTCGGGGAGAGCACCCGCTGAGCATGGAGGGTGGTGATCTGTAGGGGAAACCAGGCGCTCACACATGGCGGAGGGGATGCAGAGGGGTGTCCCTGGGATGTCCCCCCACCCCAAGAACTGCCACACCAGAACTGGCTGCTGCCAAGCACCCAGGGGAGCACCACAAGGGAGACTGCAGAACACATCATGGCATCTGTGGTGGCGGGTTTAGTTTTGTGGGACTCATATCTGACAGGTTGGAGGTTCAGTGAGATGGCAGATCAGCACACATGTCCCAGGCAGCGGGCAGAGTAGAGAACAAAGTCCCTCTGCACTGTTTCTGGGTTTGGTTTAAGAAGAAAAAGGATGGGTGAATTGTTATGTGACAGGGCAACTTCCAAAATACCTGATGATGTAGAATTGTGTTTCAGTGCCCCGACACATATGATGGAGTGACTTAGACACAAAGCAATTGCAGGAATTTGTGCCTGCTTCTGCTGTCTTTCACAGCTGCCTTGGGAAATTACCATAACTCTACT
Organism: Podargus strigoides; assembly: GCA_028020825.1. Lineage (NCBI taxonomy): Eukaryota > Metazoa > Chordata > Aves > Caprimulgiformes > Podargidae > Podargus > Podargus strigoides. Next base: position 943,220 of record CM051625.1, on the reverse strand, counting down.
GACATCAAGAAAGCTTTAAGAACTAAGGGACTTAATGTTCTTTGTTTATGCTCAATCAGTACCTCCAAATATCATTATTTCAAATTAGGAACCACATGCAAGTGCACAAGCTGGGCTGCCTGAAAGAGGCAAAGCACAGCACGAATTCTCAGGTTAGGCACTGAGCATACTTTCACCCCTGCTCTGGCATCTGGCATAAAGTGTCTAAGAGACCCTCTGGGCCCTCACATTCATTCAAAAACATCCCTTTGATTTTTAATCTAACTGGCAGCGTGTTTGATATCAGCCCTGCTACCTCCCTGTTTCCTCAGGAGTCTCAAAATTTAAACAAAAAGTAAGACTTCTCAGTTCATGGATTTTTGAAAAAGACCCTTGCATATGTCAAAGGGCCCACACTGACATCAACAAAAGTACATGGCAGTCACTGCTGGTTTAATACAGTAATGCTCTCCAAAGTATTAGCTTAATCTTTCACTGATGATTAAAGGTACGTGGCTTACATTAAAAGCATATTTTATACTTTACAGGGAAGACTCAAGGCTGAGTATTTTTGTACAGTTCCATGGTTGTCACCCTTATGCATTTATATCAACACTGAAAGGAAGAGCAGGGAAAATGCTGCTGCTGAATGGGGAAGGGTATCTGGTGAGAAAGGACATGGAAAAGGCTGAGTCAGTCAGTGCCCTCTTCACCTCAGTCTTGTAAGACTCAGTAAGACTGACCTTCACCAACCTGAAGTCCTCAAGACCAGTGGAAAAGTTCAGCACAAGACTTACCCTTCTTGGAAGAGCATGAGGTTAGGGAACATATGCACAAATTGATCAGACATGAGCCCACGGACCCTGACGGGATGCACCCATGAGTGCTGAAGGAGCTGGCCAAAGTCATCACAAGATCACTCTTGATACTCTTTGAAAGAGCTCAGCGACTGGAGGACGCTTCTTAAACTGGAATAAAGCAAACATTATGCCTTTGCAGAGAAGAACCTGGTGGTCCTGGGGACATCAAGTTGAATATGAGGCATCAATGTGTCCTTGCTGCAAAGGAGGCCACCAGCATCCTGGGCTGCATCAGAAGTGTTGCCAGCAGCTCGAGGGAGTTGATCCTTCCCCTCTACTCAGCATTGGTGAGGCCACCCCTGCAGTGCTGGGTCCTATTCTGGGCTCCCCAGTACAAGAGAGACATGGACATTGTGGACAGACTCCTTATTATATGGTTCCAGAGATATCAATCAAGCACATCCTCGTACATCTCAGGTCACCGTGCTCATGAGCACCTGGTGGCCTTTCAAAAGCTGTTTTGTTCAGTGGCTGGTTTTAACGCAGTTCACAAGATGTATTTCAAATTAAAGGCATGCATAGGATAGGAAAAGGAAAGTGAGCTCCAGCCACTCCAGTTCACTGCCAGTAACACCTTCACTGACAATCAAGAACTGCAGAGCATCGTGTACCCATAGTAACAAAACTAACAGAGCTTAAACAGTTGATCGCAGCCTCAGCCTGGTGTAACTGCAGTTAGCCTGAAATCACATGAGATTAAAAGAGATAAAAGTCTCCAGGTTGCAGCTGCCCTCTTGGAGTCATGTTGGAGAACGTGGTCCATACCCACCCCAATACCAGGTTTGCTGGTGTTCATGTTGCATTAGAAGGTTTCCCCTGGATGAGAAGCTTCTTACTCAATGCACAGAGCTATCTGCTTCCTTATGGCAACCTATCCTGCAAGAGGGGCTATCCAGCCCTGGTGGTGGTATTTTAGACTAATAATCTAGATAGGATCCAAGATGTACAAAACCACTGATTCTTTTCAGTTATTTCAGCTATTATTATTTACCATTTTATATTTCTATATATAATCTCTTTGTATCAGTGTAGTAGCACTTGTATTTAAAATTAAATACATCCTTGTTTATCAGTGACACCAGGGTGTGAGTGCTGCTCTAAGGTTCTGCCTCCCAACTTCACGTGCAGGTTGGTGACACTCATGTGACAGACTCAGCACCTGCCCTGGCGCACTGATCACCGGACAGTTGGATGCTGTCACTGTAGCAAAATGCCTCGGAAGAGATCTGTAAATGTATTTATCTCAGAACACGTTTATTTTAAACAATGAAGTTGTAATATAGGGAACTACATCTAAAATAGCATGTTTGCCTAATAAGAGGCATTTTTCTCTTGTAAAACCCTCTATTAAAGCCACTTTGCTTTGTTAACTTTCATAGCATGTATCCTCACTATAGCCTTCAACACCTGAAAAATTAGTGGAGGAATTTGACTGATTATAGAGGCTGTTTTCCTTGTTCCACTGCTTGTTCTAAAAGGGATACTCAGCAGAACTTGCATTTTTTTTTTTTCATTTTGTGCTGTCTGCATGAGTAATTACCTCCCTGATTTCTGAGATGCAATTGAGTAGCTTCCACATTAGAAAAATCCAAAGATTGATAGAGCCATCTCTCCTAAAGGATTAGTTTGCTGCTGTAATTCCACTGAGTAGGTCATTCAAATAGCAAAATGCTACAAAGTTTAATTTCTCCTGTTTGTAAAAGCCAGGTATTGATACCTCCTTAAAAGAATCTGAAAAGGGCTGGTTCGCCTGCTGAGGGGGAAAGCATTTTCACATTCCTTCTGCGGCTTCAGCAGGACAGGGAGAGGAAGAACATGCTTGTTTCCTGGAGGGGATCAACCCGGGGGCTGGTGATGTGCAACGGAAGAGAAAAGACCAAAGAAAAGATGACAACTGTGCAAAGATTTTGAGAACTGTGCACCCTTTCATAAATTGATGAGCAAGTTTCTCCCAAGACTGAAAGGGCAAGTTAGTTGTCCTGGTGACTTCAGGGTGCCAAGGGAGCTAAGGCAAGTCCCCTGAGTGCCAAGTGTCCAGCACACCCCACGGAGGAGAGCATTGCCCCATGGATGGGGGGAGGAGGTCGGAGGAGAAGAGAGTTTAAGTGTTTTCACATGGAGGTGCTCAGCCCCTTCCATCCAGTACAGACAGTTGTGGGAAGTCATGACCAGGGGAAGAAGGGCCATGTGTGTTTCAAGGCCAGGGCTAGTGTTCTGGTATCACAAGGTATCATATATTCAAAGCACTTTGTGTGTATGCAAAAAACAACATTAGCCTCATTTTAGACTTCCCAAATTATCTTATGTAATACCTAGCCTTTCTATATCAGGTTATTTAATTTATTGGAGATGTTCTGGGAAAGGCTTTTATAGCATTCAGTCTTACAAAGCCTTTTCATAAAAATCCATTTTCCAAATATTTGAATAATGATAGAAGACCTTTTGACAGAGTATTAAGACAGGAATTTGTCTAAACATCACAGGTATAACCATAAGTGGTGTAGGCTGCAGTTATGATTCTGATAAATAATTGTGCCAACATCATTTTACCAGGGAAAAATTACTGACTTCCTCTTTCACTCTACTAAACAAAAAATAATTTTTTTCAAAAAATTACTTAAATTCTAAATAAAAATTTTTAATTAAAATAATAAAACCATGTTAATCTCTTAAATTCATGAAGTTATGTTTTATTATAATCCTAGGGGAAATAACTAACACAAAATATAAATAATACAAATATTCTTCTGCTTTTCAAGTAAATAAATGTTTTCCTTGCATTGAGCTACCCAAGTAGTACTTGGGCTCATACAAAGCCTATTTCTCTGCCACTATCCATACCCTCTTTGGTGTAAACTGAGCTCCAGTGATGTCAAGAGAGGCTCAACAATTTATATCAGCTAAGGATCTGGCAGTTAATTTAAAAGGCAAGAATAAATCTTAGGTGTGCTCTGAAGTCGGTTTAACTGAAATGCAAAAGATCCTTGCAAGTTAGGTGCACATTTAATTAATTGAAATTCAACCTCCCCAGACAAACCACAGATGCTCTACTTATTTAGCCCAGCGTCTCCTAACCAGCTGCACTAATCTGTTCAGTAATACTACCCTGTAGCTAAACATCTGGAGAGACCTAGGAAAGAGAATAATAAATACTGCTAAAGTTCTACTAGGCAGACACCTGAAAGTGGTTTTATAGAAAAAAAAAGGGGGAGGTTATCTGTGCGTGGGTGTGGGAAGCAAGGATTTAAACCTCAGACACCCTTAGGAGAGGGATATGCTGTCACTGACAGAGGTGAGGGCAGCCAGTGTCTGCGCTCCCACGGGACTCACAGTTATCAGGGCAGTAACTCAAATTCTACATTTTGCATTTTAACTGGTTTTCTCTTGGAAACTGCCAGTTAAAATATTAACAAAACAGTTCTATAAACTCAGCTGGAGAGATATCACCACAACTGCACAGACTGAACATCAATATTCTTAAATTATTTCTGGCCACCTCTTTTGGAAAATACACCTAGAGGTAATGACATTTCTCACCACGATGGCTTCTGGTTGATCCTCTCCCATAAAGACCCCACTATAGTGACTCTTCGCCAAGGCTTTCAGTGTATGAAAGGTTGCCAGAGCTCCCCACATCCCCACCCAGCTCACTTTTCCCCCAGCTCTGTATAAGCAACACTCACAACTCATCCCCTCTGGGTGTACCCGTGCTGCTCTGGACATCCATGTTCTCACACCAGGACAGAACTCAGACATTCTGCGAAAAATCAAGATCTTATATAAAAAAGGCACACACATGGGGAAGAGGAAAGGCTGCAAGAATAACATAAATAACCCATTTTAGTGCCTCTTCTTCTGAGTACAAACAATTTGTGACTGTAATTCATTTTAACATCAGTCACCTAATCAGGAAATCTGTAAGAACAGCAAGGGACCAAATCTGCTAAACTTCACCTAATATTTGTACTCTATGAACAGCACAAAACTGTTGCCAGAAGCTGAGCTCAAGTTTCACAGGATCAGAGGTGAAGATAAGAGGGCAGGTATGCAAGGACACTGTTTGTTTTCTCAACAGAAACACCAATATTTAAAGGGGGTTCTTTGAGAATTATTTTTTTCCTCTGAATGGAAAAAATTTAAAATTTTAAAAATGACTAGGTTTGGTAAAATTTTTCGAGGTGTCTTCACATATTTGCTCATGTGATGTTGTTTTAAGTGCCAGTTTATGACTGGTAAGCAAGCTGTACTCTACACTGCCTTTTCTGGGCAACGCTCCTCGCTGAGCTAACAGTCCCAAGCACTGTTTAAGTGATATCACTAATAAAGTCAGAAAAACTGTTAGTTTCCTTTTTGCATTACCACTAGGGCAAAGTGTGGGATCTCTTAAAACACAGAACTATTAAAGGACATCTTTGCAGCTAGGGGGTGGGCACACAGCAGTTTCTCAAGAAAAACAAAGGGGTTTGCCTCATTCAGGATTGAGTCCCAAATGACATGGCTTGCCTGGGTCTCAGTTCAGCACCTACAGCATATCAGGGGACATGGTGGCATCTGTCCTTGGCTAAATAAAATTCATATTGCATGTGTTCCATGTGTCACTAGAAAAACGGAGGCATTTTATAAGAGGATAAATAGCCAAGAGACAGACCAGAGTAAATTAAATAATCTCCTCCCTGCAATGTTAATTCAGGAACTTGCGATCTCGGCATCTGATATCATGACACCAATGATACTTGAGAGACTGGCAAGTGGTAGGAAGGCATCATTTAAAAATAAAAAAAAAAAAAGAGATGAAATAAGAAAACCTCTCTATCAATCTGCCAAGCTGTCAGAGATGCTTGTTCTGAAACAATCCCTCTCATTTCCAATAAATTATGTCAGAATAGGATAAAAGGCATAGACAGCGAGTCTGGAGGCAGCCGCCTCCTCTCCTGAGCTTTGTTCAAACAATTTGGGGTAAATCTAACATCAGTTCCAGATGACAGTAAGTCTGGACACTGTTAATTTGGGAAGCCTGATGCCAGCGAGCAGCTCCCGAGGAGGAAGAGCATCAAGATGACAGGTCCCAAGCCACAGCCCCTGCCTCCCACCCCAGGAACAGTCTTCAGCTCTCGCCTGAGGGGAGCTGGGTCCTTTATTTTAAACTGAGAGCACCTGGTGCAAGGGCAGTGTTTGTCAAAACAGAAATTAAACTCAAAATGTAAAGTCAGAATTAATTATGTATACCAACAAAAACATTACAGTACATCTCATGGAGATCATTAAAATATAAAAACAATGGATTATTAGGAAATTAAAGAAATTAAGGAAGAACCTATTGATCACCTAACCTTAAAAATTTAAATAAGAGCAGCTTGATACACTCAATGTCAACCACACAAACCAGGCTTGGGAACAGACCAAAGGTCATTTGGTGATGTCGGTGGGGAGCAAAGGTAGAGCACCAGCTACCTGGGAACTGCTGAAATTCAGACAGACAGTACAAAAGAAACTAGATATTAGTGAGCATCAGAAAGGTACAACAAGACAAATGTGGGGAGGATGTTGGCCAAACTCAAAGCACCCAACAGTGCAGGCTTCATGGACACATGGAACCAAGACAAGAGCTAGGAGATCACGGGGTTCTGGGCTGAGATGGCACAAAGGTGTTTCACTGGGTGCCTCCACACCATGTGGACAGGGACAACACATTAACCACAATCTTTCAAATACTTTTATGGATATTCATCAGGAAAAAAAACAATCTGGTGACAGACCTGCCCAAAAGATCTTGTGCAAGCCCAGGAAAAAGCATTATGAGCTGATCTTCACTGTCTGCTGCGTTGGACTGGAACTCAAAGATCTTTGCATTGACTCAATCACTGAGTTAAAGCACAGCCAGAGTGTACTGAAACCTGGTAGAGAGGAACATGTCAGGATGAAACATATGGGCAGGAGGAGGTTGCACCAAGTGGTAGCTTAACAAGTGCACATTATTTACTATATCATAAAACAACTACTAGGAAAGGAACCATGATGTAGTGAGAATCAACAGAGAAAAAATTCTTTTCTCCTGGGTCAGGGAGGGAAACCCTTAGAATAACAGAACCTTGTTTGCAGCAGGTAATTAAACAGATGTTTGCATCCTATCCAAGTGAGTGTGGAAAGCAGATCATCCTACCCTTTCTGGCAGCAGTCTTTCTACATATTTGAAGACTGTTGGTACGTTTTCCTCTAGTATCCTGTAGAATAAGCAATGCTTTTTCTCTCCACATCTCTCCATAGGTCATGTTTGCTTCACCTGTCAACACACCCATGTTTTGCTTTTCTCTCCAGCAGTTCCTAACTCTTGACACAGGCTGCCCCAAAGTGGGCATTCCACCACAGCTCAGCTCTCACCCTTCGTGAGCAAATGGCACTGCCATTCCTAAGGTTATTTTCCTATTTATGCAGTCCTGTGTGAGGTTGCTCTTTTTTAGGATAACACCACTCTTGCCTCTGGTTCAACTGGAAAACTGCTGCAGCACGGTCTCTCACTCAGAAACACTATGGACTACTGTAATCCTCATCACCCATAGAAAAACCTGTGAAATACAAACCAATGGCTGTGGTTCCAGAGCACATACTGGAACAGCAGAGCATCCACATCACCTGCAAGACACCAGAAATCATCCCTGTCTCAGCTGATCTTCTCAGTGCATCTGCAAGACTTTGGATCTGTTCCTTCATCCAACAGACAGCCTTGGGAAAACTTTCTGCTTCCCTCTCCTATCCAGCCACTTTCTTGCCTCTTTACCTGGTGGTAGCTTTGGACAAGAAGGCTTTCTTATGTATTATTGAGTGTCTAGCACAATAAATGATGTATTACATCATAATGTAGGTAATAATTAATACTCTTTTGAATTTATTGTTTCATTTCAGAAGGATGCTCCCTCAGTATCTCTTCAGCCTCCTTTCTTTAGATTCTCCTTCTGTGGATTCTCAGCTTCTGGTGATTTTCATGCTTCCAAAATTCAGTAGATTACATTTGTTTCCTAAATTCAAATGCACAGCAAAATTTACCCAACCACACAAATGTTTTCCCCCGTCCCATCTCCAGACACCTACCTCTGGTCACTTCGAGCATGGAAGAATTCCCAGTACTCCTGTTCCTTAACAGATCTTTTTGTGACATTCCAATTAGTTCCGTTGTTTATCTTAACAAAGGAAAACAACTACCACTTGAATGCTGTTAAAATCAGTGAAACATTTGTGCTAGTTTACTAATTGCTACATGGAGTTTTTTTCTGTATCTGTATTAGAAGCATTTCAGATGTTTAGAAGGAGTTGTTCACAGGCACACATAGCGACAGAGTCCCTGTGGTGTCAACTGTAGGCAAAAACCAGCCACGGCACACAGAGCATGAGAACAACCTATGTAAGTAAATATAAAAACTGTTTGGCATTATCTGGAACACATAAATGAGCATAATTGGCTAGATATCTGTTTCTGAATCTGCACCTCGTTCTCTGTAACATGGGTTAAGCAGCGGTTGTTTAAAGGTGACGGGAAAGCGTAATTGAAAATTGAGCTAATCAGAGGTTTCTGTGCTGAATTACCTCCACAGAAGCTGCAAGGGTGGGAGGAAGAGGGAAGACAAAGCAAAGAGGATTGCTCACTCACTCTCAGCATTGCATGTTCCCTTCCCCTTCTCCAAGAGGCTCCCAAGAGATGAGAAATATCAAGAAAACATATATTGTAAGTTATCAGCCAAAATAAATCTTTGAAGTTACTAAAATAAAATTAAAAGCCATCACATATTTGTTTTATGGAACTACATTTCCAAATACCAGCTACCACTGTCCTTAGTTGTTTTTCATAAGATAATAGGATACTAAAAACTGTTCCCAACTTTTATATAATTAAAACTCTCTTCACCCTAGATTTCAAATTAGTTTACGTTTCTTTGTTTCAGGGTGCAGCTTCAGGCTGAGGACTGGGAAGAGAAGTGGCTGACCTCTGCAAGACACCCCGTTTTCATTGCGTGCATGGCCCCACAGTACACTAAACACATCGGAACCATCCCTAGGTCTCCCCAGACTGCTGGGAGACACATGCAAACCCAAGAGGTTCAGGTAATAATTAGCATTGCTACATCTTTCCTAATTATCTGATCCTTGCAAAGCATGTGTGTGTTTCCATGGCCTTGCCTGGTCGTGTTCTCCTTGACTTCACTGCCATACACTCATTTTCCAGCCACTCACCAGAACACCTGGCTGGGGACAAGCAGTGAACACAGACCCGTGAGGTGGTTTATGGAGGGTGAGGAGGTTTGTACAATCACAGAGCAGCCGGGGAAGCTGGGCACAGCCGAGTCACTGGGACAGCTGGATGCCAGGTGAGTTGCCCATAGGGAAGAGGAAATAGAAATTAAAGCCAGTTGGATTAGCTGATTGTCCAGAGAAGCCTGGATCTAACACTGACACCAACTCACTAGATGTCCCTGCTGCTGTCTGCCCCTTCACTCCAACAAAGATGGGAGCAGAACCACGGGTTGCTGTTTACCAGGAGCCATAGCAACTTCCAAGACCATTAGCTGCAATCACAGACGGCTCCACTACCTGACTGAAGGGCTGGATGTGTGATATTTAGCCTGACCTATAAAAATATCTCTGGAGCAACCTGCGTGCATAAGTGTCACATCAAATATTTGTCATACAAGGTATGTGACACTAGGCACCTGGTGGAGCATCACCACAACTGAAGGGGGAACTGCCCCTTTAAGAGGCTTATAATATTCAGCTCAAATCCTACAAAAATCAGATGGTGACAGTGGCTGGGCATGGAGAGTGACAAACAGATTCCCCCTCTCTTCCTTACTTATAGGATCAGTTACCAAGTCATTTTATTAAAGATGCATGATATTACCAGTGCCGACCCAGAGTTCTCCTTACATGCCACCAAAGATGGCAAAACACCTCCCTGCACAAGGACAGAGCTCCGTGGAGATGGAGAACAAATAATGTTTCCAGGTGGGGACGGCTCCTGAAGCCCAGTAACAGCCTGGGATCCCTTGGGTGGCTGGAGCAAGTCTGCAGAGCCCCCACCATCCTCGCTGCCCACTCCAGGTACAGTGAGATGCCATTCTGCCAGGTGGTCCATCCAGTGCTACCAACACACAGTAAAACTGAGAGATGCTCTCAGAAAACTCTCTGACAAAGTTAAACCTTAATTAGCTGAGTCAGCACTTAGCCAGAACAACTGAGACTACTTACCTCTTCATGCAGGTAATTCTGCCTCCTCCTTTGCTGGTCTGTTTGCATGCTTTCCTCATTTTTGGAAAACTGCTACCTACAAGGAAATATTGCATCGTAAGGCTGCTGTTTTCATGGCTGAAACAGTGATGTGGGAGTGCTGCTCATCTGACGTTCGAGCTTTCCTTAGATGCTTTCAAACACCTCGTTTGCAGAGCTGCCTGCCTTCACACACACGGTCTGCAAAGCCACCCGTGACACACAAAGCATTCTTTGTTTGTTCTTATGTAGTGAGTTTTTTGAAGGTTAAAGAAAAATAATCAAAGCTTTCATCTAAATTCAAGATATTTCACTTGGCTTTCATGAAACATCCTGCTGTATCAGGCATTCGACCTGTGTAACATTTAACCTTTTTTTTTGTAGTATGTAGATTTGAAAATTATTTCATATTCATTCTTTGTGCATTTTGTTATTTTTTTCCCCTCTCAAAAGTAGGATATTTATTGTCACAACAATGTTACAGGGCATTAATTAATGTGGCACTTCTAGAATTGGTGCTTGGGGACTTGAAGAGAAAGTAGTACCAGTGTACGAAATTCTGCCTTTAGCCCTCCCTGGTACTGGAACAAGTTGGAGAATGTATATTCATTAACTCGAGGCTTCCTTAGGAATTACCAAGAGCAGCAGAAAGAATGAACTGAAGCTATTTTTCCTAGAAATGTGGCTTTAAGCAAGTGTTCACTTTTTGCCAACATGTTTGAAGGCCAAGCAATACATGAATGTGATGTTCTCTCATAAGAATAGTTTTATCAGAAGAAATTACAGTAGTTTCTGGGAGTCATAACAGCCCATCAAAAAGAATGGACACAATAGATTAAATTATCTCCACAAGATTAAAAAAAAAATAGATTCCTAATGTAGTACTGGAGAAGAGAGGGTAAATATAACACAGATGTTTGTTGTGTTTGTCAGAAGTCCTTATCTGTGCAGACAACTAACACCTTTTAGAGCTACATAATTCACTAACCCTGTATACACTGTCATGTCTGAGAGACAGGAATAGCTCATGGCCAATGGAGCTGTTAGTTCCTAAAATCAAAAATTATTTTTAAAAGAGAAACTAACTCTAAAAATATTTAAAATACAATTCAGTATTAACATAGAATTTCCACCTGAATTCAGTTTTGAAGTGTATGATCAGCTCTGGTAACATCAACAAAGTTTACTTTGGTTGCTTGTAGGCTAAATATACTCTGTATTTTTATAGCATCAGGAATGTTTTAAGTTTCTTCATATTTAATGGGTTTTCGAAGCTGCCAGCTACACACAGCAAATTAATTATTGAAATGATAAGAGATCTGTGTAACCAGGCTCTAAGAAAAGCATTGCAGAACATATTTTCCTTCTGATTCTCTTCCTAAAAAGGGAAAGATTTAAAAATATCAAACTTTACATGCAGGTTGGTCCATTTCTGTTTGGAAAGCAAAGGTTTTCCTGAAGCTGTCCTTGCTTCCCCATGGCATTACAGACAGCCCCTCAGTCTGTGGTGTCCTGCTTGGCAAAGCTGCGTGACCCGAATGGCTCAGGAGAGCTGCTCTGGAGCAGGCTGCAGAAAAATAAGGAATGGTTAGAAAAGCAACATGTGCACATGCTGGTCTCACTTGGCATTCACAGATACCAACCACCACAAAGAGTGAGAATGGAGCAAAGGTTTCTAATAAACTGAAAAAAAAAAGGCAGCAAGTACACTTGTGGTCTTCCTAACAGGAATAATTCTATATTACAATTTGATCAAAAATAGGCAAAAACTGCCTTTTCTGTCATTTTTTTCCAACTAATGCACAAAAGGAGGGCTTTCCTTTGCAAACATGATCTTCTTCCAAGGGAGGGCAAAAAATAAAATAAAAATAAAAGGAGGCACAACTGTTTCCTTCTGAGTGTTTATGTCACTTTGCTACAAGGTGAAGAAAAGGGAATGGCAGCCACAATTCCCAGTGGCCAGACTGCTGCCTGGAGGGCTTCTGGAAGGGCCTGGAGACAACACATCCCTCTAGTCCACTTCTCCCATGTTATTTGATTCCTCCCCTTTCCTCTCAGAGAGAAAAGATATTAATAATAAACTTCATGTTACAATAGCTGGAGCCCCAAGGCCCTCACCCACCTGCACTGGCTCGTGAGCATCACCTACAAACCTCCATGGATGGGCACTGCTGATGAGGCAGCTCGCCGTGCCCAGACCACCCTGTGCCTCCATCACACCAGAGCCAGAGACAAAGCTGACAGAGGTTTTCATGGTGCAGCCAGAAAATGCCAGGCAGAAGTGTCACAAGAGACATAGTCACAGGGTGCTCGTGAGACACCAAGGACCCTGCAGAGGTGCAGGGCTGCAGCTGGTGCTGATGGATGCAGTTCCCAGGTGGTCAGGCAGCCCAGGTCAGGCTAAATAACCAAGGTACTATCAAACTTCTTTTCCACAGGTATTCAGGTATTAAAATGACAAACTGCAGGGACGACTGCTAGCCTGGAGACACTGCTGGTCCATTATTTAATGTCTATTTTTTTAAGTGCCTGAGATTTTCTCTGTAAAAAAATAATGAACTTTAGGAAATGTCACTTTTACTAAAAGAAATTATGGCTTGAATACCTGAATATGAATATTAAATAAAGAAAAAAAAAAAGTTCATTTAAATAACGCCGAGGTTGTGACACAAACTGACAAAAGCGGGGAAATGCAGAGTCACAGCTGACGCGGTCCTTAAGTCACACGGCGTTTGGGAAGGGTGAGGGCAAGAGTGTAACTCCAGTCGTGGTCCCAAGTTTGAAGACTTTGATTTCTGCAATTTTGTATCCATGCCTTAATATGTTTTGAATAATTTCTTAATCCCCTTATTTAATAGAAGAAAACATTTTTTGCAGAAATTATCAGTTGGGTTTAATGCAGTTTCTGTGCTCACTTGGGGTGCTGCGGATCTTCACCCCACCAGTAGAGCAGAGGGGCTGGTGGCACTGTCTGGAGGTACATCTCTCAGACAGAGGTAATACCCCAGATCCAGTCTGCAGGGACCAAAGGCCATACCTCTCGTGGTGTGACCAAAGTGGAGTAACCACAGAGAACCGGCACAAAGGGCTCACACCAGCACAGCCTGGGTTTGTGTACGAGGGAATAACACCAGCACCAGTGTCTGTGCACCCACGCTGGCACAGCTGGCATCAAGCACGTGCCACAGCCCTGCGTGGCACAGAGATGTGGGCACAGGGACACGGGCTCTGCCAGCCCCCTCTGCCCTGAGCAGCCCCACCAGGGCGTCATGGCAGAAGGGAGCACCCTTGGCTTTGGCAAAGGAACAACAGAGGGTCACCGTGGGTAAACAGATACCTGATTTCTTGTCTTTCCTGGCAGTGGTGAGGATTTAAAAAACTGGGGGGTTGCTTTCCATCTTGGTGGAAAAGTGAGGGGACAAAAACCCCCTGGATTTTAATCACTGGAAAACAGACACATCGAATTCTCCAAACACAGGGCTGGAGCACAGTGAAGCTGATGTTGTTTATGCACTCCATCCACACTGCACAAAACAAGTGGATGGACAAGGGCATGGCACATCACTGTGTGAATTATCTCTCTCAGTAAATCCAAAACCTTACACCAGCTCCTTTTACCTCCACAAATGATGAGGGGCAATCAAAACGACAGCCAAGCTAAACTTGGAAAGTCCAGTCCTATTTGCGAGCCCCAGGAAAGAGGTGATTAACAGAAGTGCTGCAAACTTTCTGCATTAAATATCTGTAAGAGCAGCTTACCAGATGAGACCCGTGCTCAGCCCGAACCTCAGCAAGGCTTCACCTGCCGCTGTGACATGGCACGAGTTGGTGCTTGGCAGTGCCATGGCAAGGCAGGAGCCAAGGGAGAAGTGGACAGTCAGTACCAAAAAGTACATTTAAAAAGTATGTTCTTGGCAGCAAAACACTCAGGTGTTCAATAGAGAGTCCCTGTGTGTGGAGGATACTCAGCACATCCTGGTGCAATGACAAATCAATGCATTTGGTGATTACCTTTGCAGGTCACTTTCTAATGCAACTATCAATCAAATTTCCTTCCATTCTTTCAAAATTAAGCAGAAAGAAAAAGAGATTTTAGTTTCCTTTTCTTAGCTTATTTTTAACAGAGGCACTACAGAATTATGATGGTGTCCTTTTGGTAAACCAAAATGTCAGACACATATTATTCTTTTAAACATCTCCTGGCCTTTCTCTGAAAGGTTAAGGTGGTTTAAATAAATTTAGTCAAAGTAAATGACAGCTGAGGAAGAGTATTAGAAAACTATACTTATCAACAACCTCTTTTCCTTAAATTTAAACAAGTCATTTACCAAACTGCAATTTAAGGAGATCATGACAATATATGCTTTTCCTCAGAAAGACGTAAACAATTTTAAATGGTAAAGAAATGTTGGGTGGGAGAAATTACACACAAGTTAATGAATGGTAATGCATGGTCTTAACTCCCCAGAAAGTTACAAACTATGTTTTTTAAAATGATCATTCAGCAGTCTGGTCTTTCACATGGAATCTTAACTGGGAGTTGTCCTTTCCTTGCTCTTACATCACCTTAATGACAGGAACTTAAATGGAACAGGCAGGGAACGTGTGAATCCAGACATCATTCGCAATAGAGCTGGGCAAGCTACATTAATGTTGTACAATTGGTCTCCAATTGTTGTTATTAGTCATGGGAATACTGCTTACAGCAGAGGATTTTATATGTATTTATATCCCGTGAGATGTAACTTTAAAAGCAATTCTAACACACGAGCGCTGCGGGCTGCACATGTGCAAAATGTTCTTCTAGGTGGGAAAAATGATCCAAAAACCTACCTGTAAATGAGATGGCTCTGTAAGAGAACTCAGTAAGAGATTATTTATGAATTAGCATTGATAAGTTTGATCTTGAACTCACCTCCCAAATAAAATAATGATCAAAATATTTGAGGCATTCAGGCAGGGCAGCACGAGCTCCAAGAGCTCCCCCTCCCCGGACTCACCCCAGTGTCCTGCAGGTGCCACCGTCCTTTCAGCAGACCCTGGCAAGGCAGCGTGGCCCAGGCAGCACCCAGGAGCACTGACCCGGGTGCAGCATCCCTGTGTGACCACAGGACAAGGCGCTGACTTTGCTCTCTGCCTGCACCTCACTGCACCTTCCTGCGGCCAGGAGGGAGTAAAACACCAGCAGCCTCCTCATGGTCAGAGTTGTGTTCTCCTGCTTCTGGGTGGAGTTCTTTAAAGGGAAAAAAAATAAAAATCGAACAGTAACATGGTCCCAAAGGAAATCAAGACCAATTGCTGTGGGCAGGATCAACTGCCTGGGAAACCCTCCAGAACAGGACAAGGTCCTGCAGTTCAGATTTATTGTGCTGTATGCACACACTTAATAGCCAGCATAGTAAAGTCACTGTATTTACACTCAGTATCTCACCAGGTACCGTTCAGTACCAGCTCACAGGTGTTGAATGCTCAGATTGTGACAACTAAACCACTATTTCCAAAGAAACAACGGAAGCCAGGCTGACCTCACTGTCCCATTTGGAAGGAGCAGGCACAGGTCTCCACCAACCATGGAGGGAAATACCGAGTCAGTAACAGAGCTACAGAATGTTAGTCAGGGGAGTTAGGGGCTTCCAGTGGAAGAAGAGAAAGCAGTGTGATTAGACATAGGACTGAAGAGTTACAAAAATAACAAGTTACCCTTTCCTACTTTGTCCTCCTAAATCACACACAGATTTTTTTACACATCAGTATATCATTTTGCCCCGTCACATGTGCTGAGAAACCTGTACCAGTGAGTAGGTACGGCTGCACCACTGAAATTCAGAGGCAGTGTCTGTACCACACCTCATTACTGATGTCTGCTACTCCTTGGCCACCTGCACCTTCACACCAATAGCCAACATGGCTGACTTCAGAGAGTCACTTCAGCAAATCTCAACTTACCTGTAATATATTTCAGCCTCCATTGTACAGTACCTCGCCCATCTCCTGTGCAGATGCAGTGAAAAGGGGACATTTATCTGGGCCTTGGTTTAAGCACATTTTCAGAACTGGGTTGAAGTGGCACCAGGACCTCTGGCAAACATAAAGAGGATCCTTTTCCTATGCTATTTACTCCACAGAGCAACCCAGAAAGGCTCAAGAAAAGAAACTTTTGTGTGCAGATAAAAAAATACACATTTTAGTACATACCTCTGTGCTCCCTGGTAAAACAGTCAGTGGTGGTGGGAAGGTTATGGCTAGCATCAGCACATGTGCTCCAGAGCCCCTGTGGTTGTGGCAGATGGCTCTAGCACCCTCTGCAAAGCTGGCCATGCCAGGATTCACCTTCCCAGGGTGGCCACCGTGTCACTCTTGGCTGTGGCAGCCCCCAGGACACTGCCCGTGCCACAGCGGTGGGAGCTGCTGGGCAGAGCACTGCCCTCCTCCTCCAGCCCCTCGCCCTCCTACAAGCTCAGCTTGCAGTCCTGTCTGCTACACACACAGAACAAACCGGTGTTTATCAATACAGAACACAGACCTGCTGTCCAAACCCAGCACTGTTTTAATCACCACACAATTCTAAGCCCTTGGTTTAGCATTTCCTCTCAAATCTGTCAGAGAAGCAACATTAACTAACTTTTTGCAATTACACAACAGCACAGCCACGGTGGAAGTGTTGTTCCTGGTACTCAGTTGCAGAAATTTTATTTTTACTTTTTTATAAGAAAGCCAGCATTATCTGTTCACTGGCCCAGCACGAAGGTCTTACAAATTTCTCCCAAGTTTCCATAGAAATGCATTGATTAGAGCATAATTTCAGTTAATATTGTCTTCTTTCAGCATGCTATGCTTGCTTACACTAACTGTGCACCTTCCCCTTGCAGTCGTTTTCATCTTTTGTTCGGCTCAGTAGGTTTCCTAACTGGTGGATTTTATTGAGTTAAATCAAGCTGTCACTTCATCTGCCTGAAGGATGACTCAAATACAACACATAATAATAAAAGAAAAGTAGGATAAAATAATCTTGTCAAGCCAGAAAAACTGATTGCTTGAAGTTGTAGCCTTCAATCAATACACTAATTCCACAATTTATACCTCTTTCAATTGGAGAGGAAAGAAACCCTGATATGGTATTTCTTGGCTCACTGACCAACTTTGACCTTCTATCTATGTGAATGTGGGATTAGCAACTGCTTCTGCTTAGTGAAATCACCTATGAAAACAGGGAGGCAAAGAAGTGACATTTGAGGTTCAAACTAACTTTATTAATTCCAGAAATGCAAGGGGTGCTTATTGCTTAAGCAGTCTGGTTTCAAAACAAGAGGCTGTGCTGCAGCTGGTGCTCTGGGTTTGGTTGGTATCAAAGGAAAGGGAGCAAGGGGATGGTGGCACTGGGGCCTTCAGCATGGGCTCACCCCAAACCCCCACATGCTGCTAAAGCAGTGTTCAGCAGTCTGAGCAAAACCATTGTACCTCTCAGAGATGGAACCACTACCACTTGGGTATCATTTCCCACTGCCCTAGATGAAAACACTGGCCCTCAAACCGAGCTTTGCTGCTTGCAGTCCCCTGGCTAGAGTCAAGTGGAGGGAGACAGTTTATTCAGGCAGCTTTAGAAACCAATTTCTTAAGGTAATAATGAACCATTTTGTCATTTGTTAATTTTTTTAATGGTCCATCATCGCAGAAACCTCTTTTATTTGTAAATTGTAATTAATCTGCATAGCTTTATAAAAGAACAATAAAACCATTCATTTAAAAATTCTGGATGCTCTTTGGCTGTCGGGTTTCTGCTTTGCTTTCATAATTCCTCCCCTGCAGGCACAAACCAGGAAATAAAAATTCTTTGTTTAGCAAGCCTTTTATATTTCACCCTGCCACCTGCTTAACTCAAGTTGTGGCATGCTATCAAACAGGCCCTGGAATGTGAGTTGTCTTTCTGCCCTGTGCCTTAAAAAGAAAAAGACTGCTATATTAGCTGTGATGGTAGAAGTGCCAGTCCATACTGCTTGAAATTACAAATATAATTAAGATAATGTAACAAGGTATAGCTTTCCTTTGACTGGGCAAAGCTACTGTTTAATATAAGACCATTTCTCCCTCTTTCCAGGGATGTTCCCTATGCATATTTCCAGTGACTTCAGCAATACTTGCCGACTTGAGAAATAAAAGCTGAAGGCAGAACCGTGCCTAGCCTAGGATGAGGTTATCTCTCTGCACACAGCCTGGACCAAGGCTCTGGAGAGAGCAGGCAGCTCTCCAATCTGCATCACAAGTGGCAACCTGTCTCAGGGCAATAAATGGCAAAGCTGCCACGTTCCAGGAGATGCTTGCTGCCTCTTTTGTCCTTCCTTCATTTTACTAATGCAAGTCAGAAACAGCACAGTGCTTTTCCTAAACAGGTTCCAACATCCCAAATACTTCACAGAAGTGATGAAGAAAGAGCTGGCTGTGCTTTATCAGGGGAAGCAGCCACCCGGAGAAGTTGCTGGTACATGGTGGTCTAGTGAGAAGGTCCAGCATGGGCTTCAGATCTGACACTGCATGCCCCAGCACAGCGTCAGAAGACCCTGATGATCCAGAAAGTCGACTGCTTAAAGGAATGCCACGTACCCACAAGGTGGTAATTAGCAACAGCAGGGAGAAGCTGAAGGACTTGTTCATTGTTTGACAGACGTGCATGTACAAGAAGTTGACCCTCAAAGTCTGAATCTCCTGTCCAAACAGAGAACCAAATCCTGGTGGCACAGATGGATTTTTATGCTGTGTCCTTCAACCTGAAATGGCTCAGATAAAAGCTAAACTTTGTAGAAGTTCTGTTCAGTGAAGGTCATTTTCAGCTTGAGTTTTCACCCTCATGCTTTTCCATGCTGTACTGTTACTGCTGAAATCAGTTCCCACGGCGTTTCTCATGTTCAGGACCACCAGAACTTGGGCTGAGGCATATCTGGACTTGCAACTTAAGTGGTGTACAAGTGACTTAGCAAAAGGATTTTTGCAAGAGAAGTGGTCAGGGGACGTGCAGGTTCATCAGATGCTGGATTCTGGTCCAGGTTTTCCAAGGAATACTTGTGTCCTGGGGCCAGGAGCAAGACAAAGGCATTTCCAACAGGCCAGTCAGAAGCTTCAGGCAAAGCTGAGTTAGAGGGCTGCCTGAAGAATAACTGGAAGCATCACCAAGCAGGTGGAAACTGAATCTGCTGGATAAAAACAACCAGCAATGAGCAACAGCCATGCTTGCACTATTACTGATTGTTCCTGGGTGTATGCAGCCCCTGGCCACATATGCAAGGAGCACAATTAAGCTTTAGAGTTCCTTTTAGCAAGACACAACTTTGATTAACCTTTACTTTACTCAGAGTTTACTTTACTCAGAGTATAACACGTTACTGGAGACATTTCCTCTTTTTTCAGGGGAGTGGATGGTATTTCCCCAGGCACCAGCCCAAGTAACATGCAACACCTCTGTGGAATATTAAGCAACTACTAGAAAGTATCTTCAGTGTAACTGCATTTCCTGACAGCCTCACCCCCACCCCAGGTGGGAGTTAGGATCAGTCCCCTTTATTGCCCTACATTAACGCTGCAGCCGGACAGACTGTAGCTGTTCCTCTGCTTTCTCACTACCCCTGGCGAATTACAGCATCTCTTTTTAATGGAGGAACAGAGTTAATGAGGCAGTGTTAATGAAAAGAAATAAAGCACACAAGTGTTCGGTGGTCATCTTACTCTCCGAACATCCTGACTCAGAAATGCTAAATTATTCAAACCTGGCTCTGCCTGAACATTTTTTTCACGTGCGGTTTTCACAGCAATAGGAAAAAGCACTGAAGGAAAATAAAAACACAAAAAGAGGAAAAGGTTACTGGGTATCAAAACCTTATTGACTATAAGCAATAAATAGAAAACAAATGTAATAAAAAATACTGCAGGTGAGCTCTTAGTCTCCCTGGACAGTTTTTGCATGAGTAATTTGGGTCTGCTCTGTCCCAGGTATAAATACCTGCAGGAACTAAGGGTTTACATCAAAATACTAACAGCCTTCCCATTTCCTTATTTTTTAAGGGAAAGGGAATTCAAAAAGACATTTGCAGAAGAGGAGGCACAGCCCCTGAGCTCATTATCATATTGTCCTTGGATTTCTCCTACTATGAGGGATGAAGATGCATCTCATGCTGATCCTTTGAAGCTCATGGAGATGAAGGTGTAAAGGCATTTGCAGCTGTTCATCTGTTTGTGGCCAGGGAAGATGCTTGGTGCCCTCACTTCTCCAGGCTGAAGGATGTCACCGTGACTAACCTATTGACATTGAGTCCAATATGCAAGGACAAAGACTACAGCCAGGGTCAGTCCACTTTCACTCAAAGTTTTATTGTAGGCACAGTTGTTCATCTGGTTGTTCCTGAACACTTTCTTATAAAAGAAATGGTGATATTTAGTCTTATTTTCAGTCATTGGTTAAATTTGTCAGCTGAGCAAAGGCTAGGTTTGGAATTCCACTGTACTTGAGAAAGCAGGGAAAAAAATCTATCAGAAAGGAAAAAAAATTGCTCATGGATAAACAAATAAGAGTGATGGGCTCTGAGGTTGAATAAACAACTTGCACAGTGTATGCACAAAACAACACCACTTGCCACAGCCCGGCTGTGACGTGCGTCCAGGATTTGCAGCGGTCAGTAAGAAGAAATAGGCAGCTGAATATTCCAGCAACCAGTACCCAGCAAGCTTTCTATTTGAATTCTCAGCTTCTGCCAACCAAAAATAAAAAGCAAACATTGTCAGTTTATTATACCTTAATGATTTGGACCATGGGAGTAATACCATTTTGAAAGACTATCTGGATCACGGCTCTGCTGTAGTGCAGTCATTGTCCTAATCACCTTTGAAACACACTGCAGGTATCAACTCCTAATCAACTCCTGCCCTACTAATACAGCTAATAAAAACCTCAAACAGTTGTGCAGCTTTCAGGAAACAAAAAGACACTGAGCAACAGTAACCACAAAAAAAATAAGAATGAGATGAGTAAACCAAAAAAGGCACCCAAATAATACTATTCCTGAACCCATACTCAAATAATTTCACAATTAAGCATCAAATAACATTTAATCCAGGGCTCTGAATCCTGCCAACGGGACCTCTCTCTGATGATTTGTATGTCAGCAGTGACAGTGAGAGCACTGAGCTCCCCTGTGCTGGGTGCTGCATGAATGACACAAAGAGCACCAGCCTCCCAAGACATGGCAGCCCAAGCCCCAGTGATGGGGCACAGGAGGGCAGGAGCTGGGGGAGCCATGTGAGGGTGGTGGTCTCAGCACAGTAACTGCCTCCCCACTGCCAATTGTTTTTTTTAGGAATCCTTTAAGGAGGAATTTGAAGGCAGACAGTTCAGTCACTGTGGATTTTGCAGGAATGCAAGGGGCAGCACAGGAGGAGCAGGAAGGTGTCTATGGGATGCTCACAAGGGAGCTGTGCAGCCCCCACTACCTGCAGGACGGGGACATGGGAGTCTCCTCACCACAGGGACACCCAGAGACACACCTGAACGTGCCACCAATGGCCCCAAACCCAGGGCGAGGAACCCACTTAGTGACCAGGAGTGTCATTAGCAACGCCTGTTTACACCAGGAGTAATTTTGGACCCCAAATTCTTAACTGACCTCGTTGAGCCCAATCCAGCCCCATTGTCCATCTGGACCTGCCACCAGGATGACTGGGAACCACTGGTCCTTGCCACTGCAGGGATCTTGGTCGTGATGCAGCGACTTTCAAACCCACGTCACCTCCTAGGTTTGATTACCTGAGCTTCAACTGATTGTTTCATTATATCAGTTAAATGTTATGCTGTTTTCTCTTTTGGTGCTGGTACTTGTAATTTAAAGAGAGAGAGAGTGACAGAGAATGTATACAGCAGGGCAAATATTTGTTGTATAAGATAAACATACAATTATCTAAAATGTAATCTTAATATGACTTATTAAAATAGATTAGATTTTAATGTGCACTGCAATTTGCACATTATACAGCACACTATATATGCAGCTTCTTGTGTGACTACCCTGACAACCTGCACAACTGGAGATATATAGAGAGGCGAAAAAAACACCGCTATCTTTCTCTAAATGGCTGTATTTGGTGTTGATAGTCAGATACAGTTTTCACCTTTATCCCAGCTTGTTTCTGACCCACTGAGTTCGTGTTAATCACCCCTGTGGGCACCAATAATTTCCCCATATGTGGAATTTGATAAGTTAGAGCACCCACTTCATTTCAAGAAGATTCCAGCTGACTATCCAGTTATCGCTATGGACAGCTTCAAGCACTTCCATGCCGGCCCTTGTATTCTGAGCTTTATCAAGTGCTTTGCACTTTTTGTCTTTTATCTCTTAATTGAGACCTGACTGCAAGAAATGCCTATCTCTTAAAGTGTGTTGCATTAAGTATTAACTTGAACTGCTTGGGCTACTTGAGGTACAGAAAACCTTAAGAAGCTTGGAAAAAAAAGGTGAAAAAATCTCCCCAAATCTCCGTTTAGAAAAACCGTGTAAATGCTACAGTGGAATAAAAGAAATAAAATTCTTTTCTTCCTCTTCTGCCTCTCCCCACAAGTAAAAAAAAGTGTGTATTACAAATAGAAGTAAACTTCATCTCCATGTTTCCTTAACTCACAATGCATTATAATGCAAAGGTTCTGAAAAATCAAAGTGTTATGAGATGAAGGATGTATGAATAAGAAATTATTTAGCAACTAAAGATCAAAGGTGATAAAGAATTCTTCCCTTTCTCTCACTGTAACAATCTGGTTAGTCCATCCAGTTGGAAGCAGCAGTAGCTGAATGCTGCTCATGGAGGAATTAGGTGTGCATGTCATTGCCACACAGACACCCTCTGAAGAGAAGTACCTTTGGTTTTGAACCATCCCGGGGAGGGATGGCTCTGAGGAGTGTGGGGCCGCCTGGTGCTGAGCCACAGCATGGAAGGTGCAGGTCCTGTCTCACCTTACACCCTTACTCCTCCCACACAGAGTGCTGTGCATTCGGTCAGAGCCATGAGAGTAGAAGCATTTCAGTCTCTGTTGATGTGCTCCTCTCCTAAAAGCACATCTGGGCTCATGTTTTTCACAGCTTCCCTTGGGAACATTATCTCTGAAAGCTGACCTCAAACCACCTGATGCTGGACACCTAAATTCAAAAAGGTTTTGAAAAAAATTGGCATGAATCTCCTTGTGAATCAATTTTACCCTCTGTGAAATGGAGTAAAAATATTTCAATGTCAACTTAAAATCTTTGGACTAACACTGGTACCAAACCACACTGCCCAGGCAAGTGACTAGGATGCCCT
Organism: Podargus strigoides; assembly: GCA_028020825.1. Classification (NCBI taxonomy): domain Eukaryota; kingdom Metazoa; phylum Chordata; class Aves; order Caprimulgiformes; family Podargidae; genus Podargus; species Podargus strigoides. Next base: position 919,803 of record CM051625.1, on the reverse strand, counting down.
GCCTTATTCTTCATGAATGATCCCTTTCTTTTTTAAAACAACACACTAACAGCTATTTCTGGTTCAAACCCAATTTCTCAGGAGAACCAAGCAATATTTTTTCTGCCAGTTAATCTGCAGCACATAAAAGTAGTGGAAAGCAGGACTTGTCCTTCCCAGGAGCCCATTAATTCGGAAGGAGCTCTGCCTTCATGACCATAGCCGTCACTTGCAGGCCAGTGGTGTGACAACATGCCGTGTTCTTTTGCAGTGGTATATGTACTAGTTTTGTTTCTCTGAATATTAAAAAAAATCAAATCAAATCAAAATTTCCAAGGCTATTTGCTCATTAAAAGAGTACAGGCAAATTCAGATCTTGCTCTAACCCAAATTTATTACCATTTCTGCAATAGCAGGTATATTCCTTTACTGATATATGAGAATAGCAGCTTGCTGCCCCCAAAAAAGGCACAAGCAAGGCAGACAAGATCACGACTGTGTGACAGACTGGGAAAAGGAAATATTGATAAGCCAAAAGGAATTTTTTCTTTCAAAGATGAAGGCAGCAGCAGCCAAGGTCCCATTCTAGTGAGTGAGCAGTATTCTTACCTCCCCACTGAGAGGGTAATATGGAATAAGGAAAGTAGAGCAAAGGCCATAAAAATGAGGAGAAACTCTGTACAGAGCAGCTATTCCAAAAAAGGGTTAGAGGATGTTACCTGTGGTATTTGAGAGGCAGGTCTTCTCACGGAGCACAAAACTCTAGTGGGAAATAAAGACACTTAGGAGGATATTGTGGCTGGTTAGGTGTAAAAGCAGAACAAAAGCACCAAAGGAGTACAGGGCAGAAAAGGAACATAAAGGGAATATTTTTACATGGCTAACACTGGGTAAGTGAAATCAAATACCTCATGTACCAGAAATAAAAACCAACATAAGTGTTATTAAAGATGTGATTCAGCTGCAAGAAGTCTTAAACTCAGAAGCTTTGCTATGGCCTCATGTATTTAACAGCACTCCCAAAATATCAGAAGGGGTCCCAGGCTACACAGACCCCTCACATACAGGTGTTTTGTACTAATATTCTCTGAACATACTCCTACCTAACTCAGATCTCTACAACAAAAAAAAAGCTGTGAAGAACCTGCAGTCTCTTATTCTTTTCTTACGAGTTCATAAGATTTTGGGTTAGTGTTTGGGAGACTCTGTAAACCCAACACGTGAGGTGGGAAAAACTGCCACAAACTCCTAAAAATCCCTCCAGCAAATCACTGCTTCGCAGGAGGGACCCACGGGCCATATTTTGAGAGCCAAAATAATCACTGCAACTATAGAAAATGCAAAGTTTGATACCAGATAAATCCCCTCCGAGCACAGGACTGCAAGAACAGGAGTGAGTGTAGGAGCTCCCCTTTGCAGGCTGGGCTGGGCTGGGAACTGTCTGTGTTGTGCTCACAAGCACACGAGGCGCCGTTATTCCCTAAAACCCGCGAGCCCTTTGACTGCGGAGCCGCTCGTGTTATTGTCAGTTTTAAGAGTTAAATATTCCGGGAGGAATTTGTTACTGCACAGTGATACATAATGCCTGAAAACCCCCTGCACCAATATTGCTCTCAAATTGGCAGCAAGTGAACAAGGGACATGAAGGATGCTTCAGCACAGTAACCTATCCTTCCTTCTCTCCTGGGAGCCACTTGGCCAGCTTTCATCCTCATAATTATAATAAATTTGACATTTCATAGATAATATTGATTTCTGTATTTTAGCATTTCACCATAGGTGACAGTCTAGCGTCAAGAATGAAATTTCTATTGATCTCCAGCGCATTAATCTCTCATGTGTATGTGATCATTTTTATAAGACCTTTTACTGCACATAAATCAATATTTCATATTTCCAGCTATGCCAGAGGAGATGTCATATTTGTAAACTGTGAGTTGACACCTGCAATTCCTTCCTGTTCAGCTTCAACTGTTCAGTAACAGTCGATTCAGGGTTGGGAAAGGATCAAGCTCCAGAAACAAGCTAGATGAAAAAGAGGAATGTAGAATACAGTAATTAGCTTAATGAACAAAGCAGCGGAGTAAGTGAAATAAAGCCCTGTTTCTTCTGCTTACACTTGCCTCATGAATACAAACATCTTCAGGGAGGTTTGCTAACCAACTGATAATGCATTTTAATATGTTTAGAGGACATTATAGCAGAAATGTACTAAGAAAACAGAAGCAGTTAGAAAATTAAGCAAACTCTTAAATTAACTGCCTTGCTTGGTACACCTTTATAACTATCTTAAATTATGCCTTTTACATATGGTATTATGAACTATTTTTACTTTGATGTGGTACAAGAACTATTTAGTTACCATTCAAACAACTATGAGCAACTCTAATTTAGCAAACAATAATTAGAGCAATAAAATTCTCCTCTTTCCATTGAAATATTCACTTCCCACAAACAGTGAATGGAACCAGGAGAAAAAAAAAAATAAAGGAGATTACAATGAGAACTGTAGCTTCTCTTCCTAGTGGCTTAAAGTAAACAGTTTAAATTCACACGAATAAAGCATCTTTAAATAATATAGAATCCACATCTAAATAAATAAAACTCTCTAGCTGCTTTGGGATTTGCTAATTTAGTTAAATGAGCAATTACAGCATGACATCCAGTGATCGCAGCAGAGCCCTTGAAAGCATTCTGCACTTTTAATTCTTCGCTATATTAATGGTGACCTCCTATAGTCTGGATAGCTTAATAGTTTGGGATAGAAGTGGATAATCTCTGATTTAACAAATGGAATCACTTAGAATTACATCTATAATACATATTCAGACATACATCCCGATAAAAGCACTGTGTAAGTTAAGTACTGGATACGTATATATAATCACATCCATAAGCTTTTACACCTAATCTGAAATAACCATTCACTCAATCATTTTGAAATTACGTGATATTACCAGTCAAAAGGTATGCAATTAGGATTCAGCCCAACGCTGCACGGCGTTGCCATCTGCTCCCGACCACGCGGCGGCTCGGCTAATGGAGGCGCGTTGACAACAGCCACGCCAGCTCCACACAACAAATATTTCCCGCACCGCGCTCGGAGCAGGGCCCGGTTCAGAAAGAGCCACAGCCCTCCTGCCCGGCTAAAGGCTGATTTTGAAATTCCCATTTTACAACAATTTCCTATAAGGGCTATTGACATACTATTATTTCAAATTATATGTCTTTTCACTGCAAGGAAATGCTACCCTTGCTTCTTTTTAAAGGCCAATCCTTTTTGTTCATCTCTAAAACATGTTCGTGCCCATAAAGTATGTCAGCATACGACTGTTTTAACACGATGACAGACACATTATTGAAGTATGACTGACCACCGTGTGAGTGACTTGGTCTCGAAAGTTGTGTCAGTTGTTGACTGAAGGGGCAGGATTAAAAAAGCATCTCGACAGATCAGGCGGGTGTCAGGGGAAAGGAGTCAGTGGGTGATAGGTGTCTTCACAAACAGTTTAGTCTTCCCCATGTCAAAGGAGCGAGTCTGGAGAGAGCCTTCTCTTCTGTCAAATTTATTTTGTTTGGCAGTGAATTAATATCGTGTGCTTGGAGCCCTGCGTGAGACAGAAGAGCAGCGCTGGAGCTGGGCAGGCACGGAGGCTGCACTGCCCGGTCTAACCCCGCCGTGTTTGCTGTTGGCTGCAGCCTGCTGTAAGGGTTTGCTTTGGGAGCAGTGCTGAAGTTGTAAAGGCAGTTCAGCAGGAACCGTTTCACAGGCAGTGTTCACAATCAAGAGGCAGCCTCACCATCCAGTAGCTGATGCCTCCTGTGTGATCTACTCCAGGATCTTGCTCTAGCAGGGGGGTTGGACTAGATGACCTCTGGAGGTCCCTTCCAACCCGTACCATTGTGAGATTCTGTGAGATTCTGTGATTCTGTTAGCTGGAGGTGGTACAGCAGCCACAGCCGGTCCACCAGCTTCCCACCCAACCTCACCTGTACATCTCAAAGTAGCAGGGAGTCTGCAGATGTGGACAATCCATCAGCAGGACCTGGCCTCATCACTGAAAGAGTCACCAGAACTATCACTCACAGACAGCAATGGTCGGAGATCTGTGCCGTGGAAACACCTCTGTGAAGATACAGAAGAGATGATTTCCTTCAATCTCGGACAAAAAACTTTCACAAGAGCTAAAGAAAAGGGAAGTAAGAATTTCCAAGCATGGTTAAGTATTTTAAAACAGAAGATTGCACACAATTACAAACCCACAATTCAAGCAATTGGGAGCCACTCCATATCCCAGTGGATGGGTCCTGTGGGTCAACAATGAGTTGCACAGCTGGTGCAGGCAACAGGGTTTTGGTTGTTATAACCATGGGATAATTGAGCATCACAGAAACAGAACTACACTGAATTTAATAAAACGTTGTGCATTTCTAATACCAAAAAATTCCAGCAAGTTACAAATCTGAAAAAATTCTACAGTCACTCATCTCCTAGAGCATTAATTTAATGGATCACAACATCAGGTTCAATCTTAAAGAAGCCTAAACAGAAGCCTCTAGATACAAAATAGATCCAAAATAAAGAGGAAGCTTACAGTTCTGCACACTGCTGCTCCAGCCCAGAAGTATAATGAAATGAAGTGAACTCTACAGCAGGGAAAGAACACGCTTGAATGCAGTTTCTTGGGTCTGCTCTTTAATACTGTAAGAAATAATTCAATATGCATTCAAACTTTCACTACTGGGTAGTAATATTTATTCATTCAGCTATTCATACTAGTGCTGTCACAGAACAAGTAAAACATCCTGATAAAAACAGTATTTTTAAACTGAAAAATACATATTTCTGAAGAGAACTTGTGTCATCTTGGATGCAATGAAGTGGGATGACAATACCTGCTCTCAGCACAGTGAGACAGTTTCACATGAGCTCCTTACAGAACATGTACTCTGAATGAAATTATCCATGTGGTGTCAACACAGGCTATTATTAACACATTAGGTGAGAAAAAACGTTTTGCATTATTAAATTAGTGAGAATATCATTCACATTGTGGTTGGAGTTTGCCTCATAAGTTATGAATAGTAAATACTCCAATATTCCCATGGTTGAATTAACTGTATTCATCAGCGTGAGGGAGCACAAAAGACAAGCAATGGCTTCAGCCCCTCATCACTGGTACAGCCACAGCAACCAGATTCTGGACAAGGAACAGAAACAATCAGAAAATACAATAAGAGGAAAGTACCTTCACCTGACACAGGAATGGGAGGACCAGAGTTAGAGGTGCAAGGGTCCATTCAGCTGGTGCATTTGGTTGTAGTCTTCCTCAAACAGGAAACCTGTGAGATTGTGCATAGTTCCAACATGCACCCAGTTTGAAGAGTTTCAAGAAATGAAGTGTGGAGACCACCAGGCACCACTGTTTTATCTGATGATAAAATAGCCACGAGCTGACTCCAGCAGGTTAAAATCAACCCAGATCGAGACTCTGCTGCTCCTGCAGACTGTCAGATTTCTCTCCACAAGGAAAGCATTCTGGACCCCATTAATCAGTGATGGTTACGGATCGCACCACAGCGCTCACAGCCTGGCTACGGATGCAGCTTGTGGGATACGGCACAGGGACAGCAGAATTTGGCCTGCAGTGATTTAATTTCATGGCATTATGGAACAGGCTGTATTGCTAATCAAACAGATCAGCACAGACAGTCCACAGAGCATATTGGCTTAGTGCATGGCTGAGCTGAAAACAAAACACAGCCAGCTTTTTTAGGGGGCAGAAATGAATTCTTCTCCGAGACCCACTGGTGTGTGTCCTGAGCTTGTCCTGCTTCCCACCACTGGCTCACCCACGTGGCAAGTGGGTACCAGGGGCCGTACGCACCACATCCATGAACAACCACTGCTCTGGGTCTCAACTTTCAGTTAGTGCTCCTACAGCCCAGAGAAATTCATCTTGCACCTTCTAGTGGACTGGAGTGAGTCTGGATTTCAGTAGCTGGACCAATGTAAAAAGGGGGGGAGCATGAAGAACTAAAATTTAACTTTTTTCAGAAATTAGAGAAAAGTTCTTTCCTTTTAGATCGAGCTGAAATGTTTTCACTAATGTAAAGTACTTAATAAAGAAACCAAGGCGTAGGAATATAATATGAACTGTTTCTCAATTTAATTTTGTCAGCGTTAAATGAGAAAAAGGTAATTTTGAAACAAAAAGTGAAAAGTTCCACTTGAAAAACTGAAAGAAAATGTCAAATTTAAAAATTCTGTCTTGTCATCATTTTTCAAAGCATCTGCTTTTTGAGCCAAACCAATTGCACAGACTGTCTGACCTCAGAAATTATTGCAGACACGTCACAAATGTATTTTCAACCACTTATCTATTCGGTCAGAAAAAAAATAATCTCAGCTGTACCTCAGATCTCATTTACTCTCCAAGTACTACCACAACTATATTGCTTCAATATTGAAAAGTAACAACTATTTTAATTTACATAACTGTGAACAACTCAAGACCACTAAAATAAATGAGCACATATTGCTAGATCAAGTACAGCTGTGCTGATATGGCACTCTCTGACAGAGATCCTTAAAACACTGATTCTACATGCTAGCAGGAAAATTTCACACAAACCTAGCAGTGACAACCATCACACCACCTAGACCTCATGCAGAATCCATGAGGTTAACAAAAAATGCACCTGAACCTTGCATGTTTTTCCTTAACCATATTTGTTTTCTATGGAGACAAAGTGTTCAGCTCACAAGCTAAAAGGCAAAACAGGCTTAATTTTAAGAGTCTTAATTTTTCTACTGTTTTCCAACCATCCCAATATTCAGTAAAGTAACTGACTTTCCAAAATAAGGTTTGGTCTCTATTTCGGAAGGATGTCAAACCAAAGAAATATCCACCGGTGTGAGGAGCTCTGACAGCCTGGCAGCACAGGCGTGCTGATGCCTGCTGGAGGACACACAGCAGGAGGTGTGTGATTCGACAGCACTCCAAGAGTCACACCTGGCTTGAGTTCTAGGGATATATTTTCCAGTTTTCCCTGAAAAAAGTGTTTAATGACATGGTTTGGTGGTCACTTGGCAGTGCTGGGTTAATGGTTGGACTTGATGATCTTAGAGGTCTTTTCCAACCAAGGCTGTTCTATGAGAAACTGAGTAAAAAGTAAACCAAGGAATATGGAAGAGGGGAAAAAAATTAATAAAGCTATTGATAAGACAAACACAATGAAAAATAAAGAAAAAAAGCCAATCCTTTGGTAAGAGTAATCACAGTTGTACCAGTGTTTTCAACCAACAGAATGTTCATAGTTAACATCTCATTAAAGGGTGCCCTTCAACGCAGCATGGAACCATACCTGGATTTCAAGGGAAGATGGGCAATCACCACGCAGCCCTCTCGTTCTCACCACCAGGACCCAGCTGTAGTCATGGGACACTTCGCTGGTCGGGCACACCACGAGATGTGTCGCTGTACGCGTTCATCCCATGGACACGGACTGACATCAGTCATGGGTCACTGGCACCAAACGGCTCTTTAAGAATTAAAGAATTAATGGTTTTGCTCTGGAAGGAGGGACTGCCTATGTAGGAATGCACCAGGATGTGGAGGCTGAAGTTTTGGCACAGAAGCACCTGGTTTGTGTGCCAGCCTACAAGTGTCATCCCAAGCCTGCAAATGAAAGATTAGTACATGTGTGACATTCTTGTCTGAAAATGGGGCTATCATACATTTATAGATTTGTTTAGGAATGTAACGAAAGTCTCTTGGTACCTGGTATTTCAGTTCATCATTTGGGGATTTTAAAGCTATTTTAAATACCCCTGGAGATGAAACATCACTGATGCTGCTTTGAGCAGGACGTTGGTGTCGAAGACCTCCTGCAGTCCTTTCCAACCTGAGTTACCCAATGACCTTATGAACCTCCTTTGCTCATGAAAAACAACCTGATGCTGTTGGAGAAACAGTCCCAAAAAAGCCTAAACAGAAACGTGCACAAGTTGTATGAGCTGACTTTCCTGCCGAGAATGGGTCCTCTGAAGTCACCGAGGATGCCACTAGAACCTATCTGGTGCAGAAAGGCTTTGCAGGATTAGACCTTTGGTTTTAAAAAAAAAACAGTTTTGAAGTGACCTAATGGCTTTCATTGTATTGAAAGAATATGAAAGACAGCAGTATTGAATTTTTAAAATCATACTCTGTCCACCTGCAGAGCTTTTCTCACGTACTTTAATAAGGACTTTTACCATGTCATTATACATTTTAATTACACTGTTAAATGTCACAATCACACATGCTAATGACATCATTATGCCTATTTACACCAATTATGTCATTTGATGCAATTACAGTAATTCTGCCAATACACACAAATCAATAAAAAGGTTTTGTTTGCATTTTCAAATGAGCAATCACAAAAGAATAACTCCACTTTCTAAGAAAAGAGGGTCAAGGGCTTAAATACTGGAACTAAAAAAAGTGACATTCGAGGTCTGATTCTTTCTCCTACCACTACGGACAGGCAGTAGCTTCTGCATCCAGAAGACATTCCCTTGTTCAGAACAAGAGATTCCCAGGGAACGTCCCAGACAAGACAGCAATGCACTGGAAGGACTTCTCTGTCCTTCTGGAGAGCTCCAGGGCACCTGAAGCTCCCACCTGCAGAGCAATGCTCTGCAACTGCTTGCCCATGTCACTTGGAACAGGAGCGCGTGCTGGAAGAGCAAGTGTTATGACACTTACACATCCAGCTACAAAATGACCTCTGTTAATGGGCTCTTCAGTCTAAGAAAGTTTGACCTTCATAAAGACCTCTGGGTTTTGATCAAATAATTCCTTAACCACGTCTTTGCTCAGATAGGCAGGTGAACTTCTATAGATTTCCACAGAAATCGTGGGGCTTTTTTGCTCCTCTAATCTTTCAGAGCACTTTGAAATTCATTAACATCCATCTCATCGCAGCACACCTGGACACAGCTCTGTAGCACCTCACTGTGACGATCACGCCTGCTTCAAAGAGAGTGATTCCCAGGCTGACACCTCCCTCCATACCCTCAGACCTCAAATATTCTTATTATTCCTAGATGTGTAGCCTAAGTGAATAAAAATTAAATTAAAATTACCAAGTTTCTCTATTTCAGGGATCTTCCTCATTCAACATTTACTAACACTTTTGTCTTGGTATCACTGCAGACTGTCAGTAAAGATTTTACACTTTCTTCCAGATTACCAACAGAAGTATTCAATTGCAGAGTTCCACAGCAACCACATTGGATTTAATTCGTGGACCTTTTCTCCAAATTCCAACACCAACTCATGTTTCACAGGGGAGGAGCCATGCCTTTTCCAGGTGACCACACTGCCTGCCTGATGGCTGACATTACATCTTACACAGAGCTGAGCATCATGGAATGCCTTTTTTGATTCCTTCCAAAATTCACTTTCTGGAGCCAAGTTCACTCAGAGACCAGCTCTTGTTCCCAGTTTCACCAGTCACACTTACTGCCTTCACCACTGGGGTGGGAAACAAGGACAGAAACAGAACTGGGAACGCACACAGCGTTCAAGGCTCTTTGAGACCTGCAGGCTGCTGGAGGTCACAGGTTCAGGTGATGCAGTTCCTGCAGACTCATGAGTCTTGTGTGCAACTCTGAACAATACCTTGTCACATCATGAATTCTAACAACTGAAATTCCACATTTTATTCAGTGGCACAACTCAACATGCTTAAAACCAACCCCATGTGAGTAACAGCAGCCTGCCACCACACACACATTGCAGTATCCAAACAGTCACTCTCACTTCATCTCCTGCTCTGTGCCTTTGTGTTGGACCATTGCAGAAAGATCTGTTGTCTCTTTTGCATCCACTCAAAACTAGCCAAGCTCAAGAAAATCGGACTCACACAATTCACACGTATCTCCTATACCCAAAGTCTCTCTGGAGAGCTGGCAGAGCCTGGACTCTCACACCCAGTCAGCAGGTATGGAATTTCTTTTCCAAGTCAGCCACACACGCACGTTCAGATACCTTATCTTCCCTATTGACTTCATAAGCAAGGGAAAAGTACGTTCAAAATGTACCGGGCAGGCATAAGGTGGTTTTTTTAAAACTGTGGAGTCTAATCAGTTTTCTCTGAGACACTGAAAGAAATTCTGGGGTGGCTATTTCATAGTAAATGATCAACTCTGCAGCTCAGTTATTCTGTGATAAAGTTCCTCCAAAAAGCTCATATGATCGGGGCAGAAGGGAGGGGGGAAGAAGGAAGATAAATACAAGTAAATCGCTTCTAACTGGAAGTAACCTAGAACTTAGATTTAGCCCTAAAATTTAGTTTGACTTTTCTGGCACATAAACTACACATTATACGGAAAGTGCACACAGAACAATTTTATTTATCAAGTTGGCTTGGTTTTACGTATACAGGAAAATTAAGTTCTCCCATTTTTAAGCTATAGACACCAGTCAGGACTAAGATTTATCATGTGGAAAAAAAAAGCAGAAATTGTTGAAGCCATTTTTCAACTAGTAGTTAGACATCACAGACAAAGAACAGATACTTTCAGGAGTGGAGTCCTGCTACCTCCTACAACTAAATAATCAGCCTTTGATTAATAGCAGGCTACTGTACAAACTATGAGCTTACAGCTAACAGTTGCAATAATGTTTACTAGGTTTTAAAACTTCAATTCAGTGCAATGACTCATATTAAAAAAAAGCCTGGAAAGCCAGTAAAATTTGAATACACCTGTTAAAAACAGGGAGGAGGGATTCAAATATGAAGCTACTGTTGATTTGTCATTTCTAACAGGGTTTGAAAGTGATTGGCATTGTTCAATCGTTCACCACTTTATCTGCCCAAGCACAGGAGCTGCTTCATCAATTAAAATACTGATAGCTCTAGGGAAATAAATGGAAGCATCCAGTGAAAGTTAACAAAACAAGACAAAACAAAAGAAAACAACATGCCCCTGTACATCAGAGAAGCTTATGATAGGCTGGTGTAAAGGCACACATAAAGGTCTATTTTTAAAAAGACATGGATACCAGCAACAGACACTGCTGTTGCTCTGTAGTTCACCCCCACAGAACACCTGAGAGGTGTCTGCAAGACCCTGTGCATGCAGAGACAGAAGGTAACTGCCTTGGGCTTCATGTATATGGATGTTTTGCATGGGGGAGAGGGAAGAGCAATCACCAGGAGCTCCTCAGAGGCAGGCTGGAGTTGTATGAACAGCTTGCCCACTGAGATCAGCGGCAAAAAAAATACACTCAGATCAGCTCTGAAGCTCATCCTAATCTTGAATTCCAAGTGAAGTTCTAAAAAGACTTTGTCTCCTGGTTTTGTGTTTTTGCAAACCTGCTGAGAGTGTATCTGCTCCATCATCCAGGTCACCAATGAAGACGTTAAAGAGTATTGGCCCCAGCATTGACCATGGGGTACACTACTAGCTGTTGGCCCCCAACTGGACTTTGTGGCACTGCTAGAGATGGAGAAACAAATTAGCTTTGAATTTTGATGGGACAGATAATTCAGTAGCCCCAAATAAATTGTTCCTAGATTTTGTCCCTCAGCATACTGCTCTCATACATGACCTCCTCCATTCCTGAGGAGGGTGGCTTACATCACAAATCACAACCAAGTGAGCTCTACCCACCATAAGGTCAAACCAACACACAGAGCTTCAGGGCTTTTCATACTGTTTGTACAGACCTTACTCATGACACAGCTGGTACGATATTGTCACCAAAAACCCAAACGTAGCTGACCAAGACTTAAAGACCATTTCCACAAGCAAGCACTGGTTCTCACCTGTCTTACAAGAAAGCTGTTGATGCCACTGACTCTGGCACTGGCTGGTCTTGGTGACTCTGTGACAGTGAGGATACGTTAATCATAGATAAATATGTTGTGTGATAGCAGTACTGTAACACACCTAAACCAAAGCTAACCCAGGCAGTGCAGCCATGGTACTCAGCACTGGCCAAAGCAACAGGGAGAAAATTCTTTCTATGTCTGCTTACAGACTCCAAACCCTACAGGTAAATGAAGACCACAAATTACAGTTCTTTCCCCAAAAAAAGAAGGGGGGGTGTGTCTCTTTTTCTAAAATACAGCCAGCAGCCTACAGAAGGACTTTTGTTACTTTTTGTCCAAGGCTGCTCTTTCCTCTCTCCCTACTACTAAAAAAAATATATTAAGAGATTTCATTTTTTCTTAGTATTTAACATGATCAGTTTCTGTGTCTGGATGGTTTGAAATATGTTCTCCCTTGGACAGATAAGTCTTGAGCAAATGACTGACCTTTTGAAATAATATTTATAATTTTAGAAATGTAAAACTTAACATTCTTTAGTAATCCAATATTAAAATACATTTAAGTTGATCTATTAAATGCTATGATTCAAACTATAAAAAAAATGTGCAATAGAAAAACATTAACAACATGTGTGGTTTAGAAAAATTCATTTATATAGCAGTTTGCAATGTCATGATGTATTTTAAATAAAAGAGCTACAGACAAAGGTATTGATTTTAGAGACTTAACTAAATAAACAGTATGTAAATTCTGTCTTTTGCTATAAAATTAGATCAGAACGCACATATTACACTGTCTTTTTCTAAGGGAATGACAGCTATTGAATTTGGCAGACATTGGAATTTGGTTAAGGAGTTAAAGACCTTTGATCTTTGGTTTACAATTAAATGATACCACTGTAAAAGGACAGGAGCGTAGTGGGCCAGACAGTATTTATGAGGCGCAGCTGCAAGCGGGAGGTGTTATTGCTTAGGGCTCCCCGTAAAACAGCTCTGGGTCCTGGTACGTGTTACTAATGTCACTCCAGAGGGTGGTAGCAGAGACAGGAGTGACCCTGGCCAGGCACCAGCCAACACCTTGGGTGCCCTTCTTGGTTTTCCGAGAGTCCCCGGGTAACGCTGCCTTCTCCAGCCTGTCCGAGGGCAGCGCCAGCAGCGATGTGACCCAAGGCCAAGGCCTGGCTTGGGGACCATTCTGGGAGGGCCTATAAATAGGAAAGTTAACTTTGGGCTGAATGAGTCACCAAGCCAAGCTGCTCAACAGCTCTTTGTCACAGACCCTGCATGGAGCAGCCCGCTGGCACCCAGGCAGCTCCTGCTCCCCACCAGCCCACTCCTGGGGGTGTCCAGGTTTGGGGTTTGAAGGATAGCAACACTGACCATCATAATAAAAAAAAAATTGATAACCTTTCTAACAAAGGGAAGATCACTCCCTAAGTTCCTTATTAATTTATGCTCCTCTATAATTATCACTTAGAGTAACCACTGGAGCTCTAATAAATGTATAATGAAAGCAAAAGCATAGCAAGCTGCAGTGCTTAATCTGAGATTACCTATTTATAACAACAAAATATGCAATTCCAGCCTAGTTCAGGTCTTTCTATCCCAGCCCACCCTCTCTGAGGGCTGCTTTTTTTCCCCTTCTTTGTTATGTCATTCTGCAGACAGATCCCAGGCTGTTCCCTGTCACCCACCGGAGCAAACGGCTCAACAGAAAGCACAGTTGGACAGCCCTTAATTAGTGCTACTTGGGATAGTCAGGATGAGAGCCTGTGTCAGCATCTCACCGAGATCCCCATCCGGTGGGGTTCTGAGCGCCCTGGGACGCCGCCAGAGCCACCAGTGGGGTGGGGGGGGCAGGATGCGCTCAGCACCAGCCACGATCCGGCCCTTCAGCAGCCAGGAGGGAGCCCAGAGATCCAGATGACAATTTGAAATGCAGGACACGGGGTCTTTTTTGCTCCCACCTACAGTAATACAATGCACGCTGCACGACCGGCAGTGTTAGGAGAAATGTAGGAAATAATGTTCTTTATGTTAAATGGTATCAAATTATTCTATTACATTTTGCAAGGTATTTATTTTTTAAGCTGGAATTATGCAGGTTAGCTGCTCTACCAAAACAGTACTAGAGGTGTAAGAACAAACAGATAAATATCAAAATCACTTTTCAGATCACTAAAAACTCAGAAAAGGAATCAAAATATTGTTGTTCAGCTATTTGAATATGAAATCCTTATTTCTAACTCAAAAAGAAAGGGATCACATTAAAGCATCAGATTGCTCATAAATATTAAGAGCACACTGTAGTATTCCATAGTAAATAACCAATTATTTGGAAAAGCAGCAAAATCGTACCCCTGCTGCATGGGCTTGCAGCTGGAAGTTTGCCAGCAGATGTTTTCAAGGAATTATGTGAAGGCATCCCAAATTTCACATTTTAATTTTCATTATTTTAACAGTTTGTTTAAATTAGGTGGAAATGTCAGCTTGCTGCCTGAATCAAGTTGTAACAGGCACTGTCATCCCAAATACTGTATCACTCACATATTCCTACCCAAACAAATGGTGCTTTCGTTTTATTATGATCAACATTACACCCAAACTGGAGCTGATGGCATTATTCTCTTGCAAATTTATCATTGTTTATGAAAGATTCATAAACTGAGTGGGGCATCTGCTAGTGTCTTCATAATCTGCGAGTAAACTTGAACAGTTCCGATAATTTTCAGCTCATAATTTCTTCCCAATCATTTGCTTTGGAGGTTCAATATTCATGGGGTGCTCAGACACGACCAGTCCCCCGCATTATTTCTGCTCCCAGATTGGAGGAATCCAATTGTTAAAGCAGAACAGCTAACAATGCCCGGAGAGGCACGGAATGCACACCCTGCCACTCGTAGGAAATCCCGTAGGACACGGAGGTCCCCGAGCCTTCACCAACACCTCGCAGGTCTCCACATCGAAACAATTAACGTTGTGATCAGCAAAGAACAAAACAACAACAAATGGGGGCCTCATTTGTGTGCCATCCTTCCCTCTAGTGCTCTCCCAGCTACGCTCCGAGTTCAGGCAGTAAACAGGATGATTGATTGTCTTCCATGTACAAGTAGCAAAAACTGGAGATTCAGCTCCTTCTCCCGCTCCATTTTTCTTTCACTGCTACACCATTAGAGCTGGATGCCATCAATTTAAGCAGGTACAGGATCATACCCTAAAAATAACTCGCCTGATCTCTCCATTTCTTGTCAGAGGAGACAGAGTTGGGGGCTTTGGCTACTACATAACGTGCTTGTTACCGCTTTCTATCGTACTATCAATTGTCGGAACACTCGGCCGTTACCAGCCGTCAGCATTACGGGGCACCACTTCCATTTAGGTGGCGCAGACCTCCGCCCATCCCGTAGGGATCGCTGCTGTTCCCAGGCACCGCACATCCTCGGCAGCCGTGCTCCTCTCCAGCGCGGCGCAGAAGCATGGTGGCTTTCGAGGCTGGTGGCAGCTCAGCCTGCTTTATAAGGATGAATGAAGATGAAAAGGAAGACAAATAGAAGTGAATGAGGCACTGCTTTATGTGATTCATGATAGCTTGCAGTAAGCCTGTTAGCCTCCGCCTGGCTCCCTTCTCAGAGAATAATGGATAGTTACAGTGTGTATAGTGACATTGTCAAACCATCAGGAATTGCTGATTATAGTGCTAAATATTGATCTCTGCTTCACATGTGTCAAAATTCTTTCTTCCCTTAATTAGAACTTCCCTAAGCACCATACAAGAACAAACCGAATATATCAGATCTCTGTGAAGGGGAGTGTGATACCGGAATATAATTGTGACCTCTTGTCGTCTTCTCTCTGGAGTTTTGAGATGACTTCAGCTGTCTATCCTGCCCTTCCCAGCACATGTGATAATCATACTCATTTTTCCCAATCTAACCATAGGAAGATTTTTCCAAGGCTGTGCTTTTCATCATTTCAACCCACCAGGGCTGCAGTCAGATGGCAGGGAAACTTAAAGTGCCAGAAGGTGCCTTTTTCTATTTGTTTGTTTCATGGTACACTGCACCAGGCAATGACCTGTGGCAGGAGTGTCACGCAAAACGGAGACAGGTTCACCCAATCAAAGGCAGCTTTAAAATTAACACAGATCCCTTCATTTCTTCATGCGGGATCGGGGAAGGGCAATTTAATGGATGTCATAGTCTTCTGATTATCACCCTGCAATCACGAGCTATAAAAAATTAACTTTTGTTATAACAATTACTCCGCATTATTTATATTAAAAGCGCATTTCCTCATCAACGGAGTCATGACAATTAGTACTAATTTTGTATTACTGTTCAATCATCTTTCCTACTCTTTACAGTATTTATAATATAAAATAATGAAAGCCTGTGATGTATGGTTTCAATTTACTCCACAAACTGAGCACTTAAGTCATTTATCTTAGTTTATCTGTAATATACCGGGGCTTGGGGTTTTTTGTATTTATTTTTTTTTTTAAACATGACACGGTGGTACATTTACCTTTAGTTTGATGTGCTCGATAAAAATCAATACTTCATTAAAAGATTCCCCCAAAATTGTTCAGACTAATTTGAGCACAGGAGAGGGAATGGGGAAGAAGGAAAGCACTTATATTTAAGCCACTAACATTTGTATAATCACATATATGCTGTGCTATCCACTGTCAGCTTACGAAATAACAGGGATAAAGACGTGCAATTTGTAGAAATCACGAAGAAGGCTGAAGGAGAATGGCCCCATTCTCTCTGCACTCACTGAGAAGCCAGAGAAATAACAGTGAACTATAGACAGGAGTTCCTCCCCAGTATGAAACTTCTGGGGACATGTTGCAACAAGGGTTCCCTTTAACCACTCACCCTTGCCTCCAGCCCAGGGCACAATGGCCAAAAAATTACCAATCAATTTAGTCTTCAACTTGATCTAATTTAACCTTGTTAATGAAGCCTCCCATAACTATCAAGGTACCACTGTGGTTTTAGTTTGGAATGATCCTCCACAGCAGAGTGACACCAGCCAGTTTGCACCACCACCACAGAGCCGGGGGTCCCAAAGGAGGAACCGCCTGGGAGGGTGCAGACGTTTGGGACACAGGGACACTGTGCCTCTCCAGAGACACAGAAAGGGCATCACCCCACTGCTGGGCTGCCTGGGCAGCACCAGGATTTCTTAAAGTGGGGAAAGGTGATGTGCTGAGGGTCGTGGTGTGGTGGTCAATTGGCAGTGCTGGGTTAATGGTTGGACTTGGTGATCTTTTCCAGCTGAGGCTGTTCTGTGATTGTTGTTTGGTTACCTGATTTTACTCCGATTTCATTGTGTTCAAAAAAATAAGATCACACACTCACAGTGCTACTAAGCCCTTGCACCTGCCAAACACACCACATCTCCAACCCCCAGCCCATCTGGGGTGGTGGGGAGTGGTCAGCATACCCACTCTGCAGCAAGGGCAGCTGCCATGGAGACAGTCATTTTGATAAGGCAGGTCATGCAGGAAATCATTGTCAGGGAGCATCAGATCTCCCATTTCCAAACTCCTCCTCATTGCTCAGTCCAGAAGCCTGCACTGATCAACAAGACAAGCCCCAGAAGGACAATGAGCACAGCAGCATACCATGACCACATCACCCCAGCAGAGCCAGCCCTGCTTCACCATCTACCTTATCAATTCCAATAGCTGGTACTCAAGGACAACTGACTCCTATGGCTGCCTGATGTGTCCTCAGAAGAGGCACACAAAGCTTCCCTTACTAACCAGCTGCTAGGTATCAAAGCAGGATTTTTTTTATTCAAATTCATGCTTATGAATTCTATTTTTTCGTGTTGCTTTTTGCAGTAAAGAGGGATGAGAATTTGGACCTTCTCTGTCCAAGTCCTGGTCTTAACGAATAAACTCACAAAAACCACCCAAGCCTCAGCCCTTCCTCTGGCGAAGCAGCCAGAGTGTGATCTTGTATACAACAGATATTTAACACTTCTACAGTCTCAAAACAGGCATACAAACAGGCTCTATAAAGGCACACTTATCATACAATTTATACTAATTTCAAGGGTCTGTTCTTCTACACCCACCCCAGTACATTGCACGGGGCAAAGCAGAATTAGTGCTTTTGCTCTAAGACTGCTGACCTGGCTGCTGGAGCTGAGGTCCTCCATACACTGACTAAGATGGGAACAGGCATTGCTGCTGATGAGGCAGAACAGCACGCAGTGCTTAAGCTTTTAAAAATATTGCACCTGCAGATCACCAGAAACCTGGAAGAAAACATATTATTCCTTTATCCATAGCGCATATTTAGAGTAATTCAGGGGAGGCAAATATGATCTGATCAATAAAGGAGCTTCATGTCTTCCACGCTTACGTCCTTCTCATGAATCTTAACCAAGAGAAATAATAATAAGTGACAGAGAAGCTTTATAGTACTTTAAATAAGCGAGTGAGCCTCCTAAAGCTACGAGCAACATTCTCTGGATATCAAAAATAATAACTGGTTTTGCAGCAGTGCAGCATGGAAACACAAGGGTATAAGATATACTGTACTTTAAGCTCTGTTTGATGAATCTGAGCACAGTTCCTGGGGGATAGATTACTTTAAACCATGCTCTTTTACTTTCTAATCCTGACTTGATTTGATTTGTACTTTAATACAGCTGCCTGGCAATTCAACAGCAAATAGAGACTATTTATGTAATCATATTGTAAGTAGTGGGACAAGAAGAAACTCTCTAGAACCTTTTTGGAAAATAGTTTGTTGTACTTTTTTATTTATTGAACAGCAGGGCTTCGGGCTTTTCAGTGCTCATTATAATTGGTTTTCTGCTTGAACTTTCAAAAACTGTCATGTCAATACTCAAACAGAATTTTTTTGCTTACTGTATGGCTGTGGGCTCTATTTTCTCATGTGCTACTTGACAAAGTTCTTGTAATATCTTAGAGGCAAGTTCTAGACTTTTAGTTGCTATTTAAGAAACTGGAAAGCAGAGTTATTTTATCTTCTCCATTGTTCTTGTTCACTTTCCCATAATTCTCCACTGCAATTTATTGGGATTTAACAACTGAAGAGGAAGTTGTCAGCCTGCTTCATGCTAAATATTAGCTCTGGAAGTCATGGTACACCCGTGGTGTGGTTCCTGCATTTAAAAAGGAATGTGACTCACCACTGAACATGCAATGTGCAGAACAAATATTCCCAGTGCAAACAGGGATGAAATTCAGCAAATCACAAGAAAATCTATGGGGCAACAATTAAAGACACATCTGCCTATTTTCAGATATCTCCTTGTGTTCCCTGTTTTTGCTGTTAAAAGTGGAGTCCCCAGTTCTCCAGCACCACTGGGGCAGTCCTGTCCCCAAACAGTTTCCATAAACATGAGTTACATTTCAGAAGGATTTTACTTAGCCCATATATTTGTAAACAGTCACTAAAATCATTCTAATAAGTTTATGATGACATTAAAAGGCCAGAGAATAAAAAAATTAAGAGGTTAGTGCCTTCTCCTTCAAAAAAATCCAGTTTGTAAGCAGCGCAAAAGCTGCACATGTTTCACTGTGTAGTTACTCTAATGTCTGGTTACACAGCACTAAAATGATGGCCCAGAAAATACAAATTTTGACTATTTTAGTGCCTTAACAAGGAAAGAAAAACCTGTCTATTTTCAGTTAGTTACTGGATTAATTTTTTAAAAAAATTTTTGGTGAAGTTAGAAAATCAGAATAGAAATACAGCCTAAAAGCTCTTGTTCTTTTGCTACTGATATTGCTAGCTGAACAGTGGAAAAAAGAGGTGAGACCTCTTTTTAAACCTAGATAATGGTGAGATAAACCTAGATAATCCTTTATTCTAGAACAAGCAGTTTTAGTATTTAAGGCAGCTGTAAAAATGGCTCTCATTCACATCATACGCCCGTACAGCAACATGGACTGTACTAACGATGTAGGAGCTTAAAGGATGCAAGCTTAGCTTGAAGGAAGAACAGTGCATGGAAATGTAGAGATAAATAAGACTATATACAATTGAAAAATCTGCTTGCTTGAGCAGCATTGTGACTAAATAAATATTGTTATTAAAATACAGCAAGCAGAATTTTGCTGTTGACTTAGAGCAATATGCAAAAGGAAAAAGCAGATTATTCTTCTTTCTAAATCCCTATTAGATTACAAATGAATGACAAACTATATGCTTAGAACACTAATTTTTTCAAGTCTTTAACACTGCTATGAGAAGAAAGCAGGCTATGAAATACCTTAAGTACATACAGCTAATTCCATGGATATTCAGTGAATGGGAGAGAAATGCCTCATAACAGAAAATGTTACTTGAAAGAATAATACAATATGCAGCACATATTAAAATCTATTATTTCTGTCAAATATTTAGTCAGCATGGATGTGTAAATATATGCAACTGTATGGTTTTATGTTAACCAAAATCTGACACATACTGTTGGACTCTGGAAATACAAGAGGCAAATTCTATAGCATAATTTCAGTGACCAAAATTCATATAAAATTAATATTTAAACTTAAAGCAAACATGCATGGAAGTGTTGTGAATAATAGTCTGAATAATACCTTCAAAGCTGGGGCTATTTAAATTATTGTGCATTTTATATTAAAAATACATTTGATATAGAGTTCTCACTACAGAATTTATATTTGCTTTTTCATTTTCTTATTAACTCATGATTTCTCTATGCTTGACTTATGAAATACTAATACTGCAATACTTTTTTTTAAAGAAAAAAATCTATTCAGTTGGTTAAAAAAATAACTGAAAATACAGTTTGCAATTTTTTTGCAGCATTTCCAGAGACAATAGAGGGTCAATAGTTTGGCAGGATCAAGGGATATCATGGTTTATCCACAACGGGTGACAACTGCTCCCTGGAAAGGGAAAGCATATATGATATTGCAGTTTGGGTTCTTAAAACTATATCGAGGCTACTCTTTTAGTCAACTTGGAAATTTATATACTATACACTAACCCTCCTTTAATATCCTCTCTCTCTTTCCTCTGGGCATTTATTGCTGTTCTTTCTAGTTCAGTAACCAGTGAGCAGAAGGTTCATTAAAACTAATTGAATTGGAAACTTGTCTGCCCTGGGAAATGTTAACTCTTTGTTGTTATCTCCAGGAAATTCCTTTTGTTACTTTCCTTTGAATTATATTATTAGGCTTCTGTGGAGCAAACACCACCTTGAAAAATATTTCATTGTGCAGCCTCTTTAGACAGCAGGTTCAAGAAGGGTGCTCTCCCCCCTGGACTGCAGAGCAATATTCCAGGGGGTGAATGCAAGCGTGGTTCTCACCCCAGCCGGGTTAACTCCAGGAGCTGGCAAGAAATAAAGGGTCCAGCAGGCACCTGCCACAGCTCCTTCCAGAGCAGGGAAATAACAGCAGCACAGCCAGTTCAGGCATCCCGGCTGCTCACATGGAGCTCATCGCAGCACAGCAAACCCTGACTGGGTGTCACATTAAATACAGGGGGCTGAGTGTTGCAGGGAAGCCATGGGGGCTATTCTCCTGCATGGTGCAGTGAATTTTATTTTAACTTCCTTCTTTTAATCATTTTCAAGCAATACTTCCCAAACAGATACGAAATAGTTCCAGGACAGTGTTTGGTCCAGCTCTTTGCAGTTGGAAAATATTGATGAAATAAAACACTTGATAATAGTCACAGTGGTAGATTTTTGACAGCTTTAAAAATCAATTGAAAATAACAGGCAACCCACTGTTGCTAATAAAAGTAAATATTTATGACTGATTTGACTGAGCTTCAATACCAGTCAATCACTTTCTAAAGGATCTTTGCAATTCATTAACCTCTTTTTACTGGTCTTGTCCCTGTTGGTATTAGCCATTAAAAGGGAATAAGGGAGGGGGGCTTGATTTTTCTGTTCTCATCATTCATAGCTTATTTGTTCATTCCCTCCATTCCCATACGTTGCTGTTAAATTGATTGTCTGTTTAGTCATATGAATGATAAAGTAGCTCTGCCAGGGAGAATGAAAGCATCCATTAATTTCTGAGAAGGGTGGGTTTCTTTGATTCAGCCTCAACCTAAACCAAAACTACTCCCATCATTTCCTCCAACATCAGTAACTAGATTTAGACCATAACATATTGCTGATAATAAGTGCCATAATTCTCCTCACAAACTTTTTGATGTCAAAACTTCAGGGGAAATTATATTTATTAATATATATTAAAGACTGTTATCAGTCTGATATCCTTAATCTGCAACGTGACACTGCACATCAAAAGGACAGCTTAGTGTTTTAATTTAAATATGATTCCTAAAAAACAATATTTGCATGCTACAACAGAAGAATATACACTGATGTCCCCTTAAATAGTAAAGATGATAGTAGGTCTGACTTACCAATCTATACAAATTCCATGTTTGTTTGGGTTTTTTGAAACTGATCAATTATGGTATTTTTCAAACACAGCATTAAAACAGAAGACTGATACAGTACTTTATCCCTTTAAAATATCCCAGAGAGATACCAGAGACTAAGGAAAATATTCTGCCTACATACAGACACTGATAGCCTCAGTGTTGTTGCCAACAGAACTTTTAGTTGCACACAATGAGCTTTGTTATTGCAGAACTAACTGCAGAGACAGAGAGGATCTGTAGGATCTAAATTAAAGTCAACTTGGGAACTTTATACTGTACATGCCTGCTAAGAAACACTAACTCTTGTCCCATAACCAGGGTATGACAATGAAGAAAGCCTGTCCCACACCACAGTAATCTTGACTGCTATCACTTCTAACAGCTGAAGATGCAGGTGGTGTAACTGTTCTCAAACCCACCAGTTCCCTCTGCTTGCTTCTTCTGAGCCCCACACAGAGCACTTTTAGAACAGAACACTGTGAAAGAGAA
The DNA here is from genome assembly GCA_028020825.1 of Podargus strigoides. Classification (NCBI taxonomy): domain Eukaryota; kingdom Metazoa; phylum Chordata; class Aves; order Caprimulgiformes; family Podargidae; genus Podargus; species Podargus strigoides. The sequence goes on along the minus strand of CM051625.1, from coordinate 897,085 downwards.
GAATTGTCCAACCTGTGAGGCCACAGGCTTAGTGCCCTTGCCCAAAACTCACTCTGACAGATCTATGCTAGAGACCACACTGATGCCTCATTCACCACCAGGACCAATGATAATTAGAGAAACAGATGAATTACTTGCAGTGAAAATTTTTGGACAGTTGTACCACCCTTTTCTGCTTGTGAGTTATCCCTGTACAAACTTCTCTTGATCCTGGTTTATTACACTCATTTGTACATTACTCCAATTTATTCAATGACTCATTTACAATACCAAGGATAACTAAAGATTGCCCATGGACTATTTGTGAGCCTGTTGGCTTAAGCATTTGTTTTGCTGTCTGGTTAGTCATTGAAGTCACACCATGTTGTTTCTAGTCATTGACAGCTACCCTACAAATTCAAGAGACTTGTTTCCCCAGCTGAGGGAACTCAGTCCAGATGTAGATGCCTGAAAACTTTTGGCATGGAATTTTCAATTAAAGAACCCTCAAGTCTAGGCTTTTTTTCCTGGAGACACAGCCCACGTTGAGTTTCAGAGAGTGAGGCACAGCTTCATTTCTGCAAGCTCTCACATAATTTAGAATTGAAAAATGTACTTTTATCTGCTAGTCAAGTACTCATCCACTGCAGATTTCATTTTTTAAGGTCACTCTCTCCTTTGCTCCAAGATTCAGCCTAGATTTTCCCAGGAAGAGCTAGGTTTATGAACAGCAAAAAAACCTGCTACTGAATCTTAAAAGAGAACTTCTTAAACTTTCCTTCTAGGATTCACCAGCACCACTTGTTTAATGTGATGCTGCATTACCATGCTGTATGACAAATATACCAATTTATGTCCAGAAATGCTTCTCAGGGGTGTGAGTCACAGCCACAGGGACTTGGGCTGTCGAGACAGCAGTGCTGAACCCAAACTCAGCTTCTCTGTAGAGTTGCCAGGGAAAGACAGGGTCTACATAAGCTTAGACAGTGTACCTTCTACTGAGATGGCAACCCAGACAACAAGATCATAAAATCCATTTTATCATCATCTTTCTTTGAGAAGGAAAGAAATGCTCTTCCCTTGTTTGCAGAGGGTAAGAAAGCCATGTGAAACCTGCAGACAGAGGTGCACACAAAATGGGATGGCAGGACATTAATATGTATTTCTCATCATAACATCTGGACTTTGTCCAGGCTCTTATTCAGATCCAGCACAGCAAAACACAAGGATGTTCCTGTGCTCACTTTCCCTCTGGGGCCATGGCAGTCAAAGTGTGGAACTCTGGGTCTTGGCAGCAGCGTGAGCCCGAGCCCCCATGCCCCAGGGTGCTCCAGCCTTGCTCTGAGGAGAGCACTGAGCCCCTGCCATCAAACCTGACCTGTCCTCTGAAAGCTGCATTTGCAAGTTTTCTCCATGACAGCAGCTCTTATGGAGCATTTTAAAAATAGTCCTTAGAACTTCAGTTTGGTTTCAAAATTAATGATCCATATGTTTAACCTATTTCAGGACATCTATATCTAAGGAAAATGCATGGGAACCAGGCATTCAGACACTCTTACCCTTCAGGAAAAGTTCTGCTGACTGCAAAGGGCTCTTAACTTGATTTCTTGTAGATAAATACAGAACATATTTACAGCTGCCAATGACAGATGTTCAGTGCAAATATTATTCCAGCAGATTTTTTAATCAGATGGTGTAATGCATGATAGTGTCATTTTGAAAAAAAAAAGTATGAATACAGTGAAAAAAATTACCATTTGAAAGGCAAAATTATTTTTGCAGAATTCGTTACGAACTAATTTTTCTCATCAGCAAAATGATGCTGCAAGACAAAATTTTTCTTAGTTCTAAGAAACCAAAAAATTAAAAAATTACATACACATTCACCTTTATGTTCAGGTGCATAGGAGTCCCACACACTGTGACCTGTATTTGTTCAGCACCATGGAAACCATTTCACTCCATTATCCAAACATTATTTACATAAAACCGAGGGGGAAAAGGTAAGAGAAAATAAAAGTGACACAGGCAGAAATAATAACAGAGATCAGATTCATGGTGGAGAAGTGGGCAAGGAACCAAGAAAGCTTTAATGAGATTTACATTCACTGAGGGGAGCGGTTTACGAGGAGCTGATTGCATCAAAGTGGGATAAAAAGGGAAAGTCAAGGCTACGTGAAGTAAGATTTTTCTCCTCCTTGCAACAGCACGTGTGTACAACTACTTTATCAGAGTGATAAATCTTACTTAAACAGAGCAGGGGAAACTTGGCAGGAGAAACACAATGGTACAACAGGTGAAGGGATAGAAACTCGGTGACCACACCGTGTCTGTGAGAGGCAATCAAACAGCAGTGCCAAAGCAGACACCTCTCTGATGAGGGGGGACACTTTCTGCTGGAGGCTGCAAACAGCCGCTCGACAACCATGTGCTGGTTAAAATAGTTTAAGATAGCTGCTTTGAGGCTGCTCCTTGGCATCACTGTGCTGGAGGGGCTGCTTCGGTACTCAACAGGAAAACATGTCGCTAGAATATCGCTCCCTTATGACCTGCTGAAGTGTTCCAGGAGTTATTCCCTCTCTCAAGGGAAAAAATATCCAGGACAATCAGAACTAGGAGATGTGGATGTATTAAGACAAGCTGAATTTAGTGCAGCACTTCCCTATTTGCCCAGCTCATGAAGCTGCCAAAGCCAAGAATTCTGCAGAGGGTGGAAGGGGAAAAACAAGCAAAGTTAGAACCACCTCATCCAGTTTTTCTGCCTCGGGCTGAGTAGGATACACCTCAACTGCAACTGCCAGCCTCTCCCAGGACAGCAGCTCCAGCCGTCACCAGTGACCCTGTCCCGTGGCCAGAACACACACACTGAGCAACGTTTCATGTAATGACTTCAAAACAATTTACAACTGAGTGTTAGAATACTGAATGTTTAATGTCACTTAATTAAAAGAATTTCATTTTAATGTCTTTTGCACATTTAGAGCCAATTAATGCAAGGTACTAAGTACTCTTAAATCACATTTCAGCCAAGACAAGTCAAGGGTGATCAACTGTTCACAAGATGAGTCTTTTCTGATTTGAAAAAGGACAGTAAGTCTTGGCTGAGATCTTGAAGTGTTGTTTCAAGTGTTGTCCTTTAAGATGGGAATTGGAGAGAAGCAGGAGCACTGAAGGCTTCCTCCATCAACACCACCTGCAGAACGTGGCAGTGCCACCACTGCTACCCCAGAATTCACAGAGGGCTCTGGTTATAGTCAGTTGGGAGCTGATCTCACCCTTCATTTCAACTGACCATACAATCCTCCTCTTCCTCTACCATGCCTTACCATGAGAGGTTCCAGAGCACTGTGACTGTGAACATGCTACTGACCATACGTCCTATGCCCATCTTACTCATGGCTGTGTAATAAGCAAGTCAAACGATCTCATGTGTACAATGTACATATCAGTGTGTGGATTTTACTGATTTGGAAGAAAAGAGACCACAGATACTTAAAATAATTTAGATTATTAATAGTTTCAAATTTTAATTTCACCATAACACCTCTCCATACCATGCCTCCTCTTTCCTGAGTAGTACTACCAAAGTACTTAATAGCAAGGAAAAAGTGACTTGCATTGGAATTCCACCACTGGAAGATGTTGAAAAGAATTACAACAAAAAAAAAGTTGCATTATTAGCTTTCTGTGGAAAAATAAGTGGTATCTTTCATGTATTATAGCAGGAAATATAAATAGCCACTAATGCAGTGACTCCACACATTAAACTGAACAATCATCCTGAAGTCCCGGTCCCAGGAATTACTAGCTGCTCGAAACAGCACACACCAAGTACAGACCTATGTCTGTTTATCAGCTGACTCCAAATGAAGGACCTGGCTGTATGAGGAGATACTTTTCCCCCCAGTATCTCCCATTTAACTTCACTACACAACAAACTATTGCTCCTGTGGTTTTTTACCTTGTTCTTGCCTTTCAGGACATGAAAACAAAAGAGCATCGTAGGTGGCTTAAGGTATGATTTGTTACAGGTGCAAACATTGAAGGCCCCTATATTCTCACTGTTTATAAGCCCTTACCATCCTGCTGGCATCACTGGATTCACTCCCAATTGACAGATGTGCAGAAACAAAGGACATTTCACAGAAAGGACAGCAGGGAGGAGAAGCAGAGGAAGAAAGGCTGATGAAGTGTATGCAAAATATCTAAAAAGGAGATTGCATAGGAAAGATACCACAACGTGCACTCTCACTCTACTCAAAAAGTAGAGCAGAGACTAACAGCACTGTTGTCACCATGAAGGGATCAGTGCATCTGACCGTGCCCCTTCTCCATGGCCAGGGCTTTTTGTTTTACAAGATCTCAGTGAATACTTCCACATCTTCTCTGAAAGCTCCAATCAATACAAAAAATGAACCACACTTTGTAAACACTGTGATCACATCAATTGCTATTGTATTTGTAATTACGTTCATTTATCAAATGTGCTACTAGGATGATCATAATAATCTCAACATATCCATAAAAACCATCTAACTAACATTATCTCAAGGTGTGCACACATCCCCAAGGCATGAATCATCCATCCTACATTACAAATTTACCTCCAGAAGTTACAGACAAGTATGTGCAAAGGAAACTTGCCTCTGAAATATTGAGATGTTATTTTCACAAAATATCATATTCCTGTGCTCATTTAGCCTCCACAAAACACAAATCTCAGGCAAAGCCTGTAATATTCACCCACTTGTGATACTGATGGGTAAACAAGAAAAAATAAAATAGAAAAAAATATTCAGAACTCTTAATTTCACCTTTATATGAACATATTTTGTTCCCAAGCCATTGATGACAGAGGTCACAGCTGACCAAGCACAAAGAGAACAAGAGTACAAAGAATCTCACTATTTGTTAAATGCACCTCCCAAATGCTGCATTGATACCTGCTTATTTCAAGAAAGCAGGAGGTGACAGGCAGATTCTTGAACACAACACAGGACAAGAACAGCAGATAGAAACTTTTCCTACACCCCAGCAATCCCCTAACCTGCTGCAATCTGCATTTCTCACTAAACTTTCAGCCAGCTGCTGAATCCATGTATTTTAAAAAGAGGTTTATACAATATACATTGACTGCACACTAGTTAAGTAAATGGAAAAGGGACAAAAGAGGACTGCATTTGTCTTCTCTAAGAATCTACTTTCTATTTTCAACCCAAAACTTGTTTTCCATTTCCATGCTCTTTCCCCACACACACCCAAACAACACACTGTTACTCACACTAAAACAAATCTCCAAGTTGATTCAATGGAAGAGCCACCCAACCAATCAGCAAAGGGTGTATATTCAAAAAATTAAAAATTCTTGAAAATTTCTAATTAGTCTTAACAATTCTGATGCTTGTGAGTTGCTTCCAGAGTGCTAATATCACAAAGCAGTCACACTCAAAGGCTGATCTGACCTCTAACACAGTAAGATTTCTGTGGTCCCACAGAGCAGATGTCTTCAAATTTTGGGCTAGGCAGAAGAGAATTGAAGACAAGACCTGTCCAGTTTGGGGTTCTTCAATGCCATCTACTCACCACAGGGAGATGCAGAACAGCTCTGCAGCAGTAAAACCCCACTGCCTGCTGGTCACATTCACCCAACAAGGCAGGAAGCCTCTGAGCAATGTGGGAGATTTTAAAGGTATGCTTAAAAGCCTAGAGCAAGTATTCTATCTCTGAAAGCATCAGACAGCTTTGCAGCATGAAGCTGACCTACACTTTATTTTTGCTATTTTGCTTCCCAATGGTAGCCCTGTATTTTTAATCCAATGTAATTTTGGTCCTATTTCCCATTCAGTCACTAATGCTGGGGGGCAGAGTGAACATGAAGATGTTCTTCACCTAACGTGTATGAAATCACTTTATTTAAAAAGTGGTACAGATTAAGTCACATATAGGTAAGGAGCATTATATCTGCTTGAGGGCTAGTATGAGATTTAACTGCTGCACAATGTGGCATGCACTCCATTATATGAGAACAGGAATCAAAAGATGTATCAGTGCCTGCAAATCAAAGTCACTCTTCCCATTCCTCAGTGCACTCCTGCAAACAGGCTGCTGCTCACCACCCCCCAGGCCACCACCCTGCCAGTCCCTCCATTGGTGCTCAGGGAGCAGCAGGGACATTGACACACATGACTCTCAGATTTTGTATGGGTGATGTGCCCTATTGCTTGTCATTGCAAGGCTGCAGCCCAAGGAAAAGGAAAAAAAAAGATTTCTCTGGCATGATACAAAGGCCACAAGCATTAAGATTTTGATCATCCATAGGCATTTCTAGAGCAGATTCCCTTAACCACTACCAGGTAATACTGCATGCATCCAACAGGATGCACTCCAGGACAGACTCTGATCCCCTGTATTTGATATTATGTTCCCCTCACACCACAAGATGCTCTACTGATTTTATAGGAGATTCCTGAGTGACAGTGATGCCACAAGCAAATCAAAGTATGAGAACCTGGCCCGATAAATCTTACCTTCATTTATTTTACTAAGTTCTTATACTCAAGGCTTGCCTAATTCCTTTAGCACATACCTCTGGGAATATAACACATGAAACATGGAGTTTCACACCTGACCACAAACATTTCCCAGACATCCAGAGAGAACCAGGAGTTCTGGAAAAGCTCCAATCCTGACCACTGCCTTTCTCCTTGCATGGACAGTAACACTGGCTGTGATGATCCCAAGCTCACTGAAGTCAGAGACATTGTACCCTCCTATGAATGGATTTTGGATTATGTCCTACAAGACCTAAACCAAAAGCTCATTACAGACAGTTCTGTACGATTATAGAACAGGCCCACAATCTTAATTTACATATTTGTTTTTGAAACAAAGGAATGTTGGTAAATCAGATTAGTAAATAATTCCTAGAATTACAGGAGAGCCCCCAAAATACATCATGTTCACTAGTTTTTAAAACATGATAGACTCCTGCCCAAATTTTGTCATCAAGAATCAACAAAAGTATAGAAGATATTAATAAGTAACATTTTAGGTACTAATTGATAAAAAGCCACTAAAAGAGGATTGGCAGTATAATCTCAGCTATTATGATTGATTTGTTAGTTAAATCTGTGTTTATAATCAATTGCCCTCCAGATAAATAGGTGGTTTAGCCTGGGTGGTACATTAGATCATTAATGAAAGATCTAGGGTAATCCCTGAACAATTATGTACTCCTGTGCTTACCAAATAGCCTCATATACTGAATCCATTAACAAAATCTAGGTATTTAAGCACTGTCTTTTGGATGTCCTAGAATATTAATTATACCTGCTATATAAAACGTATTTAATTACAGTGAAATGTGAATCTGGATGAATTAGCTACACACATAAAAAATTACACACATCCTTTTCTCTGTTATGAACAATTTTGCATTCACTCTGAAGCACGAGCTCTGTAACGTAGATATTCAGTGAGAAATCAGCTGTGAAGGGACTTCAGAAGCAGCACAGAGCAGAGACCACTTGTGAGCAAGTTAACATGAAAGTTCCTGGAAATGGTAAATACCTTCAAAAGAACAGAAGACTAAGAAATCTTCTTAAACATCTGCTTCATTCAGCTACATCTAATTGTTTCTGGCCATCAGACTGAGTTACAGAAGTGAACAGCTATCCACCTTTTGACCAGTGTCCCAAACTTTTCACCATTCTGCCACCAGTAGCAATTGACATTGAAAACCCATTCAGTGTATTTTTACTGCAGCTACCATAAGCAGCAGAAAGTATCACATAAAAAGGAATTACTTGTTCTGGTTAAATGTATTGTTAAAACACTCTAACAAATACCCTTGCCCCTACCCATGGATATATATCCCTGTGAGTGTGGACAATGTACAATTGTTCTGCAGCTCCTGAAACTAGTGAGATCAAAACAATCCATCTAATAGGACTCGCTTGGCTGCATCACAGTTGTTTATAAAAATGGTCTGTATATTGCTGGTACATAAAAATCAGGCAGCTGGGCATCACATACGATCCCAGGGCAGAGTACAAAGGCAAGGGAGACCCAGCATATATATTGTAATAGAGCATAATCACCATGTCACCCTTCTGGATAAAGTAACACATCAAGATTTCTCTGCATTCTTGGACATACCCTTAAGCTTCAAGTTTTAAAAGCAAAATGAGCTTCACAGAAGCTTGTGCCTGTGTGTCCACACCACACCATTTCATAACCCACAGCCACCCACGTTTCACACAGGAGCCACAAGCACAGACACACGCACACACGAGAAGCAGAGGTGTGTCCAGCGCTGGGAATGGCACAGGTAAGGTCAGCGCTCCTCCCTGGTGCACATTCCCACAGCACGAGGACCTGGTGGCCCAGCCCAGCCCTGGGCACAGGGACACCCACTCCCTGGGCAATGGCTCAGCACCAGCACAGCACCCACAGACCCAGCAGGCACCAACTGGGGTAAACCTGAAAACACTCACATGCTTAAAAACTGCCAATCTGCAGCTAAGGGCATGAAACCATGGGCACACTGGGGTTCAGCATAGCTGTCTCTGAATAAAATTGTGTTCAAAAACTGTAGTTAAAGTATTTTTTTTAAATTTTCATTGCCATTACACTTTTAAAGAAGTTTCCCTTGAAACAAATGCAGAATTGACAGATCTGCTCTACTCCACTCACACCAGAGGCTTTTAACAAGCCAGAGCTGCCCCAGTGCTTCCTGCACACAGGAGGCTCCTGGAGGGAATAAACCAGGCAGATCCCCTTGGGCTGGGACACAGCCACTGGGAAGAGACCAACCACCACATGGACGTCTGCTCTTCTGCAAATGCCCTCACCTCACCTGGGGCTTAGAAGCCCTGGAAGGAAGCTGGTGATGCACAAAGAATTGCAGCAACAGCCCCCTTGAATGAATGGATCTCAGTAGAATTGCCCACAAGGAAAGGGCAGTGGATGACAATTCTGACCCAACCTAAAAATGTGGCACTCCTACTACAATTCTGAAGTTAGACACCAAAACAAGAAAATGCACAACCAAAAGTTAGGCAGAGAGCTGTTCAGAGTAAGAAAGCACAGTGTTCAAGTGTCAATTAGCCTGAACTTGCATGAGAGAATAAAAAAAAACCTCTAGGTTTAAGTTAATCTCCCAGCTGCTCCTTCATATTCTTCAAAAGAAGAAATTGAGTCCCCAAACCAAACTTTCCACTTTTCCTCTATAATCAAAAGAATTTCAGAATTCTCCAAAAGGATGCAAACTCCACCATTCAGAATCTGACTTAATGCAACAGCCAAGGCATAATCCTCAATAAATCTTCATCACAAAATACCAGATCTGCATTACTTTTTTCCACATTTCAGCACTTTCACTACTGCTTCATCTTAAAATGTTAAAGCACTTGACACTTTCTGCTGCCCTGGGTATTCACCTGAAATAGCTTCAGTGCATTCCAGTTCCACTCCTTTCCCACCCTGCATTCAGTGCAAACCATTGTCTTTAAACTAGTAAATCAGGTGCAAGTTCATGTAAACCCATGAAATTCAGAACAGTTCAGACTTAAGATTCATGTCTGAAGCACCTCTAAATTTCTTCTGAATAAACATAGGGAGTTAGCCTCAAGGTAGTCTAACCATGTAAGATGTAATCAAGAACACTCGATTTATAACATCACAAGGCTTTTAAGGTACAGTCTGAAATAGATGCAGGCTGAGAAAAAGAGATGGGCATCATTCAAAGATTCTGTCACATACATATGCCCTAGATATAACTCAAATCCATATATAGCCAGGCCTCATGAACACCGTTTGAAAAGTGTCTTAGCTCTTTGATAGCCTTTTCAGTAACCCCCTCCCAGGAAGCACCATCTTTCCAAGGAATATGTTTTATTGAAGATCCATGAGAGATGAGTTAAAAACACAAGATGACCCATCCTCCTTTCCCTGCTGCCCTGCCCCCAAAGATGCCACAGTCTCAGCCACAGACTGTTAAAAGCACCTTACCATGTTAAAACCCCTATTAAAGTATTTAATCTTAGACAAAGAAATAATCATAAAACAAGAAGCTATAAAATCCAAAAAGTTTCCATAGAGTGTAGGATTTTTAAAAATGTCAAAGAGAAACCCAATAAATATATGCTAAGATAAAATTGTAAGTGGCAAATGATTAAAGTGTGAGGCCAGTATTAGGAAATACTCCTTACAAGTAAGTAGAGAAAATGCAATCATCCTGCCAATGAAAAGCAGTCAATTACAATAAATAGTGTATGAATGCATCTCATACGCTCTCGATGCGATGCACATACCAAAGGAGAACTGGTGAATTGTTATAATTTGCATGGGAGAATTACAAATGAGACATAAAATATTCTTTTGGAGTGCAAGTTATTTTTATTTTGGAATTACCATGATCGACAGTGATCCCCTGCATCCCAATCACCAGACAAGGCAATAATAAATCACAAGGACTTGTGCTGTCGGCAACACAGAACAGGGGGGCACCGACTGTTTTGCAGATACGTTATCAGCTACACTTTCTATCCTAACTATTCACAGGACATTTGTTTTCAAACATTCATGTTTATTCCAGCATCTGGGTGTAAAAGATTACAGAACAGATGCTAAATATTAATTCCTTCTGTCCATTCTATTTCCAGTTCCTGCTTTGTCATCCAGCCTTTTGTACTCCTAATTTATTACAGGCAGTTTTCTTGGATGGAGTTGCATAAACTGAACCAGTGACCTCAAGTGCCTCAGTTCATGTAAGGAAAGAAAAAATATTTGCAAATTGTTAGCATGGTATTTTTTGAGGCCCAGAAATGTCCTTGTTTGTTTATTTCCATATAATAAGAGAGCAGCCGTAAGTTATCCCGGGTCATGGCTTTAAATGGTACTTCAGGAAGCACAATTCCCAGTTTGAAAGTTGGGCTAAAGAGACACCAAGAATTACATCAATTAACTGTTGGCTGTTACACACTTAAATGAGAGGGCGATTCCTCAGGCCCTAAAGAGATAGTAATAGTTTGCATGATGTTTCTGAAGAGCTGCATCTACCACTACTTCACCCACTTCAGACCTGTAGAAAACAGCAGTGAGACCTTTCAAAGTCGTGTTGCACTTTGGATTTGATTTTACCTGGAAGAAGCTCAACAGGATATTTTTACAGAGCCAAAACACAGCTTATTCACAATTCAGGTCCTAGTTCCAGAAGCTGCAGGTCACCTTTTAAGAAAGAACTGGCAACCTAACCCAAGAGCCACATCTTCCACTGGTGAAATTCAGGTAGCCCCATTTGATTCAAAGAAAGGCAGATCTACCCCACATGAATACCTGGCAGATGGACTTTCCAAATCAGCCTCTCAAATCTTGCTACTTGGCAATTCAAATGATAATGACAATTTTAGTCATCCAGAGGGCAGTTAAAATCCCCTCAGGATTTGCAGAAGTCATGTAGCATTTTTTCCCCTATAGCTTTCCATGTAAGTTTTCTCACTCTCCCACTGAAGATCATCAGCTCTGAAGGCAGAGTCTTTCACTTGGCTGTGTTACTTTATAAAATAAAGGCAGGTCCAACAAAAATCAGATTTCCTTTAATTGCCATGGATTACAGCTGACAATATGCCCTTATTAAGGTAAACTCTGAGATAATTTAACATTGCTGTAAAGCTAATCTACTTTGAGATGTGTTTGCTCAGTCTGTGTTGATGACTGCCACCCCCACAAACCAAAAAAGTGGAGATAATATAATACAAGGGTGAAATAGTACAACCCTCCAGCTCCTAGAAATGTTATATACACCCTTTGGGCTTGTAGTTACCTACTCAGGTGCAATGTTTTTTAGTTATTTCTTGAATCCCAGTGTATTCCAAAACAAGTAAGTACTCTACAAAGGAATTACAGGGCTGGATTGCCATGGGGTTGATTTTTCAGGGGAGGTTTCTCAGCTGAGTGTTTTTACCCCAGCTATTTAAAAAGTCACAGGGATTCTAGTACCCCAGAAAAACATTCCCTAGTGTCTGTGGCTAATTGTTAGTCTGATCAAACAAAAATGCAACCCTGATTAATCAATACTGATGGCCATTATTTAATTTACCTTCTGGTTTCTGTAAACTGAGTATTTTGTTATGCCAGAAATCCTGTATTTCTTTGTAGTTACTATTTATGGTGTATTATGAAAAGTAATGAATTATTTTATTGGCCTCATTATCTCCATAAGAGGCAGGCAAATATCGAATGCTGCTTTGACTTAATTCTTGCCAATCAGCATGTCTTTCAGAAAATGTATGTTCCAGCCTGAAACATTAGCTCTGCACAAGGAGCAGAAAAACATGAACAGATTTAATGTCTGAAAGTTGTAAAGATCCACATTTCATCTGCTGATCCTTTGAGCTCCCACACCTGTGAAACACCTCATGCCATCTCTAAAGAGACAATACTTCAATAAAACAATCTCATAATTTTTCTGTAAACCAAAAAGAACAAACATAAGCTAGTTAGATAAAAATGTTTCTATGTAATATCCCTATAAACTTCCAATGTCTGCCAGAAGTCCTCTCAAGGAAACATGATTTTTTTTATATATTGCTCTGGAGAAAATTCTATATGTGTGCCCAGGACCAAAATGAATCTTCTGTGTACTCAAGGGACAGCAAGAGGAATGCAGCTGCTTGGGAGTTCTGATGCCTTTGACTGTTGGAATCAAAGAAAATGAGCTTGTACAGATCAAGATTAGCTAAATTTGTACCTTTACATATTTCTGGCCACGTGGACAGCTCCTGGCCAGTGCACTTATAAGCGTGGGAAGTTCAAAACTAACATCCAAGTCAGGGAGATCAGAGTCTGTCTCTAAACTTACTGCTCATCAATTTCAGATCTGCCTCCAAATCCCTCCAGCAGCTGCCTCTGCTTCCATTTTCCACACAAGGTACCACAACCACAACCTTCTTGGCCCACTTCTCTCACTAGCTCCCTACTGCCCGTTCACACGGGCAATGCCACCCACAATTACTCATTATGGAATGGGACAACTTCCTCTTACAAGGGTTTTTAACACTTGGGTTGCTTGTATGGAGCAAACAAAAATTTTGGGCAAGTAAAGGAAATCAGAGAAGGGAAGTTTTACTGCAGGTAGGCATTCCCAAGAAAGGAATGCCTGGATTCCTTAAAAATACATTTTTATGCTTTGGGCACTTGATTTACTGACATTAATGTGCCTCACATCTTTCTAATTGCACTTCTAGCACCTCCCTTCTTTCAGTAGCACTTTTTGTTAATTGATTACAACCCAATTCCTTCAATTTATCCCACATTCCTCAAAGTCTGCTAGTCTAAAGACTAATCCTTTTGAGCTACTACCTTTCATATAAACCCTCAGGTGAATTTCAAATATGATATGATTACTAGACCCTAGATATTCACCAGTTTCCATCATATTTATCATACTTGCTTCATTTCCTAGGAGAAAGGGTCTGATTCATTAAAAATTATATGCCCCATTTAAGCAGGTTTTCTGCATACTTTACTCAGGAAAAAATGCTGAATGCATTTTTTTCCACATAAAAGTATGTCTTTTTGTGATTTATCAACCTTTTATACCCTGCCTATAAGCGGATGCCTCTCAGTCATGTACCCTAGTGGTACATAACTCCTGAAAAGGGTGATAACCAGCATTTCCAACTTCCAGCTCAGAAACTGCGACTATTTCAGACAGAACAAATGTCACGTGTTTTTACTGTTTATGATATTTTTGCATTTTTACTCAAGGACCATGATTCACTTTAATTCCCCAGAATGTGGCTAAATTTGCACTAAGTTTCAGTTCAGCTTTGGAAGGCTGAAATGCAAGTATTTGTGGGTCAGATATAATCCAAATAATACTAGGGGTTTGGGTGGGTTGTGGGGTTTTTTCAGAAGCACAGATTTTCACATTTCTGTAATTTATCTATCTTTATTACTTTGGAGATTTAAGTGATCATTTGCTGTTAGCAATGCCACAGTTAAGCACAGGAACTTTTAATAACATCTAGGATGAAATTCACCCCTGGGCACAGAGTTCAAACAAGGCTCTCTGGTCCACCTGAAGGCTTCAAGAAGGAGTTTACATAGTCAGGCACCTTTGCACAACCTCTTTATATAATGACAGATTTCATAGCTGAGGGGAAAAAGCCTTTTCAACACTTACTTACCGCATGAAACTGTTTCTTGCTTTTATTTCCTTTTTAGTTGAGGGGTCGGGGTGGGTGGCAGATACCTCTGAGGAAGTCAATGACCAAAAAGAATAAGAGAAGGTTGTTCTCTGTCAGTACACTGTTGTTTTGGAAATCCTGAAGCCAATACTGTAACTAATACTTCCATATATTTTAAACCAGAGAAGATCCAAGACAGAAAGTCAGGTTTATAATGAACTCCTCTCATAAATCACTGCCAGAAAGCTTGAAAAAGCCATTATTGACATTTCTAGAGCACAAGTGAGTTGTGAAACCTCAGTATATGTGAAAGTATAATTCTTATTTAACCACACTTTGAAGCAGTCACCACTAACCAAAACATCCCAGTATTTACCAAATCTTGCTGATATTCAGCCCACAGGAACAGGAAGGTGGGACCTGATGCACAAGAGCACTGTCAGGATTGGCAAGGACCACCTTTTAAGCAGTCACCAAGAAGTGAGTATTTCCATGACAGAAGTTAGTGCTAAGTTCAAAGAACAGCCACTGATCTTACATGTAAGAGTCACCACGTCCCTTCACAGTTAGTATATTCAGGCATAAAGAAACTTACAAGTACAAAGAGAGATTCACTTGCAGTTCAAACAAAAAAAGTCCAAAACATCCCCAGATTTCTCAGGCATGCACTGTCTACGTGTTTATCACATACAATAAAATGCCCCTAGTAAAATATCAGGAGGATAAAAGTTGCAGAGACAAAGGACAATTTTCAACATCGCTGTTTACCCAAATGTCCACAGGTATTTCACAGACACAGCGAGAACCTCCCACAAAACTCAACAAGTTTTGAGTTTCTTATCAAAAATGCAGGAGTCTCAGAGCCATGAAATTCATGGAGAGAAAAGGGTTTGCTAAACTCTGTGGCTGCCATGAATTCATTCACATTAGTCTTCTGCTCTATTAATCCAATAAGCTTCTGCAAAATCACCTCACCTGTCGCAGCAGGAAAGCCTTGAAAGGTGAGTTCCTAAGCACAGTTAATACCTGGCACAAGGTGGGACAGTCACCAGGCTTCTCTGCACGCTGCTGTACACAGCGTGCTGCAGCCTGTGAATTCCAGCTCCCTTTCTCCTCCGCACTCTTGTTGAACTCTGTCCTGTTAACACAGTCACTGACAGAAGTTGTGCTTTCCCATCCTTCCCTTGCTGTGCCTGTACCTCCTTTGGTGAAGGAGATGAGCACAAGACTTCTGCTGCTCGTGTCACTTGGCCAGGGCTTTGCACCAGGGCAGTAACACAAACCCTCCCCTTCAGCACTACCCAGCATGAGACTGCCCTGGTTCTTCTCCTTTACCCTTAAAGGAGAGAAACTGTTCTTTTGCTGTAGCCTGAAGTGGTAAGGTATGTCCCGAAACACAGGTGGTTCATGATTCACATAACAAAACAGTTAATACATGCAAATGTATAATTTTAAGGTTGTATTAAACAGCAAAAAGATAACCAAGCTCAGTAAAGCACTGCATCCCTCAGTCTTGCTGATGTTTAAAATGCTCTCTGTTGTGCAATGGTTGCAATGACCTTGGCCCCAGCTTAAGAAAGCAGCAGAGATCTGGTGTATTAACAATAACACCGCTACTTTACAACATGCTTCCTCCAGGAAAAACCACCCAAAAAATCATAGCATTTGCTTGCAATGCAAGGGGCATGTGTTCCTGTCTACACTTAGCCAGGATCCAGGGCTGAGCTGCAGCAGTTGTGCTGCCACCTGATGCTCCTTCTCCAGCTGAGAAGGGGAATCAGGGGAAAAAGGAAGAAATCCCACAGGCTGAAGTAAAAACAGATTTAATGACATAACAAAACTGATACACTCACCAACATAAAGTGCACAAGGTTCTACTCAGCCTGGTCCTGGAGTGAGCAGCAGGAGACCAGGAGAAAGAAGCCCCAGGAAGAGAAACCCCACCCTCCCTGAGCTCCCTCCTTTTACAGTGAGCCTGATGAGTGCCATGGGACACAGCTGTGGGTCACTGCCCTGATGGGATCTCCACTGACCCGGGGCTGCTCATGGCTGGGGGCTGTGCCTGGGAACCAGGGCAATTCTGTAACTCAGTTCTGTGATACCTTGGTCTGTTGTACAATATAACCAATGACTGAATTGCACAGCGTCACAGATGCTCTTGCAGAAGATGCACTTGCTAACCTTTACTGAGATGTAGTAATAGTAACAACAAAACCTGTAGCCTCTGTCCCTGTGGATGCCATTGAGTTTTAAATTTTGTTAAAACTACAAATGATATGATTTTGCAGAATTTCCCTTCTCTCAACTTGAAATGCTCTTTTCATGCATGTTTTCCACTTGTTTTACTATCCAGACCACAAATGTCCCCACAGAAATACCTTAAAATTTTGTAATCATTCCCGGTGCTCCTACATTTGATCTACTGGCCAAGCACCTCATGCTGCAATACATCTTATGCAGACACCACTTCAGTCAGCACCTCATTATCACTCACATTTGCTCTTGTTTTTTATCACTCCGCATGTACAGCTTTGCATTTTTGTGCTTTGTATTATACCCTCACAACATCTATTATGTTTAAATAAAAGAAAGAAACCACTTAAGTATTTGCTATGAGTTTCCCCCCTTATGCAGAACATGTGATTCATCCCAGCCAGATGATGGAAGCAAGATTAAGTTGTCCAGAGTGTTTACTGGGAGCAGGGTCTTGGACACAGAATAAAACTCTGGAAGGCACGGGTGGGAGGAACAAGAGGAGCTTTAGAGATTAGAAGGGCTAATGGAGTTTGGAGGGGACACATTTTGCATCTATCAAGCCCTGACATTTGAGGCAGCTTTATATTTTGCTTTAAGAACAGTACCGACCCCAGTGAATTATATAATGGAATATGTCTCCCCAATGTAATCAAAGTTGACCTAACAGATTTGTCTTTCTGGCGATACAATCCACCAAAAATCTTTACTGTAAGGAAATCAGAGCCGGATTCTAACGACAAAGAGAAAAATCACTTTCCAAATACAGACAGGCCTAGGGAAAGCAATTCCTACCAACTCTGAACACCACAGTGAAAAGCAGCATCAGGAAAGTAGCAGCTCTCCTCTTCATGACTTCTGAGGAACGCATGCTCTGCAAGACTTTGACAGGGTTTGAGCCACCAGACCTTACAGAGCCCAGGCAGAGGCTGGCGGGGAGGGGACAGGACAGCACTGCCCACAGGAGGTCACACGCTCAGAGCTGGGGCCCCTGATCTAAGACCAAGGAGCACCAGAATTAAGCAAATATCACAATACAGCACTTGTGCAATTCATGTGACTTCTATCCTTCAGTACCCACCCTCAGGTTTCCTAAACAGCCCGTAGGAAGAGGGTGTCTCTGAACTCAGAGCATCCAAAGTGCTGGGGGAAGAAGCTGGTCTCTCTTCACTGCCTGAATTGCTCATGCACCTGCAGTGGGACATTGTTTTGCCAATTGCCAGGCCCAGTACAAAGGACATAGCCAGCAGCAGAAAAACAATCCAGTGAGTAGATTCTATTGCACATAGAAGAGCCAGTATATAGGGGATCACTGGGGGTACAAACAAGTCAGATCACAAATAATAGATAACAACCCCAGGAGTGACACAGCATGACCCATAATCGATGGAACAAACAGAGATACAAGGTAACCCACAGAGAAAATAGGAGACAACCAAGACAATAGGGTGATCACATACAATAGAGGTAACCCCATGTTGCCTCCCCACAAATCCCGTTTGTAAGTGCCAGACCTGACTGGGGTCCAGTTGCATGAGGAGCCAGGAGGTCCTTCCCCAACAGGAACCTCTGCATAGTGCATCCCCCTCACAGACAGACACTGCACCCTGCCTGCAAGTGGGCCCAGCTTTTATCCCCACAGCAGGAACCTGGCACTCATTGACCCAATGGGGGCACCTGGGGCTCATTTACCCAAGGGCTTTCCCTGCAAGGGCAGCCACACCTTGGAGGAAAGCCAAAAGGCAAACTCATCCCCTCCTCTTAAAGGGCCATGGGGACCACCCATATGTCAACCTTAATTCAGGGCTTGGGGTGCAGACCCCAGCACTTCAGACATCTAAAGGCAGCCAACAGCAATGCTCCTGCCACTGCACTGGGAGCACTGCAGCACCTACCTGAACATCACAGGGGATGCTGGACAAGTACAACCCATTTTTAAAAATTGCATTTATTAGGCTTGGGAAAAGGATTCCTTTCTCATCTAGAGGAACAAAGGGAATGGACTTCAAGCTTGCATTAGAGATTTATGTCAAGAGGCATTTTTCACAGAATCTCAGAGTGGTGGGGGTTGGAAGGGACCTCTGGAGATCATCCAGTCCCACCCCTCTGCCAGAGCAGGGTCACCCAGAGCAGGTTGCACAGGATGGCACCCAGGCAGGCTTGGGATGTCTCCAGAGATGGAGACTCCACCACCTCTGTGGGCAGCCTGTGCCAGTGCTCTGCCACCCTCAGAGGAAAGGGGTATTTCCTAATTCCTGTGTCCCAGTTTGTGCCCATTGCCCCTTGTCCTGTCACTGGGCACCGCTGAAAAGAGTCTGGCCCCACCTTCCTGACCTCTGCCCATTAGATATTGATAAGCACTGGTGAGATCCCCCCTCCAGGCTGAACAGACCCAGGTCTCTCAGCCTTTCCTCATCACGGAGATGCTCCACTCCCCTCATCATCATCTTTTTCCAGGTCTATCCAAAAAGGCATGGCTCTGAATTAGTATAATAATCAACTGATTTTATTAAATTCCTCAATATAAACACATGCAAATGATTCTTCCCAAAAAACTCTTTAATCATACCTTAAGTCAAGTTTACCTGTTGCTAACTAATCTCAGTTTTAGAACTGCTGTCACCTAAAGAACACAATGCTGATGTGTATGAAGTTAAGAGCAAAGAGCAGAACTGCAGGAGTGAGTGCAGAAACTCCCATTTCCATCGCCGAGCAGCCGAGCAGAGGAGCTGAGTGAAACAGCAGAGCCACTGCTGCTCTCCTGAACACACACAATAAAGCCAGTCAGATTCCATTTGTTAAAACATGTTATTCAATTAATTTTGCCGTCTTTACTGAATAATTTACTTGATGAATCAATTCTTCTGGTAAATAACCGCTTCTACGTCCCATTGGCTTCCGTGGGGCAAACCTGATTTTTCTTCTGGCACTGCTGGTGTTTCTCAGAGCCGGTAGGGAAGGAGGCAGGGTTGGTTAGCAGGTAAACAGAGGGAAACCCATACAGAGCATCCGGCACTGGTGACCAGGGCAGCACCTTCCCCTGCAGGAGAGGGTTTAAGCCAAGCTCAGCAAATCAGCGGGGCCACAGAATAACCCTGCTGGCTTTCAGCTGCTGGTAAACCATCTTCATTCGAACCAGCAATATGGATGATGACGCACTTGCATATTTTTCCCTGGTTTGCTTAGCTACCAAGATCCCCCTTGGCTATTAAATATGATATGGGAACTCTTAGGGATGACTTTTTATTTAGATAGTTATATGGCTAGTGAAAAGTGTTATAACATTTTTAAAAACGAGGCTTTCCTCTAAGCACCATCAATTTCCTTAAAATGTTTGCTGTGAAACCTTTATCTTGGAGAAAAGCTAAACATAAGGATACAGAGGCAGAGGAGAGATATTTCTGCATCTATTTGAAGAAATCTCATCCATAAAGAAACACATTGCCATGGTAATTATCACTGTCTCACTCGTAATTGTAGGAATAACCGTACATGGTTTATACATATGGACCGATCTCTTTCCATTTGCTCTAATTCTCCCTAGAAAGAAATTGTCTTTTATGGAGCAGAAGTGCAGAATGTGTTCTGGGAGGCAGGCAGGGGTGGTTCGTGGAGGTGCTCTGCCACTGGGCAAGCCCTGCCTGCAGGTTTGGAGACGTTCCTGGTTGTGCTTCAGAGCGATATTGCCAGGCACTGAACCACCAAAGGTTCTAGGAATAAGGATTCAATATTCACCAGCAAACCTGAGAATTGCCTGGGTCTTCACCAGAGTGCTGCCAAAGAGTCACAGATGTCACCTGCATTACAGCAGAGTTAGTTTACGTTAGACTTCCTCTCAAAACTAATTACTACAACAAGAAAGGGTCTGTATTACCGACACTATGAATTATTTAAATACCAAGGGGGTGAGCAGATCCACTGTGTTTTGGGCTGTGTATTTTTTTAAAAACTGTGGCAAAGCACCATGTAAAACTAAAAATCAAATTTGCATTATAAAGCTATACATGGATTAATATTTAGTTCTTCTAGTCACTGCAGATAATTATTCAGAAAGGCCAGAGTGAGAGTACTCATACTGGTAGTCCAATTAGTGAGTGGAAGTAAATTGTCAAATTCTTCTAAACAATAACCAGCTGCTTCTCATGAAGAACATTTCTCTGCCCATTCACCCAGTCTTCAAACACAGCCAGTGATACCCACAGGCCAAGTCATAACTTCACTGTCATTAACTAATGCTTGTGTATATATTCCCCCAATGTTTGTTAAACATTTGTAGGCAGGAGCTGGTTTGGTTTCCAAGAAGGAGTTCCACAGAGTGAGTGGAAGTGAAGAAGTCAGCCATGGGCTGGCAGAGCTCTGCATGGAGAGAGTCCTGGTGGGACTCACCCTCCTCCGAGCAGGAGCACGGGGCGCTGATCTGTATCAAGACATGGTAAAGTCTTGACAAACAGATGCAAGGCTATGGAAAAGTCAGCCTGTTTACTTTCCTAATATATGGTTATATATTTGAAAGGCTACTCTTCCACATTACAAACACCTTTCTTGGGGGATGCTACTTCTAAATATATGAAATTGCAGTGAGCACATTTCTGGTAGGAATGAGTGGTTAAAAACAAATCTCTCTGCAGTTGATGGAGGAAGAAAAAAAAGGTGAATCCAGGGCAGAGTGAGGGCCAGCTCCTCACCTGGTGCCCAGAGATGTTCCAAAGGGTGCCACTTATCACCTGCTGAGAGCACCACCCCATGGGCTGGGAAGTGCAACTTCAGTAAGTGCATAGAGAAGAGCTGAGTGATAAGAAAGTGCCTATAATGATTTAGAAGTACTACAAGACTGAGGGTTCTCTGTGAAATTTTCAAATTTCAAGATCTGCAATAGAGAACTGGCAATAACAGTTTAATCTTAGTGTTGGTATGCCTAAACTGTAGTTATAATTCATATGCTTAAACTGTATTTATTGATCTTGAGGATTAATAAATTAATTAACATTATTAAATAAATTATTAATCCCTTTGAATAGAGAAAAATCAGACTCCAAAAATTCCATTTCAATTTACTCCCTACTGGTGCTATTCCTACTGAAGCTAAAGACTGCCCGCATAAGGATTAAGCATATACCTCCAAATGTAACCATATGTACCCAAGCACAGGAAAATACCCTCACAGAAAAAATAAACCATAGCTTTCACATTACTATTTGCATCCCAGCTTTGCTCTCATTGATTCTGGGAAATGTTTTATTGCTCATTTCAGGATGAGGGCTGGCCCATAGCTTTGTACCTAATACACTTCAGAAAAAATAACCCAACAAGTTTACCTTGCCCAAGAAAAATATTTGCAGTTAAGGTAGAGACAATAGCCCCAGTCATTCATTACACAACAGAAAGGGGTTTGCATTTCATCTGCTGAAATGAGCATTTCCATTAAGTGTTTTTGGAGCTGATATGGCCACGTGCCTGGTGGCCGAGCCCACAGCTGCGGTACACACAGTACATACAGAGCAGCTCGTGTCACCCCTGGTGGCACACAGGACAGAAAACAAGCCTACGTGCTTGTGTAGCAAGTCACTGATGGAGCCTCAGGAGGTTGCATGGATGTCCTGCACGTCCCAGGGCACACCATCGCCCCTGCAGGCAGCAGGACTGTCCTCCCCTGCCCCGGGCACCAGCACCCGCCTCCCATTCGGCTTTAGTAACCCAAACCCAAGGTGTTGTCCCTGAGATGGACAGCTTCTGCTCTCCTGGATGGGCACCGAGCCTGTGCACACACACCTGCGGGTCCGAGGAGCCCCGCGCGCCCGTCAGCATCCAAGGGCACACCCAGCAGAGCCACTCACAGCTCTCCCAGAAGAACAAGCCCTGGCTGTGAGGGTAAAGCAGCATTTTTATCACAAGGCAAGTGCTACCACTGTATTAAAACCAGGCCTAACAAAACAAGGTCAAACTCAATGCAGTGAGAAATATTACAGCCAGCGTATCATTTCTGTACCTTAACTTCTGCTGCAGTGTTTTAAACAGCTCAGGCACGGGCCTTAAATTAAAAAAAAACAACATGAAAATAACAAACAGCCTCATTTTGTAATGTATATGTTTTTCTACTGAGATAAAGGAGGTGGGCAAGCCATAAATTCGCCAGTCCTAGCAGTGCAAGAGCACTGCCTCAACAGTTCAAACGCTGGAAATATTGTACAGGATTCTGGTGTATAAAATCCTCTGCCAGAGAGTGCTCCCTGGCTTCTCAGCCCAAAAACTGAAGCACTCAGAAGTATTTTTTGTAATTATTTTTGACTCGTAGATGTTTACAGCAACTGCCCTTTAGAAACCCTGAATTAGAAATCTCTCATTAGTTAGATTTTTCTCCTCCTGCATGGAACTGCAAATGTAACTACAATATTACTTAGGAGTAGTCAAAAAAAGACATGGATTTCACTTAAGGCAACAAAAAAGGATTGTTATAATGAGTTCTGCAAATAGATCCTGGGTTGGAGAAAGGCACGGTGCTGCACCTGCAGCAGGAGTGTGGTTTTTGTTCACCCAAGAGCTTCCACGGGAACAGAGCAGCATGAAATGGGGTTTGATCTGCATGATGCACCCCCAGGGAAACCCCCTGCAGGGCACTGGGGGTGAGGGGTCTCCAAAAGAGCACAAACCCCGCTCAGGGGACAGGCAACAGCAGCACTACCCATGCTGACCTCCAGTACTTCCCAGCACACCCCAGCTGCAAGAAGCCTGGTGTTCCCTGAAGCCTCTGCTGCCAGGGGTACCAGAGGTGTCCCCCTATGCCACCACCACCTGCCCCAAGGTGTCCCAACCACCACAGGCTTCGTCTATCAGGGATGGGGAACTCTTGCCCCAAAAGTCATACTGCTCTCCACTTCCCCAAGAGCACAGGGAGCAGGACATGCATTAAAACAACCTCACGGCTGCCTGAGCTTACGCTCAGAGCTGCTCAGCCCTGGCTGCTCCCCGAGCTCCGGGGATGCCAAGGTTTGAAGTACCCTGCACTGTGCACTCGTCCTGCCTCTGACTCCTGATACAGGTCCATGTAGGAGGAAAGCAGAAGCAAACTCTTTTTTAGAAGGTTTTTCTCAGATTTTTGGCTTCAGGAGCCCCTATTCCTATTAATAAATGCAATTAAACTTCAAGCTAGAATGTTAAATGTAGCTCTGACTTACTCCTCCATGATCTGTTCTCTCTCTCCAAAGCCAGCTACAGGACTGAGCTGTTCACAGCGAGAATCTGTGCACCACACTCCTCCAGCAGCATCGAAGATCTGAGGCATGGTGTCAGCCACGTCCTTTGTACCTGCACACACCGTGATCCACACCCTCATTCTGAAAGCTCCAGCACATCTCTTCTAATGGTGTCACTCTCTATAATGAGACAGGCAAGTCAGATTGTTACAAGAGAGTCTTAATTGCGTTACTTCATTTAACACAAACATTGTGTTTGTCTAGTTACTGTCCAGGTAGGGCAATCAGTAAAACGAGAGAAAACCCCACTCTGACTCAGCCCAGCCCAGCCTCCCTTTGCTCACAGACACAGCACACACATCCCAGACACACACATCCCAGACACACACATCCCAGACACACACATCCCAGACACACACACCCCAGACACACACATCCCAGACACACACAGCCCAGACACACACCTCCCAGACACACACAGCCCAGACACACACATCCCAGACACACACATCCCAGACACACACACCCCAGACACACACATCCCAGACACACACATCCCAGACACACACATCCCAGACACACACAACCCAGACACACACATCCCAGACACACACATCCCAGACACACACATCCCAGACACACACATCCCAGACACACACACCCCAGACACACACAGCCCAGACACACACAGCCCAGACACACACATCCCAGACACACACAGCCCAGACACACACAGCCCAGACACACACATCCCAGACACACACAACCCGGACACACACATCCCAGACACACACATCCCAGACACACACATCCCAGACACACACAACCCGGACACACACACCCCAGACACACACATCCCAGACACACACACCCCAGACACACACATCCCAGACACACACATCCCAGACACACACAACCCGGACACACACATCCCAGACACACACAGCCCAGACACACACATCCCAGACACACGCATCCCAGACACACACATCCCAGACACACACACCCCAGACACACACATCCCAGACACACACATCCCAGACACACACAACCCGGACACACACATCCCAGACACACACATCCCAGACACACACATCCCAGACACACACAACCCGGACACACACATCCCAGACACACACATCCCAGACACACACATCCCAGACACACACAGCCCAGACACACACAGCCCAGACACACACATCCCAGACACACACATCCCAGACACACACACCCCAGACACACACATCCCAGACACACACAACCCGGACACACACAGCCCGGACACACACAGCCCAGACACACACAACCCGGACACACACATCCCAGACACACACATCCCAGACACACACATCCCAGACACACACAGCCCAGACACACACATCCCAGACACACACATCCCAGACACACACACCCCAGACACACACACCCCAGACACACACATCCCAGACACACACAACCCGGACACACACATCCCAGACACACACAGCCCAGACACACACCTCCCAGACACACACAGCCCAGACACACACATCCCAGACACACACATCCCAGACACACACACCCCAGACACACACACCCCAGACACACACAGCCCAGACACACACATCCCAGACACACACATCCCAGACACACACAACCCGGACACACACATCCCAGACACACACATCCCAGACACACACATCCCAGACACACACATCCCAGACACACACATCCCAGACACACACACCCCAGACACACACATCCCAGACACACACATCCCAGACACACACATCCCAGACACACACATCCCAGACACACACATCCCAGACACACACACCCCAGACACACACATCCCAGACACACACCGCAGCAGCGGGTAAACACAAACGGCTTCGGGAGATGCATCACTTTTTCCCCTATTAATGCTTCAGGAACCCTGGCTTCCAATGTTTTGGGGTCCTCCAGGCACATTTCATATATTGTTTTTAAAGCTTGTTACAGACCCTGAGGAGGAAAACTTAGATCAAATACAGTTTGACAGGTAAAGGGCATTGTGAAGACTCCGTAAGCGTACCTGCTACAGGGGGAATGTGCTCACGATGTAGAAAACCCTTTCTATGCCATGCAGAAAGATGTCCCCCGTGCACATTTTTCCAGGCTCTCCTTACTACTGATCAGGAAAATCATCATTTTACTTGTGTGGAGCATAAGCACCACCTTACTCTGTGTGTGCTCTCCTCCTCACCATCACCTTGGCACTGTGCAGATCAGCTGCAGGAACTGCAAACCAAGGAAGAGGGGGAAACAGCATCACAGGTATCTGCTCCCTATGTGAAATAATGCACTGAAAACAAATCTTTTTGTACAAAAATCAATGTACTTCACAGCAACCACAGGAAAACCTAGAAACACGGCTTTGAGAGTCCTTCTGCTTGTTCATCAGCCCAGCTGAGATGAAAAGCTTACAATTTCATGAACAGTGGGCGTTTTTATGCATGTCACTTCAGAATATCTTAATGGCTGAGAGCTCCTTATACATCCCCTGGAATCCAGTCGGGTCTCTAGCAGGTCTGCACGCAGGCACCCACAGTCTCTGCTCACTTGTGAAAACATCCTACGTCAACTTGTTTTAAAAGTTGCGTTTTGGGAGATATATATAAAGTTATATATGCCTGTTTGTACTTAACACAACTCTCAGGAAACAATACTCTGTTATGCTCTTCAAGCCAATACCTGTTAGGCTCAGAAGGGTTCCTGCAGTGACAGTCACGGGAAGAAAAACGCTGTAAAACAGCGTGTTATGGACTTCTCTTTTTAGGTAAATGAGATTATAAAGGACATAAACCTACTGCTGTAATAATTTCTACTTCTACAATTCCATCTAAAAATCTAAACACTTCCTGCTCAATCTTTGCAATGCTCATGTTTATGTTCCAATTTTTTCCACTTATTTGATGACAACTGTTTTTTAACAGCAGAACGGCCAGACTCTGACTGAGATATTACACGAGAAATTTATTATAGGAAAACAGTACTGAAAATAACTTGGAGGTCAAATTTATGCCATATATTAACTTCACATAATCAAACATAGATTTAGATGAGATATTAGGCAGAAATTGTTGGCTGTGAGGGTGGTGAGACACTGGCCCAGGGTGCCCAGAGAAGCTGTGGCTGCCCCCTCCCTGGCAGTGTCCCAGGCCAGGTTGGATGGGGCTTGGAGCAACCTGGGCTGGTGGGAGGTGTCCCTGCCATGGCAGGGGGGTGGAACCAGATGAGCTTTGAGGTCCCTTCACACCCAAACCATTCTGGGATTCTATGATTAATGTTGATTCTTCTAAACAGCCACATGAAAACTAAAAAATTTAAAATAGGAAACAGAAATGGGGAATGGATAATTGCACAGCAACACCCAAGAAGATAAGGAAGGCAGTTTCACTGCTCAGCAAGCAAGGCTGCTGCTCAAGTCTGAGCCTTGGCAGTTCCTCTCTGACAGTCTCTGGCTCACCAGAGCCAACAGGCAGTGAGCCCCCCGCTCCCCTCCCCTGCCTGCAGCCGCCTGCAGCAGCCCTCCACCTCACAGCCTGGCACGTCCCCTGGGCTGGGGCAAAGGGGCTGCTCTCCAGCTCACCTCCTCCAGATCAATCCACTGAGGTAGGGTCACATAGGTTTGTACCTGAGGATTTCTTTTCTTTTTTTTTTTTTAAAAGCAAGTCTCCTTTAATATTTTGAGTTTGCTCATGCCCAAATCCAGAGGCGTTCAGAGCTCAGCTCAAAACCAAAGTAAAACCAGCTGGGTTTCAGAAAGATTTACTGCTGATGCTTATGTTGATGGGGATTTTTCCCTTTCCCAGCTCTTTTCCCTAACAAGTTGATGTTTTGCACTGCTTTAACCCAGGAAAACATAGAGGCTTTTTAGAGGTATCCAATGGATTTTATTTTTCCCACACACACTGTTCTCTGGTAGGAATATATAATCTTTCCTGCAGAACGTGTGCACATCTACAGGCAACACAGAGCAATGCCAAATGGTAAACTTAAATACAGATATACTCCCCCAAAACCTGAAATGAAGCTATTGTTATTACACCATTCAAGGAATCCAGTGACTACTAACCATAATTTAGCTAAGATCAAGTGTAAAATCTGTTTAATAATATCTGATACATCCTCTATCTGGGAGATTATATCCTGCATTTGCAGGGCATTGACTCAATAATCTAATAGGTCTTTTCCATCTCTGACTTCTATTAGCCTATGAATTATAACAAAAGGACCATTAGGCAAACCATAATTGTGGAAACAGCCTTTGACACACGAGACTAACTACTGCCAGGGTACAGAAAAAACCCTAAAATTAAAACACGGGCAGACAATTGAAAGTAAAGCTTTCCCTTTATCCAAGTGTTAACTCGCCTGATTAAAATCATGAAAAAACCTCCCTAAGCCAGAGAGAAGGCCCTTTTTCTCCCCATCTTGTGGGGTAACACCACCTGGTTTTGACAGCACAGCAAACACTGGTTTGTCACTGCAGGAGGGATGGGGATGGGATAGGAACTGGAGGATTACATGGGATATTTGCCATAACTGCTGGGTCTGCCCAGGCAAACCCTCCCTCCAGCCCGGACCGACGCTGGCAGGGTGTCCCTGTTCTGCTGGGGAAAGCCACGTGCCCTGGCTTTCAGTGAGCAATACCTGGGGAGGGAAAAGAACCAAACCCCCAAACCCCAGAAAGACACCAAGCATCCAGCCAGGGTTCGGTGGAATGAGAGCTGGCAAATGCAGCCAGCCTCTCCCTGCTCCTCACACGCTCCTGCAGAGGTCATCAGCTTTGCACACACCGCAGAGAAAGAGATGGGCTAACAGATGAAGTCTGTACATTTTCGTACATTTAGAGGGAATGTAAACTCGATGGGAGCCCAGCAGTGGGGACACCTGCAAAGAGGACCAGCAAAAAATTCCGATTGCAGCTCCCTCCTGCAGGGGCTCATTGTTATTTGGAATTGGCCCTGCTCTCTGCACCAGCAGTGACCAGGAGGCACTGCTCCCCTGCCACACCACAGGAGCTGCCAGCACCACAGCTGCCACCACCACCTCACTCCTCCCAAGCACTCGCCCTCCCTGCCAGCACATACCATCCCAGAAGCCGTGCCTCGGCCACCACCACCACATGGGCACCTCAGGGCCGTCCTCTCCACCTAAAATCGACCACAGACCCGGGATCCGGGGCAGGGTGTGAACAGCTGAGTTAATTCCAGAGCTATTCTCTGAGCACAAAGGTAACCACGAGCCCGAGTTCCTGTGCCAGGGCCCCGATGCTCTGGGGGCACAGGGCTATGCCCTTGGCAGCTGCACAGCTCTCCGGGTGTGCTGAGCTCTGATATCACAGGGAAGGGAACGACCGCTCCGTGAGGTCACATCTCCTTCCGCAGTGCGTCACTGCAGGGATGTCACCCCTCTGCCCAGAGAGGGGGTTAGCAGAGCCCATCAGCACCGGGGGTTAGCAAAGCTCCACCAGCACTGGAAGCGAAGCGTTATTAATGCACTTCTGACAAAAAATCACAGCTCTCAGTTCTCCGTAAAATTTCTTAATTAAGACTTTGTACATGAACAACTGTTCCTTTTGTCCCCCACTACCTTCAAATATGGCTGTTGATGCAAAACACGTTCGTTAAAGGCAGTTCTACAGTATCAACAGTTTGCGCTGCTATCTGCCAACACTGCGAGGAAAAGGCACTGGCTGGTACCTTACCTTCCGGGATTCTGCTGCTTCCAGGGCTCCTGGCTGGAGGAGCAGCGAGCTGGAGCCCAGCCCGGGCGTCCATTCGTGGCACGAGGCTCTGTGCAGCTGTGCCACCGCTCCGTGGAGCAGCCCTGCAGCACATCTGCTCGCCCAGCCCGCCCGCTGCCGCCGGGGCTGCGCCAAGGCGAGGGGCAGAGGGGGCTTAGTGTGGCTGATGGAACAGAGGGGTATCCAGGAGGGATTAGGAGGGCTCTCAAGATCACTTCTGTCTGTGACTGGAGTAGGATTTGAAAAGGGGTCTTTTCAAATGGCAGTGAGGAAAATTATACATTTCCACAACAACATGCTTGGAGCTCTATTAACACTTTCATTTAAAAATTGGTTTTCCAAGGGGTTTGTGAGTTGGCAGTAAATATTCTCCATGAGCTAATAGTGGCCACACCTGAATTCTTTTTCTCATTAAAATCGGATCCTGAGAAATACCCATGCAAAGAGCCTGCTGACCAAACAGAATCCATGGAAAAGCGTTTGGGCAAAACCCGCTTGGGTTAACCAGGGAAGCTGGACCTGTTTACAGCTGCACCACGCTCACTTCACCACCTGCTGCACCAGCAAACAGCCACCAGCAGCCCAGGAACAATCCTGCACCAGCAGGAGCAATGGAATGAGTTTAATAGAAATGTTCATATTGACTGTCATAAGTACAACCACCACCTTTAAAGAGGCTGCTCAGCATTTCATGCTGCTGGGCTCCTGCGCTCGGCAGGACTGGGCTGCTCCATCTCACCAGTTGTAATGTCCTCCACATGTCCCATGATGAGCTCACTAAACTCTGCTACATCCCCTTCCAGCTCTGATTTAGCATCGTTGCTTTAAAGTTACTTCCTTCTCACTGCTGTCTGTGGTGTGCATTGTTTCTGCACGAGACAGCAAAGCAGGAGCTAATCAGGACAATAAAGTCACCCTGAGCCTGGCTCTGGCTCCCAGACCCAGCTGGTCTCAGGGACCTGGGGCAGCTCCATGCCCTTACCAGTTTCTGTAGGGCCCTAAACGTGTTGGTGATCTCTATCTGGGTTGTTTGAAAAAAAAAAAAAAAGAAACACATTAATTTAATCTAAAAATATGAGGCACTTGCTGTTTGTCCTCCAAACCACCAGTGTGGGCGCTCAGACACCCCAAGCCTGGCACTGATGGCTGCAGCAGCATCCCCACAGCCTCACCCACAGCCAGCCCTGCATGAGCGCTCTGCTCCCAGCCCTCGGCCCCTCCGGCCGTCCCACCGCCCCGGCTCCCCCTGCCCAGCACGGTGCTGTGAGGCACTGCACAAGTTCAAATACCCCACTGTCTTCTGGGCTGCTACACAGAGCTGTGACTCAGTCCAGAGCAGGGGATTTGGTGGCCGGGGCTGTTCTGCACTAGAAGGACTCACCACTCCTGTTTTATTGCCATGACTGCCTGGACAAAGAACACCATGGTGTTGATCCCAATTAAACATTTGCCTAATTGTAAAGGAATTGTGGAACAAACACAACACAAGGTTTCTTTTGGAAATTTCACTCCAGTGCAGAAACAGCTGTAAATGTTCTCCAGGCCTGAACACCCCCTCATCCCTGCAGAAACCAAACCTGCTCCAAGTTCCCACGGCACAGAGGTTCCTGGGGTTACACAAGCCACAGCTCCTCCCCAGCCCCCTCTGCACTAAACCTGCACCCTCCTTCCCCAGACTGTAACACAGGCACAGACAGCAGAGGTTTGGAGTCAATCTTAGCTAACAGCCTCGCTCTGATTTTGCTAATATCAATAACTTTTTCCAAATAACCTTATGCCATCGTTTCATACTTGTTTTACAAATCTGCTGAAAATACATCTCTGAAGGAAATGTATTGTAGGAAACAGGGATGTCACAGGCACCTTGCTCACTTACAAATGGTCACAGAAGCAATGCAAACCCATGACATTTTTTTGGTTTTGTTAGGAAGTAAAATGAAATAAAAATTCTGCAGTTCCTCAAGTTCCGTAAGCTCCATCTTCAGGAATTAGCACAAAGATTCCTTTTTATAGAGGTTTTTCAGAAGAAAAGACATCGGTATGACGTGAAATTCATTTGTACTAGATGCAGCTGTGTTTATTGTCCTTGCTTGTGCTCTCAGTTACACAGTGGATTATTCTGGATATAAACAGCATAAATAGGTGATTTGGGGACTCTGTTCTTCGGGCCCCTCTGCCATTTACACACATGTATGTCTCTATAACGGTATGATACTGTGCTAACAAGTCCTTAGTTTCAGCAGTTTATTAACACCAGGATACTCACGTGACTCAGGTTTGTAAAATCAGTAAAGCAGAATTCACAGCCAGACCCTGGAAGTCATCATGTCACTACTCGAGAATCAGATCCGTGCTGTTTGAGCACATATCCAGGGAAACACCCAATTTCACAGTAACACAGAAAAAAAGCACACTATAGCATCGAGCCACTTGGCTTCTCAAAGTGCTCAATTGCAGCTGTAGGGAAACGCTGTGTTTTGAAAATATGACAGACCTGAACCTTCACTGAATAACTTCAGCTACAGAACCACACACCAAGCCTGGTTTGGAGGAGCAGCCAGTTCTGTTTCCCCACACTCAGCAGATTCCTGCTTTTACACCTCTAAGTTTGCAATTTCTTATCACAGGAGAGTAAAATTGTCAAAACTAAGGATCCTAAACTACTTAAATGGCTCTGAAACAAAATCACCCAGCAGCTTACCAGTGGTGTGGCTTCTAGAACTGGAGAGATGTGAAAAAAAATAAATTGGAGTTTGTGAGGATGTTGGCTAAGCCGTGCTTTACACCGGGATCCTGTGGTGCCAGGGGAGCGAGTGCCTTCCGCAGGCTGGGAGCACCAAAGCAGCACCTTCCTCTGCAGGCTGCTGGTGGGTGCCTCTGCCCAGCTCCAGCCCAGCCCCAGCACAGGGCTGGACTAGATGACCCTTGAGGGTCCCTCCCAACCCAATACATTCTATGATTCTGCTATTCCATCCCTGCCCCAGCCAAGGACCATGCAGCCAGGCTGCACCCTGCTCCAGGGAGAGGGCAGGGGCAGGGAGCACCCACCTCAGCAGCCACGGGGAGCCAAGGAACCTTGACCTTGCTGCCAGGGAGAGCAGCCCCCTGCCCTCCCGCCCAGAGGGAAGGAGCTGTGCTGGCAGCTGACAAGGAGTAAGTGGAGATAAAACCAGGAGAAATATCGGGGACAACAAAATGTCAACGTGTACAAAGGCACAAACTCGGGGACAGTGTTACATTTAGAAGCAATGCTACAGAAGCAGCCACCCCAGTGTTAAAAGAGAGGGATCCCTGTATGTTAGAGGTGGGTAACCACCTGCACACCCTTCCAATAGAAGGGTGCACCCCGTTCCCACGCAGCTGGGGGTCACACTGCACCTCTGCATCTCGTGCTCCCCGGTCCCAGCAGCGTGCTCACGCAGCCCCGCAGGCACAGCACACACAGCCACAGGGCACCCGCTGGGGCAGGCAGAGCAGAGCAGAGCTCTGGGGCCACAGTCCCCTGCCAGCCCCCAGCGGCCCAGCCACTGCTCCCTGCTCACCCGTGCGGGGACACCGCGGGGACACCAGCCCTGCCTGCTTGGGCCATCAGATGTTGTGGCTGCTCCCTGCCCTCCCAGCCTGGGCTGAGCACAGCTGGGTGGGAATGAAGACCCTGCTTTCGGTCTGTTAGCCAGAGCCACCCTGTTTCCACGGCGGTCCCACTCCCCACGCCATGACCCGAGCCCGTCCCCGGCTCTCAGTGACATCCCCCCTCAGCCAGGACCTTTCCGGAGGGGCTGGCGGCGCCACGCTCCTCCTGCAGAGCAGCCCCGCACCGCTGGCCTTTGAAGTTTGGCTCCAGAGCCTGTCGCTTCGCTTTATTTCTCTGCGAAGAAGCCGGAGGGTTTCCCGTCGCCAGGCACACACCTGCACTGCTTGGCAGAGACGTGCCACCGCCGGGCTGGCCTGACCCTCCCGGGCACCGCCAGGGACAGGGACAGCCACCCGGGGCCAGGGACACGCCAGGGCCGAAGGGCAGTCGAGCAGCTGCTTCGGGAGCTCGGTGCGGGCACTTCCTCGGGGTGCAGTGATTACCCACCCCAAATACCTTCACAAGTTTTGCTGGAGAACGGGAACACATTTATTGTACAGCCGGCTTACGATGACGCTTTATCGTCTGTGGTGGTGCAGCTCACTGCGCAGTTTGCATGGGGCATTAAAATGATAGAATCATTAAAATTTGGATTGATATCTCCTTGTAGAAAACCAAGTTAGTGAAGAAAAACAAACTAAGTGATGTATGCAGTATTGATTCACACGTGCGAGCCCCTCCGCCTGTAGCGAGACGTGCAACCATTAAAACCCGTCCTTGCCCGTGCTGTGGAGCAGAGCTGTCCTGTTAAAGGCATCACTCCAGCCACCAAACCTGCAGTGCTGCGACACCGAGCACTAACCCGGCACACACAGCAGCACCCACTGCCTGCCCAGAGACCCCTGGGACTGCCACCGCCCCTGGGAACGGGACAGCCAGGCCCCAGCCCCGCTGAGGAGGGGACAGGGACCGGCCAGCCATCAGCAGACAAAAGCTGCTCAGGCTTCCCCTAAACAGAAACACTCCTCTGCGTGAGACAGGTCCCACACCCCAGCAGCCACTCGCTCCTACCAGACAGAGCTGCAGTGCCCAAGACACCCGACGAGCATTGCAGAAATCCCCTCATGAAGGTCCCACATTTACAGACCGGACTGGGTTTCGGACAGAATGCTGTGCAGGGATGGGGATAAAAGTTACAAATGACCTGCACAGACACAAGGCCCATTCCACTGAATTTACTTTCACCCACCATGAGTTCTACGTCTGTCACACCGCAGCCGGCACGCGCTCCGCGCTGGGCGCTCGAGCTGGATTAAGCAGGGCTGCCTTGCCAGTGCCATCATAAACCTAACGCGCTGACACTGCAGCTACAGCAGGTTCGAGTGATGCAGAAACCCCTCACCTTCCGATTTTACAGATCTGTGTGCAGTCGTGCTGCTTGTGAAGGAGAACACAAATCACCCGCTTCGTCAAAACCAGCTCTCCTGGTCAGAGTTGCACCGCATTAAAATTCAATAATTCCATAATTTACCTAGACACATACTCTGAAATAAAATAATTTTTTTAAAATAAATTAATTCATTAAAATAAAACACAAAAAAAAACCCAGCCCACAAAGCTGAAGTTTCTCACGGATCCACCCGTCTGCTTCCAGCCCAGACCCCACAGCCTGGTGCAGGCTGCTGTTTCCTACCGAGCTGGGGGAGCAATGGCGGGAGGGAGTCGGAAAAGCAGAGAGAGAGCACACCATATAGAAAATGTCAAATATGTCAAAACATTCATGAATACCAACATCTCCCTCTGCACCGCAACCAGCTGCAAAGGTTACTTAGGGCTAACGTTTCAGCAAGCACAGATTATGCAGCAGCGGGTTTGCTTATACATAAAAAATCAGCTACAGGTGCACGCGGAGTGCTTTATGTCCGCAGCCGGCGCGGGGATTTGCCACCGAGGGGAAGCCAGAAGGGTAAAATCACCCAAACCACGGCTTTTCTAGCTTTGACTACCCTAGACATAAATTCCTCCTGGCTGCTCGCTCTGTCTGTGCCATCCGCAATGAGGGTAATTAGGTAAAGGACTAAGGAAGCAAGTGTTGCTGATTGCATTCCAAACCTAATAAAGCTCCTCCGCGGGTCTCGTGCCCGCAGCAATTCATCTTCCCGGCGCCACGCTCAGCAAAGGCCGTTTCAGAACACGTCACACACTTTCCTGTCCCTAAGTCACCACTCGTGGATTCTATCAGAAGCGCTGCGGACAGGCACGGCTGTACGGAGCTGGGAGCGTAACCCGCGCGAGGCACACACCGGGTTACCCGGGCCCTCGGATAAATGAAGCTTAAATTAAATGTCACAAGTTGAATACGAGGGATGTATACGCAAACACCTGACCTGAATTCACCCCCAGATTGTTTGGCAAGTCTGTAAACCCTGGCATGCTTGGGGAAATTATGCCTTAATGCATCCCCTCATCCTTCCGCAGCAGGAGGGGAGAGGTGTGCGGCGCCGGGGAGAGCAGCCAGAGTCCACAACACAGCCCCGTGGCTTCCCTGGGAACAGGAATGGGACTTTTCCAGAAATAAAGCGGACTCCATTGTTATGCAGCGGTGCGTTGAAGGAGTGAATCTGCAGAAGGCAGTGCAATTGTATGGGAAAAAAAAAAAAAGTTGGGTGCAAATCAGCCCAGCGGCCTGATAATGAACTACAGAAAAAAGAAATCCTGGGGGAAGGAAAGAGAGTGGGGTTTGTCTGCCTTCTCACAGCCGCCAAGCAGGAAACACAGTAAAAAACACATAAGTAGCACAGAGATAAAATAATTAAGGCAGTTACTAATCTGGAATATTGCTATATGCCTATAACGTCTTTTAATAAATCCTCCCGCTGATACTACCCTTTAAAAATCATCCCTTCAGCTCCACACTCTGCACTGAGCTTCCACTCCGAGCAGTTTTCCGAATGTCTCTACAGCGCTTCCTTCCTTCCTTCCTTCCCTCCCTCCTCGGGGTCTGCAAACCAGGGGAAGCAGCGGGCTCCGTCTCGGGGCCCCCAGAGTCTTGAGCAGCCCCTTCCCTCTCCAGCACCCCTGGCACCCCCTTCCCTCGGGAGCATCCTCCCAGCCCAGCCCGGACGTTGCAGCCCAGCGCTGCCCGCAGCCTCCTGCAGCGCACGCGGAGCGAGCGGCAGCCGGGGCCGATGCTCACCCCGAGGGATGCGGGGCGGAGGGAAGCTGCGGGAAGAGGGGCGGGGGGGGCGGAAAACGGCTGCATGGGAAGGACGATCCCTGCCCTCCCCTCAGGTGCAGAGGGTTAAGAAAAGTTATTGCAGAAATCCCTGAGGAAAGGGTTTGGGGAAAGCGAGGAAACGAGAGCAGGTGAGAGCATCCCGTCAGGGTTAAAGTGACAACGACTTCAGCCCCGCGCCTGTGGCGACCTCCCGCAGCATCCCGGGCGTGCTGGCCCGGTGGCGACGGGATGCAGTCGGCCAACACGCCCGGGATGCCCTCGCCAGCTGCGGAGAGCCCGCACCGCTCCCTTGTTGCCGCGGAGGGATGCAGAGCGCATCCCCGTCCCACCGCCCGCTAAGCCGAGACCCCTTTTCTGTCACCCGGGGGGGTGGGGGACCGGGTCTGACCGCAGCTGGTACCGGCAAAGCCAAGTTCAGAGGGAACCGCCTGGAAAACTCCTTCCCGGAGCTTTTGGAGGGATGCAAATAGCCAGCCCAGGGTGTAGGCATCCGCCTCCGGGTACCGGGCATCCCCATCCCGGTACCCAGAATCCTCCTCCGAGTACCGAGCATCCCCGTCTCGGTCCACAGCATCCTCCTCCGGGTACCGGGCATCCTCCGGGTACCGGGCATCCCTGCCCCGGTCCCCAGCATCTCCTTCCGGGTACCGAGCATCCCCGTCCCAGTACCCAGCGTCCTCCTCCGGGCACCGAGCATCCCCGCCGCGGTACCCAACATCCCGCCGCCGGGAGACACTGCCACCCGCCTGCCCCATCCTGCCCCCCCTCCAAAGCTACCGCCAGAGCCACGGGACACGGTTTAGAGCTCAGACCCCTTAATAAAAGATATTTGTCTCCGCTTGCGCGGGAAGGGGAGGGGGGGCGGGGGTGGGTGGATGCCGCGCCGCAAGAGCGAGATGTGGATGCCGCAGAGAGCTCCACGGGGAAAATCCGGGCGAGGACCAACCTTGGAGCCTCAGGATTCCCTCCTCTTCCTCCCGGCGGTCCCGTCCTTCCCGGCGGGGAGCAGCCCCGGCCGTCTCCTCCGCCGTTCATTACTACCCTGTCATTGTCCTCTACGGGCAATGGGTGCTGGTGGCGGTGCTTCTCGCTTAGGCAGAAAGAAGACGAAATTCTATTCGTTTACATGTTTTATTGTTGTAAACATTAAAATTGTCTTTCTCAAAGAAAGAGTTATCAGGAGAAAAAAATTAAAATAAAATAATCAGCGTTTTCTAACTGTCATACACCATAGAAAAAAGGCAGTGCCTCGTGTCCTGTGCCGTACCGGAGAGAGAGCAAGAAAAATCCTACAGAATATGGCAATAGTAAAAATATTACTCGAACATAAAAGAATATATTAACCGACAATTTTAGACATTTAAAAAAAATAATTAAAAAAACCCCAAAAACACAACAAACAAAAACGGAACAAACCAAACCCAAAATTCAAAGTGCTCAGTAATTTCCAGGGAGTTATGTCTATTATAAGCACTCTGGAAACAGTCAAAAGCTGCTGCATGCAAGGTTCCTTTAGCTTTAGACAACAAAATAATCGAGATATAAACTTCTTTTTTTAATCAACATCAACAGTACATACAACACTTACAAACAAGGAATGTCGGAGGGTGTTTACAAACACTATGTGTCCCTCAGGGAGCAGCTCGGGGGCTGTGATACTTGTGCCCACCTATTTTACAGTTGAGAAAATGTTTGGAGCTCAGGTAACTACCAGTCTTTATAAAAGCTAACAGACTACATAGTGTCTGAAATACTATTTATAGAATATAGACATTACTGAAATAGCAAGTGCCTATAACATTGTCACCCCAGAATCATCATGCTTTCCTGGTACGGAGAAATTCATTTGCCTTTCTCTTTTTTCTCCCTTTTCTTTTATTTAATACTTTTTTTTTTTTTTTTTTTGCAAACATGTTTAGCTTTTGTTTTTAATTTATTACTATTATTTTTTAGAATTGTTTTCCATCTTTCTTCATAAATAGGCACAGAATAAATTTTTTAAAAAGCCAAACCGATAAATTTACAAGCCTTCGCCTTCTGTAATGACATGCCACCCACGCAACATTTAGGTTTTTGTATATATTACAGCTTTCTTTTACAGCAGAAAACTTTAGTCGTGAGGAGGGGGAGACTCGTGGGTCACCTCAACGCTCTCTTTGTCACCGTACGAGCCTTAGCTGCGCACCCGGCCTTGCCAGATGTGTTCACCTTTTTAAATCAGAAGTCCTTAATAATAAATTCATTTATAAGCTGATAATAAAAAGTTTATACCATGGTACTGGTGTAGTCCATGCTCTGCATCCGTGATGCCCCAGAGCCAAAACGCCCCTTCGCGTTGTGCCTGCGGGAGGTTACCAGCACTGTTGGGGGGAGGCTGGCACCCCGAGGAGCGGCGGCGGGCCCAGGAACCCCCCGGCAGACAGGCAAAGCTGCTCGCCGGCTCAGTGGAAGTGCAGGGGAAGAGTCTTAAAAAGGTAAAGTGTCCAGGAAAAGTTTGTCGATTATTGCTGGCGGTGGCACCAAATCTTCCAGTTTCAGGTAGAAAATGCGTTGCAGCCCCTGCGTGCACAGCGTGCGGAGTTCCGGGAGCTTCCCCAAGAGTTTGGACAAATAGTTGGGGCGATTCAGCCCCCCGTTATTAAAAGTCACGTGGTCTTTCAGGCAATTTACAATCTTGTTCTGAAGTTCTTCCACCCTCTTGGGTTCTTTAAGCCCGTGCCTCTCTGCAAAAGAGAAGGGAGTGGGAGATTAGGGGCTTGACCAGGGGGCCCAGGGGGAAGGGGCGAGCGGAAAGCAGAGGGCACTGACCGGTGACCATGGCCAGGGCAGCGATGCAGGAGAAGGCAGAGATGTCGATGTTCATGTTCTGCAGGTTGGAGGAGAACTCAACAATGGAATCGATCCACTCCCCAAAGCCACGGACGCACTGCAACCGGTGCAGGACCACCCCGTTGCAGAAGATAAGCTTCCCCTCCACCGGGTTGGATCTGGAAGGAAAATATGTGACAACCCGAAAATGGAGAGATGAATGAATTAGTAAGGAAGGAAAAAAAAATAGATAGAAGAGGGGAAAGAGAAGAAGGAGGAGGAAAACAAAGATAAAAGTGAGGAAAGGGGGAAAAGAGAGAAATAAATAAAGAAAAAAAATAAGATGGAGAAGGGTGAGGGAAGGAGAAAAAAAGGGAGAAAAAAAATATTTTTTTGTAAAAAGAAAGAAGATGAGGGGAGAAAAGCTAAACAGCTAATTACTTGAGAAGCATTAACTGAAGGGTTTCAGAGGCACCTAACTGTGGAGGAGCTAACGAAGGGCAGCGCAGCGGGCGCTGGGAGGCTGCGGGCGCTCACCGGTACGCCAGCCGGAGCACGAAGAGCTCCAGGAAGGCGGATTCGAAGAGCAGGTCCTGGTCGGGCTTGGGCAGGTCGGTGAAGCCGGGGATCTTCTCCGCCCAGCCGCGGATGATCTCCATGGAGCCGGTGAGGAGATCGTAGAACTGCTGGATGTGCTGGGTGTCGTCGCCGCTCAGCTGGTACTCGGGGTTCGCCTGGAACTGCAAACCCACCGCAGGGAGCAGTTAACGAGCCCCTCCGCCGTACACAGCCCGTGAAATGCCCCCCGCGTCTGGGGCCGGGGTCTGTGGGACCCTCCAACCTCTCTGGGCACTGCGGGACTGAGCTGTCCGGGGCAATGAACTCGACCGGGGGGCGCAGGGGGCGGGTGTGCGCGGCCCGGCCCGGGGCAGAGCCCCCCCGGGGGAAGGGCGGCGGCGGCGGACCCCCCTCCCGGGCGGCGGGGGGCGCAGGAAGGTCCCTACGCGAGCTCGGTCCAGCTTACCCTGGAATAGTCCAGGCTGGTCATAGCCGGGTTGGAGTCGACATGGGCCCTCACCAGCGCACTGCTCAGACTCACCGGGGGAGAGGGGGGAGAGGGCTCCTGGGGGCTCTTCGGTTTGGATGGCAGCCGACCCCTCCGGCCTTTGAGGCTGTCTGTGCGCACCACTGCAAGGGAGAGCCTGGTCAGGGGGCGCGGGGTGCGGGGAGGGCGCGAGGGGATGCGCGGGGCTGTGCAGGGATGCGCGGGGGTCGGCTGAGCTCCGCTCGGCGGCACTCGGCTCGACTCGGCCCGGCGCAGCTCGGCTCGGCGGGACTCGGCTCGGAGCGGCCCGGCGGGGCTCGGCTCGGCCCGGCTCCGCTCAGCGGTACGCAGACTGGCTCGGCGGGACTCGGCGATGCGCGGCTCGGAGCGGCTAAGCGGGACTCGGCCCGACCCGGTGGGGCTCGGCTCGGTTGGGAGCGGCTCGGCGCGGGTGCCCCGCGGACTCACCCTCCTTGACCATGCCGACGGCCAGGCACTTCTGGAAGCGGCAGTACTGGCAGCGGTTGCGGCGGCGTTTGTCCACCGGGCAGTTCTTGTTGGCCAGGCAGACGTACTTGGCGTTCTTCTGCACCGTGCGCTGCGGGACGGGGCGGGCGGTCAGCGGCGGACCCTCCCCCGCACCATCACCGCACCGCGTCCCCCGCCCTCCCCTCGATTTTATTCCCGCGGTCCGTGTTATCCCCCGGACACACGGACGGTCCCAGCGGGGCTGCCCCGCCGCTGCGGGCTGTGTGCGGGGGGCGGCGCTGGGCAAGCAGGGCTCGGTGGGCACCCGTGTTCTTTGCACCCGCGGGACCTCCCGTTAACGCGGGGCGGTTACTGCATCCGGGCGGCGGAATAAAGAGATCGCTGGGTGTTCCCGCGGGGGGCACGGCCCCGTCCGCACCCCGCCTGCCGAGGGGAGAGCGGCCCCTGGCCCCACG
The DNA here is from genome assembly GCA_028020825.1 of Podargus strigoides. NCBI lineage: Eukaryota > Metazoa > Chordata > Aves > Caprimulgiformes > Podargidae > Podargus > Podargus strigoides. Next base: position 856,092 of record CM051625.1, on the reverse strand, counting down.
GGTGCCCCCGCTGTCCCCCCGCTGCCTGTCACCCCTGCTGTCCCCTCACTGTCCCCCCGCTTCCTGTCCGCTGCCCCTCCACTGTCCCTCCTGCTGTCCCGCTGTCCCTCCTGCTGTCCCGCTGTCCTGCTTTCCCCCTGCTGCCCAACCACCCTGCCTGCTGTCCCCTCTGCTGTCCTGCTGTCCCCCACCCTGCCCGCTGTCCCCTCTGTCCCCTCCCCGCTCACCTTGAAGAAGCCCTTGCAGCCCTCGCAGGTGCGCACGCCGTAGTGCTGGCAGGCGGCGTTGTCCCCGCAGACGGCGCAGAGCCCCTCGTTGGAGGGGGACCCCCGGGAGGGGGGTGAGGGCACCTGGCTGTCCAGCAGCTGCGGAGCGTGGCCCAGCTGCAGCCCGGGGAAGGCCATGGAGGGCTGCTTGCGGAGGGGGCTGGGGACGGCGAAGGCCTGCCCGTCCACGGCGTGGTGGGCCCCGGCCGGCTCGGGGTTCATGGGGACGTGGAGGGGCCCGTCGAAGCGCATCTGGCAGCTGGAGACGGGGGTGCCGGGGGGGGACTGCTTGAAGGAGAAGAGGGAGAGGCGGGAGACGGGCGTTTTGCGCTGCTCGATCATGTGCGTGGTGGCCACGTAGTTGGGGTGGAAGTTGTGCAGGGAGCCGGGGTCGTCCCAGACGGGGCCGTGCTGCACCTGGAAGCCCGGCGTGGAGGGGGTCGGGGGCGACGAGGGTTTGTAGTACACGGAGCCCGAGTGGGACAGCATCTCCTCGGACTGGGGGGGGAGGTGGCCGTGCTGCTGGTAGCCGTGCATCTGAATGTCTTCCACCTTAATGGAGGACTGCTGTCCGGACAGGGGCATTTGGTACAAGCAAGGTGGCTTCACGTCGTAGCTTGTGTTGTAGTTGTCCATAAAGGTACTGAAGCTGGGGAGAGAAGTGGTGGCAGTGATTTCAGTGTTGGTGAGGTCCATGCTAAACTTGACAAACTCCGGCGTTAAGAAATCGGAGCTGTATTCTCCCGAGGAGTGGTAGCCGTAGCTCTGGGAGGCCGGGCTGGCTCCTTGAGGCGAGGACCCATACTGCGCCTGAACACAGGGCATGGCTGGAAACGAAACACCGACATATAGACTCGGCCCGCACAGCCGCGCTCCCGCCGCCCGCCCGCCCCGACGGGCATCGGGGGATGCGGGGATGGGATGCGGGGATGGGATGCGGGGATGGGATGCGGGGATGGGATGCGGGGATGGGATGCGGGGATGGGATGCGGGGCCCGGCGGCCACCCCCTCCCTGCCCCGGTGCCCCCGGCACGGCCGCGCCGCGGGGATGGAGCGCACAAACCTTCAGCCGCGTCGGAGGCGTTTTCGGGGGAGCCGGAGGCGGACAGCGTCGGAGGTCGGCGGGGAGCGGAGCGTCCGCGGTTTCAGCACCCGGAGGGGGACCGCCGCCTGCCCAGCGCGCTGCCTGCAACACAGACCCACGGAGCTGCTCCCCGCACCGCACCGCACCCCGCGCAGCGGCGGTCCCCCGGCGGCTGCGGGGCACTCCACGCCCCCTGAGGAGCCGCCTTTGGGTCGGTTTGCGTTGGTTTGGTTTTTTTTTTAACCGGGAAGAAAACTTTCCGCGGGAGCGCTGTCACTCCGCCCGCCCGCCGCGCTCCCCCACGGCTGTTTGCCGGTGCGGTCGTCTCGTCCCCACCGGGAAGGCGAGACACGCGGGGCGCGGGTGGGTCTGGGCATCCCAGCGCGGGCAGGACCCGCAGCACCACGGGTAACACGCGCCCACGGGCGTCCCATCCCCTCCCTGGCAACGGGACCCCCGCGGCTCCCCCGAGCTGGAGACGCGCCGCGGCACCCCGCTCCCACGCGTGTCCGGCAGCCGCGACAGCAGAGCGGGATGGGAGCGCGGAACCGCCGCTGTCACACCCCACACACACACGCGCGTGGAAACACGTTGGGGGGGGGCCTGGGGGGGCGGGAGGGATGCGGTGTACACGCGTGGGCACTCACCGGAGAGCGGAGACCTGTGCATGCATCCAAGTGCCGGGTGGCGTTGGGACAGGCGGGACGGGGCCGGGGCGCGGGAGAGGCGGTGTCGGGGAGCGCGGCGGCGGCGCGGCGCCGGTGTGGCGGTGCGGCCGGAGTGTCCCTTCCCCGCAATGTGCCTTTGTTTATGTGGGCTCCCTCTTCCACAGCCAACGTGCGCCTCGAGCCCCCGCGCGTCACCGCGCGTCACCGCCCTCTCAACCAATCAGAGCGAGGGGGCGTGGCCATCTTCGCCACGCCCCCTTTTCTTTTCCACCCCCCCCACCCGTGCTCTCCCTTTGGTAAATTTCCGACGGTGACGTCACACCGCCTGCCAGGTGGGCGGCCCCGCCCCCCCTTCCGCGCGCGGCACCTGGAGAGGGGCGTGGCCTCATTTGCATAGTGGGCGGTGGCGTCACCGTCAAAGGGAGGGGGGGGGAAGTGAGAAGGGGGCGTGGCGGCGCGTGTCTTCCCCCCCCCCCCCCCCCCCATCCCTCTGCGTCATCATTGACGCAACCACCGGGCGCGCCAAAAATAGCGCGCGCCCCGACGGGAGCTCATGGGGCGGCGGGGAGCTCCCGGGGCCCTCGGGGGCGCGGGTCCGCGCCCCCGAGGGCCCCGGGAGCTCCCCGCCGCCCCGCAGAGAGTGGTTGAGGGTGTGATGGGCACCGCGCAGCCACCTCACCCCAACGCCACGCGACCTTCCCCTAAACCCCCCAGTGTTCCCAACACCTCCCGTGAACCCCTCGCGTGTCATCACTCAGTCACAAAGGTTAGGAAATCACATAGGAAAGAGGTCACATCGTGCTGTAAGGTGCCTCCGATCTGCAAGGGCTGTTTAAAACTGTTCTCACGTCTGGATGCGCTGCTCTGCCTTCGTCTCGTGGTGCTCGGCCAATGTCCCCTCGTCTCCCGGGACTGTCACGTACCGACCGGCATCGCTCCGGTCACAACAGTTCGCCCAGGCTGGAGTTTTAACACCACCGAAGAAACTTCCCGCAAAGGCCCTTATAGGGATAAGTAATCCATCTAATTACCATATCCCTAGAATAGATGTAATATAAATTTCATTACTCACTTAAAAGTTCTAAAGTTAACAGCATAAACTTGAAGTTGAGTAATTAAGTAATCCTTATATAGACACTTATTAAAGTATTTATACATATTATCTTAAATCTACATCTATCATTTTGCCAATTAAAATTAGGACTTTAATTGCAATTAAGTAATTTAATTGCCAATTGAACAGCAAAATTGCTAAGTGACTAATTTTAATGCCTATTTTAATTACCAATCATGACTGGGGAGGGAGCTAATCAAGCAGTATCAGAGTAATGATGTGAAAAAAAAGGGAGAACAAACATTTGAGACTACATGCTTTTAAAAAAGAACTCTAAATTAAATAAATGCAAACACAATTTTATACATGTGGTGAAACGCTGTATTTTGGTACCTGAACACAGGAGCACAAGAACACGTTTAATTAAAAAGAGCCGTCGCTCTTCCCCCAGAGCGCTGCCGGTGAAGTGCCCCTTGTCCCTTGCTTCTGCACAGTGTCCCTGAAAGGTCACCCCAAAACGTGCGCGGGTGGGAGCTCGGCAGGCGAGCGCCCTCAGAATGCTGAAAACCAGAAAGTCGGTGCGGTGAAGAAGACGGAAGACACCTCCCGACCCCCTCAGGAGACGTGTTGGTGGCCCCTGACCCAGCCCCCCGAGACACCCCCAGGGGCCGGGGCATGGCTGCTGCCTTCAGCACCCACAGCACCCAGTTCTTCTCCTCACTCCAGCGAAGAGCGCAGGCGCACACACATGCACACGTGTGCACACACACACACGTGTGCACACAGAGGTGTGTCAGCACTGTTCCTGCTCCCTCCCATCCATGGTGCAAAGGTAAATCACAAGCGGTTTTGACCCATAACTGCCCGTTTAGGAGGACTGACCCCCCGAGCATCCTCCAAAAAGTAAATATCCATTGTCCTGATGGGCTCCACCCACCCCTAACGAGGGTCTCCAGCTCATTAGAGGAGGTGGCGTGGGGGCTGACCCCCTGCGGCTGCTGCAAGGACCCTCATTTTCAGCAAAAGCACAGACCTCTGTGTCATTCCTGTCTGCAAGAGCAGGAAATCCCGGGGTCGGAGGGGCAGTTACTGCCTGTGTTTGGGATTCCGGAGCGCAGGAACTGCACTGTGGCAGCTGTGCTTGGGCATGGATTAGCAGAAAGAGCGTACCTGGGTCACAGTCCTGTGATGGAGCTGTTGTTGCTGCAGCCACGAGGGCAGCAGCTGGCACCGCTGGATGCGGTGAGCGCTGTGGCTGGCCCTCACATCATGAACTCCATGAAACGCCGCCTCCACTGCTGCATGAACGACGCTGTCGCAGGAACTCACTGTGCACAAAGGAACTGGGTGTGTTGTAGGTGGGCACCCCCAGCTCTGGTCCCTCAATCAGATGGGTGTCCCGCAACAGCGCCACGGGTTTGCTCCTTCTCTTCTCCAGGCCAGCAGCCTCGGCTGGTGCCTGTGTGTGACAGGGATCCCGTCCGTGTGGCACGTTTGAAGAGGATCCTGCACCAGTGCTGCAAGTCCTGCACCTGCTCCTTCCCTACGCGAACACTTCCAGGGCTCCAGCCCCACACACATACCCTGGCTGACCTGGGCACGTGTCTCAGGGGGACGTTCTGGGAGAGGGAACCTTTGCTTCCTCTCCAACAGAGTCAAAGACTTACAAAAAGGTACTCAGTTGAAGACACGATATGTACCAGTGGCTGCTACCACTCGTATCGGGAAGCCAAGCCCCCGTGGCCCTGCCTAGGGGTCCAGTTTCCCTTCAGCACTTTTCCACACCAGGTGCAAAGTCCCCACACGTGAGCCCAAGCAGAGGAAGAGGCAGGCGGGGCGTCAGGCCCCCAAGTCAGCTAGAGATCAGCATCTTCACCGCGGTGGCCACAGCACCCGCACCAACCTCCCCTCCAGGCCCCGGCGACAGCCCCGGCGCTGGAGCAGCAGCGCCGCAGCACACGTGTGTGTGCTCCCGTGAGACAGCGAGCGGGCAGCAGGGACAGCAGGGGAGCCCCGATGCGAAGCTGGAGCTGTCAGAGCGCAGAGGGGCAGTGGCCAGACTGGGCCGTGGATGCAGCGGCTCATGAGCACTCCGTTCTGCTCCTTGCATTTTCCTACGGCTTCCAAAGGAGCAGCATCCTCCCTTCGTTCCTGCTCTCAGTCCACTGCTGAAACTCAAGACCGGACGGTGTAAGGTATTTATCGTGGTACTGTTTATTTCAGCTTATGTTCCCATTAACACGTGGTGGTTCCGGGGCAGCCGGGAAGCTGCATTTTCCCTGGATTGCCACCAGCGAGCCCGACGGGCCGCACGCTGATGCCTGCCCGCGCTGGCAGCTGTCAGGGCCCCGGGATGCAAACAGGTGCTGATGGTGTTCAAAGCCTGGCTCGGTTTGGCCGTGTCCTCAGTGCAGCACCGTGACACGGGTCACGGAACAGAGACCCCACCCCGCCGTTTATCCCTTCATCTGCCCACGCGGAGCCGCTACGTTTTCCCCCGGATATATTTGATTGATATCCTCCGAGGTAAGAGGCTAAGCGGACCATATGGCACGTGTTGCATTCCATATGCTCTCTGCCCATCCGTGCCTAAGCTGCCATTAACAACATCTGCCCCCCCCATCCAGCTGTGCAGAACCACACACCGCTTCAAACCCAACCCTGGCCGTGGGGGCCACCCCGGAGCCCCCCGCCACTACCTGCCTCTTCCGCCGCCGCCGTGGAGCCAGGGCCATGGGCTGGGGGCTCTGGGTCGCTGTCCCCCCGCAGCTGCTGCCTGGCATGTGAGGATGAGGAGGAGCACATCCCGGTTTGATGTCAGTCGAGCGTCCTCTGGATGGAACCGCTTCCAGAAAATGGGACTATTTTAAGTAGCATGTAAAGTTTTGTTACATAAACCACACATCTCTATCCTCACACCCCCCCCACGCAGACACACTATAACGCAGACGTAGATTGGATTTTTAACTTGGCAGGGTTTTCCTACAAGGTTGGAAAATGCCAAAAGTAGTAACTACGCTGCAGAGATTATTATAGCTTCGCATTTGCTATTCATTGCTGAATTCCTCTTATCTGGCGAGGATGCCAGCCGGGTTGGGTTAATGGCAGAATGACCCCCGGAGTGTCCCCGGATTGGCACAGGCCCCCTTGCTGGCACTGGGATGGCACTGGGAGGGCCATCGGGAAGGGGCAGCAGCCACATGGAAGGGCTGGCTCTTTGCAGGGAGGGCTGTTGGGCTGCTCTCAGGGACCACCTGGAGTAAAAGCACATGATTTCCAACTCCTCTCACTGTTTGGTGGTTTCCTGCCGCTTCCAGAAGCTCTCGCTGGTGGATGGTGACTGGAGCAGTGCTGTGCATCCAAAGGGAACCTCTTCCCTCCGCCCCTGGGTGTTCCCTCAGTCCAGAGGCTCCCGTCAGCAATGCAGGATAAATTCATATGGCGAAGGAGATGCGGGCTGTCCCGGAGTGTCCCAGTGGCCAGAGTCTGGCTGCGGTGACAGTGGAGGTGGCCAGGGTCCACGCTAGCCATCGCCAGGCCTGTTGGGAATTGGCTCAGGGACTGGCTCCAGGCTGTTCTGTCAGCTCTGGAATACCCCCAAAAATGTCACTTGAGTGATGTATTTATGTCACAAGTACCCTAAAATAGCATCATTACACGTTGTTTTCCCTATATTTTGGTAATTAACTGAAAAAACAAGCAGAAATCTGGTTTAATTAACGGCTTTCCTTAAGTGAAACCTTATTTGTTGTTTTCGGTGAAATCCTTTCTTGTTCTGGGAGGGATTTTCTCAACATACCCGGGTGGGATCTTTCCCCCTTACACAGTCCTCAGCAATACATCCCCTGGAAGACAGTGCTGGGTTTGACTGCAGGAAAACAAAAAGCGCAGTGGTTGGTGAAGGGCACAGGATTCCAGCACAGCCATCTCCAGCAGCCAGCCGAGCTGGGGGTGTCTCTGGCACCAAGTGGGCAATGCCACCCAAGGGTCCTCGTGCACAGAGGGGGTCGCTGATGAGCTCCGACAGTGCCTCTGGGGCTGGCGCTGCGCGGAGCTGGAGCTGGGAAACGCGCTTGACAAGCAAAAAGTATTCTTCCTCCAAGATGTTTGTCATTACTGGAGCCTCAGAACAACAGCGTGAGGCTGCTCAGGACTCAGGATCAGGAGCCCTTCCACGGGTGCCAAAACCGCCTGCGCGCGAGGGCGTTCCCCGGGACACCGCTCAGCGTTATCTCCCATCCTCGCACAAAGCCTCGCAGATGTGAAACATCATGCTGCAGGAATGTCTGGTTCCACCGAGTTACCGGGAGTCTGTTTCTGTAATCCCCAACCAGAAACAGCCTGCTGAAGCCCTCTCAGGCGATGTGCTGTGGGACGGACTGGCTGCCAGCGGCAGGGAGTGCCTGGCTGGGTGAATCCAGCGCCGCAGAGCACGGCCGTGACCCCTCGCTCCCCAGAACAGTGGGCACAGAGACACTGTGGGTTCGGGGCAGCAGAGGTGCGGTCTGCACTTGCAGGGGAGGTTGGCAGCGGTGCCTCGCTGGCACTGCCACGGAGCTTGAGGTTCTGCTTTGGGACCCAGTCCCGTCCCTTCACTCAAGTCTTAGGAAAATAATTTTCCATTGAGGCTGCAAGCCTGGAGGCCTTCCGAAACAGAGATATTTTGAGTATTTTACACAATATCTTTGAAAACTGTTCTGCTCATGACTAGGGAGTGGGAGTTTTGTGCGTGCAGATCTCGCAGAGCTGCGACGGAGCGTGCCAGCCCCTCCGGGTGCCAGCCTCCTCCTCTGTCCCAGCTCGGTCTGCCATGAAACTGTGGCACACGCAGAGCCCCCAGTCCCGGGCTGCCTGGGGCTGCTGCCCGGCCCTGCTCAGGGCACCCCACATTGCATGGCACCTGTTGGAGCCTGGGTCCCCCCTCCCATGGGATGTGTCCCCAGCAGAAGGGCTTGCCCCAGGGATGCCCGTTTTTCATGTCCCCATTTCCCCAGACAGCCCCAGTGAGATCCTGCTCTGCAAACCACACGTTTAATCTCTGGAGGTGACCAGGCTGTATGTGCAGTCATCGCCCTGAACCAGTCCCAGTTACCAAACAGTCTCTTTTTGAGGGCTGTTAAAACTTCTCTCACTGTCGAAGGCGCTGATGGTAACGGAGGGAGTGCGACAGCCACTGAGGTGGGGCTGGGTGGCAGTCACCAGGGTGGAGTGACAGCAGCCTGTGTTTGCCCAGCCACTCCTATGACAGTCACTTTCCTCTACAGCTGGCTCCGCGACGGGTGGCGAGCACTCAGCCAATGCCACAATACAAGTTCAGAAACAAAATCTCATGAGAATTCTGGTTATCTCTTGGGTAAAAGGCTCATCCCATACTGCAGGCTTCACAAACAGAGGAAAAATTTAGAAAAACCAGCTCATGATAGTGAGGCATTTACAAAACTCTTCATGGATGTGGCGGCTGCTGTCTTTAGAGGTAAATGGCAGGGAGAATAAAGCCATTAATGCAGGGTGTTAATTGAAAACAGGACTTGTGTGGAGAATGGAGTTTGTAATTATGAGAATAGTTATTAAAATATCATTTTGCTTCTTAAAATGCCTGATTTTAATACAGAGTGTGAAGGAGTTATGTTTAAAGAAGGTAATTACTTCCAATGCTTCAAAAAGGGACGTCTAAGCTGAAAATGATTTACTCAAACTGTTAAGACAGTTTTTTAATTATCAGTTTTCAAACGCTGTCGTAGAATATCAGCTGAACTTTATTTGTACTATCACTAAGAAATGTGCTTTCCTCCTGCGTAGGTTCTGTTCCTTTCCAGGGCTCTCCCTGGGTACGTCGGTGGTGGTGGATCACAGACACAGCCTTGGCTTTACAGGGGCTCCCCAGAGCCTTTCTGAGGTGCTATTTTGGCCTCTGGGGGCTCTGGCTGTCCTACCCCCAGCAGCATTGATGCTGATGGCTACCCAGTAAGTGAAATAATTCTAGAGAAACAGGCAAGTAATCATGCACAATTAAAAATACAGTCTTTGCAACATGTGAAGCACAGTAAGTGATAAACACTGATTTAACAGACAGTAGTATTAAATAAAAGTACCCAGACTGAAGTTCAACCTGCAACACAGAAGGGAGGAAAAACTGGGGTGGGTTTTTTTTTTCAGTTTTAGCTAAATGGCATCTGGTTCTTCAATGTGAAAAAACTAGATTAAAACTGAGGTAAAAATTGAATCCCATTAAAATGACAGGTAAATAAAAATATATTCTTTCTTGGATGAGAGAGCTTTAATAATTAGAGGTATCGTAAAGAGAGAAATCAAACCTGGATTGTATATTCACCAGGTTGTTCAATACAAAAGCCAACAAAATTAGGCCATATTGATGTGATAAGCAAGAAGAAATATATTAGTTTCCAAATCACAACATGCCAGTACAAGAGATTATTGGAGAAGCAAGTCAATTTTTATATCAGGCAAATTCCTGTTGAATTAGCCCATACTTTACAGCAAGCAAACCTACAGAACTGGCCCCTATTGACATATTGATAATGAGATGTAAATGTATTGCTCCCTGGTTCCCAGCCACTGAGCAGCCCACCAGTGCTCACTGAGAGCCATCTCCCCAGGCGCTGCCGCAGCCAGGAGGGGTGGGTGGGCGCTGCCAGGCTCTCGGTAGCCACCGCAGCCAGAGCCAGGGCCACTGAGCAGAGGCAGGTGGTTGAACCTGCAGCTGAACATCAGGCTGACCTTCCCACCTCATGGTAAGGATTTGGCTAGGTTACCTTGGTGCTGTAAGGGTGCTGTAAATCTGTAGCTGCCACGCTCAACCCTGGTTTAAACAAGAGAGGGTTTAGTGCTTGGGGAAAAGTTGAGTTCATATCATGGGATAAAATCCACATCCTCACCTGGGGTTTCATCCCAGCCCCCCAAAACCAGGGGTTAAAGCCTCCAGCACTGCAAAGGCTCCAGTCTTTTTTGCAGACACATGCTATGTACCTAAGTCCTTTCTAAATCCCTTTGTTTAACTGGTGCCTGAACTCCAGGGGTGCAGGGTGGGACACTGTGGGTCAGGATCTTGCTTTTTTCAAACGTTCCATGTTATTGCTGATTTATCTAATTTAAGCTCCAAAGTGAAAAGTACTCCTTAGTCACTGAATTTAAAGCCTTTTTGTGTGTTTGTTTTCTGTTTTTCTGTGGGTTATTTTTTCTGTTGCTGCTTTCTGGTTCTGTGTAATCTCTTCTTCCTCAGTCTCAGCATCATCGCAGGACAAGAAGGTCACCATCTGCTGAAGGAGTCACCACGACATATACTGGTTTGTCTTCCGTGAGATGAACTTGAGACTCCACGTAGAATATCACTTACAGGAATGTGTTCACTTGGGTAACAGCAATAAACTCCTGAGGATTCCTCAGCTCTTCGTGTTCCTGATGTCCACTGCCACATCGACTTCCACTTTGCTCAGTGTTTTATTAACAACAAATTCTTGTTGTCCTTCGGTGTACGATGCTTTTTCCCTGTTATTTTTAGGTTGGTTTGCTGTAATATGGCTGCCTGGCAGCAGAACCACAACAGGAGGTGATAGATGTGTTCTAGATGCTCTTGTAAGGCAGTATTTGTGTTCATCTACTTGCACTAGTGCAGAGGAATGAAGCAGTTATTCAGACATTTTTATACAAATAATATATAAAATATAATAATTACTGAATTATGTTTATAACCCAGAAATTATAATATTACTTAAATAAGACAAAATGTAAAGCTTCCATTTTCCTATCAGCTCAAAAGTAGCCTAGCAACAAAAATTAAACCCAATGGTATTTTTTGCAAAAGCAATTAGTAGTAACCCTTATTTTGGTTTGGGTAAAGAAGTCCATTCTCCCCCAGGGATCAGGAAAGTGGGAAAACATGGTTTTACATGGGAATGTTCATGATTTCTGAGGGGAGAGGGTGCTGAGCATAGCAGGGCCCTGATTTGCAGAGGAGAAAAAGGGAACAGTGGCTCCTAAAAGACTTTACAGACGTGGCCTGTGCTGATAAAACCCATGAAAACACTGTGCGACACTAGAAGTCAGCATTATACATAGAAGAAATTGTTGGCTCTTGTAATGTGCACAATGAACAACCACTGTGAAGTGCAAAAAAGTGCTTGTCGATACAAGGGCACATCTCCAGGTTGCACACATTTTTATCCTAAGCTTAAAGGGCTGCACACCACATCCTGTAATGTCTCAAAATTATTTATTGCCAAAAGATTTACATCTTCATTTTGTCCAAAAAAAATCATTTATGTTTTGGATTCCTGGTGTAACCTGAAGAACATGAAGGACGGAGGAGCAAGAGACTCCCCAGGAGAAAACAGAGCACTGGAAGCTGAAATGCTCTGTAGTGATTTGAAGTAAGAGTTGTGCCTGATTTAAGATGATGAGTATGAGCCTTGCCTTCTTGTTGTGTAATTTCATGTAATCAGAGAAGATCTTACTTAATATTTGTAATGACACTGTGGTTCAGCCTGGGCTAATGAGCACGTTGGATGGTCCTTATCACCAGAAGGTGATGGGTTTCAATCTGGGTATGTGTGTTTCCAAAACTTTCCCAGGAGTGACAAAGAACAAGAGCTCACGATATCTCTTCTTTACAAATATGACACTTAGCAACCAAACTGGGAAAAAAAACCCCATATTTCTTATGTATGATGTTTCTGTGTGCTGGAGACAGAGTGAGAACTGCAAACATGGAATCAGGTTCAGAGAATAAGTCAACGCTTTAAGAAACACTAATAATAGTGTACTTTTGCAGGGTTGGGGTAAAATATTTTGCAGAGTGTTTTAATCAGGCGTTCTCTGAACAAACGTAAGGTGTCCTGTTGAAGGCTCTGTCCTAACGAGACTGCCCTGTTGGTTTCCCAGTCAGCTTCTACCGTGGCTTCACGGGCAGGTCTGTAAATTAAAGGCCTGTAAAGAAAGCAGGAGCATTCCACTGCCGGGATGTTTCGGCTTTATAATTGGTGTAAACTTATATAATTGTGCTAGGCTCTGTCTTCCTGGGCTTTAAAAAAGCTCTCCTATTTGCCTCAAATCCTGAAATGTTAATTTTCATCTCTGATTAAGCTGAAGACCAGTGGAGGCTCCTTTTATTAAGTCATGCAGACTCCTACCTGCGTCCTGAGGGCTAAATTTGGCTGAGAAAGCCATTGTAATATTGTGTAATTAATTTGCCAGTCAAATAATTTCTGCAGGGCTATAATTTACTTATCTGTCTGCAACCCTAATGAATCTCCTGGTTCAGTACTTTAATCCTGTTTTCTGCCTTTTTATCTCCTTTTTTAACTCCAACTTTCATAGTCCTTTACTATGGGCTGCTTTGTAACCTGTATTTTTGGGATGTCCTGATGATGTTCTCACTGGGAACAACAAAGGCAGCTGAACACTTGGACTTTGTAGTGTGCCTTGCACGACTGGGAACTAATAAAAGACTTCCTTGCTTTATTCCTCCAGTTCAGCACATACAAGGGTGTTAATTCCATAAAAATCAAAGATGTAAAAACATGGGAGAAAAAGCAATTTGTATTTGGAGGACTTAAGATTGTAACTTCATTCAAATTCAGCCTGACATATGTGCAGAGCTTCCTAAAGGTTATTCTGAGCACTTGATTCCCTGATGAGTGGCACGAGATAAAAACTGTTTGGTAAATGTAATGTCAGCAATTTCTTTAGTTGTTTAACTTTGCAAATCACAACTCTGTCCTTGTTTTTTTTCCTAATACATGTATTATTTAAAACAGTTTGGTAAGTGGCATAAGTAAGCAGCTAGCATGGTGTTCCTCATCTCTGAAATGTGTCACTTTGCAGCTCTCCTGATCTCCAGCAGGAATGTTTTTTGGAGGAGGATAAGAATGCTAAATAAAGTATAAATCGTGTTACGTGTCAGAACACCTGCAGGCCGGGCAGGTCTGCCATTGCGCAAGGCAAGGGATGTGTGCGGCCGGGCTGCCTCGACGACGTGAATCCTCATCATGTGTTTGTTTTCTACTGCTATGCTTCGCTTCTCTATTTTATTGAATGAGAGTCTTTATTTTAAGAAGGAATTTTGAGTGCAAACATTTAATCCTGAGAACAAGTGCAGCGACAGGGAACTGTGTCAGAAAGAAATGCAGAAATACCTATCTGCCTCTTCAGAATCTCTCTGTGATTGTTCTTACGCAGTTCGTACACCGAGGCGCTCTGGAAATGAACTCTTTTCAGCCTGGACTACAGGAATCCAACAGCTTGGAGAAAAAAATTGTTATGGAAAATACAGATTGAATGTAAGCGTGTATCTAACGAGAATCGATGACAAATGCCAAAACGTGAGGAGGTTCAATGAAAACCCGTCCCCAGGGAGCAGGCAGGCCTCCCTGCAAGGCGTATGAAGTCTGCGAGGTACCCGGAGTTAATCCCACCAAGGAATGCGGAGGAGCTGCCAGATAACAGTGACATTGTTTTTCCCTGATGTCAGCACAGAAACCCCGACACAAAGAGGTGAATGTAGTCCTCTGAGAGAGCTGTTGAGAAAGCTGAATGTCCAGCTTGTGCCCCGCATCCAGCAGCACTGAAAACTGCCGGGCAGCCGATGACAAAGTGTTTCCTGGAACCAGGGGCTGCCTCCAGACATCTGGGCACGGCGGGCGCAGTGGGCGATGGTGGGGAGGATCCCCAGATGTGCACACGGACGGCAGCGCTGGGAGCTGCATCGCTGCCACGGCAACAGGGTTCCCTTTCTGCCTCCCCAAGTTTAACGTGCAGCTCTGGTAGGCTTGGGCTTACCACCGAGTACATTTACAGCCATCTGTGGGTCATTTTGTTGTACTTTACAGCTCAGTGTATGGCACTGGTTTTTCTCCAGTAGCATCCACGTGTTGAGTCTTGCCTGAATAATTCAGTTTATTCTGTATTCGGTAGGTGACAGTCTACAGGATATTTACCTCTAGCTGCAATAGAAGCGTTGTTTCACTTTAATATAGGCAGCACATGAGCTCTTGTGTTGTTTCCACCGGGATAGTAATTAAATACTTGCTGATACGCTTTGGGTCTGTAGTTGCTCTTCCCAGCAGCTCAAAGGTGCTCTGCCTTGATCCACCTCCCCAACGAGAAGTTTCACAATTGGACTGACTGTCCATCACCGCTGAGAAATCCATAAAGGCATAGTAATATCTGTATTATTCATTTTCTGCTATTCCGAAGCCTACAGAAAGGTAAACAACAGGAGAAAAAACCCGAAGAGAAGGTTTTAGATTGCTTTGTGGTTTTTTTGCAGTGGTTGGTATTAACCTGCTCCGCACCCTTGGCTCAGCCTTGTTGGGAGCTGCTGCGACTCCGTGCTTCGCGTTAACAAACCAAATAGGTTGTACGTTGTGTTAATTATGAAAATCAAATTCAGTCACTCCTCGAAAGCTGCTTCTTAAAATCTGTTTTGAAGAAAGTCAAGCTGTTAAATGCTGCTTTCTGGCAGGAGAGGAACACGTGAGTCACTGAGGTTACGCGTGTCGTAATGGGGCGCATGGGAGGAAGCAGGGTCCTCCTCGCCTTCAGCCCTGTGAAATGGGCACAGCTGCTCGCGGCGGCCCCTGGGAACGGTACGAATTAAACACACTATAGCGCTGTGTGCTATGGTGTAGGTGTGTTTTGAGGGGGGAATAGCACATACCACGGAGATGGCACCAGCATAGGTTGGGGGGGGACCTCCTGGGAAGCAGTTCCAAGGAGAAGGGTCTGGCAGTCCTGGCAGACAGTAAATTATCCATGAGCCGGCGGTGTGCCTGTGCTGCCAGGAAGGGCAATGCCACCCTGGGCTGCACAGGGCAGTGTGTGGCCAGGAGGGTGAGGGGAGGTCATTCTCCCCCTCTGCTCTGCCCTGGTGAAGTGCTGGGGTCTGAACCCCAAGCCCTGAATTAAGGTTGACATATGGGTGGTCCCCATGGCCCTTTAAGAGGAGGGGATGAATTTGCCTTTTGGCTTTCCTCCAAGGTGCAGCTGACCTTGCAGGGAAAGCCCTTGGGTAAACAAGCCCCAGGTGCCCCCATTGGGTCAATGAGTGCCAGGTGTCCTGCTGTGGGGATAAAAGCTGGGACCACTTGCAGGAAGGGTGGGGTGTCTGTCTGTGAGGTGGATGCACTGTGCAGAGGTTCCTGTTGGGGAAGGACCTCCTGGCTCCTCATGCAACTGGACCCCAGTCAGGTCTTACTGGCCCGTACAGCCGTACAAACGGGCTTTGTGGGGAGGCAACATGGGGTTACCTCTATTGTATGTGATCACCCTATTGACTTGATTGTCTCCCATTTTCTCTGTGCGTTACCTTGTATCTTTGTTTATTCCATCTATTACGGGTCATGCTGTGTCGTTACTGGGGTTGATATCTATTATCTGTGATCTGTCTGACTTGTTTGTACCCCCAGTGATCCCCTATATACTGGCTCTTCTATGTGCAATAGAATCTACTCACTGGATTGTTTTTCTGCTGGCTGTGTCCTTTGTACTGGGCCTGGTAATTGGCAAAACACCTGGGGAGGCCGCAACTGGAATCCTACATCCAGTTCTGGGCTCCACAGTTCCAGAGAGACTGGGAACAACTGGAGAGAGTCCAGGAGAGGGCAAAGAGGATGAGTGGGGGACTGGAGCATCTCCCCTGTGAGGAAAGGCTGAGAGCTGGGACTCCTCAGCCTGGAGAGGAGAAGGCTGAGGGGTGATTTAATTAATGTTTACAAATACCTAAAGGGGAGGCTGAGGGAGGATGGAGCCAGACTCTTCCCAGTGGTTCCCAGTGACAGGATGAGGGGCAATGGGCACAAGCTGGGACAGAGGATGCTCTGTTTAAATATGAGGACAACCCTCTCTCAGGTGAGGTGCACAGGCTGCCCAGAGAGGGGTGCAGTCTCCTGCTCTGGAGCTTTCCCAGCCTGGCCTGGGTGCAGCCCTGAGGGATGTGCTTGGGGGGACCCTGCTGTCCCGCAGGGCAGTGGGGCTGGGGGAGCTCTGGGGGTCCCTTCCAACTCTGACAATTCCATGAATGTGTGAATAGCGCTTAGACCCTGAAAACAGACTTGAAGGGAGTTGGAGCAGGCAATTCCCACCAAAGCTCGTGGAAGCTGCTGGTTTTACTGGGAATGTGCCACTGAAAGAACCCAGTTGGGTGCTATTTCTTTTCGTGTTGGCTCTAAACCTGCCAAGTCTGTGTCTTGGTAGGCAAAATATCAGAATCACAGAACAGCCTTGGTCGGCAGAGACCTCTGAGCTCCCCCAGTCCAACCATTGACCCAGCACTGCCCAGTGCCCACTGCCCCATGTCCCTCAGCACCACATCTCCACGGCTGTGACATCCCTCCAGGGATGGGGACTGCCCCCTGCCCTGGGCAGCCTGGGCCAGTGCTGGGGAACCCTTTGGGGAAGGGATTGTTCCCAATGTCCAATCTAACCCTGCCCTGGCCCAGCCTGAGCCCATCACCCCTCGCCCTAGGTGTGGTTTGTGACACGGTAAGTCATCTCTTCCCTGACAGCTTCGGAGCTTGGATTTGTTGGGAAAGGCTGAGGAGACGTGTGTGAATGCGAGGGCTCGCGGTGTGTTCTCACGGCTGGGAACTGGTCAGAATGCTTCCTAAAGGAAAGGGGGAGCGTTTCGGTGTGAGTGGCGCAGTCTGAGGTAAAACCCGGGCAGCGCATGGAAGGCCGCGATGACGTCGGACCCCGCTCCCGGCCCCGCGGCCTTCCCCGGCGGGGCCCGCGCTGCCCCCGGGCCGCTCCTCTGGGGCGCGGCGCTGCGGGTGTCGCTGTTCCCCGCTCGCGGGCCCGGCGCGGCGGAGGGAGGTGAGCGGGGGGCAGCGGCCTCACCCCGGCCGCCTTCCTGGGCCGGGCCCCGCAGAGGGGAGCCACGGCCGGGGATGTAGCTCAGTGGTAGAGCGCGCGCTTCGCATGTGTGAGGTCCCGGGTTCAATCCCCGGCATCTCCAGCGGCTACTTTTTGTTTGCGCGGTGGGTTTTTTTTTTTCCGCCTTCCCTCCCGTTTACGTCGGGGACGCACCGCCACCACCGGGACCCGGCACGGCTTCGCTCCCACGGCGCCGCTTCGTCCCGCTGGGCAGCGCGGCGGGGAAAACGAAAGGCCGCCGCGGGTCCCACAGCCGTTAAAACACGGGGGTTCCGCCCGGAAAAAGGAACTGCATTGGCCGGGAATCGAACCCGGGCCTCCCGCGTGGCAGGCGAGAATTCTACCACTGAACCACCAATGCGCGCTCGGGTATACAGGGGCCCGCTGCTTCCCCCCGTAGCTCACAGGCACCTCCGGTCTCCACTGTTCCCAGTCACTCCCCCAGCCCCATGTTCACATCAGTGGTTCTGAGCTGCCGTGTCCAGGAAAACCGAAGATTTTCATGGAGTCAGCAATGCCTGTGCTCGTCTGTCCCGGTTCCTCTGGGACAGAACCACCACATCAATTTCCCATTCCCGTTTTGGGAAGACTGCAGCGCCTGATTTGGTGAGAACTGACAGGACACTGGTCGGCCCATGGCCACCACGGCGTGTGGGTGTACGTCACATCAAGGCTCGCAGCAGCCTGAGTCACCCGGGTGTTCCAGCCCACAGATTCCCCTCCTGGAGTGGAAGGTCAATGGGTGGCAGGACAACTGACTAAACAAAGACAAGGTTTTTCCTCTAAAGGATAAAAAAACCCTCAGAAAACTGTAAAATACCCATCATCCTTTAAATGTAAAGGCACAAAAGGTTTATTTTTGTTCCATTTCTGTACTGGAAGGACTCTGCCAGAGGAGGACACCAGTTAAGGGCTTCATTTGTCTTGGACACGCTCCCAAGACCAGCCACACATGAGCCAAAGAGTTCAAGAAAAAGCAACATCAGGTGCTTTTTTTTTTTTTTTCAACAAAGTAATTTAACACTACAGATAATGTTCCAAGTTCCTCTGTGAACATACATTAACACCAAAATGCAAACTTCCCTGTCAAGAGTCCCCTGCTCGCTGGTCCTGAGCTCTTACCCAACTGTTCCCAACTGCACGCTCAGTTCAGCGAGAGGCCGAATATTTTCTGCATGCGTAAAGCAGAAGCTGAGCTAAATTTGTGTTCTCAGTGACTCTGGACAGCAAGGGAAGACCATGATCTGCTGGCCAGACAGCTGGATACCAGGCGACAGCGTTCCCCGGTCACTCCCGGCCCCGAGGAGCAGAGCAGGCCAGGAACAGTGCCGTCACACTTCCCTCTCCCCGGAGCTTAACTGCAGCTTCTTCATCCCCACCGACAGAAAGTCACAGAGCAAATATTCAAACAATAACTCTTATTTAGGCTATTGCTTACAACTGCATCACTCAGCCGTGAAAAACTGTTTTCCCAGGCAAGCACAGGACCTGAAATCCTAAACCAGTTAGGCAAAAAATACCCATATTGAGAAGACTCTAATTCACTATTTTAATATAACTGAAAGTTAGCCGTGCTGAGGTAAACAGCAACAGCTGACCAACTAATTTTCCCCCCTACGTTTGTTCCCTCACCTCCTTTCATTGCTGTGGGCTGAGACACTGCACGGCAGGGGATGGCTGCAGGGGGGACGGCTCCGGGGATGTCTGCACACAGCCGCGTGGGAACCAGCGGCATGCCCCAAGAAAGGAGTCCTTGGGCTGTCTCTCCTGAGCAGACCGGGGTAAGTAACAGAGCAGGCTGTGTTTCTGTGGAACTGCTGCTCATTAGAGAATCATTTGACAGAGGATCTCCAGAGTAACAAACTTTGCTCTATTACCAAGCCCATCTGGTTCCCGGAGTAGAACTGAAACCCATTCTTGCACTCACAGTTAATAATTTAGAGAAGAGTTTCCCATGTCCATTAGATCACGTTTTGCATCTGCTCAGAACATCTGTGGGCGTTGGCTGACGCACTATGGAGAACTCTGTAAAGCAGAAGGAGTTTGGCAACTCACATGCCTCACTGGAGCTCTAGAACATGCTCCGGAAACCCTTTTTCAAGCTGCATGACACAGGCTCACACTTGGCTTCCCTGGAAAACTGACTGGGTGTAGGAGAGTGCTGAATGAAGGAGAGAATCAAGACCTGTAATATTAGAAAATGATGGGCCAGAGTTGCAGAACTGGTGAAAATTCCATAGCTGATTAAGAATTGGCATCCTGCTCCAGTGAGACATGGAGTCCTTAGGAATTCATTGTCTGAACTGGCACAATGGGTGGGAGGGCAGTCCCTGCAAAACCCCGGTGCAAAGGGCTCTGTTCTGTGTAAGGCTAGTGGAACAGTACAGGGACACTCAGTGAAACTGCTGGCCTAGACAAAATCTAAATACAAATACTTCCTAGAAATAACTGTCTCTGGCTGTCATCCATAACACATGTATAATTTTAGAAGCTCAGTGGAGGGGTTGAATGGCATTCAGAATCCACCTTCATGTAACTAACAAGGTTGTACAATCTAGGGAACTACTTTTCGTGAGCTTGCTTAAAATGTACTTTTGTACGTTTGTATCCAGTGTGTGATGAACAGCTGAGAAGGATTATCTTCCCAGTGACTCAGGACATCATCCTCTGCCATTCAGTTATGAAATCTTTCAGGCAGCTAAGGAGATGCTATAGCCTTTCACCAAGGAAGGCAAAACAGGAAGCAGGGAAAGGAATTTCTTAGGCATTTCATCCCCCAGAAGGGGACAAATTCATTTTTTTTCCATTCCAGGTCACCTTTAAAGGGACTCTGCTCTTGCTGCTTCTGGCTAAGGCTTGCCACAGTGTCTTCCCGTGGGGCTCTGCTGCGGCAGACCAGAACCAAGGAGCTCCAGGCGCTGCTGCTGACTCTGCCACGTACCTCTGGGGAGGATGCTGTAGCTCAGGGGCACTTGGTGGCCTCCAACAGCCCAAGTTCAGCCAATAAGGCTGCAACAGGAAGAAAACAGGGATTGACTAATTGATAGGCAGCAGTAAAACAGTTCAAATCATGCTTAAAACTGCAGGTGTGGATTACCTGGGCTGGGTACCAGTCATTCCCTCCTCCCCAGCTGGTATGGACACGTGCTCCCATGTCACACGGTACGACTGTGACTGGACAGCCACCCGCTTTAGAACTGGTGTTGCATCAATCCCTCCATTGCTATATGAAAAAGAGAAAGTGCGATGCTATGAATGTACCTGTACTGTTGCTCCGATCCACCTCTTCACATGGAGCTGTATTGAATGGAGCTCTTGTTAGAAACCTGAAATACAGCATGCTCCTTTGTAAGAACCAACTGCCTGCTCATCGCTTTCTCATGTTTAACTAACACACACCTAACACTTACTACTGCCAGGGAAGTCCAGTCAAGACTTCCTACTGCTCCCAAAACAGGGAAGGATAACTGCAGGCCTTCCAAAATGGCTTCTAAAAGCCTCTTCAGCAAAGGCTTCCAGAGAGTGCTCTTGCCTCCCCTTCCAGAGTGCAGAAAGTGTGTACCAGCCCTGGCGAGGGCTCTGCTGAGTGGAGTACACACACATCAACTCGATTTTAACAGGTCACGGAACAAGCTGGGCATTTAAAAATATCCACCTACCCAAAAGGACAAATGAATACATATTGTGGAGCCTTCAGCAAAGATGGTTGAAACAAAACAAACAAAACAATCGTGGTAATCTTTTAGGTAAGATTTATAATGTAGAACAACTTGTCAGTGCAGGTTAAAGTTTTAAGGCCTAGCAATTTTGACAGCGTCCCTTTGAGCACAGCAAGAGCGCAGGGACGAGCAGGACAGCAAAAGGTCACTTGGTCACACATATCTGCTGCCTCTTTTAAGTTTATCTCAAGACCCACGAGGCATGTCCCAATTAATTATTTAAATCTGCAGGGAAAAAGATTTCTGTAGATGAAAAGGTATAATCTGAAATGCTGGGGAAGCTGCAGGATGGCCGGCATGGTGAAATACAGTGCTGAGAGGAAGCTGAGGCGTGGAATCCGATCCACAGGCTTCAGATGTCGGGGGAAATCCTTTACATCCAGTAATGCTGATTTGTTTCAGACATCAGCAAAGTGGAGACTTAGAGATTTTTCTTATCTCCCTTTGTTTGCCACTGGACAGTTCTGGATTACAAAAGGTCACCAAACCCAAATCGACAATGATATATGTGGTTATTTAAAATAACTTTTCCCAACACAACTATTGATTATGTTGCTAGCAATCTGCGTAAGTTCCTTACAAACCTGTGGACACCCTGAAAATGTTTGTCCCAGATACCATTCTAATGGTCACAAAGGAAAGCCATCAGGCAAGCAATGCTAGTGAAATGGGCGCTGAAGAGAATGGGAGACTCAAACCCTGTGTTTCTGCATTATGCACTGAGACATTAGGCTGGGGCTTTCAAAATGTACGTGTCTTTGTGCAGGTTTTCTAAGCTCTTCCCCGAATCAGTTCAATGGAGAAAATACCTGGATGGAAAGCAGATGTGTATACTCACTGGGGCTGATTTCAGTCTGTCATTGCCCGAGAGAAAAAAATAATATAGCACAAATGCCAAAAAGCCTTTTCCATTCCATTTTCTGCATATAATCTCTCTCTCTGGCACACATAAAGAGAAAATAAATGTAAAAGATTTTTTTCGTATTTCCTGCCACACCAAAAATCTTTAAGCAACAGAAAACAAATACACTTAAATAGTCCAAGCAGTCTTGCTTTCTAAAAGATACTGCCTTTCTTTTCTCCCTCTCCACCAATGAAATCTGTGTTCTCTATTAGATCTCGCTCCGCTGTTCGCCCCAGAAAAACACAGGTACTGCCCATGGCTCCTTCCCACTGCCGGGCTCTGCCGTGGGTAAAGCTGCCTCAGCTGCCACTGCGGGGAGAGGCCAATTAATTATCCTGTTTGTTCCGCAACAAATAATGCCACCTCTGACCTTATTCGTTTAAAACTGCAATTTTTGCATTTGTTTCTGCGACTCGGCCCTGATGTGTTAACTCTGTGTAACAGCAAACAATAAGACATAATTATGATGATAACACATGACTTCAGTTTTAATAGAAAAAGAGCCTCTTTCTCTTTTCAGACACACAGTGGATGTTTTTGTCTGTTGCAGTGTAGAGGGAAAGTGTTTAAACACGAGCAATACAGCCTGGTTCAGCTGCTAAACTGTGTCTGATATGAAGCAATGCAGCTGTACTTCCAAATGATACCTGATACCAGCAGCCAGAGGGGAACACTATTAAACATTTAATAGTAGGTACTCGTGTTTTCCAACGGGAGGGACCTACCCTGCATCCTGCATGGAAGAATCTTGGTAGAGAAATTCTGCTTCTGTTTGTGTCACTTCCTTTCAGCTCTTCTGCGATTATTATTACCCCTTGCTCCTCACGAAGACGCTTTCCTGAAGACAGATTAGGAGAAAACATATTTGTGAACGTACGAACAGATTTTCTCCTTATGATACATAACTTTGGCAGGCAGTCAGGAAACGATGATAATCTTTTTCTCTATCTTCCCTTGCTAATGAAGAGAAACTGCCTCTGGGGTTAAGGACAAAAGGTGAACTCTCCCTGAACACAATTTACACCTGCTGAGCACATGATTTCGGGCATCTAAAATCCTGGTCTTGGCAGGTGTCCCAGGGACCAAGCCACACACACGGAGAGCAAGGAGGTAATATTTTCATCCAGACATTAAATAAAAAAACAGACTCAAGAGGGATTAATTTCATGATACTTTCAGGCATCTCATTTTTTTGCTTAACCTTGTAAAAATCTCTCACTATTCAAGCTTATGAAGACCAATCTTTACCAACCAGGAACTAAGATAAAAACACAGTTGAAAAGTAACTGGGGTAAAAAGCCAGCTGTAGTTGAAAAGAAGGGAGGATGGAACAGCCCACCCCTCGTTTGTTGGTAGCTGCACCATGAACGTGTAGAGAACCTCTCCTGGAAAGACTGCCAGGTAAATGTCATCCTTATAAAAGTTTTCACTCATTCTAAGATTTCCCTTTTATGAGAAGAGTAGTACAGCACTCTCATTTTCTACCCCAAATCTATGATTTTGCAGGTTTTTAAGAGTTCATGAGACACAGAAGTGCTGGGGTGCAGAGTATGTTCACTTGGAAACTGGATGTGGACTCATTTTACACTCATACACCACCTTGTTTTGAATCGATCAATCACCATAAATTGATACAGACAACACAGCCACACCTGGGCGGACAACAACCTCGAGGGGTGGGAGGACAGGATATTTTCCCAGCTCTAACAAATTTATGATGTTGGTTTGAACATTTGTGAGAGACGGACGAAATGGCAACACATAGTGCCATGTTAGTACACAGATATGGGGTAGGGATTCACACCTAGAACTTGGGGGGGGGGATCATGCTGAAATTATTCACCACAGATTGCATATCAATCCTTCTTTTTCTAGCCCAACTATTCTTCCTTGCTCACACTCTTAAAAAAACCCCGGAAACAACCTAAAATCATACGCCAAAAAAAACAATGAATCCATTTCTGGGGGGGTTTCCTTTCATTTTCTGTTCTTTCGGTTCAGCTGAGGCATCCCCATGGATTCTAAGCCTGAATATCCATGGAGTGTACTAATTCCAGCTGCCGCTTGAGATCTGATTTCCTTTTAAGAGCACTGCCATGCCTCCTAATGCATCTGGGATAAAAACTGCTCCCAGCATCGGTGGCTGGAATATCACTGACTGTGCAAAACTTCTGAAATCCAACCCTTACAGTTGTTTACTGACTTTAAATGCCACCTAGAGAGTTGATAGCCATACATTACTACTGCAGCTTCCAATTTAGCTCCTCTGGTTATATCTGACCCAAGAGGGAGGGATTAGGTTCCTACGGCCTCCTCTGATGGGACCTGTTGCTGACATTTAGCTGGCTGACGGGAGAGCGGAGCGTGCCTGGAGGACGCCGTGGGAGGGAGGGAGATGTGCCCCATCCTTCGTGGCAGCAGCAGGTTGTTTTTCTGCACCTGACAGAAAACACGTCTCAGTGCTGCCTGTAAAGCATGTTGACTAAGCAGCGAGCACAGAAGAACAGCAATAAAAGCAGTTTCTGGGGGACAGCCAAGAAGCACGGTTAGACAGAGCTGATCCCTGTGTGCCTGGAAAGAGGGAACCACAGCGAGTACAGTGCACTGGGTGTGCAGGGGTCCCGCATGTGTGACACCGGCTATCAGGCAACAGGCAGGGGATGGGCAAAGAGAGACCCATGACGGCTTATGGGAATAAACAGTCACAAAATCAGCTCATGTTTTGGTCCAGCATAGAAAAGAAGATCCCTAACACTTGTGGAACCACAACTGCAGTGCACTAAAAATGTGATTTTGCAGGGAAAAGCACAGTCAAAAGTTCAGCAATGAGTTTTGGAGAGGGAGGAAGATCCTGGCTCATTACTAGCGCATGTCTGGATTTCTCACTGCAAAAGCAGCAACAAGCAGGAATCTCCAGATGATTCCTCAAAAGAAACCCTATAGCTGTGTTTGTCAGCGGTGTCCTTAGGAGGTGGGAACCAGGATGAGAAACAAAGAGGACCATTAGAGACCCTAAGTCTTAGCAGCAGCTCTTCCAAGTCTTGTCACTTGGTATCACAGAATGAAGGTGGCAAGAAGAATGAGGATCAAATCACAGAACAGCCTTGGTTGGAAAAGACCTCTAAGCTCCCCCAGTCCAACCATTGACCCAGCACTGCCCAGTGCCCACTGCCCCACGTCCCTCAGCACCACATCTCCACGGCTGTGACACCCCCCCAGCGATGGGGACTGCCCCCTGCCCTGGGCAGCCTGGGCCAGTGCTGGGGAACCCTTTGGGGGAAGGAATTGTTCCCAATGTCCAATCTAACCCTGCCCTGGCACAGCTTGAGGCCATCACCCCTCGTCCTGTCACTGTCACCTGGGAGCAGAGACTGACCCCCCCTGGCTACCCCCTCCTTTCAGGGAGTTGTAGAGCAATGAGGTCTCCCCTCAGCCTCCTCCAAACTGAACCCCCCAGTTCCCTCAGCCACTCCCCACCACACTTGTGCTCCAGACCCTTCCCCAGCTCCACTGCCCTTCTCTGGACACACTCCAGCCCCTCAGTGTCCTTCTTGGCATGAGGGGCCCAAAACTGAACACGGTGTTCAGGGTGCGGCCTCACCAGAGCTGAGTACGGGGCGACCATCCCCGTTCCGCGTATTGTGAGGAATCCTCGCTGTGACGCCAAACTGACCCACCCCCCCCGACTTCCTTGGATCCCACAGAAACCCCAGCGCCCCCGCAGCCACAGCCGGAGGAGGGGCCGGGCCGGGCCGCGACGCCCCCGAATAGCGACCGGGGCGAGGGGGGCGCGTCGCTCTCCGCAGCGCCGCAGCGACAGGGCGGGAGCAGGCCCCGGCGGCGGGGCCTAGCGCGGCTTCCCTCCCCTCCCCGGAGAACCGGCTCGCCCCCAGGCCCGGCCGCGGCCTGCCGCGGGGTGAGGCGGGGCAGGGCGGGGAGGCCCCGCCGGCGGTGAAGGCGGGGCGGAGAGAGGCGGCCGGAGGCGAAGCGAGGCGTGCCGCGGCCGGAGGAGGCGCGCAGGAAGGCGGCCGCCCCCCGGTTCCCGTCCCGCCGGCCGGCGAGCGGCGTGGGGCGAGACGCGGGCCCGCCGCGGTGCGCAGTAAGTGGCTTTCGGTTTCGGCGCGCGGGGCGATGGCGGCGGGGAGCGGGCCCGGCTGTGCAGCGGTGCCTGCCGGAGGCCGGGCCGCGCTCTGCCCCGGCCGGCGGAGGCTGCTGCGCCGTGCGGTGCCCGCGCGTTCGGCTCCGCGGTTGCCGTCCCTGCACGGCGGTAGCAGACGCGTCCTTGCCGCCGCTCTCCCTGCCCGGGCGGCGCTGCCAGCGCACAGCGAGCCCCGGCTCTGCCCGGGCCCCCGCCCCGCCGCTCCGTGGGAGGAACGGCCCCGCGCTCCGTGCGCGGCTGTGGGAGCGGGGTCCCCGTGTGCCTGACGGTGCCGCCCTGCTCGGGGCCGAGTGTCCCCAGCACGGCCACGGCCCCGCTGCCCCCGGGGCCCGCCTGCACGTGCCTGGGCACGGAACACACAGCGGGCTTGCAGAACTCTCTCGGACAGAGCCGGTAGAATAGTGCCTCTTATTATCAAAAAAAGAGTGGACGTTGGGCAAAGGGCTGCGGTTACACGGGACTCTGGAAAGTGAAAACGCAGTGGGCGTTTTCATGGGACGGTTCTGGGTGAGAGTGTATCGGGGAACACGGAGCCCCCAAACTCTGTGGAGTTCTTGGCTCCCCTGGCCAGCCACTGCAGTAGGTGTCCCAGCCTGTTACACGGGGCAGATACACGCGTGTGTGTGGAGTGCTGGGGTCGGACCAGCCGGCTTTGCCGCCTGAGCTGTGTTCGCTGTGAACGAGCGGTAAAGGGGCCTCGGAAGCGAGCCCCTTCCCTCCCCCGCCACCCTGCCTCGTGTCCCCCGGTGCCCCCCGAGGCCCTCCCGCCGGGGCTGTGCCCAGGTTTCCTCGCGTGCGAGGTTTGCCCAGGTGTAGTTACCCTGGCGCTGGCCTGGAGCCTCTGAAGTCCCTCTAGGATCTCCTGACCGTGGGTAAGAGGCGAGCTTGGGGATGCAGCTGTTAGGAGCTTGTATCTTTAATTTGAAGTTAACCAGACCTTTCCTTTTCCTCATTTCTTTGTAGGCATGGTTCTCCAGAAGTGTTTAGTGATGAGCAGTGGCTGATGATTAGTTAGTAAAGACTCAGCCTGATGCTTCAAGATCTTTAAGGGTTCATAGCTAAGGCAAAATCCAGCATTGGCTCTTCTAGAGTAGGAATAAGCAGAATACTATTAATATTAATGTTAGACATTTACCAATTTATTTAGTCTAACTTTGGGTGGAAGTTTTGAGTTGGCACACATGCCCATGAAAAATTATACACACACCTTATATCTAATTTATAGTGTTACTTTGGTTGTGTGTATATATGGATTTACACTTCGTTTTGCTTAATTATGCGTATGCACATGTATGGTAATAATAACTTTGTGAGCATAGTGTAATATTTTCTCTGGAGACCCATTTCTGCCTGGTAATCTGTCACTAACAGAAGTTTGGAAAGCTGGGTGGATGTGGTAGGTTCAAAGGCCGTTGATGCAAATAAGTTTCCCCAATGAAAGCTCATACGGGTTCCTTTCTGCTACCTACTTCTCTGTCTTCGCACAAGTCTCTGCAAGCTTTAGCAGGCGTTAAAAGGAGCTGTGCTTTTTCCACAGTCAGTTTGCCATTGGTAATTTCTCCTTTCCCACGTGAATATTGCAGTGGTTTCAAAACAAAGGTTTGTGTTTGCAAGGAGCTCTGGTAAGCAACAGTTTACTTGTATCATAGTGCTTGTTTGCATGCTGGCAAACAGGACGTCAAGGATTATTTTACTTTTCCTGAAGTCTGTGGGCCTGTGCTGCGCTCGATGTAAACCAGAGGTCTGATGGTCTGGTTGTACGAATTGATTGCTGTATGTTGCTTGGTCCTCTGGTTGTAGCTTGAGCCAGTGTTTTTCTGGGGCTTGGCTTTATCGTTGTGGGTGTGCTCCTGGTGCTGATGGGTGTGAGCAGGGCTGGGGGTTCTGCCTGCAGAAGGGTGCGGGTGGCTGTGCTCGTGCCTGTCCCTGCCTTGTTGGGTGCTCTCCAGAGGCTGGGAGACCACAGAAAAGCTGAGTGCTGGGTAAAAAGGGAAACTGGCATCAATTAGAGGCTGGAAAAGGAATTCTGAAGAAGATCAGGCAAAAGTGGGAAGATCATGCTTTAAAGAAGGAAGGCCTGATGTACTTCAGCTGCTTCCTGGGTATTTGTGGGTCCAGACTGGAGCTGTTCGGGAGGGAAGGATGGGGAGCACAGAGGCCAGGGAGGCTGTGTTCTCAGCAGCAGCCGTTTTGCTTCAGAGTCCACTGCAGCTGTGCCACAGCTCCGGGAATGCAGACCTCGTCCATTTCGCCCAAAAAGTGTTACTTTAGAATACAATTTCGAAAACAAATTAAAGAAGTGTTATTTTTTTGAAAACAAATTAAAGTAGTGTTACTTTTTTTGAAAACAAATTAAAGAAGTGTTATTTTTTTTGAAAACAAATTAAAGTAGTGTTACTTTTTTTGAAAACAAATTAAAGTAGTGTTACTTTTTTTGAAAACAAATTAAAGAAGGTTACTTTTTTTGAAAACAAATTAAAGAAGTGTTACTTTAAAAAATAACCGATTTGTATTACACACGGAAGAGACATACGTAATCGGAGCTCTTCTATGGTGTCATAGTACTGCTTTTAGCAACGTTTTCTATCGCTGAACAGCTTCGAGTCCGTTTCCCACGCAGACGTTTAGCTCTGTCTGAAGAGGGGTTTCCAGGTGCCGGAGGAACTCAACCTGAGGTATATATCCTGGTAGAGCTGGTGGAGCCCAGGTTGTCCTTTCTCTGCTGTCTGGGTACGAAGTCTTGGACTGAGCCTTTGTTTTTTGCTTAGCGAAGTGTTTCTCAAACTAAGTGTTGATTCTGATTTCAAAATTCTACTGAATGCATATCCCTCCTCTGGGATTAGATTTGCATATGCTATCAGGTCTCGATCTTTATTCCAGTATATAAAACTAGGCTACTTCCTTGACACACCTAAGTAATCACCTTATTTGTAGTTATTTTTTGAGCAGGTACCTGTTTGTATGTGCAGGTCTGTGTCCAGTCTTGTAATAAGCAAACCACTTTGTTTTCTAATCCTTTCTCCTTTAGTGTTTGACTGGGAGGGGGGAAAGCAAACTGTGGATGTAGTTCAGCATTGGGATCAAGCTGAACTGGTAGACTCTGTAATCAGTTATCTGCCTTAAATATGAGGGGAGTGAAGAATACCTGAAAAAAAAAAAAAAAAGGGATGAACAGCTATAAATTAACTGTACCTAGTAACAACATTTCTAATTACAGTGATTGGTTTACAGGATTTGCAGTTTTTCATTGTGTGTGTGGTGGGTTTTATGACTGATCTTAACCTCCACTCATACAGAAAGCAAGAATGACTGTTTGAACTATTTAAGCTAAAAGCAGTGTTGGCACAGGAACAAAAAAGTGTGGCAGTCGTCCTGCGTACGTTCTGTCAGGAATTGGGCTGGAGATGGGGGTTTCCTGTTCCTTGGCAGATTTTGAAGTAGTATTTCAATAGGGCTGGAGGGAATTTAGATACTTTAATGATAAAATCTGATAAATATATTATGATGTTTGTCTATTGGGAAAGCTCAAAATAGCGGTGACCTCAGAGTGTGTTTGCATTCCAGTTAGTTCTGAGGTACGGTGCTTGGGATTACAGCCATCAGTGTCTGTGAGTGTTCTCAGAAACACACTGCTTTCTCTGGTAAGGTTCTTGCTCTCTGAAATCCTGAGGGAGGTTCACGAATCAGCCTTTTACCCTCATTATCTGTACGGCTTTTTTTTTTTTTTTTTTGTAGGAGAGTAATGAAACAGAAGAGAAAGAAGTGGTTGGGTTAAAAATACACATAGTGTAAAGAAAGGCCAAAAAGTGTGTCCCCATAGGATGCAGCTTAAAGCAGTTGGATATTACCTAATGCTGGGTGGGAAGATCCTGGTCCCAGAGTACAAAAAGCAAATGAAGTAGTTTGAAGCAGTGGGGACCAAGAGAAGGAATGAGGACAGTATGCCTATTTTTTTGTTGTTGTTGTTTTTCCTTTATTTCTGTGCATGACAAGTGCTGTAACTACTTCTGGGCTGGGCAGCCAAGCTGGCTGCCTGTGCTGGAGCATGGGAAGGATTTTCCCCGAATGGTAAACTGCTGCGTTGCTTCACTTATTAGCACAGGGTGGCCTGCGGGCTGTGCGGGCTGGAACTTCGCTGTGCAGGAACTTGCCAATTTGTGGTCTATGGCTTACAAGAACTTGTAACCCTGTGAGCTGGCTGGATGTTGTGGGTTATGTTTCTGTGCTTGGTTGGTGAGGTAGTTCTTGGGTGATTACTTTAATTAGAGTGCCGTAACTTGTGTTTGAGAACACAGCGTAACTCTCGCAGGCTGTAGGAGAGGATGTGGAGGATGCACTCTGCTGCCGTATCAGCAGTGTTTTGTACCCACTGGAACTCTTTCTTGGTATGTGGCTTCATTATAGATATGATTTACAGTAATTACACTTGGAAGTCACAAGTGCATGAGTCAGTGGCCCAGACTTTGTTGGGGAGGTAGTAACAAGCTTTGGCTCTCCGTCAAAGCGTGCTGCTTTGTTCTTGTTTGCTGTCCTTGCTGGGTAGGTGACAGGTAGCACAGGGCATCACAGGAGATCAGGCCTGCATCAGCTGAAGAGAGAGGTGCTTGATGACTGTTAGGAGTGCTGCAGGGGAAGCATCTTCAGTTTTGGTTGGTTAAAGCTTTAATCACTTGGTTACTTTGGTTAGTATGGTCTGATGTCCTGTGTAACTCAGTATGAACCAGTTCAGTCTTTTAAAAAGCAAATGAGAGAGAGCTGGTAGATGATGATGTTAAGGGGGGTGCTAAAAGGATTGTTTTCTGGTTACATCCCTTTTTTCTTGTTATTTAGCTGCTTACTGTGTTGAGACACCCATAAACTGCCAGTAACATACTCAGAGTAGTACAGCTTTGAAGGTTTAGGTTACCCACAGTAAGAATCCTAGCTGTGGCCTGTCTCACTGCTGATCTGTGCGCCGTCCCAGCCACCACCTTTCAAGTACTCGTGCAAGAAGGCTCAAAAGCTGAATTAGAGGGAGCTGAGGACAGTGACTCCAGCTGTTTGGAGAAGCAGAGGCGGTGCAAGGCTCTCCACTCGGCCCGGAGGGACATCGGTCTGGGGCTCTCCTCAGCCACAGCTTACCTGGGAAGCTTTTGGGAGGAGTGAGAGGTCTGAGCTGGGTGCTGCTGCTGTGCCAATGGTGAGTTCTGCAGGCTGTAGCGGTGGTGATTAGAAGTTTGCTATTTTTAAGTCTTCCATTGAGTGACTCACTTTATTAGATGTGTTCGTTTAAAATGGATTGTGAAGCACCCAGATTCCATGGTAATGGCCTCATAAAGCACACAACATAACAGATTGGAGCTCTTCTCTTAATTTAACAGGTTTTGCGTCTCATACGCCGTGTCTGGTGGCAGCATCCAGGGCGTCACACGCTCCTGTCGCCGAGCGCCACAGTTTGGATCCATCTGTCTCTTCACTTTTGCAAAGTACTCATCTTTCTTTGATCTCTGAATCGCGATTCTCTGTCTCAGTTTTCCGCCGTTCCCCTTCCCTCCCTCTTCCTCTCATTCTTTCCCCCAGCTTTGGCCGTGCGCTGCTAAGATGCAGCCCGATACCTTAACAATTAGAAAGTGCTGAGTACAGCACTGCTGGTGACACAGCACTTCCTTCCCCATCCCCTGGTGCCCTCGGGTGGGAGCAGAGCCCTGGTAGGTGCCTCCGTGTGCTCTGGGCTGTGCAGAGGTGCACAGCTCCAGGTGAGATCCAGCCGACAGGCTGCAGCTCCCTGGGCTGGGCGTTACGGGAAATCAGGAGGGCCAAGCCCTCCTGGGATTCATATTGGCCTGATGACAGCTGTGGGGTGGCAGATGTCTGTCGCGTGGGGCATGCTGTTAAGAAACATCTGCTGGAGACGGGTGTTGAAATCACTTCTTTAAAAAACAGGGCTAAGTTGCACGTTGTAAGTTGCGTGCTGTATGCCTTTTGGTTCGTAAACGTGGGGCTGGAAGCGAAGCAGAAGAGCCCTGCCTTTAAGAAGTGTGTTGATTGAGGAAACGGAGCCCTTGCCAGAGGTGCAGGGTCTGCTCAGGGTGGGGTTCACCCAGGGACCTCACCGAGGCAGGGTCAGCAGTCCCCAGCCTGGGCTCTGGGGCGGGAGCCTCCTGTGGAAGTGACCACTGCGTGCTGCTGTGCACCCAGTGAGCGTGGCTCTGGATTGCTGGGTGGGAAATGCAGGGCAGGAGGGAGCGGTTCCTGCTGTGACAGCAGTTTGTATTAAGTTATTTAGCTTTTGGAAACTGAAAGCATGAACTTGTCCTGATTTGTGCGGTTTCCATTTCACATAACTAGGGTGGGTTTTCTTTCCTTTGGTGTTTCCTTTCAAGTTTAGTGCCTATTTCTTCTTATTGGCAGTCCTTCGATGGTGGTTGGATGAGATGATCTTTCAGGGTCTTTTCCAACATAGATGATTCAGTGATTACTAGGTGGAAGTTGGAGCTAATGTCCTTGTGAACCTTTACCAATACTCAGCTGTTTCACTGAGAAGGTTCCCTGTGGGTTGTTCAACTCTTTGGACAGTTCAGGCTGTCTGCAATACCCACTCCTCACGGCACCCTGCTGGCTGTTCCCGTGCCAGTCAAGGGCTCCTTGCTCCGGCTGGAGCTTGTCCCAGAGCCTGTTGGGGACTTCAGCCCATCCTCGAAACCAGGGCATGGGGCCAAAGGGTGCCTTTTATGACCTCTGTCGGAACTAAGGATAAGGCTTAACATGGGGATTTACAGTATCAAATGGCACCTGCAGCATTTGAGCACTGTTCAAGTCCTTTTTATAAGTGACTCAAAATATTTGTGTTATGGAAAGGTGACTGATTTCTGACTATGTCATTTCTCATGCTGTTGCTATTATAATTTTAATTAACATGCAGTTCAGTTTCCATCACAGGTTATTGATCTCAGCTTGGAAAAGGGTCAAGTTTTATTACCTACCTGCAAAAGATGAGGGGTTTTTAAGCATAGGCTCTTCTCTGTGTACGTAGCACTCTGTGCACCACCTTTGCCATAACTGTGGACTGCATTCTTTCCACTTTCATCTCAGGTTTATCCTGCTTGGCAGCCTTTAGCAGCTGTTCTGGGACAGAAGGACAGAACTTGAGGAAAATTTGCAGTGTCTCCTGCTTCAGAGAAAAATATGCATGTGGTACTCCTTTCAATGCCATCTACTGCCCCAGGGGAGCTGTGGCTGCCCCCTCCCTGGCAGTGTTCCAGGCCAGGTTGGACGGGGCTTGGAGCAACCTGGGCTGGTGGGAGGTGTCCCTGCCCATGGCAGAGGGTTGGAACGAGATGAACTTTGAGGTCCCTTCACACCTAAACCATTCTGGAATTCTGTGTGTGACTCTGTGAAAAACCCCCCAAGTGTATGCTGAGAGAGCCTCTGATTTCTCCCTGGTTGTGTATATGCCGGGGCAGTGCTTAGGCTATGCCTAGAGGAGACCTTGTTGCCTGCCATTTCCCATGTGCAATGTGGTTCCTCTGGGAAAGAAGCCGAAGCATTTGGGCAGGGAGAAGGTGCAACGTGCTCTCATAGGGCCCCACTGAAGGGTCTGGGGCTGAGCCTCGGCACAGCCTGGCACGTATATATCGTGTCTCTGCTGGCTGTTTGTCTGGGGCTCTGCCTGCCTGTGGTACCTGCTAATGCCCCGAGCTGCAGTCAGCCTAATCCAAATACATCTGCTCATACCTCGCAAATACAGGCTCGTGGGTTCCTGGGATGGAATTGAGATGTTCTAGGTGGAAAAGCACTGTCTGTAGGTTTGACTGCCTGTCTGGCTTTGCGTTGGAGTGGCTTATGTTAAGCCGTGTTTTCCTTTCTGTCCCTGAATAAGCTTCTCTTGCTGATGATGAGCGTGATTTATGTGGCAATTTGAGCAGCTGGTCTCCTGGGAGTGTTCCTTTCTCCGGAGAATTGCGTGTGATCTGGCTACCAGCTCTGAGCAGAGCTAATGACACACGCAGCCGGCTGCGGGGAAGCAGAGGGTAGCCCCTTGCTGACAGCTCAGGCTATAGAAATCCCTCCTGTATAGAGGGCACTCAGCCTGCCAGGTTCTTTATGTTCTCTTGCATAATGAAAGTGGCAAAATTGTTCACTGTGGCCTATCTGGTGTCACTTTGGTGCAGTTAGGACAGCTGTATGTGCAGTGAGACTGACTCCCACTGCAGGAGGGACCCTGAACCCATTCCCTCTGTGCATGCACCTCCATGCCCACTGGGACAGCGCCTGGGGCTCGCCCTGGGTGCCAGCTGAGTTGCCATGAACACGTTGTGTTGGCAGAAAGGCTTGTCACAGCTCTCTGCATGCTGCTGTATGTGCAGTGAAAAATGGTGCTCGTTTGTGGGAGGAAGCTGTGGGGCAGTCACATCGAGTCTTCCAGCCTGGTACGTAGGTACGCTCAGGTCTCTCTCTTTCCCCTTGTTCTCTGTGCATGCTTGTGCCTGGCTCATGTGGGGAATCCAGCTCTGGGAGGTGGTGGAAGTGGCTGCTTCAGCCCCCCTGCCCGTGGCTGAGTGTCAGCACTTCAGGTGCTGCTGGAGCTCTCTGCACTGCTGCGTGTTGTGTTGCTTGCACTGGGTTCTGCAGGTAAGAAGTTTCACTGGTAGGAGTTGGAAGGTGGAAAAGCTCCTGTAGCTGGAGCAGCAGAAAGCAGCCTGCGGGTCTGTGCCTGCTGTGTGCAGGGGCCTTTGGGAGATGGGAATGGAGGAGATGTAGCTCTCCGAAGATGCACAGCAGGTATAATATTAGCCATTATCTTATTTCCCAGCACTGGCCCAGTGGAACCTTTATTCAGTACGTGAGCATGTTCTGTTTGAAGGGTTTTTTGACAAAAAAGTTAGCAAAAGAGCAGATATTTCAAACTATGTAAAATAACATAAGGCTGTTTGTAACTCAGAATTGTGAGTGTTTATTCCTCCTGAGTGCTTTCATAGGTTTGTGCAGCAGTGTTGTACAATCAGCTTAGAAGGGAATTCATGCTTTTATTTCTTTGTATATGCAATGGTATTTCTAGTGTGATTCATGAAGAAACTTTAGATTTTGGTTGGTGCAGTCAGGGGTTTTTAACCCATAACTAAAGAAGTAAGGGTCAACTGAAGAAAATACACACGACGTTATTTCTTTAGCTTTAAAAACTTGGTGGTTTGGGTTTTTTTTTTCAGAAGTATTGATAAAATGCTTGTTTAAAAGGCTCAGTAGAACATACAGTCCACAGATCATGATTTCCGTGTTTTAAAAATAAAAATAAACTACTTCCAAAGCTGTCTGGGAAACTGCATTTCTGAAGTAATCTGGTGTAGGCAGCAATCACTGCAGCTTCCAGTCAGTGGTTTGAATACCTTGTGTGGCTCTTTCCATCCTGCTCAGTGGAAATGTCATGGTTTGACCCTGGGAGGTATCGAAATGGAGTCTCAGACAAGGCTTAAGGGGGCCAAGAAGCAAGGGTTAGTGTCAGCAGTGCTCTTGGTGACCCTGGTTCTGCAGCCTGCCCCTGGCGGGCTCCGTCTGAGTGGCTGGAGGGTGCCTTGGGCACAGTGGAAGGTGCTCAGCCCTTGGCAGGAGCCTCGTGCTGCCATCGAGCGCCAGCTGCTGGGCCATGGCTCTCACTTTGCTCGGAGCTGATGACCTTCTGAAGAGTTTAGGTGAACTGGGATAAGGAGGGATTTGTGCTTCAGCCATCAGCCTGTCTTCCCGAACTTGGTAAAACGTTGAAAGGACACACTTTGGTTTGTTTTCTTGAAAGCCAGTATCTCTGCAGACGTCTAAGCTAGCTTGTTGGAAGGTGCTAATTTGTTCTTTTTAAACTCCCTTGGAT
Organism: Podargus strigoides; assembly: GCA_028020825.1. NCBI lineage: Eukaryota > Metazoa > Chordata > Aves > Caprimulgiformes > Podargidae > Podargus > Podargus strigoides. The sequence continues at coordinate 820,512 of CM051625.1, read as the reverse complement.
TCTGGAGCATACTGTGTGCCCAGAACAGGCGTTTGCAAGGGTTTCATGCTCTTATTTGAAGTGACTCCTTTGCTGATGCATAACGTGTGTGAACTACAAGACTGCCACCAATTTGCTGCCTGAAAGATGTTATTACTCTAGAGACTTGAAGACATGTGATGGTAGAAGTGTGTGGTACCCAGTGCTTGGATGGTGTGTATGTGTCACCGCGTGCTTTGTGTGGCTGTGGACGGTATGTGATGAGCTGATGGTGGTTGTCATAGTTGTTTTATTTTGTGGGAGATACGTGGTGGTGGCAGGACAGGTTTTCCAGCTGCAGGTTTGAGTTCTGGTGCAGCACTGACTTTCATGTTTTGGTGTGACTTCTTCTGTATCCATAGACGTTTTCAGGTACATAGAAGTGATGTTACAAAAGGTTGCCTTTCCCATTTACTCCTCCCTGTCATGGTATGAAGGAAAGATGAAGATGGTCTATTTTGAGACCAAAATACGAAGTAAATGGAGAATGTGACACTACATACGTACCAAGAAAGGTTGTTATGGTGGGAATCTTCAAAGCATACATGCTGTTCTTCAGACAAATGTGTGGGAAGCAGCAAGTCTCGGCCTTCTGTACAATATGTATAACATCTGCACATTGAATGTTCCCATACAACAATGCATGCTGCAAGCAAAGCTCACAGGGAGTGAAGTTCAGATCTGTGCCATCTCAAACTGGAGCTTTCTTTTTTGGCTCATCTTAAACATGTTTGCTATATTCTTTTAAGCAAAAAGAACAATTATGCTATCTGGAAGAACTAATAGCAGAACAATGATGAAATGTGTACAGTCATACAGTGACACACAGTATTTCATGTTTCATTGTCTTGATAAAGCCGAAGAAATAACTCTTGAGTTGTAAGTAGCTTGCTGCAGAGCCTGAGCAGAGCTGTGTGTGCCCAAAGGGAGGTTTGTAACCCAGTCTGGTGTAAGATGGGCAGTGGGCTGCAGAGCCTGAGCAGAGCTGTGTGTGCCCAAAGGGAGGTTTGTAACCCAGTCTGGTGTAAGATGGGCAGTGGGCTGCAAAGCCTGAGCAGAGCTGTGTGTGCCCAAAGGGATGGTTTGTAACCCAGTCTGGTGTAAGATGGGCAGTGGGCTGCAAAGCCTTGGGGCCTGCGGGTGTGTAGCGAGGCACTGTGCCGGGCCAGGGCAGTGGGGGTGGCCCATGGGGTCTCACTGGGGGACCAAGGCAAGGGCTGAGCCCCCCAAGCATCTGGGGGATGCTCCTGGGGCCTCCCCCCTGCCCATCCCCGCGATGGGGAGCTGCTGCAGCTCTCTGCTCCTGGCCTGGGGCCGCTCCTGCCGTGCTGTAAGGCCACTGGCGTTCTGGCATTGTCGGCTGAACACGTTGCCTGCTTCTGCTTTAAACCTTAGCAGTGCTAAGTCTCTTGTATGGAGACTGCTGGGTGATGCTGGGGCTTGGGCAAAGATGTCTTCATAGCCAGAGTTCCTGGAGCACTGGCGGGAGTCCGTCAGGGTCGATGTGTGTTGCTGCTGATGCGATGGGAGCTGCCGTGGCCCTGGGAAGGTGGAATAGGTTTTGCCTGCTTAACATTCAGGTCAGTTCCATGCAAATGTTTCATTCAGTATCCAAACACTGGGTCTTTTAAGAGTTCGTCTGACCCACATAGAGCTTGTTTTAAACCCTCTGTAGCTAGATGGCAAAATTCTGGGCTTATTTCAAGCCAGTTAATCTTGTCCACTGTCTCTGCTGCTGCTTCTCACAGAAGGACCTGCTTCCTGCCTAGCAGTGCATCTCCTCCACCATTCCTGGGTAGGACAAGCTTTGCTGGTATACCCTGAATACTGGGCTCGTAATTCCTGGCTGGAAAGCCGGATGGAGTGCTGTTGGGCAAATGTGGTTGTAGAAATAGTTTGATGGGACGGGAGGGTAGCTAAAGGTGATCCTGTCAAGCAGATCAGCTGCTCTGTTGTGATGAGGATTTGGTGGCCATCTGGCTGGTGGCAGGCTGTTCTTGTTCTGCTTTTGCCACGGTAGTGGAAAGCACTTGTCACATATAGGAGTACTTTGAGTTTAAATGGGCGGTGTGTGTACATCTAATTGTGTATCTAAATACTCCTTTGTCGTTCAGCTTTCACAGCAAATACCAGAGCACTCTGGCTTGCCTCTGTCTAGACTCTGTTTAGAAATTATTAATACTGCAATGAAAATCGCTAATTAATATATTGCTCCCCTAAGTTTCAGCTTGTCACAACATTGTCATTAGTTTCTGCAAATGGGCTATTCTGTGTAGCCTAGATTCTAACGTGGTAAAACTGCCTATTAATTTTTATCTTCTTTTCTTACAGTAAAAAATGGCATTTCAGAAGGCAGTGAAAGGAACTGCTCTCATTGGAGGAGGTGCCATAGCAACAGTTTTTGGCCTCTCTCAATTTTCTCAGTATAGAAACAAACACGTAAGTATTAATTATGATTTCTGATAAAATATGAAACTTAAAATCTGTTGGAGCGTATGTTAGGCTTATACGAATAGCTTTGTTTGGAAAGGGATGCCAAGAGCCTCTCAGCTTGATTTGGTAGGTGCTAATCTGGAGGATGGCATTAACCATGTTTCACTGTTGTAGGTCTTTAACCAGTGGGGAAGTGAGCTTCTTGTAAATCGTTTTTCATGTTTAAAAAATGACTTTTGTGTACTGCTAGGGATTTTACTTAGCTGCAGGCAAAGTGGAAAGTACTGATTGAAGTATAAGCACTAAGTAGAGTTTGGACAGTGTTTTCAAACTTAGAAGGTTGAAGTGAAACCACTAGTGCTGCCTGTGAAAAATCTCAGCTTCAGAAGAAGTGCTCTGTAACTCGCTTCTCCATGCAGAAGCCAAGGAGAAATCAGTAAAAGGAACATGCACTGTGAACTGGTTGGATCAACAACAAATAGCAAATAAATGCCCACTGTTTTAATGCAGTTGTGCTGTGCTTTAGAGTTTTCTAAAATAACCATGTCTGGACTTGGTAAATACGTATGAGGGAACATGTCTTCTGATCTTGTGTTAGATGTGGGCTGTGAGGCTGGCATCTTGCATGTGGCCAAAAATGTTTGCAACCAACATTCCGTAAAAGGGTCGAAGTAAGCGCAGTCAGAGCTCTGGCCTGATTTGCTTCAATCTGGGCTGGGAAAAAGCTGAAGGCCAAGGAGCTGCGTCCTCCTTCCTTTGAGATGGTGGCAGTCTGAGCAGTGACGTGAGCAGGTGCTCATTTCCTGTGGCGTTTTCTGCTTCCCACCTTAGAGACGGAATCAGTCAGCTCATCTAGGCAAGCTGCTACTCTCTGAACTGCTTTAGTTACCACACATTTACTATAAGTTGCCATTCAAGTTGGGCAAACTGCAAATAGGAACAGAAATGGATCTTAATGGTGTAGCTGAAGGTAAAGCAGTGGGTGGTGGGAGACAGTCTTCACTGAGCTCCATGAAGGTGTGTGTTACGTCTGAGTAAAGGATAATCAGAGTCTTCTGGCTGTTTCTGTGGGGAGGAGGAGCAGTGGAGGTATTGGTAAAGCAAATGAGATGAGTCACTGCTGGGGAACCTACCCGGAAAGTGGATAAGCCAGGATCCTTATGGCTTCAGAGACTGTTGCAGAAAATAAAACCTAGCATTTCGAGTGAGCCTCCTGTTGGGCTGCCTGTCTTGCACCTCGCTGATAATACTGTTTCTAACTCCTCTGGAGTCTTCATCACAGGGTTCTACAATCTGCCTTCATTACTGTCAGAAATGGCAACTTCAAATTTTATGACTGCTAAATAAGAGAAGGAGCTGGAAGAGGAAGGTGATTGGGACAGCTGACTTGTGTATGCAGTATTCCAGAATTCAGGGAATGCCCAGTTTTCTGGGAATGGATGGCCATTGGATGGCCATTATGAATTTCCAGAGACAGATAAAAAACCAAAGTTTTACAGAAGGTGATAGTGGTGTCAAAATGAAATAACCACCTGTCTCCTAATTCCTATTGTGTAGGATCAGTCTACAAAGGATCTGAAAATTCCCAGCATATGTGTAAGCAAATGGATCTGTCAAGTGAACAGCATGTTGTTTTCATGTTGTACTAACTTGCACATTTCCCACGTGATGTCCCTTAAAGCTGCTGCCTTAAACACCTAATATAGGGCAGCAGGTGGGCCATAACTGGAGGGATTGACACAAAGGAGGACAGTCCATTTGTCGTGTTGACATATCTAAGCTGTGGGCACGTCCCCCAGCCCAAGTGTCCTCTTTTTAATAATGCCTGCCAATCAAATATATGCTGGGGCAAAGATCTTGTCTTCCTTTGCTGGAGAAGGATATTGCCCCAGGATGTGCACTAATTGGCTACACACTGTAGGAAATCCGTGGTTATTTCAAGAACTGAATCCATCACATAATAAGACAGAGATAAAACGCTCAGCTGTTTTACCCATGTTCGTACTGCTTCGCCCAGGGACTGGGTGTCTGTGGTGTCCTGGTATTGTAGGGGTGCCCACTTACAGAATAAAGACCTCATCTGGCTGATAATCCTGAAGGCAGGGTCTGGCTGAGCTGCCTGGCTTTGTTTCCCACGTTCACTCCGCTGGTGTTGGATGGTCCTGGGAGACTTGGCTGTCCCAGGTAATTCCACGGGAGATGCTGAAGGGTGGTCATGTTCTGGCCCTTGAGAATGCATGGGGGTCACTTGGGTTCGTTAGTTCAGTGTGCTGGTGAGTGGTTTGTCTATTAAAAGGGATGAGTAGTGGTAGTTTCCCATGCTGAAATGTGGGTTGTCCTTGCTGGGTTTGAGAGTCAAAGGCTAACGGTGAGGAGAGTGGCACAGTTCCCAGTTAGCCCTGGCTGTGTGTAAGCTGTGAAGCGTTTGCACCTCGGAAATAAAACCCGACGGTGATTCAGATCTGCCCTGGTTTTCATGATTTTTGTCCCAACTGATCTCTTTTGTACGCACAGCCACGTGCTGGCGTTTTGGAGCAGGTTCTGCAGCAGCAGCTGGGGCAGGATAACCTGAGACTCTCCCCGTGAGCGGCACGTGCAGGCAGGCAGCGAGGTGCCCTTACTGTGCGTTGGGTTTTTTGACAACAGACAGTTCCTGCTGAGCGAAGGGAGGGTGGGAACACGTGCTGACATGACAGAACTGCTGTTGAATTTAACTCATAAGCTGATAGATGAATATTGCACTTCTGTGTCTTTTATAGTAACCCGATCACTGGGATATTTACTGAATTAATAAGCCGGGTTAGCTTAATGTTATGTGTAAGGGAATAAGTGGGAATGACACTAATTCAAGCAAAACCTCTTTCAGTAAGCACACAGGAGTGGTTCTTTCGCATTGAATAACCATTACCCTTAAGGAAGCTGCTCAGGCTTTCTGTGCAGCCCTACTGACTCAGGCTGTTGAGAGCAAATGCGTAAATCTGAGGGGAGGCTTTTAGTTAGATTAAAAAGAAAAACTTTTCCTGAGAAGAGGAGACAGGTGGGGAGCTCTGCACAGCAGGTAGTGCAGAGTCTGGAGAAATGAGGCCCTCCTATATTGCTTTTGGGTAAAGCAAAAGTGCGTGTGGACTCTTAAATTCTTTTCAGTGCTACCAGTGTAAATGAATTTCATCTTAATCAATACAGGCACTCCTGAATCCATGTACACTGACTGCCAGTCACCAGCTCCTGGAATGAATTGCATCTGAGATGAAGTTGGTCCCCTCTGAGACATAAAAACACAGGCTGTGTACATCATGGATTGGTTTGGCCTCATACCCGGCTAGCTGAAGGGCAAAGGTGGTACAGCCAGCCTTTGGTAGCGCTTTCACCAGCGCTTCCGACACCAGTGGTGGCAGAGAAATGGGAATACTGGGTCCCCCTGCGTCCTGCAGGGGCTCACTGAATTGCTGCTGTTGTGCCTTTATTTTGAAGCAGTTAGCAGTGGGCTAGCCCTAGGTATGATGTGGGCATTCTTTGACGTGCCAAGTTTGCACTGGAGAGCACTGATGATGTTTTTCCCCTCCCTGTAACCACGAAGGCCAAAAGCACTGCTTTGTTCTGGGTGGTGAGAGGCTGCTGTCTGTTCCTCACTAAGCCCACCAGGCAATCCTCCTCTCTTCCTGGTGTGCAGGTACATGGTGGGTCAGTAGGAATTGCTCATCAAGGTGAATCCAGTGGACTGTGATAATATGATAATGTATCAGGGCCTGCTTTGGGGTTTTTTAATTACTTTTTTTTTAATGAATAAGGATGATGAATTTGACTCTGTAAACCAACCTGGAGAGTTACACGAGTGAATTAACAAGAATGCTTGCTTATGGATTACTAGGTCACTTTTTAACTTCATGATTGAATTCAAACTGCCAAACTAAATTCCTTCTTGCTAAGAGTGCAATCAAAACCATTCAAGGAACTCTTGCCTAAGAAATTGTAGATATAAACAGCAATTGCTTATTTCAGTAAACATACTTGTTCACTGCCAAACTAATCACGTTATTGCAGATGGGATCCCTGTATGCAGCTTTTCTTCATTCTTGCAATTAATTGACAGCAAGATGAATCATATCTACATCAATCCCTTTGCTCGTATTTCAGTGCTCATCTCGGTGCTTTGCTGTACCAGTGGCTCTCTGCTTGGGATGCTGGTCTGTGTTTTACTGCCAGCCATTCATTGTGATTCATGTCTTTTAAAAACAAAGCTAAAAGTATAGTCAAAGGCAAATGCTACTAGTGCTTCTTGAACTCTGAATTTTGTTTTATTTCTTGTGTTCTCTTATTTTCCTGGAGTTAAGTTGTATACTTTGGATGTAGTCCCTTGTTCTGCTGGAGAGGACGTATCTCGAAACGTAGTGCAAAACTAATTCTGAGATGAGGGTTTTCTCTTTTTTGAAGGTTAAGAAGGCTGAGTGGTATGTAGCTGAACTTGATCAACCAAAACATGTGCAAGGCTAAGCCAGGCGTGGTTTCACTGTTCACACCTTCTTGTCACTGTTATCTCCAAGTCACAGGGTGATACTGAGGGGAGCTGGGAAATGGGCATCAGCTGTCTGTCTGTCTGTCCACATGCTCTGGAATGGTACAGCACAAAAAGCATGCTCAGCTGCCCGAGGGACAACCAGAGACTGTGTAGGGCGCCAGGCAGGGACACTTGCTGTGCAACCCAGAAGGCTGCAGCGTTGTCGCAGTTCTCGGGTGTTCAAGGGGAAAAACCCTTCACGTGCTGCTTTCTCATCCCCTTTTGGGAGGGGAGCTGTGTGGCAATGCTGCCCGAGGCGGTCAGAGGGGACACAGCAAACCTCTGCAGGAGCCTGGGGGCAGGAGGGTCATCTTCACAGCCATGGAGGAGGGGTGGAGGCAGGAATGGCTGGATCCTCTCAGTATCTCTGTCCTTGTGTCCGTTGCTCCCTGGAAAAACGTGTTCTGGAGCTGCATCAGTGTGCTATCCTTTGTCAGTGTACCATCCTTTGGGGATATAAAGGCTTCTACCGTGCTTTGGGGGATGTAAAAAATTTTGAGAGGTGAGTAGGCTGGGGAGAGGGGAGCAAAAGGCAGAAGCAGGTGGGAGAGTACAGAATTACTGGGCAGAAGAGTTTCCGTGGCAGCTGAGTTTCTTCGAAGTGCCAAAACGTTGTCCCTCACCTGGTGCTCTTTGCAGCCGCCACATGTGCGTGTGTAAACACGTGGGGGCGAGGGGGGCTGTACCTGGGAGGTTCACCAACATTCACCTCTGCTGCCCCGCAGCTCAGCCCCCCGCTCTGCGGCTGTGTCGCGACCCCTCGAGCTCCTGGGGCCGGCCACGTGTATGGCTCTGTTTGAGGGCTGCACTGGGTTTAAACACGCTCCTAATGAGGAGCCCTTTCGTTCCCGTGCGTTTGCAGTCGGTGAGGAAGCCTGGCCGCAGTTGTTTGAGTGTTTAATGCAGCTGCCCGTGCGGCGGGGTGAGCCCGTGCCCAGTGCTCGCTGGGCACGGGGCCGGAGGTGACCCCAGTGGGAGCCACGAGCACCGTGCGTGGGAAAAGTCAGAGGTGATACTAGAGCTGGAGTCATAATTTGCCAAAGTTTGGTTGTTTGAAATCTTAATTTTCACCTTATTTCTGGGATGATATAAATCCTGAACGTAAAGCGAAGCGCTCTTCAGTGCAGCTTTGCTCATTGATTGAACTGCAGCACACGTGCGGTGGAAGCGGTGGCTGCTATCCGAGGTAATTTGCATGAGCTACTCACACTATAGTCAATATAATCCATGATTACAGGATGAACTTGATCGTTAATTATCTTTTGAATATGCACTTCCTTTAGACGTGGCTACTAGTTATTAGATTTTATTTTCACTTGTATAGTCGTGCCAGGAGCACTGAGAAATAATGTGTTTCAGTCAGAATACTGCTGAAGAATGAGCAAATAATTTGTGTCAGTCGAGCTGTTGTAATATGGCAGGTGTACATTCCCTCCCCGTTGCAAATGCCAGGGGAAGCGGCTGGAGTTCCTAAAACATGGAGGTGGCTTATGTTAGCAGAGAGCTTTTCATGCCTGCAGTGATTTAGGAGCATCTCTCTGGGAAGCTCAGCGAGTGGGCTGAGGGACGATGACCCACCGAGGCGGGGTGAGCAGTGTCAGGGTGTTTGCAGCATGGGACTGTGCTCAGGAGCTGGTTCTCTGGCAGTTGTAATTCACAGCGCAATTAACAGTGTAATTGCACTGTAATTAACAGAGCAATAAGCAATAAAGTTATAGAAATAACTGGACAACTTGCCTAATTCAGTTTATTCAAGGAATGCTTGGCAAGAAAAACTTAAATGAGTGTCCCTGCACACTGTGAGCAGTGGATGGCAGGAGATCAGGCAGATTGTTTTAGATGATAGTAAGGAAGTAGTATTTTGTGTCTTGTCACTTAAATTTGTATTAGTTTACTCTTTGCTGTCTAGGAGATCTGGGCACAAGGTATTTTACGTCAGTTTGGTCTGCCATCTGGGCCAAAGACTGGATCATGCTCAGACTTTAGGGTTTAAATGTGGGTTTGATTACTCTGTTGTGGAAAAGATGGGTTCTTTGCTCTTGAAAAACAGTGGTGAGAGAAATTCACTGTCTAGTTTTGTCCAGAATGAAGAACAATGGTGAATGAGGAAAACTGGGAAGGAAAAGAACTGGAACAAAAAGTGAAGGTGGAGCTGAAAGCAAAGAGAAAGTCAGTGTGACTTTTATGGTCTTGCACCCTATTGAACTGGCTGAGTAACTGTGATACCTGCCTCCAGCCCCTTGTATGTACAGTTACTTGATGAGTGTGACCCCACAGTGATGGCCCTCAGAGCTTTATTATTGTGACCTTTGTGACCAGTAAAAGCATTTGGGGATTTGTGGGACTGTAAAGGTTTTCAGAATTCAGTGTAAATTAATGTTAACCAAAAAGAACCTTCAGAAACTGGTTAAAACCTTAAAATTTAAACCTACATCTGTTCGTTAAAATACTTCCCGAGCATCTTTAACATTTGACACAGCAGAAGACTATTCCTAGAAATAGTTATTATAGGTTGTAGCACTTGAGTACAGCATTATATTGAAGCAGACAGGATGAAGTGAATGTGTGCTAAGCCCTGATGGTTTTAGTGGTGTTTGTTGCTCCATAATGTTTCAATACAACGTTATTATTAAATACAGGTAAACATTTGAATTTAGCTTTATGGCCACAGAAGATGCTGTGGTTTGGTTATGTGTGTGTATGTGTACACGTAGGTGGGTATATACACAATGCATACAGAGCCCCATGTTTTGTTTCTAATCTTTGTAGGGTACCTTTGTGCATGTCCAAGCTGCAGAAGCTGTGACTGTTCCAATAAAGGACCGTTTCCCCACAAGAGAACAGCAGATTTTGGCACTGCAGGCTGGAGAGGAATTTGATGTCCTGGTTATAGGCGGAGGAGCGACCGGGTGCGGCTGTGCTTTAGATGCAGTCACTAGAGGTAAGGCTTGAAAATTTAATTGCATTCTTGGATTACATGGTTTATAATAAATTGATCAGGTTGGCTTTTCAAAAGTAGTTGAGGATAGAGAAGGTGTGCTCTGAGGGCCTGCTTGTGAAACAATTCTGGTCGCAGAATCTAAAATGAACTTGAAGAAAAAGTGTCGTTGCACTTTGTTTCATCAGAGTTTTTATTGTCTGGGTGCTTGTTTGCAGTTGTCTGACACACACCTTGTCACTGGATGCTCTTGGATGAACTTCTCATTCCCTGTTGCTCCTTACTTAGTGGGTTTATCTGTAGTCACATTTCACTTGTTTGTGCAGGAGAATATCTGTAGCAAAGAGAAGACCAGACTTGCACAGCACTTTTAGCAATTACTTTGCAAGGGCCAAGCATGAATTCTAGATGAGAATAGCTCTCCAGCTTTTATTTCTTATAAGACAAGATACCTGCGACTTCTGCTGCTGCATTGTAGGTACATAGAGTAGATCTGTGCTCCTGTTTCCCCTCTTTTGGGGGATGAGCTGTGTAACTGGTTTAAGAACCTACCAGAAGCAGCAGAATTGATGTTAACTTTCTGCATAGCCTTAACGTAGGGAAAGCTCAAGTTTAAAATGAGTTTAAGCTAATGCTTTTTACCTGACTTCTGCAGGTGGATGAGAATGTGTGTGGTTACAGTTAGTTGTTGCCCAACAGATGTGTGGGTGTTGCCCAATAGCTCATGCAGTTGGTCAGACGTGTGGAAAACTGTTTGGGGGTGGAAAAAGCAGGATGCTAATGCCCACTCTGTCTGTGTCATCCTCCTCACACAGTAACTTGGAAATTGGCCAGAAGGTTCTGATCAAATTTGACAGTTCTCAAAGAGAATAAGCCATTTTACAAGTTTAAGGAAAGTAGGTCTTTGGATACAGAGATGAGAACACACGGGTACTGTTTCTGCAGGAGAGGCTGTAGCAACAATTCCTTTTCTCTTAAAATGCTATATTCCCTCAGAATATCATATTTTTATCCAAAAAGCTATGTAAGAGATTTGTGAGAGAGCCTTGTCTCTCACTTGTTATTTTCAGGATGCTCAGCCAATGAGAGAGAGAACCAGTCTTCCTTAGTCTCTGTGTTTGCAGCCCTTATTTCTGGTTTGGGAATTAAAACAGGAAAAACAGTAGTGTGAAACATAGTAGATGATAACCATAAAATTCTTCAGGCTCTTTAACCTGTACATATACCTCAGAAATAAGAGGCAGAACCTGACTCCAGGAGTGTTTTGTAGCTTGATTTGGAAAATACTTGTCCAGAAGATGTGATCATTTTGAAATAGATAAAGCAGTAAGGTCTTGCAGCATGGGTGGATACATAGGAAAAAACCCAAGATTTGAGTTTTTGTATTATTAGAGATAACTTGGGTTCTTTTCACTTCTGCCTCTGCTATATTGTGGTAGGAAATGCAGTTGTAAAGCATGAAGGAATTATTCTAGGTAATCTGTTTATCCTTGTACTGCGTATTCTGATTATATCAGTAGATTCCTGAAGTGTGAAATATTCCTAGGCATTTGGTTAATGAGTTGTGTATTGTTGCTGTTCATTCATGGAACTTGCTCTTTTATTATGTTTGCTTCGCTTAACAACAAATTTTGCTTTTCATGTGTTTGATATATCTTCGCCAAATTATTCCTGATTGTATCCATTAATCTTCAGTCACATATGACAAAAACAAATTACTCTGATCTTTGGAAGTTACCAGTAATAATGAGAGATTTTTTTAAGGACACAAAAGTTTTGGGAGACCAGTAGGTGTTAAAATGTATTTTCACCAGCCAGTAACATGAAGCACCTCTCGCAGAGGGCGAAGGAAGGACCCAAGGGAACACTTCTAACGCAGATGGTGCTCCTCTCCTTGGGTGTGCAGCTGTTAGAATGAGCATGCTGAGGTTCACTGTAAAGCACCTCAGCAGCCAAAGCTGCCCGCTGCTGCCTCTCTGGCGTGCTAAGTTGGTCGTGTGATAGGTTTAGAGCTCTCTGCTGCAAAGAGTTAAAAGTATCCATGAAAACATTCTGTTCCTGCCATGAATACGAACTATAATTTGCTTGAGGGAGCATGGCCCCTATAATGTACTGTAATGCCTTTCTATTGTGAAATATCCAGGTTTTAATGTGCTTCTGTTTAAGTTCTGTTTTGACTTTTCCCTTAGGAAGGAGGCTAAAAATTTTCATTACAATATAGACAGTGCACTACACTTTGAATACAAATTTATCCATGTACAGAGTAATTTTTCTTGTGATTGTCTCTACCCTAGAGAAGTGTCTTTAATGAATTACATACAAATTGTGTAATTTAAGAAGTTAATTTGGTTTTCTGGTAACACAGGACTAAAAACAGCCCTTCTAGAAAGAGATGATTTCTCATCAGGGACCAGCAGCAGGAGTACTAAATTGATCCACGGTGGAGTGAGATACCTTCAGAAGGCCGTCATGAAGTTGGACTTTGAGCAGGTAATTGTTTATGCTGGTTGTTAAGCAGAAATTGCTGGTGGACACTTCCCTTATCCCAATTATATCCAAGTCTCCCTTTAATTTTTTCAGTACTTGACTGTTGTGTTCCACAGCCACTGTACATAGGAAGTGCCTTCTCCAGTTTGCCCTCCAGACTAGGGAAACTGGTGCTGCTGCCTTTTGCTGACTTCTTTTATGGGCAGTCTGATTGCCGTGCCTTGGAGACCGTGTATGTTCTGGGGAAGGCAGGCAGAGACAGGGCTGACTGTGGGATCATAAGAGCTTCCTGCCTGTCATGATGGGAACCTGGGGGAGGGAGCGATTGTCCTGTTTATTTTGGAATGGGGAAAGAAAGCATGGGAGACGAGTGATTTTATATACATGCTTTTGTGTAAGTGTGATATTCATGTTTTGGGAAATTGATTCGTCTTCTCATTGAAACCTCTCTAACTTAAAAGTATGTTTTAATGGTTAGAATACTGCTACAGAAATGGTGATGTCTCAGGGAAAAATATATAAAAGGAGCAGTTACCCAGCTAGAGAAACCAGCCTTCTTTTTTTGCCAAACAACTTCATCTTGATTCATATTGATGGATTTGGAGAAGAATGCTTCTGCATTTGCAACTCAGAGTTAGTATGGGATTTAATTGTGGGAATGTGCACAGGAGCTGTACGGTGGGATGAGTTGTAACCCTCCTTAAGTGCCACCTGCCTGTAGTTAGGAGTGACATGGCTTACTGTGCTTTACGTTCAGATGAAAAATTATTCAGCTGACCTGCCACAACACCTAAATTAAGCTAGTGAAACTTGATTTTCTTGGGAAGCATTTTCTTTAACTTTTGAATTTTTCAGCAAACCTCAGTGTGTTTTTGAAAGAGCAGTAAAAATTAGGTGAGGTATTTGCTTTGAACAACATTTTCTTATTGTTAAACGTGGAGGTGAAATTAAGGTGGGATTCAGATGTGCACTTCTGTTTTCCAGTACAAGATGGTGAAAGAAGCGCTTGAGGAGCGTGCGAACCTGCTTCAAATCGCTCCTCACCTGTCGGCTCCTCTGCCCATAATGCTGCCTGTGTACAAGTAAGCTCTGCTATAATATCTCTCCTCTACCATTGCTTTTGACAAGCAAGCTATTTCCCCGGAGAAGCTCCCGGGTGCCTCTTTCCAAGCATGTCTCTAAACCTGTCACAAGCTTTGTCCTCCAGGAGGTGAGCTGTTGCTGTATTGTAGAAGTGTGAAATTCTCTCACAGCACCAAGCAGCTATCGGTGCTGCCTAGGAGCACACCTTGACTTCAACTGCTCTCTGCATCTCTGCCAGCCCAGGAAGGGAGTTTGCAGCTGGAATGAGCTCTCATTCCCAGGTGTTATTTGCTGTTCCTTCCAGTACATCCTCATCTGCAGCACGTGCTATCAGTGTCCTTAGCCATGTGCTGTTCAGCCCGTACAGCCACCAGTGCTGGGGCAGTAGCTCAGTGCACTGGCCTTCCCCAGATTTGCATTTGAGGGACCCTTGCAGCTTGCACATACAGCCTGGTTCTTCCCTCAGCCTTACACTGAAGTACAAAAAGCCAGTTTGTGATCTGAATTCTAGAGTAAATAAAGCCTTGCATTTGCTTGACTAACTGCAGTGAGTAGATCAGTGGAAAACAGTAGTGAACACTGCATAAGTTCTTGCATATTCTATTGTGATACCATGAATTTGTATGATGGCACAGAGTAAAAGTGTTGTGATACAGCACACTGTTAATTAACGTGTTCTACAGTGCAATAACAGTGTGTGCACACTTCTAAATCTCTGTTATTTCACTTCATGGGGGATTTTTTTTTTTTTCCTGCAGATGGTGGCAGTTGCCATACTTCTGGTTTGGAATAAAACTGTATGACATGGTGGCTGGAAGTCAATGTCTCAAAAGTAGTTATGTCCTTAGCAAATCAAGAGCCTTGGAGCACTTTCCAATGCTACGCAAAGACAAGCTTGTGGGAGCCATTGTCTACTATGACGGTACGTTGCCTTTCCACGCTTCCCTTATTGCACTGGGCTGTGTTTTGAGGGGAGGGGAGCACAAGTATTCAACTGCAGGTCATGTACATTGACTTTCTAAAGGGAAGAGCAACAACTCGTCGCATTCAACTGGCATCTTAAGCATTAATTTGGTAGATAATTTATGTTTTTCATGGGAGTAACTTACTGGGCGTTGGAGAGAATATATTAGCTTTCTTGGCTAGTAGGTGTAGTGATATGTGGAAGCATTCTAGTGTCCTGGTGATTCCTGACAACTTTCCAGCTGCGAGGGGTTTCACTATACACTGCACAGACCGAACGCTGCTTCGGAGGTATCGTAAGTCAGGAAAGTGTGATGGTTCCAGTCATGTGCAGTGGTTTGCTGTAGCACTTCCACTGTGCAAACGACTTCAGGCCTATCTAGATGACCCAGCTGCTGGTTGTGGTTCTCACACTGGGTTGGTTCAGGCCTGGTTCAATTACTTTTTCTATCACCAGTAAAAGATCTTGCTCTGCAAAGACAGCATTCATTGTAACTGTAATCAAATACTGGAGATTGCTGTAAGACTCAAATGGTTTCTCTTAAAACCCCTTTAAATAAAGGGTTGTAAATTCATGAGAGGAAAAGTGCCTCCAGATGGAGTTACTTAATCCATTGTATCAGCTAGTTTTAGGTATGTTTGTGTGCAACACTTACACAAAATCAGGGTCTGGGTGGGAGAAAATAAAGATGCTTTCTGCAAGTCTTCTGATGTTCATTCAAAACAGAATGATGACTTAATAGAACTCATGGCAGTCATTTAGAAATAGCAATTTTCACATTCAAAAGTGTTGCTGCGATTCACGTTTGGAAGGAGCGTCACTCTTGTTTGTAATGTAAGAACAGGTAAGCCTTCTTGCCTTGCTGTGTGAAATAAGCCTGGCAGTAAGTCCCTAGCATAGTGGATCTGCCAAGTGAAGAATTTAACTCGGTGCCCTCAGTCTCTACAGATGCACAAGGCAATATGAAACAAAACTGGAGAAGGTCTAGTTGGCTTACTTGACACATGGCTACCCAGCACTTGTCCAGATTATCAGCCTTGGTGTTCATGTACAGGTGTCTGAGCTTTATCCAGACTGCTGTATCTCAGGACTTCCTAATGTCATGCATGTTACATCCCCCCACTGTCAGAACTGCAGTATTTTAAAAACACTGAGCTTTTACAAATTGTAAGTTCTGGGAAGTTCCCTGCCTGAGTTGGTGTAGCAGATCATACTGTCATCATTGCTTTCTCCATGGGCTTGGTCATGTTGGCATGTCTGGAAGATGGAATATTTTTTTCTTTTCATCAGACTTCTACACTGTTTCACGGTATACTTTTAATTAGATTGGTATTCCCCCTTCTCCAGTCCTCTTCCACTTCCCTTCAAGGCAGAAAGTTTGGGTAAAACTTTCTTGGTAATGGGGCCTGCTAGGTAATATCAAACTGTCAAATGTGTTCAGGATAGGGCAAAAAGCCATAGATTCCTCGCAGGCTTGGCGGAGCCCTCCAGAGAATAAATAGCTTAAATACTGATTTACTTCAGTAGTGGTGCAGTTCTAGTTAGTTTTTACCTGAAGATGTAGTTTCTGACCTTTTGGCAGTCAGAAAGGTCTTCACACAAGATGGATTATAAAGGTAGTTCTTTTCCCTTTTTAGAACTGCATTTACACTATTCATCAGCTTATCAATAGGGGCTTTTGTCCTGGGAAGGGGGAGGAGGGACTCTGGAAACACACTGGGCTCACGTAGTATTTCTGAGGCTTCTAGCAAAAGCACATGTTGATAATTGCAAGTTGTACAGAGCCCAGCAGAACAGAAAGAAATAATGTATCTCTGGGGGGAAATACGTATGTGTAGGTTCTTATTTGGGAGTAAGGTGAGATGTAAGTGGTGGACTTGATTTTTACTTATCATGGAGACTGCATCTTCTCTACCTGACTTTTAAGGTCTAGAGGAATTAAGAGTTTATTTAGAAGCAAAATTTGTTATGGGATTATTTTTATATACTGTAACAAGAGTTGCTGTAAATAGCATAGAGGTAATTCAGATTTATTTTTCATTATCATAAGCTATCCCTTAGACTGTTGTCAGGGATCCCAGGAGCATGCAAGAAGAACGAAGTGGTTCTCTTAACTGTAATTACATTTCTCATAAGAGCACTATAACTTGAAATCTATTTATAATCTATTGAAGTTTTTTTCTGATTAAATAGGTAGTTTGAATGTATCCTAGCTGCTTCCTATTCCAGCATTCTAAAGGCAGACATTTACAAGATAACCTTAAAATTAGTCTGCAAGTTTCTTGGACAAATAATTGTTTTAAACAGTGTTGCAATAAATTAAAATTCAGCACCAAGATAGAGGAAAATTCAGCACCAAGATAGAGGAAAATTCAGCATCAAGATAGAGGAAAGCATCTGTGCAGTGATCCAGTGCAGAGCTCAGAGTGCCTGAGATGGCTCTGATGGTTTTGGTGCCTTCCCAGGAACAGGAAACAAACCCCCACCCTGCAGACTGGAAACAAAGGAGTGTCAAACAGGAGAAAAAAGGAAATGTAGAAAATATTGGGAGCAGTTTAATGGAGGAAGAGGATTATGTAATCACGCTGTTTGTCCATACAAGTTTCATAACATGGGGTAGTTGGCAGAGGCTGTTAGTGACTCTCCTTCAGAGGAACAGCCCCAGGGCTAGCGGGGCTCTTGGCGGCTGATCTGGGGAGAGGTATCAAATATAGACCTGAAGCTTTGCTGCCAGTGAAACTGCTTGTTCATGCTAGTGTATCTGGCCTTATTTTGCTGTGCTTACAAGACTACAGCTTAGTTATCCACATTTTAGTGCAGAACTTCAAGAAATGGTGTTTTGCAGTGAAAAAATTTAAAAAAAAGCAAAACAACCCACAACAATGAACTCTCAAAGCTCCACCAGACCTCAATTTCCTTAAAGAACAAAGTGGTTCTGAAAGACTAAAGTATCAGATTTGTGAGTTCATAATATACATTTGGTGCTTGGAGGCTGCACCTAATCCAGAATAAAAATGTTCCAACTACAACGTCAAATCGATTCTTAACGTGCCACGTGCCAGAATTAACTCTGCCTGGGGTGCCTCCTCTGCAGGTCAGCCTGTGGCCCGCGGGGTAGAGGGGCTCACGTTCTGTTGTGACACATTAACCTGTGTTCTGTCCACAGTAAATTTGTTTTAAATCGTAACGTGTTTGCAAGCACGCTTTAGGTCTTGTAAATTATTATAGGTGAATTGTAATGATGTACTTTCAGGCCCTAAATGTGGAGGAATGGAGGACAAAAGGGAAAGGGAACTGAAAGCAGAGAAAGGGATGGTAAAATGGAACTAAACTCCTTTTAGTTCTTTCAGAAGGAATAGCCATAAAATAAAGCACTAAATAATGGGGAAGAAAAAAAATAAATATATGTCTTAAAGCAGGTCATATCTTTATCTTCTCTGTCCATCCCTCCTCTGCCTTCCCTAAATAACGAATAAATAAGTTGGCCTTTTAAGAATGGTGTGTCATAACTGATGCTAGATGTGCAGTTAAATGTAGTTTTATCTTGTTTTCTTGTTTCTCTCTGTTCCTGTCTCTCACTTTCTTTGTGTCTGCAGTATAACACCTACTAGCCACATCTTATTGGCATGTTGATCACCACCACCAAAGGGAAGAATTAAAGCCATTCATGCTGTAGGTGACTCTTGTATTTGATAAAAGCACCTGCCCAGTTATGATGGATTGGTGACAGCGTTCCTTTGCAAAGGAAAGATCAGGAATGCTTTTTGGTTTGTTTTGTATCTGTTGATCCAACTGGTGGCGTGTCAAATAATCCATTATTCATGAATATGTTGTGTTCTGAAATGTTGCTGTGCTCTTCTTAATTACATTTTTAAAATTGTTTATACAGGCAAAAAAATAAAAAACCCTGGTGCATTATAAATGTTGGAAGTACCAGCAAGAGCAAATCACAGACTTTACCAGAGGCTATTCTTGCTCTGTCTCAGCATCAGGAAACTAAAGCATATGTTGGATGTTAGCCTGGGTGTACACAATGTGTCCTATTTATTCAAGGTTTGCTTTGAAGCCACAACTCACAAGTTTGTTTCTTAGGGGTACATGTCAGACTTCATTTAGCATTTCTTGGTATTAGGATACTCCTGAATAGCAAAAAGGCAACATTTTGGGGGGAGAACGTGGCTGCTATCTGAGCAGTGATCTGTCAGTTCCACTTATGTAGCTCAAGGAAAACTGGAGAAGAGGCACTATGGAGAAGCTGGGCTGAGATCTCGAGATCATAGGCAGAATTATTTTAAAGCACTTTAAATGGAAGAATTAATCTCCATTTAAATTATACAGAGTTCATTCTGTTAAGAACTAGGGAAAACATTAAAGCAGAGATCCAACTGGCCAGAATATTTCAATTTGAAGAGTTTAGAAATTCGAAGTGGCACAATTCTTTTTAAGAATTCTTTTTATTTTCCTATCTCTAGGTGCTTGCAGACTTTTTTGTTAACGTATTTTGCCTTGCAAGATGAGCCTTTAGGTGCGTAAGGAAAATTTGTGTGCTGGAATCAGTCCTGAATTTAAGATTTCAGAGCTTTTTGGATTTACTGCTATTTTCTGAAAGCAGGAATTAACATACTACTTGTGACTGTTTTGCCACATCAAGGTGTTTGATGGTTTAATGTCTTGTTCAAATTTCATGTGTACTTGCTGTGATGTAATTGTTTATTTTTTGCATTCTCAGTATTTTTTATATATTCTCTCCTGAAATATTTAATGTGGAGGTTTTTTAAAGGTAGAGAAAGAAGCTTTGGCAGAGGATTTAGCTTTCCTTGTTTACAGCAAACCCCAGGAGAAATCCTTCCTAGGCACACATGCACACACACACAGACACACACACAAAAATCAATGCAAAAGAGTAGGGCATTCATTAAGCTGTCAAAAATGGAATAAATGCTTTTTTTTATTTAGGCTCTTGTAGCTATTTTTCCTAGTATTTGAGTGTGTCCTGAATTATGAAATGTTATAGCTTTATAATTCATATTTGACAAACTAATATTTTGCAAGTGTTGAGCTGCAGTAGGGATGTTGCCCTATCACAGATGCAGACACCTGCATGCCTTTCCTTCCTTCCCTGGGTATCAGAACTCTGGCAGTTTGTCACTAAAAAGACTTTCTGTAGGTGAAAAACACGGCTAAGCATATTTCGTGGTGTTTGAAAATTGAAGGTGGCTGAAGGGGAGAAGCCTTGCAGGCACACTGACTGTGGGTATGACCTGGGAGGTGCATGTTCCCCAGATCCCCTGGCTTTCAGGTGTGTTTTGTCCCGTGTTCTGTGTGATGGAGCTGTGTGTGAAATCCTGAAGGAGACGGGCAGCCTGTGCAGAGAGGGCTTGTGGAGGCAGTGCTGGCTGCCTCTAGTGGAGTGCCTGCACAGGAGGTGCTGAACCTGTGGAAGTGACCATATTTTTCCTCGCTGGCCTCAGTTCTAAGCAGGAGTGGGGAAGGCAGAGCAAACCCGGTGCGTTACAGCAGCACTTCCCAGTCCCTGGTGCAGCCCGGTGGGCCGCGCCGTGCTGTACCCATCAGCGCTCTTTTGTCGCTTTCAGAAGGGATCAAATCAATAGCCTGCATGGGCTGGCGTCTTTAACCCGGTCTGCCTCTGTCAGAGGTGCAGCCACGCCGGCGTCCCTGCAGGAGCAGCCCTTTGCTCCCGACACGGGGGGCCGGGGCTGCCGCCGCGCGCTCCCCCCGCTGCTGGAGGCGCCCTTCCCAAAAGCGCGCGGATGATAACTGCGTCTCCCGCTGTACCTGTAACAATTTAATTGTGTGAGTCAGCCCAGTCAAGCATCCCCAGCTCATGACTGGGAGACATGAAATTCATTGTCATTATTGTCCCTGTCATTTTGGATCATTATATCCCGCTGCAGAATTTTCCTCACTCCAGTGCTTTCGTACCTCCAGGAAGCGGGGATTATGGCTGGGGCTGGGGTGGGGGCAGGACTGTGAACTACATTTACCTCCGGGGAGCCACAGATTAAATTGGCTTTGCTCTCTGACTTGCTGGATCCGTCTGTTTGTACGCTCTGGGTTTGAGGTTGGAAGTGATGAATATTCGAGTGAATTCCATGCCTCTCTTTTCTTTTTTTTTTTAATGCTCCTATAAGCAAAGGATGGGGGGTTGTGTCCCTTAAGAAGTGAACGGGGAATAATTCTTCAGATCACGTTAGCTAAAGATTTAAAATTATTCCTGAGCAAAACGGCGTTGTTTGCGCGTCGTGCCACAGACATCTGAGCTCTCCCCAGTGCGTCGTGGCTGTCGGGGGGGGCTCCAGCGCCCCACGTCCCACTGCTGGGATTTGTGTGTGTGCCTTTTATGTGAACTTAAGAGTGGGTCATTAGTTAACGCGTGCACTGTTCCATCCTGTGGCCAGGGTTATGTGTATGATGAACGGGTGAAGGTGGGATGCCTGTGCCTCTTGCTCCTGCTCCGCTGGTTATCCCCGCATCGTCCGGCATGTGGGACCAGGGCAGGTCCCATCCTCAGGAAGGGCTGGGGGGTGCTCTGCTCATCCCCCTCGCTGTGCTCCTCCTCTGCCATCAGCAGAGCTCTCCTCGCCCAGCACCTCCTGCCCCATCCCTGCACCCATCAGGGGAGAACCATCTGTTCAGACGCTGCTGCCTGACTCCCTGTCGGACGGGGGATCCCTCCACCAGCCACAGCCCTGCCCAACATGTGCAAAGCCAGATTTGCCCCACGCTTCAGTTTACCCCAAATTTCAGCAGTTGGGGTGAGCGTTGGGGTACCGCTCAGCTCTGCAGCCATGCGGGTGCGCGGTGAGCTGGGTTGACATCATCACGTTCCTTCCCGGCGTGGCACAGCCACCACAGACCCGCCGTGACAGTTCCCGGTGACATTTTAGTGCAGTTTCCATAAACTGACAGTGACAATGTTTAGTTTCATTTTAACACTGTGCTTTTACTCACACTGACGTTGCGATACGATTGTAGTGACAAGTTGAAGGCTGATACAAAAGAAGTGGGAAACAACATAATTATAAAGCAATAGCACAGAACAATAATTCCAAATTTTGTCTCTCACTTGATGTGCCTGGATAGTGTGGCTTATTTTGCTATGCTGATATCTCGGTTCCAGTATGAGTTTGAGCTTCTGTACTGCAACTTGGCAGGAGGCTGGATTAAACAGACGTTCTCAGGGTATTATGATTTTTAATGGTTGTATTGTATTTTTTTAGAAAAAGCTTTTATGGGCTTCCTGTCTCTTGCTTATGTTGTTCATTTGTTTATAACTCTATCTGTAAGTTGGAATGTATCGTACTTTCATTTCCTAATCTTCATTGTTTGGCTTTACCCATACATCCAGTCTGTTCGGTGACAGGTTCCTCCATTCCTTTAATCCTGCCCTATGAAAATAATCTTAAATTCCCTAAGCTTGCCTTGTAAAACAGTGGTGATGATGTGTCTCGGGTGGTCTCTGCAGCATGCTCTCAAGCCATGTGTGTTAAGGTTTGATAAATGTAGCTGTTACTGGTCAATGGGCTTTAGTCCTTCCAGCCCCTTGAGGAGTGGAACCTGAAAGTCAGCAGCTGATGGTTACCTCCTCACCTCTGCCCCTCACAGGAGTAGGGCAGTTTATTTCTTGTGGGCTAGGCTGGTGCTAAATGGAAGAAGCAAGAACTTATTGAAAATGGCTGCTGCTGGATTATTTGAACTGGATGTGTC
Organism: Podargus strigoides; assembly: GCA_028020825.1. Taxonomy (NCBI): domain Eukaryota; kingdom Metazoa; phylum Chordata; class Aves; order Caprimulgiformes; family Podargidae; genus Podargus; species Podargus strigoides. The sequence continues at coordinate 798,306 of CM051625.1, read as the reverse complement.
AAATCTGAGTTGGAAATTGTTAGGTTAAATTTACCTGTGAGAAGGCCAGACTCAAGGCTTTCCTTTCCATTAAAGCTCCTACAGAGCCAGGGCTGAAAATGCCTACATCTTGGGGAATATCGTAAAGAACTAAAATAATGTTGGGCGTGTGGCTTTTTTCCCCTGCAAAGTGCATATTTAGATGGGTATTATTATACCCTCCCACCTGGTTGGGCCCTATTTCAGCAGCACAGATAACACAGTGGAAAGCAGAATTCAGATTCTACATGATTTGTGTGAGAAGTATTAAGAGTCTGGTGTGATATTGCTGTGTTGTTCTATGTGGGTGTGATGGAACTGAGTCAGAACACACTTCCCTCTGAAGCAGTCCAAGAAGAAATGCGTGCATGCTACGTCTCCTGGAAAGCCTGTTAGATTGCAGCCGGGCTTTGACTTAAGTTCCATGTGATTCAGAGAGCAAGAAATAGTTCAGGTCTGAGGGCATTTTGAATGACTTGTGACTCACGAGTCACATTTGATGTTTACCTCTGAACTTACACTACTTATGTTTGGGGAAAACAGCTTGCTGAGTTCTTTCTCGAGATCTTTCTCTTTCTCAGAGAAGTCTGGAACAATTTTGAGTCATTCCAGCTGATCCGTAATGCCTAAACTTGGATGTAACTGATTTCTGTGTGTACAACACAGATGTTGAGTTCCTGTTTTAATGCTTGTAATGAGACTCTTCATGCAATTAGGCGCTTATTTAAAAATGAGAGGGTGCAGGCAGTCCTGGTAACTTATGTATAGTGATGTGTAGTTATCACTCATCGGCCTTAGACTGGGTGGGGTTTGTGTATACACAGCAAGAAAACTTTGGTGCACATGAAATTATTTTATATCCTGCATTGCTTCTTTTTAAGTAGTTTCTTTAATATGTGTATGCAATTATCTCATGCAAGGCTGTTGTAAGAATGTAATGTGTAGGTACAGAAATATACTTGGAGAATATCAGTGTTCTTGGGGAAAATGGGTGTCATTGTGGTGATCTAGTACTATCCCTGTCGTGATGCTGGGGACAGGTTTTAGGGTATGTTCCAAATCCAAGCAACTGCCTTGTGAGTTGCAGTTCCATATTGTAGTTAAATGAATAGAGCTCCCTGATATCAGTAAAGGTGTAACATACAAGCAAGAGATTAGTTTGCAAGTATTTAGTTTGCCTTTATCCCCTCAGTTTTTAAAAGAAAACACACACACACACACTTGTTTGTATGGCTGCATTATGTAGGGATATAAAATTGTGACCATACAGTGGGCCTGGCTGTCTCATTCAAATGCTTATTTTAATGTATTTCTCCTTTCCAGAGCAGCCTGGGAGGTGGTTCTATGGGAAGATTTGCCCTCTTGAGAAAGTTCATTAAGACTCTCACATAGCTTCTTGCATGGCTAATTAAACTTGACCTCCAGAGCAATAACTAGGTATGCCTAATCAGAAAAGACTGTAAAATGGGAAAAGGTGAAAGGGCTTTTGTGTCTTTTGCAGGGACCAACCTGTTCTTTAAAGCAAGAAGTTTGCAAACCCACATCTGACAGCTGGGCAGTGGCAGTATGAGACAGGGTGTTTGGGGCAATTGCTGCAATGCTCCTGTGCATGGTTATGTGACTAATTGTCATGCAGCAGGGATACTCAATAACAAAGTGTTAGTTCTTAGCATAAAAAGGTTAACATGAGCAAAAGTTATCCTCTTAGGATTAAAAGAGCTTTCAGCTTCTTAAAAAAAATTATAAAATGTGTTCAGTGGCTACTGTGTGCAGTTTGTCTTCAACTGAACAGGGGTGCAGAGGAGAAAGCAGGGATGGGTATAAAAGTGCTAGGTGTCAGAGAGTGACGCAGGACAGAATATACTAGAACGACCAGAGTGCCTCATTAACATGGTGGTTTTCACACAACTCTACTGAATCACTCGCAAACAAATTTCTACAGTCTGTGGGCTTTGTTACCACTACTGGCTGTGCTTCAGCACTGATAAAAATAAACCTGAATGTACACTCTGTGCGCTCTGTGGGAGGATTCCTTCAGTGCCAGCGGAAGCATTGTCTGTTCGTCTCTGAAGAAATACAACATTTGCTACTAAGGAATGAAAATAGAATTTTCCTAAATAACACACCAAAAAAAAGAAATTATAAACCAAATGGCATCACTGTTGGTCTCAACGTGATGTAGGACGCGCTTACACAAACCGTCTTCACGCACTGAGTGTCTTCAGCAGTGTGCCTTCTAAGAATGAGGGGGTTTGGAGAGGATCCTGCGCGTCTTCTGAGTCTGGTAGTAGTGCTGGTGTCAGGAAAGCTTCACACGTCTGTTCTGGAGGAAGTTGTGCTTGGAGGCTTTTATCTTGGCTGTGAGGATCTCCGAATCTTACGTGGGGAGAGTGGTGTTCAGCTGGAAAGTCAGAAAGGTTGAGATGCAGAAGCTTTGCTTCGCTGTCCTTCCATTTCTCTCTAGAGTGGTAAGGATCACCCGAGTACCAAGCCACGTGCCAGTCTCTTTGAAACAATAATCATTCCTGATTCCACAGTAGCACACGTGTAAGTGGCTAGTTTTACTTTAATCAGCAGAAAATAGGCTCTGTCCGTTGTGAACGGTGCTGTAGGAAGAACTGCTCTGACTATGGTGCCTTTCTGATGTGGGGTGTGTGTGGAGGAACAGCAGCCACTTCAGACATCGAGGAAAAAGATAATTGCCTATGAAGTGCAGGATTTTAATGTAATTGTCTGGGGGGAAACGTGCACGTGTGAGCTGGAGGGCTTAAAAAAAAGCTGTTCCCAAGTATAAAACCCATCATACTGTGATCCCCTCTCTGCCAAACTGTTGCAGTGGTATTCTCCACAGGTGATAAATTTCTGAGCTGGTAAGTCACTCTTCATTTCTTTCAGCTCTAGACCTCTACAGATCTCTGCTGTTTATTCCGTGAAATACTGCTGGACTCCACGCTGTAGATCACCCCTCGGAAGGCAGGGGGTTTCTCCAGGTGTGTGGTTAATCAGGTTATGTCCCAGGCCTCCTTCTGCAGATGCCTCACACGGGCACTCCGAGTTCCTTTCGGAGAGCTGGGAGCTGAGTAACAGCAAGGGGTGTCTCGCATCGGAGTAACGACGAGGGGGAAAGGGATGGCAGTTTCAGAGGAGGCGTGAAAATGTGATCTGAACACAGAGTCCAAATGCTGCCATGCACTGAGCATGTCCTGGGCTCCCTCTGACGCTGAGAGCGTTGGGAGTTCCGCAGTGCTGAGCAGCGCTTGGGTTTGGGGCTTAATGAGCAATTGTTATGTAGGTGTTTGCTCTTTTTAGAAGTTACCCCTCTTTCCACATCATTTGTTCTGCTGATTGGCTTCTCTGGGTTGCTTTTGGTGTGGACAAGTAAGTCACAGAATGGGGAAGAGGCGAGTTTGCAAAATCGGAACAGACTGAAGCTGCTGTTGGCTAACCCTGTGAGTTGTGCTGCTCTGGGGGGATGACTCCACACCCTGTGTCAGAGAGGAAAACCAGTTTGTACTGGGTACCGCCGTACGCACTGTGGATGGAGGATCACAGAGTAACTAAGGAAACCCTCTGGGCCCTGGGGTCCTTCTGCTGTGAAAGAATAAACTCTGGGTGCTTCAGGGGTTCGTCCATGCCGAGGCAGCACTTGTGTGGGGGCAATGTTTCTGGTTTGTGCTGCGTTTCTTGTCCTGTGAAGCCGAGACTTGCAGCATCCCGGGGTCAGGCAGTCCCCTGAGCAAGCATCTCCACAGAGGGTGTCTCCAGAACTGTCCCTCTCTAAGCCTTTGGCTGGGGGCAGCGTTTTGGGGATTACCCAGGCACATGGGCTCTGTGCTGCTTTGATCAGAAGCAGCTGCTGTAATACAGCCTGTTGCTGCGCTTTGTCTTTTTTCTCTGGCATACGAGATTGTTCTGTCTCTGTCTCCCTCTGTATACGAGATGTGTTTCCTCTCAGCCCTGCGTTAAAATGTTGAGGTTTGAGGTACAGCTCCTGAGGTCATGTTATCCATTCCCCGCCGCTGCCGCAGCATCAATGTGGATGTGTTTCCGGAGTGATTTGCCTGCCACTCCTGACAGCTGGTTGTTCAGTCCTGTGCATCCTGTGTGATGGAGCATCCCCAGCTTTTCTTGGCATCTTGCTCAGTCGTGTTGGTGTTCTTTTTTTGCAGTTCATTCTGGGCATTGTTAGTTGAGCTGCAGTTACTGTTTGTTTCTTCACCGGTGCTTTATCACGTTACTGTTTCTGTAGGCTTTGCATAACTTTTTTCCCTTGCAGTTGCAGACTGATTGCAGTGCATCGTCTCGGGCGTGGCAGAATGAGAAGTTTGGGGAGGGGAGGTGGTGCCTCCGAGGCCATTGATCCCATCTTTATAACTTTGCCCTTTTAGCTGGGAACAGATGATTTGCGCGGTGGTTCGAGATTGCACAGGCGGAATCAGAAGGACCAAACTTTACATAAACCATTTATACTAAACGTTGGGCCTGCTGGCAACATAAATCAACCACAGTATCTATTACAAATTTATCACTTTATCAGTATTATCTTTGATAGAAGTGGCCCAAACACGTGGGGAAGTGAACCGTACCTCAGGAAGTTTCGCCTCCTCGTAAATTAATTATTCAGGACACACAGAGCCTCCCCTTCAATGTATAGTAATTCTTTCAGCCAGCACCCAGGACTTTAACTCCAGTGGCAATAATAAATAGGAAAAGTCTCAGGTGAAGCCAGCATTTCAAAGTAATTAATCATCTTCCCCTCATGGTCCCTCCGCCTCTCTCTTGGTTTTCTTTAACGAGGGAATTTCAGTAATAAATCTTTAATGATATATGTTAAGAATCCTTCATTAATTCTTGTCTGCTTATTTCTCTTTTTTGATGCTTTTCAGTTGTACTTTGGAAGTTAAAATGCATATAAAAGACAAACCAGTTATAGGAAGGTGGTAATTTGGTGCAGTGCCTGAAAGGTTGTGTGGTGGCTGCCGAGCTCCGTGCAGGATGTGTGCTAACAGGAATTGCTGATTAATCCTGGTGGGACAGCCCAACGAGTGCTTAGGTGCAGTTACAGAAAAGTGATTTGTCTGCCTGTAAAGTGGAGGTGAACGAGTCCTGGTCCTCAGTCCTGTAGTGCACACAGGGTGGGTGTGGGGTGCTCCCCGTCCCGGCGGCTGCAGAGCCCGCGTGGGAGCGCGGCGGGGCGAGCTGGCGCCCTGCGGCAGCGCAGGGATGGTGTGTCTTTAAATAGCTCAGCCATCACGCCTATTCAGTGTGACAGGGACAGATGTGACAGATCGGTTCTGACACACTTCCATACCACAAGTCCGTGGCTGGAGGTGACTGGTGTCCTTCCTCTGGTCCCGTCCCCGCTGCAGGACAGCACAACGACGCACGGATGAACCTCGCCATCGCGCTCACTGCTGCCAGGTACGGCGCTGCCACCGCCAATTACGCTGAAGTGCTGCGCTTGCTCAAGACGACGGAGCCGGCCGGCGGGAAGGCGCGCGTGTGCGGGGTGCGCTGCAGGGACGTCCTCACAGGTGTGTGCCTGCCCGGGGCGCAGGGGACGCGGGCCAGCGCCGGCCGGGTGGGTGCAGCGAGGGGGGACAGACCCCTCTCTGCCAGAGGAACAGGATGGAAGGAGGGAGGCGCGGGGATCGCTGCTGTTTGTAAATATCAATGAACCGACAAAGGAGCCATCTTCGCGGAGTGCAGCAGCATACCATTAGTGTCAATCATCCTGAACTTCTGTCAGGTTTTTCACTCAAATCCCCGTGTTTTGGCAGGGCAGACCAAGCTTTACATCCAAGCCCTTCTGTCAGGCAAGGACGATGCTGTGAAAGGCGGCGTGCTGCACAGTAATCGTCCCCGTTACCGAGGCTGCGGGTCGGGGCTGAAATCTCTCGCATGAGAGGCACGTTTCAGCTGAACTTCTCCCCAGTCTGCCACCTCGACAGAGAAGGTGGAATTTCACTACAAAACGTTTTCTTTCGAATCGGGTGTTAGGTGGAAACTCTGTTAATTTTTCAAACCACTCCAGCTGTTCTGTTCAGAGGAGCACGATATGCTTTACAGTAGGTTGAGTTCACAGATAGATTAATAACAGAGCGTGTCAGCGAGCAGGAAAACAAATGGGGTGTGTGATTGATACTGTTTTCTTTCACAGGGCAGGAATTTGATGTCAAAGCCAAATGTGTTATCAATGCTACGGGACCTTTCACAGACTCTGTGCGCAAAATGGATGATCAGGAAGTACCCAACATCTGTCAGCCAAGCGCAGGCGTGCACATTGTGATGCCTGGTTATTACAGGTAACGATGCTCACAGCCCAAACCATTTGTAACACTCTCTGCTGGTGGCTGGAATAAATAAGCTTGCGGGGACGCATTTGTAGATTTTTACAGTAGTTTTGAATGCACAATTTGATTTTTATTTTGGGTTTGTTTGTTTGTTTTTCAGAGAGGATTCTGGCACTGTGCCTGTGAGAATAACAATTTCATGTATTTAGAAAAGACTGAAGTCATACTAGTTCGTAGTGAAAACTCACCCAGGCAGAGCTCCTGCTGAGGCAGAGGGGCGTTGAGGCAGAGCATGCCCTACAGAAAGTCACCTATGTGCTCCTCAGCTCTGTGGTGCTTTGATCAAATGCCTCTGGAGTCCCAGAACACCCAGTGCTTGGGTGTTGGGATGCTTGGTTTTTGATGGGAAACACCTCATTTTAAATTTGTTTTGGTGGTTCTTCAGTTATTTATATAAGATGGAACAAACATAGCAATGGGAGATTGAGAGAAAGCTTCCTGGGATAGCCACTAGTCATTAATTCAGTAAATTAATTGGCATATGGAGAACTGTTTCATCCTTTCTCATCACTTGCTGTGTAATCTAATTGAAAACACTTCAGTCCATAGGTGTTGTGGTGAAACTTAGTTTTAAGTCTTCACTGGTTTCTCTTCCTTATTTTCAACAGTTTTTACAAAATCACATTTAAAAAAAATTCATACTTTTGAGAAAATGTCTAAAGTTTTCTGAATATTCCGATACCTTATATTAAATCTCTAGTTTCCTCTGTCTCTAAATCAATAGCTTTTTCATTTTAGAAAGTAATCATTTGTCTGACGTGATTTACCTTTCACAAATCTGTGTTGACTTCCCCTATTAAATTGTACTTCTCCAACTGTATGCTTAAGCTGTCTATAAATATCATATAAGAAATGTTCTAATATACATGCTATATATGAAATTTTCAGCTGCTCTTCCAGCCTTTCCAGATATTGAAAACTTACCTTCAGTAATCATTTTTGACTTCCTAAAAATGAAATATTCAGTGATTCAGCTTGCAGCTCTCTTAAATACGTAATTCATATCCAAGCAGGTCTTTGTCTACCTTCAGCTGATTGTGTTAGCAGTTATTGGAGCCCATTGAATTATTCCCCTCTGACGGTCCTTATTAGCACCTAAATATATACCTCCTGTCCTCCCTCCATACGCTTCCTATACCCTCCCTCCATTATCAGGAAGAGGTGCAAAACCTGAAGAGTGCTAATCTGACTGCAGGTGTTTTCACAAGGACTTCCAGCCCTGCAATGAAAGTCAGCATCTTTCCTTCAGATGAAAGTGAACAAAAAAGGGGCAGCCTAAATGTTTTCCTATATAAAAGCTGTTTACTTTGAAGTGTTTCTAGAAACCTTTTGTTTTCTGAAATTTGAGCTCAGCTATTTAAGAAGTGATAAGGATAACTGGGCTTGTACATGTAGATATTTATTTTTGTTTGCCCATTATACCAGGAAACGTTTATAATAAGTTAAAATTTCCCATATGAAGAATTACTATTTTTTTCTTCATTTTACTGGATCATTCTGTTTGTAGGACTGGCAGAAATAAACAAACAGTCTCTGGACACCACCATCCAATTAGTGCCTGTTAGTCACTATGGAGGTGATCTCTCCTCCCCTCGAAACATGGCTCCCCAGTCAGGAATGCTGTGGTCAGAGCTGGGAGCATTCGGAACACACTCCTTGGCCCAAATGCTTCGGGAGTCTGTGGGTGTGTGTTCCTGTTCAGTGGTGGGTGGTCAGCAAAGGCGGGCTGCAGGGGCATTGCCTGCAGGATTCTGTTCTTATTTCTTCCATTTTAACGTGCATTCTGTTTCAGTCTTCCCTTGCTTTTGTGGCATAAGATAAATTATTGTCCATTTTTTGATGAAAAGCAGTTGCTCATTCCATGATGAGTTTCAAGTAATTGCTGTTTTAAAGTTTCCAAAGGTTTGTACTTGAAATTCCCATGACCAAGTTTTTCAAGGGTGAATGGAGATGCGAGATGCCAAAGGCTGATTGCTCCATTCAAAGCTGTGATCTGCTAACTGGCTTAAGAAATCAAATTCTGGTAGTACCTATGCATCACATTCGAGGGCCTCACTTCTCTCACCTTCTGGGACTACCATTTAAAGTTGGGTCATGGCCACATGTGAAATCTCTGATTTATTTGTTTATTAAAATCATTTGACCTAAGGACAAAGGTAATGTTCTAATACTTTATCTGGGGTGCATGGTGTGCAAGAACAGAATCCCTGGTGATGCCCAACCTGTTTTGAACCATGTCCCTTCTGTATTTCAGCCCTGATAACATGGGTCTGCTTGACCCAGCCACCAGCGATGGCAGAGTGATTTTCTTCCTGCCGTGGGAGAAGATGACCATTGCAGGGACCACCGACAGCCCGACTGATGTTACTCCCCACCCCATACCAACAGAAGAAGATGTAAACTTCATTTTGAATGAAGTGCGCAACTACCTGAGTGTCGATGTGGAAGGTAAGCCTCTGCCAGCTCGGTTTCTCCCTGGGAAGGCACTGATGAGGCTGTGGCATTTCACTTTCAGTAAATGCTGCCTGCCCAGAGTTTTCCGTGGCTCTGAGAGCATGACTCTGGTGTACCTGGGCGTTTCTAAAACTAGTGGGACATGATTGTCATCTCGACGTATGTTTCAGAGCTGTGAAATGATGCTTTTCCAAATACACCTGCACTACTTGGACTATTTAAATGGAAACCTGCACTCTGGATCTCACAGACCTTTCATGTAACTGGCTGGCTGTCCAGCTGCACAGCCACGTCAGTCTGCTCTCTTTGGTGGCAGAGGCAGAACTGGGACAGTTCAGTCATACAGCCACCCAAGGACAGCGAGTAATTCACCTGCTCTTCTTGAAGGAAGAGTTGCTCTGGCTTTTCCCATTTTACTTCCATTTTTCTAGGCACTTCATTCTGATAATTTACTTTTCTTGCTATGGTAAATGTGTAATAGTGTCAGTTTCCAGCGGGAGAGGCGAGTATAATGGGCAAAAAGGGGAATTTATAAAAATTACTTGGCGACAGTTGTTCCCTTCAGTGGCTGAGCTGAGAGCACATTTGCTGTGAGGTGCTGGCCTGCCTTGACTCACTGCTGGTTTAAAGGAGAGAGGTTTCTTTCCTTCACAGTGAGGCTTTTTAAAACCTATTCTGTGAAAGTGTTTATACTTTTGTATTTCTGTTGCAGTAGCAGCTTTAAAATAGATCTGAAAAGCACTCTGTCAGGAACACTTACATATAGGGAAACTTGCTGTTGGGAGACTGGGAATGCTGGATTCCTGGTTTCCTGAAGTGGGTAATTGATGGCTCTGCATTGAATAAAGTTCAGATAAAGTCCTCAGGAAATGTACCTTTAAGTTTCTTGAGCAGAAGTTGGTATGAAGAAGCGTGGTAGGCCAGGGGAGTAAGCTGGTAGAGTTAAGGCTGAATAAGAGAGAGCTTTCAGAAGGTATTTTACAGAAGTACATTATGAAGTGTTTAATCCTTTTGAATGAAACCTACCTAGGTGCACGCTGTTTTTCACATATGCAATTAGCAGTGTTTATAGATTGCTTGTTATTGAATTAACAACTGTGCTGGCCATATCAACTCACTGCAGACCTGCCTTTTTGCTGCCAGAGACAGTGCCAGGGTTATCAACTTACACAGGCTTGGATGCCTTCCAACTGGTTAATTATAGTGTCACGCATGCTGCTTTTTCTAGTTTCATTAGTTTATAAACGTAATATGGTATCTTATTTCTGTGATTAACACTTCATTTTGGCAGGTTAAACATGCTGGCAGAGCACCATTGATTTCTGAAATCTGTTTTGTGTTCTTTGGGGATATTTTTACACCCTGTTACTGATTTTCAATTATCATTTATTTGAAAGTTGTATTAAAAAGATGTTCCAAAGACTTCGGCGTAAAGCAAATCGGTCAGTTTTTCTATTGCAAATTTAATAAGCAACAAAATTAATTTTGTTAAATTCTCCCATGTTTTATACATTTTTTTTAAAAAGTGACTTATAGAGGCTGGGGTATTCTCCTACCACTGTTAAGGGCTTTTGTGACTACTTGATGGCTTCAGGTTTTCTTATTCCAAGTTTCCTGAGGAGTCAGGGTGGCTGTGGGGATATACTTGTAACTGGGCAGAAGGCAGAGCAATAACACAGCGGGAGGAAAAAAGTAAATGGCCGTTTAGTCAGGCTGCTTGTGGAGTGGGACAGCCTTTCTGAAGCCGTGCGAAGGAGGAGGAGGAGCAGGCAGGGCTGGAAGAGGCGGTGGTGTGATGTGGACTTGTGCTGGGGTGGGTTTTGACAAGGCAGCGGGGCCCTTTTGGGCTGCTGTGCGTAACCAGCGCTGGCAGTGTGCGAGAAGCGCCCATCAGTTCCTGGCTGACTGGCTGATCTTTGGCTCTGGACAGTGAGAAGAGGAGATGTGTTGGCAGCGTGGAGTGGCATCCGTCCTCTGGTCACAGACCCCAACTCCAAAGACACTCAGTCGATATCCCGCAATCACGTCGTTGCCATCAGCGATAGTGGCCTTGTCACAATAGCAGGTACTGGAAGTTCTCTTAGAGTACAGCTCCCCCAGTGTATTTTATTCAAAACTTCTCTTGTTACATGATAACCCTTTGTGTTCTATAGCTAAATAATGATCTGTTGGTGGTAGCATGACTGGCTGCTTGGAGCAAGTCTAGTAAGAATACTGTGATAGCTAAAATATATACACACCAACTTCGCATTCCTCTTGCTTTCCCCAAGTAAAGAAGTGAGTGTGTGGTTGCAGGTGGGAAGTGGACAACCTACCGTGCCATGGCGCAGGACACCATCGATGCAGCTATTCAGGCACATGATCTGAAGGCAGGTTCCAGTAAGACCATTGGACTGCAGCTACAAGGGGCTAAGGACTGGAGTCCCACGCTCTACATTAGGTTGGTCCAAGACTATGGACTTGAAAGTGAGGTGAGTCATGGTTTCTGTCGATACCCTGATGTTTCTGTTCCTCCTAATCTTGACTGTTTCCTACTTTAAAGTCTTATGACATGCTAGGGTCTGTCTTTGAGCCCAATTAAATCTACCCCTCAGATGTGATCACAGTGCAGCAGAAGCTGGAGCACCATTGGTGCCAGTTGCAGTGATACCTACAGAGCTGTGTCAGTGCTGATCCAACCCATTGATAGTGCAAGTGGTTTCCTCCCACACAATCAAAATCTAACACCCTCTGCAGCCTGTTTGTTATTGGTGATAAGAGAATTGACAAGAAAAACGTGTGTATATTTGATGTGCTTTTGTAAAGCATATTGAATTGGTTTTCAACTCCATAGGTGGCTCAGCATCTAGCTTCGACGTATGGTGACAAGGCTTTTGAGGTGGCCAAAATAGCCCAAGTTACAGGAAAGAGATGGCCTGTGGTTGGAAAACGTCTCGTATCTGAATTTCCTTATATTGAAGCTGAGGTATGTGGAAAAACTACATGATGTTCTTTGGTTCTGTAACACATTTCCATAGGCCCTTCCCTTTGAGGTCCAGATGTATTTTTCTGATCTTGTTTTTCCCTTTCCCTGGAACATGCTTTATTTTTATGCTTATGTGTTTCTATACACACGTATGAATATATTTGTATATAATTAAATATTTATAATTATATAGCGTGTATATATGAAATAAAAAATAAACATGTTTGATCCCAGATGCGCTTTATAAAATGTTGCAGGGAAAAGGGAACTTTTCAAACCTTTCTCTTGGGTGGGTGGAAACTACTCACAGGAAACTCGTTTTGTACATCCAGCCCTGCGCTGCCGTTTGTGATGCTGAACATAATTGCTGGCAATGCCTGCCCACCTTCTCACCTGCACTGCTGCCTTGCCTTGCTGCCCCAGGTGGTCTATGGCATCAAGGAGTACGCGCGCACGGCAGTGGACATGATTTCCCGACGCACGCGCCTGGCCTTTCTGAACGTGCAGGCTGCCGAGGAAGCCCTGCCGAGAATCGTGGATATAATGGGGAAAGAGCTGAACTGGAGCGAGCAGAAAAAAAAGGTACAAAGGGCCTTTTCCATCCGAAACTGGTTTGCTTTTCTTAAGTAGTTTCCATGTTAACGATCTAAATTAGTTGAATAGGAAACCTCAAGCTTTCTTCCCGAGAGAACCATTCACTTGGTGTCTTGCATTATAAAGACTTTATCCAACTAGCTGTGAAGGGAGTCGGCGTGGGCCAGGGGGAAGTGGAGATCTGTGTCTTGTTCCCCAACTTTAAAAGTGAAAGCAGACTCGGCATTACTGTTCTGTTCCTGTCCAAATACTTTGTTTACTGACACTGTTCAACAGATCTGCCTCAGAAAAGGCAGGTCTTGTAATCTGTGTCACTCCTTTTTGTGTGCTGTGCCTGTTGAAAAGTGCTGGCACTGAGTTTGCACCGTTCTCTGGCCTGAACTGGTGTTTGAGGGTATCGTTAGCTTCCTTTGCCACCAGTGGGTCTGTGCTCAGACACCCGGTGCGGGACTGGGCTGGCTTCACCTGCCATGCTGGTAACAGGCTGTCTGTCTAAGCTGCTCTCTGCACGCCTGCCCTGTGTTGAGCACACTTGGGTCAGATGACTTACCCTAATGAAGGCATCTGCTGTGCACGCACGGAATTGCACCCTGCAGCCCTGTTTACGTCTCTCAAGCTGTCAGGGGTACCTTGGATAACTAGCTGAGATGTAGACATCCCACTTGCTGACGTGCATCCTGCCCCTTCTGAACTGTCACATCGTGCAAGTTACCGGTTATCACTTCTTCCTGTTGTTATAAAAGGGAAATGCCCGGAGTGCAGAAGCTGTGCTGGTAACGCTGTCCAGAGCACGGTGCAGGACAGGCAGCACAAGGAGTGCTGTACCCAAACAACACGTGGTTTGGGGCTTCTTTCACTCTGAAGCAAACAGAACCAGGGAATGCTCACCTAGCTCTTCCACTCCAGAGGGGATGGGAAGTTTCCCTTGGACTGGTCCTGAGACCTTTTAGCTAGTTAGAAGTTTGGTTAACATTCTGGGAGGAGCTCATTTGAATCCTGCTTAGCCAGAGGACCTGCTGTGACCCTAAAGCCTCCCTGCAGGAGTGCATAAAGAAAGGGATACCATCACATCCCAGCTGTGAGCTGTGTCGCTTCTGTGCGTATGTGCTGAGCAACCTCATAGTCAGAGGTGTCTGACTGAAGTTACAGGTGTCTCACCCTTACTCAAGGAGATTTGCTCATATGGTAATTTACTGTGTTAAACAAAACTATTTCAGTTCTTCCGTAACAATAGATGAGAAAATGGGAAGCTCGGAAAGCAGAGGGTTTAAAACCAGCACAATGTAAGTGTTGCACAGACAGCCTGGAGTCCAGCAGCCCGTGGCTGGGAGTTAGGCACGCGTCGTCACTGTCACCTGCAGGAAGGAAAACTCACAAGTACTGCACGTGCCTGTAGGATGTACAAAGCTGTCTGCAGCTTGTGTGAGCTCGCTGCTGCCAGCAAGGCATTCCCTGAGTGTCCACTGGGGTTTCCTTTGGAAAAGTCTCCTTTCGAGTGAGGCTAAAACCCCCCTGATTTATTGAGCATCTCTTCTGTAACCAGTCTTGGGCCATTTTGAAGTGCTGCATTTTCACAGCAGTCCTGCATGTCCTATATTTCAACTTGACGGACGAGGCAATTCACTGCCTATCCAGAAGAGCATTCATTAATTTAGATCTGATAGTAAGACCATTAAATAACTCTTTGTTGGTTTGAGACTTTCAGGCTCATTTGTGTGCTCACACTGAAGCATGTAAGAGTAGTCTGCTATAGTTCAGCTGGTCTCCTAATACGCCTTCACGAACAAGTCTTTGCCAGATGAAGTAGCTTGTACGTACGTGCCTGGGAAGCTTTTACTGCCACTGCAGCCATTACTTAGCATGCTTACTGTTGTTTAACTGCAGTGTGGGCTTTTAACACCAGTGCCCGTGTGCCAGGTGCTGGTATCACTCTGAGCCATGTTTGATGTACTCATCGCTGTAGAAAGAACTCTGTTCTGCAGTGCTTTGTGTATGTCATGTGTCTATCACTTATTAAAAACTGTCTGTGGAAGACCTTGCACTGAACTTTCAGGCAATAAACTAGTTTTCTTCATGGTAGTAAAATTAATTTCAAACATAAGGAACCTTCCTGGTGCTGAGCCTCCTGATTTTTTTGCTGATGTTAGACAGTTAGGTGGAACATTGCACTAAGGCATCAGCTCTGAGTTAAACAGCATTTTGTAGGCTTGAGCTGCAAGTGCCATTCTTCATGAGGCAGGGAGATACACCATGGGACTGAAGGCGTGGTATGGTCCTAAAAGCATTTGCACAGTAATTAGAAGTCTATATTAGGCTTGATATGTCTTTTCAAGACTAAAAAGCGCCTAAGCTTAACTTATTTTTTAAATACTTTTTGACTACCATCTGCTTAATTTTTGCACCGTAGATAAATTCTAGTTAAGTGGAAGAAGCTAATAAATACTACGTTGTAAATAACTGCGTAAGTACTTGCTGTTCCTCAGATATGCAGTTTTTCCTTTTTTGTTGTAGGAAGAACTTGAAGCTGCTAAAAAATTTCTCTATTATGAAATGGGCTACAAAGTCAAATCAGATCAATTAACAGACAGGTCTGAAATCAGTCTAGCGCCTTCAGATATTGAAAGGTAAGTAAAGTGAGAGAGTTCCCTGTGCTGCTGGGCATTAATACGTGTCATCCTCCCAAGTGCAGTTTTCCCCACTGATAATCCTTGTCTTGCAGGTACAAGAAGCGATTCCACATGTTTGACAAGGACAAGAAAGGGTTTATTACTATACTGGATGTGCAGCGTGTCTTGGAGGTAATGTTTCTGTGTGTTCCTTTAGTTTCCTTTTTAAGCCTCTTACCTAAATTTCAGTGTGGTATAAATAGTGCTGACCAATCCAGCTGATGTACTCCTGTGCTTTGCTTTTTTTGCATAGAGCATCAGCGTGCAAATTGCTGAAAATACACTTCATGAAATTCTAAACGAAGTGGATCTGAACAAAAATGGACAGGTTGAGCTCAATGAGTTTTTGCAGGTAGGTGTTTCTTTGTCAGGAGAAACCTGAGTGAACAAAGGCATAGGTGTTTAACTTTTCCCCTCTGTGCCGAAGGGCTGGGTTGGAGATCAGGTGAGTGTTCCTTGGGTAAGCACTGTCGTGTTGATGCTATTTGCCACGTCACAAGGTGAATCACACAGAGCAGCTTTGAAATGCAAGGATATTTTTTCATGTGCAGAAACAAGGAGGCCCAAAGAACAGGTCCAATTTACAAATTATACCACAGTACAGACCTGAATTTGGCTTTTTTAATACAGAAACGCTGTTTAAATATATCCAAAATGATACAGCTGTCTGTTGGAAGGGATTTGGTACAGTTCTGCACACTGACATTTATCTGGGTCTGTTAAATGATCAGTAGTTTCTAAACTGTTCTGAGTATTTTAAAGAATGAGCTTGTGGCTAAAGCACATCCAGTCCATATAATCCCATTTTGCCTCCTGGTTTGGCTGACATTATCTCAGTTTGTATGAAAGACATAACATTGACAAACCATACGGCTGCTTTTGCAGGGCTTTAAAATAAAATGAGGGGTGCAACCCAGAGGTTTGTTTGCCCAGCTCCTCTTGCATATGCAGTTTGCCAGCCAAACTCTACAGATTCTGTAGAGTCTTCCTTGGTGTGGTATTTCAAGTGACTGCCATGTCTTTCCTGCATGGTGGCAATGATGAATGCCGAACATGAGATAAATTAATGCTGGGGATTTTGGTCAATGTCAGCCCTTTCTTCACTGTGTCAAGTTAAACAAACAAGATCAAGGCAAAGGAAATGGTAATTGTCTCTCTCGAGATGAGCTGTAGATAAGAGCAGCATTGTTGAATCTAAATGCAGGAAATTTTCACAGGTTGTGTCCAGCATGAGAAAAAAGGACTATTTATTTGCCTGAAATGCAGCCATTTATCTGGGTAACTGAAATGCACTCAGGGAAGGGGGGGAGAAACCCCAAACAAACCACGAGGGGGGGAGAAGAAGACAATGGCTTTGGGAAGTTTATGCTTAGGGATTCAAATATAAGAGAAAATCACAGCTGGTTTTCTGGCTATTGAAAAGGGTCTGCTCTTGCATCCCTTTGCACGTGAAAGCTTCTGACTGGTGCGTGGGGGAACCCCACCATTTACTGTGGGGGCTGTGTTAACCTGTGACTTGGTTAGTTTGGATGCATTGTGGTTAAGAAGTTGAAAGAGCTAATAATTACTTCCTCTGTGGATTTTTTGGGTGGCTTTCTGAGGGTTTTGCTTTACTGTGCTGAATAATCTCATTAGCCCTAAGTCGTCGTATCTGTAAAATATAAAAGGCAAGTCACTGTTTCGATGTAGTTTCACAGTCACTTTTGTAAAACTCCATAACTCTGTGGCTGCTGGCTTCTCCTGTATGTGTCACAATGCAATCTAAATATTTCACACTGGTGATTGGGGCTGCAGTGATGACTGCTTGTGCCCATGCCCCTCCTTCCCATGGGGCAGGGAGCAGCAGGATCGTAGCCAAGTGCTTAGGAGGAAGTGTGGTAATAAAATTAACAGGAGGTTGCCATGGAAGGAACAAAATACATTAAATGTTTGTTTAATTTTTTTAATGGATCTGTTAAGTCAGTTCCCAATACTTTTGTGTTTGCTTTCTGAAAACTTTCAAGTAATTGCGTTTTCCTGCAGAATGCTGGTGGAAAGCCATGTGCAAATATTTGTGGACGTTTATATTAGAATATAGGAACAGGTTGTACCAGGGTGGCCGTGCAGCCCTGCAGGGGGGGGAGCAGAGCAACGCCAGGGGCTTTCCTTTGGCCAGCTGCAGATTGCTGAGGTCACTCAAACAATGGTGTGGGGAGAGCTAGTCCCAGCAGACCCCTGTGCTCACAGGGATGCCACACACAGAAAGCAGAGCGCATTGATCAGTGCTTAGTACAGACAGGTCCTTCCCCCATGGCAGGGAGGCAGAGCTCTGGCACATTTTAGGGGCACACAGAGCTGCCTTAGGGCAGGGAATGTTTTTCTGAAGACTTGCATACAGAAGCCTGGTGCTGCTGTCATTTATGCTCAAGAAAGGAGGGGGGACCATGGAAGCTACTTTTGGTATGTAAAGGCAAATGAACACCCATGTTAAGTCAGGAGGAAGTGTTTTTCCCAACAGGAGATTTCCCTTGGGGTCCTGACAGACCCACATACCGGAAACTGCTGCCCTCATGGCAGTGCCAGAGGACCAGCCATCTTTTTGTGGCCGCTTCCCCAAAGCACGTGCAGTGTGGTTGGGCCAGACAGACCCAAGGCTGGCAGTCGGGTGCAGGGGCGTGCAGGATGAATGGCTGTGAGGGCAGTGCCTCTCCTCCCAGCACCTCCCTGTCTGCGTAGGGAGTGCTCTGGAAGCAGGGAGAGAAGCCAGGGAGAATGCCAAGCCTGAGTGATGGTGGACTTCCCTTGCTGGCTGTGGCTGCTGCTCTTACTGCTGCTGGTCCTCCCCTTCCCGACTGCGTCACCTGCCCTGCCTCCAGGCTGCCCAGGGTCACCACAGTGCCTTCAAATGCAGGGAGGCTTTTCCATGTAAAGCATGGTGTTCCCTGCTGTCCCTTTCCCCTCCCAGGTGCTCACCCCAGCTTTGGCAGGGTTGATACCACATTTGCATAGGTCCAGCTGCAGGTATAATTAATAGATTTTCCTATGGAAGGGAAGAAATCTGAAGGATTCTTAGCACTCAATGGGAGTAAGAAATTGCATTCTCTAAGTGCATTTTCCATAGCAGTCTTTGACAAGCTGACTGCATGTAATTTCAAGTCTAATGCTCACTTTATCCATGGGATAAAAAAGAATTAACTAAAATCTTAGCACTATTGTGGGTTCATTAAGATAGAGCTGAGTCCAGTTTCAAAGATTTAAAGGCAAATTAGTTTTAAAAGTCTATAAAGGAATTTGGATTTGAAAGAATTGTGGAAGTCAAGTACACTGTCTCTACAAAGAAGGGCACAGGAATGAAGAGGTATGGTCTGGGGGCAGTGGTACGTCAGGAATCGTGTCCTTCTATTACATCTGTCAGATATTTTCTTTTTAAAAAAGCACCTGTGAAATAGATGGGTTCTCCTGCATTCCTAAATGTCACTGGAAAACCCTGGCGCTGATGGTTGCCTGCACTGTCACTGTCAAATGCATTGTGTTTGGTGCTTGTGCTCCTCCTGCCACCCCTGCCATGCCAAAACCTCCGCTGATATTTGTGGAAAATGTAAATGAGGTGAGTCTGTGGAACCACACAGCAGTTTTGCTTTATATATAGAAAAATCAGTTCTCTATGTTCTTCCATGATTTGCCCACCAGCCAGCAGCAAGCGTTGACTGGGCTGGTTAGACTGGAACTGTGTCAGCACCCAGTGCCCCTGGGCAGGGCAGGAGAGCCAGCCCTGTCTGTACACCCCTCCTGCAGAGCAGGTACCAGCACGGGGCTGTGTGGCTGCTGGTGTCCTGTGCCCCCTGAGCCGTGTCGGTGGGGACTTGGGTGGTGTCTGCTCCGGGACTGGCACCACTTGGGTCACCCTGCTGTCCCTCTGGCTGCGCGCTGAGGGGCTGTACCGCCTACCTCTGTTCTTTGTCTTGCAAACGAGTTAAGGGGAGCTCTCTCTCTCCTCCCGCAGCTGATGAGCGCCATTCAGAAGGGGCACGTCTCGGGGAGCCGGCTGGCGGTGCTCATGAAGAGGGCGGAGGAGAACCTGCGCCAGAGGGTGGTGATTCCGGTGGACCGCAGCGGCGGGGGACTGTGAGTGCAGACACGTCTGCTGGCAGCCACAGCCCCCGGGGACACGGGGCTGTGTCTCTGCGGAAAAACATTCCAGTGCTTCTGATTGTCCCTGCCTGTTGGAGATGCCCGGTGTCCATCGGTGTAGCTCTTACAAAACACATCGGTGCGTTTGTTTTCATTGTTAATGGTGTTCTGTGCAGCTCTTAATACTCCAGTATGTGGCCTTTTGGACGGGGTGTTCCTTAGACAGAGGAGTTTGTTAGCAAGAGTTCAGGAAGAGAGTCTGGAAAGATTTGGGTGCTCACGTGAGCACGTGCTGCCTTGTTCATTAACGTTTCTGTCCCCTTTACCTTTGAAGAGAACGATGCTCAGAGAGTGAGTCCTGCCTTGAGTTTTGCAGATCTGTGTTCAGTGCTTAAAAGCTGCTGATCTGTCCACTTCAACAGAGAACAGGAGAGCGAAAGCTGATGTGGGTGGAGATGGTATCACAAATGGAACAGCACTGCACTTGGGAGGTGCTGGTTACAGTGGAGAACTGTTGTCAGCCTTCCCCAGGTCCTGCACTTGCCAGTGCTGTTATTTCACAGGTACCAGGACCTGGCCAGACAAAAATACCAGTGGTACGAAGCTGGAAAAAACTGCAAGACATCTTGATTAATCACCCAGGCTAATAATTGAGTTAAAAGCTGGGAGACAGCTTTCCTTTCTCCCATATTAATAA
Source organism: Podargus strigoides (assembly GCA_028020825.1). Classification (NCBI taxonomy): domain Eukaryota; kingdom Metazoa; phylum Chordata; class Aves; order Caprimulgiformes; family Podargidae; genus Podargus; species Podargus strigoides. The sequence continues at coordinate 778,449 of CM051625.1, read as the reverse complement.
AAGTAAGCTTCCTTTAATAAACAGCATTGTCTAGCAGGTGGTGGTTTGTGCTGTGAAGTGCTTCATACAGTTCCCAGTTTCAGACAGACACTGGTGACATGTAGAATGGGGCAGGTTTTGATAGCCTAACGAACAGTCTTGTTTGTGTAAAAATGCTCAAACACAAAGTGAAACAGTGAAATTTGGTTTGTGTTCCACTACCTTTTCCAGAAAAGTGCAAGGGCTGTTTTTCAGCAGATTCGTGGAGAAAAATAAATTAGGACCACTCACTTGAGCCGTTTTCAACAATGTTGTGTCTGGCTCTTTGCTTTCTGTCCTTAGAGTGGGTTCAAGATGAGGTGGGAGAGTTCTGCGTATGTAGAACAAGGAAGGGAAAAGCACAAGAATGGTTCATTGATGAATTTGTCATTCTGTTGTATTCTTTGAGCATAAATAGCAATTTACAACTCGAAACAAGCTCCGGCTCCAAGGTGTCAGAATTCCTACCAGTGTAAAATCCGACAGATTTCAGCTGATGCCACCACTCTCACTACTGGAAAAGAACAGCATGGGAATGAACAGCAAAGATTGCTGTGCTGTGCTGGAAGGGGAAATGATTGCACACACGGAGCAGAGGTGCTGGGCAGTGCTGGTGTGTAGCCCAGCGAGAGCTGATGTTGTGTTTGGCTGGAGGGCCTGAGTCCTTTAAAAAAAGTATTTCAGATGTTTAAAAATAGTAGCTAGGAGAAAAAAAATAACAGGCCCAGCCTCATTTAAAATGCAGTGGATGGGTGTTTCTGTCAGTCCGAACAAGGGGCAGGATCTGGAGGGCAGGAGGTGGCCATGGGTAGAGTGCCTTCCGGGTGGGTTTTGCCTGTGAAATTGGGTTTGGTGCTGCCTTGTGCCAGGGTGCAGGGACTGTCACGGGCTGGGGCTGCTCTGCCCGGCGAGGCACGGGGAGCTGGGGGCAGCGCGTGGGACAGCCAGAGAGTTTGTGAGCAAAGGGGCTGGGGCTGTGGTCCTCTCAGCTTTTCTTTTTGAGATGTGTCCCAGTGTGTTCAGGTGACATGTGTGACGGTTGACACAGCTTCGTGTTTCCAAAACCCCTTTTGAGTAAGCACAGTAAGGGGTTTACATGTAGAAGTGGAGGGACATGCATGTGCAAGGCACAGGTTATTCTGGTTCAGTGAGCAGGGAAGGAGGGAAGGGGTTAGGATTCTACTAGTAACAGTAATTTAAATTTAAAAAAAAAAAAAGTAAAAGTATTGAGACCTTTTCCAGGCCACATAAAGAAAAATATTTACAATATTTAACATCTTTTGTATGGTTTAAAGAAAAATTCTCCTCCACTCTATAAATGGCACTGTTAAGCATGAATGATGCAGGTTTACCTGTGGAGGCAGGGTTTGCTGCTTTGTCCTCTCGTTTGAGCGGTGCCACACACAGAATGTGACTTTGGGGGTTCTTGGCCGCGTGTGCGTGTGCCCTGCCATGGGAATTGCTCTGCATCTCGGGCACCTCCTGCCGTGCTCCTCTGCCCTGTGTGTGGCAGTGAGCTCGGGGTGGCTGCCCTGGGGAACAGGAGCAGGTTGCCTGTGTTACTTAAACACCTCAGTTGTACATGGAAAGAATCGAGGAGTATTTATTTATCACCTCACACTGGGTTTCAGGAATGTTGCCTGTGCTGTTGTACCTCTTTTTGTTTTTTCCCAGGTGAATGTACTGTAGGAAGTGTTGTAAAATGTCCCTGTCCTGCATTGTTCTGGTCCTAGGTGGAAAAACACAAATTCACAGGAATGTGATTTTTGTCTTGGGTTTTGTCTTTTTTTTTTTTGTTTGTTTGTTTGTTTGTTTTTAAAGTGTGAATTGCATTTCTGGATGGAGTGGGTTAATTTTGTGTTTTAAATAAACTGCATGCTTTGGGGGGGTGCATATACACGCAGTGTGTGTGTGTGTGTGTATAAATACACGGGTGTATGTGCACACACACGGTACCCGCTGCGTGTTACGTGTGGCACTGAGGCACTTCCTTCGGTTCCTGTTCCGGGCTGAACTGTGTTAAACACTCTGTTTGAGGCTGGGTTGTCATTTTGTAACTGTCTCAATGTTTTACTGCCGTTATTTATTACTTTTGATATACAGAATGAGCCGCATGCATTTATGGAGCAATAAGAGATGTATTTCATGTGCCTTGTTTTTAACGGAGTCAGGACTGAAAGCATGAATCAATAAACGGATGGAAAGCGGTCCCTTGGCTGGCACTTTGTTACGGCACTCACAAAAATAAACTTTTCCAGGCTAAGGGAAGTTATTTTCAAAGGAGAGCTGCTTGGATGGATGTGTGTTAGTGAACATGAGGTCGTTCTGTCCGTTTCAGCTCAGGATTTGGCTCTTCAGCTGGAAAGTGCAAACGAGGAGTTAACAGCGGGGCGAGGGGCTCTGCTGCCGGCCCTGCTGCAGCTCCAGCCGCTGGGGGGGGGATGCCTCTGCACGCTGCAGAACCGGAGTAAATAGAAATGAGTGGAAGAGATTTCATCATCTGTTGTGATCATTTTACATGTCAGGTTACTCCAGGCTTTGCCATGTGTTGATAAATGTTCTGACAGAAGAAAAACGCGATATATTTTCATTGTCAGGAAATCAGTAAAGCTGTTACCGGTTTTAACGCAATTTTTATAATCTCTATATTGTTTTATAGGTTTTAATTTACCCTTGTGACAGGGATATTCCAGCGCTGTGCTGAAGGCAGGGGCTGTGTACGTGCAGCAGAACAACTCCCCTCCACCTCCCCACAGGAAGAACGGGGCCAACACCCCCGAAGTGTAGTTACAGAGATTGAATTTTATGTAATCCTTGGTGTGTGCATAATCTGTCAGAGAACGTGTGCTGCAGGCATCTTTGTTCCCAGTATTCTGCAGCGCTGGGTGGTGATCCTGAGTTTGCTGCTGGGCGCTGCGATGGACCGGAGCTGTTCTGGGGCGGTGTTTTGGGGCCGGGGTCCTTTGCTTTGCACCATCTCTCCACTCCAGGGGCAGAAATTCAGATTTATTGGGACTTATGTTCCCTTGCGCTCTGCAGCCTGGTTTGGAAATACGATACGGAATATCATAGCAACATTAATATTTCAGCGCCGGTGCCCGAGCTGGGTGTTCCCCGTGTCAGATATGAACTGATTGCATCTGTTGCAGGGAGAAAACCATCTTCAGTGGGGATGAATCTCTGCTGCTCAGCGAGCCTCGTTTCTCCTCGCTGCAGAAGAAGGGTTTTCAGATCTGGGGGGTGTTCTGCCCCAAGGGGTTTGTCCTCATTGCCCTGTCCATCCACCCCCATCTCTGCGTGCCCGTACCCTGACGCGGGAGCTGGCTGCACAAAGCGTGTGCAGGGCTGCTGGGCTGGAGAGCACAGCCTGCGCTCCCCGATCAATACTTCCTTCCCTCGGAAGAGGCGGTGGTGCAGGCACACGCCGGGATCGTCTGCCTCTCCGTATTTTGCAAATAAAAGCAGAGATTAAATTCTGCTCCCCTGAGCGAGCCTGCAGCTTGCTGGTTTTCTCACCACGGTGTTCTGCCAGGGCTGTCACGCCTGGTGGGTTATCCGGCGGGCTGAGCAGGGCACTGCCTGCTGTGAAATTCTGGGAAGTTTTAACTGTTTTTATCTGAACTCAGTCCTCAGCAAGTGCCAGCGTCGGCCACCGTGCTTTGTCTGCCTCCTCTCAGCCACTGCAGCCCGAGACTG